>CM064069.1:2502500-3752500 GCA_032594955.1 Panicum miliaceum
AGAGAAGAGAGAGAAGAAATATGATTGGATAACAGTTTATTTTGAAGAAACTATGCATTGGAAGTGTAGTCTCTATGTGTAGTGTCTATATGACATGACAGGTATAGAAACTACTAATAGTGTCTTGGATTGGAACTACCCTAAGGCCAGTCTCAGTAGAGAGTGTCATCATACATTTAACAAACAGTGAACTAGGTAACCGAGTTGGAGAAGTGTCATCACCATGATATTCCTCTTACATCGTATGACACTCTCTCTCTTTTTTTTCTCTTACCATATCAGCAAATTTAGTACTTATGACGCTATCATAATACTCTTATTGAGATTGGTCGAAGATTAGAAACTGAGATCATGGTTTGCTTGATGCACGCGTGCATGGTAAAAGTTGGCAATGCTAGGTCGAGTAAAAAAAAAGTAAAACTGGAAGAGGGGAGTGGCAATGGTAATTGGGAGAGGCAGGGTGGCAATGGCATGGCCTGGCCAGGTGGGGCGTGGGAGTTTGGGCACGTTGGAACTTGGCCAAGGGGATGCATGTATAGGCAGGCGTACCAGAGGTGCTCATCAATTCAAAGCTTGCTCAGCTCCTGTGTGGATGGATCAGGTGGTGTCACTGCTCCAAGTCCAAGTGGGCGATCCGGCCCGACGGCGCCTTTGACCAGATGCTGTTCAAAGCGCGGGCACGCACGCCGTGCGCGCCCCTGTCCTGTATACGTACAGTGCTACTAGCTAGGAGTACTTTTTTGCTACTGCTCTGCTCTACTCCCTCTGGCTTGGCTAAACATTCCTTCCGACTATCAGCAATGCTAGCTAGTGTCATCTGTGCATACGCTAGACTGTCCACACTCGTCATCCTCTAAATTTATTTTCTTAAAACTATTATTACCTAGTCATCTAGATTCTCTCCCCGCACCCATCCATACTCTACATTCCTCCTCTATACCAACTAACAAACTAACAGCCGCTTAACTATTATTATCTGGTCATCTAGATTCTCTTCCCGCACTCATCCATACTCTACATTCCTCCTCTATACCAACCAACAAACTAACAGCCGCGGGACCCACGGGTCAGATTTTTTTTATCTCCCCCCCCCCCCCCCCCCTCCCTCCCACACTCTCTCCCCACCTCGAGCACCCCGGCCCCTCCCTCCATCGCCGCCGCCCTCTGCTCCTCCCCCCTCCGCTCGCGCAGGCCGCGGCGGCGGAGCAGGAGCCCCCGCGCGCGCCGGCGGAACTCCTCCTCCCTCCCTCCCTCCCATCCACCCCACTCTCTCTCTCCCGCGGCTCCCTCCCCGGCCACCGCCGCTCCCCTCTCCTCTCCCCCCTGCTCCCCATCCCCATCCCTCGAGCGCCTCCATCCCTCCCTCGAGCGGCGCCGCGCCTCCCTCCCTCGAACGGCCCTCCTCCAGCGCGGCGGAGCCCTGACCCGAGCCATGGCGCGGCGGCGCCCCGGCTGCTCCGCCCCACCGGCTGGATTCGCGCGCGGTGGACCCCGACAGCCGGAGCATGGGCCGCGCGCCCGGCCCCCGGCGGCCGGAGCAGGGGCCTCGCGGCGGCGGCAGCGGGCGCGCGCGGGCGGTGGCGGCGGCCTCCCTCTCCCCGGCGAGCAGGGGCGCGCCGCCGTGCTCCCTTCCCTCCCTCTGACTGCCCGTGGAGGCCGGTGGTTGGGGCTGCGTGTGGCCGACGGTGGGTCCCGCGCCACGTCGGGCGGTAGCGCACCCCCGCTATCCCGCTGAATATAGAGAAAACGGGAGCCTCCGCTCCTTTTAGCGGGCGCTTTAGCGTAGCCGCTGCAGCACGAAATCCGCTATCCGCGTCCTGCAGGAGCGGATAGCGCCCCCGGTGCGACCAGCCTTACGCTGCACTGATGCCACCATGGGCGTCGACACGTGCACGGCCGGCATTCATACGTGACATGATTTTTTTTTAAAAAAGAGAGAAATATTGTATCACACACATGTATACTGTACGGAATTATTAGCTGTCGTCGTCGTATATGCATTTGTCCTTGAACCTGTCGGCATACATATATACGAACGACACGACAAGAGCATTTTCGGTTGGGAACGGCTCAACGGATGTTCCAAGAAATGGTGTGCAGCGCGGCGCACGAAAAGGAAAGCCCCCCTCCTTTCCGGTGGAGAGACCCGCGCTTTGCACTGTGCCACTTGGCTCAAGGAGCCGGGACGACGGGACACGTACGGCGCGATCGATCGTGTCAGTCGTCGCGGCCACGGCGCGCGCCGCTCGCGCTCGCGCTCGCGGTTTTTGATGCGCCCCGGATTGGACGTCTGATAGATGGCAACTAGGGGCTCAATCCAACGGCGCGTGGGGCACAGGCCGTAAGCATTATCTGTTCATCACGTCAAGTACGGTAACGCCAAACCAGCGAGATTAGATTACAGAATTGATCAAGTTCAGTTTTTTCTTTTAATTTTTACTCCCTCCATACTGAAATATAAAATATTTTAATTTATGCTAACTCAAACCGTTAAATTTATAAAAAAGATATTTTGAATGTTGAACGATAAAAATTAGATAAATTATAAAAATATATTTTTATAATTAATTTATTTGACGTGTTATATATTAATATTCTACTTTACGGTCAAACTTAAACTACTTGGAAAGTACGCCATAAGACCTAACGGTTTTGTTACAAAGGTTTGGGTCGGTGATCATTATTTTGCGTCAAACGTGTAGTAGCTTCTCATTTGAAAAGGTAATAGAAAAATCAATCCGGATTTAAATTTGTAACAATTTAACTTAGGAACTACGACAGATTTGATGACCGAATATTGTCATATTTCTGATCATTATATTAAAAATCTAACAGTTTTAATTAATCCCTGCATGATAGAAAAGGTGACTTCAAATTAGAAAAAAAATATTTGCCACTGCTGTAACTTGATCTTTCAAGAACATTTTCCCCTCTGCCAGAAAATTATAAATCTGATAGATAATATCTTTTTTTTTTGAAAAACAAGATAAATACTTTCATAGTAAATGTCGTATTCATAATAAAATGCACAGAATAACACTCACATTTCGAACTCCAAAGTTTGTCTACACTCTACAAGCAAAGAAAACACGCTTGCCCACGTGCACATGCACCTTAGCTAAATAGCAGGCCGCAATGTTAGCGAGCACGCCTAATGTACTCATGTTAGCTGTTCCGCGCAAGACAAAACGTGCGCTGAGACGACATGACAAAGCGGCAAAGCCAATAGGCCGCCGCGCGCGGATGAATGCAGCGGTTAGCTCGTCAATTCGAGGAGCCCAGCAGCTGCTGTGCTGTTTCCGGCAGGCCACCACGTCGTCGTCTCCATCACTGGCCGTGTCCGGTCACGGATCACCAGATCGGCCGGGGCTGTTCATCGACCGGCGGCGACCGGCCGCCGGAGCCTGCTCCAGCCGTCGTCGCAGCGGGCGTAGGGAGCCATAAGCTGCCGCTGTCACGCGCGAACACACGATGCGACGCCACTGCAAACCCACGGCGGCGATCGATCGATAGGTACGAGGTCGTGGTTCGAGCTCGCCGTACCATTTTATTAATCGCCCCTTTCAATCGGCGCCCGGGCTGGCTTTGCCGGCAGCCTCGCCACCACAGCGTCGACGGCCCAAAAGTACGTGCCGGGCGTCGTGGCCGTTCCGTGTCGGCGTGGTATGCGCGGGCGGTGCATGCACGCGCATTGCCTGGCTGAAACTGGCATGTCATAGTTTTGTTGGATGTGCGGTCACGATCGGCCCGTACGTGGCAGCCGACCCGACCCGATCCGGCCAAGACCCGACGGCCCGAAACGTGCGTGCGATGGATCAGTCACCGTGACGACCACGGAGCAACACGCACGGTGAGAAACAGAGAGATGCCTAGATCACGCAGATCCGATTCCGATTCGACAACGAGGGATCGTGGACGTCTCAGGTGGGGGTCGACAGATCTACCGACCCGTGGAGATGGAGCCCGGCGGCCGGCCGGTGCAGCGGTCAATGCTGGCCGATCGAGCGGCCGCGTTCGTTTGCCACGGCGCCACACGGTGACGCGGACTCTACCGCTCTACCGACGGTTGCCCGCGCGCGTGGGTTGGCCGTGGCCGCGTTGCTATCGTCCCCGACTCGCCCTGCGCACGCCGCCCTGTCGTCCGGGGACAGCGTTGTTAACGCACGGCCGCGAGCGCGATCGAGCGGCCGGCCGGAAGCGCCCGTCGCTGCGCGCACGCCCCGTGGTCGCGACCCCGCGGGGCTCGCGTGTCCTCGACATGTCCCAGGCCGTCGGCACGGCGCCATTACCCCGTTGCTCTCTGGATGGTCCCCGGCCGGCCGAGACGGACGGCACGGACGGCCACCGGACCCGCGGCCGCCCCCGACGGGTGGATCTTTTCCACAGGTGCTGCAGCGGCCGATCGATGCGCTAGCCGGAGCTCACCTGCGTACGTACGTGACCCGTCTCGATCTCAGGCAAGTCGTGAGGCCCAAGGAGCCAAGGCGGTAGCTGCCGGTACGCGCGCCTGCAGACACGGCCATGAGCGCCCTGTAGAGCCTACCGGGAGCAGGGCCGTGCCTACGTGCTCCGTGGCCGGAGGAGGCAGGAGCAGCCGCTGCCGTTCTGGCGAGGCTGTCGACCGTTTGGTGGATAGGTTTGATAAGCACAGGGGAATGCGTGGACCTACAAGTAACCTACGCTTGCAGCACATGGTCGAACGTATGTCCACAACCACAGACAGACCAGCTGCTCCTGGCTACGAGTCTATCCGTATCGCGGAGACTCCATCATCAACATGATGTCTGCACATTGACGATCACCTCGATTCAGTTGTGGATTGAACATGTATCCGTGCCGGGGTTACTATAGAAGCCATGGACATATACAGTTATTCCTACATAACAGTTGAGGGGTCAGGGGTCGTGCCTCCAGGAGCACAAATTGTTACAAGACTGAGGTGGTGCCATGCTCCACCTCACAGGAATTTCATCAGCTAAAATTGGACTGTTCAGTCACCATGTTACAAATCCAGCAAAACAAAGAAGAGGCTACAGGCCAAAGGAACACTGCAAGCAGCTTCAGAGCCTCCAGCAATTCCACCTTGAAACATAATCATGCAAATATTGTCGTCTCTGCAGCAGCCTCCTTACAACCTTCAGTTGATCTGCAATATATATTAGATAAATGATGCTGCACCAAAACAACCAGACTAGGTTTATATTAGGTTGGGTTGATTTGATATAAGAACCGCAAGAAATGCCCCATACAGTCTCCAGGTCATTCCTGCAATTTCAATAATGACGATCAGTGGCTTTGTTTGTTACCGACTCTAAGGCCAGTAGCATGTAAAAATCATATTATCAAAGATCAGTCAGATCAACCAGACATCAAGTGCTTAGTCGATCAATGCTATGGCAGATTAAGCATTGCTTAGAAGCCTTTCCACTATCTCTATTAAAAGCTTATGCGATTACGTTATATGGCAGGGACGATTAAAAAAACTATGCACTGTCATTTTGAAATGCCAGAGTTCGAGGCAAAATGAGCCAAGCTATGCTCTATTTACATAAACTGAGATCCGCCGCAAATTAATGTGGTGAAATGTTCAATTGCTACTATCCGCTGCCATGGGATTGACCTTGATGACATATTATCTCCGTTCTCTGGGCAGAGATTGAATTTCCCCATCTCTTATTTGGGTCTTCCTCTTACACTTGGACGGCTGCGACTTGTCCACCTACAACCTATTTTGGATCGAGCAAAAGCAAAACTAGCAGGCTGGCAAGGTCGTCTCCTATCACCCGAGGGTCGCAGGGAATTGGTACGTTCAGTCCTTGGTGCGTTGCCCACTTATCTTCTCACTGCACTAAAAACTCCGAAGCAGCTCGTTAAGGAGCTGGACAAAACAAGGCATAAATTCCTTTGGGCTGGTGATCAGGAATTAATTGGTGGGAAGTGTAAGGTGGCCTCGCCACAGGTGTGTAGCCTGACCAATTTTGGAGGTCTTGGGATACCTGATCTTGAGCGTTTTGGAAGGGCCCTCTGGCTCAGGTCCCTATGGTTTGCTTGGAGAAAACCCAAACAACGCTTGGAAAGGGATGGAGCTGCCGACGGACGCAACTGATCGGGCGCTTTTTGCTTCTGCCACAAGAGTGCAAATTGGAGATGGGAGGACAGCAAGTTTCTGGTATTCAAGCTGACTTGATGGACAACCGCCAGCTGATCTGTTTCCTCAATTATTTAAACACAACCGACGGAAACAAAGGATAGTATCTGAAGCGCTGCGGAATGATCGATGGATAAAGGACATTGCTTATAACTTAACGATGGAACTGGTAGCAGACTACTTCAGACTTTGGGGAATGATTGACACCCTAAGATTGACTTGGATTGCCCGATGGATGATCAGATCACTTGGACAATGTCAACATCCGGGGAGTACACTGCAAAATCGACATATGAGTTGCAATTTGCAGGCTCTATTCAGTCGGCGTCAGCACACCTGATTTGGCGGCCTTGGGCACCCTCGCGCTGCAAGTTTTTCCTCTGGTTATTGCTACAGAACCGGTTATGGACTTCTAATCGCTTACGACAAAGGGAATGGCCTAACAATTATTTCTGCCCTATGTGTGAGCGTAACTTGGAGACGGTGCATCACCTGTTTGTGGAATGTCCGACCTCCCAGCTGGTCTGGGCTGGGGTTAGTCACTCGGCACATTACGATCGTTTCAATCCTAACAGCTAGGATTTGAGTATTGATGTTGAGAGCTGGTTCAAGGAACTCCTAGAACCAAGCTCGAATATGAGAAAAGGAGCACAGACCTTGGCAATTCTCACTCTTTGGAATATTTAGAAAGAAAGGAATAATAGGACTTTTCAGCGTCAGCCTCGTCTCGTGCATCGGCACCTGGCGGACATCCAGGATGTGGCAAAGACATGGTGTTTAGCAGGAGCAAGGCATCTTAGCCTCTTAGTTGATCTGCCGCTGCGAGAATATGTTTAGTGTATATAACACCAAGGGTGCAGTATGCTCCCTTGGCTATTTTGTTGCACTGCGCACCTTGTAGCGTTTGTAAAACTCTCTTCTTCTTATTAATATAAGCCGGAACCTGTCTGGATCTTCAAAGAAAAGATCCGCTGCACGAAAAAATCATTATGCTGATGCATGCTATTCTCTATTTTCCTTCCCATCCAAAATGTAAAAATATATGATACTCAGATAACATGGACAATCCTTTATGACCCTTATCCCATAAGATTTTGACTGAACTAAAAGCTAATCACTCTGTTCTGCTGGCCAGCAGCACCAGCACCAGCCGGCTTCTTTCGGCTTATTCTCTCTCATAGAGTACTATTAAACCAGCCGAAACCAGCCGGGTTTTAGACCAGCCGAACAAAGTAAATATCTTACTGACAAGGACTTCTTTTGTCCAGTTCTCAACCCCTTTTTCTGTTACATCCAGCTGGCCCTCTTTGATCTTCTACAACTAAATTGTAAGGAATGAAATTATTATTTCACAGCATAACAAACGACATGAGACTGTAGAATTTGGGTTACTACACTGGCAAGACGCAGAAAGCAGCCTATTCTCTCTTTTTCTTTCACATCACAACTAACATCATAAACTACACTTGCTGCATTTTGTGAAATAAGCATATGCAGCATTTTCCTCTATGTTCCAGATGATGTTAACGATAAGGAAGAAAACAAAGAGTTTGGTTCGTCACCTGAGCCATTTTGCCGAACACATTGAGCGCGCTATGTACGGTAGCAACTTGCTCTGAAAGAAAGATAATGGATGATATCAGGTGGTAGTAGGATTGTAGGATCACGCATGGCATACCTTGACGTAGTACTACGAGATGTCGGAGATGGTGAGCGGACCGTGGTGCTCCATGGTGAGCTCAAAAATAACGAGCGGATGGAGTGTGTCTTGTCCTGTCCGGCGGCTCGACCGGTCCATCTTTGGGTCTCTCCCTTCCTCGCTGCCCACCGTGCAGCCGTCGCGAGAATCGGCGGACTCCCAGATTGTGCCACCCTCTGGTACCCTTTCCTACCGGGGCGTCGGCGGCCATCGCCGTCGGCGGATGGGAGGACGGAAAGCTAAGGAACAAGGATAGCTGGCACAGACGGGAGAGCAGAACAATTTTGCAAAATTCTGGGGGGGGGATTGTGTAAAACATCGGTAATCGCGATCCAAAGTAGGGGGTTTAGTGTAAAACTCAGGGGGTGAATTGTAAATATTCTGGATAGTTTAGGGGGTTTTGTTAAAACTTTGGATCCGAGTTTAGATTGTGCCGCTGCCGGCGGTCCTCGCCTGACGCAATCGGCGAGCCCACCGGAGCTGCCGCCGCTCCCTTCTCAAGGTATTCACCTGCTTCAGCGTAGGCCCATGAAGGCACGAGGACATCGGAGGGGACGCCGGAGTGCCGCCCCTAATGCTGCCACCACCCGTTGAGGCGTTGACGGAGCTGAAGCGCCGAGACACGTCACACGTGCTGCCCTTCGCGGCGTCGCACCGCGCTGTTGCCTCGCGTTGCGCCGGCGCTGGCCTCCTATGCCGTGGGTCGTCTTTCCTCCGAACGATGCTGAATGAACAGAGGCACCGTCGCACAGAGGAATGGCATGAGGATGGTACCCTTCCGAATTCCAGGGAGGCAGGCGATGGCGAGGCACGGGGGACGAGCTAACAGGTCACCGGACTAAGCAACATTGGATAGGAAGCAACTTTGTGATGACTGGTGATATCAAGGAACAACTTCTAAAATGTTAACAGTTTCTGATAGGAATCTTCCTGCCCAGATGCAATAACACAGAATTCTCACATCATATGACAGTTTTGCTAACTTCTGCCCGTCCGCCGATTCATTAAACAAGGGGAGTCAAATTACAGAGGCGACATGGCTAGTGTGCCAGTTCAAGAAAATCTAAAACAAGTTCTTTGGAAAGAAAAGAAAACCAAAAACAAAAGAAGAAGATGGAAAACTTTTGGACGGCTTCCAACAATAGTGAGCAAAGCCAGCAATGCAGACTTCCTACATCAATTCCTCTCCTTCATACTATATGCTGACAGAGCAGTACCTAGCATGCCAATGTTCCGTTTAATGATCTGGATCACCTGCATGAAATCCAAGCTAATTGCTCTAAATCATTTTAGCCAATTTCTTCTTTTCAAATGTTCAAAACATATATGGTCTGAATTTCTCTTCATGGGCCTGGATGTTACTTCCTTCAACATGCCCAAGCCTCCAGTTTCTGAGGAATTACAGGCACGAGATAATCCATCCCTGACCAAGCTGCCATCATGTGCCAAATATGCTTTGAAGAGTTACAGTTGACGATCAACTGTGATAACAAAGCTGATGGGTTAGCAGTTTGTCCATTGTGAAAACTTTGTACCAAAGGAGCAACCAAGTGAAGAATTTGCATTTCATCTGAACTTTCATTACAATTTTGATCCGAATTGGCAAGCAATATGCTAACTTGTTGGAATAAATATGTGCAGCATCCCTGTTCCACGATACACTGTCAGGCTGTTCAGTAAGTTGAATTTGTCTGAATGTGGACATAGTTTTACAAACTCCCTGAGCTGTGCTTTGTTTGGTAAGTCTTCTTATTCCTTCGTTTCACTCATGTCAACATGGGTAGGAGCCCCTTGAGCATCTCATAACCCTTTTTTACAGAAGATGTGACCATGTTTACCAATGCTTTTCCAGCAATCCATAGAAAATCTGTGCTAAGCCCCTGCTATTACACATATATCCCAGGTAACAGCCACATATTAATTGACAACCACATTATAAATGACGATAATGCAATATGATCCACCCTTTTAATTCACTGTAAAATCCATGAATTAAAATTTGATCTCCTTCAATGCAAAGGCAAGCAACATATGTTTGGGAACATGAGCATCATCACACCATTGTTTTAATCAGCTTCCAATGGTCAAACTATAACAAAATGGGAAGTAGGAACATGATAATGCTGCTGTCCCTTTCTAGCTCTCAGAAATCAGAGCACACCGTTCAGTACATTATCACTGTCAGACTCCGCTTCTGGCAACTTAGTCCCCAGCTCTTTCCTTGGCTTAGGTGAGAGTCCCTTCGCAAGCATTTCCTCGTCATACTTCCTAGCCAAATCCACCATACCCTTTTGCAATAATGCATCAATGAGTGCATTGTATGCAAATGCATCCGGGCTAAGACCCTGCTCTTCCATTGCCTTCCACACGATGAACACCGGGCGAAGGAAACCCCAGCGCCCAAACCTCTTTATGAGCATGACATATGTGTCCATCCTTGGCTGGCAACCCCTCTCAAGCATTTTCTCAAACAGCCCGAGGACCTCCTGTGGACGGCTCAAAAACTGGAAAAAGCAATGGTATGTTAGCACATCGGGCTTGCACCCAGTCTTGTGCATCCGCTGAACAAACGCATACCCCTCCTTGAACCTCCCCTCCTTGCAGAATAACTTGATAATTGCATTGAAAGTGGCAGTGTTCGGCTTGCAACCAGCATCGACCATCTGTCTGTGCAACCTTACAGCAGAATCGACACCCTGTGCGAGCCCAACCGCATGGATCGCAGTATTATATGCAACGACATCAATAGGAATGCCTTTCTGCTTCATCTCCTTGAAAATTTTGAAGGCCTTCCACGGCTTGCCTGACTTAGCAAGGGCGTCCATGTATATCGAGTAGGAGTGGAGGTCCTTGGCAATGCCGCGGCTGTCCATGTCGAACCACAGCTGGCGGAGGCGCGCCCAGGCGCGGGTCTTAGCCCACCCGCGGAGGAGCAGGTTGTGGGTCTTGGTGCCCAGCGCGAACGGCGGCGGGTCCTTGCCGAAGCACAGGTGATCGGCCTCATCGACGCGGCGGTGGTCGCAAAGCGCGTCGATGAGGAGCTGGAAGGATGCCTCATCGCGGAGGCCGATGGAGGCGGCGGTGGATTCGAACGCGCGGACGGCGTCATCGACGAGGTTGGCGGCGGCGAGGCGGTTGAGGAGGGCGCGGAGCGCGGGGCGGAGGAAGGCGGGGTCCCGCCGCGCGGGGTCGTGGTGGGAGAGGAGGAGGGAGGTAGCGAGCGGGAACTCGAAGTGCTTGCCGAGGATGTCGACGGCGCGGGCGAGTGTGGCGGCGGTCGGGGGCAGGTTGGCGCCGGCCGGGGACGCGGACCAGTGGAAGAAGTCGAGCGCGCGGCGCCAGTCGTTGGCGTAGAGGGACAGCGTCTGGAGCACCGCCGCGGCGTCGAGAGAGGAGGGTAGAGTGGGGGAGGAGGCGGGGGCGGCCGCCTGTAGGGTGGAGAAGGGGAGCGCGAGGGCGCGGCGGTGGCGGCGGACGAGGAAGAGCATCTCACAAGCAGAGATGGAAGCCGCTTGCTACGGTGCCGTGACCAGAGATGGCAGTGGCACTGGTTACATCCTGCGGAAAATCCATAGAAACGTCCGTGAAACGGGGGACATTTTGAGCTCGGCCGCCGGCCGCCGGCCGCCGGCCGCCGATGTGCCTTGCAGCCTTGCAGGGAGCAAAAACATCGTCACAGAACATAAAATGATAACTGGTTCTGTCTGCCAAACTTGGACCCATAATCAGGCAAAAATTGTAGTTATACATTTGCATTTCTATAGACATCAAGGAGGAGTGAAGGACATGACTTCCGTTATGGTCTCTGCGTGGCTACAAGCTTTTACAAACATGATCCTCTGCAGCTGTCTTTGAATTTTGTACACAATCTATCGACACTGTGAAGTACAATTACAAGCGAATTCAGTGTGATTGCTTCGTTAGTCAGCGTCGTCGACATCAAAATCTGGTTCTGGGGGCTTTGGCAGCCTGACAATGGCGGGGACAGCCTTGCTTCTTAGTCTGTGAACCCCTCTCATGGCGTTAGCTGCAAAACGAGATGCGTAGATGGTTGCCCCAAGGCTAGGGTGGCTACTACTTGGCCGGCTCGCTGCCTCTTCTTCCTTGCGACGCTGCTCCGCCATCTTCCTCTTGTAGTAGCGGCGCCATGCCGCTTGAATGAAGCAGGCCGCCCAAGTCCTCCATTGCTGGGAATAGAATCTGAATGTGTGCTGAACTTGCCTGCTGTGCAGCCTCCTGAACTGACTGGCCACGAATTTCAGCTCCTCAGCGCACAAGGCAAATGCCTCAACCTCGGTGAGTGCCTTGACGGTTCTACTGGAAGCTGGGAAATTAGCACCCGATTTGGGGTCCAATGCCCAGGTGAGTAACTCATCACCACAGAAAGAGCCTTCCTTTAGCTGGACTTTGTTAAAGAATCCACTTCGTCCACCATCAGTGGTTACGCTCTCCAAACAACCATGTAGAATAAAATGCATCTCATCCACCGGATCACCTTCTCTCAGAATGAATTCATTTTCAGTGTAGAGTGTGGGTCTTAGTCGCTCGCATATTGCATCCAACAATCGTTCATCCATGTTCTCGAACAAAGGTACCTGCCAGCAGCAAAATTAAAACACAAATAAGCGGAAATCATTAAACGAAGCAGAACAGGTTACTCAACCAGACATAACTGACCCTTTTAACAAGACCCAAACAGAGATGTCGTTTGATATCCCTCCTAAGATCTTTCGGAAGTGTTTGAACCAAACTTTCTTCATCTACTCCTCTGGTCTCCAGCCACCTATATCGTTCATAACGCCTCACTCTTTGTCTGATGTCTGGTGGCAGTGAACGGTGGTGCATCCACTGCTCAGCATCACGTTTCTTAACTCTCATCTCTTCGAGACGTATAGCAACCGATTGCAGATAAGACTGGAAAATATTTACTCAGTGTCAAGCTAAGAAAAAAGGCTGGAAAGCAGAATACATAAACTAAAATATCACTCTACCTGCATGTTACCAATGAGAAGAGCGAAGAGGATTAGTCCGAGCACACATATAAAAATAGAGAATAGCACTTCTCCAGGGTATATGCTTGTTGAAAGCCCTTGACCAAGGGTGCTGTTAAATGGAAATGGAATTAAGATAGCAGGAAAAAAGGCTGTAAAATAGAACAGCCCCTAATACCAGATCTAAAAGGAGTTTGCATTTCAAGCAAGCTGGGCTCATTCTCTGGACATTGTTCAGCTTCAGAATTATCCAAACAAATTTAAATTCTGCATCGTGAGAAATCTTGTAAACAACAGCAATGAAGTACCTTAGATTTTGCAATCCCCACCAGAAGCAATAACACAATTTTGAGATAAAATTTCCTGGACCAAGTATTCCGGAGACCAGTGCTTGCTGGTAAATACCAAAGTTGAAAGGATCAGGTTGGGTACCATTGCACAGGTTGAATACTTGGGTACTTTTAAGCCATTTATCGTAGTTATTATCATGCCGATTATTATTGCAATACAAGTAGCTGTTACTGCATCCACCATTGGGATCACAATACTGATGCCAGCAGCTATCTTCACGTTGTATGGTTAAAAAGTACCACAAAGTACCTACATTCTGCAGCAAATAATACATATAAAAACTACAGCATAAGTCATGGGGAATATGTAAAAAGCTACGAAAAATTAGAAGAGGCGGTCTCAATGAACGAATGATGACAAATGATTATTTTTTTTGCAGCAGATAACATGTATAAAGGTCCAGCATTAGTCATGCGGAACATGATTGCAGACATAAATCTATGGGAAACAGTCTTGTTGGAGAGTGTTGACGGTGAGTATTTCTTCTACACGAATCAACAAAAGATTTTCAAACAATAGTTCAAAATCAATTACATGAAGATGTTGATGATGTCTAAACTATATGAACACAGATCTCATTTTACATCTTAAAAACTAACATCATAGCTGAAGAGTCAAACAGTTGCTACTGGAGTATGTAACACAATTTTTACCAAAATTTAAAAAATAATCAGTTATTCAGAATATAAGAAAATCTCAGGTAAGATCTCACTGATAATGTAGCCAGAGATAAACTTCCTTCCCATTACATGTTCTGATGAGCAAAAAATGGAAATTATACTTGATAGTACATAGCATAAGGAAACACTTACATGACCAGCCAGCATAAACCATAGAAGATAATAAGCAGCACCAGCCCAAGCAGTTTCAATAAAAACACCAGCTGTCCTTTTCAAATCTGTGGTCACAGGGAATATTCGAAGCAACCTTGGAATGTACTGCACCAAGACAACCCAGACCAGTGCAGTTTTTGTGGTCAGTACATCTGGGCCATCTGGAATGTGGAGATATCTCCAAACAACAATCTGTGGACCACCAACAAGATAGTTTAGGTAAGCTTGGAAATGATTAAAAACAAGTCAGCTTCAGAATATGAATGGAAAGATCATGGCCTTATGCATGCATTTAACAATATCAAGGCTTGATCAAACAACAGTGCATACAGATGCAAGGTAGCGAAGCAATAGTTTATTGTTTCAAATGTGGACAATGTAGAGAAATGTAAATATCCATTGTTGCTGAAGAGCAATGAGTTAAAAGTTGACCAAAACATAATGTTTTAAATTATAGTGAGGCATGCATCCAGTACCCACATTGAAGATTGGATTTGGGGATTAGCATTTTAGAGAAGCCAGGAATAGTGTTTGACTATAATGAAAGTCTTTACTAATTTTGATTCATATTATAGCTTATTGTTGTCCCGGCTTTCTACTGGGAGAACAAAACTCATTTCAGCAGAACCTGAACCTTGAAAGGATGATCAGGAACCCTACTACCTAAGAAAATGCAGATTACAAAGTTTATAGAGCACAGCTTCTCTGCGAATGAAACCAATTTCTAATCATTCTGAAAAAAAAAGAAAGTTCTGGTAGCTGAAAATCTGCAATAATATTTTGTTTGAACAATAAAATCTACAGTCATTGCCAAAATTCAATTCTAACATGACCAAATGAACCAGAACATTCAAATGCTGACACACTAATATATGTCCAAAATTGGTACAACAATTATTAGTACATTGTTTGACGCGAAGGAGGTTTACCTGTGGAAGTGGTAGCAATGCAACAAAGTCCATTGCAAAGTAACTTTTAAAGTACCGCTTTGCAATTAGCATTGGATCAATCACAAGCTCACCAGTCGCAAACACTCGAGAAGATGGGGCAACATAAGCAGTGCGGAATTGAAGACACACGCGTATAAGGTAGACAAAATCAATAATCGTCCGTATTATTGTTGATGTCACTGCCAATTTTTTATCTATGCCAATGCAGTTTGAATTGTTGATGATGGGTAGAAAGAAGAACAGTGGATCCACTGCAACAGCAAATAGACAAGACACGAAGAAAACCCAGTTCATTTGGAAAAGAAGTTTGTCCTGGGGATTGAATATATTTATCTTGTATGATTTAAGATCTTCCGCAAAAGCTGTTTTAGGAGCTCCAGATGTAAGTGACTGTCTAAGTGACTTCAGTCTTCCAGAGCCCTTTCGAACCCCTGACAAGAAAGATCTTAGTGCATTAAATGAACCATAACCAAACCCAGGCATGCTGAACCTCAAGGTACTCCTGCCTCCCACTTCAGAAGGTACAGATGACCTAGGACTTGACTCCTCCAGCCTACAGAAAATATGATGATACAACTAAAATTAAAAAAAAAAGCTCCGACTGTTGAACAATGAACACAAAGAACAGAGAAAGCTTATGCAACGAAAGAAGTTGCAGATCTATAATACATTTAATAGAAACATTTACTTCATCACTCCTGAACACACATGAGGGGCCATTCTCACAGGTCCGGCCAAAATAATAAAGCTTGTAAAGTGTCAATTGTCAAAGACCTGTTCATACTATGAAAGAGCGCTAGGATAAAAAAACAGATTTCTAGGGTAAAAAAGACTAAAATAGTGGGCAATTTTCTACTTGTTGAAGTTTAAGAATAATTCCTTTCATTCTTATAAATTTTTGCCTAGAAAATAGAGGGGAGTAAATGGTAAACTATAGGAAGAACAACTTATGAATATTGTTGCAGCCATGCAGTGTACAGAAAATTATCTTTCGGCGACGTGATTTTCAGCATACACAAGGAAAAGGACTACATGAAACATGTGATACTCCCAGAGAGAATTAGCATAAATGTACAAGCATTGTGAAGTGTCCATGATAAGACAAATAAACAAACCTAATAAACCTCTCTCTGTGCCCATCCATGAATTGAGCTTTTTGAGCACTGTCAAACATCATCGCACAAGTTGGAAATACAACCAAAAATTGCTGGAAATTCAGCTAGGCATGATAAATGAAACAGTTAGTCATGAGAATTATACAGAAGGGATAACAGACACAAAATGCTTTAAAGTACGTATCAAAGAAACTGAGATAGTAATTCAACTGGGAGAGTGAGGTTGAAATAATGATATTGGAGGTTAACTACCATAATAGCACATATAACCTTTTGTAAACGAGATAATTTGACTCTACATTCTTAAGTACTAATACGTTCAAAAATGGTTTCTTTTGACAAATCATGCAACAACATTTTCTTCTATTTACTTTTGAGTTAGAGCAGACAATTCAAGAATATATGATGCACCCTATGCAAATTTCCAGGTGCTCATAATGGCAGGATGCATCGTAGATACTCTAAACAAAAACACTCCATAAATTAGTGAACCAGCAGTACGAAAAGGATGCTCTCACTTCACAGCAATACAGCAGATATTCATCTTAACAGGAAACATATACACTCATCTACCACAGGCCATTGGACAGGCAAAATAAAGAATATCAATGGATATTAATACAGATGTCAAAGAATACTAAAACAGCAGCATACCTCTAACTCAGTGGAGGTGTGGAGCTAACGACAAAGGGCACGAAAAATCCTCTGCAGCACCAAGGAGTGGCAAACCACTAATGAAACTGCTATTCCAGGAACCTATATTCATATCCACCCGGGTTACATGTTCACGGAACTCAGAAGCCAACCAACCACCCGGCACGCCAAAATCGCCCTGATCCTGAGACAATTGACCAGCAAGGCATAATCAATACACACAAAAACAGTAACGCACCTCACATACAAAGCATGGGCATACAGAAATGGCAAGCAGACATCATAGAGGCAAATTAGTTAGTTCAGGAAACACAACCGTTCGTGAATGACACGCTAAAAACAGAACTCTTGAGCAGCCAGCTGTAAGAAAGAGACAGTAAAGCTAAGGGTAAGCTCCGCACGAGCAGTCCAGGGGACTCGCCACTGTTCCACTTCCACAATCGGGGGTGCCCCACCAATAGACGGAACAGGGCTACGCCTCCGTTCCCCCGGGAGACTAGCAACAACGGTAGCAGGCGAACTGCCGCAATCGTCCTCCTCGCAGGGTTATCTAGATCTACTCGTTGGGCGAGAGGGCACGGATCGTAGCTCCCGAAATCGAACGGACGGTTTCGAGACGAACTCCGCGCTGTGGAAGGGATCCGAAAAGCATTTCGAGGAATCGAGATGGTTGGCAGGTTACCTGAGCGGCGCGGGTCGTCGACGTCGGCGTGCTGATTCGAGCTTATAGAGGGGGAGGTTCCGGAGCCGAGCTCGCAGGCCGTGCGCCGCTGGGAGTCGGGGTTGGGGGCGCGAGCGGACGAGAGGGGAAAAGCACGGGGGCGGGGAGGGAGGAACCGAGGAAGGAAGGCGAGGCGAGAGACAGTCAACGAGGCCTTCCTTTTCCCAGTTTCCTCCTCCCTCCTTCGGTAGTTCGGTTACTCCGAATCCGACCATGTCACCGTGAACGACGCGGGGGCGGGGCGGGGCCCCTCGGCGGCTGGCGGCGCACGTCGAGGCCTGGGCTGGATGGGCCGTCAAGGTTCTGGTGGGCTGACTTCTAAGTTTTTTTTCTCCATCCAAAAGTCCAAATCGATGAGGCTTGAGGCCCATCTATCTTGCTAGGACATCAGCATGAACGGAGCTGCTCGGGACAGCGCGCGTGAGTACGTGCTGCCGCGTCGCAGAAGCGGGCCGCTGAAGTGGATTGGGCCCGCCAACCCAGATACCACATGTAGTCCAGCTACCATATGATTGGAATAAAAATTATTCCCATGGAACAAATTTGAAAAAAAAATTATTTTATCAGAACAAACAAACTTTGGAAAAAGTTTTATCGGAAACTTTTTTTCGGTTATATCCAATCTCACTTGAAAACGAAAAATATTCCGTTGAAATAAAAAATAGGAAAAAATATTTCGTTGAAACTTCTAAAAGAAAAGAAAAAGAAAAAAAGCAAATTGGGCCGGCGTACCACCAGTGGGCCGCACAGCGCTAGAAAGCATTGTGGGCCGCGCACACGGGGCTTCTGCGACGCGCGGGCTCGCACCCGCGCGCGCGACCCCAAGCATCGGCGATTTTTCCCCCCTGAACAAACGACACCAGAACGAACGAGCTCCATTTCCTTTTTTAAAAAAACAAAGAACGACATCCACCGCCCACTGCATCATCATCTCATGGTAATAATTTGCTAACAATCCTTAAAAGTACTCGCACGCTTCCAAATGATCCATGACGCACCCACTGAAGCACTGACGTTGTCATCTTCTCCTTTTTCTAGCTCATTGGCTTGTTGTCCTCGTCTTGACGTCTTGTGGCATCTCAACCGTGTAACCAAAGGCGACAAAGACATGGCGGCCGGCGGCGCTCTCCCCGTGGTGGATCTGGCGCCTTTCTTCACCGAAGACGACGACGGCAGGGGTGGCGTCGCCCGCGCCACCGAGGCCGTGCGAAAGGCGTGCCGGACGCACGGCTTCTTCCGCGCCGTCAACCACGGCGTGCCGGCGGAGCTCATGTCGCGCGTGCTCGAGCTGTCGGTCGCGTTTTTCGCGCTGCCGGACGACGAGAAGGCCAGGGCCCGGCCGGCCGACGGGACCGTGGCGCCCCTCCCGGCTGGCTACGCGCGGCAGCCGACGCACTCGGCCGACAAGAACGAGTACATGCTGGTGTTTGATCCGAAGCTCGGGCTCAACGTGTACCCCGCTGAGCCAGCTGGATTCAGGTCAGTCGGAATACAAATTCACACGTCTAAATTGTTCATCAGAATTTTTAATTTTTTCCCAAATGATTCATAAATTCAGAGAGGTGGTGGAGTGTTACGCCAGGTTCACCGAGCTGGGGCTGCTCGTCCAGGAGGTCCTGAACGAGTGCATGGGCCTGCCGCCGGGGTTCCTCAGGGATTGCAACGGCGACCGCGGCTTTGACTTCATGGCGGCGCTGCGCTACTTCCCGGCGACGGAGGAGGAGAACAACGGCCTCAGCGCGCACGAGGACGGCAACTGCATCACCTTCGTCATCCAGGACGGCGTCGGGGGCCTCGAGGTCCTCAAGGACGGCGACTGGGTCCCGGCGGAGCCCGCCGACGGCAGCATCATCGTCAACATCGGCGACGTCATACATGTACGTACAGTACAGACCAACACTGTCCCAGAACAAACCATCACTCTGTTTGGCCGACATATTTCGGCTGGTTTCGCATGTTTCAATATCGTTTTGATCAAACGTCGTTGGTGGGTAGGTGCTGAGCAACACAAGTTGAAGAGCGCGACGCACCGGGTGGTGAGGAAGCCGGTGCACAGGCACTCGCTCGCGTTCTTCTTCAACATCCACGGCGACAAGTGGATCGAGCCGCTGCCGGAGTTCACGACAAAGAT
This sequence comes from Panicum miliaceum, assembly GCA_032594955.1. NCBI lineage: Eukaryota > Viridiplantae > Streptophyta > Magnoliopsida > Poales > Poaceae > Panicum > Panicum miliaceum. Next base: position 2,522,094 of record CM064069.1, read on the forward strand.
CGGCGAGGCGCCGCGCTACAGGGGGTTCGTGTTCAGTGAGCAGCAGCAGCTGCGGATGAGGAACAAGACCCATCCACCGTCCAGGCCCGAGGACGTCGTCCACATCACCCACTATGCCATCTAGCCTGGGAATTTGTTTTTTTTTGCCAATGGGAAATTGGTTTCGATTGCAGAAATGCATGAGAGCTGCATGGTCTGTTAGTCTGTTACTGCAATTCGAGGTCCCAGATGTTGTTACGAGAACGGGGGCTATCAAATTTGAAATAAAAGCAATTTTCTTGAGCATATTTTTCTCTGGCTACAGCATCATCACCTCGTCGTGCAAACCTGAAATCACTTCGCACTGTTCCAAACCCACCGCAGTTCTAGGAGGGTGCGGGGACGAGGTGATTTCAGGTCATCTACCCTATAGCGTACAGCCGGCCCACTTCAACAGTAGTAACACAGGGACGCGGTCATGCGGAGGCACAAAGCAGACCGCCCCCATCCTTGCAGCTGTCCGTGTCTCAGTGAGCAACGGAGCGCTGTCATTTTTTTATATTTTCTTTTGTTTCTCTATAAGAACTCATGTAATACGGTATTCAACATTTTTACCAAATTGGTTCAACATTTTAGAAAACTGAATTCAAAATTTTTGAAAAAACAATCAACATTTACTAAAAATATATTGAAATAGCATAATACAAATGTTGAAGTAACATATAAAAAATGTTCAACTAGTATATTAAATGTTGAAACATTAATATGAAAATTGAAAATAACATATTGGATCTCATTTTCTTGCATTAATTCTAGTCAATACAATTGTGCAAATGGATTTTAAATTGAGTACATGGTTTATGAGAAAAGATCATTCAAAGTTTTGAATTCACTAGTGGGGATGCACATGTTTAAAAATAGTTGTATCGATAATTAAAAGGATTTCAAACAAATGCCGTATATATCACTGTACATAGAACCTATTGTAGTCCATGTTATAAGAATTTCATCAAGAATATAGCCAAATGGACAGATCATCAACAATATATCACACGTGTAGATGCACGTGCCCAGGCACAAGTCTTAAAAAATTTAGTAAATAGAAATATATTCATACAAATTCTAATAAACAAGAACTTTGTATCCGTAGCAAAGATATACAAGCAGCAACCATGTGTCCTTTGTTTTAAACAAGAATTTGTGTTTATTTCTGATGGGCATATCCAAATCAAAATGCCCGGAGACGAAGGTTATGCTTTGAAATATATATGAGATTCAAGGTCACGAAATGTTCTTTGTGGACCAAAATACAAAGGTGATTCTTTGCGTGGAGCCCTGCACAATCTATCGCAACACCAATGGATGGAATCCCCTCCCGTTTGAATAGTTACAAAATCAAATGCGGTTAAATGGCTTGAGGAGACGGATATGTCATCCCATAGTACTGGTCTTCCAATTCTAGAACCAACAGCTAGCTAATTCAAGCTTCCATGCAACCAGTTTCATGGTAATGTAAATGATCCAGTATGCTTGTGTCTAGCCGGCTTTAGAGTATCAACAATTTAGGAAATTGGTCACATGAAAAGGAAAGTTATGTGGTTGTCAAAATATATTACTGGATAATAAAAGTTAAAAGTGCAGTGGACTACTCCACAAATCCACTGTTCATTATCATGTGTGCGCATTTGTGCTCATAATATTCACCATTTCAGCAATTCTATATCTCTAGCACAGAATCAGTATTGACATATAATGCTTATAGTAGCAAACTTTATTAATTTTTTCATTCTTTGTGCAAAGAAATGGGCAGAGTTCAGACTTGAAGCATGCATGCCAAAGGAACTTTCACTCTGTTTCTGCACCAAACATGCAAGGGTATATTTCTCAAGTCTCCTACTTCTACTGCCTTCCTGTAATATATTCATTTTCATATTAGAATTTTCATGTTAAAAGTGATGCAAATGCAACAAAAAAGAATGATACACCTGATACCACAAGAAAAATCTCGTATATAAATCAATCCTACTTTTACTTTTAATCAGCATCAGCACTTTGTAAACCAAAGAAATTAAAGCTAAGCAACAAAAAAATGCCTCATTCATCCATGCTAGCATGGAACCAGCAGCACCCGTAACCCTCAAAGGTGTGCACTGTTTTTGCATATCATACTTAGAACTTAAAGAAATCAATATCTATACAAACCAGATATTGAGCTATTACTTCTCATCACTCGTATGATGGACTGTATATGCCAATGATCCAAAGAACTTGAGCATAGCTTTGCAGATACAAATTTTCTCTAGATATTTCAGATTGTAACATACCTCTGAGATGAGATGTAGAAACGCTTGGCAGTACCGTGGAGGAGGGCACTTCTATGAAAATGAATGTGAGCACCGTCATAGCCTATGCTTCACACTTCATATGGGATGAAAAAAAAAGAATAATGAGTAGGACGCTGATACGATTTGCAGGTGACACTAATTGATATAGTGAAAAATTCATTGAACATTGCACATATTTGTACAACACAGTAACAATGGAAGATGACCAAACAAGAGTCCATTATATCTTATACCTGTGAAAATAGTGAAACTAACAGATGTGAGGATGAAGCACGCAAGATTACAAACAATAATGGTTCAAATTAACCACCTAGAAACTAATTTTCACAAATCACTCCAGGTTAACCTACAAATGGCTACAAGTGGCATCATCCTAAAAGATTCTGGCATCCAATTGCATATAAATCATCATATCGCTCAGTGATCACAAAGAAGCAATTGATTCAAATTTCAAACAGGCAAATGTTCCGATGCTAATCAATAAACTTTTTATATGCATGGGCAACATTTTACTACTATGTTGGCAAGATGCCAGACAATAGGAAGAATAGAGGACTTATTGTCTTTAGGATGCAGTCTGTTATGGTCGGCAACGTCTACAGGCGGAGGAACACGCGTGGCTGATGGGCGACGCCTGGAGCGCGGCCACGACGCGACGCCCGCCCACAACACGTATGCAGTTAGAACTTTAGGCAGCAGTTGTGTAATTGTGTGAATTTGTAAACTCTAAGTCGGGAATATCAAACGAATGCAAGTTACGTTGGGGATAATCTATCTTCCTGCATCTTCCTCACTTGCCCTGCTCCGTGCTCTCGCTCTGGACGCCGGCCGCCAGGACGACGTTCCAACCTCGCCGGCGCCGGGAAATCAAGCCCTGGCCGCCAATCCACCACCAGTACTTCCTACGCAACGAGAGCTCTAACAATCTGGTATCAGAGACCATGGCTGATCCACCATTGTCCGAGCCTCTCGCCATCACCACCTCCACCACCGCCCCACCACCAACAACCGCTACGCCCGCCCCGCCATCGACGGACATTCCGGTAGCGGCCATCGGCACCCATACACGGGGTCCTCCGTGACTCGTGCATTCTTCAACGACATCGTACGTCTACACGGCTTCCCGTCTTCAATAGTCAGCGACCGTGATCCGGTTTTCACCGGTCATGTGTGGCGCGACTTGTTCAAGCATGCCGGTGTCAAGCTTGCATGAGCACTGCTTTCCATCCATAAACCGACGGACAGACCGAGGCCGTTAACAAGACGATCGCCATGTACTTAAGATGCATCACCGGCGACCACCCGAGAGCGTGGCTCGACTGGCTCCCGTGGGCGGAGTACTACTACAACACCAGCTTCTACTCCGCGCTCCGCACGACGCCGTTCCAGGTCGTCTACGGGCGGCCACCGCCTCCCCTGCTACACTACACCCCGTCCACAGTGCGAACGGCAACGGTCGACACGCTTCTTCAAGACCGCGACCAGTTCATCGCGGATGTTCGTGAACATCTTCTTCAAGCTCAAGCCTACGCCAAGTGCTACTACGACTCGCATCACCGCCCCCTGGAGTTTGCCGTCGGCACTTGAGTGTGGCTTCGCATCCTGCATCACCCAGCCCAGTCACTGGTCCTAGGGCCCCGCTCCAAGATGAGTCTGCATTTCGCCGGGCCATTTCAGGTGCTGGAACGCGTCGGCGACGTGGCATACCGACTACGCCTACCTAACGAAGCCTGGATACATGGCGTCTTCCATGTCGACATCCTCAAGACCTACCACGGCGCGCCGCCAACAACGACACCACCTCTTCCACCACTGCACAATAGCCGCCTCCTTCAAGCGCCGGAACGCGTCCTGCGGTCTCAGCTTCGTCGCGGCCATTGGCACATCCTTGTCCATTGGGCTGGCCTTCCAAAGACCGAAGCTATGTGGGAACCTGTCGCTGAGTCCAAGACCTCCTACCTAGATTTCCAGCTCGAGGACGAGTTGTTTCCCGAGGGAGGGAGAGATGTTATGGTCGGCAACGTCTACAAGCGGAGGAACACGCGTGGCTGATGGGCGACGCCCGCGCCCACGACGTGTATGCAGTTAGAAGTTTAGGCAACAGTTGTGTAATTGTGTGAATTTGTAAGCTTTAAGTCGGGAACATCAAACGAATGCAAGTTACATTGGAGATAATCTATCTTCCTGCGTCTTCTTCGCTTGCCCTGCTCCGTGCTCTCGCTCACTACCGGAAACAGAAAATTCGCCGAGTGTAAACATTTTGCCGAGTGTTTTCAACCGGGCACTCGGCAAACATATCACACTCAGCAATAAGGTCGTTTGCCGAGTGCCATAAACACGACACTCGGCAAACCGCTTATAGACACTCAGCACAGATCCGACACTCGGTAAATAAACGGCGCGTGCATCGCACGTGCACCGTCCGTCACCGGACTGGGCCGGCCGTTAGTCCTTTGCCGAGTGTTGGAGGCCGACACTCGGCAAAGAATGGCCGTTCGCCGAGTGCCAGCCGCCAACACTTGGCAATTCAAGAAGGTCGCCGAGTGCCTCACCCCGGACACTCGGCAAACAAAAAAAAAATTCGTCCCCTGGCCTCCACGCTTTTTCTACTCCCCACGTATGAGATTTTGTAATCCATAGTAAAAGTTGGTATATTTTGTGGTTTGTTTGCTATTTTTAATGAAATGATTGCATTAATAGGAATTTTTTTATTCATGTCAAATTTTAACTGCAGGTACATGAAATGATGGATTATAATCAGTGGAAAAATTATATACATATTATGGAGTCCGTATTGAGGTCTCAACCAGGAAATGAAAAGAAATTTTGAACATTGTTTTTAAAAAATACGACCACGAACGTGTGGTTGAATGGTTGTTAAATTCTAAAAAAAGCAAACGAAATCTGAAAATCACAAGATTTGTCAAGATGTCATGATATTATGTGTGGAGGCTGTGGTAAAAAATTGAGAAGGTTTCGCCCAATTTTTGACATATGATGCTTAGAAACCGACTCATCTCCTGGAAGGATTCATAGAAGTTAGAGAGGACACAATAAGATTTGGAGTCCAAGTGACACTTGAGTTAAGGTTTGGCTTCAAATCTTTTTGTATAGGCAACATACAACACAGATTGGTTCGTGTCAAAATTTGGAAATTTTTCGGATGCGTTTACTATTTTTTATTGATTAAATGCAATTATAGATTTTTAGTAGATATAAATGCAATTTGCGCTATAACTGCATGAAATAATAGAACATTATCAGTAGAAAAATAATTTAACCATTGTTGAGTGATGGTGACACGATTTTGCCCAAGTGTATTGCAAAAAGTTATGTAAAACATGAAATATGAGTGTATTTTGCCGAGTGTGTAAAGAAAACACTCGGCAAAAGTACCGTTTGCCGAGTGTTTTTCACAGACACTCGGCAAACAAGGAGGATTTGCCGAGTGCCAGATCCCAGGCACTCGGCAATGTACCTGGCAGGTCGAATTTCGTGCTTGTGGAACCTCCCCTATTTTGATGATCTTCTTCTCCCACATAACATTGATGTTATGCACACTGAAAAGAACATTGCCGAGGCAATTTTTAGTACAATTATGGACATTCCTGACAAGACAAAGGATAACGTTAAGGCTAGAGTGGATCAAGCAATGTTATGCAACAGACCAAAGCTAGACATGGCGCCTCCCAGAGCCGGCAAGTCGTGGAGAAAGCCTAAGGCTGATTTCGTCCTGACGAGGGCGCAAAGGAGGGAGGTATTACAATGGTTCCAAACGTTAATGTTCCCTGATGGGTATGCAGCGAATCTGAAGAGGGGAGTGAACTTAGGTACTATGCGAATCAACGGGCTCAAAAGTCATGATTATCACATATGGATTGAGCGCCTACTTCTGGTGATGGTTCGAGGCTATGTCCCTAAGCATGTGTGGCAGGTGCTAGCGGAGTTGAGTAATTTCTTCCGCCAGCTTTGTGCTAAGGAGTTATCTCGGACCGTGGTTGCCGAAATGGAAAGAATGGCGCCTGTGTTGCTCTGTAAGTTGGAGAAGACCTTTCCTCCTGGCTTCTTCAATCCGATGCAGCATATGATTTTACACCTCCTGTATGAAGCACGAATGGGGGGGCCGGTGCAGGGTCGTTGGTGCTATTCAATTGAGAGATGTCAAAAGGTTCTTCGAAGTAAATGTAAAAACAAATGCAAAATTGAAGCCTCCATTGCAGAGGCATACATTCTGGAGGAGGTGTCAAACTTCACAACAAAATACTATGCTGACAACCTTCCTAGCGTGCACAATCCACCGCCTCGTTACAATGACAGCGAAGTGGAATTGAGCCTTAGTCTTTTTCGAGGACAACTTGGAAGTGCAAGTGGTGCGACACAGGAAAAAATTGAAACATAAAGAGTGGCGCACTATCATGCTGTATGTATTGACCAACCTATCCGAGGTGGAGCCGTACATACTGTAAGTTCTGAACAAACTAGTTTTTTCTCAATTTGTCAGTATTCTTCATCCAACTCTCATGTTTCTCGTTCGTATAGGGAATTCCATCGTAACTTCTGGTGTAATTCAAGGGAACCTACCCCGCACGAAGCCGAGACTCTTCTCAAAGAGGGTGCAGGAAATGGAATGCCCGATTTCATTTCTTGGTTCAAACATAAGGCCCAAACCGATTCGTCTATGAATGCCGAGTTGAGACAGGTTGCCGATGGCTGTGCCTACAGGGTCAAATCTTTTACCGGTTATGATGTAAATGGATATCGTTTTCACACAACAAGCCATGAGCATAGTCGGCCCAATCGAAGAACGACAAATAGCGGAGTTTTTACGCCAGGCTTTGATGGTGTAGAGTACTACGGAGAATTGAAGAGATATACGAACTAACTTTTCATGGCTGCAAAGTTCTTAATCCAGTCATATTCAAATGCCATTGGTTTGATCCATCAGTCGTGAGACGGGCACCTAATCTTGGGTTAGTCAAAATTCGCCAAGCATCCGTCTTAGAAGGAGACGATGTGTACATTGTGGCTCAACAGGCCACGCAAGTTTATTATTTGTCTTACCCGTGCCAATCCGACGACCGTCTTAAAGGTTGGGATGTTGTGTACAAGGTATCGCCGCACAGTAAATTACCTGTACCAAACAATGAAGATTACAACATTGACCCCAACACATATGACGGAGATTTTTTTCAAGAAGATGGCCTTGAAGGGAATTTTGAGATTGATTTAACCGACGCTTTCGGAATGGAAGTGGATAATGAAATGGTTGCTGACGATGACGCTGGAGAGGAGGTTCATAATGTGAAGGAGTTAGAATTACTTCAGCGGTTACAGTTAGGACAGGAGATTGATGATGACACTCCTCCTTCGGAGCACGGGAATGATTTTATTGACACGCGTGACAGCGATGATGAGACTTATGATCTAGCTAATCCCGATCATGACGATTATTTCTAAGACATGTATGGGCCGTACTAATTTATTTATTATTTGTCATACCATGTAATTTATTAAGTATGTTTACTTTATTTTGCACATCTTACTAATTATGTTTTGTTTATTTGTGCTAATTGGTTTACTCTTGGCAAATGCAGGAACAATGGTGGGCGGTACGAGGAAGATTGCAGCGATTTACGAAAAATTAAAAGCTACAGCTTCAGGGTCAGGTACAGGGTCAGACGCATCCAGAGGTCGAGGGAGGCGTCGAGGGAGGGGTGGAGGCAGGGGTGATGCACAGGTCGAGGAAACGGAGGGGGCACAGGTCCTTGGTAGAGGCAGGGGTCGGGGCAGGGGTCGAGGAAAGGGTAAAGGGGTGAGGCCCCCCTCGCCTGCGCCTTCGTCGTCGTCGTCGGAGGAGGTACCTTCCGCGCAGGCCTCTAGTGACGAGGCGGAGGTACAGGAGGACCAGGAGCAGGAGCAGGAGCAGGAGCAGGAGCAGGAGAGGGAGGAAGGGGAGGAGGCAGGGGATTCGCAGTCCAAGATCTGGTTGCGAGGTCCCTCGTCCCTCTCGAGGCGACCGATCCCTCTTCATTTACGCCCACTGATTCAACCCACTGGGGCAAAGTAAGTTCCTTTACATATTCTCAATACTTTTGATATGTTGAAATCTACAATAGAAACTAATAATCTATATTAATCACTTGTGCAGGAGTTGGACTAAGCTCAGTGGGGGTGCCCACAACCGCAAGGTCAACGGCATAATTGGTCTTTTGTGTAGGCTACACTTCCCGGGCCTAGTGGTCTTCGCCGGACAGGAGGAGCCGGCCTACACGTGGGACCACTACGTCGCCGCCGCCGACGTCGGTGATCGTGACCACAGGCAATTTGCGAACAAGGCGGAGCGGGTGAAGGCCGAGCTGTGGGTAAGTATTCGAAGCACTAGATTGCTTAATACACCAGCTTCGCTAGACATTCTTGAAAAAATACTTGTTTGCAATGTGTTTATACGCAGGACTTTTATAGATGCCAGGAGGGATTCGAGGCTAGGGCGGCCTCCGTCATTGAACAAGCCGCCAAGAAGCTCGTTAAGGACATGCACTACGAGGCGCGGGTTCAGGCCATCATCGACTTCTATGCTGAATACAGAAGGATGAGGGTCAAAAAAGAAGAGGCTAGGACAATGAACCTGACCAAGGAAGAATTCATAATGGTACGTACAGAAAGTTAATATTTACTATTTCTGAGATTAATTACGCTTCACTTCTTTTGTTACATGTCACACACTTGATGATGTAGGTGCCTCCGTGGTGGTGCCGATCCTTTACCCGGTGCTGGGAACAAATGGTGGACGTGTGGTTGCAGCCCGGGTGGTTGGAGAACCACGTTGCTTGCCGGGAGCGGCGTCTGCAGATGCCATATGCAGCACACCATCAAGGCAGCCTGAGCCTTGATGAATACAAGGAAAAATGGGTACGTGAATTCGTTTCTTTATTCTCACACATAATACACATAATACTGCATATTTTGTAATCCTTTTGTATTTTTGGCGCAGACGTCATCACATGAAGGCCAGGAGTGCTCCCGGTTCAAGGCATGGGTTATGTCCAAAAAGGGCAAGGCCACGGCAGACATCGACTTCAATCTGGAGGACCCGCCCGAGGCATACAGCCATCCCAGCATCCACAGCCGCGTCACCGCGTACACAGCAATGGCGAGGGAGGTTCATGGGCCAGAGTTCGATCCGAGCTCTCAGGATATTGATCCTGAAATTGTGATGAGGGTGGGAGGAGGGAAGAAGCATGGCAGGTATTGGATTGGGGATAGCGTGATCGACACTGCCAGTACTCCCACCCTCTCCCAGATCCGAGCAAGGAGCACGGACTCGAGCCCCGCGATACGGGCACGGCCTACCGCTGCACAGTTACAGATGCAGGCTCTGCAGGTTATTCCTGTTTCTTTAATTTTTCATTCATTTTATACATATCTTTTGCTTGGCAATAAGACATTGGGATGAAATATTGTAGGCCCAGGTGGAGGTAGAACGGAAGCGCCGGGAGGAACTAGAGGCGAGGATCGAGGCGAGGATTGAGGCGGAACGGCAGCTAGAAAGGCAGAGGATGGAGCAGATGTTGCAATATATGCAGAGTGTCTTTCACACTTTAGGTCAGACTCCACCACCTATGCCACCGAACCTATTCCCGTCACCTCGACCACCTCCTGCAGCTACTCCTGTGAGTCACTCTCAACCTTACAATCAACCTAGAGTTAAACTACAAACTACAGGCACTACAGACTTACACTAGAAAAGTGACTAATGCAATCTCTATAACTTTGTGCAGAATCAATCGGCGGCGTCCAATGCGGATTCTTCTTGGGGGCAGTGGCCACCTGCACATCCTCCTCAGCCTCCTCATCCTCCTCAGTGACTTGTGAACTAGAGGTGTTTCTGATGCAAAACCTGTGAATTACTTGTTTGTGAATAACTTATTTCAACGAGAACTTGTGAATGTTATCTGTGTGCTTGTGATGCTTGTGGTGCAATTTATATGCCTGTGGTGTAATTTATATGCCTGTGCTTCTGTGATTGTTTTTTGAGAGGGGTCCTTTATACGTAAAATCTCTGTTTTTTAGTAGGGGGGTAGATACTTTGCCGAGTGTTAAACACTCGGCAAAGAGGCCATTTTCTGTTAGGTCGACGTCTTTGCCGAGTGCCACGTGGAAGGCACTCGGCAAAGGCGTCTTAAAATTTTGCCATTTTGGCCTCTTTACCAAGTGCCACGTGGAAGACACTCGGCAAAGGCGTCGTAAAATTTTGCGGGATTGGCCTCTTTACCGAGTGCCACGTGGAAGGCACTCGGCAAAGATTTTCTTTTTGCCGAGTGTCTGCCGTTTGACACTCGGCAAAGCAGCCGTTACCGTCAGAAACCGTTATCGCCTTTGTGCCGAGTGTTATATTTTGCCGAGTGTTGTATGGCACTCGGCAAAGCGTTTGCCGAGTGCCCGACGATCGACACTCGGCAAACCCACTGTTTGCCGAGTGAAAGTTTGCCGAGTATGGTTCGCCGAGTGTTACACTCGGCAAACCCTTTGCCGAGTGTATTTGGGCCTTCGCCGAGTGCCCCAGGCACTCGGCAAACTTGCTGCTTCCGGTAGTGGCTCTGGACGCCGACCGCCAGGACGGCGTTCCAACCTCGCCGGCGCTGGGAAATCAAGCCCCGACCGTCAATCCACCAGTACTTCCTACGCAACGAGAGCTCTAACACAGTAACTGAATCCATGTCAATTTTCCATTATTACAATCCAAATCCCCACGTCATGAAAAGGTCCAATGTTGCTGCTACCTTCCGGGCATGAAATAAGAGCCATCCCATCATGTCCCACCTCAATCTATACAATTCGACAAAGTGACACAATAGTGTAATACTGTTGGCGCTAAAAATCGGCCGGAAATCGGCCGATGACCTTCAGCGTCGGACACACGACCTGGGAGAATCTGCCTCCTGTTCGGGTGATCGCCCTGGTACGGTTCGCGCGGCGTGCCAGTCAATCTGACCTGTTGATTGACAAGGAAAGAAACGTATTAAATTCCGGGGTCTCGATCGGCTAAAGTTCCGATCTGTCCCGAAAAGCGTATCAGCGAATCGGCCGATTTGCTATGAAGATTACCGGCTATAGATCAGCCGATAATCACGTAGCGATTGCAAAGAAACTACTGGAACAACTTAAAGAATCGCCACAGATACAACACTCGAAATAGATGTAATCGGCTATATGATGATAAATAAGAAAAAATAATGATAAAGCCGACAGTTCGATCTCAAGCTGGATAACTGGTGATAAAACTAGAACAATAGGTAAAACCTATAATTCTAGTAAATATCGATAACTGGTGAATAACTCTAAACAAAACAACGACAATGCGCCCGAAGTTAAAGCTTAGATATTATTCGATAAACGGTACCTACCAATTGGCCGGAGATCGTGTCGATGCAGTCCTGCCAACCCGTACGAACTCGTGAAAGAAAAAAATGTATTGGCGAAGTCGCCGACTTGAAAGTAAAGTACGATGAAAAAGTAGACTGTTTGTATTGATTGATGTATATCTTTCTACAAAACGCTGACTGCTTCTATTTATACCCTAGGGCTAAGACTCCTGATCTATCACGATCCGTTACAAACTTGATTTAAATAAAAACTACTATAGATTCCTAAAAACGAATCAGGCTCCCGCAGGATCTTCTGCCGCCATCTCCTAGTCCAATCCGAACTCCTTCCATTGCTCCTCGACCGAGTCGGCGTCGTTCTTTCACCAACGTCAGGTCATCCTCTGTCATCTTGACCCAACATCCCCTCTTGGGATTCCATTGGCTTCATCCCCTATCTGTTGGCGCAAGCCCATATTGGCCCAAATGCTCCAGCCTTTCAATCGGCCGACCCCCACCAACTCCATTCGCCAATCGCCCGAAACACTGTAGCGCCAATCGGCCGATTCCTAACTGTAGTGTCAATCGGCCGATTCCCAATTGTAGCCTTTAAGTCTGCCGCATCGGCCAATCTCCTCCTTCCCTGACGCCGATTCAACATGTGTTAAAATCTGGCGTCAACAAATACATTTTTTGTTTTTGAAGAGCGCACCTTACAGAAAAACAGATTAGTTGCACATTATATCACAGATTTCATAAAACAAACGGTAACACACATTTCATTTGTCAGTTTTCACTCTATAGTTTCATCCTCCGCCATGTTTGTTGGCCCATTCTATATTGTAGCAAGATTAGTTGCAAATTTCTGCGATGGGCCGACTCGCACCCGTGCGCGACCCTGAGTATTTCCGGGGCGGGGCCCCCTTGGCGGCTGGCGACGCACGTCGAGGCCTGAGCTGGATGGGCTGACTTCTGGGTTTTTCTTTCTTCATCCAAGACAAGAGTCGAAGCCGATGAGGCTTGAGGCCCATCTATCTTGCTAGGACATCAGCATGAACGAGTTGCAATTATTTATTCCTCAACGAAGGACACCGGAACAAATGACTTGCATTGTTTTTGTTTTTCTTTAAAAGAAAAAAATAACATCCACCGCCCGCCCCATGATTATCTCTTGTTATTTTTTTATAACATTCCTTGAAAGTATTCATACGCTTCCAAATGATCCATGACGCACCTAATGACGTGGTCATCTTTTCCTTTATGTACTTATTACAGTTTAACTCTATTTGACAGACAGATTTTGGCAAATTTCAACCGATTCAATAGTATTCTGTTGACGTGCGGAAAAAAGCCGAAAGCAATTAAGCCGAAAGCAGTAGCCGAGAGAATACGCTCGTCTTGTGGAATCTCAATTCTCAATCGCGCCACCAGTGGCGAACAGGCATGGCGGCTACCGGCTAGCAGGGGCGCGCTCCCGTGGTGTTGTCTTTTTCTTTTTTTTTTTCCCGGACGAACCCACGATTTCCGCTGAACTTTTGTATTCGCACGAAGCCGCCAAGCCAGCAAGTTACAAGTGGTTGCTGGTTTGTTTAGGGCATGCACAACGTCCTGTCGGTTCCACAAAGTGATGTCTACGTTGGAGCTACCTAACCCTAACCATCCTTCCGTTCAACTTCCGTGTCTCTCGAAGGTCAAAGAGAGGAGGGTGGAATACGGAGTCACCTTATTCTCGTTCCTACTCCTTGTGGCATCAATTCTCATTCGTGTAAGCAACAGCGAGAGAGACATGGCGGCCGGCGGAGCTCTCCCCGTGGTGGATCTGGCGCCTTTCTTCACCGAAGACGACAGCGGCGGCGTCGCCCGCGCCACCGAGGCCGTGCTCGAGGCGTGCCGGACGCACGGCTGCTTCCGCGCCGTCAACCACGGCGTGCCGGCCGAGCTCATGGCGCGCGCGCTCGAACTGTCGGCCGCGTTCTTCGCGCTGCCGGACGACAAGAAGGCTAGGGCCCGGCAGGCCGAGGGGACCGTGGCGCCCCTCCCGGCTGGTTACGCGCGGCAGCCGGCGTACTCGGCCGACAAGCACGAGTACGTGCTGATGTTTGATCCGAAACTCGGGTTCAACGAGTACCCCGCTGAGCCAGCCGGATTCAGGTCAGTCGAAATACAAATTCGCACGTCTCAATTGTTCATCGGGATTTCTAAAAGAATATGTTTCGCGAATGCTTCACAAATTCAGAGAAGCAGTGGAGGAGTGTTACGCCAAGTTGAGCGAACTGGGGCTGCTCGTCCAGGAGGTCCTGAACGAGAGCATGGGCCTGCCGCCGGGCTTCCTCAGGGGCTACAACGGCGACCGCGGGTTCGACTTCATGTCGGCGTTTCACTACTTCCCGGTGACGGAGGAGGAGAACAACGGCCTCAGCGCGCACGAGGACGGCAACTGCATCACCTTCGTCATCCAGGACGGCGTTGGGGGCCTCGAGGTCCTCAAGGACGGCGACTGGATCCCGGCGGAGCCCGCCGACGGCAGCATCATCGTCAACATCGGCGACGTCATACAGGTACGTACAGTAGTGTCCCAACTCCCAATAAGGCAAGAACAGATCATGTCGTTTTGATCTGATCAAACGTTTGTGGGTATAGGTGCTGAGCAACAACAAGTTGAAGAGCCCGATGCACCGGGTGGTGAGGAAGCCGGTGCACAGGCACTCGTTCGCGTTCTTCCTCAACACCCACGGCGACAAGTGGATCGAGCCGCTGCCGGAGTTCACGACGAAGATCGGCGAGTCGCCGCGCTACAGGGGATTCGTGTTCAACGAGTACATGCAGATGCGGATGAGGGCCAAGCTCAATCCACCGTCCAGGCCCGAGGACGGCGTCCGCAACAACATCACCCACTTTGCCATCTAGCCTGGGAAATTGCATTGGTTTCGATCGCAGAAATGTATAAGAGCCGCACGGTCTATTATTACATCAATTCGAAGTTGCACTCTTCCAGATGTTGTTATGAAAACTGGGGCTGTAATAATTTGAGATAAAAACAATTTGGTTGAGAAAAATGTTATCCGGCTACAGCACCATCGCCTCGTAGTGCAGACCTGAAATTGCTTCGAACTGTTCCAAACCCACCATCTGGCTGGAGATGTTACAAATCTTATAGGTCACCGATCTTGTGAACATTTTTTTGTTTCTTAGGGAACATTTATTTTGTATTCTTGAATTGCGGAACGATATTTCTTCACAATTGGAGCATTTTTTTCTTCCAGAAAGCCTAACCAACACTTGCGTTTTAACCCTCTTTGGACAACCGGCTCTCCTAACCTCGCCGGGGATGGTCAAACGGGGACAGGAAGGGAAGAGGAGAGATGCGAAAAAAAATGCGTGTTGAAATGAGGATAGCTCCTGCATCAGGATCACAAAAATCAAAACAAAATGGAATCCCCGTTCCCTTTTTTTTTGGATATTCGGGCGCATGGCAAACATCAGTACTCCAGTGCATTTCCCCATCAGATTCATAATAAATAGGCTTTTGTATCTTTTCTTTGATTTATCAGATTGGGATATTCTTGATCGTTTTGGTCGGATACGTAGAAATCTTTTTCATTACCGTAAAGGTTAAAGAACCTTATAGACAACCTAATATTCTTGCCGAATATATAGCTTTCCAATTAAAAAATAGAGTTTCATTCCGAAAAGCAATGAAAAAAGCCATTGAATTAACTAAAAAAGACCAATGTCCGTCTGGCCCGAGAAAACCTTTGCACGCCTCCGTTACCTTTTGGGAGGCCTACGCCCTATAGAAACTGTCTACCTGAGATTGCTTTCCAATTAGCTGTTTTTGCATTAATTGCGACTTCCTCGGTCTTAGTAATCAGTGTACCCCTTGTATTTGCTTTTCCTCATGGTTTGTCAAATAATAGAAACGTTGTATTTTCTGGTACATCATTATGGATTGGATTAGTCTTTCTGGTAGCTATTCTGAATTCTCTCATTTCTTGAATTTGTTTAGTATTTAGTAGCCCTCGTGCATCAGCTAATCGTGTGGCTTTAGAAGCCTGTGTACAAGCTCGTAACGAAGGGTGTCAGTGTTTTACCGTCAAGCCCACCGAGGGATACCTCCGAGGTGGTAGGTTGTAGGTATGTGTCGCCGAGATCAGAAACTCGAAGGTGCAAGAAACACAAAGGTTTAGACAGGTTCGAGCCGCCGAGGGCGTAATACCCTACGTCCTTTGTGGTTTGTATTGCCTTAGAGGTTTATGCGTATGCACGATGTATTTTGGAGGGGTCCCTGCCCGCCCTTATATAGTCTGGAGGGACAGGGTTACATGGAAGTCCTAGTCGGGGACGGTTCGAGGAGTCCTACCCAAGTACGTTGTCGCGTAGTTTCCTTAGGTCCGACTAGTCCTAGCCCTATACGACTAGTTACAATGAGGATAAGGTATGGCCCATGCGCCATCCCCTACTAAAAAAATATGTATGCCAAGTGTGCAGTCCTACTGCCCCGGGTCTGACAAGCCCCCGAGCTCTTCGTAGCCGAGTACTGCAGGCTTCCAAATACTTCTGGAAGGTGTCTTCAGGTCCCTGCTGAGTGCCCTTGAGAAGGTGTCTTTCGAGTACTGTCTTGGCTGCATCGAGGCTGTGAGGTGCTCAAGCCCCGAGTAGTTTTCAAGTCTTCTTTTATATGGGGTGCGATGAACTCACACTCCATATGTAGTAGCCTCCGAGCCTTAGATTGAATCGAAGAATCAGGCTGAGGGTCAAATTAGTCTTGAATCTTCCGTCTGTATCTTTCAAGAATTTTTGAAAAATAAGCCGTCAATGACACGTATCCCGCAGCCCCCGAGCCTTTAATCCAAATTCAGAGGTTTGGAAAAAAGAATCAAAAGAGTTGTGGCATGGAGTGTGTGTTTTTGAAATGAATTGATGGTAATTCTCGGTTAATTGGTTATAAATTTCGAATAACCCCTCTTTTCGGGAGTCTATCCCTGAAAAGATGGCTAGTTCAAATAACTTTCTCAAAAAAATCTTGAATACCGCTCAAATCAAATCGTTATCCTGAGAAAGTCGCTTCACACGTCCAACCCCCGAGCATGGGGAGTGCCCTGTCGCGCCCAGCCCCCGAGCGAGGGAGCCAGACAAGTAGTCTAAGGCACGGCGAGTGCCGTGTCGCGCCCAGCCTTCGAGCGAGGGAGCCAGATGAGGCGTCGAAGGCACGGCGAGTGCCCTGTCGCGCCCAGCCTCCGAGCGAGGGAGCCAGACGAGGCGTCGAAGGCACGGCGAGTGCCCTGTCGCGCCCAGCCCCCGAGCGAGGGAGCCAGACAAGTAGTCGAAGTCACGGCGAGCCCCCGAGTGAGGGAGCCAAACGAGCCGTCGAAGGCACGGCGAGTGCCCTGTTGCGCCCAACCCCCGAGCGAGGGAGCCAGATGAGCCGTCGAAGGCACGGGGAGTGCCCTATCGTGCCCCTGCAAGGTAAACATGAAAATGTGTTGTAATGATATCGAGTCGGGAGTGAATCCCAACATTGTAAAATGCATGTAAAATTTTTCGCGTCTTGCTCTTGTTAGGCCGTGTAATTTTCATGGGTAGTTAGCCTATTACGTTTAAACACCTGATCCCTGATCGTAGCCGTAGTCCATAGCGCAGGGAGCTTGACCGCGTGCATGCGTAAAAACATAGGCGTACAGAAGAGTCGAGGTTTCACGGATTAAGGCGTGTGCTATCGAGTACTTTAGTAACCGTTAAGAGAAGACAATGAAAGTAGAAATAAGTAGTCAGCATGCGACAAAGAGAATGCGCGGTATGCATAAAGTTATCGGTGAGAGCGCGTGTTGTAACGCGTATGGCCGTAGGGTGTAGCTGCTGTGAACCCGACACAACTCAGTGTACCAAGCATGTGGACGGCGCCCTACGAACTCGATGTACCAAGCGTGTGGGCTGTTAGCAAACCCTAGTAGTAGTTGATCATGGCGTAGCCCTCGAGGGTAATTCCCGTCGAGAAGCGTACCAAAGTAGTAGCCGATCGTGTTAAGAACAAGTCGGAAAGGATATAATTGACTTAGCTTGATTCATGGACGTTTGTCGACGAAGCTATGACGGTTGTTGATGAAACCACTATGAATTGTTGATAAAATTCGACTATTCGAAGTTGATTTCGACTAGTTTTTAAATCAAGATAAGTAGTCAAAGTTCTCGCACTGCAAGGACATCGCCGACGGTGGCAGCATCCCCGCACGTAAGGTGTGGTAGACAGCACGAGCGGCGTTTGACCAAACGGTAGTCCGCGCGTGAGTACTTCTCCTGCCTCTTCAATGCATGCGGACGTGCAGCAATGGGAATTGGATGTGCCGTATCCATCTTGCATGCACAGTTAGAAGAAAGATTGATTAGAATAGTTCTTGATAAGAAAAAAATTACTAATCAAATCGAATCTGAAATAGAGTAAAGATAATTGGGAGAAGGACTCCTCCCTGCGTGCTTGCGCGATTAATGCTCCGGCCTGCGTACGCTACAGGGCCTGGCACCTGCCTGCTTCCCGCCCGTGAGAGCACAGGCCGCCTGCTCGCGATGGGCCACGCGCCCCTGCACCAGCCCCCGTGCGCCTGGCATGGTTGAGCGGCCTGGTGGGGGCGCAATGCTCGCTAGGGCAGAGCCGCACGCTCTGCCGCACGTATGCGCTGTCTCTGGTCACGATGCTTTGGCGCCACGGTCGCGGTCGTCGCTGACGTAAGCTGGAGTTGAGCCGAACAAGATGAGGCGAGTTGAACCCGGACTCACCCTCAGTAATTTCTGATTAGATCGGAAATTTGAATTTCGCCAGGATCGTCGACAAGTTTGTCAACGTCGCAGCCAGATGTTGAAGCTGATGCCTCCGACTCTCCGGTGTCGTCGAGGTGGGTGTTGAAGCCACCATCCGTTGGCGACGCTGACCAAAGAGCTGAAGGTGAACGTGGTGCCCTCGTCGGGGACAACGCTTGTGAAATTGAACGATGTCATCGAGTTCGCCGGTGGATGCTCGATGACCACCCCTACCTGGCGCGCCAGCTGTCGGTGTTTTACCGCCAAGCCCACCAAGAGATACCCCCGAGGTGGTAGGTTGCAGGTAGGGTGTCGCCGAGATCAGAAACTCGAAGGTGCAAGGAATATAAAGGTTTAGACAAGTTCGGACCGCCGAGGGCATAATACCTTACGTTCTGTGTGGTTTGTATTGTCTTAGAGGTTTATGCGTACGCACGATGTGTTTTGGAGGGGTCCTTGCCCGCCCTTATATAGTCGGGGGGACAGGGTTACATGGAAGTTCTATTCGGGGACGGTTTGAGGAGTCCTACTTGAGTACGTTGTCGGGTAGTTTCCTTACGTCCGACTAGTCCTAGCCCTATACGACTAGTTACAATGAGGATAAGGTATGACCCATGCGTCATCCCCTACTACAAGAATATGTATGCCAAGTGTGTAGTCCTGCTGCCCCGGATCTGACAAACGGCGCTTGTGGCTGCTCACGGTTATTTTGGTCGATTAATCTTCTAATATGCTAGTTTCAACAACTCTCGTTCCTTACACTTCTTTTTGGCTGCTTGATCTCCGGAGATTCCCAAATAGGTCAACCTTTTTAACTGCCTGCTGAATCCATGAGCAGGCAAGAGACAACCTAGCGAACTAAAATATCTTAGTAGCCAGAGGAAAAGAATCCTAAGGCAAAGGGGTGAGAAACTCAAGGCCACTCTTCCTCCGGGCTTTCTTTCCGCACTATTAGTATTCAGTTTCACCAATAAAATACGGAGACTTGCTTCACATTTGGAATTACACAAAAGAGATTTTTCATCGGAAAGAGGTCGCTACCGGTTTTGCTATGACTTTTTACTGCCGACCAACCGTTACAGAGGCTTTTTCCTCCGTTCAATATATAATGACGGAGGCCAACTTTGGTTGGTTAATCCGATCAGTTCATCGATGGTCAGCAAGTATGATGGTTCTAATGATGATTTTGGAAATTTATAATTCTTCTATTTTACTGGATGGAATTTTAACGAATTAGGTTAGTGCAAAGGCAGAAGGGAGCTTGACTGCAAGACTCACCCGTCGAGCAGAGATGAAAGTCGGCCTTAGTGATCCGACGGTGCCGAGTGGAAGGGCCGTCGCTCAACGGATAAAAGTATGAGATTTTCACCTCATACGGCTCCTCGTTCAATTATTTCGAAGGGATCCTTTTCCTCGTTCGAGAGTCTCCGCCCAACCTTGCTGCGGATGTGTAATAGTTGTTTCACTTTTCCAATGACGGTGTAGGTTCCTTGGGCCAGACCCGGGCATTTCTCAAGAACAATAGCTAAGGGTCCCGATACTACCACTTGGATCTGGAACCTACATGCTGATGCTCACGATTTTGATATGTAAAAGCAACAGGAAGAATTGCTCAGATACCCGTGAGCGAGGCTTACTTGGGTCGTGTTATAAATGCTCTCGCTAAACCTATTGCCATGGTAAGGGGGAGAATGGGGGAAGAAGCACACTTGAAGAGCGCAGTACAACGGGGAGATGTATGATGCGTTCGGGATCCTGGGGAACCGGTAAAAACTTCTGCCACAAAGAATGGTTGTGATAAGAAACGCTCGATTTTTCGCGCTCACTGAAACAGTGCTTTACCCCTAGATGTCTAGTCAACTGCTGCGCCTCAACGCATTTTGGGGAGAACCAGCTAGCTCTGGGTTCGATGGATCTGCAACCTACATGCTGATGCTCACGATTTCGATAGTCATACCGGTGATTTAGAGGAGATCTCCCGAAAAGTCTTTAGTTTTCGAAATGGATTTCGAAAAAGAACTACTAATCCTTAACTTTTCGAGGAATCCTTCACTGTAGGGGAGGTCCTGCGGCAAAATAGCTCGTTGCCAGAATGATAAAAAGCTTAACACCTATTATTTGACTTTTTCAGGTAAACGATTTGTGTGGGATAAGGTAATTATGAAACTTTGACCAATGTATCTTGCGGTGCGTATTGTTTGTTGACCATAACTAATGAACCCAGTTAGTAAAAAAAAATACTACGTAAAGAAAAGGAGGGATATGAAATATCCATAGTCGATGTGTCGGATGGACGCCAGGTGATTGATATTATACCTCCCAATGCCGGAAGGTCAAGAAAGTTGGTGAACTAATGACAGGAAGCCGGCGACCGAAGCCCCGGTGAACAGCGGCTGTAACTATAAGGGTCCTAAGGTAGCGAAATTCCTTGTCGGATAAGACAACTTGTTCTTGTTCCCTTTCTAAGCTCTCCTCTTGTCTCGTACCAGAGTCACGATCACGACCATTAGCATCCATCTAGAGGTAGCGCATCACTCCGCAATCGCACCTTCTTCCGATCTACGCAAAACCAGCAGCGATCGGCATGGCAGCCAGTGGCGCGCTCCCGGTGGTGGACCTGGTGCCTTTCCTCACCGGGGACGAGGGCGGCATCGCCCGCGCCACCGAGGCCGTGCGCGAGGCGTGCCGGACGCACGGCTTCTTCCGCGCCGTCAACCACGGCGTGCTTGCTGAGCTCTTGGCGCGAGCGCTCGAGCTGTCGGCCGCGTTCTTCGCGCTGCCGGACGAGGAGAAGGCCAAGGTCCGGTCAGCCGCAGGGTCCGAGGCGCCCCTCCCGGCCGGCTACGGGCGGCAGCCGGCGCACTCGACCGACAAGAGCGAGTACCTGGTGGTCTTTGACTCGAAGCTCGGGTTCAACGTGTACCCCGCTGAGCCAGCCGGATTCAGGTCAGTTGAGTGCAAATTTGCAAACTTCTTGACCTATTGTGTTCTTGAAAAACATCAGAGTATTGGGTCGGTCCACTGATCATCTCGGTTGATTAGTTCTATGAACCAATTTTGGTATTTAGGTTCAAATTTGTTAATTTTGACCAATGTTTAGGCGTATAGATACAAAGATCCGAGCTATAACTTTGGTATCTCTTGAGGGATCGTAAATTGAATTTGGAGAGTATTTTGGGTCAACAATAATTATTCGTACACTGTTATCATTCAGATAGACATCTTCTGAGAAACGAAGACATTTCCTGATGCGTCACGTATTGACATCTTCAGAGAGACAGTGGAGGAGTGCCACAGCAAGCTCACCGAGCTGGGGCTGCTCATCCAGGAGATCCTGAACGAGTGCATGGGCCTTCCGCCGGGCTTCCTCAGGGGCTACAACGACGACCGCGGCTTCGACCTCATGGCGGCGAAGCGCTACTTCCCGGCGACGGAGGAGGAGAACGTCGGCTTCAGCGCGCACGAGGACGGCAACTGCATCACCTTCATCTTCCGGGACGGTGTCGGGGGACTCGAGGTCCTCAAGGACGAGCACTGGGTCCCGGCGGAGCCCGTCGACGGCAGCATCGTCGTCAACATCGGCGACGTCATACAGGTACGGCACTACCACCGGACAATCCACGATTTTGTGAAAGGGTCTCTTCTGATTCTGGATGCAGGTGCTGAGCAAAGACAAGTTTAGGTGCGCGACGCACCGGGTGAGGAAGCCGGTGCACAGGCACTCGTTCGCTTTCTTCTTCAACCTGCACGGCGACAAGTGGGTAGAGCCGCTGCCGGAGTTCACGGCCAAGATCGGCGAGCCGCCGCGGTACAGGAGGTTCCTGTACAGGGAGTATCAGCAGCTACGCGTGAGGAACAAGACCCATCCTCCGGCCAGGACTGAGGACGTCATCCACGTCAGCCACTATGCCATCTAAGATCTACGGCGGCGGACGAGAAGGGGAGGCCATGGCCGCCGTGAAGAGAACGAGGAGGATAGCAAGCGCTGGTTAGGGGGCTATGTGAGAAAAGATTGGATCAGGATTAATAATTGCAATCCAAATTAGGGGGTTAAAACTGGCATTCGATATTTATATAAAACATCCTAGATTGGATCGTGATCCGAATTAGGGGGTTTAGTGTAAAACCGTCATCCGATAGTTTACATAAAGTATCTTGAATTGGATCGCAACTATTAATCGCGATGCAAGTTAGGGACCCATCTGAAAAACTTATTTGCGGCGACCCCCTCGCCCGACGCCACCCGCCCACCCCTCCAGCCCTGTCGACGGCCACCGCGCGCCGCCCTGTTCAGGGCGGGGAACCCATTCCACGAGCAGCGCTGCGCGGTCCTCCGCCAGGTCCTTCGCCGCGCTCCCAGGCAGCCGCAGCTCCACGACTCGGGAGTCGGCCTGGGACTGGGACTCTGAGACTCTGAGAGCACGCGACAGTGTCGCCGCCTCGGGGTCCGCACGGGCACTCGACGAACCTGAGGTGGCGAGGTGGCAGAAAGCAACACGACCTCCGATTTGGAGCTGGGGCCGGCGGAGGGCGTGGAACGTAGAGCGGCGGGAGCAGAAAGAGGACGCGTGAGAACGCATTACGCATAGCGGGAACACAGAGCCGCGGGAGCCGAAGCGTGAGAACGCGGAGCGAAGGTCGGGGCGCCGGCGCCCAGCGCCCCACCCGAGGTCGTGGACAAAGAGCTTCCTGCTCGCGGGTCGGCCTGACGGCCTCCGTGGCAACTGGCAACCTCCACCTCTTTAAGCCTTGAGGCTATCTCGCGCTTCTTCTCCACATGGCTCACAACACGGATGGCATTCTCTGGTCCCTGCCACTGCAAGGCGCTGCTGGGAAGGCCGGGGCACTGTCGAGCAGGAAGAGTTAACAAACAAATAATTTTGAGACATTTAATGATCACCAATCCATTGTCGTCTAGTCCGGTTAGGATACCTGGCTTTCACTCAGGCGATCCGGGTTGAAATCCTGGCAATGGAAGCATTTTTTTTTGCTATTCATTTACGGACATGTCTTCTGTTTCAGCGTTCGCGTTCTACTATATTGATAAAAATGTGCTGAATTCAAATGTAGGCCATAACTCATAGTCATCTCTGAAGGTTCTTCGGAACAAAAAACTGATCTGGGTGTGTGTGCAGAAACTGTCTACTACTAAAATTTCTACTCGAGTCCACTGCTCTAATGTTGAATCCAGTATCGCTTATGAAATACTACTTCTACACGAGGTCTTCTGTTAGCTACAGCCTTAAAAAAAAAACTCGACCTGCGAGGCTCCGCCACTGACTACAGCCTACAGGCTTGCAGGCAATCAAATTTAAAACTTACGCTAAAACCAAAAGGGGATTATGTTGATGCCTTGAGTTGAGGGGGAACTATGATATCGCCAAATCAGAGACTTGTTGATATCGCCGAGTCTAGTACTAATCGATCGATACATGGCTTTTGACAGATCTTCAATGAACCTTCTCGCTGCTTAAGGGCTTATGTGTATCACAGTACGTTTAAAAACCTAGTAAACTCCAATACCAACAATTCAATTGAGGTGGAAATTCACGCAATACTATTGTTTGTGTGCAAATCTGATGTAACAATGAACAACCCAAAAGGTCAACTTTTTTTACCGCAAGGAGCACAACAAAAGCAAAAAAAAAAAAAAAATACGGTGAATCGTCCTACATCATATGCCCAACTCTCCTTGTACATGCTTATTGCTTGGGGCCACAAGATCGACCATAGCTCAGTAAAATTTCCCAACAAAAAAAAGGCTCATTAACTTTACAGTGTAATCTCCTCTGTAGTGCGTCATTGTCATCTCCATGCAAAATGCTAATATTTCCATCAACTAAAAACTACTGCGATCTACATTACAAGCTTTCTGCTAGCCACATGGAAGACTGAGTTGTGTAATGAGCCAAAGGAATAGACGAATAAGGAAAAATGCTACTAATTTTTCATGTGCAAGAAAGACTGACAGATGCGAACGAAAAATGTTGCACAGAGAAATAGTGAAAGGATCGAGGCCGAAGAAGGGGGTTGAATTGAGACTTTTTCGAATTCTATTGAATCCTTAACCTACACCGGTGTTGCCCAATCTACAAATTTTGATCCTAGCAACTAGAGCACAATAAATTGAACAGCATTATGAAGGATAACACATTAACATGTTCATGATTCCTAGTTGCAAGATCACGCTAGCAAGAAATATTCTAGTCAACAAAGCATACTAGCATATGATCATCCTAGTTGAACAAATAAGCAAGCATGCAAGGATAGCAATAAGAGGAGCAAAGTAAATGATTGAATGTAAAAGTGAGACACGAGACAATCCAATTTTTTCCCGTGGTATCGAGAAGTTGACGCTCCCCCCTAATTCACGTTGGAGCACCCACAAAGGGTATGGCTCCCTTGCATCACCAAGAATGCAAGTGTTTCACTAAGAATGCTCCTTCTCCATCTCGGGAACGGCGAGCTTCACACCGTGTACAACTTCTCTTCTTGGGGCTCCCACAAACTCCAAGAGCTCACCAAGAGCAACCGATCACCAAGACCGTCTAGGTGCCGTCAAACACCAAGAGTAACAAGCTCTTAAGACTTCACTTGAACTACACTAAGTTGGCCCTAAGCTCAAGCACACTTACTACTTAAAGATGGATGCTTCTTTATGTTTGGATCAAATTTCAAACTCAATCTCTTCTTCTCATGGCTTCAAGCGTTTCTCATCAGCTCTGGGGTGGCCTCAGGTCTTCAGGGTTTCAAAGGCAGTTCAAATGACCCGAGGAAAGAGTATATATAGGCTAGAGCATAAGAGATAGCTGTTGCTTGTACTTTCCTGAAAAAGTACAAAGTGTCGGTTTAACGACACACTGGGTCGGTTCAACCGACCCCTCTAAGTCCCAATAGTAGCCGTTACTGTTCTGACACTGTATTATTGGCTGACGTCAATGAGCCGACTAATGCACCGACTCAGCTGTTGAGTCAGTCGGTTTAACCGGTCGTGAAGAGTAATCCTGAGCCAGGTTGCAGTGCTCTCTGATGATACAGTTAATACACCGACACCCTTAGTGTCGATTTAACCGACTGTAAAGAACTTCTCTGGGTGAACTCAACATGCTCTCTGATGATATGGTTAATGCACTGACGCACTTAGTGTCGGTTTAACCGAGTGTGAAGAACCTTTTTGAGTGAAATTGTCATGCTCTCTGATGCTATTGATGTTGCACCGACACCTTAGATGAAGACCAGTCGGTTCAACCGACCGTGAAAAAATGTTTCTGACTTGAGCAACATACTAATTCCAATTGCATCGACCCGTGCAATTCTGATCCTGTCGGTTTAACCGACCTGTTGAGACCTTTTCTGACTTGATCTAAAAACTTGGAGTTGATCGTTTCTTCGAGTTTCATTTGCTTCCAAATGTTTCTGTGACTTCTTTGAGCAGTCTCTGACTTAGCTTGAGCAAGTGTGCATATTTTCTAGGCCAATTCTCACTAGGTCAAGCTGCTAACTCGAGAACCCCCCTTAATAGTACGGTCAACTACTAAAAGCTATAAAACCTAATCTAAATCAAGTGTCCTTCATCTCCTTGTGACACTTGACTCTAGAAAGATCCTTGATCTTCATGTTCGAGTACTTGAACCGTATTTCATTGAGAATTTGAGGGATCTCCTTTCATATTTCATATGTAACATAACCATTAATCGATAATTCCTTCAAAACACACGTTAGTCACATACGATTGTCATTAATCACCAAAAATTACCATTAGTATCTATCAGCCTAAATGCGCTTCAAGTAAATGAACCACTAAATATAGGGGCCCCGAGGCCAATGCAGAGCCTTTGAAGCAATCTCTTTCATCTGTTGCCATGGTTCACGACTTCTCATAGAATAATTGGCCCCATTTGACAATGGCGGAACCCCAGGTAAGTCCAGGTAAGAACGGCATCCATCGCCCACCGCATCATCATCTCATGGTAATAGTTTGTTAATATCAATCTTTAAAAGTACTCGCACGCTTCCAAATGATCCATGACGCACACACTGACTGACGTTGTTGTCTTCTCCTTTTTTCTCTTCTATTTATATATGGCCCATTCGCTTGTTGTCTACCGGATCATCATCTTCTTCTTTATCTACTTAGTACAGCTCATTGGCTTGTTGTCTACTAGCAAAGCTTGTGAAATATATTGCCATATATGTACGCTCGTCTTGACGTCTTGTGGCATCACAATGGTGCTGGTGGTCTCATCCAGTCGAAGTCGATGATGCTCGAGGCCCATCTATGTGTCTAGGACATCAGCATGAAAGAGTTGCATTGTTTTTTCTTTCCCTGAACGAACGACACCAGAACGAACGAGTTCCATTTCTTTTTTTGAAAAAACAAAGAACGGCATCCACCGCCCACCGCATCATCATCTCATGGTACTAATTTGTTGATAACAATCTTGAAAAGTACTCGTACGCTTCCAAATGATCCATGACCACTACTACAATCGGGCCCTGCAATAACGGGCAAAAAGCCACTGCAATAACGGGCAGAGTAGCCGCTATTACGTTCCCGTCATTGCAGGCGACCCCTCTGCAGTATCGGGCACAGGTGCCCGTTATTGCAGTGCCCGTTTGCAATAACGGGCGGCCTGACGTCAGCACGGCCGTTATTGAAGATCCATTTTCAATAACGACCGTGACGTCATGAAGCCCGTTATTGCAGGGTTGTTTTCAATAACGGTCGCTTGACGTCATGTTGCCCGTTATTGAAAATGGCCACTGCAGTAACACACATTGACGTCACGTGGCCGTTATTGAAGACCGGAACTACAATAACGGCCACGATGACGTCATTGTGGCTGTTACTGCAGTAACTCACAGGCTGAACCATTTTTGACATTTTATTCCGGTTCCCCGGCCACAAATTCAAATATAATTCAACAGTAGAAAACAAAATTTATCAGAGACAATATATTTCATATAGCAACCATGACAACATAATTCATACAAAATCATAGCTCATGCATTCAAAAACTTAAGTGTAGGTCAGTCATAGAAAAACACAAGTGTCATCCAAACCATACATATATACAATCATAAAAAACAGTTTACATATCAAGTGCCTTCAGTCTCTCATCCTCGGCCTTCCTATTTTGCTCAATGGCATCCATGGGGCCTCCTTCTCCGAGATAATCACAAAGGTCGGGATGTTGTGCGATGTCACTTGTTTTATCATGGTATGCACTCTGTGGCCAAATTAATTCTTGCATGATGAAGCGGAGTAGCTTAGAGCCAATAAGATAGAGTGTCTGCTCATCAATGTGTGAATTCTCTTGCGCGGAATGGAGACGTGGCTGCACATACGAAGTAACCAAATATTACGAATATGTAAGTAAAACAAACAAATGCAGTAGGAAATCTTACATACGAAATCAAGTGTATACCCCAATACTTACATTTTTCCATATGCTTGGTTCTTCCGTAGGAAATCTCGTGTATACCCCACTGCCAGCTGATATGTGTTTGCACACATAGTACCCACAATGCATGCTACCAGGAGCCTATTTTGCACACTATTCGAAACAAAGTATATTGTTAAGTTACAACACAGTGAGACTTGAATAAAATGAAATGAATCGTAGTACTAGGTATATAATATATATATAGTGGTACCGGAAAATGTGTTCTGTACGCCATTTTTTTCTTCCGTGTCCTATGACCCTGACCACCCAGCTGGAGGTAGAACTGATAGGCACTGTTATACAAAAGAAACTCAATATTGTGCAACTAGTACGATTTTAAAGATTACAACTTCATACAATAATTGATGTTACCTATTTAGGACCCCTATGAAGTTCTTGTATGTCTTTGGAACACGATCCAGAGAGTCAAGTACCCAAACCCTCGCAATCTTCGGATAAATCAAGAAAGCAATCCAATGGTTGCTATAGAAATACGTAACCACGTTAGTGTTTAAGTGAAACATTCAACTCCGCAGAAAGTAACAGGATAGGGAAACATACTCAAAGTGGTAAGGAGCTATAATGCAAGACCTATCACTCCAGTCGTACATGCGTCTGCCGATGTAGGCTCCTACGACTCTCCTTGCATTCTCAACCATCGTGGCATGTAATTGTTTCTTTACGGTCATCTTCTTTCCAACCATTAGGGGGTCTTTGTTGTTAAGCACTGGATTAATCGCGATCTGGCTTATGGGTGTTGGGTTTAGATACCCTACTTCATTATCAGTACCACTATGGTGACACATTCTGAGTAATGAAAATTGTTAGTCATTTGTCTATATTATTGTGTCATTCACTTGCATATAGAGGATGAAGGTTCAAAACACTTACAGGCACCAGACTGCAATGAGAGTGGCATCCATTTTGTCAAGACGATATAAGGCATGTATGACCTCAATAGACACGTTTATATCACATGAAGGTTGTCCAAAAAGCTCTCCAGGAAACTTGCCTTGGATGAATTGAATGCCTTTGTTGCATGCTTCGAAGTACCAGCTTTGAAATTTTTGAAATATCCATGGGAATGTTTTCAAAACGGAATTTGGCACGAATGGCATGCCATGGCAGTAATCCTCATAATCGTCCTGTGTAAGATCCCAACCTCCCTCTTTGACACCCGCTTGCAAGACAGGCACATGTGGCACTAGTTTCTTAGGCTGACACACGTATGATTTTTTTTATAGCATGAAGCCACGATTCAGCTGCACGACAAATCGCTAATATATCAAATACTATAATAGGTGACTACATATATACATATTGACAATTACTACAAAGTATACTGACCTATTTTCTTTGCTAGATATGGTGTCCTTCTTCCCCGGAGGCGGAGGTGGAACGGGCTCAATCAAAGGATCACGAACCTCTCCTGGTGCTTGCTGAGGCGGACTGGACGAGCTTCGAATCGCGCAAGCTACTTTGTCATGTCTCTCTGGTGGTAGAGTGGATGAGCATGGAATCGCACCAATCTGTTCTTCTTGTGTCTCATGAGGCGGAGTGGACATCAAGCAACCACCTTCCTCATGAGGTGGAGAAGATCGAGGTAAAGGAGGTAGAGTCTCTTTATTAGAGAAGCCACAATCAACATCTTCCTCATATGGCCGAGGTGAATCCGAGACTGTATGAATCATGATCTCACGTCAGGGCCAAAGGATAAATTGATTAATAGCATCCTCGAGAGTCTCGATCCCCTCCTCTTCATTTGGATAATCTAGCTCGCAAGTGAGATACTTGTCGTCAACCTTGATTATTTGGACCCTGGCACACTCTTGAGGAATAGGCACAGTGTGAAATGTACGTTCAGGCGTCGCTATTCCATCTGCTACCTTCATGAGTGTCTTCCCTCTCTTGCCGAGAGTCATGTGTAGAGTGCAAGGTGTATTCTCAGTTATGTCATCCACCGGGTACTTGCCGCAATCGGGGGCAAAGCCATGACTGCTTGGAGGACGAGAGGGGGGATCAGCAGGGTCAATACCGAGGTGGAATTCAGGAACCACCTGCACCATAGGTTGGAGATAATGTGGATTCTCTTTTCCGAACTAGAAGAAGCTTTCTTTCCACATGTCATGGTATTGAGCCTTGTTCGGTGGTTCACACCTAGCACATGTACTCGTGCCAGACGACCCTTCATTCACTTTTGTCAATGAAGAGACCCCTCATGTACGGCCTCGATGTTCATCTGTCCCAAGGGCAAGAGTAAGCTGGTCTTTGTTGCTAACAGGAATGAAAGTGCCTTCCTCCCCCTTCTTGGCTAGCCTTTAGCTTTCTGCAGAACTTCTTCGACCCCAAAGCTTTTGGGAATTAATTGTCCATCATCAGTTGACTTTGAACGTCCCAACAACCAACTCTTAGTTCATTCACTGCATCCTTCTAGTGGGTTTGGTATCCCAGCTAGTCTCAATCGTTCTTCCATTTGCCTCCACTTCAGCAGCTTAGCCCTATAGCCGTCGGGTCCCAAATTAGGACGGAAGATGTTCTTTTTACTCAAGCTCTTTCCATGTTCACTCTTCTGTTTGAAGTTCTCGGAGGAGGCCTTGACCACAAACTTCTTCCAATCATCCGGAGTGATGAACCCGTACCGCTCGAACGGTGTGACACCCTTATCCACAAAATTATTCTTGAGGGTGTTCCTGAATGTCCGAAGGCACCTTCCCATAGTTTTCAAAGTAGCTGCTTTGCCGCGTTCATAGAGTTCTGGTGGGAAATGGTAGATGGCGCTCAAGCTATTTCACAATGTTTATTTGTCATTGTTTGGCACCTCAGGCCAGGAATTGTAGTAACGTTTATTTTCCTTCGAATTAAGACACCACAATCATTGCGCCAATTCGCGTTGATTCCAGCCGGCTTGATTGGTGCCCCATCCTTTGTCTATGGCTGTTACGGGGCGAACTCCAGTATGTAGCTTGTTCGTTTTTCTTTGACCTCTCTTTCATTTTTCTATGTTGGACGATGTGGGAGCGGCCGTATCGTCCTCTGATGGCACTATAGTTTCCTCTTCATTGAATAAGCGTCGAGCACTACGACGTGGGGCGACCTATGTAAGTGAGAGTTAGAAATCATTTTTGTGACAACCCTGGTAAAATTTCATTTCTAAAATCAGTATCATTAGCCTAACCCTATGCTTAACCAACTAATAAAAGGGTGAAAAGAATTAGAACGAGTTAAGTTGAAATTCAAATCGAATTTGGGCACATTTGGATACTTTTGAACTTTTAAATTTAACTTTCAAACCATAAGCCAAATGAGATGTTGCCTGAAACCAAATTTGAAGAACTTTTTATTCTGAACAACTTTCGTGTTAAAAAGTTTTTGAAATTCAAATTAGAAAGAGGAGAAAACGCCATGTTTGCACCCAGCCCCCTGAAAATTTTCAAATTCTCTCATTCAGGCCCTCGCCCTCCCTTTCTCTCCCCTCCCCGCCCGACCGCCGCGCGCCAGGTGGCCGGCGACGCCTGACCGGCGCGAGGCGCCAGGCCAGTGGCCGCCTTGCCTCTCCCCCACGTGCGGCTTTGCCCCCTTCCCACGCCGCGCTGCCCAGTGAGCGCCCGCGCGTGCGCACGTCGCTGCCGCGTCCCGCCCCGCCGCCCGTCGCGCCCAACCGCCGCACCACGCCGTGCCGCCCCGGCTCCCGCGCCCCGCCCGTCGCTGCATCTCCTCTCCGCCCGAGCCGCTGCAGCAGCTGCTCTCCCACTCCGCGCGCCACACTATCTCCTCTCTGCCACGCCAAATCCCGGCCGCCCAGTCGCCCGCGCCCGCTCGCCGCACGCCGCGCCGGCGCCCTGCTGCTGCCCGCCGTGGCCAGTGTCGCGCCATGCCGTGCCTCCGCCCCGCGCATCGCCCAGGCCCCTCCACACCCCCTCCTGCCCCTATAAAAGCCGCGCCTCGGCCGCCCGCGCGAGCCACGCACCCAGAACGCCTCGCCGTCGCCATTGCCGCCGCCGAGCGCCGCCCGCTCGTGGACAGCCCTCCACCGCCGCCCCCTGCCCAAATTGAGCCTCCAGCCACCACTACATCACCCCACTGAAGCTCGCCGACCCACCCAACGCCACCCAGGACCACCGGAGCGCCGCCGCCCGCGCTGCCGCCGCCGCCGCCGCCCCTGCTCGCCGTGGGCAGCTCGACCCCGACCTCCTCCGCCCAAGCCAAGCCCCTGAGCAGCTTCCCCACGCGCCACTGAAGCTCGCTGACCGGACCAGGCCGCCCCAAGCCCGCCGGAGCACCGCCGTCGACGCGTGCCGCGCCGCCGCCGCCTCTGCTCCAACGCCGGCGAGCCATTTCCGGCCGTCCCCCACCTGAACAACACCCCCACGAGGTAGCCCTCGCACCCCTGAACCTTCCCCGACCCTCACCCCTCGCCGCCGGCGAGCCCCTCGCCGGAATTTCGGCCGGCCGCCGTACCCGAGCCGCCCGAGGACCCAATTGCAAGAATTTAAATCTTTAGAAGGGTCTGCGCGTAAGATTCAAGGACCTAGTTGTGAAAGAAAGTTTCAAATCTAGATTCAAATTCATTGAACTTGTAAAATCCGTATAAATTCGTAGAAAATTCAGAAAAATGCAAACTCAACTGTTCTGGAATCCTTAGAACAAACAATACCACTTTTGGTACAAAAAGTTTCTCAGAATCTCAACATATTTTGCTCTACATTCAATGCAAGCTTTAATGGACTTATTTTGTACCCACTGTTGTAGATCAATGCGGACCCTAAAAATTGGATAGTGAGTTAGTTCTTGATGTTTAGGACTGTGTAAAAAGATGAGGCCCAAATTCCATCTCTAGCTGCACTGTTTATTAAACTTAGTTTCATACCATGATTAGGTAGAATATTTTTTATCCCTGCAGTTAGGTTATGAATCACCTAATGAAACTTTTTCTGTACTGGTGTAATGGTACCTAGATGCCAGAGAAAAATTGGGAGAATTTATATCTCACAGGAACCTAATTATTTTATTTATGTGCTAATAACATGCATTAAATCAAGAAAATAGTATCTTATCTTGGAAAATTCTCAAAGTTTTACTAGGAGGTACCCCATGGTATAGGTTGCTGTGTGAAAAGTTTCATGGACAAAAACCCTGTGGATGACCCTGTAAAAATGAATCCTTGAATAACCTGGATGTGTAATGTCATATTTTCTATGCTCTGATTACTGCATAATAAATCCTATAAAATTTACAGTAGCTCCTACATGCTTAAATGGAAGCTCTGTAAAAATCTTAGACTCAGTTGTTGCACCAATTGTTCTGTACAAAAAGAACAAGGAACTAACAGCAACTAAGTAATATATTTTTCATACTTAATCTGCTACATGAAACTGTCTGAAAATTTTACAGTAAGCACATCTTTTCCTAAGGTACCTAAATCCAAAATTTCATGACCAGAAACTATCCACTGTAGTAATTACACTTAAATCATGTCGATTACCATTACCACGACTTAAACTTGTGCATTCATGTAGAATCGACGACTCTCGCCGACGGAACTTACGAGCTGGTGCCCGCGTCCGAGAGTGAGCAGCGTGAAGCTCAAGTAAATTTAACTGAAGCTCTTGAAGACCCGAACCCAAGTTCGGAAGAGCCCCAAGCTAACTGCGAAGGCAAGCCCCGGAGCATAACCCGTTTCTTTCCTAAGTTATGCAACTCATTACCCTCTGCTTGTGCATTAAGTTTATAGGAGTTGAATGAAAACTTAGTTGCATGATGTTAGGAACCCATGCTTGAAAACTAGACGTAAGGTTCGATAGAATGCTGTGCTAATAGGACTCCGGTAAAAGCCGAGTGATTTCCTGTCACTCGCGAGAAAATAGGAGTTGAATGTTTACTACACGCTGCAATCATAAGGACAACGGACGGGCTATGGTACGATGTTTACAAATTGAGGCCCGTCTGTTTAGTGAAAAATGCTAAGGCCGCAGGGTGTGGTAGTGGTGGTTAAGTCTTTGAACGTACTAACCACATGCCGAGAATATGGTGATCGGTAAGCTTAAGTACCTGATTGGCCCGGCAAGTGGATAGCAACCTACCCTTTGAACTTCGGTCCCACTATATGGCGAGTGCACGAGTGGTCATGACCCGGCGGCGAACCGTGGCGTGGGACTCGTGTACTCTCGGAGGGTAGCCTCGATCCACAACCCGGAAAGAAAGGGGAAAAGTTGCACGTGTGACTCTGTGAGTAACCACGTGACGTGTGTTTAGGTTTCCCTTGCAAGGTTAAGAAATTCGATTCGAATCGTCCGTTTCTCACGGCTATTGAGACTGCTTAACCACTTTTACCCACAGAGTAAGAAGAGGAACAATGATGATAAATGAACTGGTTGGATGAAAATTAATGCTTCACCATGAATGCTATTGGATAGCTGCTTATCTAGAATGGTTAATGAAACTAGAATCTTGAGCTAAAAGTTGAAAGTAAGGACCCACTCGTAGATGCTTTTCGGCAAAACAAACCCCTGAGCCAAAAAGCCTTGCATGTCTAGAATCGGTGGAGTAGATTCCACTACACGGGTAAGTCTTGCTGAGTATTAGTATACTCACCCTTGCTTGTGGCTCGTTTTCAGGTGAGACCTTCGAAGA
Organism: Panicum miliaceum; assembly: GCA_032594955.1. Lineage (NCBI taxonomy): Eukaryota > Viridiplantae > Streptophyta > Magnoliopsida > Poales > Poaceae > Panicum > Panicum miliaceum. The sequence continues at coordinate 2,556,648 of CM064069.1, forward strand.
TATGATTGCTAGCTTGACTTGGCCCTGCACTCTTCCCCCTGGTTGGTCGGTGGAATGGGATACGCCCCCGCCCAACGGAGATAATGCCGAGTGATGTCTCGTACGGGCTTCATCGAGACATCCTTATCGTCGAGTAGCCTTCGTTAATTTTATTTCCGCTGCAACTTTAACTCTGAAGAACTTCTTAGTATGATCATTGAAGTACTTGGTTTCTAAACTCAAAACTTGGTCTGTAATATTTACTTATGCTAATGTTGTAATATTTGCTGGAATGTGGTATTCTCTGGGCTCATCGTCGCATGAGCATTTGTATGTATGGCATTCGATCCGCTCTACCGTGGTTGTATCGGGAGGTTATACCCGACAGACCAGTGGATTACTCCGTTTGAAGTGTAAGGTTAACCGAGATTGCCTTAATGGTGATGGTTAATACACTTGAGCCGGATTAATTCAGGTGGTTCTACCACAACTGGTATCAGAGCCGTAGCTGGTGCCACAGCTGGCAACAGCTGGCGCCAGAGCCAAAATACATACGCCAGAGAATGCGACGAGCCATAAAAACTTATTTTCATAAAAACTTGACTAGAAGGATGTGTTGCGAAATACGTTGGTACGTTAAGGATGGTGCCTAGTTCGTAAAGCCCTAAGGGATTATGGGAAAGTAGTAGGTGGCTATCTAACTTATGAAATATTATCGACTGACTTCCAGCACATTACTTTCTGTCAAAACTTACTTTCATGCACAACCGACCTTAAATTCTGTAACGACGCACTCATCGCTAAGGTAAGAAGGTAAGGATCCTCAGCCAACTGAGGGAGCTTGGCCTTCCTGTCGGTGATGCGAACCGAACGCTGCCCTCAAGCAGTGGCTTACTTGAGGTGCTGCCAATATGCCAACTGTTCGTTGAACATATTGGGAGTAGAAGGTTTGGCGCAGGGTATGGCGATCGCTGTTCATACCCCCGTCTCATGACGGTACCCCCGTGAATACGCTATCTCGATAGCGTATGTTAACGTCGTCTGTACGGCGGAAATTATACAGATATCGTTTCTATAAGTAAACGGTAATGAATACGGACGCTTTCATGAGTGCTGGCATGAAAGGTTCATGAAATATATATGCTTTGTCAATCTTCTGCAGGTACACTAACCGCGATTACGATAAGTTAAGGAACGGTTAGAAGGACTCGACTAGCTATTATAGTGAGAGCCGTATCATGTATGCCACCGAAACTATCTTCGTAAGACCAAAAGTATTTGGCAGTTATTTTATTTTGTGAGGACGAATAGGACGTGCATGCATCATGACCATATGTATCTGAAATCGAAAATGCGTTGTATGAGAGTGGTAAGGTTCTTGCGTATCTAAGCGTGATTTTGCATAAGGACTATCTAGCGAATCTGTCACAAATCTGCTATGACCGAAAGGAGCGATTTATTGACCAAAGAAAATGACCTTTTCTGGAGAAGTTCATGTTGAAATAATTGTTCCAAATTTCGTGTTCTATCCCCTGTTCAAAAATCAAAAATTCTGAACTTATGGATAGTAAGAAATAACAGAAACCTTGGAATGTCAGATTTCTGTCCAGAATAAGCACTTGTGCCCCTTTAATTTTTAGGCCCCCTTCCTACCGTTTTCTGCAAAAGAGTACAACACAAAACTTGTTCCAAATTTACCCAGGTAGCTGCTGTTAAAATTTGGTAAATTTTGGCTGGGTAGATTTTCCCTGGTGCACGAAACTCTAGCCCTCTGTTCACTGAAAATTCTGGGTAGACAGTAAGGTAAAACCTGAAAAGAAAGACCATCTTAGAGACCTATCTAGCTCTGGAGTTGACTAGTAAAGTTGTTCACAAATATCTTAGGAGTGATCGGGTGAAGTTTGAGAATTTTTGGATTAGAACTGTGGAAGTTATGGTTATTTTTGCACACTATACAGAATCTGTCCTTGTGCTGTTCACAGTTTTTCACCATCTCACTCCATTTGATCTTTTGTTCAGATGGCCGAGCCTGTTGATATGTTGGTGGATGAGGATGGACGCGTACACTCGCAGTGTCTCCACTGGGAGGGCTTTCCCTCTATTTTGTGGGATGTTCTGCGTACCGCGGGCTATCTAATTCCCCCACGTTACGCCGGACTGGAGTTTGCAGAGAATGGAGTTACCCAGTGCCGTGTCAACGTGACTATCTTTCCGCACCCGCTACACCCGGAGTGGCCCGCCTTGGAAATTGAGGCTGTTGGTCGCCGCTTGGCCGATACTTGGGAGCTTGCAGCCATGAGGGCGCTCACCACTTTTTGTGCGCAGCGTCCCGAGGTTGTCACACTCACTCCCATTGGATTGTTTCCTGCTGCCCAGGACAACGACCCCTTTTGGCTCAACAGGGTGCAGCACTCACAGTACTTGGTGGACTTTCATGCCCAGGAGACCGTCGATACCTCCGTGCGGTGCATGAATGCACTCTACCGACTTTTGACTCTCCAGAGTCAGGCACTTGAGCAGCTCGCTGATCTTGCTCAGGCCTACCACATGATGGCAGATACCAGGGATGAGCAGATTATGGAGCTCAGTCAGGATCTTGAGGACCGGGATGCTCAGATTGGCCAACTTGAGGGCCAAATTCAGGAGCAGGACACTCTCATGGGCGAGAGAGATGCCTCGATAGCACAGTTGGAGGAGCAGCTCCATGATCTGAGCCTTGAGTTGGAGGATGCTAATGAGCACATTCAGTGACACCATGATCAGAATGACCATCCCCATGAGGAGGACATGGAGGAAGATGAGGAGGAGCCACAGGAGATTGATGGTATCTCCGGTATGGATTTCGAGGATGAGGTACCACAGGCACCTCAGATGGGAGCTCACTCTCCTGCTCACAGCGAGTCGTCCGTCAACGACTTGGATGACTTCTAGATGACGACCTAGGAGGACTTTTGCACATACTCCTCGATAGGGTAGCCTAACTTTTGGCAAGTGCTGTAATAGGCTAACTAGGAGTTGAGTAACTCTTTTGTGATGGGTACACCTGAACCATGTGGATACCCTCAACTTGTAAGGAACGGCGATAAACTTGGGTGATTTCGTTGTAAGTTGGTAAACGATGAAATCCACAATCGCTGAGACTTGTCGGAATTTTTATCCATGTCTCCTCACATTTCTTGGCTGAGTGTTGAATACCAAATTTGTGCTAAATTCTGTGATCTAGGTTCTCACAAAAATTCAGCATCATTGGACCTCGCTAGTTTAAGTTATAGGCGAAACAGTACCGATCGATCTGCTGAAAAACAGGTAAGACAGTAAGGCAAAGGGCGAGCCTTTCGACCACCTTAGCTATAGTTCTAGCGCCGGAGTTAAATACCAAAGTGGTGCATTCCTAAATTCTCTGACTACTGCCAAAGTATGAGATGTTTTAGATGGACCCCCAGCAAGCTATGATTTTTCTCGTAGCAAACAGAGATTCTGTCCATACTTCTAGCTGTGATTTCGGAAGTCTTTGACTACACCAATCATTTATGAATCGAGGAAGTATTATGGATCGCGTTGCTAATGGTAGCCTTTCATGTTTCAGATGGTTGGATCAACAGGTGGCAACCCCGAGGGTTTTGGTGCCGGCGGCAGCCGCACGCGACAATCGCCACCACCCCCGCCCAGTTTGGTGGAAGTGATGGCCGCTCAAACCAAGCTGCTGCGTCAGATCGTGCAAGGACAGCACCAGCAAAGGGGTGGGCACAATGCTCACCAACCCCAAGCTCAAGGATACACGGATTTCCTAGGGACCCAGCCGCCCTTGTTCCATAAGACCGAGGAACCCCTGGATGCAGACGCATGGATTCGCACCATCGAATCCAAGTTCACATTACTTGTGGCCCCATGCTCAGAAGCCAACAAAGCTCGTTTTGCCGCGCAACAGCTTCGCGGTACCGCTCGTCTGTGGTGGGACCACTAGTTTGCTATGCTCCCCGCTGATCACATTGTCACCTGGGACGAATTCAAGACCGCGTTCCGGGCACATCATATCCCCGAGGGTCTCATGGAGAGGAAGCTGAACGAGTTCCTGGCACTTACCCAGGGCACCCGCACCGTGCTGCAGTACGCCCAGGCGTTCAACAACTTATGCCAATATGCGGGCTATCACGCTGATACGGATGCCAAGAAGCGTGATCGTTTCCGCCGAGGTCTGAACACCAAGCTTAAGGAACGTCTGAACCTAGCCAGGGCTGACACCTACAACGAATTGGTCAATATGGCCATTACCTAGGAAGACTGTATCATGGCACACCGGGCAGAGAAGAAGAGAAAGGCACCCGCTGGACCATCAAGTGCTCAACCACCAAGGTACCGCATCGTGCAAAATGCCGCACCCACAGCTCCACCAAGGGCCCCTCAGCCAGGGAGGTGGATTGCCAGACCCCCACAACAGCCAGGCATGGTACGACCCCCGATGCCTCCACAGAATGGTCCGAGGCCCACTCTTCAACCGTCTCTTCAACGTAGCCCCGCGAATCGTTGTTTCAAGTGCGGGAGTTCCAACCACTTTGCACGAGCATGCCCTCAGTCTGGGCCGCCCTACCAAGGTCAGGGATCCAACCCGAACGCCAAGAACAGGGGCAAGAGACAGACCCTGCAAGTCAAGCAAGGACGGATTAACTTCACCACGCTTGCAGAGCTTCCTGAAGGAGCCCCAGTAATGTCGGGTACATTCTCTATACATAACAAGCCTGCAGTTATATTATTTGATTCTAGTGCATCGCATAGTTTCATAAGTGCAAAATTCGGTGCAAAAGTAGGCTTGGATGTTTGTCACACAAAAGGGTCATATATGATATCAACACCGGGTGGTAAAATTGCTTCGAACCAAATGATCAGACAAGTACCAGTCAAGTTGGGTAGTAAAACCATCAACACAAACTTGATTCTTTTACCCCTTGACGGCATGGATCTTATTTTGGGCATGAATTGGATGGTTTTGCACAAAGTCACACTAGACCCCTCGTCCCGAGTTGTGGAAATAAATTCACCTAGTCACGGAGCCACCACCCTTTACCTACCATTCCTAGATTGCACGAATTCCTGTGCTTACAAGATGGAAGGACTTAAGCTAGAGGATATTCCTGTCGTCAACGAGTATGCCGATGTCTTTCCGGATGACTTACCAGGAATGCCACCGGATAGGGATATTGAGTTCATCATTGAACTACAACCAGGCACTGCACCTATATCCAAAAGACCATATAGGATGCCCCCTAAAGAATTGGCAGAACTGAAAATTCAACTCCAAGAACTACTGGACAAAGGTTTCATTCGCCCTAGCGCGTCACCTTGGGGATGTCCAGCCCTATTCGTAAAGAAGAAGGATGACAGTTTGAGGTTATGCGTTGACTACCGACCTCTCAATGCGGTAACTGTTAAAAATAAATACCCACTTCCCCGTATCGATGTACTCTTCGATCAATTAGCTGGAGCCAGAGTCTTCTCAAAGATTGATCTTCATTCGGGATATCATCAGATCAAGATTCGCCCGTGCGATATTCCTAAGACTGCCTTCTCCACGCGATATGGACTATATGAATTCTTGGTCATGTCCTTTGGACTCACCAATGCCCCCGCCTACTTCATGTATCTCATGAATTCGGTATTCATGCCCGAACTTGACAAATTCGTCGTAGTGTTCATCGACGACATCCTTATCTATTCCAAGGATGAGGAAGAGCATGCTAAGCACTTGCACATTGTTCTTCAGCGTCTAAGAGACCATCAGTTCTATGCTAAGTTTTCTAAGTGTGAATTCTGGTTGGATACTGTAAAGTTCTTAGGTCACACAATCTCCAGCGAAGGCATAGCTGTTGACCCCAGCAAGGTACAAGAGGTGATGGATTGGAAACCCCCTACATCTGTTCATCAGATTCGCAGTTTTCTCGGCTTAGCCGGTTACTACCGTCGCTTCATCACGGATTTCTCCCGAATCGCTAAGCCCATGACTGAATTGTTAAAGAAGGAAGTAAATTTTGAATGGAATGAGAAATGTGAAGAAGCTTTCCACACTCTCAGAGAGCATCTGACTACTGCACCTGTGTTAGCTCAACCCGATAATACCAAGTCGTTTGATGTGTATTGTGACGCATCGGGTACTGGTCTAGGATGTGTGCTTATGCAAGAGAATCGAGTGATTGCATATGCCTCACGAGCCCTTCGGCCTCACGAACAGAATTATCCCACTCATGATCTTGAGCTTGCAGCTGTCATTCACGCTCTGAAAATATGGAGGCACTATCTCATGGGTACATAGTGCAATATCTACACGGATCATAAGAGCCTCAAGTATATCTTCACACAAGCCGATCTGAATATGAGACAACGAAGATGGTTAGAATTAATCAAGGATTATGACCTTGAAGTGCACTATCACCCCGGCAAGGCTAATGTAGTCGCGGATGCACTAAGCCGCAAGTCCCATTGCCATTGCTTATCCATGGAATCCTACAATGAGACATTGTGTGCAGAAATGAGGAAGCTTAACATGGAAATGGTTTCCCAAGGCACTCTAGATCACATCTCAGTTGAGCCCACTCTTCACGACCAAATCGTCATGGCACAACTACATGATGAAGGAATTAAGATCATCAAACAAAAACTCTCTCTAGGTGAGGAGAAGTATAAATGTTTCCGCCAGGACCATAAGGGAGTTCTATGGTTCGAAAGTCGTATAGTCGTTCCGAAGAATCATGAACTCCGCAAGCAAATTCTTGATGAGGCGCACCTTTCCAAATTCTCTATCCACCCCGGCAGTAGCAAAATGTATCAAGACCTAAGGCAAAACTTCTGGTGGACAAGAATAAAAAGAGAAATTGCTACGTATGTCTCAAAATGTGACACGTGCCAGAGAGTAAAAGCTAGCCACTTGAAGGTAGCCGGTACACTACAACCGTTACCTATACCATCCTGGAAATGGGAAGACATAAGTATGGACTTCATCGTTGGACTACCAAACACTTCCCAGAAACATGATTCCATATGGGTTATCGTTGATAGACTCACAAAGACGGCACATTTTCTTCCGGTACACACCACCTATTCTACCAAGAAATATGCCGAGATTTACCTCGATCGTATTGTTTGCCTACATGGAATACCTAAGACGATTATTTCCGATCGTGGTCCTCAGTTTGTAGCACGCTTTTGGGAACAACTGCAAACGTCTCTTGGTACCAAACTGATTCGCAGCTCAGCATACCATCCTCAGACTGACGGACAAACGGAAAGAGTAAACCAAATTCTTGAGGACATGCTGAGAGCCTGCGTCATTCATTATGACAAGAATTGGGACAAATGCCTACCCCTAGCAGAGTTCTCGTACAACAATAGCTATCAAACAAGTTTGAAAATGGCACTATTTGAGGCCCTGTACGGACGAAGGTGTCGAACTCCTTTGAGCTGGTCACAAACCGGAGAACGTAAAATAATTGGACCCGACCTGGTAATCGAGGCAGAGGAGAAAGTAAAAGTAATACAAGCAAATCTTAAAGCCGCACAAGCCCGACAAAAGAGCTATTTTGACAAAAGGAGAAAGCCCCTAAAGTTCGAAGTTGGCGATCATGTCTATCTTCGAGTTTCGCCAACCAAGGGAGTGCGAAGATTTGGAATCAAGGGCAAACTAGCTCCTCGATATGTTGGTCCCTACGAAATCATTGAGAGTTGCGGACCCGTAGCCTACAAATTACGACTGCCCCCTCAGCTCACGGCCACCCATGATGTCTTCCACGTATCTCAACTCAAGAAGTGTATTCGAGTCCCTACCGAGATTGTGGAACAACAAGAAATATCGTTGGAACCCGACCTCTCGTATGTCGAACACCCAGTTAAAATTCTGGATCAAAAAGAAAGAGAGACCAGGAGGAAAGTGATTAAAATGTATAAAGTACAATGGAATCACCACACGGAAGAAGAAGCCACCTGGGAAACCGAGAGCTACCTAAACCAAAATTTCCCTGGTTTTCTTATCTCAACCACTGGTACGTACACCCCCGCCCACACTAAGAATTACCGAATCTCGGGGCGAGATTCTGGTTAAGGGGGGAAGGCTGTGACAACCCTGGTAAAATTTCATTTCTAAAATCAGTATCATTAGCCTAACCCTATGCTTAACCAACTAATAAAAGGGTGAAAAGAATTAGAACGAGTTAAGTTGAAATTCAAATCGAATTTGGGCACATTTGGATACTTTTGAACTTTTAAATTTAACTTTCAAACCATAAGCCAAATGAGATGTTGCCTGAAACCAAATTTGAAGAACTTTTTATTCTGAACAACTTTCGTGTTAAAAAGTTTTTGAAATTCAAATTAGAAAGAGGAGAAAACGCCCTATTTGCACCCAGCCCCCTGAAATTTTTCAAATTCTCTCATTCAGGCCCTCGCCCTCCCTTTCTCTCCCCTCCCCGCCCGACCGCCGCGCGCCAGGTGGCCGGGGACGCCTGACCGGCGCGAGGCGCCAGGCCAGTGGCCGCCTTGCCTCTCCCCCACGCGCGGCTTTGCCCCCTTCCCACGCCGCGCTGCCCAGTGAGCGCCCGCGCGTGCGCACGCCGCTGCCGCGTCCCGCCCCGCCGCCCGTCGCGCCCAACCGCCGCACCGCGCCGTGCCACCCCGGCTCCCGCGCCCCGCCCGTCGCTGCATCTCCCCTCCGCCCGAGCCGCTGCAGCAGCTGCTCCCCCACTCCGCGCGCCACACTATCTCCTCTCTGCCACGCCAAATCCTGGCCGCCCAGTCGCCCGCGCCCGCTCGCCGCACGCCGCGCCGGCGCTCTGCTGCCGCCCGCCGTGGCCAGTGCCGCGCCGTGCCGTGCCCCCGCCCCGCGCATCGCCCAGGCCCCTCCACACCCCCTCCTGCCCCTATAAAAGCCGCGCCCCCGGCCGCCCGCGCGAGCCACGCACCCAGAACGCCTCGTCGTCGCCATTGCCGCCGCCGAGCGCCGCCCGCTCGTGGACAGCCCTCCACCGCCGCCCCCTGCCCAAATTGAGCCTCCAGCCACCACTACATCACCCCACTGAAGCTCGCCGACCCACCCAACGCCGCCCAAGACCACCTGAGCGCCGCCGCCCGCGCTGCCGCCGCCGCCGCCGCCCCTGCTCGCCGTGGGCAGCTCGACCCCGACCTCCTCCGCCCAAGCCAAGCCCCTGAGCAGCTTCCCCACGCGCCACTGAAGCTCGCTGACCAGACCAGGCCGCCCCAAGCCCGCCGGAGCACCGCCGTCGACGCGTGCCGCGCCGCCGCCGCCTCTGCTCCAACGCCGGCGAGCCATTCCCGGCCGTCCCCCACCTGAACAACACCCCCACGAGGTAGCCCTCGCACCCCTGAACCTTCCCCGACCCTCACCCCTCGCCGGAATTTCGGCCGGCCGCCGTACCCGAGCCGCCCGAGGACCCAATTGCAAGAATTTAAATCTTTAGAAGGGTCTGCGCGTAAGATTCAAGGACCTAGTTGTGAAAGAAAGTTTCAAATCTAGATTCAAATTCAGTGAACTTGTAAAATCCGTATAAATTCGTAGAAAATTCAGAAAAATGCAAACTCAACTGTTCTGGAATCCTTAGAACAAACTCTACCACTTTAGGTACAAAAAGTTTCTCAGAATCTCAACATATTTTGCTCTACATTCAATGGAAGCTTTAATGGACTTATTTTGTACCCACTGTTGTAGATCAATGCGGACCCTAAAAATTGGACAGTGAGTTAGTTGCTTGATGTTTAGGACTGTGTAAAAAGATCAGGCCCAAATTCCATCTCTAGCTGCACTGTTTATTAAACTTAGTTTCATACCATGATTAGGTAGAATATTTTTTATCCCTGCAGTTAGGTTATGAATCACCTAATGAAACTTTTTCTGTACTGGTGTAATGGTACCTAGATGCCAGAGAAAAATTGGGAGAATTTATATCTCACAGGAACCTAATTATTTTATTTATGTGCTAATAACATACATTAAATCAAGAAAATAGTATCTTATCTTGGAAAATTCTCAAAGTTTTACTAGGACGTACCCCATGGTATAGGTTGCTGTGTGAAAAGTTTCATGGACAAAAACCCTGTGGATGATCCTGTAAAAATGAATCCTTGAATAACCTAGATGTGTAATGTCATATTTTCTATGCTCTGATTACTGCATAATAAGTCCTACAAAAATTACAGTAGCTCCTACATGCTTAAATGGAAGCTCTGTAAAAATCTTAGACTCAGTTGTTGCACCAATTGTTCTGTACAAAAAGAACAAGGATCTAACAGCAACTAAGTAATATATTTTTCATACTTAATCTGCTACATGAAACTGTCTGAAAATTTTACAGTAAGCACATCTTTCCCTAAGGTGCCTAAATCCAAAATTTCATGACCAGAAACTATCCACTGTAGTAATTACACTTAAATCATGTCGATTACCATTACCACGACTTAAACTTGTGCATTCATGTAGAATCGACGACTCTCGCCGACGGAACTTACGAGCTGGTGCCCGCGTCCGAGAGTGAGCAGCGTGAAGCTCAAGTAAATTTAACTGAAGCTCTTGAAGACCCGAACCCAAGTTCGGAAGAGCCCCAAGCTAACTGCGAAGGCAAGCCCCGGAGCATAACCCGTTTCTTTCCTAAGTTATGCAACTCATTACCCTCTGCTTGTGCATTAAGTTTATAGGAGTTGAATGAAAACTTAGTTGCATGATGTTAGGAACCCATTCTTGAAAACTAGACGTAAGGTTCGATAGAATGTTGTGCTAATAGGACTCCGGTAAAAGCCGAGTGATTTCCTGTCACTCGCGAGAAAATAGGAGTTGAATGTTTACTACACGCTGCAATCATAAGGACAACGGACGGGCTATGGTACGATGTTTACAAATTGAGGCCCGTCTGTTTAGTGAAAAATGCTAAGGCCGCAGGGTGTGGTAGTGGTGGTTAAGTCTTTGAACGTACTAACCACATGCCGAGAATATGGTGATCGGTAAGCTTAAGTACCTGATTGGCCCGGCAAGTGGATAGCAACCTACCCTTTGAACTTCGGTCCCACTATATGGCGAGTGCACGAGTGGTCATGACCCGGCGGCGAACCGTGGCGTGGGACTCGTGTACTCTCGGAGGGTAGCCTCGATCCACAACCCGGAAAGAAAGGGGAAAAGTTGCACGTGTGACTCTGTGAGTAACCACGTGACGTGTGTTTAGGTTTCCCTTGCAAGGTTAAGAAATTCGATTTGAATCGTCCGTTTCTCACGGCTATTGAGACTGCTTAACCACTTTTACCCACAGAGTAAGAAGAGGAACAATGATGATGAATGAACTGGTTGGATGAAAATTAATGCTTCACCATGAATGCTATTGGATAGCTGCTTATCTAGAATGGTTAATGAAACTAGAATCTTGAGCTAAAAGTTGAAAGTAAGGACCCACTCGTAGATGCTTTTCGGCAAAACAAACCCCTGAGCCAAAAAGCCTTGCATGTCTAGAATCGGTGGAGTAGATTCCACTACACGGGTAAGTCTTGCTGAGTATTAGTATACTCACCCTTGCTTGTGGCTCGTTTTCAGGTGAGACCTTCGAAGATATGATTGCTAGCTTGACTTGGCCCTGCACTCTTCCCCCTGGTTGGTCGGTGGAATGGGATACGCCCCCGCCCAACGGAGATAATGCCGAGTGATGTCTCGTACGGGCTTCATCGAGACATCCTTATCGTCGAGTAGCCTTCGTTAATTTTATTTCCGCTGCAACTTTAACTCTGAAGAACTTCTTAGTATGATCATTGAAGTACTTGGTTTCTAAACTCAAAACTTGGTCTGTAATATTTACTTATGCTAATGTTGTAATATTTGCTGGAATGTGGTATTCTCTGGGCTCATCGTCGCATGAGCATTTGTATGTATGGCATTCGATCCGCTCTACCGTGGTTGTATCGGGAGGTTATACCCGACAGACCAGTGGATTACTCCGTTTGAAGTGTAAGGTTAACCGAGATTGCCTTAATGGTGATGGTTAATACACTTGAGCCGGATTAATTCAGGTGGTTCTGCCACAATTTTAATTTAACTTTGACCCCGTGCAACAAGAAGTTGACGATGCGATACCTCGAGCTCATCATTCGGATTGTAATCGGGGTCTGGAATCTCAACGCGTTGCCTTTTAGCGCACGGAATTTCAGGAGGGGAAGGTTCCTCAAATGATGTTTCCTCATCAGAACCGTCTTCCCGGTCTGATGATTCATGCACGGACTTAGGGCTCTCATCTGGTTCTTATGCCCGTCCTTTATCCATTGTTACGGTTGCTAGATTTGAAAAAAAATAGTTACAACTAATATTATGGCTTCAACCACTACACCAACTAACTAATATTATTTTCAGTTATCTACCATGTTTGTCATATAAAATTGTACTATAGTTGTATATGCCTCTATCTAGCAAGAAAAGGGTATTCTAGCAAAGGCCATATAAAATTCAGTAGCAAGAATCTACGGATTGCCATAAAAAATTACCACCACATTTAATGTATAACTGTGCACAGCTAAATCTGCATCTAAAATAGCTTAAGACTGCAAAAATAAGTTATTGAGGGATGGAAATATAAAACTTCATAACACTATAGATTACACACAAAAATGCACCCAGCCCACCTACGAAAATGCGTCTTTTAGAAATTCATATCCACGACATACAATTATAACCAGAAATATTGAGAAGGGGATATGAATATAATGGTGTTAACACTGACCATGAGAATTTTGTTTACAGAGTTGATTAGATGTGGCACTTTGGAAGACATGAAATGGTTGGCTATCTCTACTAAAATGGTTAAGGGAATTCGTGCACTGAATTAATTTGCAGACTATAGAAGCTAATTTGCACTGAATTTTGTTTAAACTGATCATGAGAATTCGTGCACTGAATTTGCAGACTATAGAAGCTGCAATGTGTATAAGTTTAACTAATTGGAGTAATTTAGAGAGCCTAATTCTACATTCTGACTTAAAGCCTGTTTAGAATTCGTGCACTGAATTTAGAAGCTTAGCATTGTAAATTTTTTGTTTCATGAAACAAAACAACGAATTGAACAATACAAATCAATGCCTCACCATCACATTTACAATTTTGTCTGATCTCTATTTTGTTGTATTACTCGCAAGAAACAGAACAATGAATGACTAAACACAAATTACCACCTAAACTTACAATCTATCTTTACTGCTAAACACAATGAATGACGTTATATGTAGCGGGTATTTTTAACAACGGGCAGACTGACATCAGCAGCCGTCCGTTATTGAAAACCTTTTGTAACAACGGGCATGCCGATGAGAGCCCTGCCCGTTTTTGAATACTGTTTTCAATATCAGCTGATGACATCAGCATGTCCGTTATTGAAAATCGTTTTCAATATCCCAAATTTCCCATTTATTAGAAGTACTTTTTATACTCAAAATTATATTTAGTTTGTATCTAAAATTTGGCATGGCAGTGTTTCATGTGTTTTCAAACACATCTAAATTTTTAGTTTAGTTTTTTCATTTGTTAATAAAAATACTAAAGGAAATAACGAGAAGTTTTAATAAATTAAAGTAACGAATAAAAATCTTTTGCACTTCTAGTTTTCAATAAGTATTTTACCTTTTCGAAATGCAATAAAAAATAATATGTACTTGCTGTATAATTTAGAAATGCAATAAATATATTATGTTAATAAACTTTTATACATCCAATAATAAAACGATAAGATAATATTATGGACATGAGTTCTTGCATTACAAGAAGGATAATCTCTTAATGATTTTAGGAGTACAATAATTATTCCTTACATACAATACGCACGCTATTAAACTATTAGCCTTTAACCAATTTTCCAGCAGCAGCGTCGTCAGCGCGCATGTATGGAGGCAAGTGTGAGTAGCTGAGTTGTGTTTGAAGGATATTAAACTTTCCCATATCTGCAAAGAGTGAAACCTTGTCAAACTGGTTGTGCTCTTCAACATCTGTCACATTTTGAACCCCAACGATTCTTTGTTTTCCAGATAGCATAATGTGGTTCTTCTCATGTTCTGGCTCGAGCACATAAAACACTTGTGCAACACGGTCCGGTAGTATCCAAGGTTCATCTTTGTGACCAACATTATTGAGGGACATGAGGGTGAAGCCATATTCACCCACCTTTACACCTTGCGGGTGCTTGACCCATTGACACTTAAAGATAAGGATCTGTAGAGTGGTGCCATATGTGAGTTCCCAAATTTGGTTAATATACCCATAATAGGTGTTCTCATGCCCCGTGTTGTCTTCTGCTTTGACGCTCACACCACTATTTTGGTTCTGGCTCTTGTTGTCCTTTTCCCTGGTGTAAAATGTGAAACCATTAATATCATAGGCTTGCCATGTTGTAACTATTTGTTCAGGACCACCGGTTAATAGATGTATTATCTGTTCATCTCTTGTTTCACCAATTGGAAGGTTTAGGTTCTTAAACCATTCAGTAAAGGTCCTATTGTGCTCTTTCATGATCCAACCCTCTGACCTGTTTTCATTTTCTTCACGAAGTTGTTGCAAGTGTTGCTGGATGTACAGCTCAACAATTTGTAACTATTTTTCACCATTTGATACACAAATTGACCATCACGAGGTTTCAGAGTGCCATCATTCTCAAGTGTGCCATAAAAAATGTCCTGCATTTGACGATATCTGTGCTTTTTCGATAACCATCGTCGGTGCTTTACGTACACTAGCTTAAAAGAAAACGGAAGGTACACTGATGCAGTCTGGTCCAAACATGTTGAACATGCGGTCTTCCCTTTGATCTGCCCATTTAGATCTAAGCGCGCGGGATGATCACTGACGGTACAAAGAATGATGGCATGTAGGGTGAAGCTTTGTTGTCGATACGCATCATATACATTGACCCTTCTTCCCATAGTTTCTTCAAGTCTTCCATCAAAGGTTCTAGAAAGACATCAATATAAATACCAGGTTGCTTCGGACCAGAAATCAACATAGTTAGCAAAAGATACTTCCTCTTGTGGCACAACCATGAAGGAATGTTGTATATGCTTAGAATCACTAGCCAAGTACTATGTGGGTTTGTCATCTCACCCCAAGGATTCATTCCATCTGTACTTAGGGCCATTCTCAGATTCCTTTTTTCAGAAGCAAATTTGCGATGGTTAATGTCAAAGGTCTTCTACTACCGCGCGTCAGCAGGGTGACGAATCATCCCATCCTTCTTACGCCCGTCTTTATCATTGTGCCATGTCATCAGTTTAGTGTCTCTAGCGTTAGCAAAAAGGCGCTTCAAGCGATCGATTGCCGGAAGGTACCACATCACAAGGGCAGGCACTTTTCTTTCGTCGACCTCTTCTTCCTCTTGGGCACCCCGACGATCGCTATCATTAGTGCTTCTCTTCCTCTCCCCCCCCCCCCCCCCCTTCTTATTTGTCCTATTGTTCTTACCCACCAGTCCACCTTCCTCATCAAGATCGTCATTCCTTTTGTAGCGATGAGCGTTGCATATTGGATATCTGGTCTTATTGGCATGCTCATTATAGTACAATATGCAGTGCTTTGGACATGCGTGTATTTTTTGAACACCTAGTGTCAATGGTGACAGTAGTTTTTTTGCATGGTACGTGTTCATAGGCAAAAGTTCGGTTTCGGCAAAACTTTTGCTAGAAGTTGTAAAAGTTGGTTGAAGCTAGTGTCTGACCACCCGTTCTTAGCCTTAAGCGTGAGAAGATCAAGCACTGCCTGCAAGACCGTGCAATCCTTATGGCAGCCTTTGGATTCCTCGTACAGAAACTCCTTTGATGCCTTCTGCAAAACATCGATGTTATCCAAACCTCGCTTATTCATGTCAACTAAGTTCTCATGGTTAATGTGGACCAACAATTCCTCCATATCGATGCCACCATCAAAACCATGACTTTCTTCGCCCACAATAGGATCTTCTGCCCGTGCATTTTCTTGGTCGATACCTTCTGCCCTCACCTGCTCGGTGTTCCCTACTTCCATTATCAACTGTTCGGCGCCACCTTGATAATCCATTTGTGTTTCACTGTGTTTGGTCCAGATAAAGTAGTTCTGAACAAATCCCTTCTCCAATAAGTGCTCACGGATGGTCTCGGGCATCTCAAACATGAAAAGGTTGTTGATATATATATATATATATATATATATATATATATATATATATATATATATATATATATATATATATATATATATTGTATCACGACTTGCAGCGTGCTGCTTTGCTGCTTCAACAAATGTGGTCACCTTCTGGAAATAGACAAGTGCATTTCCTCCCGCGCCATCATACATCCAAGATCGATCTTCCATCTAATATATCAGTAAATAGACATAATATTTATAGACCATAATATCTAGATCCAAAAATAGATCTTTAAAATTTCATTATGTACAGACCTAAATAAATCTAGGACAGGCATAGAGATGACCAAAATAAGTTGGAATATACACAATTTATGATGCATTCATTTTTATTATCCTACTTTGAGCTAAGAAAAGGTTGAAACCCTATATGAAACTTTATCCACCGAAAATAAGGGCAAAACTACATGTCAACAACAAGAAAAATATACATAGGACGACATGGATTTACCTCCAAGATCAAAATCCTAAAAAATGGATTCAAAACCTTCCCCCTAGCTAAAATGACAATTATAATATTTTATTATTTTTTTTACTACGAATATTATGCTACTTTGAGCAAATAAAAGGTTGAAACCCTAGGAAACTTTATCCACCAAAAAAGAGGGTAAAACTACATCTAAACAACAAAAATATACATGGAACGGAATGGATTTACCTCATAGATCAAAATCCTTGAAAAAAACAGATTCAAAACCTTCCTCCCTTCTTTTTTCAGATTTTTTCCGCCGCCAGTACAGACACGACTCGTGTTCACAGGTCTCTATCGTGAGCTCTGTAGCGGGGAAGAAGATGTGAAGTAGCAACGGGCGGCATTACGTCATCACGTGCCCGATACTGCAAAGAATTTTCAATAACGGCCGCGTGATGTCATCCACAGGATGTTGTTGTAGACACGATTTGTAACAATGGGCGGCCATGACGTCAGCCCTGGCCATTATTGGAAATGATTTTTCTAATAACGGTCTGTAGTGACGTAAGCTCTGCCCGTTATTGAAAATTGTTTTTTTAACAACGGGCGTGCATGACGTCAGCGTTGGCCATTACTATTGTGTCGCCTCAATTTCTACTAACGCTCGGTGCGCTGACATCACGTCCGCCCGTTCACTGTAATAACGGGCCCTCTTGATGACATCATCATTAACCCACTGCAATAACGCTTGCTATGGTGCCCGTTATTACTGGAAAAGGGGTTGTGTCATTGCAGGAGATATGTGTAGTAGTGGACGCACGCACTGACTGACATTGTTGTCTTCTCTTTTTTTTCTTCTATTTATATATGGCCCATTCGCTTGTTGTCTACCGGATCATTATCTTCTTCTTTATCTACTTACTAGTAGAGATGTACGTGCCATATGCACGTATTTAAAGAACAATTATGTAAAAATAATTGGATTGCATGAAGACTACTAAAAATTTTATTTATTTATTAATATAGCAACCTAATCTAATCTAACACAAGCTAATCAAATATAGTGGAACATCAGCATGATTATATGGAATTAGTGGATGAATTCTTATAATTAGTAAAGGAATTAGTGAATCAAATGAAATATGGAAATAACTGATGATATACATGGGATATTCATTGGACGCATTCACTCAAAATCGTGATTCTTTGACAAACCAGCCAAGAACTGAGATGGGAGGGAGCCAAACCTTCATGTGCTCGATGGAAGAGGGTCATGCTCCACTAGATCCTTTTTGTCGGCATCGGTCCACATCCTTGTGTTGGTGGATCAGCTTTCGACGGAGGAGTTCTGTCATCTGCTTATGGTTGCAAGACAAATCAGAAGGTGGATGAACGGGCGCTGGTGCCGACGACCACACAATGTACGACGTTAGGAGGGCAAGGAGAACGGGCAACACCACCGGCGACGACCAGGGAAATGTGGACGATATGGGACGCTGGTGACCTAAGATATGATTTTAACGCCCTGATGAACAACATCTTCCGTCTAACCAACAATATAAAATTGCTATTCACAACAAGCATTGCAACATGGGCACGAGGCAGACCTTGGTGTTAGATGGGACGTTCTATTGCTCTTGTGGCAGCAGATTCTTGATGCAGCTTTAGCCACATTCCGATCAGCAAAGGGGTGAATGATTAACCCTAGAGGTGTATGACTTTATAGGTGTAGTGATGGAAGGTAGAGAGACATCATACTTTTGGAAAGGCTTCATGCGGCAATCATGACACTTGCAATTAGCCCCTTGATTGTTTGATTGATTGATTGATATGGATATCTTTGATTTAGTATGAAAAGAATTTATACTGCTTAATTTATGCCCTCCATTTATACTACTATATTTCATATTTGTCCATAGGTTGAGTTTGTATATAAGGAAAGAAATATGCGGGGATCAATTTTCTCCCTTAATTGTGCACGTCTTGGTGTTGCAATTAGCCTCTTGATTGATTGATAGGGATATCTTGATTTATTTAGTATGGAAAGAATTTATACTACTTAATTTATGTCCTCCATTTATACTACTCTATTTTCTATTTACGCATAAGGGAAGAAATATGCGGAGATCTATTTTCTCCCTTAATTGTGCGTATGAGAGTGCTCCATGCGGTGGGTACACCAGGTGGGTACGTAGAAGGCTTTGGTTAAAAAAATTACATTAGGCGGAATCATTTTCCTTCCCTCAATTTTTTGTCTTCCAAGACGCTGTCAAACAAATGAGCTTACATGTGGGCCGTCAAGACGTGTTTTGCGAGAAGTATGGGTAGGTTAACCTTGTCATATTGATGACAAATATTTTTAACTGATTCAACTTTTTTAGTATAGATTACAGCTCATTGGCTTGTTGTCTACTAGCAAAGCCTGCCAGGGTTAGTTGGGGTAGCTCATGGGGCGACGATGGGGCAAGAGATGAGAGACAGAAAAGGAAATATAAATACCACTACTTATGTACGCTTATGGCATCTCTACTCGTATTCAGTGTAACCAAAAGCGACAGAGACATGGCGGCCGGCGGCGCTTTTCCCGTGGTGGATCTGGCGCCTTTCTTCACCGAAGACGATAGCGGCGCCCGCGCCCGCGCCACCGAGGCCGTGCTCGAGGCGTGCCGGACGCACGGCTGCTTCCAAGCCGTCAACCACGGCGTGCCGGCCGAGCTCATGGCGCGCGCGCTCAAGCTTTCGGCCGCGTTTTTCACGCTGCCGGACGACGAGAAGGCCAGGGCCCGGCAGGCCGAGGGGACCGTGGCGCCCGTCCCGGCTGGCTACACGCGGGCGCCGGCGCACTAGGCCGACAAGCTCGAGTCCATACTGGTGTTTGATCCGAAGCTCGGGTTCAACGAGTACCCCGCTGAGCCAGCCGGATTCAGGTCAGTCGAAATACAAATTCACACGTCTAAATTGTTCATCAGAATTTCTAAAAGGGTTTTCTTTTTCCGATCTAATGCTTCGTAAATTCAGAGAAGCAGTGGAGGAGTGTTACACCAAGTTCACCGAGCTGGGGCTGCTCCTCCAGGAGGTCCTGAACGAGTGCATGGGTCTGCCGCCGGGCTTCCTCAGGGGTTACAACGGCGACCGCAACTTCGACTTCATGGCGACGCATCACTACTTCCCGGCGACGGAAGAGGAGAACAACGGCCTCAGCGCGCACGAGGATGGCAACTGCATGACCTTCGTCTTCCAGGACGGCGTCGGGGTCGGGGGCCTCGAGGTCCTCAAGGATGGCGACTGGATCTCGGCGGAGCCCGTCGACGGCAGCATCAATGTCAACATCGGCGACATCATAAAGGTATGTACAGTACAGAACAACAGTGTCCTAAGAACAGATCATGTCGTCATTTTTATCTGATCAAACGTTGATGGGTAGGTGCTGAGCAACAACAAGTTTAAGAGCCCGACGCACCGGGTGGTGAGGAAGCCGGTGGACAGGCACTCGTTCGCGTTCTTCTTCAACCTGCACGGCGACAAGTGGGTCGAGCCGCTGCCGGAGTTCACGACGAAGATCGGCGAGGCGCCGCGTTACAGGGGGTTCGTGTTGGACGAGTACCTGCAGAGGCGGATGAGGGCCCAGCTCAATCCACCGTCCAGGCCAGAGGACGTCGTCCACAACAACAACATCACCTACTATGCTATCTAGCCTGGGAAATCGGTTTCGATCGCATCGCAGAAAGCTGCACGGTCTGTTACAGCAATTCCAAGTTCCACTCTTCCAGATG
Source organism: Panicum miliaceum (assembly GCA_032594955.1). Classification (NCBI taxonomy): domain Eukaryota; kingdom Viridiplantae; phylum Streptophyta; class Magnoliopsida; order Poales; family Poaceae; genus Panicum; species Panicum miliaceum. Next base: position 2,576,995 of record CM064069.1, read on the forward strand.
TTGTAACATGTTGATAAAAAATGCGTTGAATTCAAATGTAGGTCATAATAACTCATAAAGTGATCTCTGAAGGTTCTTCGAACAAAAAACTGGTCTGTGTGCAGAAACCGGCTACCACAAAATTTCCACTCGAGTCCACTGCTCTAATGTTGAATCCAGTATCGCTTATGAAATACTACTTCTACACGAGGTCTTCTGTTAGCTACAGGCTTACAGCCAATCAAATTTACAACTTCCGCTAAAAATCAAAAGGGGATTATGTTGATGCCTTGAGTTGAGGGGGAGCTATGATATCGCCAAATTAGAGACTTGCAGATATCGCTGAGTTTAGTACTACTCGATAAATGGCTCGATAATGGCTTTTGACAAATCTTCAATGAAATTAGAGCACGACTAGCAACGAACGGACACGTGGTGACGAAAGGGTCGAAGGGATTAAGTTCTGCTATCTGATTGGAGCCACGTGAAATATTGCCGTCCGCTTATTTATTCACGTTTCTTCTTCTTCTTCGTTATATCCCGTTCCCGATTGAGATCTTGCGGCCGCTGCTTCCGTAACCACGATACTCTTCTTGCGCCGCCACGGAAGAAGCGAGAAAAAAAATGAAATGGGCACCCTAGCACTGGTGCCGTGCAACGGTGGCGCTATAGCTGCCACAGTGGCCGCAGTGATCATCCATGTGATCCATGCTAGTTAAAAAAGTAGGTAGTAATTAGATAAAGTTGTGGTCTAATCGTCCAGTCATAATAATTTTGCACAACAGCAGGCAACCTAGTGGTGTTTTATAAATCCGATACACAACACAAGTGCCTCTTCTAGAGAAGAGACTAAGGCAATTCAAGACCTAGTAATGTGAAATTCAACAATGTGCTGAGTAATTTAAAAGTGCCGAAAATTAAATTCCAAAGGCAATACGCAAGTATGAAGTTTAGATGTCGAAAGCTGCACATAATCAGTTTAAAAGTTTTCAATATCCAAGTAAAAGGTTTTTCAGCCGCAAGATAAAAGTTTTGGATGTGGACATTTTTATTTTACATAATTTTCAAACGTTTGCAACACTAAAGTACAGAATATTTTTGTTGTGCAGCATGATAGTTTGGATGCACAAAGTTTATCAACCTTTAATCAACACCTTGTTGATCGCATACTATTTTATAGTATAAGGTAATTTTCCATCATTTAAAAAGTTTTTGATGTGTTAGGACAAAGTTTTTTATTTATATGCTTGTACAAAGTTTTCTTTGTTTTGAACATTTATTGTGACTGATTGTAAAGTTTTCTATCTAGGAGTATGAAGTTTAGGAGTATGAAGTTTTGAATGTGCTAGTCAAAAGTTCTCAAGCTTCATGTACAAAGTTTGGAATTATAAAGTTTTGGTGTTGGCGATACAAAGCTTGTAATATTATAGTAGAATTTTTCTGAGTGCAAAGTGCAAGGTTTGAACTGCAAACTTTTGGACCTGAGAGTACAAAGTTTGAAACAATTTGAGTTTTTTTATTCGGAGTGAAAAGTTTTGAGTTTATCAGTCAAAAGATTTTTATTTGCTGACTTGAAAGTTCCTAAATTTAGAATGCAAAGTTTATAAGGTTTTATTTGCTGACTTGTCTCGTTTGTAACTTTGTTTTCGTGCTCAACACAAAAACTTTTGCTTGGATAAAATAACCTTTTGAGTTTTTTTTTTTTTTTTGCTTCTGTATTCATATGAATGTGAAAACAATCCGGCAACCCCCACCCATTTTTCTACCCACCGCCCCTAAAAGAAAAAAAGCAGATAAAATGAAGGTAGAGCAGGGAAGAACCAGGTAAAATCAGCAATACGTGAAGAAAATCAGTGCACCTTATAATTGTGGGAATGAGAGGCCGTGTTACCGTGGCTGCGTGCAGAGGAAGCCAGATCAGGAGAAAGCGGGAAGCGGTAGATGCAATCTGCGCGCACGTGTTGGAGCTCGCTCGCCGCCAGCAGCTACTAACGATCGATCGCTGCAAGTGGGTAACAGCGAACGCTCGTCCACTAGGTGCCCCCCTTGTCGCTGCTTATGAGCTTATCTGTATCACAGTACGTTCGAAAGCCTAGTAAACTCCAATACGAACAATTCAATTCTGGTAGAAATTCACGCAATGCTATTCCTTCTGTGCCAATCTGATGTAACAATGAACAACCCAAAAGATCACTTCTATTTTCTTTTTTTTACCGCATGGAGCACAACCAAAGCAAAACAAAATATAACGTGCATCGTCCTACATAATATGCCCAACTCTCCTTGTACATGCTTATTGCTTGGGGCCACAAGATCGACCATAGCTCAGTAAAATTTCCCAACAAAAAAAGGCTCATTAACTTTACAGTGTAATCTCCTCTGTAGTGCGTCATTGTCATCTCCATGCATAATGAAAATATTTCCATCAACTCAAAACTATCGCGATCTACATTACAAGCTTTCTGCTAGCCACATGGAAAACTGAGCTGTGTAATGAGCCAAAGGAATAGACCAATAAGGAAAAATGCCACTATTTTTTCATGTGCAAGAAAGACTGACACATGCGAAGGAAAAATGTTGCACAGAGAAATGGGCAAATGAACCACTAAATATAGGGGCCCAAGGCCAATGCCCTTTGAAGCAATCTCTTTCATCTGTTGCCATGGTTCACGACTTCACATAGAATAATTAGCCCCATTTGACAATGGCGGAACCCCAGGTAAGTCCAGCTCCAAAACCTGATGCCGCAATAATATCACCAGTCTTCACCTTGCCGCTGCGAACAGCCTCATCCAATGCCAATGGGATGGATGCCGCACTGGTGTTGCCGTAATTAGCAAGATTTGAAATAACCTTGTCAGATGGGATATCTAAACGACTGGCGGCAGCATCAATAATCCGCTGATTAGCCTGGAACATGGAAGATCATTTAGAACAGCAATGCTTCATGTAAAGTATATTCTTAGTAAGAACACTCACTTGATGTAACAACAACCAATCGATACTGGAGGCAGGCAAACCAGCTTCTTCAAGAGCCTTCTCAATAGACTGCGGCACGCATCGCACAGCAAAGCGGAAAACTTCCTTTCCGTTCATTTGAATGCAAGAATAGGTTGCCTTCTTTGGTGGAAATCCAGGAACACCATTTGTATTGGACAAGATCGACTCATCATTTGACGTTACAGCATTTAGGTGCCTATGTAAATTAAGAGAAACCAAGTAAGCCAACATATATTTAGCATGGACTGTCAGTATCTCAAAATTTTCAAAAGGAAGTCGCACTTTTGTCCATTGCCATCACTCTTAACACAAAAACCTAGCAAGCCATCTTCAGCAGCATTGCAAGCCTGCAAAATTCTGAAATTAAGAAGTTGGACAAAAGAATTTGGAGAAATATTTGTAATTAAAAGTGCCTCATGTTTTTACTGAACAAAGATCGATCTATGTTTCAATCAGATTTAACCATGGAACATTAACTAATTTACTAGGAAAGGGGAAGAATATCAATATTTACACAGGAAGTAAGCTGTACCTGAACCAACACAGCACCGGCAGCATCTCCAAAAAGGATGCATGTACCTCTGTCTGTCCAATCTACAAATTTTGAAAGAGCATCTGCACCAACTACAAGGACATTCCGAAGACCCCCACCTACAACACCACCCAAATGATATACGAATTTTGACAGAGCATCTGCACCAACTAATAAACATATAATACTGAATTACCTTTGATAAAACGGGTAGCTGTGATTAAGCCAACAATGAATCCACTGCAGGCAGCTGTAATATCAAATCCAAATGCATTTGTGCACCCCACTTCAGTCAGCACCTGCTTGCATTATACAAATGATTGTGTAAATATATGCAGGTGAATTGATTTTCTTTAAAGAAAACACAAAAACAGATTCGGTGCTTAAGATGCTCATAGTACTGAATAGAAAACAAGACAATATACGGAGCAGCTATATCAATAACAAATTCCTTAATAGCGTATAACAAGAAAATTATACCCTTCCACAGGCCTGTCTTATGATAGATACAGTAAAAGATTAAAGCAGACACTGAATCTCAAGCAAAACATGGTGCCCGCTGAAAGTATAAGTGGGCAGTAGCTTCATAACGCTGGCAGAAAATTGAAAACAAGTAGTACAGGACCATTGGTCATGTTTAATAATGCGCATAACTTGACATTAGCATTTAACATTTCCGGATACTTGGTTTTAATTTCAAAAGATTAAGCAATATTTGTCGAACTTTTTGCAGAGGCGCGCTTCACCATTCTAAGAGCCATACGAGGCCTTCTTGTGTATGGAAACAAAATCCAAAGCTCCAAAAGGCTATATGTATTATATCAATAGCAAATGTACAAATGCTTAAATGTGTCACATAATACCTGAGCAGCACCTCCAAACAGATCATCTGGAGTAGATGTACAAAGCAGAACAAGGTCAACATCTTCAGCTTTTACTTGAGCCATCTCAAGTGCCCTCTGTGCTGCTTGTATTGAGAGCCCCCGCAATGTTTCATCTCCTGTCAACATTGGAAAAGTAGAAACGTGAGGTAATAAAGCAAAAGTAAGAACCTATTGCACCTAAAACTGTGACAATAAGATATAATTTCCAGCTGACAGATACACCAGCTTTAAATGCTATTAACCACATATTTAGTAGATTAGTAATACCCTACAAACTTCCAACTATTATAAATAGTTTTCTGTTGAGATCTATCGATGTAGACAGAAATCCATTTCCGGGCTGATGTTTTCAGAGCCCTTGGAAAAGTACCAAAAGGTACCATATTTTGGTACCTAAAGTACCAATTTGTAGAACCTCATGTTTTAATCAGCGGTACCACTCCAAGAACGGTAAAAGAACTCTTCTAGATGCTGTTCCAAGCCTATTTGGTTAAATGCAGATCAGTAGTCAAACCACAAAAAAACATTTAGTTATCCAGATTTTAAGACAGCCAGGAAACATAATAAGGCTTGATACCATTGTATTATTACTTCACAATCTCGTTCTTCTTGTTCATATTGTCTCTCCGTAATTTTCACACATAGAACAAATATTCCATAAGTGTTTTGATAGAATAAAATCGTTGGGATTCATGTCGTCTACTTCTAGTCTAGAATAAAATGATGTAGCGAACTGTTTGCACACATCACAAGCGGTTATCGGTTATCACTCAACAAAAAGATGAATAACAACGAAAATAAGCTTTATATAATTAATCTGGGGAACAAAACTGTCCTAATTTGGTTGCTTTGCTTAATTGAGAGAATTAAAAAGAGGCCAGAAACATAATTACCTGAAAGAACTCGCCTATTCCGAATCCCAGTTCGAGCCGCAATCCATTCATCTGACGTTTCAACTATTTTTGAAAGGTTATCATTTGAAATGCTAAGTGCTGGGATCGCCGATCCGCATCCAACGAGCTTTGAGCCCATACCAACCACTCTGCAATTTTCATTCATCTAATAGAGGTCATCCGACAGGTGGACATTGTAGGCTTTATGATAAAGAAAGGCGCAGATAAAAGAATTTATCCTGGCAATACAGTTGGGCCAACACAAGTATTGCCCTACAGTGGCAGCTACAAAAATAGCAACAATCACCATGACATTTAATGAGTAAGCTGACTACATGCAGATCCCGTTCAATAATCAGGGAAACCACAGCCTACCGTCGACTTTACTTTTTACTTTATACATCAGGGTGGCCTATTCCAGGGATGTGAGTGGTGAGGCGAGGCTAAGCTAGATCCAAGAGTACCCTGGTGCACCTCTTCTTGATGTTTACAGCAATCCTATAATTATCCACTAATATTCTACAAAATAGCTTGAGATTTCCATTTGTTCCTGGTGCACGTGCACCAGGGAAGATTAACGTGGCGTCGCCCCCGGGTAACACTATCAACTCGAGGCGTCTAAGCTACAGAGTACAGACGCCGTCAGAACATCAGGGGATGGAACATCCGGCACAGTTATGACACTCAGCCTACATGGAACTACTGGATTTCGATCATAAGGACATATAACCCATACGTGCAGAAAAGCAAGTCCCAGAGCTACCTTATGCAGCACAGCCAGTATACGAATAACACGAAAATCACACCGTGTGCACGAGAGCAGGCTAGAAAAATCGCATCCCACCTTGAGCAATCGCGTCACGACAGCCCGACCATTGCGTGAATGGGGTCCACAGATGGGCAGAGGCACCGGAGTTACCTGGGGTGGCGGGGCTTGGAGGCCTCTGCAGACACCACGCCATCGTCGACTGTGGACGCGCAGCACCGGAGCTGCTGCGGTGGCAGCGCCACCGGCGGCACGAATCGGAGGAAGCCGGGGCGGAGGCCAGCGCGCGTGCGCGCCGGGCAGGGTGCGGCCGCCCGCGGCAGCGCGAGGCCGGAGGTGGCGACCATGGCGCGGGCAGCCGGAGATCTCGCGGCTGCGGCGGCTGCTGCGCGAGGAAGGGATGCGGCGGCGGTGGGGGGAGCGCCGCGGTTCACTTGGGGGCGGGAGGAGTGGGAGGAAGAGGGGGAAGTGGCGGCGGCGAGCGGGGCATGCGAGGGGGAAGGGAGGAGATATAGAGGCGGCGGCGGTGGGAACGGTGGGCGGCGGTGATGGTTGCGAGGGTGGGAGGGAGTGGGCGAGCTTCGAAAGCTCCGCCCCCAGGTGAGGGAGGTTTTTTAAGGGGAGGGGCGATGTGGCTGATGGCTTCCTTTTCCTTTCCCCTCCTGCGCTCGCGCACTCCAATCTACGGGTATGGGTATGGGTGGAGCAACCCAAGCTGGTCGTGTTCGCCTTCTGCGGGCGTGCCACTGTTTGCCTTCTCCTTCCGTGAGCGTTTTTCACTAGGGATGTCGTATATGCATCAATGTGTGCTAGCGATGCAATGCATGTTCTTCTCTGTAGTAACCAGAGTATGTTAAAAAATGCAGTTCAAAAAATTTGTTGAAATAAGCGGTGCCAGTGGTCCTCAGAATAGTACATGGTATTGACATAGCACAGAGTCATCTAGCAAGAAAAATGTGATAGAAATCAGCTTAGAAGGCATTGGAACTGACCATCAACATATGTGAAGGGGGAAACATGCATAGTTCCATTGAGATGGACATTCTTGGATCTGATGGTTGAGGGTAGGTAGCAACTCATCCATCTAATCTAACAGCTCATGCGGTATTCATTTTGACTTAGATGAGACCACAGATCTTGATTGGTGTGATTCACAAACTAATTTTGTATAGTTCATTTCTATGATTAATTAATGACATCTGATGTGAGAAGCCTATACAATTGCCTTGCTTGACTTTACTTTTCTAAAATATATTGATAATAGGTGGTCAGATTATAATTCAAAACGAGTTAAGTTCATTTCAAGAACACTAAGATTTACTCGAGTATTTGAAGCAATTGTCCTCTGCATCCATAATTTCTTCAACATTTTTATGACTAACGGTCAAATATGTACCATAATTCTATGAAACACAGTAAAAATGTTACGGGACATTTGAAAACGAAAATTTGCAAACATGAATGAGAAAGAAAAAGAAAATATCAAATCCCTCCCATTGGAGAAAAGACGACGAATGCGTTGGCTATTGACGTCTCCTAGGCTAACTGCCCTGACTTCTGATGTGATCGGACGGCGGTTCCATCACTTCTCATCCCACGTGGCTCCAATCCAACCGTCGTACACTCCCATCCCAATCCCAAATCCTCGCACCTTCCCCTTCCCACTCCTCATCTGCAATCCCCAAAACCCACGCACGCCGGCGTCGGCCGGAGAACCTCCCCGCCGGCCGCCGCCATGCCGCCTCCTCTCCAGGCCCACCGCCTCCTCATCTCCCACCGCCGCCTCCCCACTCCCGCTCGCCGCCGGTTCACTGCCGTCTCTTCCGTCCAATCCGCTCACGCCACGACCTTGGCCCCGGGCCCCGCCACATCCTCCATCCTCTCCATCCGCGAGTCACTGCTCTCAGGCGAGAGGACCGCTGCGGACATCACCTCCGAGTACCTCGCCCGCCTCCGCCGGACGGAGCCGAGCGTGCGCAGCTTCATCCACGTCGCGGACGCCGCCGCCGAGCGGGAAGCGGAGGAGCTCGACCGGAGGATTGCCTCCGGGGAGAAGGATGCGGTGGGGCCGCTCGCTGGAGTGCTGGTGGGAGTGAAGGACAACCTCTGCACCGCCAACATGCCCTCCACTGGCGGGTCGCGGATACTGGACGGGTACCGGCCGGCGTACGACGCCACGGCGGTGCGGCGGCTGCGGGAGGCTGGCGCCATTGTGGTTGGGAAGACGAACCTCGACGAGTTCGGCATGGGGAGCACCACCGAGGGCTCCGCGTTTCAGGTTTGGGGACCAGATTCTCTTATCATTTTTACGGGGCCCATTTACGTTTGAGCATTGCCGCTGAGGATGGCTCAGGTTGAAATATTGAAAATAAGTGTCAAGTATGGTCAAGTATTTTTTACGTTGGTTGTAGCAACCAATGACACGAAAATATTTGTAATGCTGCCAAACTCTGTTCACGTCTGTGGTTGGTTCAAGGACAATGTTAGGGCCATATTAATGCAAGGCAGCTCAAGTAGTTGGTTAGTTGCGTGCCACTATTGATGTTGAAGTGTCGAAGTTTCTTCTATAGAGGAACTAAACCTGCAATTGCAATCTTTTCCATCTCAACATAGCATTCATGTGCTAAAATGTTGATATGATGATGTGACAGATATTGTTGGTGGTTTTCAGGTGACAACAAACCCGTGGGATGATTCACGTGTTCCCGGGGGATCCTCTGGTGGTTCTGCTTCTGCGGTTTCTGCTAGGCAATGTGTGGTGTCACTAGGAAGTGATACAGGTGGAAGTGTGAGACAACCAGCGTCATTCTGTGGCGTAGTGGGGTTGAAGCCAACTTATGGTCGGGTATCTCGTTTCGGCCTCATGGCCTATGCTTCATCATTGGATGTTGTGGGATGCTTTGGTTCATCCGTTTTTGACACTGCCACCATCTTATCTGTTGTTGCTGGCCATGACAAGATGGATTCAACTAGCAGTTCGCAGGTAAAGAAAATGTGGCTTCACCTTAAAACTACATTTGCCTTTTGCATTCCATTTCAAATACGTTCTCATGTGAGTTAATTGGGAACTACTTGCATTGTTTTTTATGCTTAGGTTGGTATAGTTGAAAGTTGAACCGCTTGTTTATTGCTATTGTTGGCAGGCAATGCAATAACTATCAATCTGTGACTTCTCAAATATTCTTTGCTTCATTGCGATGTATGGATTAGCTCTAGGCTTGGACAGCAGACTTGATTTTCCTTGCCTACAGTGTGTTTTTTTGCGCTTTCATCTACCTAGTTTTTTCGTGTGTTTTTATTAGTAAGAAAAAGCATCAACAATAACATAGCCTTCTTTGTCCCAAGCAAGTTGGGGTAGACTAGAGATGAAACCCATAAAAAAACAAAGATCACGGATCTTCAGGTACGTGGAGGGCGAGTCTCCAAGCGCTCCTATCCAAAGCTACCTCTTTGGAGATATTCCACTCCTTAAGGTCTCTCTAACCGACTCGTCCCAAGTCAGTTTAGGTCTACCTCTACCCCTCTTTACATTTTCGGCCTGCTTTAGAACCCCACTACGCACCGACGCCTCAGGGGATCTCCGTTGGACATGTCCAAACCATCTCAATCGATGTTGGGTAAGTTTCTCCTCAATTGGTGCCACCCCGACTCTATCCCGAATAACTTCGTTCCGGACTCTATCCCTTCGTGTGTGCCCGCAAAACCACCGCAACATCCGCATCTCTACTACACTCAGTTGTTGGACATGTCGTCTTTTTGTAGTCCAACATTCAGCACCGTATAACATCGTCGGACGAATCGCTGTCCTATAGAACTTACCTTTTAACTTTTGTGGCACCCTTCTGTCACATAGGATGCCAGAAGCTTGACGCCACTTCAACCAGGCAGCTGAAATTCTATATTTAACATCTTCATCAATGTCGCCATCCTTTTGAAGCATCGATCCTAAATACTGAAAAGTATCCTTCTGGGCCACCACTTACCCATCCAGGCTAACATCTCCATCCTCATGCCTAGTCACGCTGAAATCGCACATCATGTACTCGGTCTTGGTCCTACTGAGTCTGAACCCTTTCGACTCTAACGTGCGTCTCCACAGCTCTAACTTTATATTAACCCCTTCCCTACTCTCGTCAACCAGCACCACATCATCAGCAAAGAGCATGCACCAAGGGACCGGCTATGTTGAGAACCAATACAGGCGGAGTTCCATAAGAAAAAGCATCACATGGGTGATTTTCCCTTGATTGGAAAACAAATTATAGGATAATATCCCAAAACAATTGAAACATCGATGGCAGAGGGACTATACTAGTCTGTTTATCAGGAAAAAGAAAAAAAATGGTAGGCTTGCATGTTTGTTAACACCCCCGTAAACCTGATTTTATCCTTCTTGAAATTTACACATTTGCAATTGGATCATGATCCATTAGCACTTAAAAATGCAGGAAGGCAAACATTAAAATTTGGTTCATTCCTGCTGAACCTTATCTCTTTTGTCACTTTATTCAGGATGTTCCAGACTATGCATCAGAGTTGGTCTCTCTAGATTTACTTGAATCAAAACCACTAAATGGTTTGAGAATTGGAATTATACAAGAAACTCTTGGAGAAGGTGTGGATACTGGAGTTGTATCGTCAATCAAGGATGCTGCTTCACACCTGGAACGGTTGGGATCTGTGGTGGAAGAGGTTTGATACTTTCCTCTTTCCTAAATATATAATAAATAAAGAAGTCTATATTTTTATTTTTTTTTTACAATGGATGTCTGAAAGGAATCTTTACTGAAGTTTTGTCTTTTATCATATTTCAGGTTTCACTGCCTTCATTTTCTCTTGGCTTACCAGCATACTACATACTAGCCTCATCTGAAGCTTCTTCTAATCTGTCACGCTATGATGGTATCAGGTGATCTTGCTGTAATTAAACCTAATTCTTTTCCCTGTATTTTCGCAGTGTCAAAGGATTTATATTTTGGAGCACCATTTTCAGGTATGGAAGGCAGGTTTCGGCTGATGACTTGAATGAAATTTATGGAGAGTCCAGGGCTAATGGTCTGGGTCATGAGGTGCAGTATTCTCAGTTATCAATATATTATGACCATACTCCACTAGTATACTCATCAGTTGTCTTTTCAGTAATTATGGATGATGTCACCGCAGACGTAGTCATGCATCTTAGCTAGGCTTACAACTTTAGGAGCAGAGCTGTCACATTGTGTACAGCTATGCACATGTCCCATGTCCTTACAGCTCAGAGGCTAGTCACATTGTCCATAAATTCTGTCTGAATGCCTTTTCTTGTTAGTGTTTTTACAACATTGGATAGACACTAAAATCTTTAGTTTGATAGGAAAAAAAACAACTAAATGCTCCACTCTTCTTGCATAAATCAAGTAGAAAATTATCTAATTTAGAAAACATAGCTGACCCCTTGTTAAGCAAAGCTTTCAAAATAAAGCCACATTTGGCTGCTGTGAGCTACACTTGGAAACTTGCATTGTGTGGAAATGTTGATGTTAGTCCATGTAGGTCTGCCCATTTTGGGCATGTCTTTTTGCTAACAGTGTGCTAGTTGGAATGTTAACACATATCTTTATTACATTATACTCACATGGCGTGGTATTGGATCTGTAGTATTCAGTAGTGCTTGAACCTTTTGTGTTTCAAATGGTTGTTTTCATTTTAAGTTACATCACAAAACAATTTTGATTGTTTCTTTCCAGGTCAAAATGAGAATTTTGATGGGAACCTATGCTCTTTCTGCTGGGTACTATGATGCATACTACAAACGAGCACAACAGGTAACGGCAGAGCAGTGGCATCCAATTCAATGTTTGTGTTTAAATTATTTTACCACTTACTATGCAATTCTATGCCACAAAAAAATAGTAAAGTACATGCACTGTAGTAGGTGAGGACACTGGTTAAGGAAAGCTTCAAAGGTGCTTTGGAAAGATATGACATTCTTATTTCACCAGCTGCGCCGTCAGCAGCCTACAAAATAGGTATGTTGTAATCTGCTTATAAGTATGGTCCCTTCCCTGATTTCTTTAGGATTGATAACTCAAATCTTTTTGGCAGGTGAAAAGATAAATGATCCATTAGCAATGTACGCTGGAGATATCATGACGGTATTCAGTACTTTCTTTTCTTTTGTTGATGTTGACTTGTGCCTACTTTGGACTCTGTTCCAAAGTACCTGACGGCAAGAAATTCTCTTCGATCTGCAACATTATGATAGAAATCTGAAGGGGTTGAAATCATAACTTATGTAGGTGAATGTTAATTTGGCCGGGCTTCCTGCATTGGTTGTGCCTTGCGGATTTGTTGAAGGTGGAGCTGTGGGGCTCCCAGTTGGACTACAGATGATCGGATCTCCATTCAGTGAGGTAACGTAGTGCTGTTGCTGAAATAATATTGGATCTCCGTGATGCTTCAGGATCCGATCTAAGCTGTTCTACTTTTGGTTCATGAACCTTTATTCAAGCAAAGCGATTCTCTTTTGGATAACTCACTAACTATTACTTCTACCATTTTATCCAGGGGAATTTGCTGAGAGTAGGCCACATCTTTGAGCAGACACTGCAGAATTTCAGTTTTGTCCCTCCGTTGTTGGCAGAACGCTAGCTGAATTTAGAGTCACGGGTTATCAAACAAGCAATTGCCAGTCACGGGTTCTGAAGGCCCTTTTGTCCATTCTTACAAGTTTTGAGACATGCCATGTAGAACTTACACATTTTCCTCGTGAAATTGCTGATAATTACTTTTCAAAAAAAAGAAATTGTTGATAATTGAGTGAGACAGACAGCGACACCCATGTGATTACATCTGCAAACAGCACACCGTACAGATACCCCTCTGACAGCGAGTGCTGCCGCACTATTAGGCATGATCAGCAATAGGAATATGCACATGATTGACCATTAGTTTCAGCCAATGGTCAGCCTAGGCAGGAAGCTAATAAAACATGATCTCCTCTGGCAGCAGCTTCGCGAAACCAGGGGGTACTACAGATCAATTGCCAGAAGCAGGCAGATACGATGCATGCACACAACGGCGCACCCCTATTCATTCTCAAGGACAATGAAATAAGTAAACAGATGAGTACGGAAACGAAGTAACGAAGGGCGATAAGGTGCACATCCAGAAGCAAATACATTGTCCGCGACTTCAGAGTAGGTGGAGTACAGGCTTACAGCAATCGGCACACACCTCTCAATAAATATAAATACAACTATAATGAACATGCAGGGAAAAAACAGTACAATTGAATTTACTACGCCAGCTGCACATAACCACTCCGTGCTTTAAAGTTCATTGGCAATATTTGGTTTCAAAGTACAGATTATTCAGGGTCTTGGATGACCAGGCTCCAGACTACTCACTGAAACAAAACCGCCATCACTCTATAAACAGATACAATTCTGGAGCTCCAGCATCAACTTATTGTTTCTGCCACTGCAAGGAAAAGCGAACCATTAAAAATATGGAAATGAAATAGAATAATTCCATGTGTGCTGACTACATCTGTGTGCATTTGAAAAGTAAAAACTGCATGGTGCATTTGATCTGATCATCCAAGCCACAGTAAACAGCAGTATCTCAGAAAGAAGAGTGGGGAGCGCACACATGCCACACAAAGTGATTGATTTATTAGCATGTTCAATATAGTTGTATTTAGCCTAGTATAGAATTCACATGCTAAGATGTGTTTGATTTCAGTCTTTGTTGTGTTTGGTTTTGTTTTCTTTTAATTGAGCACTGTGCCCAATGGACTTTGAGTTCAAGCAAACTAACAGGAGTAGAGTAACTTCAACTTACAAAGCTAAACTGAACCGGCCTTCAAAGTTCAAGATTCACCTGCAGTGTTATGCAGGTGTCCAGGTGCTCATAACCAAACTTAAACTCTATCCCGAGTCACCACTCTGACTGAATGCGAAAATGTTAAACTGAACTGGCCTTGAAAGTTCAAGAATAGGTTGTTGTGTTACATAGGTGTACTTCATAAACTGTGCCTAAACTTTATCCTGATGTCTTACACTATATCACATTAAATTAGGAACGAGATAAAACTATTTGTACAACACTGGTGCTATCATCATGTTCTGTTCTGCTAGCTCCCAGCGGCGGATCTTGAAGGAAAATCAAGAAGGGGCCAGGGTGGTATTTTTTTCTCTAACGTGCAAATTTTTTACTTGATAAGCATCGATTTAATGGCATCATTAAGGAATTTCAATTGCTAATGGAGTGCCTAAGCCCCCTTTGGCCTACAGACCTAAACATAGTCCCACCACTGCCATCTCCCTCTATGCCTTGGAGCAATAAATAGTATACAAGATGTTCAACAGTTGAAGCTAATTTTCTTCCAAAACATCTTCAACAAGAAACTACAGCATTATGATATATGGGGGTGTTTAGTTCCAGGGGGGTAAAGTTTTGGCGTGTCACATCGGATATTGCGGCACACATTTGAAGTATTAAACGTAGACTAATAATAAAACTAATTACAAAACTCGGCTGTAAACCGCGAGACGAATCTAATGAGGTATATTAATCCATGATTAGCGGATCGTAGCATCACTGTTGCGAATCATGGACTAAATAGGCTCCTTAGTTTCGTCTCGCCAATTACAACCCATCTGTGCAAAAAGTTTTGCTAACGGATTTTATTTAATACTCCTAAATGGTAAGATTCTCTTTGATGTGACCGAGTGTAACGATTTGGCGGTGGATCTAAACACCCCCATATATGGAGTATACGAAGAAGTTTTGTGGTACTCCCTCCGTCTCAAGTTACAGGTCGTTTTAGCTTTTCTAGGTACATAGCTTTTGCTATGCACCTAGATATACACTATGTCTATACTATGTATCTAGAAAAGCCAAATCAACCTACAATTTCGATCGGAGGGACTATACTTGTACGATGAACACCAGGAAGTTGGAACTATACTGCTGCTAATTTGCACTTAAGATAAATTGCTAATCCTTTTACAATAACCTATCACACTTACTGGCTTACTGCTACGGATTTAATAGCATACACCGTATCTGGTAAATAGGTCCTGTCTGAACGATCTAAAGGTGAACCTAATGATAGGAAGCTCAGGGAATCTCAACTACCAGTGGTCATTCATATTGAAACACTATGGAGTGAAGATCTGGTTTCTAATATCCTAATGTGTATTATTTTCAAAAAAAAATCCTAATGTGTAAGCGTAGTTTCCAGATGAAGTGCAAAGGTAATATCATATAGCCATGAGTAAATCAATCATGTGTTTGTGATTACGGAATCTTGTTTCCATGAACATAACATCACATTAGAGTTCAAATAAATGAACAGCTACTTTATAATTCAGATGAACAAGCAGGAATACAACGAATACGACCAATCTGCAAGTGTATTATGCACATTAATGAACAGCTACTTATAATCCAGATGAATCATCACAGGTAGGAATACTTTTGGACATCACATACACATCTTAGGGAAGGAGTAACTTGGATCCATCTAAGAATTAACTGCAATACACGATTGATACTAGTACAATCCAAGGAACTACAGCAGCAGTCCAGATCCAGAATAAGAGGACAAAGCATTGATGATTCTACGCACCGATTGAATAATTTGATGACCATGGAAGAGGCGATCAAAAGATGATGTCATCGTCCTTCTCCCCTCCAGCAACAAGCAGATTCGCCGCTGCCCCCACGGAGATGCCCCTCTTGAGCGCGAGATCCTCGGCGAGCTGCTCCTCCGCGAATAGCTTGGCGTTGGCCATCTGGCGCTCGATCTCCCTCTTCTTGTATCCCTGGATCTTCTTGAGCCTGAAGAAGTCCTCGCGCTCGAGCTCGTCGAGCTCCCCCTTGATGTAGCTGATGGTGTTCTCGATCCTGGGCTTGACAACGTTCTCGAGCGCGTTGACACGGCGGTTGGTGGTCTTGATGGCCTCGTCGAGCGTGAGGAAGGAAGTCTGGAGCGATGCGAGCTCGACGAGCACCTCGATGGCCTTGACGTGCGCGGCGCGACAGGCGGCGACCTGCTGCCCGCCGCGGGCGAGGCCCGTGAGGCTCGGGGACGCGTTGGAGGGCCCCCCGGAGGCCGCGGCGGGGTCGACGAAGTGGGTGAACTTGGGGAGCTTGACCCCGGCGACGTTCTCCTGGTGGGATTTGACGCGGACGGAGGCGGCGCGGACGGACTGGAGGACGATGTGGCGGACGCCGTCGCCGGCGACGTACTTGGCCTCGGCGAGGGAGAAGGAGGACGCGCGCATCGTCTCGCCCATGGACTCCTTGGCGGCGACGATCTTCTTGAGGATGGCGCGGAACTGGACCGTGAGCGCGTCGGACTTCTTCTTGAGCAGCGCGTGGCCGCGGGTGGCGCCGACGAGCCGGGCCTTCATGACGCCGAGCATCGTCACCGTCGGCACGACGTTGAGCCGCTGGTTTTGCCCCGCCATCGCGGCCGCCGGCTAGATCGCCGCGAATCTGAGGAAGGAAGAGGGGGAGGGGATCGCGGGCTGTGCCGACTCGTGGTGTGGCTGGATCGGGGACACGGCGCTCGCTGTATTGATGGGGAGGCGAGTCGGATCGGCGACGAGACGGATGCAGATGGTGGTGGATTGGGGAAATTTTTAGATGAGAAAAATTTTGTGCCTGCCGGACGCAGTTGGGCTGGGAAATCCGACTCGAGCCGTCGTCGTCGGGCTCTCGATTTAAAAAAAAAATCGTCAAAGACCCGGCTTTTATAGAAAGCGCGGGCTCTCGATTCGATATGTATGTATTGGATTTGGGCCGTTTTTCTCACTCGCGATCGAAGGTGCAATTTTGCGTTGAGGGTCGTCGAACCAGTCCAATCCGAAACGGCTCAGAAGAAACCCCACGCAACCCAACCGAGCTCGTGCAGTTTAGCAGTTCTTTCCCTAATTCAAAAAAGTTGTTCTTTCCCTGAACTGAAATTTCAGTTTAATGGCTATGGTCAGGTCTATGCTTTGTTGGTAAACATCATGTCGAAGAGTCCAACTAAAAAAACAAAGCCGTGTTCACGTCGTAGCACAAACGGGCAAACCGACACGTAAATATCAAAAAAAAAAATCACAGCGATCGATCCCCACGAAGAAAAAAAAACAACCAGCCTTGGGTGTTCGCCATGGCCACGCTCCGGCCGTGTCCATCTGTCCATGTCGTCGTTGGCGCGGGGCGGCCGTGCATCAGCAGCCCGCCCTCGTCTTCTCTTCGCATTGTCCCGGCGCTCGGCAGGCAAGGAGGAAGAAGCACCGCGCTCGTCGGCCACTGGTTGGCGGGCAGGGCGGCTCCCCGCCTACGCGACCGTCACGCAACCGGTGCTCGCAAAGGCGCCGCCGATTGGCCCTTCGGCGTAGAACCAAACGACGGCAATCACATGGTAACGTACACGAATGTGGCTCCAACGTAACTGCCCGTGTTATTATGCCCTAACTCTCACTCTCCATGGCAGCGTATGTATGTGTTTCCCATGATAGTTTTGCCATTGCATGATCCGATCTCTGCTGCTGCTTGATAGTGCTGAACGACTACCAGGATTCCAGGATAGATTAACTCAGATTTGTGTAGTAGTTTTGGGATGGCATTCAAGAGATGAGTTAAATTTTCAATAGCATTCAGGGAATTTATCCTTTGCGATAACACCCAACCGCAATGCGCTCATCTTAATTCTTGGTTACATTACATGCCATTGACCCTTCACTTGTCACTGTTATTTTTTTATAATGTCACTGTTGGAATTTTGATGTATTTGTTCTCGGCAGATAAAGTCAAACTGTACTACTTGAATTATTGGACAATTAATGTATAGTTTCAGCTAGATGCATGCTTCAAGAGTAGTTAACCACAACAGTGCAGCTATAACGTGCGCTTTCTGCCTTTTTTTGTACATATTAGGATTAAGAAAAAATTTTAAAAGTATAATTTTACTATCTTTTACCAACTTCTGCAAAATCAATAAAATTAAAATATATTTTTACTGATACAATGTTTATAAACTAAAAACATGCTCACTTCAATCCAAATTGCTTGTCACTTTAGTTTGGTTCTGAGTCTAACTTTGACTGAGTTTATAAAAAACACCGACACCAAATTACTTGTGCACTAATTTTCATTTGTTTGTAAATGGTGTTCCTTGGTAAAGAGAAGTGCAAACAATTGTTTATTAGATTATATCATTCTGTGTGGTTTTTTATTTGCTGATGTTTTTTCAATTCAGACCGATGAACTATTCAAAAAGCTTGATGAGGAATTAAAGAAGCACTGTGAATTGGATAAGGTCGGTATTACTTCCTATTTTGTGGTTTAATCTTCCTTATTATTCATGATTCACGGCCGTGAATATCACATATTCTTTGGCGATGCATTATCCTTTTGTTCATTATTACACTATTTTCCCCTAATGCTTTTATTTATTTGATCTATTGGTTTCCAAAGGATATGCTGTTCCGAGAGGAGATTGAAACAATTTGTGAATATTGGAAGAAAATGACTTCTTGGGACACTAGCATCTTTGTAAGTCCTCTTCCTGATATATTTATATTGAGTAAAACTCTAATGTGAAATTTATTATTCCTAGCGGGAAAAAATTCCAAATGTAAGGTGATGACTGTAAGAAAGTATTATTTTCATAGTTTCCTTATCCTTATGTATAACTCTCCTAGGACCACGTACGTAGTCATAGGGATGTCAAATATTTAGCATTATAGTTGCTTAGATTTGTAAGGTAATGGAAAGCTGCTCATGAACTAGGAACATGCCGAGGCGATAAACTTGACTCATTTTTGTCGGAATTGTAGGACATGGAAGCTACAGCGTTATCGCTGCATCTTTGCATGGTAGCTACAAAAGGTGTGAAGTTGGCTTCCAGAATCATGGTAATTGCATTGACCTTTTTTCTCAACGCCGCCAGTTGTTCTAATTTGTGTATAATCAAGTGTGACACTAATTAATTCATTTAATTTGAGATAATTTCAGGACAGTGCAGCTTTAAGACTTGATAAGCAAGATGAAATTTCTTTACATACAACAAAGCAGGTAACTCGTTACTATGTTTCAAGTGGATAGTTCTCAAATTGTACTGCACAAACGTGCAATGATTTTCTGATTTCAAATGCAGACCCTCGCGATGTATGTGTCCGTCTTTGTTAAGTTGGCAGAGGACACAAATCATAAGAAGTTTAATGATGAGTCTGTGTTTTCTCTTCTTGGTGCTTTTAAGGGTGTGGCCGCAATAGGCCACATCTTGGTTAAGGATGCTCTGGAAAGTGTTAACTATGTTGAATATGGCTCGTCGAACTACAGTTTTTTAGTCCAGGACACAGGCAACAGTTGGCACGAGTATGAGCAGAATATTAACAATTTGGAAGACAAATTCAGGGCAGCCCTCAAGAACAATTCCAAGATGTATGAGGTAGGCTAGGGTACATTGTCTTTCTATACATAGCCTCCTTCCTTCCCCCATTTTGTTATGTCGTTGTAATCTTACATTTAATCTGGGTCTTGCAGCTTCTGTGGCCTACAATGAAGAAGGCAATGAAACTTACAATATTATTTGTTTCGCAAATGGTCACTAGACATGAAAGGGTCCTAAGCTATATCCCTGGTAAAATATTTTTTCTCTGCTGTTCAATTTGGCATAAAAACATTACTAGGCAGAAAACCATCTGATTCATCCATGCAGGCATCAAGGGGAGGCATGCCGCAAGGGCTACAGGTGAAGGGGAACCTGACTCCGGCTCACCAGTACATGAGAGTAGTGGCAATTGAGAATCCCGTTTCCGATGAGATGGACGCCGGGTAGGATAGTTTGCATTGCGATGCCTCACTACTATGATAAAATTAAAGGAGATCTCAAACTGTATTATATTATTGGGGTTTTCCGACAGCCATCTGCATGTCTCCTTACACTTAACACCTGCAAGTTTAATGTGTGTTTCATATATAAAATCCTTTGTGTCCCTTGACCATGCAAACACTAGTTATCGCATAGCCTCGTTGGATAGTTAATGTGATTGTTGCTCCTCATAAGCTTGCAAAGATGTATCCTAAGTTTGGTGCATTCACTATGTATATAGAACGACTTTATTTTCTATTTTGGCTACAACAGCCCTGCACGACTATTCTTTTATTGGAGTGCTAGATCGAGATCACAATTATTCATCCATGAAGTGATGAAGAAGCATCTTTAGCACGTCCTTGCAATCCTTGGGACAAGTTGCGTGTCGCTTGGAGACAAAACAATAGAAACATCGGCTTGTAAACAATCTACGTTGACAGTAATATTGATCATCAAGTACTATACTTTTGCCAATTATGTTTGGTGTGTAGTTAGGTTTTTAGTGTGCAGAAATTCTTTTGACGAAGTAAATTAAAGAAAAGGACTCTTTTACATTTTGGAAAATCAGTAGCTGCAACAGGCCGGTTCAACATAAAGATGAAGAAGGAAAGGAAGACACGCCCGGCCTCTTGTCTTCCTTTCAATCGGTGCCCCTATCAATTGTTGCACGGGCGCGTAGCAAGAGTGATCCCTTTCTTTCAAAAAAAAAGCAAGAGCGATCCCCACGGCGAACAGACCCTTCTTTTTCAGGCAAGTAGCTAGTACAGCGGATGCAGGTGCTGCTGCTGTGACCACCACAGCCATG
Organism: Panicum miliaceum; assembly: GCA_032594955.1. Classification (NCBI taxonomy): domain Eukaryota; kingdom Viridiplantae; phylum Streptophyta; class Magnoliopsida; order Poales; family Poaceae; genus Panicum; species Panicum miliaceum. The sequence goes on from CM064069.1 coordinate 2,597,715, forward strand.
GCCAAACCCGGCCGGTTTCCTCCCTCCCGTCCCCAGCCGTGCTTGCCAGGCGACAGCTCTGGTGCACGCACAGACCGGCCAGATGATCATCTGGTCGGCTGTCTCTCTGACTGCCAGAGAATCTGGACCACCCCGCAACAGGAGGGCAGCCGGCGCCCGGACGTCACCTGAACTTCTTTTCTTCTTTTGATTTGAACGGGCCGGGTCACCGTGCAATGCAAGCGCAGCTCCAGAACATCCCTAGGGCGCGCGGTCTACCATCATGTTCATGGCAAAGCTTGATTGATTGATTGATTAGGGGGGCAGTAGTGTACAAAAAAATAACAGAATGACCTAATTAATTTTCGTGAGAAAGATATCATTCATCAACAAGAAACTACTACAGCATATATATGGTATATAACTGACCTCCGTCTTCTTCCTAGCACTAAACGAACGTGAATGTATAGTCCATTTTGTGTTTTTTCTTTGCGACATGCATGCAACGTTCCCAATGCAAGAACAGATTCACCAAACTGTGGTGCGGCATGACGTTCGCTTTGCTGGTGCGCTTGATTTCCGTTCAAACCTTGGCGTGTCCCGTTCAAATAAATGAAAAGAAAAAAAGAAGACGTTCAGCAGTGGTTCAGGTGACGTCCAGATTCCTTGCAGGCTGCAGCACAGTACGTGTGATTTCTGGCAAACTGCCTGTGCACCAGCGGCTGTCGCCTGGCAAACACCGGGAGAACCGGAGAAGACTGCCGAATCGCAAGGACTGCTTCGAACTGGGCAACTGGCCAAGCGGGTGTTGGTTGGGGTTCTTCACGTACTCATCCGTGCGTCAAACTGCCAGTGGTCTAAAATCCAGATTAAATTCAGACCAAACTATTTTAATTAAATATCCTGATATAAACCACTCCAAAACACTCCATATCATGTGCAAATCAAACCACACCACTCCAATCAAACCACTCCGTAGAAATTTAGTTGCTCCACTCTTGACGTAAAGTCTATATGTAAGTCTAGCCACACTGCTTTGCACATAGTAGCTACCTATCATGCTGCGTAATCTTCAACAAAGTTCAGTCAATTTTGATAAAATTTTATAACGTAAACGTGATGTTTTATTTTCAAGGTCCGGCTCTTGACATGGGACCCACGTGAAGTTCTAACCACACTGTTGTGCAGAGTAACTGTCAATCACACTAAGTCACTCCAGCAAATTTCAATCAATTTTAATAAAATTTTATAGTGCGAGCGAACGCTAGATCAGTTGGTCTAGTGGTACGCTTGGCACCCTACCGGCCACGGTTTGAACCCCCACGGGGCGGATTTGTTGCCCGGAGGTGGCGCAGTTTATTTGCACGTTGAAAAAAATTACCTCGCCTATCCCATATCCGAAGCATAGTTGGGGCCGCCCTTCTCACGGGAGTCGGGCCACTATGTAAGGGTGGGGTAAGGGTTTGGGGATTTTCTAGACCTGTGTGAAAAGGTCTTTCTTCTTATTGCAATGTCGTGGGGGCAGTTTATTTGCAAGGTCTAGTTTTTTTTTAATAAAATTTTATAGTGTGAACACGAGATTTTATTTTTAGGGTCCGACTCCTAACGTGAGCCCACATATAGGTCTAGTCACACTGCTTCGCACAGAGTAGCTGCCGGTCATATTAAGTCATCTCCAACAAATTTAAGTCAACTTTGATAAAATTTTATGGTGTGAACACGAGATTTTATTTCCAGAGTTCGGCTCTTGATGTGGGGCCCACGTGTGGGTGTAGCCATACCGTCTTGCACAGAGTAACTGTCAATCATACTGAGCCATCTCCAACAAATTCCAGTCGATCTCGATAAAATTTTATGGTGTAACACGATATTTTATTTTCAGAGTCCGACTCTTGACGTGCACAGCAGCCATTTGGCGTTACTAGTATCCCAAACCAAATCAAACTGTTTCTCATGTGAAACCAAACCAAACCGAACTGATTGCTAAAGCAATCACTTTCCACCAAATTACAAAATCCAAATAACTTTAACCGGTTTTAACCCAAACTATTAGCAGCTTGCACTACTAGAAAAATGATGTGTAGCAACCCTCCGAATTTTTTTAGGGGCGGACCAAAATATCATCCGTTCTCACAAATGGGCAATGGGTGTTGTACCAAACGAGCCGCCCTTGAAAATCCATTTGTAGGGACGGCTCACCCATCAGCCGCCCCTATAAATGGGCGTCATTTTTAGGGGCGGCTTGGGGGGTGGGGCGGCTCATCCTCCAACCGCCCCTGCAAATGCGACCATTTTCGAGGGCAGCTGATGGGGTGAGCCGCCCCTACAAATGGAATATTTAGGGCGGCTCACCCCCTACCCACCCTTGAAAATATGTATAAAAAATTGGGCATCTTCTTTCTCCTCCCGACCCCCATTGTTTGCTCAGGAGAGGAGCTCCCCAACATCCAGAAAAAAGTTAAAAAAAAGGGGGGGGAGGTTTTCAACGTGATTTTCTTTGAGTTTGGGGCTCTAGGAGGTAAGTTGACTCTAATTCTTTGTCATTTCTAAACAATGTGTACCTCCACACCATACTATCTCATAGCACCCAAGCCTCTCTTTGTGTTTTGAACACTCTCAATCATTATATGTACTGAAACATGTTTGTCATATTTTTTGCTAGTTCTATACTACACAATATGATTCTAGTGCAAATTTTAGTTTTTTTTTCCATATGTTTTGTTATTTCTTTTGAATTAAATGAATTTTCGCTTGAAATTGTGAAATTATTTCTAGGGGGCGGGTGGGGGCTTCACCCGCCCCTGAAAATCGATTTGTAGGGGCGGGTACACCCGCACCCGACCCTATGAATCCTTTTCCAATTTCAACCGAAAATTCATTTGGGTAACTTACGAGAGACTAGCCGGCGAGGCCTGCCTAAAGCAGCTTCAGACTCATGGGTACTCTGTTTCGGACTTTTCATATTTTTAAATTCAATAACTCGAGTCCAGAGAAAGAAATGTCATTGAGACGGTTGAGAGGCTTTGTATGCTTAATCGCCAAAATTGGTTATGAAAATATTCTTTTTTATCATTGTAAGTTCAACTATGTTACATGTTTCAACTTTCATAACGTTAATTTCACCTTGTAGGAACTCCCCTATGGTAGTACATTTACGGCAGTAAGCTTTAGGGCGATTCTGAATCAAGTCGTGAAAAAATTAGATTCAACGTACATGGGTGGAGAGGCATTTTGAATTAGAGGTTTCAAGTTTCAAGCAAAACTCATCTTCTACAGGACAAATCAGCTCAACACTCCATTGTTCGATATTTATAGTATTGAATGTGATATGCACTAGGCAGCGGAGGAGAGTGCATTCATCCGTGCTCTAGGTTATTTTGATGAAGTTCTAGGTTGGACGATTGGATACCTTAACTACATTGCATATCTACAGAAGCGGACCAGTGGCCCATAAAAATTGTAATATGTATAGATGGATCCGCACCTTTTTTCCTATGGATTGTAACTTATTGTCTGAACTTAAGTATTGATCGTTGTTAGAAATTCAGAATAAATTAACGTGATGATGTATATAAGTGGCATGAATATCTCCTTACTCTTCTCTTTTTTGAACTGGTTATATAAGTTGATTGCATCTTCATTGTCATTGAGGGTTGGATCTGAATGGATTAATTTATTGAGAACCACTAAAATTGGCGGGAACCAATTTTCGGGGGCGCAACATGCCTTAACCCGCCCCTGAAAACCCATTTCCAGGGGCGGCTGGGAGGGTGACCCGCCTCTACAAATGCATTTGTAGGAGCGGCTAAGGGGTGTGAACCGTCCCTAAAAATGCATTTGTAGAGGCGGCCCGCCCTAAAAATAAATTTTCAGGGGCGTGTACGTTACCCGCTCCTGAAACAAGGAATTTTTAGCTGCGAAAATTAGGGACGATTACAGCACCCGTATCTAAAAATATATTTTTACATGCCTCTAAAAACTCTTTTTTAAGTAGTGTTGATCTGTGTGCCGTGCGTGCATCGATTGCCAAGGTCAGGTACGTCTCACGACTCGCGTCCACCATCAGCGGTTGGCCTGACCAAGGGCTGGATGCAAACGGCCCCTACAGGGGCTACACCACAAACGGATTCATGGCCAGCCAAAAAGCTTTCCAAAGTCCCAGCGCCGAAGACGGAGAAGAGAAACTTGGCCGTCAAGCGAGCTGCGGGTTTTCCAAAATGTTTTTCATCTTTTTTTGGTCCATAACCACTAGAATCGTCTATGTTGTAGAAAGTACCAGTAATTAAAATGAAGAGAATATTTCCTAAAGCACCAATAAATATATTTTTGATTTTTTTATTTTATCATAATGAGGTGTCGCAATGCATGCTAACTACGTGTGTCCATCTTAGAGAGGTGATTGATCTCAATTGCCAATGCTCTCATGTGGAGCCAGAGCACACCTCCGAACATAAGGTCTTCTCCATCTGAAACCCTAGCAACATGCTTCCCTATGATACCTACAATGGGCTTCACATCGGCTTGTAAACCATCTCGTTAATAGTATTACTTGATCATCAAGTACTTTTTCCCAATTATGTTTGATTTGTAGTTAGGTTTTTAGTGTCCATAAATTCTTTTGAAAAAAGAGGAAGAAAGAAAAGAAAAGGAATTTGCGTTCAAAAAAAAAAGAAAAGAAAAAGGACACCTAGCCTCTTCACATTTTTGAAAAATCAGTAACCTCGCCATGGCTGCTTGCGTCTCTTCCCTGCCTCGCCGTGGCTCCCGGCCCCATGGCTGGCCGCCAGCGAGAAGCCGCACAGAGCCCAAGGCAGGAAGGAATCCCAAGTTCTTTTCTTTGCGAGTGGTTTTGAACGACCAAACGGGTGGGGGTGGGTGGGTGGGTGGGGGAAAGTCTGCTGGTCTTGCTGGGAAAAACAAAACAAAACTGGCAGGCAGTATCGGACTTCCGCGATGCTCGTACAGTCGTACGTGGGTGTTGGTGTTGTGTTGCATCTATATTTGAGCCTCTCGTTCGTGGCTTCTTTCGTCTAGCTAGTTACTTGCATCTACAAGCGCATGGCGATGCATGCGCCTACAAAACAGAAGATTGGGTGTGTTGCCGATCGCCGGCCGAGTTTTCATTTTCTTTTTAATTAACGCATGCATGTGATTATTCACGGTAGTTTTGGTGAAGAACAAGTTTTGCGCAACTTATTGGTGAAACGAAGCATGTATAATAATTTTATACATACATGCGATGGAGCCAGAGCACGCCTCCGAACAATAAAGTCTCCTTAGCTTGATAGAAATTAAAGCCATCTCAATGCATAGATGAGGCACCACAACTCGGAACAAAACTAAAACACGTGGTATATTTATACTGATAGTTTAAGTACGGGTAGTTACTTAGACGTTTAACCGTGAGAACCGTGCGGTTTAACTGCTGGAGAGGAACTTGTCAGATCCTATCTCAATCCAAAAGGTGACATTTCAAACTTAAAAAAAAAAATCCACCAATGGCTTCACAAGCATGTGTTTAAGCTCAGCTCTATTCTTTAATTCGCATTCAATTTCTTTTTTGCGAGTAATTAGAATTCAATTTTGAATGCATTTTCTAAAAAAAGATATTGAAATACATTCAATAATTTTTAGTTTAAAAAAACTATTTACTATATTATGTTTGTATACCTCAGAAAATATTGTATCTTATATATATTCAACAATGATCTAGATACTAGTGGGGTAAAACGGTCAGCACACACATGGACAAAAAATATCTGCTTTTATCAGACCGGACTCCCCGCAGCTGCCTGGCTTTGATACCGGCTATAAAGCAAGAGTCCAGAGGACTCGTAACACGCAACAAAGCAGTGTGTGTCGTAGGGGAAGCGCACTAGGCAGAGAAGCCATGGCCGGTTTCGCGTCCCACCTCTGCGCACACGGAGCCACAATCCACTACGCGCTCGCCGGCGGAGCCGCACCCCGCCGTGGAAACCTGGCGGTGGGGGTTCCAGCGGGATGGCTGACCCGCCGGGCTGGCCGCCGTGTCGTGCTGGCCGCTGCAGCCGCGGCGCCGGGGGGCAGCGACGACGGCTCAGCAGCGTTTGATAAGGAGGTAAGCGGCCGGCCATCTCGTTCTCTCTGTTCTTCTGCGTGCATCTTGGGCGGATCCGTTCCATGTCTATCGTAAGAGCTGGCTGAGATTTGTGCTTGGGTTTCAGGGCGTTGTCGGTGGTTTCCGTATGGAGATGCAGCTGTTCAAGTTATCGCAGCGTGCTCTTGCGTTCCTGGGGCCAAAAGAGCTCGAGGCGGCCCTGAGCACCGCCAAGAACTCCATGCGCCTGCTCTGGAGTGCCTCCTTGGCAACGAACGCGTGGACGCCGCGCAGTACAAGGTATGTTGCCGAGAGCAAGCATTATTTGTGGTGCGCATCTGTGACGGCTTTGGCCTTTGGAGATCATCGATGGCGTTGTGGCGTGCAGGAACTGGTGCTCGCAGGGAAGGCGACGGTGACCGTGGCGGGGCAGTGTGCGGAGGGGTACGTGCGGGCGGACGCACTCGTCGACGCCACCCACGGCCTGAAGCTGGCGGCCACCATCTTCTTCCCCGAGTTTGAGTTCCCTGACCACGTCCTCGCTGCCTCGGTGCCACTCGGCAGCAGCGACGTCGCCGACAAGGACGGGTACATCCACTACCTGGTCCAGGCGTACATCATCTTCTATGGGTCCGTTGGCTGGGAGGCACACGAGAAGTATGGCTTCAACATGTGACAGGGGGGTGGCTTGAGAGGTTGATCTGAGGTGCAGTATGATGACGAGCAAGAAGAAATCTTGGGAGAGAGTTCACTAGATGCATGTTATTCTGAGTTATCTTCGTTATGTCTGCTGAAATGTACTAGATGTGTACTAGATGTTATCCTGAGTAAGAGTTCCTGATGTTCTTGTTTGCATTGGGCGATTGCGGACTAAAAAAACCATTATTTCTGCAATCCTGCTGCTTGTTTTTCTGGCATGGATCGAGGGCATGGGTAGACGGTGTTCGTCGTCGGGCAGCAACGTTGGTGTCCCAGGCCTCCGCTTAGCAGTAAGTATCATCGGAAGTGCACGAGGGAAGCCTTTTTTGTGTTATGATTTATGGCCGGCGGAACGATGCATCGAGTAAGGCCACATTGGGATCCTACCTATCAGTGAGCCAAAGAGCCGAGGCTGTACCCATGTCAGGGTCATCGATCCCTAGCTCACCTCTCTCCATCTCTCTCGCGCTCGCAGCAGGCGGTAGCGCCGCTGCCGGCAAGTCACAGGTCTTCGCGCCCGGTGCTCCTTTCACCTTCTCGCCCGATGACCTATCCTGGCTTCGATCGTCAATCATGGCTATAAAATTGAGATTCGCCACGGTCTGACCAAGCAAAGTCCCATCATCTACGATTAGATCAATGTCATCGTGAGTTCAATTGGGCTGGAGTGGGCATGGTAGGGCTGGACCAAGTGGTATTAACGGTTTAAAATATTAATAAAATTGGCACAGTTAGTTAGTTAAATATGCTTTAGGATTCGTGTTATTTTCATGATAAGGTCCATATATGGGAGCAATAATTCTCTTTGAGTAAAATCGCTGTAAATATGATTTGTGTTTTTTCCCTCTTTTGATACATGATGAAGACCAAGAATCTCAATACCAAATGTGCTCTCCATATCCATGGAGGCTTTTAGTTTCCAATGTCCCTGCAGGTCACTTTTTCCCGATTTCTTTTCAGAGAAGAGGGGTACAGAGAATCGCGAGGTGGTCAGATAAAGAGCTCCTCACGATCAGATCAGCCCAACACTTCTCAGTTGCCGCTCACGTAGAATCAGAAGAAGAGCCCGCCCCCTCCATGTCGGGTTCCCCATCATCTGATGCCCTGGTGGCACGCCTCCGCCTGGCACCTGCAGTGTGCCATGGATTAGTCATTTTTCTTTTAAAAATAAAAATGTTTCCAGCCTCTGCGATATGGATTAGGCATATAGTCACATTATCATCGACATGATGGATTTATAAGAATCAAGGCGGCACGGGCGGAACCCGCCGCCGCAGCCCAGGCCCCATCCACCCTCTCCCCTACCGCGCCGTCATCGGAGCCGGCCGCCGGAAGCCCGTTTGGCGGCGAGGATGGTGGCGGCGGGGCACTATTCCCCTTTCTTCCTTGTCTCTTCTCTCACCCCCAACCCGATCTGCTCATTGTGGAGGCGGCAGTCTCCGGCGGAATTTTTCTTTATTAAAAAAAAACTAAAAAGGATGGAGAGACACACACGCCCCCCCCCCCCCCCCCCCCCCCCACACACACACACACCAAACAACAAATGAAGAATGTTTATTACCTGAGTCAATGCCTAGTACCATTTCTCGTTTAACAACCATATTAGAAACGAAGAACATTGTAAACATCATTGCGTCAAACAATGTATACCTCAGAAGCTGCAAGCAGAAGCCGGATATTAACACTACAATGTGGCATAAAATGCACAGGATGAAACAGTATACCGTATTATTACTGTACGCACCGCATAAGCCTTGGCACTCTTTGAAACTGCCCTGAATCTGTCTTCCAAAGTGTTCATCCTCTGCTGAAACTCACTTCTGGCACTGTCTATCTCATTGATTAAACTGCAATTCGACGAGCTATCACTACCACAGTTTGGACTTGGCCCCAAAGCATCTTGAAGCAGGATGTGGCTTATTGCAGCCAAACCCCTCAAAGCACCGAGAAGTGAAAAGACAGACTCCACATTGAACCTCTTATGATACGTCTCCTCTGCTAGATTAATGAAGATGGACACGTACATCGCCAGAGTCTGTATTTTAAGGGTAAAATTAGTAAGATTATGAAACTTATAATTTGTATCTATAATTTGTCCACACAAAACATAAATGATCTACCTTCTTTGTTGTATGTGAAGAAATATCATTCTGCTTATCATGTTTTAAGACTGCACTGTCCTGAAATCATTTCAAAAGGAAGGTGTAAGTTGCAACACGGCATACAGAAATTAGAAGACAAAGAGGAGAGATGAGTTGAAAAAAAAACGAATATCAATAAGGTTACCATAATTGTGGATGCCAACTCCACACCTTGTCTAACTACCATGCAAAGATGCAACGACAATGTTGTGGCTCTAATGTGCTGCGATTCAAACATAAATGAAACAGCATTTAGGAATTATTCAATGACTTCCAAGCCTAAATATAATTCTCATACTTTGCAAATGTAAAGCGAACCAAAGCTATGTGATGTTAGGACGGTCGTATATATACATTAGCCTAAATATTTCTCTTACTTTACAAATGTAACCAATGATCCAAGACTAAAAATGTATCTCTTATTTTACAAATATTAGAATACAGAAACTTAAAAAAAATAGTCATTGCCCCTTTACTCTTTCCATTTTTCCTCCTAGGTACATAAACCCTTACCAACTATTAATGTTAGAAGAAGACTTACAAAAATGCTGGTGTGCCAAGAAATCATTTTCTTCGAATACTCATCAATTGTTTCTATCTCTTCTCGAAACGGCGCATCCTTTCAAAATAAATCCGATCAATACGTGCATTAGAAAAAAAAGTATAAAAAGTGAACAAGGAAAAGTCATCCATAGAGCATGTGATCATCACGTCCAAAAATACAATATTTATGTGTGTGTTGTTAACCAAATGATCATGAAAGATAATGGTAAACTTGGAGTAAATCTGACCTTATGCAACTCGCAAATGTTTCTTCAATATCGCCCGAAACTTATTGAATTGTTCCTCCGTCTGAATTAAAGCAACATTATCAGCGAATAAACTTAAAACACACAAAAAGAACATAGACAAATAAAGCAATTATAAGATAAAACGCATTCCTTTGCAACCACAGAACATGTCATACAATGAAATAAAATGAATGTTCATAATTGATTCAGAAAGTAAACAAGTTAAGATGATGTCACATTATATGTTAAAACAATATTCAAAATGTCAAATATATCAATGAATTGATGAATTGATGAATCGGCCTGACATTAGTCGTTGGAGCTTGATGAGCATAACTATGAACCTTTTTTTATTCCTTATCAATACATGTGTACTAAACCTCCAAATTTTAGAGCAATCATTGGGTCCTGGTAGTGTTCATGGGTTCCACAATCAACTATTATTCACGGTATCCGGTAATAGGTAGCCCCACAGGGAGCCACTGACTGGTGGACCCATGACAGTGGGCCTTACAATAGATGGGTCCAGTGAACGTTTGTTTATGATACTATAGCTAATAATGTTCCTTACATGTGGGTCTTATGGGTCCACTCGCATTATTTATGTTACTTTTTTTTTACATAAAACAGCAGTGGCTTATAGTCAATAGTCGGTTTAACATGTTGTTTACACTGACAGGAAGTCTCATAGGATCCATTAACAGGTAGTTTTATAATTTATTTTTTTAGAGAAATCAACAATTGCTACGAGAGAAAAAAAGTAGTTTAACTATATAATACTTTGACTAGTTCACTCTAAACCAATCAAGATCTAATTAATATAACAGGCAGCTTTTCTGTCGGTTCATTTAAAAAAACAATCAAGATCATATACTGCATGCTGGCTAATGTCTAATAGCTAGGTACTTCATTATTAGTTTTATTAACAGCTCCTAACAGCAAAGCTTGATACTATGTTATCGCTTTGTTAATTTCGTGTGCGTGCGTGCTTGCGGATAGCTCCTAATGCAGTAGTACATTTTGGTTTCAGCTGGAGGATGGGTACATCAAAATTCAAACCCCAGCAGTGACAAGTGTGTGCGTGCTCCAGCCTCCATGGCATGTAAATGGAAGAGTGGTGAGTTTGGTTATTACGTATCACAAGACAGAACCGAGCTCAATCTATCCTACAATAATCGCCTCGCAACTGTGTAATATTTCAGCACAATAAAGTAGCAGATTGGATCGCCGGACATGTACGTACCCCATGCACGCAGAGTACATGATGGAAACACGTCGGGAGATGATTTTTTTTGGGTTACCATGGGCTTGTCGTCGTCCGGATCCAGGTCGGAGGGCCAACCGAAGACGCCATCCTGAGCACGGATGGCGTGGCGGTAGGGCAGGCCGGGGGCCGTCGACGTCCTGCCTCCCGACGTCTTGAGGTTCAGCAGTGGCGTGCTGCGGCCTCGCCTGCCGAACCGCGGGATAATGCGAAGAGGCGACCAGCTGCCCGCCGCCTGCCGGCGTGGGCTCACGACAATGCCGGATGATGGGCATGCCCGGAGGGAAGCCATGGCCCTCTCCGATCGATGGTTGTCACAATATGATTGTACGTGACCTAAACTCCTTAACATGACATGACACGGGTCAGGCTGTGTCAAAGAGTCCGACTAAAAGCTGATTAAAGCCACGTCTTCAGATCTTATCACGAACCTCAACTTTTTTAAATAAATCTCCAAAAGCACGACGATAGCTGAGATTAAGAGAAGCAAACCGACCCCTTAGCCGAGAAAAAAACATCCAAATAACTTTCCAAGTTCGGTGCAGCATCGATCGAAGGCGTTAAGTTCGGCATGGCCGCGCTCCGGCCGTGTCCATCCGGCCTTGCCGTGGGTAGCTTCAGTACCTTGCCGCCACGCATTGTCCAGCCGTTCGGCAGACGAGGCAGGGCCTCCCTCTTCAACCTTAAGACGTCGACGGGTAGGACTGACCACCGCCATGCGATCGGCGCTCAGAAGGGCGCCGATGAAGAGCCCTTCGACCTGGATCCGGACAGCAAGAAGCGCGGGGTAACAAATTCTGCTCCTCCAGCTTCCCTGTCCCATGCCCTAGCTAGAAACCGTACTGTTTGAGCAGGAGCTACCAGCATTCATGATGGAACGAATTATAGGTTTGGTAATGGTAAACGTTTTAGAATCTAGTTTCAGTTATATGCTTAACGCTACATGAGTCAGGCTTAGCTCGGTAAACTAAAGCTTCTTGTTAGTTGCTTTTGAAGTGAATGATCTCGGCTAGCAGTTGATATAAAGTCTGTTTTACTAAAGGATCAACTCGGCTAGCATAGCTCCCAAAGCTTCAGTAAATAGTACATGGCTCAGAGATGAGTGTATACCTCTCAATCCTCAATTTTGGCATTCTTTCCTTTTTTTTTCTTTGTTCTCTTCGAGTAACTTCATTGTTCTTTTTCTGAACCCAAACTTCCAGTTACCAACTTATACGAGAGAGGTCTTATGTATTATTGGGAAAAGAATTAATTTGTGTTCTTACCAGAGTTCTTCCTGTTTATATAAGCAACAGTCTGCAACAAAAAATTGTTGTGCCAGCCAAGTTTTGAAAAACTCCAAAGCACCACTGTTCTACTAACTGGTATTAAGGATAGCGAGATAGATCAACAACAGTTACATAAAACATAAAGATTTCCAAATTAATCGATATTTGTACTAAGGGGCACTTATGTTTGAATCCTACACTTTTTTAAAGAAAGTAACCTCTCCATGCTCCATATTTTACGCAAGACATTGGCACAAGAAAAAGAAAAATAACCAACAGCACAATCTCAATTTTAAGTGAGATGAACTGAATCACTAAACTCCTATTTTTGTTCCAAAGGGCAACGGCACTCAAAACTAATTTTTTTCTTTTACATTTAATCCATCACATATGCTGTCCCAAACATATCTTCATACCCTGAAACTAATGAATATGGTGTCATAGAGTAAATGATATGCCATAATGCCAACTCATCACATATGGAGTAATTAATATAGTTTTTATTTCTTTGTAAGTGATGTTCCTTGGGGACGAAGAGAGTTACTATCTTACTTATGTTCCCAAGTCCATATTATTTTATATGACTTTTTGTTTGCTGATGTTGCTTCAATTTAGCTCGAGGAACAGGTCAAGATGTTCCGTGCGATATTTCCGAAGCACTACTTTGAGTTGGAAAAGGTCGGTGTTACTCCTGTTTTGTAGTTGAACATTTTTCTGGTCATGATTGTTTGGTAAACAAAGTTGGATAAGGTCATTCTTACTCTATTTTTTATTGAATCTTTCTTTATGACTATTTGGTTAACAAAAAACATGCACCTTCCTTCCATTGATGATGGTGAAGAAATGAATGACTTATCCTTCTCTAGAATTTATTTTTCTAATGCTTGTTTCGCATCTATTTATTTTCAAAGGATATGCCATTTTGAGAAGACATAGAGAAAATCGATGAGTATGACAAGGCAATGACTTCTTGGAATACCAGCATTTTTGTAAGCCCTCTTTCTAATAAATTTGATAAACTAGTTGCATGAAGAGCTATTAGCACTGCACCAGCAACAAAAATGCCCAAAGTTAGATGATAATTACTAAAAATTATTTTCAAAGCATCCTGTATATAGTCTTTTTTATGACCATCCTAAAATCAACGTTATATGTATGTTGAATATTTACCACAAAATCGTCAGTTATCTTTCTAAGTTTAGTGAAAAGTGTTCTCTCCATGCATGCTGACTTTGATTTTGTGGAAATTGCAGCGCATAGAAGCCACAACCTTTTCATTGTATTTTTGCATGACAGCTACTAAAGGTGTGAAGATGGCTTCCAGAGTCATGGTAATAGTGTTGGTTTTTTATTCCACCAACGCCACTCCATATCTTCTAATTTATATGTGCGGTATTACACAATTGTTTCATGTTGAAATGATTCCAGGAAACTGCAGCTTTAAGACTTGATAAGCAAGATGAAATTTCTTTATGTACGACAAAGCAGGTAATTCTGCAGTAATGCGGATAGCTTTCAGTTTTTATTGGTATTGTGTATTAATTTTTTCCCATTCAAATACAGACCCTCGCAATGTATGTATCCAGCTTTGTTAAGCTAGTAAAGGATGTGTATGATAAGAAGTTCAACGATGAGTCCATTTTTTCACTTATTGGTGCTTTTAGAGGCGTGGCCGCAGTAGGCCGCATCTTGCTTCAAGATGCCCTGGCAAATGTTAACTACGTTGGATATAGCTCGTCAAACAGCAGTCTAGTGTTGGACGCAGAAAACACTTCTTGGCATGAGTTTGAGCAAAAAATGAACAATCTGGAAGAGAAATTTAGGGCGGTTTCAAAGAGTCCCAAGGCATATGAGGTTGGGTATTAATTATATTTTGTCATATAAATGGTCTCCTTCCTCTTTTGTGCCATGTTGTAATTCTAATGTTGGGACACTTGCAGATTTTGAGGCCTACAATGACCGACGCAATGAAACATACAATGTTCTATATTTTGGCGGTGATTGGTAGATACGAAATGGTACTAGGTTATGTCCCAGGTACATAGTCTTCCTCTGCCATTAATTGGATTGATAAGCATTGCCAGACAATATGCTTGGAGATTTGCTTTCGCCAGTAGTTGGTCCACCCATAGTGTTGATGATAATTTTGCCTTCCCATGACTTTCTGCAGGTACCAGAGGAAGGCGTAGGGCTTCCCCTTCAGATGACGGGGAACCCGGCGCTTTGGGAAGGTCCGGCTCAATGTGAGTGGGAATTAAAAAATACATGTTAGATTCTAAGATGGACGCCTCTTAAATCTTAAAGAAGCACGGTTAGCATTGTATTTGCAACGAGAATTATCTTGGTTGTACCATATCAATGTGCCATTGCTCGATTCCAGAATCTGATTTGTGTGCCCGTTTGTTGGACGACTGCGCTATGAGTTGGCTAAGATTTCACCAGGGGTGGTTCCACCCATTTTATAGTTAATAGATGATGCAAAGTGCCTGTTGTAAGGCGTAGCTACTACTAGGCTGAAGTTCTGATGGCACAATATCAATGTTAACCATTTACATATTCAGGACTACGCTGGTCGACATAGATGATGACCACAAAATTAGCCCATGTAGCATCACATCTCACTCGGTTTCACCAGAGAACAAGCCTAAAGACTCTGTGATTATATTATTCGCCTCAAGTAGTGGTGAATCACACAAATACAGAACTTGGAAGTTTTCCTGTGCATAAGGGTTGCGTGTTCAATCATGCTAAACATTTCTCAACCCCAATCTTGAAGAATTTCGTGCAGGCAGAACATTAGATAAATAAGTTAATTGTAACCAAATCACAGAACAAAATCTATCCTGGGAAGATATGAAGGGACTGGCACGTTAGCATGATGCACCATAACTAGTTAACTACTCGCAAGTAGCAAGTTCTTACAGGAAAACTGTTTTTGACATGCAATGACGGCTCATGTCAAATGTTATTTACTCATTTACGGATTCAGAACTACGATGATTGCCGCAAATTAGCTCATGCAGCGTGCACATCTCACTCAGCTTCGTCTGAGAACAAGCCCGGTGACTTGGTGATTATATCATTCGCATCAGGTAGTGGTGAATCCTTTGCATCAGCCGCATAAAGTATCTTCCGAACAGCTTTAGTCATCTGTCAAAAGAAAGTTCAGGTCAGCAGCGAATCACCTATAGGGAAATAAACAAGGGGTATATAACTCAAAATAATTTTTCAGTTCAAAAGAAAAAAAAAGGTTGGCCACCCCAGATTATTCAGTTCCTGAATCACATGCGAGTTCAGATGGCATTCAACTCACTCATATGGATAAAAGACTACTAAACTACATTTGGATAACAGCGGAATAGCATATTACATATGGATAACTGCAAGCAAGTTCCTGTTGTACTTGGAATGTTGCATTTAATTCCCTTAACCTGGAAGAAACATTCTAGAAAGGGCATAACCAGTAAACCTGTGCAAACATATGAGTATCAAGTTTAATTTTTTTTCTTACTGGTAGATGCTCCAACTCAGGTCGTTGACACAGTATCTCAATATCACGAAGCTTCGAGAAGTAGAAATCTCTTTCTTTCTCCATGCTGTCCACAGAAATTTTCAAGTCTGCGTTCTGCAATTCAACAAAGGAAGTAGAGATATCAACAGCTAAAGTTAATTCAACATCACTGCTGATAGTTGTGAAGTACAACTTCATGGAATGACTCAATTAAAGGCCACATTTATCAGCATAAACAGCTACCAGATAATGTAATATTTGAAATCAGAGTGGACTGTTATGCCGGTCACTAGAAATGCTACCAAGTTTTCTGCACAGGAAAAGACTCTGCCTCTAAAGAGAATGTACATCAATTGAACCGCAAAGTAAATAGTCCATACCTTTTCAGACAGCTGCTGAATCTGTTCTATGTAATGCTCTTCAGCAAAAGTGTTACATACTTTTCCAACTCTAGGGCCTGCGTAATCAGGTCAGAATGGAGATATTAATAAGGCATAAGTAGACAAGTGACTGACATCCCATGTAGTGTATTATTTCAGTTTAATAAAAAAACAAATAGGGAATAGGACAATTTTATTCAGAATAGTATGCAACCAACTATACCAGGAAAAAGGAAAGGATGGTTTCTATATGCAGCCTTGTTATTTAGTTATATGCAAGCACTTAATCAAAGGCAGACGAATTGTTGTCACCTCCATCAGCTGAATCACCCCCAGAAAGTCTATTGGCCTGCAATGATTTAGATGACTTATTGGAACCCTTTGGACCACGTTCTTTGCATCCCTTGGATCTCCTTTCTACAGGATTGTAGTTTCTGAAACAGGAAGACATTTCTCAATTCCTTTGTAAGGGATAACTTTTTATTACAGTCAACATAATCAAGATTCAAGGCACGTACTCATTCATAATTCCACCGTTTACAGAATCACAATATCTTTTCAACCACTGAAGAAATTCCAAGTTGTCCAATGGGCGTCCTTTAACAAGCTTGTTGACCTCAATATTCTGCAAGAAGAAAGTAGTCATCTACCAGAGCAAGAAAGAACTTTTATGCTGCACAATGACTAGAAAAAGAGCCTTAAATCAGTTAACATTATGGTAGCATAAATTTGTTATTGATGCTTTTTTGTGGAAGTAGATGAAAAAGGTAATGTCCCTGTTACGGTAGTGATATATAAAAGATTTCCCTATAAAAATAACAATGGAAACAACCACTACCATTGTCCATTTTATCTAGCACCACCTGATCACATTATATCAAAAAATGGTATTTGTGTTCAGTGTCATCTAATAGCATGCAAGTCTGCCAGATTCGACACTACTTTGTTTGTACATGTTCTGCAGTCAACCAAACAGCAGTCCTGCAGACAAGAATTTACACATAGAAGAGCTAATTCCCATTTCAGCAATCACTACAATGGAATCACCATGCAGAAAATTTATTATACAGTTATATTACTGTTAATGTCTCCCTGAACTTACAGACATCCATTCCAAATTGGAACACAAGCTACCACAGAATACACACATTTTTCCCCAATGGTAACACAAGAGAAGATCATACACAATTACACAGATCGAAATGCATCAAGCACGCAATCAAAAGGCTGGCAGTCAGTACCTTGACTATGCGCAGCTTGTTGAACACATCCTGAAGAACCTTGTAGTTCTGGATCATATCGTATTCGGTCCTCGCATCAAAGTTAACCTGCAAAGACGCACAAAAGACAGTGGTTACAACCAACTAAACAACCTAACACCACGCGTCAGCACCCAAATGCAGATCAATCAAGTCAGAAGATGGTGCGAAAACGACGGAAGCAGCATCGAAACCAAACCTTATGCATCGGCACCACTCCGGGATGAACCATATCCATCAGCTGGCACTGCACCGCCCCCGACGCAGCCTGCAGCAAAGCAAGAACAAACAACCAATCAGCACAAAATTCCGCGCCGCGCCACACATCCAACCATTCCCCAATCCTCTGGCGCGAACAAGAGACCGCGATACTCGCGAACAGATCAAACCCTAACCCTTAACCTGACAAATCGAACCAAGCAAGCGTGGCCAATAAAATGGGGATGAGAAAGGGGCCTGACCTCCTCGACCTTGGCGAGGGAGAGCTGGAGGGTGGCATTGATCCAGTGCAGGATCTCGCCCCTCCCCACGAAGTAGGCGCCGTCCATGATCCCGATGCTCGACACCGCCGCCGCCATCGCCTCCTTCCCCTTCCCCCTCGGTCGCGAGCTGCGAAACAACTTTTCGAAACGCCTCCACGCGAAACGGCGGCGCAGGGTTTGTGGAGCTCTGCTCGCGTCCGTTAACCGGACCTTAAGTAACCTGACCGCAGATCCGTTGGCGGCGCCCAGTTTGAAACGCTCTGGAGCGAGGAACGTTGGGGGGTTGTTGGGTGTGGTGCGGCGGTGACGGGACCCCGAAATTCGAAATGGCGCCGTGGGCCCCGGCTGCCTTTCACTGGCTCCCGTCTCGTGCGGCACGAATCGACACGGCGCTCTCCCGCTGCTGGGTGGGTCCGGCTCTGGATCTCTGGATCCCACATTGCTGGAGCACCGCCCGCTACCAGTCAGGTCGAGTCGCCGACTGCTGGGCCCGATCGCGGTGGTGGTCTCGTCGTGTCGAGGGGGCCGTTGATGGGCTCGCATTTATGCTGGTGGGCCGGCTTGCGAGCCTTGGAATGATCGATCAAGGAGTTGAGAAGGGCCGCGGTCCCACTTGGAAGTGGACTGTGGTGGACTGGGGGAGATTGAGGAATGGAGGGAGGACTGGGCCTGTGTGTCTCATCTCATCGCGGTTTTTGCGAACGTGGATTGGTTTCTGAAACTTTTGAAATGTTCCGATCAGCAACAGTCAGTCAACATGTACAGGTTACCGCTGCACCTACTGTCACTGTTACGTGAAGGATGCAGACTGACAAGGCCACACGCCACAGGAGCACAATGTACACTTGCGGCACGCCTCCCTCGGCCAACGACTGTTCCCACTCCATTCATCTCCCGGCATGATGCGTCTCCTCTCCCTGGACGCCGTTCCTAGATGGCTAGATCCCGTTTGGAAGGGCCCCTTGCTACAACTGCCGTTACGGAAGGAGTCAAAGTCGGTCAAAGCAAACAAAAAGTCTGGTGTAGCTGCAACTTTTGGAAACGCCTGGATTCGACGTCCACTGATTACTCATCATGGATCATGGCGATACTCGACCAGTACTCCAGTACCTGTCTCGATTGCTCCTGATGTTTGCCTTTTTTGTAAGAAAAAGAAAATGTTTCCAGCGTCATCGATGTTTGCCTTTCCTCTGAATAACACAATCACACGCATTCAGTCATCTGTTCTGCTGTTCGGAGTTTCAGACGCGGTGCTCACGGAACGCACTCTGCTGCGCCACACACGTGCGAACAATTCCAACGGGATACGTACCCGGCACTGCAACGGGTACATGGGTCCCTGGCTCATACAGTCACACCTCACAGCATCAGCGAACAGTCGATCCGGTATCACCCGTAGAGAAAAAAGGCGCCGCTACTGCCGCGGCTTTTCTTTTTAGATGTCCGAGGTAGTCTGAATCCATCCTCCAAAATAAATATTCCGTCCTAATTATCCACATTCTCTCCTCTGTATCTAATTTTTCCGCACTCATCATACCCTGTATCTCGTACTCTAGATCCTGATCATCAACATCTTCTACTCAGGTCTAATCTACCCACCGCTTCATAGCGGCTGACGAGTGGGACCCACCTCTCCCACAGAGCAGATCTGCCAGCAACACCGACAGGTGGGCCCAGGGGCCAGCGGGGCCAGGCCGAGTCAAGGCAGGCCATGGGCTTGACTCACGGCAGGGGCGCAGCCAGTACGCGTCCACGCGCAGCGCAGCGAGCGCACGGCGGAGCGCGCGGCGCGGCAGCGCCGGCGAGCAGCAAGGCGGCCAGGGGGCGCGTGCACGAGCAGGGCCGGGAGCCCGACGGTCTGTTTCTCCCTTCTTCTTTTCCTCTCCCTGCTTCTTCCTTTCCCTGCTTCTCCCTTCGTCTTCCTCGAGCAGAGCCGAGAGGAGCTCGAGCAGCCTCCATTGCCGTCCAAAATCCGTCGTCCACGCTCGACCTCCTTTCGATTCCTCGCGCCCCGACCTTCCTCACTACCCCTTCCACCTTCCCCGCCACTCACACGGGCTCCTCCCTGGCCGAATCGGCCGGAATCAGCCAGCCACTCATCGGCTGCCATTGGAGCTCCGCCCGGAGCTTTGGCCGCCGTCGATCCACTCCTACGGTCGTCGTCCTCGTCCCCCGACCCACAAAACGGACTTCTGGTGAGCCTCTGGTCCTTCCCGGCCCTTTACCCATGACAATCCGTCGCCGAGCCGCCGGGAACGCGGCCGCGCCGCCGCCGGCTGACCCGCCGCTGCCGCGCGCACGTCGCGGGCCGCGGGGCGCGTGGCCCAGCTTCGCGCCGCGGCTGCGCCTAGCAGCGCTGGCCGCGGGACCGCGCTGCCCCGCCGCCGGCACGGCACGGCACCGCGGGGACGCCAGCGCCGGCCCGCCGTGAAGGGCGTCCTCCTCCACCGTGAAGGGCCGGCGCTCCACTTGCGGCGAAGCTCCAGCGACGAAGCCGTTGTCGAGGCTGAACAGGTAGTCGGGGCTCGCCGCCGCAAGTACCATGTGCGGCTGAGGAGGCGGCATGTGCACCACCGTCTGCAGTGGAGGCTGCTGAAAGACACCGTCTCCTGCTTCGCCTGCGGCGGCGACGACTGCTGCGCGAACACCGACTCCTGCTTCTGCTGCGGCGGCGACTGCTGCGCGGGGACGGGCGACGGCGACGTCTCCTGCTTCGGCCGCGGGACGTTGTTGAGCGCCTCGACGAACCAGTGGCGCTCCGGCTTGGGCTCGAGGAGGTCGGCCGGTTGCAGCGGCAGCGGCAGCGGGGGCGACTGGACGGGGAAGAGGAAGACCCTCAACCGGAGCATGGATCCGTGGTTGGAGCCGCCGCCGGAGCCCGGCGCGGGGCGGATCAGGTGGAGGCGGTCGTACTCGAGGACGAGGTGCTCCAGATCCTCGTCGTTGGTGACGGAGACGAGCGCGTCGAGGTCCTCCCCCGGCTGCGGCGGGCGCGCGGGCGGCGAGCGGGCGAGCCCCGCGCCACGTACGCGCGTAGCGGACGCCCGCTACTCCGCTGAATTTGGCGTGCCGGAGCCCCTCCGCTACGCTAGCGTTCCGCATAGCGGACGCCGGTGCAGCGCTCCGGTCCGCTATTTCGGTACTGGAGGAACGAGTACCGACAAGGCAATGCAGATGCAGTAGAGGCTGTAGAGCCGCCTCGGATCGCGACTGGCGAGCTGCAATTTGCACGCTCCCCGGATCCCCAAGGCTGCTATCTGCTCGCCGTCACCGCCGCAACCAGCGCGGCGCTCAACATGATGAGGATCCTGCGCCAACCTGACCGGAGATCATATGAATCTGAGGACGGCGGGTGCGGACAAGCGGCGGACTGGGGGTGACATGTTGCGTCGAGCAGGCACACGCCGTCAATCACCTCGCCCGCTCGCTGGTGGTCGTTCCCCTGCTCTCTCGTCTCATCGTCCACGGAGAACAGAAGGCGTACGCTCGCCTGGGCCCGCGCCGCGCCGTGCGGCAGAGGCCGGACGCCTCTCGCGAGCACGGAACAGAGCAGAATAGAACAGAGCACCGAGCGGCCCTCCCGTC
This sequence comes from Panicum miliaceum, assembly GCA_032594955.1. Lineage (NCBI taxonomy): Eukaryota > Viridiplantae > Streptophyta > Magnoliopsida > Poales > Poaceae > Panicum > Panicum miliaceum. The sequence continues at coordinate 2,619,150 of CM064069.1, forward strand.
CCCCCAAACAAACTGGATGCACGCACTGCACCTTCCTCATCTGAACAGTCTCGAGCACAGTGGCGTCCTGCAGCCCAACAATCAGCAGGCCATGCCTCTGCCCTGAAATCCCGTGGCCATGCGTCTGGTGATTCCTCCCCGCGAGATCTCTGAACTTTTACCCCTGATCTAGGGCTCCTGCTCCGGACTCTTTCTCATCAATCAATCTCACCCTATCTTATGGCTGACAGAGACGGTCAGGTAGCGCAATGATGCTGTCGATCCATTCTTTGGGTTGGGTTATTATAGTAGTAGCAGCGATTAGTTAATGGCGATGCTACAATTAGCTAGCCTGCGGTGGGGAAGCGTGCTGCGCGCCCGGCGGTGCCACAGCTCGGAGCTTTGTTTGCTTTCCCCTGACCTTTCCTTCCGGACAGGCGTATGCGACCGGCAGTCGTTGGGGTGTTGCATGGAAGCCAGGTATCGAGATCCCTGGCTCTATCCAACTTACTCCTCGACATCGCCGGGGGACCAGCCATGAACGTTACATTCCGGCGGAGGATCATGCCTCCCACAAACCCTAATCATGCACGGGGGGCAGGGTCACCTTCTCTAAATTAAGCTACCGTACGAAGGCAAGGATGGCTGTGCTCCGATCCTGCCTCAGAGTGAGAGCTTGATCAGAGTGACGAGGAAAGCGTGCGGCAGCTGGACAGATCGATCAAATGGCCCTAAACATTCTGCGAATCGTGCAGGATCGCCCAGCCGAAGCTGTCAAGCGCATTTCTTATTGCAAAATGCGCCTCCTTTTCCCATCGTTCGTGCTATGCTAGCGTGCGGCCGTATGCTCTGCTGCTGCTACATTCCAAGCAGATGCGCACGATGGGAGTGGGTTCCGAGAAGTATCCGAGCAACAGTTGAGCAGCCAGCCTGACGACGGGCGATCGGTAGCCGATACAGGAAACGTCCTGAGGAGTTGCACGGGACAGGGGTTCAGGGCAGGGGCAGGGGCAGGGGACGTCTGAAAATCTGAATCCTTTCCGAAGGGAATTGTTGGGGCCGTCCTGGCACGGCAACTATCGCATCGGCTCCTTGCTTTTGATGCGGCATGAGGAGAGGAGGCAGACAGGGTGTCGTGTGCCGTCCAGGACGCGCACGGAGCGCCACAGCCTTTTGTTTACTCCTCAATCGCCATCGTCGCCACCCTTTGATGAGCTGAAAGAAAGAAAGAGGCTTTATCCATCAGCGTATCTGGTTTTCCCTGTAAAGCGTGGCGATGAGCAGCTCGGAAACATGCGGGGCACTGACCGAGTGGCGATCTGAAACTGAAAGCGAGGCCCCCCAACAAGATGCCACTGTGTAGCAGCAGTTTCGGTTTATTATATATGTATTATGTGTATACTGTCAGAGGGAAATTTTGTAGAACCTCGCTATCGTTTGGTGCTGCCGGCGGCTCCAATCATTTCTGCAATCTGGCCCTTCTGCCACAGCCATCCTGCACAGCAAGGCGGTTATTGTTTAGGCTGCGTTGGTAAAAAGTTTTTTTTTCGTGTCACATCAAAAAGAATTTTACCATTTAGAAGTATTAAACGTAGATTAATAATAAAATTAATTATATCTTTTGCCTGTAACCGCGAGATGAATCTAATAAGAATAATTAATTTATAATTAGTGGATAGTTATTTGTAAATTATAAATTAAGTAGACTTATTAGATTCGTCTCGCAAATTATAGTCCATCTGTATAAAAAGTTTTATAAATAAATTTTATTTAATACTTTTTTTTTGGTGTGATGGGTAAAGAAATTTTAGGGTTTTGTCTTCGATTTGATCGACCAGAACTGTTGAAACGCCTGGCCGTTTACCCCCTTGTAAATTACTTACCGCAACTGTTGCCATGAAAGCAGCAGTACAACAGAGTGATGCTAGCGCGCAGTCAAAATATAGTGAGGCTTTGACTGGAAGCACAAACTCACCAATCCACCAACCGGTTGGTGATTTCGACAGGCCAGAATCGCTGTCACCACGAGGAATAACACGGCCCCGGCTGCAAAATGCTAGCGTAGCCGTCAACGTCCTGAGCGACAAAACCAAATCCGAAGCGTGACTCCACTCCATGTACGTCGTCGACCGATCCGCCCGGAAAAGATACACACGCACTGCGATTTGCACGGGCGGTCAAAAAGGGTCTCCATCGTCAGTAGCTGCGGTGAGTGCTAAGTGCTGTGTCAAATTTTGCTTTCGCCGTTCAAAGATCCCTCAGGGCGAGGAAAGAAGGCGGCTGTAGATCGCACACTCACTAACCTCTCTGTGTTATCGTGCCATGCCAGTATTTCCTTTCTCCTTTTTTTTAAAAAAAAATGTTCTTCTTTGAAAGCTGCCGTGGCCATTGTTTCTACGGCCGGCGTCAGTAACCTTCCAGTGTCTGTCAAAGTTTGGGTTCACATTCTGATTGGGAATTTGGCGAATAGTCTAGTGAAAAGTACACTTAAGCCCACGTGGCGGCCCCATTATTTTAGCTCGCGTGCAAACTGGTGGGGGGCACGCTTTTCTCCCAGCCGCCATCATCAATCAGCTCTAAGCAGCTCGCTACCAAGCTCACTTCGTCCTAACACCTTTCATTTGCGGCGCGCCTGTGGTGAAACTCCAGGTTCAGGGTCGCGGCGGGTACCGTCAATGTTCATCGTGTCGGCTCGGCGCTCGCAACCTGCGCCGTGTTCTCTACCGTCGGTAACCCGCGCATGATTGATCGACGCAGCACGCGGTCGCAGAGATCGACGTGCGCTCGCCGCACGGCAGTCTCGACGAACGACCTGTCCCCGTGCTCCCCGTCGACGGCGAGGGGAGGCTCGCGACGGACGAAAGGGTCGGGTCTTGATGGCGGCGCGTGCCTCCACCGTGCGTGATTGTGATTCGATGGATCGGACGACGGGGAGTTATCGTCGCCCACAGTGAGCTAGCTAACGGCTCTCTCTAGGGCTCTAGACTGCGACCCGACGATCTGACGCTCCCCACGAACGGGCACACCACCACCAACACGACCGGCTCCCCAGGACCAGGGACCTGTGCGGGCGCGGCACATGCGGCGGCCAGGTACTCGGCCGAGTTACCCCGTGCGCCAGCCAATGGCCCTCCCGTTCCATGCTGCCGCTGGCTCACTGGCTGCCACGTCCGGCCGTCCGCCTTCAACGCCGAGCAGCTTTTCGAGCGCCGCCGGCCGATGCCGCAGTTGCCATAGGCCAGAGCCAAACGGGAACGAACGGCGGGGAGGGGAGCCGAGCGGAGGGCAGAGCCAGGGCGCATGGGCGGGCGGAGCGCCGTGACCTGATGAGGAATCGGCAGAGGCAGCGACCTGAGAGTGCGAGGCCAGCGACATGAGGTCCACCGGCTCTCTCTCTCTCGCCTCTTTATTTTACTTCACCCCTCCCCATGCGCTGCGCTCCCCTCTCGGTCTCGGGTGCCGTCACCGCAAGTGACCCCAAGGCGCCGCTCACTGGTTGCTGCGAGCAGGGGATGCCGGTCAAGGTCAACCGGCCGGGCCGATCAACGAGGTTTTCTGTCGTCTGATTGTTCTTGGCACCGTTCACTGTCCTGCCGCTACCAAAATAGTATACGCGCGCTGCAGTAGACTAGCTGCCAACAACCGAGTTACTAGCAAGTCCCACGCGAGACTAGCTTGTGATGTTGTGCTGCTCCAGCCGCTTGGGTTAAGCACCCATCGCATACGAATGAACTGTGTGTTCATGACTGATGCATCTCGTTGCTCCAACGCCATTGCAAGCCATTCTTTTCTTTACCGTTATGCACCTACTAGGACAACTGCCGTAGAGCTACTAAGGTCTCCTTTGGAATGCAGGATTCTCGAAATGGAGAAATAGAAAAAACGTAGGATTTAAGTAGGTTGGCAATTGCAATCCTTTGGGAATTTAGAATGTATGAAACTTTTTGTTGGAACCTTTGGATCAACATTAGAAAAATATAGGAATTTGAAGAGAAAGATAGACACAAGAGAAAGTTTCTAAGAGGTTGGACCTCATGTTAGATTTCCTCCAAAATTCCTATAGATCGAGCCATTCCATAGGAATTTTGTAGGATTCTTAGATGTTCAATCCTTTATTCCAAAGGAGTACATAGGAAAATTCCCTATAGAAATGAATTCCTATAAAATTTCTCTACCAATCCTTTGTTCCAAAGGGGGCCTAAACAATCTGGTTAACATCCTGCAAGCTGCAATCCTGCTGAGCCGAAAGAGGAGGGAGAGCGGGTGGTAAAGCTCACCGCAAGTGAGCGGCAGCTGGGCTCTGCCTCTGCCTCCCGACCCCGCGCGCCCACACTGCACTGTCCCCCTCTTTATCACTCCCCCCGACGCCGCGCTAGCTTCTGACCTGACCACCGCAGCGCGGAACACAAAAGCTCACCACCACCGCCACCTCCAGTCCAGTCCACCACCCCCACAAACCTCGCCTGCACGTCACCGATACCGAGGCGAAGCCGAGGCAGGCAGGCAGGCACTCCCGCCCTCCTCGCTCTGCAGCCCCCACCGCAGGCCAAGAAAGAAGCAAAAGCGGCGACGCCGTCTCCAATGCCGCAGGGCGCCGCGGCGGCGGCCTGAGAGTGCGAGGCGGCGAGCCGCGCTGCCGACTGTCGAGGCCGGGCGCGGGGGGGGGGGGGGGGGGGCGTGCATTGCGATGGCGGAGTCGGCGGCGGCGGACGGGAAGGCGGAGAAGGCGGCGAACGGAGCCGGGGGAGGGGGCGATGCGGCGGGGGACGGGAAGAAGAGGGCCAACCAGGCCGTGGCGTTCCACGAGCTCTTCTCGTTCGCCGACAAGTGGGATCTCATGCTCATGGCGGCGGGCAGCCTGGGCGCGCTGGCGCACGGCGCCGCCATGCCGCTCTTCTTCCTCCTGTTCGGGGACCTCATCAACGGCTTCGGCAAGAACCAGACCGACCTCCGCACCATGACCGACGAAGTCGCCAAGGTCCGTCACTTTCTTCCTCCCGTCACTCACTGAAACAACTTTGCCATTACCAGCCGCCTATCTCGGATAGAGGCCTCTTCCGCTGAGATCGCCGCTTCTCGTCGCAACTCGCCAGTGTGTATATGGTGCTAACACAGCGATTCATCCTCTCCTCTTGCAGCATGCGCTCTACTTCGTCTACCTCGGGCTGGTGGTCTGCGTCTCCTCCTACGCAGGTGACCTTCTCTATCCATCCGCTGTTCCCCACCCCCCTCGAGTTCCGTACGATTCCCCATCACTTGCTGTCTTCTCCGACGCACCAAGGCTCTTTTCAAGCATAGTAATGGAGTACAGGGGCCTATTTGCGAAATAGGATCTAGTCATGGCTGGTGGGGCATCTCGAAGACCACCCCACTCACGACACAAGTCCCGTCGCCATCACACCAGACGGGGGAAAGTTTACAACTATACCATGTTTGTCTCGTTTCCGTGTCGACGAATCCGGCAAGCGAGCTCGCCGGCGTCCATGCCGGCGGCGTGCCTGCTGCATCCGCACACAATGGCGTTGCAACCTTCCGCACTCAAGTTGCTATCTTCTGCATTCAACACATTCTTGATTCCTGCACTGCACACTGGCTGAAGCTGCACTCTTTCATTTTCCAGAGATCGCGTGCTGGATGTACACCGGGGAGCGGCAGGTGATCGCGCTCCGGAAGGCGTACCTGGACGCTGTGCTGCGGCAGGACGTGGGGTTCTTCGACACGGACGCGCGCACGGGCGACATCGTCTTCGGCGTCTCCACCGACACGCTGCTCGTGCAGGACGCCATCGGCGAGAAGGTCGGCAACTTCATTCACTACATCGCCACCTTCCTGGCCGGGCTGGTAGTGGGGTTCGTAGCGGCGTGGCGGCTCGCGCTGCTCAGTGTTGCCGTCATCCCCGCCATCGCCTTTGCCGGTGGCCTGTACGCGTACACGCTCACCGGCCTCACTTCCAAGAGCCGGGAGTCCTATGCCAATGCCGGTGTCGTCGCGGAGCAGGTAACGGACTCTTTGGCATCTTTGCCTCCTGTCGTGTTTCCCGTGGAACTTGGCAGCTGCTGTTCTTTGCACTGTTGCTTAGTGTCATCACATATATTTCTCTTGGATTAGGATTAGGATTAGGATTCGTGTTACATTAATCTATACATTTCCATAGTGCGCGGTTGGACTTGTGAGGGAATTGGACTGGTGGGTAGGTAGTCTTTATTGGTGCTGTCTGCTGATTAGGAGCCAAAAATCTTGTTTTTTTATGCTGCAAGACGACTGAAACATGCGATTTGTTCTTTTTCAACTTTGTATGCTTTGGGAATCCTATGAGCCATTCCAATACTTGGTGGGGGCACTTCTTGCGGCTTTCTCCTTTCCACGGGACTTGTGTGCTCAGCTTTTGGTGTAGTGGTGCTGTCGCCCCATTTTCTACGACTCTGTATGGATTTCGATCAGGAGTGGCTATTTGCACTAGGCTGATGGCTCAGTAAAAATAGTAACAAGACTTTTCCTCACTAATTTATTACTAAGCAAGTAGGTTTGGCAGGCTATGCCTAAGACTAACAAAAGGGCTATTAAGTTGTTGTGTGAAGAACACACTGTTGACCAACTTGTTAGTATTAGTAGATTGTTGGAAAATTATGCGTAATAGTTCTGCGTGCAGTTTCAACTGCGATATCTCTTATGCTGTTATGCAGGTTGTCAATTGTGGTGCACTGTATAAATAAAATTTAGTGATGCAACTTTGTTGAGATAATATGTTCTGATTCTGTTGTGGGTAACAGAAAATCACTGGAAAACATGTAGCATGCAGCGTTAGAGGAATATGGGAGTTGAGTTACCATTTTTAGCCATATGATGCAGATAATCAACTGTTGATAACGCGAAGCGTGTGCATGCTTTTGTTTCTTTGATTCTTTCCATATGGGAACCACATATATAGCTTTTATAGAACAAAACTACATATATGTTCATATGCAAATCCCAATTGCCTTATGATTTGTGCAATTTCACTTTTATTTATAATGGAGTACTTCTCTCTACCATGTTGCTACCAGCAATAGGTGGAATAAACAATTTTTTATTTGTATATCGAATAACGTTCAAATTATTTTGCTTGACACTGCCTATTGAACCATCATGCAATTTATAAAAATTTAGTTGCTTGTAATCTACTTAAATGCTGACTGAAACATCCTTGAACAGGCAATTGCCCAAGTAAGAACAGTTTACTCTTTTGTCGGAGAGAGCAAAGCACTCAATTCCTATTCTGAGGCGATTCAGAACACACTGAAGCTCGGTTACAAAGCTGGGATGGCTAAAGGTCTTGGGATCGGATGTACATATGGGATAGCATGCATGTCTTGGGCACTGGTATTCTGGTATGCTGGTGTTTTCATCAGGAATGGGCAGACTGATGGTGGGAAGGCTTTTACGGCAATCTTTTCTGCAATCGTCGGTGGCATGTAAGTGAAAAAAGATGTTGATGTTATGATAATTCTGTTTCATTTGTTTTCCCCGGTCCATGAGCTGATAATTGCTTAATTTGTTTCTGCAGGAGCCTTGGGCAAGCTTTCTCAAACCTTGGAGCCTTCAGCAAAGGGAAAATTGCTGGTTACAAACTGCTGGAGGTCATTCGCCAGAAACCTTCTATAGTCAACGATCATAAGGATGGAAAGTGGTTGGCTGAGGTCCATGGAAACATAGAATTTAAGGAAGTTACTTTCAGTTATCCTTCAAGGCCTGATGTTATGATCTTTCGGGATTTCTCTCTTTTCTTCCCTGCTGGTAAAACTGTCGCGGTCGTTGGAGGCAGTGGGTCTGGAAAAAGCACTGTTGTGGCTTTGATAGAAAGGTTCTATGATCCTAATGAAGGTAACAAATGCTTTGCCTCAGAGGGCTGTTTTTTATACTTTGTGAATGTATAGATCCTTCTAAACTTAAACTTCACTGCATTGCAGGCCAGGTTTTGCTCGACAATGTTGACATAAAAACACTCCAATTGAGGTGGCTGAGAGATCAGATTGGTCTAGTAAACCAAGAACCTGCTCTTTTTGCAACCACTATCCTAGAGAATATACTGTATGGAAAGCCAGATGCCACTATTGCAGAAGTTGAGGCTGCAGCGACTGCATCCAATGCCCATAGTTTTATATCTCTTCTTCCAAATGGCTACAACACAATGGTGCATCTATATTTTCCCTCTCTACATGTAGTTGAGTGTAATCAACAAATATTAACTTTATTGTATTATTGTTCAAAGGTAGGTGAGCGAGGCACCCAACTGTCTGGTGGTCAGAAGCAACGTATAGCAATAGCTCGTGCTATGCTCAAGAACCCGAAGATTCTGCTCCTTGATGAAGCTACCAGCGCTTTAGATGCAGACTCAGAAAGCATTGTGCAAGAAGCTCTTGACCGTTTAATGGTTGGAAGGACGACTGTAGTTGTTGCCCACCGTCTGTCTACTATAAGAAATGTGAACATGATTGCTGTGATCCAACAAGGCCAAGTTGTTGAGACTGGGACACATGATGAACTCCTAGCAAAAGGAAGCACTGGAGCATATGCCTCCCTGGTCCGTTTTCAGGAATCAGCACGGAATAGGGATCTTGGAGGTGCATCTACCCGCAGGTCACGGTCGATGCACTTGACAAGCTCACTTTCCACCAAATCTCTAAGCCTGAGGTCTGGAAGTCTAAGGAACTTGAGCTATCAGTACAGCACTGGAGCAGACGGACGCATCGAGATGATCTCCAATGCAGATAATGACCGCAAATACCCAGCACCACGCGGTTACTTCTTGAAGCTCCTGAAATTGAATGCTCCTGAATGGCCTTATGCTGTGTTGGGCGCCATTGGTTCTGTCCTTTCGGGATTTATTGGTCCAACATTTGCCATTGTTATGGGTGAAATGCTTGATGTGTTCTACTACAGGGACCCCAATGAAATGGAGAAGAAAACAAAGCTATATGTGTTCATCTATATTGGCACAGGCATATATGCCGTTGTTGCTTATCTTGTGCAGCATTACTTCTTCAGCATCATGGGAGAAAATCTTACAACCAGGGTTAGGAGGATGATGTTATCCGGTATGTATTATCTTCATTCCACAATCAGGTTTTGTGGTGCCAACTTGAATATAGTGTGAATATCGACTGTGTTTACTGCAGCAATACTTAGGAATGAAGTGGGTTGGTTTGACGAAGAAGAAAACAACTCAAGTCTTGTGGCTGCTCGTCTAGCAGTCGATGCAGCAGACGTGAAGTCGGCTATAGCTGAGAGAATATCAGTCATCCTGCAGAACATGACGTCCCTTATGACTTCATTTGTTGTCGGTTTTATCATTGAATGGAGAGTGGCACTCCTTATTCTGGCTACTTTCCCGCTTCTTGTCCTTGCCAATTTTGCCCAGGTAATTTCTTGGCCTCCTCTTCAGTGATTTGTCTCTTCCTTTCACTGTTATAAAACTTAACATAATATACTAGTGCATCTATACTAAGTCCATGCACCCAATATACTAAGTCCATCTATAAGCTAATTTAGAAAAATCTGTCAATGAGAATAATTCTTAAATTTTCTCAGCTGTGTAGGAAATATAGTGAATGCAACTTCATGTGTCTGAAATGAGAATGTTGTCTGTTTTTATGCTTTCAGCAAATTTCAATGAAGGGCTTTGCTGGTGACACAGCAAAGGCGCATGCCAAGAGTAGTATGGTTGCTGGTGAAGGAGTGAGCAATATCCGCACTGTAGCTGCCTTCAATGCTCAAAGCAAGATCTTGTCACTCTTCAGCCATGAACTGCGCATACCAGAGCAGCAAATCCTTTGTCGTAGCCAGACATCAGGTCTTCTGTTTGGCCTTTCACAGCTCTGCCTGTACTCCTCGGAAGCGCTCATTCTCTGGTATGGTTCTCATCTCGTCCGGTCACATGGATCCACCTTCTCCAAGGTCATCAAGGTTTTTGTTGTCCTTGTGGTGACTGCCAACTCCGTAGCTGAGACAGTGAGCCTAGCCCCTGAGATTGTCCGCGGAGGTGAATCCATCCGATCCATCTTTGGCATCCTCAACAGGGCAACAAGGATTGAGCCTGATGATCCAGAGTCGGAGCGTGTAACCACCATCCGAGGGGACATTGAGTTGCGGCATGTGGACTTTGCCTATCCAGCACGCCCGGACATTCAGATTTTCAAGGATTTCAACCTGAAAATCCAAGCTGGGCGCAGCCAGGCTCTAGTCGGAGCCAGCGGTTCAGGGAAGAGCACTGTGATCGCTCTCATTGAGCGATTCTATGATCCGACCGGGGGAAAGGTCAGTATTGATGGAAAGGACATCAGGAGGCTGAACCTGAAGTCCTTGCGGCTCAAGATCGGCCTGGTGCAGCAGGAGCCGGTCCTTTTCGCAGCGAGCATACTAGAAAACATTGCATATGGCAAGGATGGTGCAACCGAGGAGGAGGTGATCGAGGCGGCAAGGACAGCAAACGTGCACGGCTTCGTCAGCCAGCTTCCTGATGGCTACAAGACAGCAGTCGGCGAGCGTGGCGTGCAGCTCTCAGGTGGGCAGAAGCAGCGGATCGCCATCGCCAGGGCAGTGCTCAAGGACCCGGCCATCCTGCTGCTGGACGAAGCAACAAGCGCCCTGGACGCGGAGTCCGAGTGCGTGCTGCAGGAGGCGCTGGAGCGGCTGATGAAGGGGCGGACCTCCGTCCTGGTGGCGCACCGCCTCTCGACAATCCGAGGGGTGGACCGCATCGCGGTTGTGCAGGACGGGAGGATCGTCGAGCACGGCAGCCACTCGGAGCTCCTGACCCGTCCGGAGGGCGCGTACTCGCGGCTGCTGCAGCTGCAGCAGCACCGTGTCTGACGGCGCTGTGCAGGCGCATCCTCTGATTGATACATGATGACACCTTCGTTTTGGAGACTGGGATGGCCGGATTTTTTTTTCGGTTGGCGGTGGTCGTGCGGATGTAGATACTAGGGCAACCGTGTATGTTCTTAATGCTGTCGATCGCAAGCTTAAACTTGGAACCTGTGATCTGTATCTTGTCCCCGGAATGTACGATGCAACTCTTCTTTTTGTTAACTTCCCCATATGTTCTCGCATTCTTCTTTAGGTGCAAAGCGCACTGTATGGTTGTATGATTCCCGCCCGAGCAGACGTGGCTGTCGCAGTCGGAGGCGAGCCAACATCAGCGCCTCGGCGGGCATGGTGCGGCGGCGCTGGTCGTCTTGGCGGGCATGGCGGCGCCGGCGATGGAGCAGGAGGCAGCAGAGTCGCCGAGAGAGTCAAGCTCGGCCCACACATTGTGTTTTCTGAAAGGCCCAGTTCGGCTCATACACTGAAAGGTCGCTGTCTCTTAGCCCTATGTAGCACGTGGGCCTAATGTAAGGTCCAAGTAGATTTTTCCGTTTCCGGTCTTTCTTTATACACCGTCAAAGACCAGGTTAGCTTAACTTTCCACTGATCACAGTTCGCTCTCATCCATAATCATTGAGCACAGCAAAATTAGGCCCACAATTAATGGCGCCTCGGTGGGCCCTCCTACACTTTGCGTGCCAGCCAAACTAGGCGTCTTCGGCCGCTGGCACGTCGAGCTCCTCCGGCCGCAGGAGGGGGGCGCGGGGCGCCGGTCGTAGCAGCCGTACGCCCGTGCCAGTACCCGTGCCGTCGCGATACGCACCCTGCTTGTACACCTGGTTCCTCCGGTAGGTGGCACGTAACCCTAGCGCGGGCACTGTGCGTGGGGCTCCTCCGTCGCCCGCCGCAAGACGACGCCGCGGACCCGGATGAGCGCCATGGATTTGGTTTCCCCTGTGCGCGGCGTACTTGCGAGCGGCAGCGGCCGCTCTCCGGCCGTACGCACGGGATGCATGGCGGAGCAGTGCGCGGGCGGGCTCGGCGCATTGATGGCCTGATGGGGCTCCGGCTGCCGCTTGACCGGCCGGCCGGCCGGTTGGCGGCGGGTTGCTGCAGCGGCGACTGTTTCGGCCGATCCGCGCGGTATCCGCCGCACTGTGGCGGCGCAGGTCGGCGACGCGGCCGCGCGCTGTTGGACGGGGACGGGGAGGAGGGATCCCTCCGCTTCCGGCCTCCCCACCCAGCAGCGCGCCGGAGCGTGGCCAGCGGTCCCGGGCGCTGGGTGACACGGGTGGACTCAGCGGGACGCCCTGCTACAGGCTATGGCACTGTGCCGTGTGCTTGTCAGGATATACGTGCGTGCGTGCGTGATGAGTTCCGAGCTGATCAGGGCGTGTCCGGCGAGTGAATCGCGCTTCGTTACGCTGGGCGTGGTTTCTCGTGCGTACCAGTACGTCGTGTATCACGACGGGGCACCTGTTTGTACGTTCTGTGCGTGGCTGGTGGCTGGTCTGGCAGTACAGTGTGCTGATCATACGGACATACCAAAGCCTTCTTTGCTAGTGCTCCATAAGCATCGATCCGTACAAATCTTGGAGATTTTCCTTGGGACACGTACACGAATAGCAGAGACGACGATCCTCAACGGTGAATAGAGCTAGCGATGGATCGATCGATCGACGGCATGCAGCACCTGTACGCCAATAAGTTGGCGGCGACACTTTCGTTGGGACACACTACTGCAAAAAAAAGATTTTACGGGCGGGCAAATTTGATTTTTCAAGACGGGCAACAGAAACGCCTCGGAACAAAGGTTATAGTAAATGGAGTATTTTCCGAGGCGGTTTAGTGCTCGCCTCGGTTAATCAAATAAAAAGATAGAAAAAGCCCATTGATGAGCCCCCGCTGAGCTCATCGACGACGCACGCCGTGCTCCCGCAGTGCGCCACCACCGGTGCACGGTGCCCCGCATCCAGGCCTGGACAAGAGAGCGAGATCAGGGAGGGAGGGAAGGCCGCGCTGCCGCTGTCGAGGGAGGGAGGGAGGGGAGGCCGCGCCGCCGCTGTCGAGGGAGGCCGCGCCCCCGAGCCAGCAGCTGTCGAGGAAGGGAGGGAGGGGAGCCCGCGCCGCCGCTGTCACCGCTCCACCCCTGCCGTGCTGTGGCCCGGCCGCAACTCCACCCCGCAGCGCTGCTGTGGCCCCGCCTCGCGCCGGCCTGCTGGGCCCGTCGGTGGGATAGAGATAGGGGCGCAGATCTGTGAGCTCCTCGTGGAGGAGGAAGGACCTGCTGAGGGAGAGGGAGAGGGAGGAGAGGAATGAGTGTGAACCCTAAAATCTGGTGTATATATATATATATATGTGCGCTCGCAAATGGGCCTTTGGGCTAGTGGGCTGGGCCTGATTTACCGAGACGGTTGAGTAATAATACGCGCCTCGATTAATCTATTTTGCGAGACGGTTGTCCTCGGTAAATATCACAGTTAACCGAGGCGGTTGGTATTCCTGCTCATCTGCGAAGTGTTTAAAAAATATCACGGTTAATTAACTTTTGTAGCAGTGACATGCACTTTGTTCATCAATTTGCTCCGTCCAGCTACGCGCCCGGCACGGCCGGGAGCTTTCAGCCCCGTCGTTCCCATCGGTGAGCACGCCGCCGATGCCGATCCGAGTCGAGCGCGCACGCGCACGCGTCCCCCGCCGCATGGCGGAGCACTGTGCCCGGATGTACGGGGCGGAGCCGCGCACAGTGGGGCGAGTCAATGCGCCAGGACGTGGCCTGGAAGTAGCCAGCCCGCTCGATCGATCGGCCGGCTGGTTCCACTTTTTCCGAGCGACCGCGATGGCCACGTGCACGCGTAACTCTCAGGTCTCGTAGACCACGGTACCGGTCGGTGGCGACATGCCTGCCTCAGCTGCCTGGGTATGCTGGTTCCTGACGATCCATATCCTTCACCTACAAGGAACGTACGTGATATATATCGATGTGCCCGAGGGAGAGGGAACCAGCCGTCCACCCGGTTGGAAAGGCCGCACCGCACATCATGGAGGTCGTTCGGTGTCGATCCGTGCTCGGGCCCCAGCCGAGACCGCCGGCCGGCCGGTCTCCCGTTTCCAACAACCCGACGTGATCGGGTGGCACGGCGCGCGGCACGACGTGGCGGACTAGCAAGCTAGCAACCAAAGGTACGCTTGGGCGGCTCGATCGGCCGACTACCGGCTTCATCTGCGCGCGGTACGAGCCAAGACGGGGTTGGAACCAGCCGGTGCCGACCATGCCGAGCGCGGCGCGCGGAACGGATGCTCCGAGATGTACGAGCCAGCGCATCCCGCGGCCGCGCCCACGTGCGGCGCCTCGTGGCGGCCTCGTCAACATCCAGTAAAGCAGCAACCTGACTGGCTAGCGGAGCACTGGTTGGCATTCCGCGGATGCATCGGGCTTCGGCTGAATCGCTGGCCGTTTGCCAGCTCAAGAAGGCATACACTGGTGCGAGCAATTGAATAAATTAAGCTGCGTGCACTTACACATCGATGAGTGCACGTGTTGTGTATCGTTAAGGATTTCACGTCACTCTCAGTGCACGTTCGATAAAAAAGTTTTAATCTCACGTAGGTTCAACTAATGCCATGATAAGAAATTTGTAAAGAGAAAGAAAAACTTAGATTTCATCAAAGTGAAACATGTTACACGCTTGCATATGCATTATATACGAAATGAAATTCCACTGTGACCAACCTTTTCATCCTATATGCCTTGGAAATAAAATAGAACAATCGAGTGTTATGCGTAATATATGAAATCGAGTGTTTTAAGCTAGACTATTATAATTTTAATCAAATTTCTAGAAAAAGAATAATATTTTACAATATGAAAGATCCATGTGCTATTCTACACTCTAGGTGTAGTTACGTCCAACTAATTACTGAATAAATTTTCAGTAATAACCGCTACGCTTAACTACCGACATCCTTTAAACTAACATGATTCAGTAATACGGTATGATAGTTCGGTTTAGTAATTTCGGATCAATTCGATTAATAATTTAACTGCTGAGTGTAGAATAAATAGTATTAACGACGTGAAACGAGCATAATTAGATATTTTCATAGTTTACCCGCACGATCGACCGGCTCGGCAGAGAGACAAAATCGATGTACCTGCACACACTGCAAAATTTGACTCGCAGTTAACTCACCGGTCAGAAGTCATCAAAGCCAATCTCCCTCGATCCGTGGTGCATGGATACGGACTGCCCAGGGTATGGCCTCGATCAGAAGCTCCTCCAGCCAGTCTGAGCACTGTCACTTGCGCTGTGGGAGCCTGTGACAACTGACAAGTAGAAGACCACTCTGTGCCGCCGCAGGCGAGCGCCGAGCGCGATTAATAAACGAGATGGGCTCGACTCCACTCCATCTAGGCACACATGGTCGGCGCGCTGCCGCCCGCCGTGGCCGGCATTCACCAGCGCGCGCTCCGAGGTGGCGAGGCCCACCCCGCCACCACCACCACCACCGACGGCCGACGGCGCGCTAGATCTCGCGAGCAGCGAGCGGCGGAGTTCGTTACCAGCAGAACAAACGATCGGACCCAACCGCCGCCGGCCGCGCCGCGCCGCCGGCATGTGCAGTGAAGCGCTGCAAGCCTGCAAGACAGAACAGGGCGCGGGCAGACGAGATGCCTCGTGCTCCAGGGCACGGGGTGGGGATGGGGAATTCGGGATCGGATCGCCAGATGCCATCGGCCCCAATCAGGAGGCGGGGGCGATCTCGGAGGGAGCGTTCTGTCTGCGGCCAGTGTGGTCCTTCGAGAGATTCTGCCGTTCTGGTTCGTTGGTCCTTGTCTTGACCGAGCTGGGGACAAAGCGTCTTGCGCCATGTTGGGACTGGGTGCGTGCCCTGGCTCTGGCCGGGCTCCCCGCTTTGTTTAGCTTCGTCGTCGCTTGCTCGAGAGGTGCGTGCATGAGCCCTCGTGCAGTCGCAAACAAATCATGGCGCCATGATTGCCGTTCAAACGTCGTCGCGCTGGACGAGAATCCAGGAAGCATAGTACTCATCACCCAATAATTCCTTTTCTTACTACTACCTTAGCTATAGTACTGTGATCACTCTCCATCCCCTGTTCTTGTAGCTCATTTCATCTCAAGGAAAGACCTGCCGCTTACAAAATGTTACTTCACTGAATGTTACTGTTCAGCAGTAGCTCACTGCATCTCTGGTTTCATTCTCAGCCTACCTTCTGAACACTTGAGTGGCTTCTCTGCATACAACAAGATTGATAGCGGCGCTTAATTCAGGTATTCGCCATCAGGCAGGGCGGACCCATGGACTCTTCCGTCTTTTTGGCGACATGGGCCAAGTAGCACGCCGTGGGGCCACACACGGACAGCAACACACCATCACTTTCTTTTAACTGATGCTAACCTGTCAGGCCGGGGGTTTCCATATAGAGTTCACACTCTCAGACAGGCCTAGGCAAGACACCACTACTACTGCATCATGCACGAAACAAAACGCGAGACCGACCGATCGAGCGACCTTTTTTAACTTTACACACACCGGCCCTGAGGATTGGACTGACTGACGACCGATGCAGTTCACCTAGGCCGCCACGCACTGACCAGCAAGTTCTTCCCCGACCCCATTTCGCATGCCGAGAGCTCCTCTCCCTGTCATCACTCATCAGTTGTCGCTGTTGTTGTGGTTTCAGGTCGCCATTCCGGGGGAAAAAGTTTAGGGCTGCCCATAAGGCGCTGCTGGGTACACTGCACTGCATTCACAATACAGCATCAGCTACCCAGGAGCAGGATGAGGCGCCACCCTCGGAGATCATCGAGACAATTCATGCTGTTGACTAGCTATAGCTCCAATGATTCCAGGACCATCTGGTATGGCATCCAGTCTGCCGATCACTATGCAGCGACGTGTTCCCCTCGGTGACCATGGATCCATCGATCGTCACCCGGAGCGAGCGAAAACTATATAAAAAAAACTGGTCAAACTTGTATAATTGGGATGATGTATATCATGAGGCGGTGGAGGGATCGGATCCGAGGGTGGTAGTTGGTAGATTTCTATAAGCCCAACTGTTGCCCGGCACTGTTCCCAGACAGTTGAGGTGTTGGGAGATCTTGCTGTGACGATCGGCCACCAGTATATAGCCATGACGCAGTGCTATACGTGGAGTCAGTTCATGGCACCAGCAGCATGTATGGCCAACCCCGCATCTCGATCGGCCGGGCTCGAGCATTTGGCTGGCAGTTCTGGAATCCACGCACGAGGCGAGGACTTGCAGGGAACATTCTGTAGTCGCCACCACGCAGCTTGAGACAACCCTGAGTACAAATTTTCCAGCATCCCTAGGTGTTCGTTCCAACTGTTTACAGAGCAAATCATCATTTGTAAATAGTCGTAAACAGTGTACTAGAGTGGTACTACTAGTACCACAGAAGCTTTGCAACCACAAGTAAATAACAGTACCTGCAGTTGCTTAATGAATAAACCCTCCAAAATAATGCAGTTTTTTTTTCTGGTTCATATATATTTCCGTTCAACAACAAACAGGATGCTGCTACTAGCACCGATCGTGACTAATAATCTAATAATGAATTGAATTCAGGGATCGATGCCCTGCTGCTGCATGCATGCTCACACAAAGCCCACATATAGAAAAGAAATAAAACCCCACACATGGTACAGACAAATTCAGAGGCCGCAATAATAAAAAGTACAGGAGCCAAACCAACGCTTGGTCGCCCATTGCCCCATGCTCACACACACAGTGACACGGAGCCATGTCCATGCATCCGCCACTACTACTTCGATCGCCTCCATACCTCAGCACGTCTTGCTCGCACATTATAACTCTCGCTTTCGTCTCCCCTCCCGATCGCTTCCCCCCATCCTCCATCACGGACCGCGCGCAGCCGGCCGGCCATCTCCTCATTATATATAGCTCTGCCCTCCGCAACCGCCACTCAGCTGCCATAAAGCAGCAGCTACATACTCTAGCTAGTCGCCGAGCTCTCTAGCTGCATCTTCTACTTGCTTCCACTCTACTAGCTAGCTACCTGCTGCTAGATAGCTGATCAATATATATAATCGGCCGGGTTGAGTATGTCGAGCAGCCGCAGGTCACGCGCGCGGCGTGCGGGGAGCTCGCTGTCGTCGTCGAGGTCCATCTCGGAGGACCAGATCTCGGAGCTCCTGTCCAAGCTGCAGGCGCTGCTCCCGGAGTCTCAAACTCGCAATGGCGCGCATAGGGTAAGCGCACTCCGCTGCAGATTTGCCCGATCAATCACCATGCATCTGATTAAGCTATAGCAGCTGGAGCACCTCGAGCTTATTACTCATGGAGAAATTAAATGATCATCTCGAATGCAGGGATCGGCGGCGAGGGTGCTGCAGGATACGTGCAGCTACATCAGGAGCCTGCACCAGGAGGTGGACAACCTCAGCGAGACGCTCGTAGCAGTGTGTGATTGATCCTGTACTTTGATGTAAGCTTGCATTGTGGCCATCGTCTCTACCTCGCTCGCGATTGGTTTGGCTGTTAATCCAAGTTGGATGTGATGAGAGGTTTTGCAAATAATGGGAGACGGGCAAACAAGCAAAGATGTTTCGATATACTACTACTAGCAGGCTAGAGGTTCACATGTGTGTGTTGATGTACTTTGGGATGGCTAATTGGCTTTGTTTAATGCAGTGGTGCTTTAATCATGTTTGCTACTACGTGACTCCGATGCACGGGTTGTTTTCTTGATGGGCCACACAATAAAATTATTGCAACTCAGGGGACGGAGATTGGTGCCCCCTCCTCGTTTTTTAGCTACTTTGGCGTACTAATACTGATGTATGCTGAAAATGAAATTTTTCAAGAAAAATGGATGTTTTTTTCTTCCTACAAAACATAGTACTAGTATGTACAATTGTGACTATCTCATCATGTCCAAATTTTCGGAGTCCACTCAGTATGTACGTTTATTCCTCCATGCATATACGTGCATAAAGATTGAAAATAGTAATGCTGTTATTTTTCTTTTCTATTACTACCACTATTAGCTCCTATACTAAACTATTGTGAAAGTTCACCACCATATATAACAGTAGAAAAAACAGACATATATATACTAAGTAGAATAATACATATATGTATGTCGTGTGTAATAGTACTATGAACTCACAGGAGTTCAATAAAATAAACAATTTACTAATTTGAAAAGTTTGTGGTGCACAGATACATATATGCTCCTCCTCGGCCAGCCTGACCTCGGACCAACAATCTCTTGGACTGGAAAAGGTGCCCGGCCGTTCATTCAAATTTGAGCTTGGTGCATCAAGTATTTTTTTGTTTGAAGGGAATGGCGCAAGAGATTTGCCGTAATTTTTATTTTTATTAGAAGAAAGAAGGTTAAAAGAAAATACAAACAACTCCAAACTCCCACGCAACTGAAGTTTTTAAGGCTTAAGACAAGTAAGAAAAAAAGGGTACGGAGAAAAGATAACAAAAAGGGCGTTTGTGGTACAATTAGTTTCATTTCTGGTACAATTTCCTTTTTTGCAAACGTGCCTTTTTCATTAAAAGGACGTTTGTGGTAAAACTATATCAAACAGAGAAATACTTTGGACGCAATCGAGTACGTACATTGTGCAAATGATGCAGATGTGGGTGCATGGACCATGCATACGATCATATATATTATCTAAGTGGGGCGACAGGAGGCAGGAAATCAAAGATACACCGTGCGACCATGATTACAACCGAGCAACTAATCTCGTAACATACAGTACCTAATCCGAGGCCACATTAAGCCCTGGCTTGCCTGATTAGAGACATACAAAAGTTGCAGAAGAATAGGGGATTCACTGTTGCTGTTCACGAGCTCTGAATTGTACACAGCCGTTCTAGTTAGTGCTGCGGTATCGGATACAGCGACTGGTTTTTGGGTATCCAGAAAGACACTCAACTGTAGGTCGATAATAACCAGAAACATGAAGGAGAGAAAAGGCGGCACTAGCCGTTGTTGTTAGCTTGCTAATGTTTGGATAGATACTTCTCTTCCGATGACAAATTTAAATTCATCAAGGTTGGTTCGTTCTAATTAAGTCACACCTGATTTTTTTACTTTTATCTTCCATTCCATCAATAACTAAACTTCTACATATATTATTACTAGATCATTAATTATGAAAAATATTTTCACAATATATAACTCTTTTCATTCAAGATAATATATTTTAATAGATACTACTAGTCAAAATATCATATTTAAATACATATACCGTGTCGATATCTTAATGTTCATAGCTGCTCGGGTTTAAATATCTCTAGTGACTGACCCAGATTAATAAGCACCCACTGCTTTCAGTGGTTTATTATTTGTACGATCGTGGTTGCATTCATGGGAGTGTTTTTATGTTGCATTTGCATGTGCGTCATTCTCTCTTGTTGTACTAAAAAGTGTGGTGTACCATTGCACACAGATATAGATATGCTGAATTTCCTCGCTCTGTTGCGCTGGCGCTGGGAGCTTCTCGCAAAGTCAAAAAGCCTCTCGCCCTTTTTGTGACAAGTTGGACGAGGAAACCACAGCATGCGTGCCGTGTTGGGCCACGAGATCGATCCCCTGGGCCGATCTCGCTGTCTCCCCCGGACCTGTCCCCATTCGGTCCACACGATGCAATCTCACGGCCGCCGATCCGGCCGCGCGAAGAAATCGCCCGCACGCGCGCAGATCGCGCAACTAACTTGCATCCCTAAATCTCCGTTTAAAATTTCGAAAGGTTTTAGCTTAACTCTAAATCAAATTTCTCTAATTTGAACCTAATTTCAGTTTCATTCTACGCACATGCAGGTGCTAGTAGAGAGTATACATCTGGGACTGGTATCCTGAGGGGCTACACATCGCAGGTGTTTAGTTTAGCCGGGAGCGGTAGTTGCATGGACCCGTCAGTACGTCGGCGACAGGCTACCGAACCAAAACATGCATAATAAGGCCGAGCTCGGTCTCCAGACAATTTCTTCTTTTTTGGTGGTTCATACTATTTTCAGTCTCACGTACTTATCCGGCAAAAAGCATCATCTTTGGCACTTACTCCCACAACCTAGCGAGAGTGTGTACGTCTGTCCTGCCACTCTTTCGGCGCCACTCTGCACGCACGCATGCATGTACTCCCACAACCCCACGAATGCAGGTGGGGTCCATATCATCAAAGGGAGCATTGGCATGTATACGCTTTTAATAGGATTAGTGCTCTGATGAGCCCGCGTAATCGAAGCCCATCCGCAACCCAGCCCAGAGCCGAATGCGTGACATGTCTCAGCCCAATAAAAGCTCTTTTGCTTTGACGAGCCCATAATCGAAGCCGTCGAGCTTCGGCTGGCAGTGCCACCGATAATCCAAACGCGGGAGCCCAAACCATGGTCCATGAAATCACTACCAGCCAATCCACTCACTCCACACTGCCCCCCCAATCTCGAGACCACCACCGTGACCGTCCTTCCCCACCCTCCCCGTCACCTCTCCGCCCAACCGCCGACGTGAATCCCGGTGTGCGCGCGCGTGGGCGGAAGCCGCTTGCTTCAGTTAGGTGGGAGATCGAGGTCGCTCCCGTGTCCCACACGCTACTAAACGCCGCCCCGACGGGTTCCGGCGCTTTGGACTGGCTCGGCCTGGCCACTACCGCCCCATCTCTGCGCTTGTGCGGTGGGTGGAGTGCGGCTGCTGGTTGGGAGAAGGATCGTCAAGCCTCCAGATTGAGGGGAAGTAGTGGGTGTCTCCGAGCAGGGTAAGGTCTCGTGAGCTCGTTTCCGCCCCACTTAATCGCGTGATACTTGCTTCATTTCTAGTTAGCTCTGTGGTGATTTGCCGCGGGGGAACTGGGATTTCTGTTTCTGCTTGTTACCGGCGAGCCTAGGTTGAATGATTGATGGGATTGTGTGGATATTGTATCTTTTTCTAGGTAGTTTGTGATATACTTCGATCTCCCCTCTCTGTATCGAGTTAGCTTGTGCCCTAATTTCCTTCAGACCTGTTCAATTTAGTTTCCGTTGCATATTCTGTGACCTTTGTTCTCTCTGTTTTCTTTACTTTATCCATTTAATCTTCATGTTATACGGACCAGCTGTGTGCTAGTGCTACCGATATTTTCAGGGAAAATGCGATTATAGGTTGGTCTACGGTGCGTAGTTTAGTGGCTGAGGTTCTAGAGAGTACCGAATAAATGCTTAAGGACTTTGGGCAGTAAAATATGGCGAGTGGTTAATTTCTGAAAAAAGAAGTGGCAGTAGAAGGGAACAGGTATTAATATTTTGGTGTAGTAGGTTTACTGAAATGCTGTTGCATTGATGGTTGCAAGTTCACTTAATTGATGCTTCTACTGCAGTGGTGTTTGATTAATCAATCTAACAATGTTCTCCTATTTCAGGCATTCCCTGTTAGCCGGAAGTACAACAGTCAAGACGGTACCAAGGTTGTGCTAATTCCCTCTCATAGGTAACCGTCACATTTACTGTTTATGCGTTCCTTGTTTTTGGGCTTAGGGAACCAATCTTGCCTCAGCATTGATCTTGTGATCAGAATTTTTCGTTGCTAGCCTCTTATAACAAGTTCAGTTTCGTGGAACCGAATAATTAAGAATGAAGGTGATTCCCCTTCTGTCAATGACCATGTAGCAAGGCGATCACTGTGAAATTCACACTTTAACTCTTCGATCCCCAGCCTAAAAGAAAAAAAAAGAAGAGAATGTATACACTGTTAAGAAGAGAATGTATGCGCTGTTAAGCTGCAGCAGGTCACCTTGTGCTTGTATATTGTTTGCATTAGACTGTATAATGTACTGGTGATGCTATCACTTGGTTTTGTAAAGATTCTAATAGAAAGATGGACTTTTGAGTGGGCCAGCTGATGGGTGTATGACATATCCTTTTTGTTTCATTAGTATTGATTGTCGTGTAACTATTTTCTACTACTACTGGAAAGCAACATTCCATTTAAATTCTAGTTTTGAAGGAGACCTAACACCTAACTATTCTTTAGGACAGACAGATGTGATACAACAAGGTTAAGCAAAAGGTTCTTTCCTATGAGATACACAAACAAAAAATACTTCATGCTTCTATCAATGTTATGTAATATACTGATTCAAGTCCGAAACTACCACGCTTGTCGAATTTCTCATGTGTATCACAGGAAATACTGATGTTCTTTTGTTTTCTGCTTAATATATTGATACGCAGCTCTCCTACGTGTTTGAGAAAAAAATATACTAATGTTCTTTTCTGTTTGATGACCTCCAGAATCATGAGTGAAACAGGGTACACAGTACAAGTCCCTAACCTCTCTAGCAGGGTATCTGAAAGCAATCTTCATGAGTTCTTTTCGTTCTCTGGTCCTATTGAGCATATAGAACTTATCAGGTGAATCTTGTTACTTTCTTTTTCTCAGAGAAAGCAAATCTGATGTATCCCGCCCATTTTTCATACTAGACAAATGACATATTAAATTTTCTTATGAAAAAAAGGATAATTGTTACCTGCAAGATGTTCTATCCAGTCAAACATGCCAGTCAAAAAACATTTGGTCCAAAAGAAAAAAAAAACATCGCATTCAGTTATCTGATGTACACGCACTGAACAGTTGTTGAAATTCACCATGTTTATTGTATCCTGGTCTCACAATTCAAAATTTTGTTTTATGACATATCCTTGTCACCTATTTCATGATGAGTTTCAAAATTTTACAGATCGGGAGAATACGGCGCTACTGCTTATGTGACATTCAAGGAACGCTATGCCTTGGAAACTGCAGCATTGCTGAGTGTAAGTTTTATCTTTTTTTGACAACAACATTCTCTACAGAATTAAGCGGACCATTTTCTTGACGTGTCTGATTCCTATCTTGATGTGTCTATTTGTTATTACTGCTTCATGTTCCCTCAGTTGATTTACTGAGAAATTAACTTTCCTATAACACAAGAAAGTTTCTGTATCTTTCTTTAGTGCGTACACCATTTTCAGATGAATTTTTCTTTCGGATTAAGTTTCTCCGAAATTTGTTTATACCGAAGTGCCCCAAAGCTTGGTGTACACAAATATTTTTACCTTCCTGTCCTATTCAGCATTCACTTTTATCCAACTATCTCAATTCTCAAATGGACATCAACTGCAAATAAATGTCATATGTGGATTCGTAGGGGTGAGGGAGGTCCTTAAAACTGCAAACTGTTACCAGTTAAACAAATGTGCAGTGTCAATCAAGATTGTGTGCAAATCTTTGGGCAGTAAACCCCATTCTTTCAGTTTGATATAATCCTTTTCTGCTTCACTTCTTAGTGATCTAGAAGCTTGCCATATGCCCATATGTTTCTTTGCCGACCACTTTTATCAATGCTTTGTCTACATGTCTCCTGGGTAGCAAGTACCTTGTTTTTTTGGTTGTGCCCTTGACAATACTTCACCATCTTCGACAGGGGGCTACTATTGTGGATCAGCAGTATGTATAACTTACTGGGGACAACCTGAGGAGACTTTTAATTTCTTGGACAGGCCAAGTTGGGAGGTCGAGGAGGAAATCGAATACAGGGTATGCATCTCTCATTCTACCAATTTTTCTTAGTTATTAGTTAATATAGTATTCAAGTACAGCAAAGGGAATATTATTTCGAAGATAGAGTTAATTCGTTCCTTGAGACGACTATTATCTCTAATCACACACATTTGCATCATACCAATCATGTCGATTTTAGAGAAGCTTGCCGTGGCATAGTTGGTGGTGATAAGCTTATATGCTCTTTTGCACAAATGATGATATAACTTTATGTGCCATGTAACTGACCAATGCACCTGGTTATGCTCATTTCATTAATGTGAAGGATAAGTTGGATCCTGTTTTCACACTGTAGAGATGGACAGTAATAACAACAGAGAGAAAAAAAGGAAACACTCCTGCTTGGCTATTCTAAGATAAACTAATCTACTCAAAATAATCCTATTTGATGTCTAAACAAAAATTCACTCTCCCAATTCCCAAATGTAGGGGCTGACATTTAATTTTATGAACAGAACTACCAAGCATGCCAGTTCAACACTACTCCACAGGAAGCTTTGACAGTGGCTCAAGATGTTGTGAAGACGATGCTAGCAAGGGGATACGTTCTAAGCAAGGATGCTTTGGCTAAGGCTAGAGCCTTCGGTGAGTCCCGTGGGTTAACAGCGTCAGCCGCAGCCAAGGCTGCAGAGCTAAGCAAGAGAATGGGTTTAACTGACAGGGTCAATGCTGGTGTTGGTGCAATCAATGCTGGTGTTGGTGCAATGTGATCAGTGGACGAGACATACCGCGTAACTGAGACGACCAAGACTGTTGCGACCGCCACCGGAAGAACAGCAGCTAAATTGGTGAACGGCATCATCACCAGCAGCTACTCCTCTGCAGGAGCCATGATGGTGTCTGACGCTCTTACTAGGGCTGCCAAGGCGGCAGCAGATTTGGTTGCTCATGGTAGGCAGAGTTAAGTGAAAATAAACAGGCAATGCATCCTTTCAGTTATTAAACATGTGGACAAACACCGAAATATGATGCTTCAAATGTTGATCGATGTATATTATAACAGACAACAGTATTGTAAAAGGAGACGAACATTGTGGTTAGAACATACTATTGTGCTGAACAGTTTATGTCCTGCAGATTGAGTCAAGTGATCGTGCAGTCATGTTTGTGACTTTCTGCTCATTTCATATTCTTTCTGATAAGTCCTGTCTTCCTTTGCATTGCTGGCCGAATTCCTTTGACTTTATGTTCGTATTGGTGTATGTTTCTCATTTGTTTATCTACTATATGTTCCGGTCATCAGATGTTGTGGATATTTCATTTTATCTATTAACAATCTCTGCAGCCATTGAACATTGTTCCGTTTCTGAACAAAAGGCAACTTTCAGTTGACTGCAGCTAGAGAAATCTGTAATCTGGAGGACTGGATCGTACAGGTAGAGTATTATTCCTCCCTTGACAAATGTTTCATCTTACGAATCTTATGTTTCTGAAACCTCATCAGAATGGTTGTCTCTGATTCGGCAGTCTTACATGATCATCAAAAGGAAGAGCAGTTTCTGTTGAAATTCGTTTATTTTCATACATGAAAACGGTAAAGGCACAAAGAGTTGTAAGGATCCTATCAAAATCTCTGTCATAATGCTCTTCACACTGTACAAACTACAAAAAGCAGAGACAAATAAACAGCTAATCCCCTTTTGAAAAAAAACAACTAATCCCCTTTCGGAAAAAAATAAACAACTAATCTACCACAGCAGACGCCGTACAAACATCAGCAGCAACAGACGGGGCATCTGACGAGGCCGTTCTCATTGCAGTCGGGGCACCGCTGGAACTCGCCGACGTCGTGATACCTGTCGCCGTCGTCGTCATCCTCGACGAAGATCTTGCAGCTGCCGTAGCACGTCTCGCACGGCACGAACCGGACGTCGCCGCAGGTGGCGCACGCCTCCATGTACCCGAGCTTCCGCTGGGGCGCGGCCTCGCACCCGTCCAGGGTGCTCCCGAGCTCGCCCGCCTCGTGCAGGTACTGCACGTCCTCGGCGCCGCCGATGTACTGCCCGTCGACGAACACCCGCGGCAGCGTGGCGCCGGCGAAGCCCTGGCCGAGGAGCTCCGCGAGCTCGGCCTTGAAGCCGGCGTGCATGGAGACGTCGCGCTCGTCCACGCGCACGCCGTAGCTGCGCAGGATGCTGCGCACGGCGCAGCAGTCCACGAACGTCTTGCGCACGCCGCGGAGGCTCGTGAAGTACACCACCGCCTTCCGCTCGCCTCCCGGCGGCCACAGGGGCGACACCTTCGCGTCACGGCCCTTGGTTCGCCGCCGTTCGATCTTCTCTTGGAACGCGTTGATGCGGGCACGGACGATGCCGGAAAGCTCCAGCATGTCGCCGGTGGCCGGCGACACTGGCGTGTCAAGGCACTTCTGCTTCCTTGGTGTCTCGTCTTCCGCGGATGAGATAACTGTAGGCTGCGACGGCGGCGTGTCCTCTAGAGCCTGCCGGAATCCGGACAGTATCTCCGGAAAGTCTGGATCAAATTCCAAGGCGACGAGCGGCATGTACATGTCAGCCTGCATCCACTGCGGCTGCGGCGGCTCCTCCACGACGATGCACCCGTGCAGCGACTCGTCGAATGACAAGCTATGGTGGACGGCGCGCGGCGTCGGCGCGGCGTCGTCCTCGAGCCCTGCCATCAGCTCCCACGCGTTGATCACCTCGGGCTCGTTGGGCGGCGTCAGCGTCGGCGTCCGGGGCTTCGTGAGCCGCTTCGCCGAGCCCTCGCCGGGGAGCGCCTCGTCCTTCGCCCGGTCATTGTTGCCCTTCATCATATCCTCCACCGAGAGGGTCGCGTACTTGTACGAGCCGGAGTGCCGGGCGCTGCCGGCGAGGCCGAGGGTCCCCAGCATGGACACGGCCCTCGACCGCAGCCGCTGCCGGTCGACGGAGGGCAACGAGAAGCTCCGGCGCGCCCGGGGTTCGGCGCCGACCCAGACCATGTCGCGGCGCGCCTCGACGGAGGTTGCGCACCCCATCGCCGGCGGGACACGGCGCGACGGCGTGGACGCGCGCTAGCCTGCGTCGTGCGTGCTCACGTACACATGCACGCGCGGCTCGATCAACGGCACCGCGACGCAATTGCAACCAAGGATCTAGAGCTCTCGGTGCTGGACAATGGCGGGGCAAAGAATGGGTTCTTGGTGGTGCAGAAACCTGAAGGTGATGCGGTTTTCAAGGAAGGGATGGATCCAACAGTTTGGCTTAGCTTAATTGGTCTCCATGAAACGCCGGGAAACAAGAACGGAAGTGACAAAAATAGGAGGTTGAGGAGAGAGAGGCCAGCTGCCGGCTGGGACTTCAATTTCTAGACCATCTTTCGTTTTCTTTATTTTTGTTGACATTATTGAAGTATATTGGATATAGCTTGCTGGAGATGGCTACGGATGATGGCATGCACGAAGGAGCAGATTTAGTTTACCTTGAAATGTTTGAAGAAACAAATGGAACCGACCAATGGAAGAAAGACTCGTCTGTTTTAATAGTCCTGTCATTAATAATATATTTGTAACTGAAATTAATTACATGATTTGGATTATTTCCTTTGCAATAAAAAAATTAGTCTCACAAAAACATTTTTGTGATTATTATTAGGGTTAGCTTGGTATTAATTTGTAAAATTCACTACAAGATCGAGGGCAATAACCTTTTCCCAAAGTCTTCAAGAAATGTCCAATAACTTTTAGTATATTTTATTAACAAACTACAAATCTATGGGTACTGAGTTTCTGAGGGATTATGGTGTTGGCACTTTGCCAAAAACTGTTGAGAATGTTCAAAATCATAATTAGAAAATTATTAGTCACTCCACTAATATTGTTGCCCACTTGTAAAGAACTGTTAGGGGGGGCATGAAAATTCTTGTAGTGATTTGACAATATCTCAAAAAAATATGCATATGTTCGCTTGCAAAAGTTGTCCTTTTGAAAACCCCAATACACGTTTATTTGACTTGATAAGATTTGCTAGCACGTATATCTTTGGGTCTAAGACGACTCCCCTTCTATCCATGTGGCAAGAAAGTCAAATCTAGATAGATTTTTATTTTTATTTGTTTTTTGACCGAAGTCAGTAGGGGAAGCCCCTATTTTTTATATTTTTTATTTTAGAACCGTCTAATTCGTTCCCACGGGGAGTTGAATCCAGATCTGGTAGATGCTACTCAGATGCTCTAACCACTAGGCTAGAAGCCCTTTCATTTTTATTTTTATTTATTATTTCCAGAACAAAAATGCATGAAAAACTATGTAAATTTGGTGGAAGAAGTCACAAGGTTTGTTCGTGTAATTTGAACATTTACTTTCAAAGATACTCCAAATTTGAATGTATGTACTACTAATGTAATATTTCCATTTCCTACTTGATCAATTTACGTGTTTTTCCAGTTTCTCTAAATTTGAGCTATTTGATAAATGATGCTACCTATTGGTAATTAGAAAAATAATTTGTTTCTAGAAAGATCCATGGGTTTTACCTGGTTTTCTATACCTTTTTCCGAGCTCACGGATGCGCACACACATACGCCTCCAGTACTTGATAAAGAAGATATTTGGATTCTAAAAAATACTCGACCTGCGAGGGAAAGACCGTCCCTACGGTATTGCGTGCAAGGGGGGTTTTTTTTGGTGCTAGCTGGGAGTAGAACTCCCAAGCTTGCCTAATATGTTGTTTTATCTTGTATGTTGTTTTATCTTGTAAAGGTTGCCCGTGGCCCATCTATCTACTGCAATATGGCCTAAGTAGCTATAAGTTTCTTCCCTAATTTGTAGCAAAAAGAGTTATTTTCTCCCCCCCTTTTTTGTTTATATTATATCATTGTTTCTTTTCTTTTTACCTCGGCTCAGTTGTAGGGGTTAAGGATTGCTACTCCTGTAATGCACATCTAGTCAGATCGTTCCCCTGTTGGGGGGCACGTTGTCTAGAAAAGATTTTGCAATACTCAAAACCATTTGAAATATTTTTAAAATATGGTAGAATTGTTTTTTTGTGTTTTACCAAAATTTCATAATATTAGCTTTCGTATTTGATCAAATTTCGGTTACATAAAAAACGGAGGGAGTACAAACACTGTCATTGGTTGAATCAGTTTAGAAGAAAATAAGCTCAGGGATCAAGAGTTTTCCTTTTAGTGTGAGGCAGGCTTAGGAATGGTAGTATATCCTGAAATGGCAAACACAACATTGTGGCACCCTCCATAATATAGTTACATAGTTAGTCTTGCAAAGCAAACACATGAACAACCCGGTAGAATTGCTGCCAACATTCTAATAGAATACAAAAAGGTGATTCTAATTAAATCTGTTGCTTAAATTCCTTTTGAGCTGCCTTTCTCTCGATCTCACCTGGTACATGCACGTGCATCATCGATTATATATACATACATAATCAATCTTGTCTTTTTTTTTGTTTCTCCTCTCGGACGACATCATGGCCGGATCATTTGGTGAAGCCCATGACGTTGGGCGTTCCGGTGGCCTTGAGCCAGGTCATGGCATCGATGAAGACGCCGGGGGTGAACTGCGTTGCCTCGGCCTGGCCGATGATGCCGCGGTACCCGGGCCAGTTGATCCTCTTGCTGGTGCCGGCGCCCGGGCCGGTGTTGCCGTACTCGGCGTAGTAGAGCGTCTTGAGCCCGAAGTCCCCCATCCACTCCGACCACCCCTCCGGCTTGATGAGGTCGCCGATGGTGCTCTCCATGATCACCGTCCTGGCGTACTCCTTCCACGGCCGGCCGAGGTAGCTGGCGACCTTGAGGCGGTCGGGGAAGAGCGCCTGCTCCGGCACGATGCGGCAGCTCTGGAGCACGATGCCGGTGGGCATGTTGGGGTCGGTGCGCCCATGCGCCGTCACCATGTTGGACTGGCTGATCCCGGGCTTGCGCACCGTCACGAGGCAGTTCTGGAACAGCGCCGCCGAGTTGCCGAAGATGAAGTCGACGGTGCCCAGGATCTCGCAGTTGCGGAAGAACTGCCGGTTGGCGTGCACGTACAGGGTGTCCTGGTACCCCTCGAACCGGCAGTTGAAGAACACCGACATGTCGCCCTGCACGTGCAGCGCCACCGCCTGGTGACCGTCCGGCCCCGCCGTGTTCACGAACCCCATGTTCTTGCAGACGAACCCGTTGCCCTCCGCCGCTGCAAAAAATTAAATTGATGATCAGAAGTATTGTAACCAAAAAATTGCAGATCGATTTAAACGATTTCTTACAGAAGGTGCGCGTGGCGATGGTGGCGAAGCCGCCGGTGTTGCTCTTGTCGCCGGTGACGACCGTCTTGGTCGGCCCGTCGCCGTACATGAAGATGTTGGCCATGTTCTTGGGGACCGTGACGTACTCCTTGTACGTGCCGGCCTTCACGTAGATGACGTAGCGGCCCTGGTAGGTCTTGGGCACGGCGTTGATGGCCGCGGTGATGGTCTTGAAGCCGCCGCTCCCGTCTTGGGCGACCACCGCGTTGGGCTTCTGGACCTGCAGCAGCCTCCGCAGGTCCCCCGGCACCCACGTGGGGAGGTCGTCGCTGGGCTTGAACCCGCTGCGCGCGTCCTCGATCTCGTCAGGCGTGCCGACGAGGTCCGTCGTCAGTAACCTGCTGTTGGGCTTCTGGCCGCCGGGCAGCTGCATCAGCCTCCGCTGGTTGGCCGGCGCCGACTTGGGGAGGTCGCTGGACTTCAGCCCGCTGCGCCCGTCCTCGATCCCGTCGAACGTGCCGACGAGCTCCGTGGTCAGTACCCTGTGCGCGTTGGCGCTGAGGATCCGGTCAGGTTGATCCATCGCCTCGAGCTGCCGCTTGGCTTCGTCGGCGACCTCGTTGATCCCCATGAGCCTCCTGGAGAGCAGCTGGCGCCTGCCATCGAGGTCGTCGGGAAGCTCCTCCGCGAGAAGTTGGCGGTTTGTCTCCGTGGACATGTTCGCGATGGTGTCCAGGTGATGGGACTGTTGGATGCGCCGTTCATCGTCCTCATTGGTCATGTAGGTTAGCGACAAGCTCAGCAAATGGCGGCGCCGCCAGAGGAGGTCGCCTTTGGCGCCTCTGCTGTATAGCTTGGCGAACATGAGGCCAAGCTGGCGGCGGCTCGCGTCGTCGGACAGCGCCTCGATCTCGTCCAACGTGTCCGCTAGGAGCTGCCGGGTTGCGTCCGTCACGTCCGCAATCTCGTTCAGCTTGTCATCAACAGCCAGAAGCCCGCGGCCGGTGGTTTTCTCCTCGGCCTCGCCCATCTGCCAGCCAAGAAGCCGGCGGCCGTGACCGGCGGCAGCGGTGTCGTTCACCTTTTTTGCTTCTTCCGGCAGGAGCTCACCGAGGCGGGTGATGATGGCCAGGGCGTTGCTGCTGAGCTCGGTAGAGTTCTGCAGCACCTTGTCCATGGCCTCCTTAAGCTCGGGCATCTCGAAGCCGTCGGCGCAGGTGTAGACGTAGGTCATGACGCCCGAGAGCCAGACCCGGAGGTCCTTGACGTGGTCCAGCACCTCGATGGGCTTGATCCTGGCCATGTCCCTGAGGTCCTCGGTGGCGTCGTCGAGGAGCTTCTTGCACACGTCCATGGCGTTCCTGGTGAGGTTGTCCTTGGCGTCCTTGCCGATGTGCTCGGACCGCTTGAACGCGGCGGCGACCTCGTCCAGCGCCACGTTGAGCGCGGCCCGGAGGACGTCCTCCGGGTTGGAGGTGTCGTTGACGACGGGCTTGAGGCTCTGCTCGCACTTCTCCGGGTACAGCGTGGAGGCGCACACCGTGGAGAGCTTGACGCCGGCCGACATGCCGCCGTCCTTGTCGCCCCCTTTCTTGGAGGCGGTGACCGCGGCGATCGTGCCGATCACAGCCACGATGCCCACCGCGGCGATGACGCTGGCGACGGCGATCTTGTTGGCCATTGCTGATCACGCTGCGGGGGGGTGGCGCCGGCCACGCGGAGGGCGGGCGGGGGGGAGAGCCTCTCGGGGGATGAGGATACCTGGGAGGACGACGAGGCGTCGCGGCGAGGTTTATATGAGCGGCCGCGGGGCTCGCGCGGCGTCTCCGGCGTAGCGTGTGGACATGAGGAGTTCTCTGCTCGCTCGACTTGGAGGGCCCTGGTTTGGGTTGGGCATCGACTGTTATAGGCTATCGGATGGGAATGGTTTGCATGGCAATCTCCCACAGAATTACAATTAAGGAACACATTAGTCACCGCTCTGCATTCTGTTTACTTGTTTAGGACCAATATAGCAGATTATTAATAACAGGACTAAAGTACATTAGTGCATCGCAATCAGCAGCAAACACCACGAGCAACCCAACCCTATGCACAGAAGAGACCATCCAACGACAGTACGAGAAGTTGATGCAGTCATCGCCCATCGTCTCTGATCGCTTGTTGCAACTTGCAACTACAACATCAACATCAACATAGTCTTTTGTCCCAAGAAAGTTGGGGTAGGCTAGAGATGAAACCTATAAAAAAACAAAGATCACGGATCTTCAGGTACGTGGATGACGAGTCTCCAAACTCTCCTATCCAAAGCTACCTCTTTATTACAACTTGCAACCCAAAAAAAAATGTAGGCGCTTGTTGCATCTGGTGCAGGCAGGAAGCTTTCAGCAAAGCATGGCGATCAGAGTTAAAAAAAAAAGCATGGCGATCAGAGACGATGGGCTGGCAACAAGCGCCTACTGAAGCGTTCTCAAGTAGTCGCGGGCTGGCCGCGCTGCCCCCCTTTGATGGGCTTTTTATCGTCTAATTGGGCTGCCGGCCTTTCTCCCGCGGTAGGCCAGCCCGTCAGATGTTGTTGAAGCATGCCAATTGATCATATGGATGGAATTAATCTATGGCCAAGCCAGAAATTCAAGGAATATAACAATCCTTTTTTTTAGCAGAACTTACTTATACCTAGGGGTGGTAAAGTGCCTTATATTTTAGTCTAAATAATCTAAAGGTCGGATCTAAAAGAGCCGACTAATCTTATTCAATTTTAACCTAAAAATTATAAGGGCCAATTTGAACTGTGAAGGGAGCATTAGAGTCATGATCCGTTATCACCTTATACTGATCTTACTTGATCCATGGGGTCATCCCCTGTGAAGAAATATTATTGCACTGTGGCTCCATACTGCTTACCCTAAGTTGGAGGTGGCATAGAAAGGACCTGGAGCTTTGCATGTTTTGTATAGATATTGACTCAGCATGAATGTCTAATGCAATGTGAATATGTCTCTGGCAGCACTAACTACTAGTATATTAGTAATTGTCAAAAATAGAGAACATAGACCTATCTATAAGCTCACATAGCACATGTATATGTATACGGAACCATGATGATGCAATGCAAGAGTTGATTGGGATCTCGAAAACTTACATGAGTGTTGACTGTTGAGTACTTAGAGTATCACCACCTTCTCACGGATGCATGTCGAGTATCACCAAGAGTTCCCCCAAACACTTCACATTGTATGTACCTAAAACTCCTAAAGGGAGTAATACGAATGGCACTTCACGTGAAGTGCTTGAAGGGAACTCATGGTAACACCAGACATTGTTCTCATTGACGCATATACGACGTTACCCACATGACCATCATATTTGCAAAGTAAATACATACTTGTGACACTTGGAGTTCCCCCGAACACTTCACAAAAGCCTTAAGCCAGCAATGCCTTGTGAAGTGCTTCTAGGGAACTCCTAGCTAGTAACACCACACGTTGTTGCTGTTAACTCATCACGAACTCTGCGGCGTGCATGTGAACACAATATATATCTAGCAAATGCTTAGTGACACCAAGAGTTCCCCCAAACACTTCACAAGAGCTCTTAAGCCAAGGCCTCGCGAAGTGCTTTCAGGAAACTCCCAGTAACACCAAACTTGTTCGTTGTTAAATCTATCGTCTCACCATTGCGTGTGACCAATATATATCTCTAGCAAATGCTTTGTGACACCAAGAGTTCCCCCAAACACTTCACAAAAGCTCTCCAAAAAGTGCCTCGTGAAGTGCTTGCAGAGAACATCTGGGGACACCAAACCCAATCATTTCCCGGCCACTATCTTATATCACATGATGGTCGATCTAGTACAACCTCCAAAGTACCTGCAGCACTTAGCAAAAAGCGCATGCTGCTACAGCACTTACAGACCTAACCCATCACACTGTTGAATGTTGATTGCCACCCAGAGTTCCCCCAAACACTTCACTATGCACACAGTTCCGGCCCCATGCATGCACACAAACATGCAAAAACATTGCCAATATGAAACGTGTGTAGCAAACTGAAGCAGTTTGAGGGGAACTCCAGGTGACAACCAACCAATTAGCTTAGCTAGGACTCTTACTTACTCCATTCCCCATGGACCACTACTTCACTTGTTTAATCCGCCACTGATGATGCGCTCAGAGCTGGCGGCTATTTATAAGTCTAGCTTGACTGATGAGCAACTGAAGAGTTCGTAGTAGCTAGCTAGGCTGCTCCCGGCCGCCTGTACGTGGACTTCGGCGCAGTGTGGATGGAGTTGGCAATGCACCTGGCCGTGATGCGGCCTAGGTTAACTAAGCTACAACGAAGCCGGCCGGGGAGCCAAGGGAATAATCTCGTGAGGCTTTTGGTCGATCTGGGCGCGGCGCGAGCTCGGAATCGCAGAAAGCGCATGGAGCAAAAGCGCCCACCCTGCAAATAATTCCCTTATCCCCAGCAGATAGCAGAGCGCTGCATGCCGTGCATGTGTCGTCGCTCGGTTCCTGGCCACGCACATTTTCTTTCAGCTCAGCAACATGCACGCAGATCTTGTTAAACTTGTGTGTTAATCACACTGATCGATACACCCAGTAGTGGCCGGGTGCAAAAACCTGTGCCAGTAGTAGAAATAATAAAGGTAGGGTGGAACTTAGAAGCATGCATGCATGACATGTGAGGTGGAAAAGCTAGCTGAGCTATATATGTGACACTGTGTGATTGCCTCATGTGAATGTTTGGTTTCAGTGTTCGTTCAAAAAAAAAATGTTTGGTTTCAGTCATTCAGATGTGACCCATCAGCAACAGGCGCATTGAGGCATTTTAGCTGATAGTGCTCTCTGGTGCATTGTTAGCCTTGAAGAAACAACTATCAAATCAAATTCAGTTATAAAGGAAGAAGAGAAATTCATCTGTTACACAGTTACAGCTTAGCCTAATTACAGGCATATAGTTCCCTGATGAGATGTGATGCTAATGATCGATGTCCGATTAATCCATGTTGAAACAATAAGCTAAACATGACGAAACAAAATCTTTTTGTGCATCTATTATATATTGATGTTTCTTGATGAGCATGATCAGGCTGATGTGAATTTTGAATTGAGGATAAATCAAATCATATAGTTGCAGCATATTGGCATGATGCACGAAGTATTAATTCCTTGTCCTGCATGGTGGTTGTCGGTGGGACTTCCAGGTTCACCAATATTAAACAGATGATGATAGCGATCATGCAATAAACAAAACACATTACCTTTTTTTGAGGGAACAAAGCACATTACCTAATCAGGAATTTCCTAGTATAAAAATCTGCCCAATGCAAGCCCAGTGGGCTAGTTGTGTCATTGTGCGCTACTGTCTGAATGGGCATGGCAGCATAAAGGCAGGAAAAAAAAGCTGGGACGGGACGACACCAGAGAATCAATGACTCGTATTCCCAAATCCCAAAAGGCCGAAAACCATATGCCCAAACGCAAAAGCTAAGGGAGGGGGGGGGGGGGGGGGGGGGGGGGGGCGGGGCGTCCAGGTTCAATGTACGCGATCTCTAAGCTCTAGCTCTCCCCTGTGACCGTCACTGCAAGACATGTTTCAAAGCCAGGTCCAAGTCCAAATTGTTCCGGCCGGCAGCTATGAGAAAGACTTTGGGGCGATGGAGAGCGGGGTGTTTGCAGTATAAGTACCTTTGGATCGAGGAGCATCACTCGTAAAGGCTAGGCAAAGATGCATCGAGCACTGTTCTTCTTCCTCAAGCTGTAGCCTGTGGGAGGAGAGGCCTCGCATGGAGTTCCCCCATTCACTTCTCGGTCCCCTGCTCGTTCCCTCAGGTAGAGAGGATCTGGTTTCCGTGCTGGTTTATTTCTCGTCCAAGCTCATGGGGAGGCGGATTCGTCTCTGATTATCCTCATGCGTTCTGTACCTTGGTTTGTATCAATGCAGTTGTGCAAATAAATCGTTGATGAGTATCGATCGATCCAAGCTGAGTTATCTCATGATATCCTTTTTTTATTTTTATTTTTTATCCCAGTTTCTTGTGTGTATGCTTGTGAATTGTGATGGATCACCTGCAGAAATGCAAACGTGTACAGTGTACCTTCCATCATGCAGCTTTTTCTTGATGATGATGATCAGAGAAGATGAGGGTCGTTTTCCTTTAGGGAAAGGGGGAAAAAAAAGACGAAGTTTCCGTCCTAATTTAGGTTGAATGGTGACGAGTATATGTATTTACAGCCAGCAGCAGAGCTAATCGTTTAGATTGCAGATTAGAAACAAGTTAAGACTCACTAGCTAACAGCAGCACATTTTCTGTATTTCTTTCCTTCACGCCTTAGGATGAAGATGACCTCGAAAACTAGTAATTAGTCCGTTAATCCAAACAACACGGCTACCAGATCAAAGATTCCAATGCACACTACAGGTGCAATTTCTCTCAGAGTCTATTGACAATTTCAACTCGCTCGATTTGCAGACTGGGAGTCTGTAGACTCAAACGTCAAGCCTATAGTAGCATCACACCTTCTCAAGGCGCATGCCCTTTGCTTCTAAACTTCAGTAATCCTTGTCATGAATCATGTTGCAAACCTACGAACTATCGCACCCATTAGCTCAGCAGTCTGCACCAGGCTGCAATAGCAACATTTCCTAATCCCCACGGAGCACCAACATAAAAAACTAAATCTTAATATAGAAGGCATGGAACAGAGAGATTCAGTCAGGAAACAGGACAGAAGTGTTCGTTCACTTGGGCATAGTTTACCAGATGAGCAGAGTGAAGCAGCGCATAAATGCTACCAGGTTTAGTTTCAACAGGGTCTCTTCTCAAACTTTGAGACAGACGCCCCCTACCGACTGGAAATATCCTGCTGCCAGTGCAATTCACTCCATCGTGTTCGCCCATCCTTGCTATGCCAGCATCACACAGGTTTATGTACATGACTGGATAACAAATAGGTTTGGGAGTTCTAGCAGACTTCTGTCTCGAACTTGAGGCAGATCCCCATGCTGAAAAGTTCCTGGTAGAGCAGCTTTGCACCATAGGGCACATTGATCCTCACTATGTTCTCGGAAGACTTGCAGAAGCCGCAGTATGGGCCCCTGATCTTTTTCCCTCCTGGGACACACCTCATGATAACATTAGCCACCCGCTCGCATGTCTGGCAGATGTGCATCTGGGAGAAATCACTAAGCATGAACAGCCGCTCATGCAGGTTGGCAGCTGCTCCATGGGCGAGGAGGCAATCACGCTCCATTTCTCCAAACTTAACTCCACCAAACCTTTTCCTGTCAGCGACAGGCTGCCTTGTGAGGGGGTGCACTGGCCCAGTGTTGCGGAATTTTACCTTATCTTCGGACATGTGAATCAGCCTTTGGTAAAATGTAGGGCCCATGAAAACCAAGGACTGCATCCTTTCACCAGTTCGGCCATTTATAACACTCTCGGCTCCCCATTTTGAAAATCCAGCCCTGCAATGCAACGAGATACATGAACTTTTGGAAATAAAAAAAATCTTGTTCTCAGATCTATCCCCTGCAAAATACGTTTGATCATCTAACGTAAGATGCTCACTGATACCAACAAGTCAGTGTATAACACTCAGAGCTTGATATCTTCTAGTAGCACTGCTATGTCGGTTAAGAAAAAGATAAGCATCAACTGATACAAATATAAGATAAAGAAAAAGGACAGCTGCACACTCCCACAATTTGAAGAAAAAACTATAAAAAGGTATGTACATATGAAATGTCGTATGAAATAACAATTGTAAACCTTAAGCGAAATGAACAATGCAGTGAATGTTTAGCCAATTTTACCAATATACAAAATATGAGGTTAGCCACCTGATCTATGCAGGAGATTCTGTGCATGTATTTTCTTCCCCTTGCTTTCTTTTTCTTTCTGCACTACTAACTACTAAGTAGTAACGTACTAGATAACAGAGCATAGAGTGCATTAATGATGCACAATATTCTGATCAGATGTAATAAACTTAGTAATTACAAAGTTCAACTACAAGAGGCTCACTAAAATGCTCATCCGTTTCAAAGCATTTCATCTATTTGTTTAGAGCGCAATAGTATGGTGACTGAATTAAGGCAAGCAGCTATTCATCCATTAGAAAAAGAAACACTTACTTGTGCAACTGCTCTGCGATAACATCAACTGACGCTGTGGTGAATGGCGTAGCATATCTCATTGTACCTCCAAGGGCAATTCCCTTCCCCAAAGCAGCTTCAAGCAACTGGCCGGGAGTTTGACGTGTTGGGAAGGCATGTGGATTTATCACAATATCCGGGACTATTCCTTGGTGAGTAAATGGGAAGTTCTCCTGAGATTCTAGAAAGCCAACAACACCTTTCTGGCCATGCATGCTAGAAAACTTATCTCCAAGGCACGGTGTTCGAACCTGAAATCAGATCAGCCGAAAAACTTTATATATGGCCAACAAAAACTAACACATGATGTGTGAATGTGAAGGTATACCAAAAAGGACAGTGAAAAAATATGCTTACACAACGTTGCATTACAAGTGTTAAAAGGAATCTAAGAGTAATGGAAAAAGGAGAGTTGAGCTGCTGGACCAATCAGGCAAGCAGCCTATCTGATTCTGGGGCCATCCACCTCCCAAAATTAAAAGAGATGGCAAATTTAAAATTGGAAAAAATAAAGGCACCTCCCAATTCTACAAGGCTACAATTTAAAAATGTTAACATGGGAACGGAAGGAATCAAGTAAACAGTTGAACCCCACAAAAGGGTAATAAATTTTAGCAAGATTTACTTTAAGCATAAAAAGACGATGATATAATCCCTTAATAGTTCCATGATCTCTCTGGGGTACCCATGAGTGCACATTGATGCTTGTCTTGCCTCCATTTTACCTGGTATAAAATGTGCAGGTATACCAAAAAGGAATGTGCTACAGGATTAATAGTTCTCTGCTAGGATAATCAACATTTTACCTGTCTTAAAGTAACAACAGCAAAATTCTTCCCTTCATCATTTGCTGAAAGCAATACTTTCTGAACCATTCCCTTTTCAGTATGCTTCAGCTTAACACTGTGGTCTTCCCCAGATTCCGAAACTTTCCCAATAATGATGTCATTGGTCTGAAGACTTGCACCAATGTAAGGTAAGCCATCATCATCAAGATTGTCGACACACCCTCTTTTGCTTTCCATTTTCCCAAAGTCTATCTTTTCCTTCTTCAGTCGTTTGGTTCCATCTTTGTTTTCAACATCTGCCTTATAGCTCCTGAGGTGCTCAGTCCGAAACATACCACGTTCAAGAGAAGCCCTATTCATAACCAGGGAATCCTCTTGGTTAAACCCCTGATGAACATTGACTGCTACAATCGCATTTTGACCGTTGAAATATTCTGGTCTAGAAAAATCAACTCTTCTTCCAATAGTATAATCTGATCTGCCAAGACAGTCAGCTATAACTGTTTTGAAAAGAGGCCTCTGAGGATAATATAGTTGATGAGAAAGAGTATCAACTCTGATGTGTGGGTTTGTCGTGGAGTACCCAATAGCTTGCTGTGAGTGTTTTTCAGATTGGTATAGTACCCTCCGAGCAAAATTGTGGTTTGCAAAAGGAATGATACCGCAACTTAGTCCCAGCAGAAAAGAAGGATCCAGCTCACAGTGAGTATAAATAGATATCTCTCCTTCACTCTCAAACAAATGTCTGATTCCCCAGGCACATTGTATATCCTCCTCCTCCTCAACACCTATGAACTCAATTATTTCTTGTTGCATTAATTCCTGGAAAGAGTATCGGCGGCCCTTTGGTTTTCTGATTTTATTGAGATTTTCAACAACAAGAAGGGGTCTGAGGAGTCGCCCTGCGTCAGAAAACACACGAACTTCCTTTTGGTGCTTGTCCCTTTTGATTTCAACCTAATTAGATCAAACAGGAAACATAGGAAACATTATAAGGAACATCTTGGTGTCAAATAGTCTTACAAGTTACAATAAAATTGAGGTGTAAAAAATTAAAGCAACCAATCACATTTGTGCACTGACAAAAGGATGCAATCTATAATTACACAACACTCAAGGCAGGCAAGAAATGCTCACAGTTAACTGGAACAGAAAAAGCAACGCAAAAAACAATTTGGGAAATAGGTAATAAACAAACCAATTTAACCTATTTACTTCATTGGCCAAAATGTGAAGAAAAAAACACTTATTCTCAGGAAATAGATAGCATATATAAGACAGCATCAAGATTCTCAACAGGATTGCAAAGTTTAAATAAGAAGACAAGAACTGATCTAAGGTAAACCATTGTCAAACAAGCAGGTTGTATAAGTTATATGGATGCGTGAAGATTGGCCTTTGTAAAAAGCTATGACAAGTCACTAGGAAATAGAAACTCTTACGAAACAAAATGTTATATGGACATGGAACCAACAATCCAAGCAACTTAGTAAAAGCAGAAAGAGTCTGGCGGTCTAGCCATGGGAAAGAGAGCAAACCTGTGGATCGATCAGACTGCTGCGTCTCATGCACCTTAATCGCAATACAAATGAAGCTGAATCAGTACAAGATCCTACCCAATTGCCATTCAGAAAGATCTTATCCATTCTCTGAATGTCCTCAGTAGGAATTTCATTCAGCTTACTCATTCCACAAGAAATGAAGCTCTCAATCAAAGGCTGCACCACCCTAGAGCTAACAATAGCAGTAACAGCTAGATTTTTCACAAGTCCACAGTTTTCACCATCAGGAGTGGACATAAAACACAGCTTTCCCCAGTAGGATGGATTCCTGTACGTAAGGGTTTTCAGTTTCAAGTCAATTTACACAAAGACATACAAAATCATAAGATGGAAAAAATGCAACACTTGGTTCATGAAAATAATGTTACTTACGGATATCTAGCGTCACCAGCTTTCCCAGCATAAGCAACCCGCTGACGGGTTTTCCTCAAGTCAGACATCATTTGAAGAGGATTTGTTCTCCTTAGAGTCGCAACAATTCCTGAGCACCGTTCATTTCTTTTGTAGGGATGGCACCAAGAACCAGTGGAAAAGGCACGATTTAGACCATTAGTGACAATCGATGCATCAAGATAACGTTCCAGATCTTGTAACCCACGGTCACTATTCAAATCTCTCTGAATAGCCTTAACCATGCGTCTCTCTGCATGCCTAATATGTGCCCGAAGTTCCCTTCCAAGCAATTCACCAACCAGGTCCAACCTCTTATTCCGGAAATCATCCTTATTGTCGCATTTGCGCTTTCCAATAAAAGCCATTAGCAGGCATTTAACCATGTAACCTAAGAAAAGTGCTTTGTTCCTATATCCACTAATATCAGGAAAGAGAAACTTATCAACATAGTCATCAAAGGACTCTGCTGGAGGAAATCTTGAATTTTTTACCAACTCGTCAACATATTGACGTGCTTTATCTGATTTACGAAAGCCTTCACACAGTTCATCAGATTCTTTGATAGTTGCAGATATTGTGTTGACAACAGAAGCATCACAATCTTGCATATCTATCACATCAAAAG
This sequence comes from Panicum miliaceum, assembly GCA_032594955.1. Lineage (NCBI taxonomy): Eukaryota > Viridiplantae > Streptophyta > Magnoliopsida > Poales > Poaceae > Panicum > Panicum miliaceum. The sequence goes on from CM064069.1 coordinate 2,661,285, forward strand.
CTTCCTTGTCTGATGATATTCCTAGTGCAAAAAACATCAACCAAATTGGCATTGTCGCATACAGAAAGGAAATGGAAATGATTTTGCTCCCACTGAAATCTTCGCTCTTTGTAGATTCCACTAGTTTAATATATATGCGCCTTCGCTTGATTTCAGACATAAAAGAGACAGTCCAGCAAGGTCGATCAGCAATCCAAAGCCTGCTCAGGCATCTTTGCTCTTGAGCAATGAATACCTGGATGTTTCACAAAATGGAAGCATAGTTAGAAGAAATATGCTATATAGGGTACGATGTTTTCTTTGCAGTAAAGAGCTGTTGCTCTGACAGAGTCACGCCCCAAAAGGAAACTCCAAATGAACTTAGCAAATAATCAGCTCTTCAGTTCTATAATCATGAAATGATGTCAGAGTATGTCATCAGCAAACCTCATTATTCCTATAAATAATCCTCATTAAAATTTCCATAAGCTATTAGAATCTCCATGGTACGCCTATTAATATGTTGCCGCACAATTAGACCATATCTCTACTATTTATAAAGCGGGCAATGATTCTGCCCTGATTTTTGGTCCGTCAAACCATTTCCGACTGAGCCACCTGTGTCAGTCTGTCCGGGCCCGAGCGTCCATGCTGCATGTGCATCAATCACGTGTCCGCCTTGCCTCCCTGTGTGGATGCCAGCTAGCTCCCTGTGTCGATTCAATATTTCGATCCTTCCATGGTCTATTCCTCTTCTACTACTGGCAATGGCAGCTCATGGCCTTCTTTGTTCGCCCAGCAATGACACGTGTAAAAAGGCCATACACAAAGTTGTGACATCGATGTGTATCATACGGACGATAATTTAGTCCCACATGGAGGCTTTGTACCATCGAGACCTGCATAAAACATGGCAAGCTGACACCGCTCTTTTTTGGCACGGCGAGCTCGTGGAAGATGCGATCCTGGCATAGCAACCGGTGCTTCCAGAGAAGGAGGCAGATCGAGGCTCAACAGCGTGGGGTGTTGCCTTGCGTGGCGGGGAGCATGCATGATGGTGCAGGGAGGGGTGGAAGGATTCTTTTTTCCATTGCAATGCATGAGCATATTTTCTAGTATAGCTTAAACACAAGAAGCCAGCATATGAGATTAGTATGAGACCAACTCATGTGCCTGTTGTGCCAAAGATAATTACTTTGATAGCACCCCATGTTTATATAACTACAATTCATGACATTGCAAATATAGTCATTATACTACTAGTGCTTTTGAAAAATACATGTGGACCTCTTTTCCGCCTTAAGAACTGCCAGTAACGCACATAAGATTTTTCTAACTGGTTCTAAGAAAATTTGCCCTATAGTCTCATCTCAGACACTTGAAACATGTGATGATTCAATCATCTTGCATAATACATTATCCCCCAAAAAAAAAATTTCAGCCACGGAGAGAAGATGAACACCTGGCTTTGTCTTAAGAGAGGGGAGTACCAAACCCTCTGGGAGGTACTCACATTACCTGCCAACCTAGCTATTGATTGGTTCTCATGCATTAACAAAAAATGAAAAGGCAAACAGAGATCAGAGTTATACCTTCTCCATTCCCTTAACCAAAAAGTATCCGCCTGCATCAAACAGGCAGTCACTTTCCTTGTGACTATGCAGCAAGCACAAATCTGATTTCACCATAACTGGAAGGCGGCCAATATATATCCGATGAGTTTCATTAATAAAGTCCCTTTTTTGAACAAAACCGTCATTCCCTGTTTTAGACTTGTCGCTTTTCTCTAAAGAATAAACCTGATACAATTAAAACCAGATCAGATAATCATGTCACTGTGACACCTAAGAAAAACTGAGTATCAGTGCGTGTGATACCAAAATCAGTGGCATGAATTCATGTCTCTAGCTTCATTGAGCACAGCGAATAAGTAAATTTGAAGGCCTAATTCTTTGATTGGAATCCAGTGTGCAGAAAAAGAAAGAACTAATGGTGTTCTGAAGACACCGATCATGCATCCAGTACTAGGCTGATCTATATGGTGTTCGATCAGACAAATTCAACATATTGATTAGGGTACCAAGGGAATACACCAATCAAATGCAGGCGCGTCAATATTGCTCAGAAGCAAAATAATAGCCAAGGCATTGGTTTATAAGTTTACTTATGAGAACTGGACAGAACTTCTTGTTGCCTGCAATGTATTATTCTGATCATGGCATCCATACCGAAGCATTTTATAATTTATTCATTTTCCTGGTCATGGATTCTATAGCTTGTATGAACGTGTGGCACATTTTAGGGGAAATTATGGCAGAAAGAACAAATAATTGGCATATACAAAGAGTGAAAATATTTTGGACCTGAATCGTCACTTCTACTTTAATTTTGGAAGCATATGTCATATTCTGGAGGCGAGCATGCCTCGGTTTCAAATCAATATCAACTTCATCTTTGCCAGACAAGAATACAGGCTTTTCAAGCTCCACACTCCCAAACTTGATGATGGCATGCTTCCAGCTACCTGACACTTTCTTTGAAGGATCATAACCAGGATCAACAATGACATCGCCCAGTGAATCAAAAAGCTCCTGGAGCCCATGCGAGACAAACTCATTGTAGGAATTTATCTGATGGCTAATCAGACCAATTTCATCAAAGAAAGACCTTGATGCTTCTTTGCAAAACTTCTCTAGGCTTTCTACACTCATGTCGATTGGAACATTTGAGCATGGCTCAGAAGAAGACTTTCCATTAACATCATCATCACGGGATTCATCATCAAGGGATGTTTTTCCCTTCACATCTACATCCATAGAGGACAGTCCTTCATCAACATGTATAGGAGAATCATTGCTTCCCTCATCCATGTTATAGAACTTTTCCGCTCCATCATCATCTATTACCATAAATTCTGGCTCAGAATCAGAGTGGTTTGGTGATTGCCCACCGTCCTTCTGTAGCTCTTCCATTGCACAAACAGTGGCAGCTTATATCCTATCGTAGAACAAATTCACCAAATCAGTCAATTAGAAATTAACCGTTTCAACAGAAAACATGCCATATAGAGTGCGCTGTTGAGATCCAGAAACCGAAAACATTAATGATTTACGGAAAACACGCTCACGAGGTGCACGTGGCATGAGCCGTTGCATGCATGCAGGATCTTCCCATAAAGTTGTGTGCCTCAACCTCATCATGGTGCTAAATCATTTATATGGCTTACAGTTTGCACAAAACATAAGGAGCAATCTAGCACAAATCAGAGAAATCTACCCTAACATACAGCCAAAAAATCAGAAAATAATGATATACAAACAACAACCATCGCTTATCAACACCTTGGCAATCCATCAATGGGTCACAAACTTAAGAAACTGGATAAGTGTCACACGTAAAATGTTTGCACAAGCAAGTCAGAACCGAAAACTCCCTCTATACTGCGGAATTATCTTATTCCACAATAACGAGTTATCACCAGAGGATGAACTTGACATGGGGGTTTGGGTGGGGGGATCCCTTGGGTGGGTCACATACTCGTATGGATTCAGTTGAACCATCAAACGACATGGAAAATAAACCGCATTCGCTCCTTGGGTAGCGAGAGGCTCCTCGGTGTAAACTAGGGTCAGCATTGCGCGCTGGAGAAGACAAACCTAGTTGAATCACTAACGAATGCGGTGGATTAACCTCTCACACCACGCAGCAAACTAATCCCCAACTAAATGAAAACCAAAACCAACGCTCAGAACAGGGGAATCCATCCAATCAAAGCTGGTATTACCTGCCAACAAACGCAGAGGATGGATCCACGTACCTGAAGGAATGTCCCCGCACTAGAGGAATGGAGAGTGGCGGGTCGAGGATCCGGCGCCCGGCGGCGGGAAAGGGAGCTTCGGAGGCCGGACGCGCACCCGACCCTGGGGGCGCGCGCGGCGGCCTCGCCGGAGCCGAACCCCCCTAGCTCGCCGGGACCACGACTCCGTCGTTCGATGGGGTCGATGCTCCCGAGCGTGGGTGGGGGAGGGAGAGGGAGGGGTTTCCTGATTCCTGTGCCTCTGCGGGAGAAGCGCCTCGGGACGGGGGGAGGGGTTTAGTGAAGTGCTGCGTCGCCGTCGCCGATGCCCCCGGGTCTGACAGGCGGGCCCACCAAACGGAATTGGGGCCCGGCGTCAGTGTGAAACGGACTATACCTGCGGAGAAAGATCCGCCGTCCATGGTGCGCTGCAGGACATTCGACGGTAGCACGCGCTGATTCGCGAGGATCAAGTAAACAAGGAGAGAGGAGGTTCATCGCAGATCAGGAACGGAAGTGAGCTCAGCCAACGGCCAGGCCAAAGGGCGAAACGACAAAGCGCCGCTTCGTATTTCCACGTCGCGCACTGACACTCCCACAAATTCGAATAAATCGTCCGCGGATATTTAGCTCTCACAGAGAGTCGCGCACTGACACTCCCACTGATCGAGGAGCACTGCATGTCTGCATCATCATCAGGCTAGAAACAATCAGAATAAGAACGACAAAAAAAAAAATCCAGCTAATTGGCTTGCAAAAATTCAGAGAGGAACAACGTTACAAGCTTTTCATCTGCTTTCTGGACCCAGGGCCGTCACGTTCAGCGGAGCTTTCATTCCTGATTAAACAGAATTTCAACTTCAAGGGTGTTTTGCCTTTGTATCGTATGCTCTGTTTGTAGCTGAATGAAAAGGCAGAAGCCAGCTTCTGAACCCAGCTTCAAGCAAAGAAGCTGCTCTATACACAAGGCCTAAATGATGCAAGCACTCTTGTAAATACTAAGTACCAAGTATCTGTTACACGGAGGGCCAATTGGCACATAATTATCAAGTTCTAACTTAAGCTTGACAGGAAAGGCCAAATGGCCAAATCAAAATCATGCATATGTTACATGCAGGAATTATAACAGAGAGGCACGCAAAATAGCCTCAGTTCTCTGTGCTGTGCTCACTGCGTGGAAGGCTCAGTTTTGTGGGCCTTCGAACCATCAGGATTGCTCCCCAGGTTGCCTCCAACTCCGAGCATGGACATCAGGCCTCCACCGTGCACCCTTCCCTCGGGCACGACAAACCCGAAGCTCTGGCTCCGGCTCCCTCCATCTTCCCGGCTGTTGCCGGCCAGGCCGCACGAAGAGGCGGCCTTCAATGAGCCAGGTACCAGCACCTGGTGCGGTATCAGGAGCCTGCCGCCGCTCTGCATGTCTCCCGACGAGTCGACGCAGTCCGACCAAGCGGCGTGACCGGAGGACGAGATGGCATGGTCCATGCTGCTACCAGCTGCTGACGAACCAGAGACAATGCCACTGAAGAGGCCAGGCCCGGCCATGCTTCGACCCTGCCCAGGATCATGCTCGAGCTTGGAAGCCATCATGGTCGCATGCGCAGCACACAGACCACTCCTTCCCCTGGCGAACTTGTCGCAGCCAGTGTTCCAAGCGCATCGCTTGCCCCCGCCATGGGCCTTGCAGAAGTCTGTGCTCCCCTGCGCGCTCTTGTCGCACCCATCGACCTTGCAGCGCTTGCCGCCGCCGTGCTTCACACAGCAATCAGAACGACCACGAGCGCTCTTGGTGCACCCAGGAACATTGCAGCGTTTCCCCCCTCCATGCGCAACACAGAAGCTAGTCCCGCCATGAACACTCTTTGGGCACACCCCACCTCCCTCAAAGAGGCACCTCTTCCCGCCACCGTGCCCTTTGCAGAAGGACGTGCTGCCCTCAGCACCTCTGGCACAGCCTTCAAACATGCACCTCTTGCCTCCACCATGGGACTTGCAGTAGATGGTGCTTCCTTGCGCCCCCTTACCACAGTTTGGGTACTGGCACCTGCGACCGCCTCCATGTGAGATACACAGCCCAGGGTATCCTTCGGCACTACGAGTGCAGCCCTCAATCATGCACCTCTTCCCTCCACCATGCTTTATGCAGAATCCTGATCTCCCTCGTGCTGCTCTTGTGCATCCCTCGATCCCACACCGGCGCCCACCACCATGAGAAATACAGAACTCTGTCTTACCCTCGGCACTTTTGGTGCAGCCTAACTCTTGACACCGTTTCCCTCCTCCGTGAGCTTTGCAATATGCTGTGCGGCTCTCAGCACCTTTGTTGCAACCTGGCTTTTGGCACCTCTGGCCACCGCCATGTGAAATACATAGTCCTGATGCACCTCTGGCACCTTTTGAGCACCCATTGAACCTGCACTTCTTTGGATGGCGCTGATGACTTCTCTGCTCCCCACTAGTTCCGACTACCATATCAGAAGTTGTAGCAAAAGAACAATCAGTTGTTATGGACAAATCAGGGCTAGGCTGAACCTCATGATGATTAAGAGATATATCATGATCACTTTCAGTATCACATTCAATTCCATCTTGCTGTTGGATATCGGCGTCTGGAGATGTTCCATTAAGACAAAGATCATCTGATCTTGGCGCGAACAGAAGTGGTAGCATATAACCACCTGGTTTCCTTTTGGCTGAAGTTGATCCCTCATCAATAATTGGGAAGACGATACCAGTTTTTCTTGCATGTGAATAATTCTTGCTGCTACTCGCTGTTGCAGGTTGTAAATTTCTTGAGCAGCGTCTTGAAAGACCCAACACTGAACCAGGATTGGTTGTGGCACAATGTTGAGTGAGCAAAGTAGCAGATTCATAAGCTTTCTTTCCACCAAATGAGTGACTATCAGCAGAATATAGATTTGGCGTTGGCCCGAGTCCAAGGACCAGTCTGCAGCCATCATCAGGAACAGCCAAGCTTTGATCTCCGTGTTGAGATGATTTTCTAGAGTTCTTTGCTATTTCTGAGCTCCCGATGCAACCCAAGTTCACAGCTGAAGCAGCTAGTTCTTCATTCCTGCAATTTATTGCAGTCGGTTGAGCCTGGGAGAATGAAGCAGCAGCTATATGTTCTTTCCCATGAAACCAAAGATTTGTCATATTGAGGTCCATCCTGCTTAATATGAATAAGGTAGGATTATGATAGAATAATATTTAAGTGCTGTTTAGAGACCAGATGCTTCAATCCAACCAACAGAACTCAGGATCCCAGCTTTACAACTTCACCACTGAGGAAGCACATAGTATACACGAAATGGAAATACACATGGATGTTCATGTAATGTATACCACCACTGACAAAACCTGATGTATCAGCTCTGTCCATGAGCATGAAGCTTACTGATCCCAAATGGCAAAAGATGAGGTTGCAGGACTATGGACAAATCATATGCACACTATCTTATGCGTCCAGAACCACAAACGGACTTCATACAATGTCCTCCAAGATCTGCAGGTGAAGCAAGTTAAGGTCATAATGGAATTTAACAAACAAGATTGAATCATAACAAAACTACTGTTTGAAGTTGATGCGAACAATGTGAGAGAAGAAACTAAAAGGTGGAAATATCAAGCAATGCAATGAATATCTGAAATCTGCATGCAGCTTGCATGCAAACAAGCAAAGGTATGTTGATTCAAACATCCTGAAGAACGTGCCAAAATTTAATGAAAATAGTTTCAACAAGCGTGCATAAAATTTTTTCAGATAAGTTGATTTTACGTAAAGTGACATGAAAAAATCACTGGTAAATATTCAGAAGCAATATGATTACTAAAGAATCTTAAAACACCTGGGGGGGGGGGGGGGGGGGGGGGGGGGGGAGCCATCTCATGGTCAACATAATGTTTGCTTAATTTTAAATTCTTGCATGCATATGAACAAAAACATTAAGCACTGACATTGGTGCATAGAAAATTATTTAGGAACTCTAAGGAATAAAAAAGATTAATTTTTCGTTCAATTGTAAACCTAGCACAAACGTGTAACTAAAAACTTGCCTACAGGAAACAGAAAGGCATGATTTACCAAATTGCCATTAAAATCACAAGTTTCATTGCGAAAGCTTCAATTATGCTAACTTTTCCAACTAAAATCCATTCACTGAGACCATAGACAAAGACAATCATTCAAGGCATGAAGGCAACATCTTAACTTTCGTGCATTCAATAACTCCAACAAAGAAGAAACAAGTAGTCCTGAAATGATTGTCACAAGAAGTCCACTGATAATGAAGCCTCAAATTCTCAAAACTTGCAATTAAAAGAGAATAAAATTAAACAAGGAAGAAGGAAAGAACCGTGAACTTTCCAAACAATGGACAATCTTTAAATAGCACAGACAATCTTTGTCTAGTACTCTAGTAGTTTAGCCATCTAGTATGCTAAGAAGTTGCAATTTCCCAATCATAATGCTTTATTTTTTTAGTCAAATTCCGTGAGTCATGCTATATATTACAAAATCTAGAAACCATTAAACAATATGCGCAAAAATGGTTGTGCAGTACCCTTGACATCCTTGATTTTTTTCAGTTTGAAACTGTGGCAGAAACATGCCCCGGAAATCGACAAGTGATGATAAATATAGCAAGTTACAGCATATACATGGATTTTTCCAAACTACAGAGTAATTTCTCTACAAAGACATGAATACCAAATTTACACTAAAAATTCTCAAGAGTTACAGCAAAGGCTTCAATTTGCCAAGTTTTCGGCTAAAACTCGTTCACTAAGATCATAAATAAAGTCCTTTCACAGCACAGAGCAAACAAGTACTGCAACTAAAAGGACTACTACACGTACTCCACCGAAGAAACTCCAATAATCACAGAACACACAAGTACTGCTACCTCAACAGCCGAAGGAAAGTCCAATTCTCCTCTAAAGAACAATCAAAACTGGGGAGAAGGTTTCCTCCTAGCAAGAGAAAGAGAGAAAGAGCTGAGAAGCGGAGATCAGTACCGGCGCAGGGAACCCGGAGGCGGCGAAGCGAAAGGGTGGAGGAGACCAGGCCGGCGCGGAGGCGATGGGGACGGGGGACGGGAGATAAAAAGAGGCGTGGGGAGGGAAAGCTGGGAGCTTTATGCCATCATGCCGATGCCACCATAGGGGAATGGAATTTGGCTTCTGGGGGCTCGGGAGGAGCACCACCCCACCAAGTCCTGTACTAGCATCAGCCAACTAACCATGCGCAGGGAAGGGGGAACGGTGCCTGGCGCTCGGCTCCGGCCGGCCCCAGCGGCAGCCACGGCGCGCAGTCCCGGGGCGACGCGGTGAGCCGGCTGCGGGGCCGGCCGCAACGCACGCCCGCGCGCGGGCGGCCGGCGCCGCGTCGCGTCGTGGCGGGGCATCGTGGAGCAGGCGGGCGCGCTGCGGTGCGGTGGCCCCTCCAATCAACCTGACGCCACGAACAGCTTCGTTGTTTGTTTTTTGTGCGGCGCGCGTAAGCTAGCGACTAACGAGGCAGGCAGGGAGGGCCCGCGTCACGTGGGTCAGCGCCTCCTGGCCGTTCGATTGGCCACAATCCCTGGACCTAGAATTATAGTAATTTCTAAAAACAGTGTATATATATGTGATCTCGCAGAGTAGTTTCAAAAGTTATTTGAGATAGTGAAAGGACTTTTTTGAGACAAATCCAAATCATACCTAACAATTTATGTTTGCAAGCAAGTTTTTTACAAGTTACCGGTAGTCAAACATTCAAACAATTGACGGGATCGTGTACACCACATAAACGAAGGCTAGAGTAGTACAACCGGAGCCGTCACTCTAAATTCTCTCTCACACACACACACTAGAACAGCAACAGGCAATCGACCAAAACCTTTGTAACGTAAACCGAGTCCACACGGATCTGAAATCGATGGCACCGGCTGTTGCCGTACGGTAAACTTGTTGGGATCGACCTGGCCAATTCGCTGGAGGCGCCTCCACCCCAATCATGCACGCTGAGCAAATCTCCCAACCCGATGAGCGCGAGGCGAAGGCGAGGCGGACCCCCGGGACGTACGACGACGCAGCGTTGTCGCCTGCCTCTGGCGCCCGCGCACAGTCACCTTGCCGATGGACAGCGAGCGAGTGCCCACCGTGGAGACTGCCGCCACAGCTCGCGACTCGCGACATGCCAAAAGCAAACGATCGGCTCACGCTCGTCCTGGGAAAGGGAAGGGAAGAGCCCATGCGGCAGTTGAGCGAGGCGCCGCTCCCTCGGCCCTCGGCCTATCGGCTGGCCGACGAGGCGTGGCGAGCTGTCTAGCACCGCGAGAAAAAAGTCAAGGCGCGGCGCGCGCATGGGCCGCCCCCGGTTGCCGCCGATCCGCGCCGCGCCCCATTCGCTGCGTCCGCCTCCGCGTCGCCCCCGCCCGTCCACGCGGCGCTACGTGCGCGCGTGTCCGCGCCCCATTGCTCCGCCACCGCGCCGCGCGCGCGCGAGCCGCTCGTGACCACACAGGTCGCTATCGTTCTCGGCGTTGGCTTGGCAAAATGGCAAGGCAGCGCAGGATTAGGAGGAGATCACCGGTCACCGCACGGCCGAGCGCCGCCCCGGGCACGCACTGCGCGGCTGAGGCAGAAGGTCAGTGCGTGGCGTGTCCGGCGGAGGCGTTTACCCGGCCCGCCCAATGGCGAGGCGCCGCATTTGGCTGGCCGAGCCGAGCGGTGAGGGCGAGATGTTCGTCGTGTTCTGTCTCTCCGTCAGGTCAGGCGAGGCGATCAACCATCGAACCAGGCGACGTGCCGTCCTGGGCTCGAAACGTTGCGACGCGGACGGGTTACTTGTAGCAAGCGGAGGAGACCTCGATCCCAAATGAGGAATAAGCATATGCTCGTCCTAGTTTACACAAAGCACCGAGCGAATAGTTTCTTGCAACCGAAATTCTTGAAAATAAAAACAACGCAAGATGAAGTCAGCAAAGCTACAAAAGATTAGGGGCGGTGGGTTGTATATAATACTGTGCACATCTTTTACGTATACGTGTGTAAAGATTCTTCAAATGGAGAAAACATGGCTCAATCCCATGCTATAATATGCTGAAAGCCTGAAACCCAAACTATAATATTGTTGGCTAATTTGTGGACAGGCTGGCACCATACCCCCGGCGATTCGAAAGCCAAGTTGCAAGTGCAAGCATCAACGTCAGTGCAGGTGGAGTTGGCAGCGAGAGAGAATAATACAGCTGACGAATTATGCAGTTCATGCACTATAATTATCGTAGGCTGCCGTACTGTGTTTGCAGCTTTTATAGGTATACTTTAATCGGAACAAGCACTTTCGTGCAATTATCAGGCTCAATAAAACTAAAAAATAATGGAGAATCTTTTCTTTTGAGTGTAAAAAAAAGGAGATTCTAGACACGGACAGAAAAGATTGGTGGAACTGACGGGGACACATGAACATAGTACAAACAGGATAGCGCATCGCCCAATAATCGAGCGCTAACATGCCTTTGCTTGATTGGAGTTTTGACAATTCGAGCAACAAGGTAGGATTTAACGTCAGAAGCAGAAATGCTGCCACGCAGATCAGAAGCTTCAGCATGACAGGATAAAGCTAGGACTTGCAGCCAACCAGCTCGTGTTAACCAGGGATTCCTCAGACTCCAGGCAAAAATGTTCATGACATGCCTTGCGTCCATGCAAGGCGATCGTAATCTGTTTTTGAACAGTTTGCTGGAAACCATATAGTGCAACAGAAGGAGCCACACAAAAATAGCACAAAATTGCAGATAGCTTTACAAATTACAACTCTAACAATAGGAAACGGCAACAGGAACCGTATATCACACACTCAAACCAGGATCGGTGTTTCTCGGCAAATTAGATCAGATATTCATCCTCCTGGATCATGACCTCCTCAACAGTTACCAGGAATCAACAGATTAGGTGCTAGACGGCTTCATCCTCCTGAATCATTATCTCCTCCTCAGCTACACCACAGCAACAGCTGCAAGGCTTTCCACCACATGACGACGGGCAGCAGCTCTGCAATAAATCAGCACGACTTAAAAAAATCCTACAAAATATAAAAACTAGAAACAAAAGATAGTGAAAGAATGCTCACTAAAGTCTAAATTACTCCCCTCAACTATAGTCAAAGTTTGGATAACCCCCTAAACTATCGTACTAAACCAACACAAAATACTAAACAATCTCAACTATATATACGTAGTTTCCCACCTAGCCTCTAAGATTCCATATGCCTAGAAAGTTCATTTAAATCTTCAGGGATCATAGATACCGATTCACCATAGCATGAATGACAGAAAATGTCTCCAAGATGGAATGAATCTAGGAAAGTCAGAAATCAAAAGTCGTTTTTTTAAAAAAAAAATTCTCGAACATGCAGGAGAGCTGCGTGTAACAAAATAAAAATACAAACAGAATTCATTGGAAGTCTAAAACTTTAGGCTGGATTAATTCCTTGCAAATGTTTTGCGCAACATATCTTAATCCTTTTCTGGCCATTCCAAAAGGTATATAAAGAACATCAAGCAGGACAAAGGAATCTCTTTGGTACACAAATTTGGTGTAATATACACGCAGGTAGAACCTTACGAACTCCTTAAACTTCACCGTGTATTTAGTATCAGAAAATTAAAGAGTGAGATCGTACCTTTGAGCAAGTGTATACGATAAGAGTCAGCCAAGTCCAGCTGCTGGGTGCATAATTTGAGGAACCATCACTAGCTTCATGGAGAAAATATGATAATGGAGACATCAATTGCAATTCATACTGGCGTGGTGAGCCACACAGCCTACAAGTGCCAGCATCTTGTAACTTTGTTGCAGCCAACAGTGGCTTGCCACCATAAGAATACCTAAAAACAATACATGCCATAATTTGATTCAGGTAATGCAAGCCAAGAAAGGCGACAAGCAAAAGTATATGAACAACCACGTCAGATTACAAGAATACTGTGAGTCAAATGTTAACTACCTAAAGCATTGCTCAGGATATGCATCCAACCGCTTCTTGAATTTTAAGAAAGTTCTGTCGACGCCAATAGCTTTATCATACTCATACTTTTCTCCTTCCCATTTTTCTTCTTCATCATTTGTTGTATCTGTTATTTCTTTGTCCAAAACCAACTCATTGCTACTTGAACCCATAGTACCTTTTCCTCGGTATTGTTCCTTATCATAATATATGTAAAAACAAGGAAGAACTGCAGTAAAGTTCCATCAGATCAAAACATTCAACTTCATATACATGGTAACGAATTCTTAAGAAATTTTCCTCACCTGGTATGCTCAGATCATCTGTTTTCTCCTTTAATACAGGATGTTTTATAGGAGCATTAGCACGCTTTGATTTATTTTTCTTCTTCGAGTTAGATGCCAATGTTGCAGCTTGCTCAAGTGCTTCAGCTAAGGCATCTAAATCGAAATCATCATCATTGATATCAGGACTCTTATTTTTATCAATCTGTTCTTCTGGGACACTTGTAGAAGAAGGTCCAGTCGCTTGACCTAATTCATCACTTCCACCATCTGTTTTCTCAACATTACGGCATTTTTGGACTCTTAGGACCTTCCAACTATAAGACGAATAGTAAAAGGAGACAAACTAACATAAATCATGTACATGTTACAAATAACTAGTAATAAGATGGAATCATATTGGCATATACTTGCCTCTGAGGTTTAGGCCCACATTCCGGCGTCGGGCAAACAAGCACATAGATAATCCTCTCCTCAATGTTTAGCTTCACCACAGGTGCATATACCTGAGTTTAGGACCACAAAAACAGAGTGAGGCGAAAGTACTAGTATTGACAGATAAGCATTCTCTATCATCACAGGCTAGTATATGAGCAGCTTTTACAATGCTGCGCCGGAATGTTGCAAAGTTGACAACAGCTTACTAGCTGATACCCAAACATTACAATACAACACTTTCTCATATGGATGCCCATCAAAACGCTCCAACTGATAATTTCTAGCTAAATCAATAATGCTCACCTGAGCAACGAGACAGAGCTTGGCTCCACATAAGCTGCACTGAAGCATTTCAGGCTTAATGCCCATATCACCAGCTGGCCAATCCTGCAGAAGATTCAGCAAATGAATCAAAAGGGAGCTTGGTGTTGAGCTGCTGATGCCTCATTGCCTATAATCAATCCCTTAGGAAAAAAAAAACTTCCACCTTTGCAGAGGATCATCAATTAGAAGCAGTAATTGTGGTGGGGGAGCTGATTAAAATGCATAACTCGGTAACTAAATCCTTAAGCAAAAGGAGAAGTAAGAACCAGGAGGAGCTACACAGAAGACTAAGAAAGACGTAAGGGGACTCCACCGATCTTAGTGGTGTAGTGGTCGGCCTTCTCCCGGTAGTCCGCCGCCCAGGGACCTGGCAGACCTAGATGCACCTCCTCCGCCATACCCACCTCCCTGCTTCACCTTGTTCCTCACACTGCTCTCCCCGGTAAATAGAAGCTCAGTCGATAAGGAGAAACCTTCAAAACGCTGGAGGCACGAGTCTCCTGCTACTCGCCGGCGACCGGCGGCGAGAAGAGAGGCGGCGACGGCGTGGGAGAGCAGGAGAATCGGAGCGTGGGGTTTCTCTCCTCGAGTGGGTGCGAAAAAGGCTGGGCCGCCGCTGGGCGCCTGAAACGAGAGAGGCCCCGTTGCGAGCTTGTAAGTTGTATGGGCCTAAAAAACGGGCGGGTCGGGCTCAAGGAACGTGAGGCCCATAAACTATACATCAGAGACAGCCCATTGCTTGATGTAGCAAGCCCACTTGTCGGCTCGCCGCACTTCCACCTACCTTTGGCTGTTTGGCAGGTTGCACACTTCCACTTTCTCTCCCTGCTGGTGACGTTGTACAAGGCACGTGGCACCATTAGGGCCTCGATTTGCTTAGTATATTTCACTCAGCGAAAGCTCTGATCATTGGCCTTGATTAGCAATTGTTTGTTGCGAATTAGCCTTTGTAGTCTTGCCAAAAGCGACGGTCCTAGGATCGGTACGCGACGAACGGGGAGGCCGGAATTGATGGATCCTTTTCAGATCTGAAGATGCCACCGCTGTCTCCTCTGGGGGGGAGCTGAACATTCCGGTGACCCCTTTGGCCGGGGTCCCATGACGAGTCGTGACCTGACAGTGGATGATACAACCGGAGCTGTCGCGGAGCAACGGGATGCAGCCTACGGACCGTGGATCAGATCCAATGGTAGGTACACACGTACACTCAATCTTCCTAGCTGAAGGTCCGAACTTTTGCGTGCTTCTGCAGTGGCCGGCAGCTAGTGTTCGTCGCAACATGTGCGCCAAGTGAAGCGAATGCTGGACCAAGTACATTGGCCAATTTGTCCGATTAAGAATTCAGAAGAAGATATAGGGTGTTCATACAATTTGTACATCCATATAATCCATCTCGATCATGACCGTAACCGCCAAGAACAACACGCATGATGCTTCCCAGACAGCTGTGTGCCGACGGATCATGGATGCTGCAGCTGGGGCACTGGAAAGGTTGGTAGAATATCACTGCTCTGCAGCGGCGTTCTGAGTTGATGCGTGGAGATCGGAAGACATTCAGACCTGCGTTGAGTTCGCTGCAAGCAAGGGAGACCCACCAGCCACTTGTCGGTGCCTGCACCATCTATATATCCTAACTGACCCAACGATGAAACGTGGAACGCCAGCTCGTAATAAATCGACGGAATAATCGGCACTTTTGAGGTGAGTAGAGTGGCACTCAGAACACAAAACGCGTGGTAAATCATCGAAATGGTGTTAACGTACACATGGAAAGTGAAGGTAAAAGCATGCAGCTAGGCTTACCCTGTGCTAGAACTAGTTTTTTTTTTCTTTTTTAAGCATGCAGCTAGGCTTACCCCTGTGCTAGAACTTTTTTTTTTTTGCGCGTATGTGCTAGAACTAGGTTAACATGGCAGTTTCTGGGGATCAAGTTTCAGCGTGTGTATTTGTCTTTGATCCATTACGCTTTGCAGCATTGCTCCGATGTAACGATCCATGGAACTACTGTTGAGACGCCACCAGCAACGAACGATCGAACCATCATCTGCTAGGCTCCAACGGCTTGTGTCTTGTCCAGCACCTCACACGCCTCACCGCATCATACCCGCTGACAGCGACGGCTCGCGCTCTGGGTAGCTTGCTTCGGAACGGGTTCGGTTCGGTGCATATCGTTAGACGCATCGATGATGCCGCGCGCACCTCCCAGGTCCGAGTCGAAGCGCCGCAGCTCGATCACGTCCAGAACTGTGTGGGGTTCGTCTCCGCGGCAGGAGGCGCGCGCCCGTGACCGGCCGGCAGAGGTGCCCGTCCGCAGGCCAGTGCGCAGGAAGTCACGGGAATCCACGCCCATTCCTGGCGTTTTACGCGCGGCGCCGCGCCGGCCGTGGCGTGGGGACGCGCGACACGGGCTTGCCCGGCCGCGGCCGTGGCGTCTTGCTAGCTTTGGTGCATGCACGCACGCACCACGGGCTCCTGCTGGCTCAGGCTGCTGCGGCTGGTGCCTGGTGGTTCCGAGAAAGGAAAATATCGCTCGTCGCCGTACAGGATCCTCGCTCGTGTCCTGGTCGTGACCCAGGAGTCCAAGACCCATCCATGTCCCACGATCCCGTCCGAGTAGCATCAGCTGCCAGTGTTCTTTGTCGCCGTGCATTGTTCTGCATCAGCTGCCAGTGTCCGTGGTGCACGCTGCAGATCGAGTCAGCTGGTCTCAGGCCGAGCAGGCTCACGGGAACCGGTTCACTTCTACGGCTTCGCTGACGCGTCTTTACCAATTGTGGATGGCCAGCCAGCCTGTTTGTGCTATGCTAAGCTGTTGTTTGGTCGCATCGTATGCGTCGAGGGTTCTCAAAGTACCTTTCTTCAGAACGATGCAGGAATGCGCCTACATTCGTATCCTGAACCTAAAGCATTCCTAAATCTGCTTGCTTTGCAACGCTGCAAGCAACCACATCCTATAAACGGCAGGGAATCATGCGCTCAGCCATTCTGAAGCCAAAAGGGCCGTTCCAAAAGGGTCATTTGACTGTAGAGCAATCGGCATTTCCATCAACTCGATCTGCACTCTCTGACGACTCCTTTTCTTTTCATCAGAAAGGGGTGCAGCCTGACAGGCATCTCTTGTGTCTGCTCTACGGCAGGGTGCCGGAATGGAAATGGGACGGTTCAGAAGGCTACCGTACTCGCGTCACGGAAGTCATTCGTATCGTATAGCTAGCCTCCGTACTCCCGCCGACGCAAGAGATCTCCATCATCACATGCGGTGGCCGGTGCATCGACCGGTAAGACACCGATGATCGAGAGGGATTGGCACGCTTGCAGCTCTGACTTGCAAAAGCAAGGCACGTTGCCATCTGAAATTCTGAATAGAGCCTGGCATCTGGGCTTGACAATGCCGTTCTATCCCGCGAAAAAATTCGAGCAAAATCTGCTTGACGTGTTAGGTCGCCGGATAACCTCTCCGCGCTGGACCAGCTGTGGCCCGAAAACCGTCGCCTGATCCCGACGCGCTATCGCCGTCGTCCAACTTGCCACCGCCGTTGGAAAAGGGAGGTCCTCCCAAGCGATCAGGACCTGCATCTCTGAACCATAGCAACCAACGGCATCGACAGGCACAATGATCATCTGAAACCGATTTCTTAGCCTGCAGGGAGACACGGCTCCTGCGTGTCGATCGAGCGCCCATCACGCGGAGATTGGAGGCTTGGAGCGTTGCGGAGCGGCGAGAGAGCAACGCCGAACTCGAGCTGCTCACGACAGTGCGTGATGGTCTGGTGTTGTATTGGCATCAGGAGGAGAAGATGAGATCCATCCATCCAATCCCCAAAGCAAGGTGGCCCAACCACCGAATGTGTCGGTAGTCTCGTACAGTCATACGCATGGTGCGTTTTCGGATTTCGGAACAGGAAACCAGCCATGGCCCTTACTGGTGTCCGATCGCCTTTGCCTTTCCATGGCAACCACCGTGCTTTCCATGGAAGAATCTCCGGTCCCCAAGCCACTCGATCGGTCGGTCACACACACACTAAGCTAGCTAGCTAGCCCGAAGCTCACGTCCAACAGGTTCCCGTGCCATGCACTCTGTATTTCCAGTATTCTTTACCTTGCTTTCACTCGGGTAACAACTACTGTCAACTGACAGCCCCAGTTACCGGATCACATCCACGTACAAGGCAAGTAATTTATCACGTTTTACTAATTACAAGTATTCGCTTTCATGGATAATGACGAAGCAGTATTGCTGCTCATCCTTTCAGGGCACGGTAGCACTTTAAAAATTTCAAGACTGTTTCGCAAAAAAAAAAAGCAAGAATACGCCAGTAAAAAAAGATTCAACTGAACTTTCAGGGCAAGGTAGCACTGTAGCGCTGCCGTTCTGCTCGGCGGCGGTGCCTTTCTTCCGCGGTGGCCCCTCCAATTTTAATAGTACATCTGAATATGAAGTGCGTCGCCTACTCAGACGTTTTTAAGCTCCGGATAAAATACTCCATCTAAATAACAATATCTCCAATCTGAAACAGGTGCGCCCCAATACATTTAAAAAAAACGGTTTTAACCTCCAGTTAAAGAACTCAAAAAGCAATAGTGCTAATGAAAAAAAAATAAATCTTCTAACTTATGTAATTTTAAGCTAAAAATGCACTTCATTACACTTGTAATATTACACTAACTAAGCACTAGATTCTATAGAGCACTGTCGAACTCGGTGACTTTTCTAAGATAGCAAAAATCATTTTCTTGGAACAGCTAGAACAGTATAGATTACTAGACTATGGGTGTTTGGTATGGCTCCAACTCCAGAATATTCGTGGAGTTCTTGGAGCTGCTCATGCTCAGCTTTCAAAATTCTTGGAGCTAGAATTGTAAATAAATCAATGATCTTTTGTCGAGTCATTATACCTTTATTTTAGATTTAAAATAAAAATATAAAATATTTTGATCTATTTTACAAACTTCAGCTCTAGCATGGATCTCATAGTTGGAGCCATGCCAAACAGGGCAAGCACCAGGTTTCTTCGGCGGCTTCTAAACTCAGGTAACCTTTTATGGTTACATCCTACAACAGCGTAATTTTGTCAGCTCATCTTCGATAAGATATCAGCTAGTTGTAAGCTAATTCAGGTCTGAACTATCATCCATGAAAAAAATTCAGGTTGGCTATTGTATTATCTACATATATGACGTGATCAATGTCTATAGCTTCCAACAGACTATATTGTTGTTTCCAAAAAAAGGGACTATGATGCTTAAGATGGTCTTATAAAGTAGTAAAGATTACCCTGATAAATCATCAGTAGGTTCCTTAGCCCATAACAGCAGAGCAGAGCAACAGCAAATGGACCCATTAAGCGCGCGCGCGCGCGCGCACAGCCATGCAGAGACTCGTCAGGAGAAAGGAGAGGATGGCTCCAAGAATTGGCGTCACGGACTCGGTAGAATACAAGGCGCGAGCACAAGTGCAAGCAAAGAAGAAGACGAGAAAAGTAAGGGCGCCCCCCACGTCCGTGTTCTCCCTTCCCCCGCCGTCCCCGTCACGGGCCGCCCTCCTCACCAGCTCACACCCACCGGCCTGCCGCGCGCGCCACTCCTTCCTACCACTCTATATATGCCGCTGCTAGCGCCTGTGCTACGGGAGGGGTGGTGGTGACCAGGAATCGAGAGCTAGCTTAGCTATCATGGCCGCGGCGGCGCCTCCTCCGTTCCCGGCCTCGGCGGCGGTGGCGGCGCTGCTGCTGCTGCTCTGCCTGAGCGGCGGCTGCAATGCGCAGACGCCGGTGTTCGCGTGCGACGCGTCGAACGCGACGCTGGCGGCGTACGGGTTCTGCAACCGGTCGGCGACGGCCGCGGCGCGCGCCGCGGACCTGGTGTCGCGGCTGACGCTGGCGGAGAAGGTGGGGTTCCTGGTGGACAAGCAGGCGGCGCTGCCCCGGCTGGGCATCCCGGCGTACGAGTGGTGGTCGGAGGCGCTGCACGGCGTGTCGTACGTGGGGCCCGGCACGCGGTTCTCGCCGCTGGTGCCCGGCGCCACCAGCTTCCCACAGCCCATCCTCACGGCGGCATCCTTCAACGCCACGCTCTTCCGCGCCATCGGCGAGGTCAGCCACCCACCCCGACCCACCTCACCTGCCATTTCCTCCCTCTTCCGGTCTTCCCCGTACGCTCTGCTTTCTCCCATAGCGGCATTTTTTCGCCACCTGCATTGCATTCTTTCTCCGCCGCGCCACCTGCATTGCCGTTCCTGGTCGCGCTTGGTGAGGGCGGTTGATTTGACGGCGAGCCTCCGCGTTCACGGTGGCGGTTGGTGCGCTGGATCGGGGTGATCCGGCGCCGCGAATGCTGTGCCTTGCTTTTCCCTCCCGACTTTCCCTTCATGCGATGCGGCACGGCAAGAAAAGCCGCAAAAGCGTGTCCCCGGATCATATATTCTACTGGTGTTTGTTTTGGACCCTTTTCGCCGGCGTCTTCAGATTAACCGGCGATGCAGTCTCCTATGTCCTATCTATCAAGTTAAAACAAGTGTTGTAGTAGCAATTTGTAATCTTGCCTAGAGCCTAGCATGGATCGGAGAGTTCATAGTAGGACCGCACTATACCTGCACTGCCTGGTCTTGTTTCTTGCTCGTGGAGTGCCATGGCGGATGGAGATGCGCCATGATCCGTACTAGTAGTACAGTTCTCATAGTGAGCTGCACGAAAAGCTAAGCGCGTTCAACCCGGTTCAAACGGCAAAACAATGGCGACAGGTCGAGTAGTACAAAAAGATGATACGTATATATCTAGTTAACGAGAAAAAGGAGTAGTACTCTAAAAAATGGATGGTTATTGCTAATCCTGAGTGCTAGATTTAGTATTTAATTTCACATGTCACGCGTCAGGAATCATTGGGACTCCTCACCTCACCGTTAAGAAAAAGGGAAAAGGGGCTCAGGGCAAGGACTGATTAGAGTGCGCGCCCCAGCATAATTATGGCGGTACGTGGCTGATCCAACAGCAGCCGAGCTGATTTTTAAGATGCAATGCAACTGGTCTGTGGCCGTCCTAGACATCGTACGGCCGGATTTCGATCTGCCCTTTTTTTAGCGAACCGTGTCTGCATACGTATTTTATTAAGAGGAAGATTTCGATCTGCCCTTATCACGGGTAACTGGCTAAGGCATGCAGCAGGACAGTAGCCGTATGCGGGGCTCTCCACAGAGCACGGGGTGTTCACTGTTTTTTTTTTAAAAAAAAAGTTCACTGGAATTTTGCAGCAGTACAAGAAGTTCATACACCTGGTAGTAACTGCATGATAGTAATGCTAAAAGGGCCCTAGTTAGCATGCAGTATTTGTTGACTGGATTAGGATTTAGTAGCAACACATGTGCAAGCAAACACAAGGACCACGTTGGAAGGAAATATCGGTCCAGCTGGGGTCGGCGACCTTCTTGCGTTCATTCATACTAGGATAAAGCAAGCACAGCACAGTGCATACCGACATGCGCAGCAGCGATTCTTTTGGACATGAGATGCTGTCCCGTGGATTGCATTTCCGTCGTCCCGGTGCGGCGGTGCCCCCACTTCACCTCCGCTGACCGCTGCGGCGTCACTGTCTCTCATGGGACGGGGGAATTTTCGTCCAGCGGAAAAGATTTCGTCGCCCGTAGGGTGGTGCGATCTGAATCTGGCAGTGGCGAGCTTTGCCAAAGCGCAACCGCAACCCATCATCATCGACTCATCGTCTAGCTCGTGCCCCCGTCGTCGAGTTTGGCTGGAGGAAACGCGGAGGCGGCGGTCGGTCGCGTCACGGCGGCGATGCCGTCTCGGCTCCGAGGATCTTGCTCGCTTCGTGCCTGGATTTCAGAGAATGCGGGCTACTGCTACTAGAATGGTGGTTGATATGAATCCAGCAGGGACTGAGCAGTGACCTCTGCGCACTGTACTGACCAATGCCGACTCCTGTCGGTCTGGCTGGCGTGTTATCTTTTCTTCGGTTGCACCTACCCGAGTACAGTATCTGCATTTGCATGCATGTTTGACACATCGGCTTCTGCACGGCTACACTCTGAATTTTCTGATGGATTCGCTCGATGCAACTGAATTCTGACGGGTTTATTTTGGCCTGCAGGTGGTGTCGAACGAGGCGCGGGCGATGCACAACGTGGGTCTGGCGGGTCTCACGTTCTGGAGCCCCAACATCAACATCTTCCGGGACCCGCGGTGGGGCCGCGGGCAGGAGACCCCCGGCGAGGACCCGCTGCTCACCAGCAAGTACGCCGTCGGCTACGTCATCGGGCTGCAGGACGCCGGCTCCGGCGCCGGCGACAGCCTCAAGGTCGCCGCCTGCTGCAAGCACTACACCGCCTACGACGTCGACAACTGGAAGGGCGTCGAGCGCTACACCTTCAACGCCGTGGTAAGCTGCTCTCCGTTCTGCTAATCGCTCCGACGCTCTCTTCGCCTGCTGGATGGGATTGGGACCTGACCTGCAGCGGCGCCGTGCCGGATTGCTTGCCGCCGGTAGCCGTTGCATGAATTGAATTGGTCCAGCCTCCCTGCCTGCCTGCTAGGGTCGTAATGAGTGTGCCTGCAGCTGCCGCTGCTGTGCACTGCACGGCTGCAACCTGCAGCACAGAAAGCGCGTACGGCCAGGGTCAAGCTGGTGATTGACCCATGTGGCAGCCACCAGCCTTTCCCTTTTCTTGCTTTGTTTAGGTGATCCATCATCTAAATCCGTTTGTGTACGGCCCCCGATCAACGTCAAATGACGCCGTAGCCCGTAGATCGGATCCAGTTCGAGCACAATGACTGACACCGACATTAGCAGCACCTACATATACTGAGCCTTTACGGCAAGCTCACCGTATTTGGTCACTGGTTGTTTCTCTTTCTCCCAGTACCGTGGCTGCAAAACTGTGCTGCTTAATAAATATTTTTGTTGCCGTAATGTCTAGTGCTTCTGGCATGGCAGGGCACCCTGATTTCTTATCTTAGAGAAAACACCTTGATTTAGATAAGGCTAACCACTGACAGATACGTGGAGGATCCCCAGTATTAAGAAAGAACAATGATTGATTAGGGAATGTCCCAAGGCGTATAGTATAGATTACATACAGACAAACCAAGCTGCAGCATGTGTCACTCACCACTGATCGCTACGGATGTCTGCGTTCTGAATTGTTAACCCCATCAGATTCCGGTGGTTGCGGATACCCGAAATGGGCGATCTCTCGGCCATCTCCACCCACCGGGACGCGTAAACAAAACCTGCCTCTGCGCCTCGGTGGCGGAGCACTGTGGTATTCTAGTGCTCGCAAGGACAAGATCAGGAGAAGAACATCTTGGCTTTTGTATATTGGTTTGGGAATGCTAGGCAGATGACACAATGGCACACCTCACCTAATCATGTGTGCGTATTAGATAGGGAAATTTGTCATAGTCCTAGGTCCCAGCAACATTATTGTTCATCACTCTCCGGCATTGCTGTTGTGGAGTGCTAATGGCTGCAGTTCTGAAGATCTCTACCAAGATGGACCAGAAAAGTTGAACTCAGATCAGATGTCCGAATTTTAGCATCCTGATCACGGTTTTGTGATGTGGGTTCAGGTGTCGCAGCAGGATCTGGACGACACGTTCCAGCCGCCGTTCAAGAGCTGCGTGGTCGACGGGAACGTGGCCAGCGTCATGTGCTCCTACAATCAGGTCAACGGGACGCCCACCTGCGCGGACAAGGATCTCCTGTCAGGAGTCATCAGAGGGGACTGGAAGCTGAACGGGTATCTCCTTGTTTCCTCTGATGTGCTCCTTTACCATTGTCACCAAGTTTAGGTTTGCTCTGAAAGTTCAGGGAAACTGAAATGTGGCTTCAGAAGTATTGATCCAATCATCTTTGTGTGTGGTTCCTGCAGATACATTTCGTCAGACTGTGACTCGGTTGATGTGCTGTACAATAACCAGCACTACACCAAAACCCCCGAGGACGCGGCCGCCATCTCGATCAAAGCAGGTTCGTTCATTTCTCCCCTAACTGACGACGCAAACAGCAGAAATGCTGATAGCTCAGTTGAGTGTCCATGCTCCATTTCTGTATTCACTTCACATGTCTCCTGACGTTGCTTGGCCAAACTGCGGCAGGGCTGGACCTCAACTGCGGCAACTTCCTGGCGCAGCACACCGTGGCGGCCGTGCAGGCCGGCAAGCTCTCGGAGTCCGACGTCGACCGGGCCATCACCAACAACTTCATCACGCTCATGCGGCTGGGCTTCTTCGACGGCGACCCGCGGAAGCTCCCGTTCGGCAGCCTCGGCCCCAGCGACGTCTGCACGTCATCCAACCAGGAGCTGGCACGCGAGGCCGCGCGCCAGGGCATCGTGCTCCTCAAGAACAATGGCGCGCTCCCTCTCTCCACCAAGTCCATCAAGTCCATGGCCGTCATTGGCCCCAACGCCAATGCCAGCTTCACCATGATCGGCAACTACGAAGGTAATTTACTGCCGGATTTCTTACTGGTCAGAGCCTCCCAATCCGTCAGTTACTCTTACTGAACACAATTTGATCCATCCTTGACTGCTGTCTGTTGCCGACGACATACAGGCACGCCGTGCAAGTACTCGACGCCGCTGCAGGGCCTGGGCTCGAACGTGGCCACGGTGTACCAGCCGGGCTGCACGAACGTCGGGTGCAGCGGGAACAGCCTCCAGGTCGACGCCGCCACGAAGGCCGCGGCCAGCGCTGACGTGACCGTGCTGGTCGTCGGCGCTGACCAGTCCATCGAGCGCGAGAGCCTGGACCGGACAAGCCTCCTCCTGCCGGGCCAACAGCCGCAGCTCGTGTCCGCGGTCGCCAACGCATCCAACGGCCCGTGCATCCTCGTCATCATGTCCGGTGGCCCGTTCGACATCTCGTTCGCCAAGTCCAGCGACAAGATCGCCGCGATTCTTTGGGTTGGCTACCCCGGCGAAGCCGGCGGCGCCGCCATCGCCGACGTCCTCTTCGGATACCATAATCCAAGTAATCGCCGCACCGCGTTGGCAACTGAATCGCCATTCCTGAACCCTTTTTTTAGTATCAGATCTGAACTGTTGTTTCGACGATGATCGCAGGTGGAAGGTTGCCGGTGACGTGGTACCCCGAGTCGTTCACCAAGATCCCGATGACCGACATGCGCATGCGGCCGGACGCGTCGACCGGGTACCCCGGGCGGACGTACCGGTTCTACACCGGCGACACGGTGTACGCCTTCGGGGACGGCCTGAGCTACACCAGCTTCGCGCACCGCCTCGTGTCCGCGCCGACGCAGGTGGCCGTGCAGCTCGCGGAGGGCCACGCGTGCCTGACCGAGCAGTGCCTGTCCGTGGAGGCGGAGGGCGGGCACTGCGAGAACCTGGCGTTCGACGTGCACCTCCGGGTGCGGAACGCGGGCAAGGTGGGCGGCGGGCACACGGTGCTCCTGTTCTCGTCGCCGCCGGCGGTGCACAACGCGCCGGCGAAGCACCTGCTGGGGTTCGAGAAGGTGTCCCTGGAGCCCGGGCAGGCCGGCGTGGTGGCGTTCAAGGTGGACGTGTGCCGGGACCTCAGCGTCGTGGACGAGCTGGGCAACAGGAAGGTGGCGCTGGGCAGCCACACGCTGCACGTCGGGGACCTCAAGCACACGCTCAACCTCCACCTGAGGGTGTAAAGGAAACTGCAATGGAGCGCGGCCTTGGAATGGTCGGTTGGAATTGGGGGATTGGATCGGTCAGGGAGGGAGAAGGGTTCGTCAGAATTGGTTCAGGAGGTTCAGCAATAAGGGCTTCCCGTTGGGAAAGAATTGGATCATCCACGGGCAGCGTAGTCTCTTTGTTTGGTGGTATTGGATTCATTTGGAGGGTCCGTTTGCAATTGTAATCTCGGAGAAGTGTAATTCGCTGAAAGGATAAGAGTTCGTTCATTTCTTCAGTTTCAACCCAAGGTGTTCAAATGGTTCTTGTGCTTTGAAAGAAACATACCTCTAAGATTAGAAAAAAGTCAAAAAGAACATACCACCTGATGCTACAGTTCAGTTTCCTTGGTCCGTCACTGTATCCATCCCATCTCCCTCTCTGCAGACGCGTACCACGTGTCTGGAAAGGAAGGAGATTTGTGCACAAAAGCTGGGTTATAAAAGCTGCATCTTCCACAATTTGGGTGTATCCAACAGACGTAGAACACACACAGCACATACTAGTCCACCACGTAACAATAGACACAAACTCAAGCGTACAACCTACTGTTTAATTCTCCTTCAAACCAAGCGCTGCGATGGGCTCTGATGTTGGGGAAGGTTTAATTCTCCTTGTTACAGGGCAGTAGAACCTTTTGTTTTGTCTCGCGCCTCTCGGCAAGTGGGCTAGGCCCATTATCTCTTCACATTAAACGGACCATCCTCAGACCGCATCTCCCGGGCCTGGTGCGGCCTTCTGGCAGGGCTAGGCACGATTTTAGTGAATATAATAATAATCATACATTTCACAAACCTGTTATATACTACTCTGTCCACTACTCTCTCTTGTTGCTTGGTTTCAGCTAGGTTCATTAGGCTCTCTCTTGTTGAGAGACGCGGCTGCATGGCCCCACCAATGTCTCAGAATCGAAGATCTGGTGACGAAACCATGACTGTGCAGTCATCGGCATGGCCTACACATTTTTTTTTAAAAAAAACTGGCATGACCTACGGGGGTTTAATTAGGTGCCGCTAAATGATTCACGAGCCATTATGTCTCCAACCGGATAAGCTCGGCCTGTGGGTGCTTATGTGGATAATGCACCAACTGTCCAAGTGTCCTCAGCAAACCTTTTTTTTTTCTTTTGGCCTTGGAGAGCCCGGGGGAGGAAGGGTAGGTAAGCACGTATCCATGTGCATATAAGATCCCGGCCAACGCAACGCAAGGGTTACACATACATGATCGAATCCTGACGCTACCTGCCAACCAACGACAAAATATTGCGTCAGAATCTTCCATTTACCTCCTTGTAATGTAAACCCTCCTACGATTGCTTGTTTACCCCTTTACACACCTTTTTTTTTTGAGGAAAATCCCTTCACACACTTTTCATGTGGAACCCTAGTGCATTCCACCAATTTTTCTGCCCCACCTTCTTCAGGTGTTTTCTTCTTCTTCTTTTAAAAATGGCCTTCAACACGAAACAGAACACCGACACACGGCGCATGTATCTGGTGAAGATTCATGGATCAGCACGAAGCACTGCACTGTGCATACGCCGCCTAGTCATCTCCATGTCAAGATCGACGCCTGCCTGAGGACAGGATCAGAAAGCAGTCTGCCGCATGAAATGAAAGCTCGGGCGTCTCTGTCTCTCACCACCCGCGCGCGGCGTCGCCATCGCCCACCGAACCCTCTCGGCCTCGGCCGCATCCGACGTGGCGTCTGGGACGACGGGGGCGGTGGTAGTTGGATCCACCACCGGGGGAAGAGAGCGCGGGGAGGACATCCCATTCCCAGATTCCCAGCCCAACTAACCCCGACGGGCCCATTCTGGTTTGCACTTGACGGAAACGCCCTCCCCGTGTCGCGAGCAGCCCGCGCCCGCCTTGTGTTCGGTGGAGGGTGGCTTGGTCAGTTGGTCCTCCCGATCACCGAGTGGGTTTAACGCACGATTTGAGTCATGGCTCTCGATTGTCGTTTTGGGCAGGTAACAAGTTTTGCAAGTTTTCTTGTCCTCGGATCAGGCGGGAAACTGCTAAAGCCAATTCTGTTGGCGAACCGGCACTGGCAGGTCTCTGGATTATTCTATGCCACGAGTTGCATCTGATATGCTGCTGCCTCATCTCTTCTTTATGCGCGTACGCAAGACTAAGATTTAAACTCTTTAGCCTCTGATTAACATATGGGTATTTCCATTCTAAGTAGTAATGGAAATAGGTAGGTCTCGATTCAAAAATTAATCTTTGATTAATATTTACTCTAAATGTTTAGGGATTATACAATCCAGATTCAATATGATTTGATTCATATTTAAAAATATTCTCATATGATACAGTTATGAACATTATAATATGTGACGTGTTGGACACGACACTGCATCAAACCCGGACTTTCATGTTCACTTAGCTCCAAGATTCCTAATATACAGTTTTACCGCCTTGTTTGTCCTCAGGTCATTATGACAGGTGTAAGACCAAACTGGAGTATTTAAAGCATCAAGCAAGATGATCTCGTCTTTTTATTGTTAAAAATATAATAAACGCAAGAGGATTTCAGATCCTGAATTACGAAAAATACCACCGATGCGAAAAAGACTGGAGCCTAGTGGTTACAAGAAACTCCCCATAAAAACGATTTTTTTAGGATTTAATGGTGCTGTGCTTTCAGTGGTAGGCGATGTTCCCGTCGACAGCGTGATGCCTGTAGTGACTTTATCAATTTCGAAAATTTACCGGCTCAGTCTTTCGGAGTTGATGGTTTGCGTACGTGTATTCATAAAAATAATTGTGCGTGTATTCGTAAGGGTGACTATGTATCTAAAGAAATAGAAAACACCACCGGGCCCCGCGGCAAGAAACCAACCACTTCGAAACCAAACTCACGACCGCCTCTCAGAGTCTTGTATATAAGCCTCGCGAGCCCACAATTTCCACCTCCTTCAATTCCCTCTCATCTCGCGTCTCCGCGCGGAGGCCGCCCTCCTCGTCCGCCGCCTGCCGCCGGCGCGCTCTCCAATTACCCCGGCGATGGCCGGCCTATCCAAAACCAGCTCCACCAATCACGTCTAGCACATCTCGCCCGAGCGGCTGAGTCACACGTCACAACAACACATCAAGCCCGTCTCCTCGTCAGGCCGGATCGACAGGAAGATGGAGGCGAGCGTGGGCATCCGTGCGCGGCCCGGTGCCTGGGCCGGGCTCGAGAAGCCGCGCGGCGCTTACTCTGCGAGAGTCCCGGCGGCGAGGCTCACGGCGGAGAAGCTGCCGCCGAGGCTGGCCCTGGGAACCGATCTGCGGAGGAGCGCGGATCCTGCGCTCCGTGCCGCAAAGCTGAAAGCTTCGTGTTGCAAGAAATCGGCAGGTGCAGAGTTCAATTGTCTCTTTTGGTGTTCATGCGGTTGTTATTATTAACAAATGCTAGTAGGATTATCATATAAACCGAGAGCAGGAAATGAACATGGCAACGCTAAAATCAGATCAGATAAGGCTTAGACTTGGGGATCAATTTTTTATTTGTTCTAGTATTGAATTTCGCGGGATGAGATATGTATCTGCAACGTGCCAACAGCTGTTGGCTTGGGCTGCCTGACACGCCTTCACACACGTGACACGCGAGGGCTAAGGGAGGGGACAGCAAGTGGCGAAACTCGGGTGTTGCCATACGGTTTTGTTGGCTATAGAGCAGTTCGTATTGTTTTTTTTTTTGATAACATTCGTATTGGCTTCTGGGTGTTGGGGGACCATACCATCGGAAGTTTTTTTTTATTTTTTATAAACCATCGGAAGTTGTTCTTCCAGCTTCAGTCATCAGGTACAAGAAAACATTGAAAATTGAAATAGGCAGAAACATAATTGTAGTAATCAGGCTATTTTGTGTTTTTAAGGGACGGTATAGCTACTTGTGTTTCGTATAACTGATTCCAAATCAATGTCAAACCCCATCCATGTTAAAGCTCTTTTTCATGGGGAAAAAAATTCTGCGATTGGTTTTCAGATCACTTTATGTGGTTTTTAGGACCTAGTATTATTTTGTAATTTGCTAATTAGCAAATCCTATTAGTGCTAATGTGCAGCTCTAATTCCTTACAGTCTGAACAGATAATACTACCTTGCAAGGGTTTGTCCAAAAAAAAGCAGTTTGCAACTGCACTGAACAGATAATACTACCTTGGACGATTGAGGTTTGACACACTTGATGTTGGCTTGCAGGTACTGAAAAGGTCCACTACTCTGCTGATGAAGCTCTCATACTACAGGTCAGGAAATATGTTCTTTTGCGAATAGGAAATAAAGGAATGATAATTGCATTGAAAGGAGAGAAAAAACATCAACTGATCAGCTATAGTTTTTTTATATAAATATAACTGACATTCGTGCTAATTCCAGCAAAAAGCCCAGGATGTTCTCCCTTACTTGGATGGCCGATGCATTTATCTAGTCGGTTAGTTCTAGCTCCAGCTCAGCTCAAGCCTATGCACCTAACCATGTCACCATTTGCATATATGATATCTGTGTACTTTGCCACTTTGGTATACAGGAATGATGGGTTCAGGCAAAACTACAGTTGGGAAGATATTAGCTGAAGTACTAGGTTATTCATTCTTCGACAGGTTTGCTTTACTCTCTGATAATTAACTTCACTAGCTGTCCACCAAAGCTTCTTAGAAGTAACCTTTTTTAAGCTTATGGTTTAGTAATGTTACCGGCCTATTCCTATTGCAGTGATAAGCTGGTAGAGAAGGCTGTCGGTATATCATCTGTTGCTGAGATTTTTCAGCTCCACAGTGAAGCATTCTTCAGAGATAATGAGGTATATGTCTGTTTCTCTAATGAGATTTATTTAAAATTTTCCTTATTAAAGGTTGGAGGCCTGGGGAAAGACTCCCAAGTCTTCAAGGCACTCATTTTTCTTTCTAGGAAGATCGAATTGGCAATTCCCCACCTCTGATATAAATGCTGTAATCTGATAGAGGCTGACAGCATTAAGCTCCTATTCAAGTACCTCTATACCTGATAAGCAACTTTTCTGATATCCTCTTTTTTCATCCCACTTGACAAGAGTGAGGTCCTAAGGGATTTGTCATCAATGCACCGGTTAGTTGTTGCAACTGGAGGCGGTGCCGTGATCCGACCAATCAATTGGTACTGGAAGTGACAAAACTACCCTGAGGTTGCTCTTCGAAACCAATTCTCACACTGCAGGAAATTTGCAGGAGTTACATGAAGAAAGGGCTGACTGTGTGGTTAGATGTTCCACTGGATGCACTTGCAAGAAGGATTGCTGCTGTGGGAACTGCATCTCGGCCCCTCTTGCATCAGGAATCTGGTGACCCATATGCAAAGGTAGCTACTGTTGCTCACTGTCATATGAGATTTGAGCTCTTGAGCTCCAGACTAATATTCTATTTTGGTAACCCTTACAGTGCTAAGGCCTTTTGTTTCCTAATGCAGGCTTATGCAAAACTTACATCACTTTTTGAGCAAAGAATGGACTCATATGCTAATGCGGATGCCAGAGTTTCACTTGAACGTAGGTTTCCTATAATTTTCAATAGCAATGTCTGCTATGCATAATCCTGAATTTGCTAATCCTTTATACTACTGACAAACTCACTAAACACAATGTTTCACATAACTCAATTAATTGACCAAATTCTTCGTGATGCAGATATTGCATTAAAACAAGGGCATAATGATGTCACTATACTTACACCTAGTACCATCGCTATTGAGGTATCCTGAAATTCTGTTTTCTTCCTGTTCTGCCTTAGCTGAATTGGTCTTCACAACTAAATCTAACTGAGAATTTTTCGCCTCAACCCTTTCAGGCACTGCTAAAGATGGAAAGTTTTCTTACTGAGAAGGCCATGGTCAGAAACTGACCGCTTGTTGCTGGGGAAAAGGACGCTGACAGCATATGGCCCCTGTTTGTTTAACTGTACTTGTACATATGCCTTTGCATGAGCTCTTTTTACAGTACTATTAGATTGTTGTTCACGCAACATGAAAGATGATTATTTGAGTGTTTGTACTTGTGCAAATGAATAAGAGAATAGTTTTAAGTAAAATAATCATAACTTGTTCTTTATCTTATTAATGAATGGTGAAGGGCACATCAGGTTAACATGCTATTGCCATTTCGTTATGTCATATAGATTGTGAAATAAAATCAGATAACATGAATTCATGGTTTCGAGTCAAACTGCATTACTGCAGTATTATTTTTATCACACATAGATTTAACTCAACTTCATTAGTATACCATATGGACATAACAGAAAGGGCCTTTTACAGGGCCTCCTTTTGTTTGGAAAATATGTACATAGTAAAGAAGTGTCCCAAAATCATTCATAACAAAGAAAAAATATCAGATTGATCTTGGATTCTAGATTATATGCTACTGCAAGGGGGAAAAAAACTCTTTGTCTTCTAGTGGTGATTCCAAAATAACAGTTAAAGAAATATTTAAGGAAGCAGGGATGCAAATTTGTACCTTCAGCTTTATATGAACATTCTTCTAATGGTCCTAGCGACAGCCCGAGATAAAATACGACCTGCTAAATCTGTTGGCAGAAGAAGCAACTGCTGTTGGGACTCCGGTGGAAGCTTCTATAGAGAAGGACATAAACAAATGAGCCATGTGCCATGTGGATTTTGACATATATTAGTCTCACTGAACTTATATCTCCCACTTACCTCAGGAATGATGGAAATAACTGGCAAACATTCTGGAAGAGATGTCATTTCATACAGCACAAGAGAAAGTTCATCTGTGCTATCACCTTCATTCTCTATGGCACTGTTATTTCCAGGAATCTACAAAACTTATACACAATGAACAAAACAAACAATGGCTCAAAGCAAAAGGTAAATCTTGCAATACGATGTACGAAGTCATTTAACTCATGTCAGTGGGGACATGTATTGATAATCCACAACATAATATATGTATGCTTTCGATAAATCACATGCATATCTAACCTATGTTTTTTCCCCTTCCACACAAATGAATAAAGAAAGCAGAAAGCTGAGATCTATTGAAAATTGTACATACCGGTGATGAATTTTCCTTCTGAGAAACCTTGGGTAAAAGTAGGAGCAGGTGATATAGATTTCTCAAGTTAGTGACATCCTCGTCATCTAGTGAGGTTAATGGGGATGGACCACCAGCAAATGGCAATCTGGAGGCTGCTGCAGATGTTGCTGAGCTTAATGTAGCTACACCAAGTGCATCTATTCCCTGCAAACACTAAATTCTTGAGAACGCATAGCCAGAAAGTACTCTTGTCAAAACAGGTATGCAAGCTCACTTTAAGCAAACATGAATAATGCCAGAAGAAGATTCTATATCTTCTAAAAGTCAATCGAAATTTATTGAAAACCAATAAAGATGAACGACAAGGAATGCCTGTCACCATTTAAGAAATTTCCCTAACAAATTTACTGATTTCAAAACATACTATATACTATCTGATACCTTCCTTGTCAGCATGCGTAGAATGTTTATGGAACCTAAGCTGTTGGAATGACTTATTACTTTTGCGACAAAAATGATTCAAAAAATAAAAAAGAAACTCAGAAATGAATTAACCTTTTGCGACCTGTTTGCTCAAATGCTTAGGCGTAAAATATTTAGAATACAGAATCTTAAGTTGCTTAGGATTTTCCAAATATTATGAGCAAGCTAACTCAATATTTAATTTTTCCTTTAACAGGGTACTACCTTAGCAATCTCCTGAAGAAGTAAATCCTTCACAAAGGCACCCTGCAAAGGCAGCACAGAGCATCAAATATTTATCTATCAGATCAATCTTGTTTGTTGTGGTGCAGAGTTAGTTCGGCGTCGAAGAATTATTTGCCTGGTTTGGCCCTACCTGGTCCGTGAGCGTGAATGACAAGACTTGCTTAATTGCATATCTCGCACTATCAACATCTTCTTGTTGATTTCTGACCAATGATTGCTCTGTTCTGGCACGAAGTGACTGTAAAAAGAACCATGCAATGGGAATATGCTCAGAAGTAGATACCACATACCAAGGCTGATAGTTTTATAGTGTAATTAATTAGAGCTTCAGCTTTAGGCATTTGGTTTAATGACAAGACCCAAATGAATATGTGAATCATTATTACGAAGTAGCTGTAATAGGCTCCCTTCTTCCTCATGCTAGAAAGGAAAATTTCTCACCAAGTGTCAAACAGTTAAATCTTTATTCAGATCACAAATATCGTATTAGACATAACAAAACTTCATTGGTTGGGATGGTAAGCATCTAAGACATAGAATGGAAGAAACCAACCTCAGATAACAAAGACTCCAGACGATCAATTTGGAAAGTGCCACCCTGTAACATATTTCAGTTGAAGAAAAAGAGGTAGTCAAAACTTACAAAATTTACAGAGAAAAATCTTGGGCATAACATAGGCAGGAAACTTGAAAAATATTGTAATTCAGAGTAAACTGTCATTATTGGTCTTGTAAACTTGTAAGCGTGATCGAAACCTCAATAGTTAATATGATATAAAATTTTCTGAAAATACAAATGCAAATTTAACCTTATAAAGAAGAGCCTGCAAAGTTGATCGGAGCTTTGGTGAATTATCAGTGAGAACTTTTCTTGCAATCCATGGGTATGAACTGCCCAGCACTTTATAGTTTGGATTAAAGCTGATTGCAATACCTTCCAAGACAGCAAGGCTGAAAAATCACACGACAAACCTCTTTTACGACAAACACAAATATCAGACACATCAGAAATATTCAAGAGCATCTGCCTGTATGCAAGCTCTGCTAGTGAAGCACTTAGCTCAAATATTGTGGACGAACTGACCTTCGAATTACAAGGGAAAAGTAAGAAGGTATCTGGAACTTGAATTTATACCTGAAACAATGTTAGCTCTAGTTAATAGCACAAACTTATAGTGTATCTGTTGAACAAATGGTTCTCTGTAAACTGGATTAGTACATTGTTCGTCCAAGATTTCCTGAAAAATCTCCAAAGCTTATATTCTGAACTCCTCTGTTAACAGCATTCTCAAATACACCTGAAACAGATATAAAAGATTAGGCCACTGAGTGGTCGCCAATTGGACGAGTATTATGACATGATTTCTGATTTAAAGATTTGAGATTAGTACAAAGGTATCTAGATCAACTAATTCTGAGTTATATTCAAACATATACAATATTCATCTGGAACTGGAGTACCTGTCAATGCCTTTGTGACTTCACCCTTCTGGGCAGTTGGAGGAAGCAAACTGCAAGACATGTAAAGATAAGTTGTATTTAATGGTGTTGGAAATAGCAGCAACTAGAGGAGAGCAGAAAGTGAAGGAAGCTATCAAATATATTATGACATACAAGCTTATATTACATAGGAGGGGTACATGTCCTTTTATAGGACTTGGAGGTCGGTTTGCTACAGTAGTGCTACAGTAACCGACCTACTTTTACAGCTGTTCAGCTCAAATCAAAATTGGACTTGAAGTCCTAATACAATACCATGTGCTAGACCTTTCTAGGTTCAGCCATTATCTAGCTAAACACTAACACAAGGATTACTACTAACAAATGGCCTATGGTGATACCCGAGAGGAAAAAGTTATTAGTATAAAACCTATGGAAGTTAAGATAAACTGACTTGTTTCAGTTCAGAGTAATTTTCTTACCCAAGAGTGATAAAATCTTTTGCTAAAGCATCAAAATCACGGTTAACAAGGTGAAGACAGGCTTCAATAAATCCATCACGAAGTTCTTGCCGGAATTCTCCCATCATCCCAAAATCTATTAACAAATAATGTCTCATATTTAGTTGAAACAGTGTGAGCTTCATTCAATGGGTGGTAAAGAATCAAACTTGGAGCCCAAGTCACCCACAGGGCTATACGCATCTATCTATATTGCAGAGATAGTAAAATGCAACTATTACCTAAGTAGGCTAATTTCCCATCAACTGTACGCAAAAGATTTCCGGGGTGTGGATCTGCATGATAAAATCCATATTCTAATAGCTGGGAAAGCGAACAATATACTCCAACCTGTAAAGTAAAATATGCAGCATAATATCTGATCAATGTTGCTTAGTGAAGCCCAACTTTTACGTGGTTTACTTGAACTTTGGCAGGTCCTTTACCTCAACCAAATATTGATCTCTGACTTCTGACAACTTTTCGCCCTACAAGACCACAGAGAGCAAGCAGAATTACATACTGCAATTTTTGCATGCATGTTTGGTTGCCAACAGTCGAATAAGATCAGAGGCTGTTTACCTCTATCCATTCCATGGCAAGGACTCGCCTTCTAGTCTGTTCCATATACATTTCAGGAACTGAAACATCTCTAAATTTCCCAAACAACTCTCTGTCACAGAATCAAAAGATGTTTCAGGAAACCGTTCCATGATGAGATAATCTCAAAAAATCAATTTCTGTAGTAATGTTACAAAAATGTGACAAAGAGATAATTTACTGAAAAAGCACAAATATTATTTAAGGAAAGTAGTTCTCAAATAAATCTGATGGTCTCAATCTAAATAGTTTTGCATATTCCCTCCGTCCTGTAATGTAAGGCATTCTAGCAATTCTAAGACATATTAAGGAAGAGAACAAAGGACACATGTACCCTCTAAAAGCTCTTTATTTACCTACCATAATTAAAGTTGTTCCTAAGATTAAGCAGGGAGGAAGCAATATAAAAGGTAAGTATGCAACTAAGAGCTAAGCAAAATTAAACGATTTCCTTTAATACTTATCCAAAAGTCCTAGAGTGCCTTACATTTGGGTACAATTTTTGAACCCTCTAATGCCTTACATTTCAGGACGGAGGGAGTATGTTTCTAGCGGAAAAATGACGGATGTTTGACCATTCAGGTTCTAAATTATCATATATTTCTCAATGAAGGTGTATTTTCATAGACAATAAGTTGAACTGGACTTTGTCTAATGGATGAAGAATTCAACCTGAACTTAAGTCCATTTCTTGCTTCTTCTCTATAATCCATCTCCTGCATCAAATGTGATTTACCTGTATTCAATGTGAATCTCTAAGAATATGCAGCTAAAATTTTAATCAGATGTCTGACAGAGCCTAACAGCTCTAACTAGAAAACTGCTAGTCACTGGAGCTCAGCCTTGCCAGAATAATAACATCTATTCTTCATCCGGCACTAGAGCTTATCAGAAAAGCTGTGGACTCCCACGATAAAAGTACGAATGTGATTATTTAAACCACCATCACATTGGAAATGATTGATATTTACATCCTTCCTCGGATATATATCTATAATACATGTGTCAATAACTTCATGCACAAAGTTCAAATTACTTGAGCTGAGTGAACTTTGAATAAAATGGTAGCGCAAAAATAGTAAAAATTCTGCGGATATAATTTAAATGTTCATAGCCAAGATTTTGGATGTTGACTGCCCATAATTTGTTTTCCTAGCAGACTACTATTATCCATATACCCCAATGAAACCATTCTTGAGGAATAGGCATACTATTTTATGCCTCTAGTTAATGGCTACTTTTCATACTTCTGTCAGATGCTATATCATGCCAGTATGCCACTGGCAAATTGTGAATTTTATTGACTAGCATTCGACATGAGCCAAAGTAAAATAAAATGACATATATAGATTCACATGGAAATGGCATATCGGATCATAATATATGGAAAAGTTACCCGAAATAGGCTTGATGCCCACTCGTCAAGCACAGCCTGCACATTAGAGAAGCAAATACATGTGATTAAAAATCAATAAATAGAACAGACACAACATAAATGATACAGAATAATATAGTTGAAATTTTTAAAAGGGAATTTCCCTTATTGTTGGGTAATTTTTCTATCTTTTGATCTTTGAAAGAAAAAAAATATTCAGTTGATTACATGGATAAATAACAGTACACAGACTTACCGGGAGGTCTGTGTTCAACTTGGCAGCCTTCCTTGCAAGACTAGCTAGGAACCTCAAGATATATATGTCCAATGAAATTGCTGCTTGAACACCAGGTCTTTGTACTTTGACAGCAACAACCTTCCCATTGAAGCGAAGTTTAGCCTGGTAAACCTACAGATGTAAGAAAAATGGAATGCCAACATTAAGAAGTGTGAAGTAATCAATATTTGAGTTTATGCAAGTACATGGTTCCATCTTATTGTTCCTTTTAGCTACTGTTATGGACTGGGCCCTTTTCTTTAAATTTCAAGTCCATCAGTTACCTATTTGTGGTTCCTTTAAGGAAACACGTGACTGAAACTCCATACATGTTTAGGTTTCCATTCTACAGTACTTCAGTTGCTCCTAAATTTGAAGTGAATGTAGTTATTTCTTTTTGGTTCCTTCAGGGAAACATCCAGTAACGAATATTAACATGCAAAATTGCAAATTGCAGTTGAGTTGCATATCAATTTTTGGTGTTCAAAGTTCAAACAGCAGCAATGAGGATACGGTCAGATAACTCGACTATCATAATGAACCTGAGCACATGCAATTGTGCTCTGCTTCCTTAGTTAGAAACACCAAATGCTGCTAAGAGCGGTCAATTGGTCCATAAATACATGGTAAACTGATCGGACCTGCCCAAGAGATGCAGCAGCAACAGGCTCTGGTGATATCTCAGAGAAAATCATATCCAGTGGCAGCCCAAGCTCTTTTTCTATAATGTTAAAAGCAGCCTCGGTTGAAAATGGTGCTAGGCGGTCCTGAAGTAGAGAGAGCTCATCAAGGTATGCAGGCGGAATAATATCCTGCAGGAAATGAAACAGGCAATTATCACATATAAAGTTAAAGTTAAGGCACTCCAAGCATGCGATTGTAATAGGTCAAGTGAAAATGTAGCAACTAGTGAACCTCACCGGCCGTGAAGAAACTGCTTGCGCGATCTTCACAAATGCCTGCGATTAAAAGAGCAGCATCATATACAAGTTAATGATCATCACATAAGGGACGCACACATGAACAAGCAGGCATTGGGAAATGAAACAGACCGGGCCAAGTTCCATTAGTATCCTCCTGAGCTGAGCCGCCCGAAGCTGCAAGACAACACCAAATCATCGGTGAACCAAAGCACGGCCAGGAATTTGATCAAACAGCAAGCATGCGCAGGACCAATCAAAAGCAAGCGTAGCGTGAGGGCGGACCTCGAACATGTCGTCGGCGCGCTCGTTGACGCGGTCGAGGTAGCGCAGCACGAACCACCGGCCGAAGGAGGTGCCGATCTGCAGCGAGCGACGGAGCACGAGGAGCGGGCGGCGGCGGTACACGGCGGCGATGCCAGGGAGGTCGTACGCGGTGGGGAGCTCCGACTCAGTGGCCGCGCCCTCCTCGAACAGGTACCCGGAACACCTGGTGAAGGCATCCTCATCGGAGCTGACGGCGATGGAACCTGACGCCGCGGCGAGAGGAGGCGGGACCAGTCGCCGGCGAGGCCGAGGCCGAGGTGGCGGTGGCCTCTCTCGCAGAGCAGGCGCAGGGACTGCGCGGGGCTGGAGTAGAAGCATCTGGAGTTCTGGACTCCTCGAGACGCGGAGGATACGAGGATTCGAATTGGGAATGGATATTTCAGAGGAGATGGATAGAGTAGAGGAAGTCAGGAAGACGAAACTGGAGTGGGGATTAGGCGCCAAAGGGAGTGGTGTTTACAAAGCCTGGAGGCTGGATTTATTGTGGCGTAGCATTTCCGGTGAATTACAAAGACCATCCCCGAACGCGCGGCTCGGATCTTCTAGACTGCGGCACACGCGGCGCGTACAACATCGCACACAATTTACGCCTCAGAAGATCACGACGAAACGTGCGGTCTCATAGCTGACTCTGAACTGTGTTATCCCCTACCGTTGGCGGTCGGCCGCAGGCCCGCAGCAGAGCCGCGCGGGGAGAAAGAACCTTGCGGGGAGCCAGCCATGGCGATCGTGGCCGTGCTCGTCGCTCCCACCACCGCGAGATCCTCCGCTCCACGCCGCTGCTGGCGCGCCGCGGCAGCCTCGTCTTCGGCGGCCTCCGGGGTGGACCTCAAGGCGCTGCAGGCCGCCATCGACAAGGTGAGCGGCGGTTGCATAGACTCCTGACTCCTAGAGCAATTTGATGAGGTGACGCATTGAGTCGGATAGTGTTGCAGAAGAGCAGCGATGATGTAAGGCAGGCGCTGGACCAGCTGAGAGAGCTCGGTTGGGCCAAGCGGTGGAGCTCCCAGCCGTACGTGTCGCGACGCACGGTCAGTGCAGTGACCTCCTCTGAACATCAATGATCAAACACTTCATGTTCGCAGGAGGCGTAACGCATAACTCTGCCATGCATTTTCTCGTGCAATGTAGATTGTAGCCTTGGTCGTTGTGTCTTTTTATTTCGATAATTGATCCTTGTGCCTGCATGGGGCGTCTGATTGTTTGCAACTGATGAGCCTGCATTCTGAACTGGAGCAGACATCTTTGCGGGAACTCACTACGCTTGGAATCAAGAATGCCGAGAATTTGGCAATTCCAAGTGTTAGAAATGATGTAAGTGCTGTACCACCCTTTCAAAATCGAAACGTTGTTCTCTTGTTGGCTGAGGCACAGCGTGATGGTTTTAGTGAAAATTTTGTAATGACAAGTTCATATGCACAACGTGCTTTTCAGAGTGTAATCATGCATTTTCTTTGGTTTAATCATGCAGGCAGCATTTTTGTTTACGGTCGTTGGTACCACTGGATTCTTAGCCGTCCTTGCAGGCCAGCTCCCTGGGGTATTACTATTTCCATGACACCCGCTATATCTATATGTACTTTCAAATAAGATGAGCAACTGAGCATAGAGGACTTGAAGTCATGGAGTACCTGCAAAATTGATTGTGATCTTGATGTCCAAATGAAAAGGAAGCAAATGTTTAAATCTTCTAAAATTATTTGTGACAGGATTGGGGCTTCTTTGTTCCGTATTTGATCGGAAGCATTTCATTGATCGTATTGGCTGTCGGGAGTGTTGCTCCAGGGTACGTGTTTATTTACCTCTGCAAGTTTGGAAGAGCAATTAAAATGCATCATCTTTTCTATGACCTTACATGGATATCCCTGGCTCCAAAAAGACATCAACTCTTGGAGTAAAGTTTGCTTAGACAGGAAAGAGGCAAAAGTAGCGTCCTCAAATGACTTTAACATCCCAAGATTAAAAAAATCAAGAACATACCAAATTTCATTTAATTCAATGCATTTACCATTCAAGATACTGCTAACATAAAAAAAACTGGAACCCAATGTAAAATGGTGCTCTTTTTTTTGGGACAGTAATTTCTATGCTCCATGTAAAAATGTTGCAGATTAATTATGGACCCATGTTAATAATGTGCATACTACCATTGTAGTCTTCTGCAAGCAGCAATTGGAGCGTTTTCTACAGTCTTTCCTGACTACCAGGAGAGAATTGCTAGGCATGAAGCTGCTCACTTCTTGGGTATGTGATTCTCTTATCCCAATAAGATTATATCTGCAGTAGGAATTCACTGAATGGCAAGCTTTCCTGAAAATTCAGTCGCCTATTTGATTGGCCTCCCTATCCTGGGATATTCTTTGGACATTGGAAAGGAGCATGTTAATTTGATAGATGAGCAGTTACAGAAGCTAATATACAGTGGGCAGCTTGATGGAAAGGAACTAGACAGGTACTTCTGTACATCTGCTTATTAGTGACAATACATTGCAAATTTGATTACTGCACTGCACTGCACACCTGCACAAATATCGCCAGGATCAAATAAATTTGAACAACCTGCTGACACCTATAGAATTTCCTCAGGTTAGCTGTAGTTTCAATGGCAGGACTGGCTGCTGAAGGTCTAGAATATGACAAAGTTGTAGGTCAATCAGCAGACCTTTTCACCCTCCAGGTGCTTTACGAACTTACCCTATCCTCTCCAATTCTATGTTCTATATTGTCACATTTTCTTGGCGATATCTTCAGAAAACTGCATCTGAAGAATTTCCAGTTTCTTTGCTTATAGAGGTTCATAAACAGAACTAAGCCGCAACTAAGCAAAGATCAGCAGCAAAACCTTACCAGATGGGCAGTGAGTAATCCTTTCATTTCTCTTGAACTATCAGAAGCAGAACCATGCCATAACTTACATGTCGATTGATGCCCTTCTTTTGGCATTCCAGGTCCTGTTTGCCGCATCACTTCTGAAGAACAACAAAGCAGCCCATGAAGCGCTTATGTCGGCGATGTCCCAGAAGGCCAGCGTGTTGGGGTGCATTGAAGCAATAGAGAATGCCTCCTGTTTCGATGTAACCTGAGTGTTCTAACATGATCGGATTTGGGGTTGTTGAACAAAACTGAAAAGAGTGTTAAATTCAAGCTCTACCAGGAAAAGGTTTTCTCTTCCAATTGAATCTTCGTCTGAATTTCTGAAATACGACACAGATGTTTACCGACAAGTACATGAGGGTATTGCTGAGCATCGTCTTCTGAACAAGAGCTAGATCTTAAATGCCTTTTTTTATTAAAGGAAAACACAGTCCCTTTTATATTTAATATAAAAATACGCAGCTCCCTGCGTGTTGGAAAAAAAAAGGAAAACACAGTGTTTTACATCACCGGCATGACAGCAAACGCATGAGCACAGTTTTCTCATCTTGTGTGCAAACGAGTGAGGAATGTGGACGAAACTAAGCGGGACGCAGAGTAATATAGTGATAAAAAGCACATGTTTGAAGCAAGCCCATGGCGCGGTCGGTGGCACCGTAGCCCCGGAGAACAGAAGCACGCATTGACTAAAGCAATCAGCATCGAAGGGACTCATGGCCGCTCCTTTGGCCTTCCTCGGCATTGGCTCAAACATCCAGCTAGAGGTGGGGCTCTGCGCTTCCGGCCACAGCAGAAGGAGGCGGCGGCGACGGCGGAGGCCATTGGCGCAAGAGCCGCAGGAACCAAAGAGGGAGAGAGAGGGAGAGAAAGCGCCAAAGGAGGGGCTGTTTGAAAAGGTTTATCGGTAGTTAGGGCTTTTTTAAATATTTGGATCCAAAATAGGGGGTATTTGTAAATAAACGGATCACGTTTTACTAATCGCGATCCAGGGGGCCTTTGTAAATAATTGGATCGCTATCCAAATCAGGGGTATATGTAAAAATTCTAAAAACAGGAGGTCTTTCTGTTCCGTCGGCGATTATTAATCGAGCTCACCTCCGTAAAATTCACGTGCTCTAAACCTTCCTCCGCCCTCGCATACAGGTCCGCCGGAGTCCGAAGATGCGGCCGGCGTCGAGGAGGATACGAAGATGCTCTCGCTCTCGGCCAAGAGCGCGCGGTGAGCTCTGCTCCTCGTTGCGAACTGGCCACACATTTCTCCTCCAGGTATTTCTTCGTCCATCCTAAACTATAGTATGCCGGCAATCATCTCTGATCATCACATATCTTGTTTGCCTGTGTTCTGAATCTGAACTCTGGCCTGAAGCGTAGCTCTGCTTCTATTATAATTTGCTGTCTCTAATTTTTCTAGCCAGTTTGATTTCACGGAACTGGGATATGGTAACGAGTAAATTGCACTCCAGATCCTAAATTTATCCCGCAGTTTCACCTAGATCCCCAAACTCTTAAATCGTCCATTTAGATTCCCAAATCGTGTTAAGTGGTCCATCCCAGATCCCAAATGCGCCACGCGAGCTTCCGACACCGACGTGGCATGCCACGCTGGCAATCTTACAAAACCCTGTGTTATGTATAAATAAATATGCTGCAATGTTTGAAAAGGGTTATTTTTGCATGTGTTATGTATAAGTAAATATGCTGCAATGTCCTTTAGAAATATTATCGTTTCCCCTGTTTCAGTCATAAAGGAGAATGGCTGAGCAGAGTTGGGTTGAGATTTGAGAGAGTGCATTGTTTGACCATCGATAATTTCGTGTAGATAACAGCCTCAAAGTAAATGCAATGAAAGTCAATTTTGCCCCTCAGTCGACACAGACAGTGTTTGTATTTCTTCAGAGCCAGTAAACAGAAATGGTTCAAGGGAGACGTAAGAAACACAATATATAGATTTGTCTCCACTCCATGTATTATAATCTCAAGAGTCGAACTCCAGATTTGACTCCTAGAGAAAACACAGTGTTTTGCTCCCATGCTTCAGTCACTAATTACAATCTTACTATACTAGTAGGTACAGTTAATAAATTAAGGGGTGATCCTCCCCATCCCCGGTACACTATTTCTCTGATGAAGAGATCTACATATTTCACAACCTTGACGTACTGCCTGGCTACACAAAGATACTCTGCTCGTCTTCCTACGCAGGCTGCAGATTGGAACCCTGTATGATCCATTTCTGGTAATCTTGGATTCAGGATCAATGTCTGAACAAAAATTCAGAACAACTTCCTTGCCGTTGCAATGAAGATTGCGAAATGCGCGGATCTCAACAGCTTGATCTATCTGTAAATACTTGCTCTATGTATATACTGTACTACTGTCTATGTACTAGTCTCTATGCGTATATATTTGCATACTTATATGTCGTCGGACCAGTCCTGGAGCTCGCTCTCGGAGAAGAGCGCCTCGACGATGTTGACGATGAGGGAGTCGACGAAGGCGTTGCACCCCAGCGTGAACATCTGACCGATCCTGGTGCGCGCGCTGGATGCCCACGCGAACGCCGCGGCGCAGGCGACCACGGCCACGCACAGCCCCACTCCCTCCTCGATCTCCATCGTGTCCA
The DNA here is from genome assembly GCA_032594955.1 of Panicum miliaceum. NCBI lineage: Eukaryota > Viridiplantae > Streptophyta > Magnoliopsida > Poales > Poaceae > Panicum > Panicum miliaceum. Next base: position 2,705,430 of record CM064069.1, read on the forward strand.
GCTTCTTGAACAGCGAGCTGCCCGTTGTCAGCTCCACCGCCACGGCCGCCGCGAAAGCCAGCTGCAGCAGCAGCACCAGATCGCCAAGATCAGACCATGAGTCCAACGTGTACAGGTGAACAAGGACAAGGGAGGAAGAAGCGAGGAGTCTTCAGTCTTCACTCACCATGGCGAGGCGGCCGGAGATGGTCTCGAAGTCCTGGCTCTTGCGGGAGCTCTCGATGTAGTCGGCCAGCGACGCGAAGAACGGGGAGGGAGCAGATCCGCCCGAGTCCGCGGCGCCGCTCCCATCCTCCGCCCCCGCCAGAATCCTCCGCGTCACCACGCCGCTGCCGGCGCCGTACGACCGCAGCGTGCAGAGCCGGGGCTGTAGCACCGCCTTCCCGGCGTCGCGCTTCTTCGGCGGCACGGGAAGCGACGCCGTCGCCGCCGCCGCCACCTTCTGCGGCGCCAGCTCGCAGGTGATCACACGCGCCGCGGCCGCCATGGCGGGGCTCAGTCCCTGCGCTCCCTCCGGACGTCACCGCGCGCGGACTCGACGAGCTGCGATTCACTCGGCTTCTTGGAATCCGATCGCGAATCTGTGACTGTGGTTAACCAACCGGTGACTCGCCGCCTTTTTGAAAGTCTGGCGGGGACAGCGAGTGGCGGGCGACGCAGCCGTTCACCGCCCGGTGAAGGTGAACCCCCGCCTCGTGAGGCCGCCGGGGACTCGCGGCGAGACGCCCGCACGCCGACACGTCGCGCGGGTGCGCTTGGCTGGTGGTGAAGGGACCCCGGATTCATCCGTCAACGTCGCCCGCGGCCGTAAGATTGTCGCGTTCCCTTGTGTTCCAGCAGCCCACGCCACCGTTGCTTCCGCCGAGACGCCGGCGCGGGGGCGGAAGAACGTGGCGGCGTTCTCGGACACAGCCGTTGCTATCGGCGCTGCAGGATCGTGGAGCCCTCCCGCGCCGTTCGATCCTCATCCGAAGGTTCTCCCTTCCCGTAGACCTTTCTACATTTCGTCCTGAGTACTGGGAGACCGGCACAGGTGTTTGGTGATCAGGTGCGGATTATGACTCAGAATCTTGAGCTATTCGGTCCATCTTTGATCACTATGATTATTGTATGCAAAATTCTGAATCGAGATGAGTGATTTTTTTGGACTAACTGTTCATAGCTATAAGGGCCAAAATGTTTTTGAGGCTTGAGGTTGCGACGAGACGAAACTTTGATGCCGTAAGCTCTAGAATACAAGGCTGTGGTTCTTGTCCATAAATCATCAACTGGTTGCCAAGCTGTCTAGCTCTTCACGCATTCACGGTGAGCCAGCCTGCTGCAAAACGCAGCACACGTTTTCTGATGTTGGTGAGCTTTGAGAGGTCCAGGTCCAGAAAAACGGGAATTGGTGCGGTCATGCTCCTAGCTCGTGTTTTAACTTCTAACGGCTAGTACTCCCTCCGTCCCAAATTATTAGTCGTTTTAACTTTTCTAGATTCACAATCTTTTCTATGTGTCTATATATATTATGTCTAGGTGCATAACAAAATCTATAAATTTAGAAAATTCAAAACGAATAATAATTTAGGACGGAAGAAGTAGTTGTTTTTCTTTCACAAAATTGAATAAAGCTAGCTCAGTTTCCATGAGACATAAAATTTGATAGCAACACAATACATGAATACAAACACCTGGCGACGAACGAGTGAAGAAAGAGTACGAGGACATATCCATCTCCATCTCAAAGAGAACAATCGAAAAACGTATATATTGTATATTGCTAGCTTTTGTGTGTGTGTGTGTGGTCAAAGCTTCACAGATCCTACGCGCACGTCTCAGATAACATGGAACGACCGCCTGTCGATCTGTTCCATCCCTTCAACTATATTTTCTCTTTGAAATAAACTTGTAGTGTTTTGTAACGTTCCTCGACATGCATGCGTGCCAGACTGGGCCGTACTGGGTAGAATCGGCCGAACAAGTGGGCCCAGTAGTCCAATACGCCACATTCTGGCCCACGTTGTAAAAGTTGTTGGGTCTGCTGCCTTTTGCTAGTCTACGAGATGCCGCCGCCCACCAAGCATGACGATATACTTGGGCCCATTCAATTCTACTTAGCAGTTAGTACTGAAGGTCTACGGTGTCAACTCAATCTTAGCATTAGTTGCTCAACAAAAATTAATCCTGTTCTTAATCAATTCCTTTCCCCCCCTTCATTCCTGTAAAGCGAGATCCGTCCATCAATTGCTCTGACTATATCCACCGACCACTCTGTCCTAAGATGCGATGGCTGCAGTTGATCATAGAGATGAGGGATCAAATTGCATTATTATGTTTGTTAAATAAGGCCCGATCTTGTTGTGTTGCTGTCCCAAATCTCTGGCGCCACATCAGAAATCTTCTCGGCCCCATGCTTGGCTTGGGATAACCCCAAAACAGGCAGAAGTGCATGGAAGACATGCATGTTTAGCGTGTCCACGCTCTGGCGGGCCAGCACACATGCATGATTCAAAATGGACCTCCAGACAAAGATTAATCGCATTGTGTGCTGGTGTTGTCGTTACGGCTGGAGCGTACTAGTTCATGGTGTGACTGTACTGTGACACGAGGTGTATGTCGCAAGATATTATTTTTGAGATATTTGGATAATGGCAAAAGGAATCAATGAGCCAATGTTCTTGGGTGGAAAAGGAGAAAAGATTTAGAGTATCGAAAGGAGCCCCCGCGGCGAGCTCCTCTGCTCATCATTCTCTTCCTCTCCCTATCATCTATGCATGCTCCTCTCTTGCTAGGGTTTGTTGTATGCTGCAAGTGCATATTTCACGTGTTTCAGATATTTCAGAAGAATGTTGCAAGTGTTTTATGCAGATGTTGCAAAGTTAGATCTGGATGTTGCGATGTTGCATATGTTTCACACGCATGTTGCAAGTAATTTATCCGGATGTTGCATTTTTATTGAGATGTTTCATATGGATTTTTGAACGTTCCATAAAACATGAAACAGATGTTGCGGCGGGTTTTTCCCTCATCATTAACGGATGCCGTAATTTTTTCAACATGTTTTTGATGTTGCAAACATCAAATTTTTATATTACATACGTTATTCTTTGATGTTGCGTATGTTAATTTTAAATGTTTAAAAAAGATTTTCATGTTGCATGCAACATTTACGCATATTACGGCGGAAATTTTTACTCTAAACCACCGTCCGATGTGTCAGACATACGGGCGCTAGCAAGCCTCCGGCTCGGCCGTCCGACGCGCATCGGACGCGCGTCACCAACCCCCACCCGCTCCGCCCTTCCCCCACTCCCGGAGCTTCTATCCAAACAACACCGCCGTCTCAGCATCCACCCGTGTCCGCGTCGCGCGTAGGAGAGGAGGACCGGCTGGCCGGCGCGTAGGGGCAGCGGGGCTCACGCGGCCGGCGTGAGGCCGCGGAGCTCACGCGCGGGGTAGCAGGGCTCACACCTCCGGCGTGAGGCCGCGGAGCTCACGCGCGGGGCAGCGGGCCTCACGCGGCCGGGCGCGGGCGCGGTGGAGCTTTGGGCTTGTGCGGCCGGACGTGGGGCCACGGAGCTTGCGCGGCCAGTCGCGGGCGTAGCTTGCCGGCGGCGTGGCCTCGCTCACGGCTCCCCCGGCGCGCGAGCTCCCCCCGCGGCCAAGCTCTCCGCGAGCGAGTCCCTGGCGGCGAGCTCCTCTGCTCATCATCCTCTTCCTCTCCCTACCACCTATGCAGTGCTTCTCTCTTTTGCTAGGGTTTGCTGCATGTTGCAAGCGCATGTTTCACGTGTTTCAGATATTTCAGAAGAATGTTGCAAGTGTTTCCTGCAAATGTTGCAAAGTAAAATCTAGATGTTGCGATGTTGTATATGTTTCACACGCACGTTGCAAGTATTTTATCTGGATGTTGCATTTTTATGGAGATGTTTCATGTGGATTTTTGAATGTTCCATAAAACATGAAATAGATGTTGCGGCAAATTTTTCCCTCATCATTAACAGATGCCGTAGTTTTTTCAACATATGTTTTATGTTGCAAATGTTAACTTTTTATATTACATGCGTTATTCTTTGATATTGCATGTGTTAATTTTAAATATTGCAAAAAAATTTACTTGTTGCATGCAATATTTACGCATGTTGCGGCGGGAATTTTTATATAAACCACCATCCGATGCGTCAGACGTCCGGGCGCTAGCAAGCCCGAACTTAATAAAATACAAACACAGCTCTTAAATTATCTAGGTTAAATTTTAAAATTCTTTACTACCCCTTATATATTCTTAGTTTAAAATTTTATAAAAATACGAGTCCATCCTTAAATTATCCAGGCTAAATTATTTGTGTATAAGAGAAATGACCAAGCCCTGGAAAATGGGCATATCGGCGGAATGGTCGCGTGTTCATCGTTGGTGCAGCAGATTGTGATCGATGAGGCTGAGCTCTAAGCAGAGGGCGGACTTCTTCTTGTTGTCGGATTTTGTTCAGTCGCGAGCAGGTTCGTCAGCTTAGCGTCTACGATAGTTTTTCAGTTAGCGCGTACTTAGTTTCCTCCTGGGCTGCCGCTCTAAGGACAGCTTTAGTGTTTGGAATAGAAGGCGCTAAGATGAAGCTATGTCACAGTTGCTACCTTAGCAAAATTTTTTGCACGTTTAGCAAAAAGAATACTATATAATGCATTGTTGATAGGAGCCTCACCAACCATACACATTTACATACTACTATATACTACTACTCCACTAATATGCGTTCCAACCGTGGTGACAATGACACCATTGAGCTCGCGTCGAAGATAACTCTTTTCTGATATCGGAAAATTTCAGTTTATATTCTTGAATTATCGTAAAAATTTAATTTTCAACCTTCAACTACGAAATCGAAGATCATCTAACTGTTCAAACTGGGTAAGTTTGGCTCTTTGGATAGTTTCAAAGGTGATTTTATGTTTTAAAAAATAAAAATTCGAATTAGTTCTAAAAAGTCAAAATAATTTATTTTAAATCAGAAAATATGAAATTAGTACTAAAAATGTAACATATCTGTTGCTGCTTTATTTGAATGTTATTTATTAAAAAATAATAGGTATAACTACAATTCAATAAATACTAGAAATATAAAAAAATTAGATCCGAATAATGAGCATTGCTAGAGACGTGGAGCTAGAAACGAGCATTGCTGCCTGTTCCGAGGTCGAGGACAGGTAGAAGGACAAATGACACGATTTCTCATGTGGCGCCCGTGATTTGGTGAAGCAAAACAGCCGAACCACGCCATACTTAACAAATAATATACAAATGCAGTTTGCTGCTTCCTCGCTGATCACACGCGGCATCATTCTCTGAATATTTGCTCCGACAGCCACAGAGAGGATTAACTAATATACACTGCAAAAAGTGCCAAGCAAGTGGGGCCAAGAATGCGATGAAGCAAGAGCTCAATCGAGCTGCTGCTCTTGGCAATAATATAATACATTTGCATCCGTCGTGGGTCTGAGAGATACACGGTAACTGAATAGTATCCTCGCGTGCGCGTGGGCCTCCATGTTCGGCGAAGCCGACGCGTCCAGCGACGCCGCGCCGTGTATAAATGGGGTGCCCGTTGATAGCGAGAGGACTCACCAGTCGCAACTCAGACAACAGAGAGCAAATTGTTGTACAACCCACTAGCTTTGTAGCAGCGGCTGCAACGTCTGGGCTCTGCGGAAGAGGTTAGCAGAAAGCACACACAGCTCGGCAGCTTCTCGATCACTGCCTTGTTAGCACCCATGGCCAGCTACTTCACTGCACAGCTCAAGGACATGTTCTTCGTGCTCGTTGAGCGCGTCACGGGCTATGGCTGGAGCGAAAGCCAGGATGGTTCAGGTAAATATTCTCGAGCATTATTGCCGCTCTGAAAAAGGCTACTTTTGAAGTGTGCAAATTAAATGAAGTGGCTGGTTAATTGTTTCTGCTCTATTACTTCATGCAGGTGCACAAGAGCCCACCAAGTTGACATCTGAAGAGGTCTCTCCGGCTGAAGAAGAGGTGGCCGTGGTACAGAACATTCAGATCAGAGCAAGAAGTAGTGCGGATCCCCTTGTGCCAGGTGGCACAAAGCCTCAGGTTAACTAGCATTATGAAGGGACAATAGAGCTTAGGTGCAGTCTCTACATCGTGTTTGCTTCCATGGCCTCCAGAAGATGTCTGCTGGTGTTTTTAACTTTTCAAGCAAGGATACGTATGCGTATCTCAATCCTGTTCTGTCATGCATTCTGATCAGAGCGTGTTCAAGTCCTATCACTTAGTTTGTAATCGCTATCATGTATGTTTGTGTCGGCTCATGGTCGAGCTTTGTATTAGGTTGTCTGTGTCATGTTTGTTGATCAAACTTGTAGTGTTCCTTCATAAAGCATGCACTAATCTAATCGATCCTTTCTTCAGCTTAAGCAGTGTACTCAAAGCTCCTGTCTTATTGCTGTATGTGTTCTATCTACGTGATCAAACAAGCAAACTTTGTTGTATATACAAGACACATCTGATCCCCATTACATTTTCTCTGAAGAAAAAAGAATTGGGCTCCGGCCCCTTATAATACCACTCCCCAAGAAATGCAAATGACCACAGTTTCCAACAAAATAATTGAACAACAATGATACAAACTCTAGTCTATCAATGCCATAAAATTCCAATTTTAGTTACGATATACGCAGTGAGAATAGAAAAGATGATACTACTTAAAAATGTTTCATAAAATAAAAACATGATAAAATATAGTGCTACTATTCACTGAGGTATACACATTTTATTAGTGGCTCTCCTGTCTCCATAGACCATATATGCTACATTCTAAGTTGATAACCGTGTAATTTCTCACGTGTTTTCATGACGATCTGTGTTACTCCTAGGGAAGTGATAATATATTAACATGTAGCACATGAAAAAAGAACTTTTGGGACGTAGTACACTTTCTGGATTTTTCGCCTTTAGGGATTTTTCGCCTCTCTATCTAAAGAGCGCCCGCGGAGAGCTTGCGCCGCGGGGGGAGCTGCGCCGCCAGGGGCAGCTCGCGCGCTGGGGAGCTCGCCCTCGGGAGGCGCGCCACCAGGGCCAGCTCGCGCGCCGGGGGAGCCGTGAGCGAGGCCGCGCCGCCGGCGAGCTCCGCGGCCCCACGTCCGGCCGCACAAGCCTAGAGCTTCGCCGCATCCACGCCCGGCCGCGTGAGCCCCGCTGCCCCGCGTGTGAGCTCCGTGGCCTCACGCCGGCCGCGTGAGCCCCGCTGCCCCTACGCGCCGGCCAGCCAGTCCTCCCTACGCGACGCGGGCACGGGTGGATGATGAGACGGCGGTGTTGTTTGGATAGAAGCTAAGGGAGTGGGGGAAGGGCAGAGCGGGTGGGGGTTGGTGACGCACCGAGCCGTAGCATTCCCGTTTGAATTAAGAATATACAAGGGTCAAACTGGATTGTGAACGAATATTAGGGTCACGATCCATTGTCACCCCTATATTCGCTCTATCGTGCCAGCACCTTATTCGTTCTTTTGAGGGGAAAAATTCCACCTCGATCGTTTGTTTAGTACAACATAGTACATAGAACACAAATAAGAAACTTGGAGAAAAATACACTATCTTGAAGCTAAATGACTCCATAAACATTATTATTACATTGATCGAGAAACATGCATGTGGCACATACACAACCTAGCTACGTACTGCTCTCAGCAAGCTCTCAAGCTCATCAGAGGGTATACAGTAACAGAAGTGCAAGACAAACACGCCAAGTTGATCACAATGCAGCATGAAGCCAAATTAAAAGGATCGCAGCATACGGCTGGGACGCACACATCCTTGCATGACGTCCTCCCAGTGCCAGGCCGGGTACCCCTCGACATCAGTTAACCTGAATCTCTGAGCCTCCTGGCACAGAGGGATCCCCGGCGCCTCTTGGTCTGATCTCGTGGGGGCGTGCCACAGCCACAGGCGCTCGATCTTCAGCCCGGCGGCGGACCTGCTCATCGCCGCCCGTGCCCGACGCGAAGCTGGCCATGGGAGCTGCTGCTAGCTTTAATTTGTGGGGTTGCGCTAGCTAAGTGCTTGCGCTATACTATGTGCTACGTCGTCACGCCGGGCTGGGGCTCTGAGCTCTCTATGCTTCTTAGCTGCTTGATGGTTTTAGTGGCGAAAGGTGAGTGCCCATTTCTGCTATGAACCGGGTGCCTGATTTATACACGGCATGAAGCACGTCAGGCTTGCCGAACGAGCATGCTGTCCACGCGACGCGCGTGGGAGGATTTTTTTTTTTTGAACTTAAACGTGGGAGGATATTCAGAGTTGCTTGCGTTGCATTATGAGATCGGACCGGATCACATTTGTGTCGGTAGTCCGCATGTGTATCATATGGTTGGCGACTCAATCAATTAGGCTCTCAATCTCATTATATCTCATTTTTTATTCATTTAAGGCTCATCAGCTGCAGTACTGCTATATGATTGCAGGCTCGTACCAGTACCTGCTGCATTCTTTTACGCGTAAATAGTAGAAAGAAGTAACTATTTGGAAAAGAAAACCCCTGATTACCTTCTCGTGCATAATCACCCTTAAAAATAGAGGATTTTGTCAGAGTAAAAATTAGATGTAGAGATGTGACCAAAGTGTCTGCTGTGGTGGAAGGTCTCATGAAATTTCACTTCTACGATTTCACCTTTGAGAGAGAACTGCCTCAGGAAGCAGTGGTGGAGCCAGGACCCGGGCTGCCCGGGCTCCAGCCCTGGTCCCGAGGCTAAAATTTCATGGAAGCCTAGTTAATTAGTGAAGAAAATGTGTAAGTTAAAATAAATGTTAGACTATTTTAACTAATCAGCTCGGGGCTCAGCTCAATCCTGACTCCGCCCCTGACTCCGCCCCTATTAGGAAGGCTGGACTAGAACTACTGACAGGCCTAGGGGAGAAAGTCCTCCAAAAAAACCCAAATGGGGGGTGGCAGCTCTCAACAGGGTGGCAGTGATTGCACTCAACGACAAAAAAAAAAGACAGGAAGTGATTTGTTCAATCAGGTATTCAGGTGTAGAAAAAAGCAAAAAATCAGTGATAATGTTAATTTTCAAACAAATCAGTCCCAAGATGGGACAAATAAAAGCTGCAGTGAGAGAAGTTTTACCTCCAGTTATGGCTAGTAGTGGAGAAAAAATAAGGCTTCGAGAGGCACTACTTCTATGGATGTGGATAAATGTTGAAAGGATAAAAATGAGGATGTCAGTGGAGATGGGAGTGAGGATCAAGGTCTGTGCTTTGATGATATTATTTCACCAGGTGGTGAACATCTCACTTTTGGGACCTTTCAAAATATGAAAATTCAGAGGCTGTGGACAGTGCATCTTAATGACAATATCTCTGCATGTTATTAATGAATATGGTTCCAATTTCTATAATTACAAATATATGGTCCTGCATCATATATTTGTAATTATAGAAATTGGAACCATATTTCTTATGCTGCTATTGAAGCAAATGAATATGGTCCCAATTTCTATTGACAGTGCTACTGACAGGCCTCCTCTTCAACACCAAAATGCCTGAAGGGAAACTGTGGAGGAGACAGTAGTGGTGGAAGATGTTGAGGCTGCAATAGAAGAAGGAAACGAAGCTAGTGGGCAGCCTACTTTCCCAAGTCCATACAATGGCACACAAGAGGCACCAGTGGATTTGTCCAGTCAGGAAGATTACAATGGATCACCTGATGCTGGGGGGTCAGCCAAGAAATTGACAAGGCAGCTTGATGAGGAAAAGGTTCAATCCTCGCCATTTGAATTTGCACAAGCAATTAATTTTCGTGATCATTTGTCTCGAAGTCTTGTTGTTTGCACCAAGGCAAAGTTTCTGGCAAAGGACAGGAGATAGGATAATTTACGTAATTAGAGATGGCAGGTTCAGGGTTCAGTGTTCGTTGCCAGACCCAAATTCTGCCACCATACTAGCTAGTTCGTTGTGGCGCGAGGCATGAGAAGCAGAAATATGTCTTAACTAGAAATTAAGGAGGAAACATAAATCAACTAATCAACATTACGTATTACACCAAAAAAGGTCATACACCAACTCGCACGGCTTGCAAAGGTACTTTTTTCTGTAAGTAAAAAACATTCAGAATTCAGAACGCTAGCAAATGTCGTCACACTACTGCGAGAGACATGGAAGTTCTGCATCCATGGCGTACGTACGCTCAGCAATCCTAGGCAACCCCGGCGTGCGATCCATCTGGCACGGTAGGATCTCCACCTCTGGACCTAACCTCAACGCGCTGCAACAGGAAATCCAGCAACAGAAATGTCATTAGCTATCATACTCGACCGGATGGATGCATGTGTTCGACCACTGACAACTGTTGACGGTAGGCGACATGTATATACCTGCACGGTGTAGAGCTTGGTGGGCTCCTGCACGTCCTTGGCACCGCCGGCGCGGCCGCAGCCGGCGACGCGGTCGACGAGGCCGAGGAACTTGTCCTTGATTTGAGCAACGAAGTTGGCCATGGGACTAGGGGAGCTTTGTTGCTAGTATAGGTGTGCAGCAGGCAGCGGTGCTACGGCCTCCCGATCGAGCTTAATTAGCTGATGGAATAGTAGGGGCTAGACCTACACAAGAACTGAACTAGGGATCTCTCTGAAGTGCTCAAGCCGAATAGCTTCTGCTTCTTGCCGTGTTCTTTGGGTGGATGCTGGAGACGATCGCCGAGCACCCCATTTATACACGACCGTCGATCGACGAGCGAGGCCGCGTGAGCTTGACCGCGACAGCATGCATGCCCCACGCGCGCGCGTGCCAGGATATTCAGAATCGCCTGGCTTTTTCGCTGTTCAGACATCAGACAGACCCACGACGAGGCATCAGAGAATTTCTCGGTCGCCGCGCGCGTGTATCATGTGGTTGGTGAGTGAGAGCACCTGAAAACGGAGCTCTTGATTGCATCGCATTATTTAGCCGGTTAATTTATTCGCTTCTACTACGTCTACGTGTAAGGCTGCTGGCTGAATTTTTAATTGCCCGGCCGCTCCGCACCAGTGTATGCATGCTAGCTCCATGTGAAGCGATGCGATATATGGTTTGGGCATGCAGTTGGTAGTACTTGGTAATAATATAATCCGATCGTGGTCAGTGATGGCGGCAACGGCAACTTATTGTAACATTGTTATATATATTTAATTTGTTAAGTATATAGTCTGACGATGTTATCTTGCTGTCCCAAAATCCCGGGTCAGACGAGAAATCCCGTTGTCTGTTTAATATTTAATTTGGCCGCATGCCTACATGTAGGAATGCCTGGCGTGGGGAGATAACATGGCTTCTGATCCGTGAATCATCATCCTTTCAGTTTCCTAGATGTCTGTCACACAATGCCCCTAAAATTATTTTCAGATCAGCCTAGAGTGTTTCTCCTAGGAATAAACACTTCCTTTGGATCCTCCATCTGAATTTGGATGTCAGAGTGAATTTGTGCAGGCTGTTTTACTCGATCACATTTCTGATTTCTAGAACCGGTAACATAGCCATATATTCCCCTGCGTCCAAGGTAAGACGCACAATTCATTCTAGTCTAGCACTGCGACTGCTTGTTTCCTCGAGCTGTCAGTTGTGCTTGTGCGTGGGCTTCTATCTGTTCATGGCAAGATTGCTGTATAACTGATTAACTGACAATGTAAACTTCTGCAAATGTCAACCCTTGATTGCAATCTTGTAAATGGTCAGAATCAGGGGCTCAGCTCCGAACCCTGAATTTGCAATCCGCGAAGAAATTATGAAGCAGGTCACACTTGCTCTCCACCTTCAGTTCAGTTAATAAAATTCTGAAGCAGGTTACCGGTGCTCTCCATTTTCAATTCAGTAAGGCAGTTCATGCACCTCCAATTTCAGTTTCGATTCGCCTCTGGAGCCGTCAAACGGTCAGAGGTGAGAAGCAGGATTTCTTTTTTTCCACGATTGCGGCCGTTGTTGAAGGCCAGCTTCAGCAGCAACAAGGACGAACGCCTCCTAACTTGCAAGAAGGCGTAGGATCCGAATCGCAGAACAGGTTGAAGGCACGGATCAGATGGGGGCACAGGACAGTCAGGGCACCATGGTAATGAGGGCAGCAAGCGCTGGTCGCCTTCCCGTTGCTTCCTGTTGAAATATGCAATGTATACTTGGAATATTCTATGAGATTGTGGAAATCACAAGAAACTACCTTTGTAAAGATAAGAATAAGATTGTGACAAGGTAAGAAGGTTCTAGAAGAGTGGAGGACATGTATAATTCATAGTTGTTATGCTTCATGGTGAAGTATAGAATATTCTAGAGAAGAGATATTTGTATGATAGGATAAAGATGGAGAAAAATCTAGAATTGTAGAAAAGTATAGAAGGTGGACACATGGCAACACCATATGAGCCACGGAGTCCTATATATGGGGTCACTCTCCTCCCCCAAGCCATGTCAAGTAGAAGCTATTTGAAGATGGCATAGGTAGCCACCATGGCATAAGGGGTCTCAAGTAGGAGTGTGGCATGATAGCCATATATTGTGTCATGGTAGGGTAGCCACATAAAGAGTATAAGAGTCTTGTGTTGTATCAAGTTATAGTAGTGAATAAAGAGTTGAGTTCTCTCGTAAAGAGTTGGTCTTCCGTATTGGTGTCAAGGTAAGGATCTTCTTGGTGTGTGAGTATAGGGTCCACAGAAGAAGTGGTATCATACCGCTTCTCGGAAGTCGGTGTCAAGGTGATAGGCGCCGATTTCTCAACACTTTCTGATTCTCGTCCATGGCGTCGAGGCGAGGGTGGCTCTTGGCCGAGGAGGCGAGGAGACAACGGCGCGCGTGGGGCCATACGGCGGTAGCGCCAGCGCCGCGGATGGGCACGTTCCCTAAATAAAGGTGGCGTGGATGCGTGATGGTTGGAATGGCGGCGGTCGCTGCCCCCCGCCGGCAGCGCCGCCTCATTCGCTGCCATATTTCTGGCCGATAAGTTTTTTCACCAAACCACATGAGGTCCAACATTTTCCACAAAACTCACTGAATTGGATCGCGATTATTACTCGCGATCCAATATTTTTCAGAAAACCATCTATCTGGGGTAGATTTTTTACATAAACGCCCTCTTCCTCCTCTATTTGGCTTTTTCTTCTCCCCACCAACGATCCGCCGGCGCCGATGACCGCTGCAGCTCCCATAAGTGGTAGCGCAAAGTTCCAGACCACCCCTTCCCCTTCGAACCCTAGCGCTGGCTCGTCCTCTCTTCTGAGGCAAAGGAGATTCAGATTCCTCTAGCTCCAATTTCACGACTCGCCGGTCAGCCGCTCTTGTTGAGCCAATAGGGGCGCATGAGGCGACACGGAGACCTCGATTATTCGATAGTTCGACTGCGGCGTGCCGGCGACGTACGGCGCGCGGTGACGGTGCGGGGCCTCTGCTGGCTCTCGAGGACGAAACGCTTGTCGAGGGCTCGAGGCCACAGAACCTGCAATGCAGATAAGCTCATCCAGAGCGCTGCCTGCTAAACTGTGCATGTACACCGGTGAGGGATTCAGGGTTGACGATTTCCTGTAGCTCAGCCTTCTCAGGAGATGCCGTTCCGGCGTGCCTGCAACGCCTGGACGGCGTTCCACAGCAAAGAGCAAGACGTGCGTATGCATTCATTTATTCATTTTTTTTGAAAAGGAAAACTTTATTAATTTTAAGAAAAATACATCAAGGTGATACATCATCTTGAAATTTTTCCGACCCCTGCCCTAAGAGCACACAGCCTGAAACACAAGAGTTTTGACACAAGCCGACACACTAATGATTGCCAATCCTGAGACTATACCGCCACTCATGTGCCGGGGCAAAAAAATTCTTGGCCACCCGAGTCAAGAAGTGGGACGCCACTATAAGAATATCCTGCGTAGTATGCTGCTGAAGTATAGCCCACGTACGTAGCCAGTGAGTAGTCGAGAAGATAACCTGCAAAAAGAAAGATTTTTTGTTATAAAAAACCACAACGTTTCTGCAGAACCAGACAGAGCAACACAAGGCTGCCGCACCTACAAGGACCAGTTATTTAAATTGTTTTGGTATTCCGTTTAGCCAGCTCTCAAACATATTAGGTACACTGCGAGGTTTAGAAAGGCCCCAGGATGCATATACAGCTGCCAAGGCCAGGCGATCGCGCTAGTCGGCAATCAAAGAGCAGATGTTGTATCGTTTCATTTTCATGACAGAAACAGCACTATTGACTTCCTTGCCAGTTCCTTTTTGCTAAATTGTCTTTAGTATGGGTAACACCTCGCCTGAGGAATCACAGAAAAATTTTAATCTTTAGTGGGACCTTTAGTTTCCAAATTCTCTTGTTGAAATTAATAGTATTTTGATTAATCAGACCAAGATAATGTGATTTTACCGAAAAGACATCATTCTGATCTAGGTAGCATTTGAAATCGTCTCGTTCGTGGGATAAAACCACAGATTGAAGCCTTGCAACAATGTTATTCCACATTACCAACTTGCTACCAATTAGATCGCTACGCCAGGATAGATTCGGATTTGGTGTACTCAGTATCTCGGTCACTGTATCCTGTTTCTTCTGTACAATGTTGTAAAGTTGGGGATATTGATCTCGAAGCGGCCTATTCTCTAGCCAAATATCCTCCCAGAACCTTACTTTACTTGTGACCCATCTTTTATAATAAAATTTCCGAATCTTAGAAAATCTCTTTATTTTCATTAGAATTGCCCAGAAATGAGAGGCCCTGCTCTTCCATTGGACTTGTACCAAACGTTTAGTCCCGAGATATTTATTGCGTATCATCTGTTGCCAAGTGTCATCTGTCATTAACAGACGGTACAACTATTTACTGAGCAAAGCTATATTCTTTAATTCTAAGTTATGTATCCCTAGTCCCCCTTGTTCCTTCGGTTGACACATGATGTCCCATTTTGCTAACCTGTATTTTCTTTTTTCTCATCACACTGCTAAAAAAAATCTAGAGCAAAAGTAATCCAACTTTTTGCGAACTCCTTTTGAAATTTCAAAGAAGGACATCATGTGCATCGGTAGACTACTAAGAATGGAGTTTATGAGTGTAAGACATCCCCCAGTTGAAAGATTTTTACCCTTCCAACTACTGAAGTTTTCTCGAATCCTTCTAGCACCCTCAACCGGTCGTTATTTGATAACTTCCTATAATGAGGAATTCCTAAATGAGAGATAGGGAAGGCACCCGTGTTGCAGCTAAACAGTTGCATGTAATGACTTTCAAAGTTCTTTGAATCATTAAAGCAAAAGATTTCACTCTTATAAAAATTAATTTTCAGACCCGGTAATTGCTCGATTGCACCAAAATAAGTTATGTTCTAAAAAGAGTATTAAGAGTATTGTGTTGTCAGCATTCATTTGGTCAGCGACCGACCTATCCCCACGGAGGCGCTGGACGCAGCGCTTCTGGCTGCCGGAGACGCACGGCAGAAGCAGCTCGCGTTCCAGGCGCGTGCGCTGCGACATCGACATGGGGAGGACCCGGCGGCACGGAACGACACGGGACGAGCCCGCCAAGATCGCCGCAGCGCTATCTGAGGCGGTGCAGCATGGTACGGGACGAACCCGCCGAGGTCGCCGCCGCGGCGTGCTCCGAGGCAGCCGGCATGAGGGCGGCGCACCATGACACGGGACAAACCCGCCGAGGTCGCCGCGGCGTGCTCCGAGGCAGCCGGCATGAGGGCGGCGCGCGACGGACTACGATGCGCTGAGGAAGATGAACAGGGGCCTTTTTTCTTTTGTGATTATGCTCGTAGATCTCGGCCGGTCAAGTTCGATCCGACGGTTATTATAGAGCCCAGGGTGGACGGTATTTCATTTGCCGTCCACCCCGGGACCGCGGGACGGTATTTGATTTGATCTACCGTGCCCCCCCCTTGGGGTCGCCGTCGCGCGGCCTCTCGCCGCCGCGCGCCTGGCCGCCATCGTCCGACGGCAACCACGCCGGCACGCCGTTGTGAGCTCCGCCACGTGATGACGCGCAGGGGTAGGAGGTTCGTGAGCCGCCTCTGGACCCGCCTCGTGCCCCTCTGTACCGTCCCTCCCAACCGGCACGGCAAGACCATGGCCGCCATGGCAGTCGCGTGCAACGGCATATGTTCGCGTCAGCCACGCGGAGCTCGAGAACAAGCACCTCGGAGATGGGCACTGGGTCGTGCATGACTAGCTCCAGGTGGTGGCGCTTCTTCGAGATCGGCGGCGCGGCAAACAATCTTCATCTCCGAGGTAGCCGTCGTCGAGCGGCAGCGCGAGCTGGTGGACCTGATCGCCTGGACAGCGTTCCAAATCCAAGGCAAAGCGGTCATGTCTGCGATCAATCGACTCTCTGTCATTGGACTTGTTGCCGCTGCAGCTAGAGGGGGTGGCTAGACCTCAAGCGCAAGGTCGCGTTCCCACCTTCCCGCTGCCGGACGAGCGTCATAGGCATCTCGTGTTCCCCAGGGCGTGCATGGCGGGGATAAGGTGGAGACGCCGTACCGTGGACCGAGAGGACCTGGCGGCGCGGCAAGACGGAACAAGCACCGCCGAGATCGCCGCGGCGTGCTTCGAGGCGGACGGCGGGCGGGCTGTGTTCGGCGACCGGTGCGTGGTTTTCCGCGAGGACTGATTTGACGAGAGAGGGAGGTGGGAGAAGGGCCCCTTTTCGCGATTATCGTCTTAAATCTTGACCGCTCAAAGACCCATCCGACGGCGGAGATACACCGAAGGGGTGGACGGTATTTGATTTACCGTCCATCCCTGACCCCGGCCAGGAGCTCTGGCGCTCCCCTCCGCGGCGACCTCGCCGGGCTCGTCGCTGGCAACCAAGCCTTTGTGGCCTCCACCGCCTAGCTTCTACACGAACGCGCTCTCGGATGAGCGTTTTCGCCGGCGTGCCGTCCCGTGGACGTCGCTTCCGCTGCGCCCCTTCTCGCCAGGCCGGCATAGTTGCGTGTGACAAGCCGACAACTTCAGCCATCGCCCGGAGGCTCGGGCGCCCCGCGTCGTGCTAGCTCGTTCTTCCCGCTCAGCACTGCAGGACCATGGCCGCAGGGGGAGTCGCGCGCGGCAACATACATTCGCCTCAGCCTCGTGGAGCTCGAGAACAAGTACCTCGAAGATGGGCGCTGGATCGTGCATGAAGTGCTCCAGGCGGCGCTCCTGGGAGGCTGGGAGATCATCGGCGCGGCCAACCGTCTTCATCTACGAGGTAGCCGTCATCGTTCGACCGCGACCGCGAGCGGAAACGCTGTTGGTGGACCTGCTCGCCTGGACGGCGTTCCAAGGCAAAGCGTTCATGTCTGCACCAGCCGACTCGCTGCCACTGGACTCGGTGACGCTGCATCGGAGGTGGCTGGACCTCAAGCGCACGGTCGCGTTCCTAGCTCCCCGCTGCCAGCCGGACGCGCGCGCGGGACAGGGATCTCATGTTTCTAGGCGTGCACGGCGGGGGTAAGGTGGAAGTGTCGTACCATGGACCTAGAGGACCTGGCGGCGCGGCAAGACGGAACAAGCGCCGCCGAGATCGCGGCGGCGTGTTTTGACGCGGGCGGCGGGCGGGCACGGTGCGTGGTTTACCGCGTGGACTTAGACGCGCGAGGGAAGTGGGAACTGGGAAGAGTGGACTTTAGTGATTACCGTCTTCAATCTCGACCGCTCAAGACACATCCGACGCAGCAGATACGCCTAGGGGGTGGACGGTATTTGATTTACCGTCCAGCCCTGACCCCGGCCAGAAGCTCTGGTGCTCACCTCCGTGGCGACCTCGCCGGGCTCGTCGGTGGTAACCACGCCTTCGTGGCCTCCACCGCTTAGCTTCTATACGCACGCGCTCTCGGATGAGCGTGTTCGCCAGCGAGCCGTCCCGTGGACGTCGTCTCCGCCGCGCCCCTTGTCTCCACGCCGGCATAGTGGCGCCAGACAATTTCAGCGGGGGCGTCGCGCCGCCATCTCCGGAGGCTCGAGCGCCCCGCGTCGTGCTAGATCGTTCTGCCCCCCATCACGCGCGGCAGAGGCATCTGCGTCACCGGACGGGCCGCGCCTCCACTTCTCCCCGTTTTCTGAGACGCTGGATTATTTGGTGCCCCGAGTGGAGGTCGGTGCTCCCCCGCTGTTGCCGTGTGGGCGTGCTCTGTGCTCACCGGCGCGCGGAGGGGGGATGTGCGCGGCGCGTCCAAAGGTGAGCGCAGGGGTGTGAGAACTTGAAGCCCATAATGCGTTTGCCCAGGCAATCCCACTGTGTCTCTTACGCTTGCTGAACATTGAGGGATTTGCAAGCTGAATGTGGCTTCAGGCTAGTTAAATGTTATCAATAATTTCAGAGAGATGCCCAGGTGCTCTTATGTGATGACTCTTTAAGATATCCAAGAGAGAACAAAATGTTTTGATTGTGCACAGTTTGTTCACCAAGGTAGAGACTGAAACAGGGAAGTCCATATGTTAGCAAATGTAGCTTGTACTCGAGGAGATGCGGCCGTCATGTATGGGCTCCCTGCTCCCCTCTTGTATTTAATTTCTTGATGCAAACACTGCTACGAATGATAGAAACATTGCATAACCTAACCATCTAGAGCGTCCCTCTAACACTGTCAGGTCCATATATATTATTCATAGAATTTTAATATCACAAGTCAAACGGCTGTGCAACACAATTTCAGAAAATCATAACTTCTTCACATGTGCTTGGCTGAAGATAAAATTTATATGAAAATTATAGCGCTTGATGAGGTCTACGGTTGTAGTTCACAACTTTTGCTTCTGAAAGCAGTTTTACTACCGAAATAATCAATAAAATGTTCGAATCTCTATATGTATATCTAAATGTTATATTCCATTGAAAAATTTGTTATTTTTTATGATATACTCAGCGTAGTATACTTTATACTTTAAATAATAATATTTTTTGAATAAGTGCTGCAAAGAAAAGGGACACGTTGTCGCCGGTTGAAATGGTGAATTTAAATTTCACCATTTGAACTAGTGGTATTTAAGTTCTTCCTTTTGAGCTGGCTGTATATAAGTATACTTTCGGAAACTTGGTACTAGGGATATTGTTTTTGCAAAAAAAAAATAAAAATAAAAATATAAACAGAAAAATCTATGGCGAGCTCCGGAATGTCCACCAGCTACAGGCCCACATCAGACTTTATTGGGCCCATTTCAATCTCAAACTTCACCTTCACGACAGGAATGATAAAGAATAGTACATGGGAGGCGATCAAGCACTTGAGTGGATATACCTTGTTTGCGCCGGCGCCGCGGCCGCCGCAGCTGACGACGCGGTCGACGAGGCCGAGGAGCTTGTCCTTGAGCTGAGCGGCGAAGTTGGCCATGGACGATGATGAGCTAGCTCAGTGATGAATTCCCTTGCTTGCTTGCTTGCTATGGTTGGTAGTGGAGTAGCGGGGAGTGCCGGAGTCGACCGCCGGGCGTGCCATTTATACACGCCGTGGCGGCTCGCCGGACGCGTCCGCTTTGCTGGACGAGGCCCACGACAGAGCAGAGGCCGGGTACTCGGCATGCCTCGCGCTTCAGGAAATTCAGAGCGATTATTATTAGTTTTTATTAGATCGCACGCGTCTCACACGGTTGGCGAGCCTCTCCCCTCCCATCGAGCAATCGCGCCGCTTGAATGAATCCTTTGAAAAGAAGGCTCGATCGCCTACAGGAATGAACTAGCGTGCGTTGTTATTTATTACACGCTGCGTCCATTGCATGATATGATTACCGGGTCGACCATGATCAATTGATCGTGTACTGGTAGATTATTGTTCTTAATACTTTTATTTATTTAGCGGAAAGGAGTACGCACTATTTTGCATCGATTATTCAGCACGAACTAACCATCGATTACACCGTTGAGTAGTACTCCATATTTAAGAATTTTTGGACCGACGGCAATGATGAATTGATGCTTTCTTCCAATATCTTTGGGGCCACACGATAAAGCTCGACTTCCACTTTTTTTACACGCAATGAGCCGGGAAGGGCCGCCTCGCTCTAAGAAGTGAGAACCTTCGTCATCCCACATGTGCAGTGATATGCACGAGCATGACGGTTGTTCCAACGGTCAGAGCTCCACCTGTTCATCACAAGGGATTGCCTATTTCTCAAGTGATTATTTAACTTTTTGTTACTGTTCAGTAACTTTCCCATGGTAAAGCTCTTGTCAATTGCTTCTTAAAGGGGAGTTCTAGCATCATGGGAATGCGGATGGACAAATCATTTACGGTTAACACTTCTCCACGTGAACTGTGAGCGGGTAACATTTTTCAACCCCAAAAGTCAAACATAATTAACGGAAAAGATATGACAATTCCCTTGTACTTTAACATCGACTTTCAGTTTGTTTCAGCTTTTAGTTTTGGCTTCTGGTCAAAGCCAAAAGCTGAAAGCAACAGCTAGGTTTCGAAATTGGCTTTGTGAGGAACAAAAATTGCATTTGTATTACTCATTCCGTTTCAAATCATTTTATCTTTTTTCTAGATACGTATTATTTCTTATCTAGATATATTGACAATGTATATCTAGGCCTATAGCAAATATCGTGTATCTAGAAAAGCTATAATAATTTATAATTCTTACACGTCTGCAACCGTGGGATGCTATTTTGAGGATATTAGTTGTAGTATAAAATTTAGAAAAAATTTCAAATTACTTCTCTCAATTATGGCTTGGGAAGCTATATAAAATTTTTAGGATATATTGAACTAAGATGTAGTTAAGGGGAGTAATCTGGACTTTTTTCTAAAATTTATTGATTCATTAGCACGGGCGCAGATGTGAGGTTAGCGTCATGGATTGTCCCAAGATCACAATGTTACGTTGTTCCACACTTGAAACATGCCTAATAAGTTGTAGTATAAATAAATACGAACAATGTGTACATCATCACAGCATCATCACCCACCCGAGTTCGATGCCCTACATCGACACCCGGGTGTCTCACCGGGACTTGCCCCCAAATAATTTGCAGGAGCCTCACGAGTGTGGAGGTAGAGTGACGTGCCTGCCGTCTACGGAGTTCGTGGGACTTCAGTGAGCTCTTCAAGGACGTGCAGTATGTATAGTTTTATAGGTCTAGCGTGCGCCTAGAGGTGTGAGTTAGCGTGAGTGTGAAGTGTGGTGTGCGATTGGGCATGTGTTCAGATACTACAGTTTGTACGTGTAGACGTGAGGTCAAAAAAAATCGGTTCATCACCCATTCAACCGAGAGCAGCTCGAGGAACAGTGACCTGAAAGCGTCCATGTGGACCCGCCGGAGCACGGACACCGTCACCTGCACCCCGTCGCCGTCCCTGGCGCGGACCAGCTGCACCTTCCCGTCTTGGTTCATCCTCACCGGCACCGTCCGCCTCGGCCTCCCCCACCCGAAGTCGGCAGCTTCGTACGCCCTGAAGCTCGACGACCCTGACACATTCAGCAGCCGGTCCCTGGGTATCGGGCCAGAGATCCTGATGTGATCTCACCCCAGGACTGGGTCCTCCATCATCTCGCGGACACCTCCCTGAACTGCCGAGTGCCGACGCCGCAGCCGCCAGCGCTCGCTCGCCGTCGAGCTCCCGTGCCGGCTGCGTCGCGAGGCACCCGCCGAGGGAGGCGCCGAACTACTCCGACCCGTTTTTCTGGGCCTCGGCAGTAAACTGGGCCGTGCTGGCCGCCTTTCGGCCCACCCGACGCTCTAGCTTGCCTCCGCCGCTTCGGATCCGGCCGCTCGTTCTCGATCTGACGGCCTCCGTGACCTCCGGGGCGGACGGTAAATGAAATATCGTTCACCCGGTCGGTATCTGAGATACCGTCCACCCCCTGTTCCCCGTCGCGACCGTGGTCACCGTGTTTTCGACGCCGCGGCCGCCAGCGCTCGCTCGTTCTGGAGCTCCCGCGCCGGCAGCCTAGAGAGGCACGCGCCGAAGTGCTCCGCGCCGGCGGGAGGGTCGAGCCGGTCACGGACGTCGGCTAAGAAGACCAGGAACACGTCCTTTTCAGCGGGGACGGACCTGCAGCGCACGAAGCACGTCCAGGCCAGCGCGACGGCGGCGACACGACGACGCGCCTTCTTGGGCTTCGCCGAGGCGGATGATGCGCTGCTTCAGCCCCGATGTGCTGTGCGTCCAAGGTGATCTGAACGTCCAGCGGATGAACCGCAGCCGATCTTCTTTAAGAATCGAGGGCGTCGTCGCCTATGTGTTGTACACGGTCCGTCCTATTTCCGGCCGGTTAGAAAATCGATCGAGTTCTTTGAAGATATATGCGAAGAACGGCTCCCAGGAACGTACCACCAGCAAGTTCGGCCAGGGCGTATTTTTCAGGACGCTCCGGGGCAGCTCCTCGCCGCCAGGCAGACTGACACGCGAGCGATCGAAGCACGGAGGCGGCATGGGCGGTGTGTCCCCCCGGCACGCCGCGGCCCATGCCTCCACGAACCTCCACAGCGACCGCCCGTCGGCGACGGCGTGGTGCACGGTGACCCCGAGAGCCACCCCGCCTCCCTCGAGACGCGTGGCCTGCACGGCCAGCAGGGAGCGGGCAGCTCGTTCATGTAGAGCTCTGAAACGAGCCGCTAGAACGTTTGCACGTCGTGATCCACGTCGCCGGCGAGGCGGCGCACGTCGCGTCGGACTCCGCGACGACGAACCTGACGCCGTCGGAGGCGGACTGGCGGAGCAGCGGATGGCGACGTCGCCCGCCTCCGCGAGGTGGACGAGTCTGCCTGATATTCATTTTCTGGGCCTCGCCAGTAAACTGGGCCGTGCTGGCCGCCTTTCGGCCCACCCGACGCTCTCTCTTGCCTCCGCTTCGGATCCGGCCGCTCGTTCTCGATCTGACGGCCTCCGTGCCCCGGGGCGGACGGTAAATGAAATACCGTCCACCCGGTCGGTATCTGATACCGTCCACCCCCTGTTCCCCGTCGCGGCCGCGGTCACTGCGTTTCCGCTGCCGTCCGCCGGCTATAGAGCGGCGCTCCGCGCACTTCAGGCTCCTCCCGCCGCGAGCACTTCAGTATCCTTCGTTCTGTGCGCCTCCAGCGGCTCCGGCTGGCATTGCCGCGACTTGCAGCGCAGAGACGGTGGCGCGCCTGTAGACTGTCCGTGCTTAGGATGGCCTCGCCGCGCCGCGCCGGCGCGTTCTCGCCCGCAGGTGAGACCGCCGCCGCCACCTGGTTGGCCTACCACCTGCCTCCGTACCGCAGTTTGCGGCCCATGCAGCTGAAGAGGCTCTCGTGCGAGCTTTGGATCGGAGTCAGGTTTCGTCAGTTACGGTTAGCATCTAGGCCCTCGCCGCCATGGACACAAACCAGACATGGTGACCACTGTTCTTCGCGCACTACGGAACTAAATTGGGGAGAGTTTTGCTACCGTATTTGCTTGATGAGGCAGCACGGCTTGCAGTTTATGCTGAAGAATCTGTCTTCTTCCTTTGATTACCTGCAGATATACGCACTGCAATGCATGACAGCAGAAGTGGCAAACAAAACGCCTGTCTGAATTTCGCGTCATGTGCACGTCATTTCCTTCAAGGAAGATGAGTCATCTCACAACTCGCAACTAGATTCCCAATGGTCTGTAACAAAGATAACCTTCGAGCCAGACACATCACACATCAGGGTCAAGTCCATTCCATATTTTTTCTTTCCCCTGGATTAGAATGATGGAACAAGAACCAGTAAGCTTTGCATCCAAACTTGAGGTCTTTTATGCATAATACTACCATTTTTTTAGAGCATAATACTACTACTTAGTGATATATGGTATATAGAAGATTTAACCATCCATTATTAAGAGTAATTCAGTAATTATTGATCTGTTATTAATTTTGATGAACGGGATATATGACTGGATGAGAAATGATAACCTAAAGTAAATAGGGCTCATGTCACGCTAGGTTATAAAATTTAGAGATGTCATCTATGATCTTTTTTTTCTAAAATACCATTATAAGTATCTGTACTATGTATATATACCACCTATACCAAATGTGAAGTTCTTAGTGGCATACAACTAATCTCAACCGTTTAGATACTTATGTACTACTCTCCCGTCCCAAACTACAATTCATTTTGGTTTTATTAGATACGTAACTTTTACTTATGCATCTAGACGATTCCTGTTGTAACTCTTCTTCTTATTAGTATATACCGGCCAATCTGTCCGGTCTTTAAAAAAAAAGGAAGACAGAGCAATGAAACATGCATGAGGCCACATCAAAGATAGCTTTTGCGAGGACAAAGAAATCTTAGGAGGGAAACGGGAGCTAGATCTTGCAAAACAAGTTTCACAAGTCCTCCCCCAACAGCAAAGAAAAAGAGGTGGATGATGAAGCAGTTAATCTACAACAGCAATCTACCAAAGTGAAAAATAAAAAACAGAAGCTGCTAGCCATCCGAGTTCCGGTCACCGGCGCCAATGCCGCGGGAGGCCGCCAAAGCTCCGTGCCAACTGATCGACAATCCTGCCTTCACACGGATGCAAAGAAGTAGAAGTTCAGAGCCATGCATGGACAGAATCACAGAAAGTTCAGACAGGCATGACTGGATCAAGAACATCAGCGAGGACACAACGGAACCAACCCATACCAGATCACGGCATCTCCAAACTTCTCTCTCGCAGCAGACGCCGACGCATGCATGGATGTAGGTAGGCAGCTCGATCGAGTTCCGCCGAGCCCGGATAGAAGAGAGGAGGAGACCAGCAGGGGCAGGGGGACCTCTCCCTCCCTGGTCCCCCAAAGGCCTCCTCACTGGAGCTCCCGGCTGACTTTATACTGCGGCTTCGCCGATCGCGACACGGATTAGTTTATCTGTTTTCGTGGTGCTCTGCGGTAGAGAATGGCTAGCACTAGCAGGGGCCTAGCTTGGTTGGGGGCATGGGCCGCCATGCCCCTGAGCTCTGTGGCTCCGTGTAATATGACCCTGACTCTGACGGGGATCATGCCTGATGCGCGTAGGGAGTGACCGAGACTGACTGCGTGTGCTGCATGCAAAGGCCAAAAGTCCTTGTCGCTGCTCGACGCCTGGCCAGAAAAGACTCGAGAATCTCCCCTGCACGCGGGGGTCGCTGGCTCCGTGCAAGCCTCAGTTCCAGTGCGAGATGCACATCATGCATGGAGCGAGCCTGGTTAGAATCTAATCTTTCCCCATTACCAACACAAACCAGTTTACAAGCAAATTAAGATTTGTAGTCTGATGACAGCATTGGCAGGAGTAGAGGAGCAGCTCTAGCTAGTTTGTGCGGGTGAGCCAGCAGCAATTACTGGAGGCAGGCTCACCGCTCATCAGTCATCACAGGACGCACGTGAAAACGCGCAGAGGCAGACGACAGACGAGCGCCGCTGTTGCGCTGCATCTGAGTCCATGTCCTCGTGGAGCGATGTGCAGTGCCGCGCTGCCGTCCATGCCTTTTCTCCACGTGTGCAGTGCACGGATGCCGCCTTGCCATCGTGCGGACACCTGACGAAAGCTCCCTCCGTGCATTGCTGCATCATTCACCACGCCGAAACGCAACGCTATGCTTTTTCGGCAGCACACTTTACCGTCAGCAGCAATTCAGCATCGCCCCGTCACCCAACGCAGATTTCAGAGATTTCGCCGCGTACGGCTGCGCAGGCGCAGCGTACCCCCCGTGGGCGCCATGCACTTGCACGCGCACGCCGGTCGCGGCAGGCGGGCAGGGTACGGGCACACGGCGGGCGAGAGGGGGGCCGGGCATCTCCGCACAGTGCGCCGCGCCGCACCGCACGTCGCGTTCTCCCAGCCCAGGCCCGCCCTGTTCTCACGACACGAGAGCAACAGGGCTAACTGCTTGTTCCATCAATGCGCAGCTAGTATTCTTTTGCGTGGGGAACCGTGCGTGATTCGTGGAACCACGTGACATAAACTGTGCTCGTGACTGACAAGGTGCTCGCTCGCTGCCAAGGGTGCACACGTCCGCCGCCGGGCCGGCCGTGCGCGTCTGTCTGTACGCGTGCATGCAGAGCCCAGACCTCTGGCCTCTGCCTGCTGCGGTCTGCGGCCGGCACGTACATGGACTCGATGGTGTGCCCGCAGGCTACGTGTCGGGCATGATCGGTCGGCGTGACATGTCACCACAATGAAGAATGCTGATAGACTTCTCGTGATTCTTTTTTGTCGTGCAAAAAAAATCTTTAATTAGATGGCAGCAGCGAAAATTTCTGACTCCCAGGCTGAGGAACGAGACATACAGAGGAGGGGGAGGAAAAATTTAGCCATGAGTGCGGCTGCGAACATGCACCACCGTAGGTTTGGTTCGGTTCATAGCCTAACGAAGAAGATGGCGAGCTCGGGGCCCTCGGCGCCGGGCGGGCTGACCATGTAGAGCGACTCCGAGTCCCGGGACCCGACGGTGTGCTCGAAGCTCCCGCGCACGTACGCCACCTCGCCGTCGGGCCCGTCCACGTCCGACCTGCCGGGGAGCACCCCGCCGCCCATGGTCACCGCCCACAGCGTCTCCAGCACCGCGATGTCCTCCTCCGTGGGCTCCCGCCGCACCGCGTACCCCACGCGCTTTCCGTTGCAGAACATGGTCCACATCGGCTCCTCCAGCACCCACCCCTCGTCGTCGTGATGCTTGAAGCTGGCGCCGCCCGCTCCCCCAGCGCCGGCGCCGTCGCCGCCGGCGTCGGCCGCGGCGGCGGCGTCGGCGTGCTCCGCGCGCTTCTCGCTCTCCAGCACGATGCGCGCGCCCGCGTGGGCGCCGAGCTCGCGGAGCAGCGCGTGCGTCGGGAGAGCGAGCTCCACGACCAGCGTGGGGCGGCACCGCGCGTTGTCCTGCAGGGACAGCGAGACGCGGCCGTCGCGGTAGCCGAAGAGCGTGCCCGTGAGGCGGTGTCGGGACGCCGCCGCGGCGCTGGATGAGGACCCCATGAGCTGCGACAGCAGGGAGTCCGAGGGGGTGAGCCGCGCGGGAGGCGCGATCCGGCACGCGCCGGGCTGCAGCGGCCGCCCGCACCGCGGGTTCAGCAGCGGCAGCGACCGGCACATGCTCTGGAACATCCGCATCGGCCGCGACCGCCGGCCCGGCGCCTTCCGCTTCGGCGGCTCCTCGAGCGTGTGGCCCGCGGAGCGCGCCGGGGACGGCGCCGACTGGCCCAGCGTGGGCTTCTCGCTGGCGGCGTCGTCGTGGTCGTGGTCGCTCCCCTCCGATGAGGACAGGGACGCCGGGCGCGTCCTGCGGTCCGGCTCCTCGGCGGCGGCCGCGTCGACGTCGACCATCACGGAGGGAGATGAGCTGGGCCCGCGCTACCGGTGCTGCGGCAGCCGGCGCGGCCCGCCTGCTCCTCCGATCGGCCGGCTTCGAGCGCGATGGATAGCCTGAGGCTGCGGATCTGCGCTGACCATCGGAGGAGGCATGGCGGGGGGTGTTTTGAATTTTGATGCGGTTGCGCTTGCGGTTCGGAGCAACTGGCGCCAAACGCGCCAGCCAGGCGGCCGCCCGAATCCGCCGGCGTCGGCATCTCTCGGTTGTTGCGCACGCGCGCGCGGGCGTTCCGGTCGGGTATTCTGGGCTTTTGAAATTGACTGGTGGTTAGTAGCCCATGTTCTTTCTGGGAAAGGATTTTCCTTTTGTAACGGGAGCCCACCAGGCTCTATATGATCTGGTGATTTCGGCCCAGTCCATCGGAGACGCGGTTCCTTCTTCCCGTGCCGCTTTTATTGTTCCCAGCTGCCATCCATCAGGAACACGAGTAGACTGCAGTGCAGTGTGCAAACGAGGACGCGGCTGGATTCAATGTTGGTCGCCACGAAGACGAAGACTGGTACGATCATGTACCCTGGCCCGTACTTGACTCACGTTCATTTTCTGCTATGAAAGAAAGAAATCTAAGGGTCCGTTTGTTTACGGCTACGGGGACTAAATTTTAGTCCCATCACATCAAAGAGAATCTTATTATTTAAAAATATTAAAAAATATCTATTTATAAAAAAAATTTCACAGATGAGTGCTATTTTGCGAGACGAATCTAATAAGTCTAATTAATTCATAATTTGCAACAATAATGCTACAGTAATCATCCGCTAAATATGAATTAGTATACTTCATTAGATTCATCTTGCAGTTTAGTCTCAGAATTTTGCAATTAGTTTTGTAATTAGATTTTATTTGATAATCCTAAATAGTAAGATTCTTTTTTGATGTGATGGGACTAAATTTTTACTCTGGATCCAAACACCACCTAGGTGTGCGCGGCGTTGTATCTGTACCGGTAGCAAACTCGCAGCATCGCAGGCTCGCAGCCAGGTCAAGATCAAACAGAGGACACCGATTTGAGTGGTCGTGCAGCTTTGTGGGGCTTGGAAGCTCGCAAGCCAGCTAAGATCAGGGAGCAGGAGTGCAAAAGCCAGGGTGCAGCCGTACGAAACGGGACACGTCGGACATGGCCATGAGCTAATCGATTTTGAGAGCTGATCAACATTAATAGAAATATAGAATGTGATATTGATACTACCACCAGAAGGTAGTACTATAGGTGATCTTTTCGTCGAGCACAGGTCTTATATAATTAAATAATTCTCCCTCCGGGCTGAGATCACAGGGAAGACACAAGAGCGGAGCAGAGCAGGTGGTAGCTGCGAGCTCACATCGATCCTGTGCTGTCGCTCTTACCCCAGATTCTCGAGCCTGAAAACGCGACAAATAAAGATGGACAAAAACTATAATCTTAAGTGGATAAGCGTGCAGGTTAGAGAATCCCAGTGCCGAATAGTTAACACCTTTTTTGAAGAACAAATAATTAACACCTTGTACCCTGATGAAGGGATGTTGACCGGTCAGGCCCAGCAGGTCTATCAACGGACTCAAACTTCACCTATGCAACTCATCAGGTTTCAAGCAGCAAAGCAAAGCTCTGTAGAAATTAAAAGTCGGCTTGGTGAGGTGTCCTTCAATGCCCCTCGCTGCTGGTTAACGTCTGCGTCTGCGTCCGCGTCGGCATTCTCGTGGCGCTCTGGACAAGGCGCCCTGCCAGCCATGGCTGCCACGATGGCCATTTACAGGTTTACCCTTGTACTGTAGACTGGTTGTTGGAATACATTTTCATTTTCTGCTGCAGGCCAATATCGATACCGGCTACCGGGCGCGCTCCAGTCAAACCCTCCAGGGGTATTACAGGAAATGTCTTGGGGCCCACCTGCCCTCGTTCCGCCGCAATAAATTAGGGCTCGACTCCGTATGAATCTGCCAGAGGGGGAAGTAAATACTCCTGAACGCCACCATCGGCATCCCACAGAGGGAGGGCACCCAAAAGTTGACGAGCAAAGGGAAACAGTAGCGCTAGGCTAGAGACGCCGCCCCCGGACTCCCTTCTCCAGAAGCTCCGAGTCCCAGCATCTACCTAGAGCGGCCGCGGAGAGAAAGCCAGGCAATGGATCAGCACGGGGAAAAGGAGGCGGAGAACAAGTCCCAAGATTCGGCGGGGCAGCGCCAAGACGACGACGACGCGGCGGCGGCGGCGGACGGCCACGCCGAAGAATCGGTGGGTCAGCGCGCGGGGTACAAAGCGGAGGAATCGGCTGGTCTGCTCATCAAGGAGGTGGTGGTGAGCTCTGAAGAAGCAGCCTCGCCGGCGCTCTTCGCGCACCCGTGCTCGCTGCTGCAGCTCCTGCTCCGCGCCTGCGCCGGCTGCCTGGGCCTCCACGGCTACTGCGGCAGCAGCGACCCCGACCCGAAGCCGGCCGCTGTCGCTGCACCGGACGCCGCGGCGGCGGCGGATCCGTCGGAGGAAGGAGAGGGCGGCGGCGGCGAGAAGGCTAACGTAAGTGGATCGATCGATTTGGCACCGCTTGATGATGACTTGATTTGTACGCGCGTTTCTCGGTAACCGAACGATGTCCATTGACCGGCTCCCGTGAAAATATGAAATCCGTTGCAGTTCGTGTACGTGCAGGAGGTGGTGACCAGGGTGTGGGCGGTGAGGAGGCCGCAGCCGCCGGGCCGCCCGAGGGAGGGCAGCGGTGGCAATGGCGGAGTGCACCACTAGGACATGGATCTTCTCCATCCATCTGCAGGAACAGCAAGCTGGTGATGAAACGGTAACGCCTCGGCCTCCGCGCCGTATTTTGGTCGCCAAATCTGTGGCTGTCTACCTCCTTGTGTACGTAGCATCTTTTAACTTTGTATAAAGTAGTAGGTGTGGCTATGAAGTTCAAGCGTGTTTGCGTAGGTTCTTCTTTGATCTGAACTTGAAATAAGACTCTGAAAGTGTGTCGTGTCTAAGCTGCAATACCTGATGATATGCTGTGTGGTACACTTGTATCCTGCTTGACTGGCTTGTAGTAGATCCGATTGACCGGCTTGTATCCTGCTCCTGCATGTGGCACACTTGTAAAGGGTGGAGGCCATGCACACGCCCGGGGAAGATCGAAATGAACACCACCGATCGATCGGATGATGTCCGAAAGTCTGAAACTCTGAATAATGTGGATGTCCGGATTCAGCTTTTCGTTGGGCACACTATGCAGAACCGTCGTATCGTCCTATAGTGTCAATTGTATACGAAAAGAAAAGTACGTCCTATAGTGACGCGCATAAATATGACGATCGATTGATTGCGCGTCAATTGTATACGAAAAGTGACGTACGCATATTGAGTGTGTCACCTTTTTATTCTCTTAGGGTCCCGTAAAAAAGTGTTCCGTCATCTTATTCGCATTACGTGCATTACGTGAAAATTGCGAGGTAAAAATGCTGATATTATTGCGAGATATATAACAAGGCAGAAGTTTACATTGCGATATATATATATATATATATATATATATATATATATATATATATATATATATATATATATATATAGATAGATAGATAGATAAAGGGATCTACGTACAAACTACGATATACATAGTTATGGCAGGTCCCTGAACCTGAAGATCTGGCGTAGATGTATCCGGCGATGTTCTCCACCAGCAGCGGCTTCACCTTCGGCTTCCCAAGGCGTACGAGGGATTCTTTCAACCGAATCCCTCATGACGCTGATTGCCCAGGCGTCGCCAAAGTCGAAGGGATGGTCCGGATCGAACTCGGATCGTCAGGCGTCGGAGCAGGGGCCGGAGCTGCAGCAGGAGGCGACCGGCGATGGCGACAGTGGCGAGAGGAGGAAGAAGGCGACGGCGAGACGACGATGAGTCCACCTGGACGTAGCGGCGGTGCCTGGAGCGAGAGCCGGAATCCGACATCGTCGTTGTACCTAAGGCGTGCGAGAGCAGGGGTGTGAAGAAAGAGCGAGAGCGAGGGTGTGAGTAGAGCGGCCGGCCTCGCAGTATATAATGGCGACGACCAGAGATCGTGGGATCGAGAGATGAATGCGAAACGGCGCGCGCGGTTGCCGAGAGGGTACCGGCGGTTCCGATTCCCAGCAATTGAATGCGAAACAGCGTGAGGTTGCCGAGATGGCGCGCGCGTGCACAGAGAGAGGGTACCGGCGGTTCCGATTCCCAGCAATTGAATGCGAAACAGCGTGAGGTTGCCGAGATGGCGTGCGCGTGCACAGAGAGAGGGTACCGGCGGTTGCGATTTCCACGGGCAACATATACCGCGCGTCACCTTTCTCTTTCGTTTGAAAATATAGAACAACACATAGGTGACGGGCGATATTGTCCATCACCTGTATTCATATCGTAGGTGACGGGTCTAATTAATGTCATATGTGTTGCCCGTCACCGATTTCCCTTTTCTCCAATTTGAAGCCACCCCTTTGACTTAGTTTCTTACCTTATCCATTTGAAATCCTAGATTAGTGCCCACCTCCTCGCCTCCTCGTCGCGCCAGCAGGCGTCCGCCCACCGGAGCCGAGCCGCTGCCCGTAGGCAAGGAGGAGAGGGGGGCACGACGTCGCGCCTCCTTGTCGCGCCAGCAGGTGCTCGCCCGCCGGCGCCAAGCCGCTGCCCGTAGGCAAGGAGGAGAGCCGGGCACACCGTCGCGCCACCAGGTGCCCGCCCGCCGTTCCTCTCCGCTGTTGTCGATATTTGATATTTGTTGTCTAATGATGATATGGGAGAGTGAACCACTCATTACCACCTCCACCTAAGTGTTCGTCAAGATAGATTGAGAGATCGATACACATGCACATCCAAATTAAAGCAGATTGTTCTTATAAGTTACTGTATACTTGCACATGAACACCTCTGCTCAAAAGGATGAAGCACATGCCACACAACGAGATTGAGGTGTTCATGGCAAGTATACAGTAACTTATGCCTTTCGAGGGTGAGGTCTTAATGGATTGTTATAATCCAAACATATGTCATTCAGTTCTGATGCATTTTAAAATGCTAAATAATGTGATTTACTTGTATTAGTTGATGAAAAGTACTATATTGAGTTGAATGTTTTTATTTTTGCATCATGAGTATGTATATATGTGAATTTATTAGTGAAACATGAATGTTTGAATGTGGATTTTCAAAATGAAGTGAAAAAGTGTATACTTGGTATTTAATTAGTATTAAGAACAAAATATTTTGATACTCTAATGATGTATTTATTTAGGCTCCCATTGAAAGAAGTTAAGAAAATCCTACTGATATTTGTTGGCAAATGATGATATGGGAGAGTGAACCGCTCATTGCCACCTTTACCAAATAACATTCATGTCAACCTCTACCTCAGTGTTCACCAGGATAGATTGAGAGATCGATACGGGAGTACAAATTAATGCAGATTGTTCTTACTTGCACATAAATACCTCAGCCTCAAAAGGCTGAAGCACATGCCACACGGCGAGGTTGAGGTGTTCATAGCAGGTATACAGTAGCTTATGCCTTTCGAGGCTGAGGTCTTCATGGATTGTTATAATTCAGACATATCTCTCCCAGTTCTGGTACCTTTTGAAATGCTAAATAATGTAATTTACCTGTATCATTGACGAAAACGAGTATATTGAGTTGAATATTTTTATTTTTTGCAACATGAGTATGTATATATGTGGATTTATTAGTGAAATGTGAATGTTTGAATGTGGATTTTCAAAATAAAGTGAAAAAGTGTATACTTTGTATTTAATTTGTATTAAGAATAATTATTTTGATACTCTAATGATGTATTTATTTAGGCTCCAATTAAAACCATCGCAAAGTTTAAAAAACCTTTATTTCGGATATGTATATGTCGTTAACCTTGATCGTGCGGTGTTGATACGGCCATATGGGGCCAACAATCCGCGATACGGTGCAGTATAGGGACGTGCTAAAGGAGTACGGTCTTGGTCCCAATGAAGCAATCCTCAACTTTTTAGCCGGGGACTTCTTTATTAGGATCAAGGTTGTACTCTTTCATCACGTCCGTATACCGCACTATGTCGCGGATACCTATGTTAGCCCCGTATGCTAGTGTCATCACTGTAGGGTCAAAGTTGACGACATATGCATATCCTAAATAAAGATTTTTTTCTTTTCGATGATTTTTGCATAAAGGCCTGAATAAATGTTGTGAACCATTATTGCATCCCATATAATATGGGACAACGAATGTTCGCCTCAAACCGAAGAGTATCAAAATAATTAGATTTTAAAAATAACTTTTTTTATTTGCATGTGTAGATGTGATTTACTTGTATTAGTGGATGAAAGTGGGTATATTGAGTTGAATGTTTATTTTAAAATGGATATGGATGTGTTGGATTACATTGCGTGACTGTTGGATTCATGTTGAACTTCTGACTGAATGTTGGATTCATGTGATTATTGTACAGTTTGTTGTATAAAGATGCAATAGTTTGTCCACTTGGTGGTTGTTTCTTTTTGTAACCAGTATGATATATGAATGCTGATTTAAAGATGCAGTATATAGTCTCTATTCTGTGTGTTTGCGGGATCAAGATGGCTGCCAAATGCTAGCCGTGCTCAGGATGCAGTCGGAAGCCAAAATGATTCTGCTGGGGACTAGTATCAAAGGTGACGGGCAACAACCGAAGCCTACCAACTTTAATATACATCAGGTGACGGTATGTGGAAGCACAACCCGTCACCTTTAGAAATTCTAAGTGACGATTGTTGTTCTATGCCTGTCACTTATACTCGAACCATAGGTGACGGGTTATGTGTCAGGCCCGTCACCTATATTGGACAAAGGTGACGGGCGTAGACTTCATACAGGGGTGGTCACCAAGAAATGTGGCGTTTCTCTAGTGAAATTCATCATCTATTGCGTCATGTAGGTGACGGGTAGACACCTGTCATCTTTCTGTTCAAAACAGTGACACAATAGAAGTGACGAGCTTTTTGACCGTCACTTTAGGGAGATGATGCCCGTTATTGTAGAGCTTTTATTATTATATAGTGACAGTTTTACATGTGCCGAACTAAGGGGAAGATTGGACTGAATGCAGTGCTGTAAAAATGGTCCTCCATGCGTTTTGCCCTGCGTAAAGCACTTGTTTTTCTTCTTCTTTTTTATATGCATGGAACGGTTCAAAGTCGCATATACAGATTTGAAACCCTGTACGGTGTGCACTCCAGTTCCTTGGCAGCGGACGAATTCAGAGGTCAGTTCCGGAGAAGTGAGCAAGGCAAGGAACCATAGAACGGGCGGGCACCAAATTCTCCTTCCAATGCCTAGGCTCGTGACCTTTACTCCCCTCCCTCGTGCAGCAGAACGTGTGCGTACGTACGCGCCTCCCGATGATTTGCGTGGCGAGTGGCGATAGACCTTTTGGAGGCCGAACAACGGACGAGGCACGGCGACGCCGACGCGTGGGGTAAAAATATCCGCTGGGCTGGACGGCAGGATGAACGCCTGCTGCAGCGGCCGGCCCGTGTTACGGTCAGGCAGGCAGGCGGGCCGTGCCATATGTGCTTGTGGGCCTTGCCTGGGCTTCTGGCCTGCCTCGCCGGGCCATGATCTTGTCTTGGCCCCTTGGGCCGAGTACTCTTGTGGGTCGACGATCATCTTGGCTTCTCTTTCGTCTTTTTTGCATTTGCCCTCGAGTTAATATTCCAAGCCGTTATAGTAGGCCAGTCGGGTTTCATAAGAGTTTGATGGATATTAAATTTTTCTGATGTGGCAGAACTATTATGAGAAGAGAGAATAGAGAATTTTATAGAATATGAGAGAAATTTCATCCCTATAATACTCCCCCGGCTTGGTTATCAAGTTTTTGTTGTTGGTAAGTGTGCAAAGTTTCATGCATTGAGACTAGCCTTAGAGCAACTCCAACAACTTATGTATGATCCTAGCTAAATTTAGAGTTTTAGGTGGACTCTAGAAAATAGAAAGCTTCCCAAAAATGGAGGTAAACCAAGAGACTCTCTAAATTTTTACTCTCCATATTCAAAAGTGGGCCACGTCGGATTGTTTATGTGGATTTTTTTTCGCCTGTTTCCGTCGGACGCGGCCAGCGTCGCTGCCTTGCGAGGCCTGGACGCCACCGCGACCTAGCGTGTGGACGCGAGGGTCTTGACCCTCGGCGTCTGTCGCCGAGCACGGGAAGGAGCCCGCAGATTGATGTGCGGCACGCGGTAGCGGGGGGCGCCGGCGGCAGGACGAGATGGCAGCAGGGTGCGGGAGCGGGACAGGTGGGACGGCGAGCGCGGGAGGGTGCAGGCGTGCGACAGAAATTGGCGAGAGGGCGGCTGGGCGCGGGGCCGCGAGTGCGGGAGCCGGGAGAGCGCCGAGACGTGCGGGAATCAGGGCCGCCGCGCGCGGAATGAGCCCGATGGCGAGGGAGACCGTTCGGCAAAATTGGATAGCGGAAGGAGGAAGATAGCGACTGAGATATAGAAGCGAGGGAGAAGGAGAGGCTGTTGGATTTAGATTTTCCCTACGTTTTTTTATGTTTCTATTTTTCTATTTTTACCTAGCCAAATTCTTTTAGCTAGGCTCTTGGAGTTGCGTTAGGCAGACACTCATGGTGGCCTAGACTAGGGAATTCGGAGATCCTGAATGCAGCCATTAATAAGCGGACATTCACGAACCATGGTCCCCGTGGATCAAGCTCTACGTGACGTGACAACGACGGCCTCCTCGTCTTCAGCCACGGGTACTTATCTTCCGCGTCCACACTCGAACGCGCGCGCGCACCAGCCGCGACGTCATACGCAACTCTAAACCGGCCGCTCGTTGCTCCAGCGCCGCTCGTCAGATTCAGACCTCCATGGCTCCGGTGAGAATCGTCGACGTCGGCTACGTCCCCGCGCCGGTGGCGGCGGCCGGCGCGCCGCCGCCTGGGTCTATCAAGCTCAACGCCATGGAGGCGCAGTGGGTCGTGGCCCCGGTGCTGCAGCACCTCCTGCTCTTCGAGGGCGACAAGCTGCCGCCCTTCGACGACGTCGTGCGGTCCCTAAAGTCCTCCCTCGCGGCGACGCTGGCCACCCACGCCCCGCTCGCCGGCAAGCTCCATCACCTCGCGGAGACCGGCGAGGTCGCCATCTGCCGCTCCGCCGACGACGACGGCGTCAGGTTCGTTGTCGCGGAGACCGACGCCGACGCCCGCAGCCTCGCGGGCGACGAGGACCACGACGTGCTCACGTTCGAGGGGCTCGTTCCGGAGGTCGACATGTACCGGCTGCCGGCGCCGCTGCTGGCCGTGCAGGCCACGCGCCTCGGGGGAGGAGGCGGGGTGGCCCTCGGGCTCACGCTGCACCACGCCGTCGTCGACGGGCGATCGATGTGGAGGTTCGTGGAGGCGTGGGCGGCGGCGTGCCGCGGGGACGCGCCGCCCGAGCCGCCTCCGTGCTTCGACCGCTCGCGTGTCAGGCTGCCGGGCGGCGAGGAGCTGGCCCGGAGCGTCGTGCGGAAGTACATGCCAGACCTGCCGGTGGTACGTTCCGGCGAGCACAGCGCAGGCTTCGTTCACATCTCTCCCATTTGATTTGGGTTTTGATTTCGTTGCACCTGATTTTACTGCCACCGCCAGGTGCCGATGCCCGCGATTTTGCAGCAAGACCGGCTGCGGTTCACCCGCCGGACGTTCACCTTGGACGCGCCGCGCATCGCGCGGCTGAAGCAGCGCATCGTCCGCCTCGGCGAGGCCCACGGCGCGCCGCTGCGCCGCCCGCCGTCCAGCTTCGTCGCCGTTGTCTCGCTAGCATGGACCTGCGCCGTCCGCTGCCGTTCCATCCCGGCGGACGACGATGTGTTCCTCCTATTCTTCGCCGACGCCCGCGACCGCCTCGAGCCTCCCGCCGGCGCGGAGTACTTCGCGCGTGCCTGACCTGCTGCATCGTGAAGCTGCCACGCCGAGCACGCGCAGGCGGCCGCGGCGTCGGCGGTGCAGGACACGATCCAGGAGATGGCGGAGGACCCGCTCGGCTCGTCGCCCGGGTGGGAGTTCCTCAAGCTGGCCGGCGATGGGACGGCCCCCATCGACCGGGTGGTGGGCGTGTCCGGGTCGGTGGGCTTCAGGGTGTACGAGGTCGCCGACTTCGGGTGGGGAAGGCCGCGGCGGACGGAGAACGCGAGGATGAACCAAGACGGGCAGGTGGCGCTGGTCCGCGCCAGGGACGGCGGCGGGGTGCAGGTGGCGGTGTCCATGCTCCAGCGGGCGCACGTCGACGCCTTCCAGTCGGAGCTCCTCAAGCTGCTCGGGTCGGATTCGGATGAGTGATGTCGCTACACTTACTACATTCGCTATGTATTGCACGTACAGTAAAAGCGGCATTGTTTCTCAGCTCAGCATTTGCTGTCCATGGCTCCATGCCACTGTTGTGTGTGGGTTGTGGGCTTGTGGCCGGCGCCAATCGCCATGGTCGAGCGTGTACGGCCAGGACAGGATCGGTTGGTGGACCCGTGCGGTGCGGGCGACTGGACGAGGCACGCCGACGGCGACGGCGACGAGTCATTTCTGTCGACGGGATGCGGAACGCGACGCGCGCATCCCTGTTTCGATCTGTATCGAGCGCACCGGCATGTAAAAACGCCTCGCATCGTCCTCACTGCACACTGCATGGACCGGGACGCAACCGACTGCCCACCGACGTGTGGGTGTGGGTCGTGTGGCTACTGCCAAATAATGGCTTCTAGATGAGAATTTTGCTTCGGTGGTCCCTTTCGTAAAATTGCACGAATCTTAAAGCAAGCAGATAATTATTTTTAATTAATTTCATTTGGGTCTTGCCTGGCCTCGGCCCTACCCGTATCCAAACCTAGCCCGGCCGTACCTATCTGTAGTCCTTCTGATGATGATTCGCTAGCGTTTCGCGTGAGCTCGGTGTCCTTCAGTTCAGCAGTTTGTGGCAGGCCGGCGCCATCGAGCGAGGGTGGCCGGCGCCGGAATGACAAGAGCCCTGGACCCAAAAGAGGACGACTTCGATCCCGCGCTCCCGCTGGACTTGAGCGCAGCCCCACTCCTGGACATTGATGCGGCAGCCACGGTGGACGCCTGCGCCGCCGCTTCAACCTCCATGGCGAGCTCAAGATCTCGCGGGGCTTTGCCGCCATTAGTACCGACTTCGAAGCTGATGCTTTACCTACTCCAATAGACTGCAACTAACCAGTGCCATTGCACCGCTGTTTCTGAAGATGATCCAACGATTGTTGCGAGTGTATGTAAAATGGCAGTGGTTAGTTGGATTGGATTATTATTGACTGCAATTAACTAATCTAAGTTGAATCTAGTTTGGCGTTGTAGGGAAGGGTGGCCTGCGAGCCATATGCAGCTCCGATTTTTATTGATTTGAATAAAAAATCGAATTGTTTCATGCTGGAGCACTACTGTCCTGTCTCGATAATGGTTGTGAGTGAAGGAAGAATATTCTGTAATCTGTAGTATCTTGCTGCCTAATCAATGTTAACTTCAAGAGTATATTTTTCAGTATTGACCCTTCTCATGTGCCAAGCCAAACATTCATCGTTGATTCTACCACATAAACAACAAATAAGAAGATACTCTTCCCCGTTTCTGCATGTCCAAAAAAGTTAGAAACACAAGCACTTAGGCCTTGTCTCATTTTACTGAAAAAGAACGTCACAGAATTCAGCAGCGGTTTTAGCACCAGTCTCACATAACAGTATCACACAGGTTTCCTCTCAGGAAAAAACATCTTCGATACATCAGGCACCATCTCCATTGTCTTTTTTTGCCCATCCCAGCTTCTCTACATCTTCATCTTCTTCCCTTTTTTTTCTTCTCTTTGCCGCCCAACGTCCATCAACCATCGAACAGGTTCATGAAGAGTACAATTTGACTCTGACTCAGTAACCATAACTAAAAGGCCATGGCTGCTAGCTCTGAATGCACTACGCACGGTTCCAAAGCAGAGAAGCACTTCTTGCTCTGCTGCAATTTTCATCCCTTGGAAGAATTCTAGACATATCGTCAACCAAGTTTCTTAATGTCACAATAGAAGATGGCATCTATTGTGTTTCTTTAACATGTGTACAAAGCAACGCTGATACTAGTATTTGTCAACAATAACAACACTTTAGCAGTTTCTCCAAAATGGTAAGGAATTTGCTACGGTTTGCTTTGTCGCAGTGGTGGAGCTGGTCACCCATAGCAATGTCGTACCCATGATCGATAATCGATTGAGACCGTCTTGAATTCAAGATGTGGCGGCCACACTCACAAAACCTCATATACCTGGTGGGAGATGGGGTTTCAGACGATCAACCTTGAAGACGAGAACTTCGTTGCAGCCGAAGACGCAGACAGAGGTGGATGGCTTCCGCGGCAGCAAGCTGGCGAGGCTGCTATGCATGCGAGGAATCGGGCCGGGACTGAAGTGGCGGCGCAGATGCAGGTAGGGCGGCACCGGAAACAAACCTTGACGAGTGATGCGGCGTGGATGTCGATGCGCTGCCGCGTGATCGCGCGGATAATGAGCCGGCGACAATGCGGATCGAGAAAACGGGGTCTCACATGGGCACAGGATGGGCTCGGGCTGGGCCGGACCCAGTCGAGATCCAGGAAGAAAATAATTAATTAATAAATTATTTGCTTTAATATTCGTGTGAATTTTATGGAGGAGACCACCCAAGCAAAACTCGATAGATGATCTGAACTTGAGACTTCGAAAGCGTTGCGTTGCACTCTATATGTCCACAAATATACAAATTTCTAATTTGTTACAAGACAAACATTTTTAACGTTGATTGTCAATAATAAAAAATATAAATACTACCAAATGTAACTCTTTCAATTTAAATAATTTATTTTATATACAGTATTCGTGGGCGGAGGGAGTAGTTATTGGTGTGATTAACTACAGTGACTGCGTGCAGTCCTCGTTCCGTTGCTGGGGGCTGGGGGTGCATATGAACTGTCCAACTGTCAACCAAACCCAAGTAGCCAGAAACTCGGACCTTTCTGGATCTCATTGACCAGCATGAATACCTGCTCTTGCACACTTTTAAAGAGAGAAAAGTTCATATGATCTAATGCCTATAGAAAATTCGAACCCAAAATATGTGATGTTTGAATTATAGGTACGTGAACGCCTGGACTTAGATTTTTTTTAAAAAAAGAAAAACTATGGCAACCAAGGATTCAGGGTTGCCTGAACTTTAGTGCCAATAAAACATCCGTGGATAATTACAAAGAGAACTTCCAAGAGAAAAACAACTTAAATTTTTTATGGGGCCAGTACTATTGGTGTGTTTTGGCCACTCCAGTCCCACAGCCACTCGGACCATGCTTTTTCTGCCTGCAAGGGGCATAACTTCGCGGAAATTAACCGCCATGCCATCCATTCGTTGCATACGGTTTCGTTCTCTTTCTTTCTCCCGTCGCCAGAAAAGAACGCGCCTCCTCCCTCCCATCACCTCCTCCTCTAAGACCCCGCCGTGGCTTCAATCCAGAGCCCGCAAAATGCCGCCGCCGCCCCGAGACCCCACCGCGCGAGCTCCCCCGGATCGCGAGACCCCGCCGGCCCGCAACTCCCCGCCGACGCGGGCTCGAGCTCCACCCCAAGGGCGAGCTCCATGTGGGCGAGCCGTGGCCGGCCGCCGCGGGCGTGGGCGAGCCACCGCAGGCCGCGCGCGAGTGTGGTCGAGCTGCGGCCGGCCGCCCGCGCCCCTCTCCGGCGAGCTACGCTTCGGTGACCTGCATGGAGGCGCTCGTGATCGGGAGGAGCTCGTGCGCGGGAGCTGTCGTCGATTTTGGCGGAGGAGAGGGGGGCGGATAGGAAGAAGATGCTGACGGGTGGGATAGGGAGCTGAAGCCGTGTGGTGTGAGCGCCGCCTCCTGCGCGGGCGCCGCCGTGGCCAGGCCGGCGAGCCCCCGGCCGCCGCGTTGACCCGTGAGAGGGAGAAGAAGGGGGCTGACGAGCGGGGCCCGCTCATCAGTGAGGGAGGGAGAGGGATGAGTGGGAAGGTTATGGATGACATGTGGGGTGTGTTTAGCAGTTTTCTCAGAAACCATAGCTGTCCAACCAAACGGCTTTCAATTTTCTCACAGTCCATATCTCACACCAGCCACAGTCCACAGCTAATTTTCCAAAAGCCACAGCTAAACCAAACAACACCCTATATACTCCCTCCATACTCGAAGAAAAAGTCGTTTTGAACAAGAGTTGGATCAAATATTGGGAATATAAATCATGAATAACTTTTAAATTGTTGAGTTTCAAAATAAAAAACAATAATAGATTTGTCTTGAAAAATACTTTCATAAAAATATAAATATATCACTTTGCGATAAATATTTTTATAAAAATAAGAAGTTAAAGTTAAGTTTTGAAAACCGTATCGCTGCCAAAAAAATTTTCTTTTCGAGTATGGAGTAGTTGGCGCTAAAAATCGGACAGGAATCAGCCGATGATCTTCAGCGTCAAACACACGACCCGGGAGAATCTGCTTAGCTCCTGTTCGGGTTATTGCCCTGGTGCGGTTCGCGCGGCGTGCCAGTCAATCTGACCTGTTGATTGACAAGGAAATAAAAGTGTTAAATTCCGGGCGTCCCGATCGGCTGAGGTTCCGATCTGTCCCGAAAAGCGTATCAGCGAATCGGCCAATTTGCTATGAAGATGATCGGCTATGGATCAGCCGATAATCACATAATAATTGCAAAGAAAACTGCTGGAGCAACTTAAACAATTATTACAGATGCAACACTTGAAATAGATCTAATCGGCTGTATGACAATGAACGAGGGAAAGCGATGATGAAGCTGATAGTTTCAATCTCAAGCTGGATAACTGGTGATAATACTAAAACAACAGGTAAAACCTATAATTCTAGTAAATATCGATAAATGGTAAATAAATCTAAACGAAACCACGGCGATGCGTCCGAAGTTAAAGCTCAGATGTTATTCGCGGAACCTACCAATTGGCCGGAGATCGAGTCGATGCAGCCCTGCGAATCCGTACGAACTCGTGAAAGAAAAAGAAGTAATGGCG
The DNA here is from genome assembly GCA_032594955.1 of Panicum miliaceum. Classification (NCBI taxonomy): domain Eukaryota; kingdom Viridiplantae; phylum Streptophyta; class Magnoliopsida; order Poales; family Poaceae; genus Panicum; species Panicum miliaceum. The sequence goes on from CM064069.1 coordinate 2,747,693, forward strand.
AAGTCGCCGACTTGAAAGTAAAGTGCGATGAAAAAGTAAATTGTTTTGTCGATTGATTGATTGATTCCACAAAGCCCTGACGACTTCTATTTATACCCTAGGACCAGGACTCGTGATCGATTACGATCTGTTACAAACTTGATTTAAATAGAAAACTACTATATCTATAATATTTTCATAAAGGAAACGGGCTCGCGCAGAATCTTCTGCCGCCATCTCCTAATCCAATCAGGATTCTTTGCATTGCTTCTCGACCAAGTCGGCATTGTTCCGTTGACCAACATCAGGCCACTTTTGACCGGGATCCTCTGTTGTGATTCTAATGGTCTCACCTCCCCTATCTATTGGCGCAAATTGCATCGCCGATCGGCCGATTCCCAACTGTAGCCTCAATCGGCCGATTCCTCACTGTAGCTTTTAGATCTGCCGCATCGGCCAATCTCTTCCTCTCCTAACGCTGATTCAATACGTGTTAAAATCTGACATCAACAGAAGTTAGTATTTAGCAAAGCAATACTCGTTAATGAGCATTGCTTCTACGAGAATATGTAGCCGACCGCCATCTGCATGTCGCCTGCATTAACATCTCCACTATCCACGCCCCGCTAAGGCTTTGCTCATCGTCCATCGATCACCATCGTCCAAGCTTGCAGCACCCACCGTCTCGCCTTGCCGCCTGCCACCCACTGGACGATCCTTCTTCTGACTTCACCCAGGCCAGGGGGTGAGGAGAGAAGCACCTGGATTAAATCACAAACCCTAAGCCGCAGAGAAGCGCTATGATAGATGGTTTGATCATCAAGCACTGAAGACTCAAGAGGAGAGGAGAAATCATTGCCTCTGATTTTCTCGCCGCACAAGAATCTCATTCTTAATCGGCTTGCCTTAGTGACAGGCGTGATCAGGCATCAGCTGGCATGTTCGTACACGTAAGGTTTTGTTTGATTTGACGTGGCCTATGATTAGTGACTTAAATTAAGTCCCAATAAATCCCTAAAATATAAAATATGGTGATTTATTTGGACTTATATAAGCTCATAAGCCATAAAAATATTGCTTGATATCTACTGTAAGGAGGGCCCCCTCTTTTGTTATAAAAGGGAGGGCCTTCTCCACTAGACTATATCTCCAACTGAATTCTAGTTTTCTAGCACTCGAAAATCTGTACTCCCCAACTCATACGAGCACATAGGCTCGAGCAATACATCCAATTGACCCCTGACTGGTCGTCTGAACCAATATAATCTCTCGAGTCATTGTGTGATAGTCCATATCCGATCACAACGCACGACACTCGCTTCGAATAGTTTAGTTGTCGCCCACTTTCGGAACCGACACTATTATTATTTTTGAACTGTTTTTATCTTGACGAAATATGCAATTTTGTTCTCCATTAACTTTTGGTTAAAAGCCATGTTGGGTGTAAAAGATAATCAGTACAATATTTGGATCTATAAATAGAGATATGACATTTTATACAAAGTTGTAGAGTATTGTTTTACGGGTACAAAATTATAGAGCTTGTTGGGCTTTATAACTTTTATTTTCATTCTAGCACATATGAAAGTTATAGTTTTTTTTCGAATAAGCGTTGCGAAGAAAAGGGATATCTCGCCGATTGAAATGGCATTTTGCCATTTGAACTAGAGGTATTAAAGTCCCGCCTTTTGAGTTCACTGTAACTTTTAGAAATTTTTGACTCGGGATATTATTTTAGCAAAAAACAATTTAAAATAAAAATAAAAATAACTATGGGGAGCACGGGAACGGCCACCAGCCACAGGCCCACATCAGACTTTATTGGGCCCATTTCAATCTCAAACTTCACCTTCAACGTTGTTTATATGGAGAATGCACGACAGGAACGATCTTCTCAAAAAAAAAAAGAATGATAAAGAACACATGGAAAGCGATCAAGAACTTGAGTGGATATACCTTAATCAAATTATTATTTTTATTGAAGTTGCACGTTTCAAAACAAAAAATACAGGCCCAAATTTTCTCGCCGCACAATGGTAAAGTAAAAATTGTAAGATTGACGTGCAGGTTATAGGATTCCTATCTGGAAAGCGTGGCGACAATGTGGTGATTAGATCTCAGAGCATTTTCAAATTTTTTTCTAAAATCTACTCTCTAAATTATTATTTAGAGGGTTATTTGAGTAAAAATTGTTTTCTATATCTTTATACCCTCTAACAACTTTTCTATATCTTATGCATAGTCTAGAGAGCAATTCTCGCTCTCCATCTTTATATAGTGAGAAATTCGGAACAGATGAGGTCTATATTTACTATTTAGATACTCAATTGAAGAGACCGTTGGAGGGTAATTTTAACCAAAATCTCTATTTCCAAAGATATAAAGAGTCTTTTAAAGGTGCTCTACATATGGAAAAGTTTTCTTTTGAGAAGTTTGACAAAGCCCGTTGGCTTAGTAAACGGTTACTCTGCAACGCTGCAGAGGGACTTCTGTTGGCTCGGACACTTCTCCTAAAAAAAGGTTGGCTCAGATACTTTACGTATTTTCTCTCTCCATTGTTAATAATATCTTTTATAATTTTGGTAGCCATTGCTATAGAAGATTACTCAATGGATAAGGTGGAGGAAGAAATTCTCTATATTTGAGCAAGATGGAGGTGTGTTTTTGTGACCATAATTTTTTTTATTGGTGATGAAATTATTAATCAGCTGCAACATCTTTCGTTATTAAAGGATAGTTTTTTTGGTAAGAGAGAGGGAGGACCTTGGACGGTAGATTGATCGAATCATCGAATGCGGTTACACTGGGTACACGCCTACACGGCCGCGGGTCTCTCGCCTCTTTGTTCCTGCGGGCGCCCAGCCGAGGGATCCATGGCGCTGCGGGGGCTCGCCCGCCGCGCCCTCCACCGCTGGTTACCCGTCCACCTACCTCCGCAGCCGCTCGTATCCTTCTCATCCGGCATCCGAGGCCACATCTTCCTCCGCTTCTCCACCTCCTCCTCGGACCAGCCGCACTTCATGGTCGACTACCTCGTCTCCACCTGCGGCCTCCCGCCGGACAAGGCCGCCAAGGCGGCGCCGCGGTTCGCGCACCTCAGCTCCCCGGCCCGGCCCGACGCCGCGCTCGCCTTCCTCCGCTCGCGGGGGCTCACCCGCGCGCAGGCCCGCGCCGTCGTCTCCTGGAACCCGGCGGTGCTCCTCAGCGACGTGGACGCCACCATCGCGCCCAAGTTCCGCGCCGTGCGGTCGCTGGGCCTCACCCGCGCCGAGGCCGCGCGCCTCTTCGCGCTCTACCCGCCCGCGCTCACCATGGGCGTAAACACCAACCTCCTCCCGCGCCTCCTGCTCTGGCTCGACCTCCTCGGGTCCGCCAGGTTACTGATGAAATGGCTCGCCAAGACGTGGCTGCTCAGGAACAGCGTCGACGCGATCCTGCAGAACCTCGGCGCGCTCCGGGGCCACGGCGTCCCCGAGGCGCGCCTCGCCGCCACGGTGCGCCTGAAGCCGTCACTCATCCTGCAGTCGCCCGCCAAGCTCCGGGCGCTGGCCGCGCGCGTCGACGCGTGCGGGGTGCCGCGCGGCTCCCGGATGTACGCGTGGGCGCTCCTGACGCTGCACAACGTCAGCGACGCCGCGTTCCGGGCCAAGAGGGCCGCCGTGATGCGCGGGACCGGGTGCACGGAGCAGGAGTTCCTCACCATGTTCTGGCGCGCGCCGTGCTTCCTGTTCATGTCCGCGGAGCTGCTGCGCCGCAAGGTGGAGTTCCTGGTGGACACCATCGGGTGCGGCGCGGACCACGTCGTCAGGGACCCCGTGCTGCTGACGCTCAGCCTCAGCAAGCGGATGGTGCCGCGGTGCCGCGCCATCGAGGCCTTGAAGGCCAGAGGCGTGGACATCGGCAAGGAGCGGCTGGTGAACATCGTGAGAGCGTCAGAGGCCAGGTTTGTGGAGAGGTACATACTGAGGTATAGCGATCAGACGCCTGAACTCCTCGAGATGTATCCTCCTGGTCACCGCAAGGGCAGCTCGCGTGGTGATTGCTCCACCATTGCCGGCAGCTGCAGCTCGCAGGGTGATTGATTTAACATTTTTTGTTCTGGTGATTCCTGTGTGATGTACTGATGTGTGTTGGGGTTCAGATTTAGAGATTGACATGGACATTGTTTTAAGGTGATTTGAGCAGAACAGAAGCTAATAAAACATGTTCTATTTGCAATACAGAAGCGTATGGGTAAACAATTGCTGCATTGTCATTTGGTTCTGGGCTTCTGGATTGGCCGTGATCTGCTGCTTCATATTCTCTGAATGAGTTGAAATAGCAACATTCTTGGCTGGCCCGTTTAACTCTGCCGCCATGGTTTCGCTGTCATACTTACCTAGACTCAAGTTATACCCCTTTTTCTGTCATCACTTGGCTTTTTCAGTTGTCATCCCGTTCCCTTTTCCCCCCCCTGCAACTTTCAAGATGAAGTTCGGCAGACACAGACCATCGCAACACTGCTATGCACAATTGCACAATGCCGCAGAAGAAAAAACAAGATTAAGAACAGAACCACGCTAAATTACATTCTCCTGAGTCTCTACCAAAACATAGTTTCACTTGCAGTACGTAGCGAAGTGTTATACATCAGCAGAATAGGTCAGCTAACCTAATACGTCAGCATGCTAGACAAATCTTATGAACATCGCATGCTTAGTTTTTGCTACTTCTCTTCGGGACAGTCAACTACATCACGCAATGACAGATCGACACAGATCCTAATTGGGAGAGTGGGAGTCAAGCTAATCCGATCTTTATGGTAGTGCACAATGCCTTCTGCCGACCGCCCACTGGCCAGCTGCCACTGCCCATGGCGAAATAAATAGTGCATGGCATCCAACCTGGGGGCGCATAGCCTACCAGTTGATACCAGTTCAAAAAAGCACTAAATTTCACCGCAGGAATTGACGAGGCACAACCTTACCGTGTTTGCTCAACACTCACAGAGGACAAACAGCAAGGTCTACTTGGCTGCATACCAATTCTGTGCACATTTGGCATCAACAGCCAGGTCGACATTCAGGATGTTGGTGCCGTAGAAGGGCTTAGACATGCACTCGACCACTATGGACTTGGCCAGTTCAGCAGAGTCTGCAGGCCCTTCCAATATCACTTCATCATGCACCTGAAATATGGAGCTGTCAGTTCTTCTAGGTCTAAATTGTGTTGCATTTACCCAAAAGGGCTAAAACTAAAACAATATTCCAAAGTAAACATTGCGAGCACCAACTGCATCCATTTTGACTCAGAAAAATTGGAATACTAATGGACAAGTTACACCAGTCACAAAATGTCAGTGCCCTTTTCAGTTTCAAAGGGGAAAACAACGTGTGCCAACATTTAACCAGTGATCAGTAACTTTACACATCAAATACCTGCAAGAGTAGCGTCCAACCAAGTTCCTTCAGACGAGTATTCCTGTCTATCTCAAGCATTGCACACATAGCAACATCTGCTGCACTGCCCTGTGGTGTTAAAAGAAAACATTTTAAGCACAAAACTAATTTCAACAACTATGAGTTGTGATAGGCAGTACTCACCTGTACAGGAGCATTGATAGCAGCACGCTCAATGTGACCCCTTTGGCCAGAAGTTGCATAAGCCATGGTCGGAAAACGGCGTGATCGCCCAAGCAAAGTATAAACTTCACGCTTTTCATGTGCTAGTTCTTTCTGCTTCATTTGCCAAGCCAGAACCTCCTTTCGATCACTATACCAGAGTTTCAGTGTGTCCTTTGCTTCCTTAACAGAAACCTGATAAGGGAGGAGATTAAATGAAGGCTGCATTTCTTATAACCATGGCTAATCAGCATGCAGGTTGTTTTCTGGTTTCTAGCTGATTGGTTATCCCAGGAGGCCAAGCTGGTAACACACTAAAGTTGAAATGTTGCTGATAATTTAGATTTTAGAGATATGTTCATTTGACAAGTTTGTACCTTCCAATCACGAGCAAGCCCATGGGCTGTTTTTCCATATGCAATGGAAAAATTTAGCATTTTAGCTTTCCTCCTCTCAGCACCAAAAGCATCCTAAATCACAAGAAAAACATTAGTTTCATTCCAGACACATCACATACATTCTCATGCTAATAATATTTCCTGGACCCATATCCACAATTAACTCCACGGTGTATACTGGACCAAAAGACATGGAAAATAAAGGAAACCCAAAGGAAACTGTAAGTGCAACAAAATGCAGTACACAAGATGAAGCGATAAACTGGTAAGCCTGACCATAGTTTTAACAAATTAGAAGAAATCAGTATAATTCTCAGAAATACCATTAAAGCTAGCATACCTTCAACAGCGGCACAGGAGGTTTCTCTTGACCAGGTTGAGGATGCCACTCAAGAATTACTTTCTCTTCTTCAACAGCCTCGCGAATATGCCGGTACATGTTCATGGCAGTCCTGGAATGGAAGTCACCGCCAGCTTTGAAAGCATCTAACATGCTTTTACAATCAGCAAGATGTGCCAATATCCTGAGCTCCAGCTACACATATAAGAAGTGTGTCTCTTTTACTTTGTATTAGTATCAGCGTACAAATATTTGAAAACTCTGCTGAGCACAATACCTGACCATAATCAGCAACAATAAGAGTGTTCCCTGGAGCTGCAACAAAAGCTTGGCGAATTTTATACCGATCCTTTTCAAGTGCAGGTTGGTTCTGCCATGGAGGAATTTACATCACAGGTTCAACAAATTATTTGATGTTGGTTATTGGTATCACAATACTAGAAGATGTAAAGCAACCAGCTCACAGCTTGCAAGACTTGACAAAACATTTCTCATCTTTTGGTTATCAGATTAAATGCTGCAACAACCTCAGCTAACTATTTTGGGCCATTATGCTCAAAGAAACCGCAGAGCTCATTTTCAAACTTAATATCAGTACCAGCTTGCTTATTGAGTTGATGAACATGGCTTAATGATTTGCATAACAGTGCCTCATTTAAGCGTCATCCAGTCCACACATATTAAGAATATAGAAACTGAGTTCATATTCCAATTCAGCGAATTAACTTTAACCTACGCCAATAAGTATGACACTATGCCTAAAGTTTTAAGTTAGGATCCAACAATCAAACTGCCTGTTGTCTCTTTTCTAAAATGTTCCAATATGTTGAAAGTCCTGTATAATTATTGACTGTCATAAACACGGGTATGGATGGCTCCGAAACCAAGATGCGCAACCTCACTACAAGGGCAGGGGTAGGAGAAGGGGACTAGGATAATAGACTGGTTCAATTCTTGCTTGCCTAGCCAACTGCCCATAACATTGACCTTAAGAATGCCATTATACTACAATCGGGTGCAACCTCCCTAAAATTGTAAATGCCAACCTGTAAATTTGGTGTCCTCGCTGATAAACGCCCTGTTTCTGTGTTGATATTTAAAGAGCAGTGAATCCGCCCCTCCTTACATGATATATGATTTCCCTGTCAGGGGAGCAAAAGGAGATACTTAGGATAAAGACACAGACTAAGGCTATACTGTGTGATAGTTGGCATTCAAGCCAAACTCACATAGCCATGTACAACAATGACTGCTGCAATCTACACTAGAGTATGTGGAGCCAGCTCACCTGTAAAGGAAGAATGAAGTTGGATATCAACGAGTCAATAGAACAGATCTCACATAGAGCTGCAATGGCATGGCATGCTTCTTTTCCTTTCTTGCCTCCTCCAAATGCTTCATATGCAGTTCCATAAGAGGAGGTGTCTTCTAGGTCACAATCAGAAATTTCAGAATCACTACCACATTCATCATCATTTACATCATCTGTTGTGTAAACAAGATCCGATGGAACTTTCCCAGCCAAATTTCTCAATGCATTCCCACTAACTGAAGGCCAGCCACTTGCAGTGGGTATTTCAGTTTGGAGGTCTTCCACAATACTGAAAAGTTCAATTGTGCGATACTTTGGAATCTTCTTGCCTTCTGCAACTGCAGTTTCATCATTAGGCACTTTAATAGCTTTACTCTTCGGCAAAAATTCACCAGGTTTGTATCTGTCAGAAATTAAGAACGTCAAAATTTAGAGGGATCCAAGGAATATCTAGGATACAGAATTAGATATATATTGACTAAATTTTTTCTCCTTTTATTTTGTGTTAATATGCATGGAGAGACATTTACTGTATAATCAATAAATGTAACGAACTAAATAAGACTTTCCTAGATGGGAAATTAAAGCAGCATAAATATGGATACCCAAAAGGAATTTTAAACAGAGAAAATGGTGAAGCCCATACCTGTTCTCTATACCACCAAAGAAGAGTTGACGAATCTGAGTATCACTATTAACATTCATGTATTTTGCATCAGGGCAATACTTAGATGCCCACTTCCGAAATTTATCAGCAGCTAATTTGCGCTGTGCAACAGCAACTTTTTCAATCTCTGAAAGGTAAGCACGGTCGACAAGCATTCCGGCTGTTTCCATTTTGACAAGAATAACACCAAAAGGACGCCAATACTCCTCATAGAAATCGTACATTGAACCTCTGGGGACACCATCAAAAGTCCAGGGCTTCCTTTCAAGCTTGCTTTTCAAGCTTTCATAAAGCCTCAACGTACTCATGGAATCTAGTGAAGAATAACAGATCCACAGTTCTCTGTCTTCTCTTTGTAAAACTTCAACAGGATCAATTGCAGTAATTTTACCTTCTGATCCATCTTTTTTTATCTTTTTCCTACCAAAGATGGTTTTCATTGACCGCTTCCCAATCTTTTGCAATTCCATTGGGACAACACCCATGACCCTGTGATCATTTGTAAGTCCCTCAAGAGAATACCCCCCATCCGTTCTTCTTGACGAATCCCAAAGTCGTGCAAGATGCATTGTATCAGCATGAAATCCAGAAACTTTAATTCCATAGTTCTCTATGACATGACTATCGAAACTATAATTGTGCCAAACCTACATAACGAAAATAAGATACTTGCTTTAGAACATTCCAATAATGAGATAACTGAGGTAGATGTTTTATCCTATGGGTTCCAGGAATTGCAAGGTTTGGCTACAGATGTCAAAAGAGAAGGGTAAAAGCAGAGAAACAGATAATTTGGCTAACACCTGCACATCGTAAAGTTGTAAGCATGAGTTTTGAATCTGACTGTGATATATCATGTACTTCCCTAAATAATTGCAATTATACTTCCCTAAATAATTGCAATTATACTCTTGTTCTTGGTTTCGTTTATACCACAACAGTCTTATACAATGATGGAACAGAACGGACACCAGTACAATCTCTTTAGGATCAACCCAACGTCGAGAAATTAGTTAATCAGTAAAGATACATGGATTTGGTGTCCCGCCCAAGAAAGAGACCCAGGTCCTAATAACCCTGCTAAGTGGTGTCAAACAAAAAGAACGAGAAAGTGAGCTGCATTTCACCTTCCTAATTGATGGATCTTCAAAAAATGGGGCAAACTCCATGAGGACATCCCGTCCACCATCCAGCACATCCACCCAAATGCATGTCTTGCCATTTCCAAAATCAGCTTCAGCACCAGAAGTGCCAGAGTAGATGCTAAAGCATGTGACCTTTCCATGGCCAACTGGTGTCTCTTGTTTAACATCAATATTAGCTACCTGCATGCATTGAGCTCTCCTAAATTATAAACAATAACAAGGAGTAGGTTTGCATTCAAAAGGGGAAAAAAACTTTCCAACATATAACTTAACTGCCAGTACCATACGACCGAACAAAGAACACAAGATAATAATGGGCATCTGCTTAATGCTGTTCAAGATCCATGAGACCCCTCATTTATCATGGACACCATACTGAATAATAAAGCAAAAGGTGCAGGCATCCATGGTGCATAAGGAAGTCACAGAAAGAAAAAAAATGTAAATTAAATCAGAAGCAAACATTGGAATCTAAAAAAGGTGGGTATGTAGGCATATGTAACCCTGAGTCCTGATTTTAAAGGAGAATATACTGCCTGATTGATGTCAATAGCAGATTTAGGCAGCAAGCCATGACAGATATAGACAAACATAAGGATCTTATATAGAAGTTCAAACAATTGCCAAGGGTTTTCAAGCCCTACCTCTGTATCACATGCATGAATAAAATTTCTGTACTTCGTAGTAAGCAACTGAACAACTCTCCTAGCTGACTTGACATCATCAACCACCAGAACTTTTTCATAGATGGTAGCAAGTGCCTTCCGTGCATCTTTAGACTCCTTGGACAAGGGCGCTTTAGCTGGAGCTGGAGAAGGTTGTACTGTCTCCTTGGGTGAGCATTCATTTTCATCTTTAGTATTGCTTTCTGTAGCCTTGTCATCAAATGGCAACCTTGTTTCAACTTCAGAAATTTTCGGAAGAGAAGCATGAAACTTGGAACCATTTGGCCAATGAGCCTCCACTTCGGATTTGCTAGGCCTGTTAACTGGTTTGGTGTCATCTTTAACAACACTGGCCAGTGCTGACACAGCAGCTGCAGCACGATTAATCATGTGATGCTTTGCAGGTTCCATATTGGCATGCCTATTTGCAAGTGAATTCGGAGCCATTCTTTGTCTTACACTGTGAGCTGAAGACTGTTTGGAGCTCTTGAAATCTTCTAGGTGTTCATGATGAAGAATAGCCGGACCTAGATGACTGGAACCATTGTAGGTACCGTTGCTGGTTCTGATGGAAGATAACCTCTTGCTCTCAGCAGCCCATTCTTGCGCCCCACTACTTTGCACGTTAAAGTTGACACATACTCCAAACTTAAGAGGTTTGTTGTCTTGAATTCCAACACCTGAACTATGAGAGTACTCCTGCCTGACAATCAGAACCGTTCTTAAAGTTAGAGGGAAAACACCAAAGTTATGCACAACTAGGATACTTCGGAGAACCATCATCACAAGTTAATTTGCTAGCAAAGTTTAGCCGAAACAGCACCATAACCAGGGAGGGTCAGACACAATATGTCAGACCTATAAGCAACAGATGCAGAGCAAATTTACACAGCAGGTAATGTTAGGCTCACTCATCCCCTATTGGTCCATAGAAAGTACTAGTATCAATCCAGAACACGACACGAAGGTTCCTGAAACAGAACAGTAACCACCGCAGTAGCAGCTAGCCAGCTAGCACAGGCTCACGGGTCACAGCATCGACCTAACCTAAAAGCATAGGCCATCAAACCTCGCATCGAACGATTATCACTAGCAATACCACCTATTCACACATCACACAGGCTATCTAGCTTCACTTGAACGAGCATTAAAACCTCAAAACAGTACGGGTACTAAGTACTGACCTTCTGCCGCCGGTGAAGGGCGACATCGTCGAGCGGCCGCGGCGGTGGGGGCGGAAGGGCGAGGGCGCCCACGGAGGCGCCGAGCACGGGCACCGCCGGAGCAGCGCGGGCGCCGGCGCCGGCGCCGTCCCGGCCATCGCCATGGACCCCACGAGCCGCCTCAGCCTCCCAGTCCCTCCCCCGGCTCCCCCGCCGCCGCAACCGAGGCCGCAGGGCGCCGTCTTGGACAACACCGCGCGGCGCGGGCTAGGCACGCGTGTAGGGTTCAGGGGCAGGACACGCCGGGCGCGGGCATTCGGCGGCCGCGAATGGAGCGGCGGCGCGCGGGGAGAGTTTGGGCTCGGAGGGAGGCAGCCTTGGCGCCGCGGTGTTGGGGGGATAGGGAAAGGCAGGAGGGTTTACGCCAACGGTGGAATCCGGAATCGTATCTGTGCCCTGCCTCCGCTTCTGCCGCGCTTGTGGTCTGCGGAGCGGGGCCGACAGCGCGAGGCGTTGCTGGTGTCGCCAGGCCCCTCTGCTACGTGCACACGGCTGCCGCCACTAGCCCGGTTGGCAAATTTTTTCCGAAACACAGACGCATAGGCGGAGCCAGTGGGCTGCACGGGTAGGCCGGCCCAGCCCAATAAGAAAAATCCAACCACCCGTCCGCTCCCGTGAGGCCGTGAGCCGTCCGCTCCCTGCTCCGAGACCTAGACCGCCCACTCTATCCGCCCCGACGGCTGGCGACGCTGCTCCCCCGGAGCGCCCCGTCCCCGAACCCCTCCCCCGACGCGCCCCATCCCCGGCGGCCGGCGACGCTGCTCCCCCGGCGCGAGCAAGGGCGACGCCGGCCATGACGGGGCTCCGCCTCGACGGCGGCATCGGCGGGAACCCGGCTTCCGCTCCATCTCCTCACTCCCCCCTCTGGTATGCACTCCCTCGCTCGAGCCGCTCCTGTCAGGTTCGTGGAAGTTCAAGGGATGATCGATCAGGGTTTAAGTTCATTTATAAGATGGATGGACGCCTGCCATTTCTCGGTAGATCTGGCTCCTGGAGATGTTTAACAGAGAATTGGGAGTTCGTCGGTAGTATAGAGGACCGTAGATCTGGGTTTGGTGATTTTAGCTCCCATCTATCAACTCGTGCGGAGTGCACATAAGCACGATTTTCTGATGCGATGTTTTGCCTACTTCTGGTATTTCCGCTTCCAGATCTTGCACTAATTAGTACTAGCACATGCTTTTTAGAGGTTAATCTATGTGAACCTGGACCGTAGCATCGGAATTACAAAACGAGAATTGAACTTGCTGCTGCTCGCTGCGTGCTTTCGCCTTAGTTAATTCTGTCAACGCTAGATGCCCTCTAGTATATTATTTGTTTACGTAATTATGTTAAACTCAGAATTTCGCTGTTAGCTGTTAACACTAGATTGGATCATGTATCACTGCACCTTCGGTTGGTTAGGATACACGTTTTCACCATCCCTTACTTTGATTGGTTGATTTGCTGGCCAGCTTTCAGTTAGATGTTATAGTCAATCATGTTGTTGTAACTCATGAGATTGTAGAACTAGAGGGCTATGCCTGTACCTACTTATTACGTGTGTCAAATACTTTATGTTGCTTGGAGATTGATTTCTGAATGTTGCTGCTTTCTGATCTAATATATGCTTAGAATTTATGATGCCTTACTGCATTAGTTAGTATTGCTCTTATGCTTTTCCTGGTTTCGACTAACCCTAACCCTAACTTTTCTTTACTGCTATGTTGACTAACCCTAACTTTTCTTTACTGCCATCTAATTTATTAGCTAGTTGTGCTAGTTGTTGTTAGATTTTACCATGATTTAGTTCAATTGATGTAGCTTGTAGATGTATGCAGTAAGAATTAGGGATGTATTGCATTGGTCAATACCTATATTGATGTCATGAGACATGATGATGTATTGGTCAATTCCTTATGCATTATGTGATTTGGTTATAGGATTTGTGAACTATGAAGAGGGATGGAGATATTGCTTCTATGTTCAAAAAGCATGTTGCAAAGAAACGTGCTTCAGCTTCGTCTCTTGTGGTTGAAAAGCAAAATCAAGAGCAAGAGCAACAGGAAGAGAGAGTAATTGAAGAAGTTGTTGGTCCTACTCCTACACCACCTACTCCATCTTTAGAATCAGTTGAAAATATATTGCCAACTCCACCTCCACCATCACCACCACCACCATCGCCATCGCCGCCGCCGCCGCCACCATCGGGTTTTGACGTCGATCACCTTCCACATGATCCAGGTGAAAGGTTGCCTAATGCAAGTTATCATATTAATGATCAAGATGCAGTTAGAAGAGCATATATTCTTAGAGGGGCATTCCAACCTTATGCACATGAGTTTCCAAAACGAAAAATGTGGAAATAGAGATCGTAACTTCACATGTTTATGGTTTGCCAAATATGATTGGGTTGAATATAGCATCAAGAAAGATTCTGTATTTTGCTTTTTCTGCTACTTGTTCAAAACAAAAAAATACAAGGGCAATGGGTCGGATAAATTTATTGTGGATGGTTGGAGAAATTGGAATATAGGAGACAAGTTACTTTTGAAATATTATCGCTCTCAAGCACACAAGGAAGCTCATGAAAAGTACATTGGCTATCTAACTCCTCGTGCAGCTATTGATGATAAAATTGAGAAGTGGAGTGATGAGAAAATAAAGCTTTATAAAATCAGATTGACTTATTCAATAAGATATATCAAGTTTCTTTTACATCAAGGGTTGGCATTCCGTGGACATGATGAAAGTGAAGAGTCTAGCAACCGAGGGAACTTTATAGAATTGTTGAAATTTCTTGCAGCAAATAGTGAAGAAGTGAACAAGTTTGTGCTGAACAATGCTCCAGGTAATTGCTCATTGACTAGCCCAATGATCCAGAAGCAAATTATTTCATGTTTTGCTATAGAGACTAGAAAGAAAATAATTGAAGAGATTGGTGAAGATCGTTTTGCTATCTTAGCTGATGAGTCAAGTGATGTATCACATAAAGAACAACTAGCCCTTTGCTTGCGTTTGGTTGATAAATTGGGAAGGCCACGTGAGCACTTTGTTGGAGTAGTTCATGTAGATGATACTACCTCTTTATCACTTAAGGAAGCAATTGAGTCTGTACTTGTTAGTCATGGCTTGACTCTAACTAGCATTCGAGGTCAGGGATATGATGGGGCTAGCAATATGAAAGGGGATATTAAAGGGCTGAAAACATTGATTATGCAAGAGTCACCTTCTGCTTATTATGTCCATTGCTTTGCACATCAACTACAACTAGTACTTGTTGCTGTTGCTAAGGACAATACTGATTGTGTTTGGTTCTTGGAACAAGTATCCCTCTTGCTGAATATTGTTGGAGTTTCTTGTAAGCGTCATGGGATGCTTCGAAGTTCTAGACTTGAGAGTATAATGAAAGCAATTGAATGTGGTGAACTCAAAACTGGAAGTGGACTAAATCAAGAGATGGGATTGGCTAGGCCTGGTGAGACTCGATGGGGCTCTCATTATAGAACCGTGTGCAACATCATATTTCTATGTATTCAATAATCCGTGATGTACTCATTACTCTTGGAGAGGATACAACACATAAGGTTGATTGGATAAAAATTCATTTTATGGTTGGAGCATTTGAGTCCTTTGATTTTGTGTTTAGTTTGCACTTAATGTTTGTTATTCTTGGATACACAAATGAATTATCTGAGTGTTTGCGAAGGAGAGAGCAAGATATTATTCATGCAATCCAACTTGTTGGTGTGGCAAAAAATAGAATGCAACACTTGAGGTCTCAAGGATGGAATCAATCCTTCAAAAGGTTACTTTGTTTTGCAACAAATATGGTGTCAAAGTTCCTGCTATGGAGGATGATTATGTGCCTTTTGGAAGATCACGACGGTTTGTTCAAAATCAAACAAATGATGATCACTTCAGAAGAGAGGTATATATTGGGGTCATTGATAAAATCAGTCAAGAGCTTGATACTCGGTTTGATGAGGTTAATATGGAGTTGCTTTCTTGTATGTCTGCCCTCAACCCTTCTAATTCATTTGCATCATTTGATGCACAGAAGGTACGCCGACTTGCTGAATTCTATCCCAAGGACATTTTTGGATCTGATTTGCTTAAGCTAGAATTACAACTTGATAACTATATTGATGTCATGAGACAAGATGATAGATTTAGTGTTCTAGAAAACCTTGTTGACCTCTCAGTTAAGCTTGTGGAAACAAATAGGCACAAAGTTTATGATTTCGTTTACTTGCTTCTCAAAATGGTACTGCTTCTACCAGTGGCGACAGCTAGTGTTGAGAGGGCATTTTCTAGTATGGATTTTGTTAAAAATAAGTGGAGAAATAAGATGAGTGATAGTCTCTTGGATGATTGCCTTGTCACGTTCATTGAGAGAGATATTTTGGAAGATGTGGATGAAGATGATGTAGTCAAGACTTTTATGGCTATTAGAAAATGTAGACCTAAAAAATAGTGTTGTAATCCTATTTGTCATTTAAGTTTGTGTCGTTTATATTTCAAATTATAATTTTGAACTATCTGAATTGTAATTTAAGACTTATTATACCGTTTAGTAGTTGTGTACCGAATTATTGGCTAATTTTTATGAAACTTTACCGAATTGCTATATAAATTTTACCGGTTTGCATATGAACATTTTGATTTTGCATACCTCATGCAAAAATCCTAGCTCCGCCACTGCACAGACGCAAACACTTACGTATACGCTCGACACTCAACTCTATAAATACATACACGCAGTTCTATTTCTATGAGCATCTTCGAGAGACTCACGCTCCTGGTGTCGCAGGCCTTCTGCTACGTGCACACGGCTGCCGCCACTAGCCTGGTTGGCAATCTTGGTATTTTGTGTGCACACATCGCCTGGTATGGGCGCTAATGGAGTAATGGTTCTTTCATAAGTGGGTTTAGTGGATTAATTGAGGGCTTTACTTTAGTTGGTGGACTTCCCAATCGTGGAAGATGGGTCTTGTGTTCTAGTACAGCACTACTGTAGTGTTGATGTGATGGGCAAAGGGTTAGGTTACTGGTTTGGCATTCTTTTACAAGCTCTAGTCCGGATGGTCTAGCGCTACGCGTGGCACTCTGCCGGTCATCAGCTAGCTGGAGGGCACCGGGTAGCACTTGCCCCTGCACATGCAGCGGTAGACCATGGGGCACGGCAGCGGCTCGGCCGTGGAGCACTTGAAGCTCACCATGACGCGGTTGCACGGCGAGCACGCCCCGCACGCGGGCGAGCAGTCCGGCAGGCTCGACCCCGTCGCGCGCACCTCCTCCCGCAGCAGCAGGTCCCCGCCGCCCCCCTGCCAACCAACCTGAACGTGAGCTCGCAGGTCCATTCAGAAATTCAGATGGAGCCAGCCAATGCAAGGTCGAGTGCTGGTTGGCGTAACAGCAGCATACCTGTATCGCAGGTATGGTCATCTCCGCCGTCGTCGACCCATGCTCCACAGCTGTGTTCGAATCAGAAAATCCGTCATGGTTAGCACGGCATCATCACAGAGGGCGAGCACGCGTACTGCAAGAAATCTTTACTCGGCATCGTGCCGTCGCACACTCACCAGGAGCTGGTCTGATGCCATCGCCAGAGCGAGCAGGGCGCGGTGAACTCTACCCGCAGGAGCGTGCCTCCCCATCACCACCAGCAGCCCAAGGAAACTGCGAGAGCTCGGCGCGGCGCGCGAACCGGCCGGGAGTGCTGTTCGATGCCCAGACGCCGCGTGCTACTTGGTGAACGCCGAGAGACTGCTATCTGGCTAGCTACTCGAACTACTTGTGGCGCGAGGAGGCTGAGCTCTGCAGGCAATGGTGGCGCTGGGTTCTGCACGTCGACGCGCCGGGCATATATACCCGCGTGCATGAGGCCGCGGCCATTGATGAGGGGCGCGGGGGACCTTTGATTGTGCGTCACATGATCCTCGGCCCCCCTCACACGGATTCAATGACCTGCCCTACGTACCCTGCCGCGCCGCAGAGCTTTGCACGCGCAGGCCGGCGAGCGAGACGCCAAAAGCGCTTCACGTCCGCCGAGCGTTTTGAATGGCCGGCGCCGCGACGGCCTGCGGCCCTGCGCGAGCCCCGCCGCTGCTGCTGCGACGACTGCGGGCGCGTGAAGGGGTTCGTGACCCGGCCGGCCGGAGACTGAGGCGACTGGCCGGCGAGCGGCGAGGCAGGCCGCGGGTCGCGGCGGCTTTGAATGAAGCCGGCGCGCCCCCATTTACTCCGCTTCTGTGTTCCGTGACCGCACAGTTGGAGAGTTCGTTCAGCCATCAGTTACTGCCGGCCTGCCGCGCATGAGCTCCGCCTGTCGCGTTGCTCTGCGCTCCGGCTGACTGGCTCTCTCCCCTGCTCACGCGCGCGCCGGAACTGTGCGGCAACTCTCTGAACTCGTCCGTGCTTCGCGTACCCTCGCTGGATAAAGGCTAGCAGAATCCCATAGCCATGGCGTGCACGGTCCCTGGTCGCGATGCGTAGGAAGTTAAATGGACAGAGGAGCTCGCATTGATGCTGCGGATCGACGGCCCTGCTTCCTGATTGGATCGCGGAGAATCCAGCCTCTGTTGTTCGTGTAAAGATCAGAGAGCCGAACACCTGAGCATTACCGTGTGAGGAACAAGCTTGGTAACCGTGTGAGCATTACCGAGCCAGAACAGAAACACAAGGATGTTAATCGTCGATAGATATAGAGTTGAACTGCTATGAGCTATAACAGCACCTCCGGATCCGTGGCGCAATGGTAGCGCGTCTGACTCCAGATCAGAAGGTTGCGTGTTCGATTCACGTCGGGTTCAAACCCCCGAACCAACCGGATCTATGTTTTTTCTTTTTCTTACGTATATTTACACATTACCCCCTTGATTCTTCTTTTCTGATCTCCTTTTTCCCTCTTATCATTATTTTAAAAACTTCACATATTTCCCATTGTTTCTTCTGTTTGCTGATATCCTCTTCCCACTGTTGTTATAAAAGAAAGTTATGAACTGGCCGAGGTTGAGGTCTCCCATGGAACCCCCAGATTAACTCCCAAGTCCCAAAGAACTAACAATATTGCATGAACGCACGAAACGGATGATTTTTCTGAAGTCTGAACCGCAAGCACACTCGGAAGTTGCAATATCGAACTAACTCGTTCTCAAGATGCACCTCATTCTCAAGTGAACTAACTCGTTCCATACAATACAATGGCACAAGGACTGCATGGCCTACTCATGAGAAATGGACAGACACTAGTTACATCATAAATTCATATTATACCGTAACACTACTTGTAAAACCCATCATTTATACCAATTATACGGCTCTAGTAGGCCTCCGGCCAGGGTATACCAAAACAAGATATGTCATTTATACCAATTATACGGCTCTAGTAGGCCTCCGGCCAGGGTATACCAAAACAAGATATGTACACGTCTCGGAAGGCCTCAAATTTTCCGTTATTCTTTGATCACCTGACAAACGCACACCACTTTCCTGTTCCTCGGAGACGCGGGCACCGGCACTCACGGCGCCGCTGGCTAAGAAGCCTCCGCGTTCTTCATCTCCAATCCCAGCGAGGTCGACGGCTTCTTCGTCCCTCCTCGGCTGGCCTTACACCTTGGGAAGTATACAACGAGCTACTACTCTTCGTCTTCGTCGTCGTCGTCGTCGTCGTCGTCGTCGTGTTCCTTGGTCATCGACGGCGGCTTTTCGCCACCGAGTCCGAGCCTAGCTAATCGCGGCCTCGCGCCGCGTCGCCCACAGATGGCTCAGCGCGCGGAGGCGCTGGAAGTAGTCGCCGAGCGCCAGGAGGCCCCTCGCCGCCTGCCGCGTCGTCAGGATCTTGTGCATCTGCTGCAGCGTCGTCTGCCGGAGATGGTCCGCCTGCGCAGCCAACCGAGCAGAGGCCACGCGTGCGTGCTTGTGAGCAACAGGTGACACGCGCAATCCATAGTAGATGGTGATGCTTGGCGACCGGTTGGGTTCGATCGGTTACCTGGGTCACGAAGCCGACGAGCTCTTTCAGCTTCTCCACGGCTGTCGCCATCTGCAGCATGTAGCCGTCGGGGGGGCCGAACGGGTCGGCCGCGGCCGTCAGGGTCTCGGCGAGGTTCTGCTGCAGCTTCTCCATGCCCTGCGACAGGGCGTCCTCGGCCTGCGTCGAGGTGTGCTGCAGGCCGCCCACTGCCATCAGCTGCGGCTCCGTCAGTGGCTCCAGCTGCGGCCTCAGGATCTGGCACCAGCAACACAACAGCAAGATCCAACGTGTGAGACAAACCACTCTGGATCGAGGATTCGAGGACACAGCACTTGCTGCATGTCTGAAGCTGCACGGTAGTTAAGTTAAGCGAGCCGGCCACCTTGAGCACTTCCGACGGCCGGAACCCGCCGATCCACAGGAAGAACCGCTCGGCGGGGGTCTTCCACATGCCGGACATGACGTAGAACACGTCGGAGTTGGCGGCCAGCGCCTTGATCCTGAACAGGTGCTCGTAGTTGTTGAGCCCGGTCTCGACGAGCATGCGCAGCTCGAGCTCCGTTATCTGCCCCTGGAGAGCGGACCGCAGCTCGGCTGTGTGCCTGTTCTGCTCTTCCACCCAGTTGCTGTAGTCTATCTCGAACGCAGCAACACCTGTGGAAATGAAACCACACAAACAAGCCGGGATTCAGATACACAGGGTGTTGCTCCTGACACTGAACGTTTTGCTGAATGCCATTGGACAACTAGTGTTCTTCTTCAGAATGATTGGCGCAAAACCTAACCTGGATCCATTGGTCCTGTGAATCCGAGATTTGGGTCTCCCAAATTCCCATTTGCATATGCACCCTGCAGATCAGCCAATGCACTGGATCAGGCAATGTAGCAGGGACTGATGAAATGGCATTAGCCAACGGATTGTCTCGTACCTGCTGTCGAGCCCGTTGAAGCTCTTGCTCTAGTTGTGCCAGCTTCATCCGGCTTGTCTCTAGCTGCTGGATGTAGGCCTATTGAACAGCAACAGAATCGGCGCCATTTGTGAGACAAGGTAGGGGTAAGTAGGTAACCCATGCCATGATAGCACCAAAAGGTTGGTGAAGTTCATGTGGTTATGGTTACCTTTTTTCTCAGCCGGCTCTTCCGAGCAGCCTCTCTGTTCTGTGCGAGTCTTCGCAGGACCTGAGGCAAATCATTTCAGGTTTATATTCGGAGCATTTTATTCCTCTTGCAACAATAAATCAACAACCTATGATACTTTTCTCTGTTGTAACATAGGAGTATTAAAAAATACTACTAAACATGCTGTGTCAGACTGTCAGTCAAAAGCAGAAAAGAAAAAACAAGTGAAGATCCTTGAATTGTACCCTCTCTGGCGGCTTGCTTGTTTCCTGATCCGTACTTCTTGCCGGCTCTAGTGCTACATGTTGAACATCTTCTAGCTGCAGAAAGCTCATCAACATGAGTACTCTGCCCAACGATGGGCAAACCACAGAAGGCATGCAAGAACCAAGCTGATTTGCTGAGTTCATCCTCCTCACCCTAGTGTCGAACTTGTCCGCCTCCATGACGGTGGACCCGCTGGTGGCCTGGCCGCTGTCGACCTTGAACGGATCGCTGTTCCACATGCCCATCACGGGCGCCGGCGCCGGCCGCTCGTACACCCCCATTCTGACGGGCGCCGCCGCGAACTGCACCGCGGACGCAGAGGTCATGTACTCCGGCGGGGAGGCGGCGCCGCCGATGCTAACCAACACAAACAACCAGCGGGGAGGCAGCGTGAGTAACGACAGAGCATTCGTTGCAGGTGGCGATCAGGTTAAAGAGAGGAAGGGGAAAAAAAGAAATGAAAAGGTAGGCGAAGCTTTCGAACTCCGAATGGAATGAGCACAGCAGCAAAGGCAAAATATGCTCGCTCGCTCTCCGAGTGCGGCTGCCCGGAAAGGCGGCCTCGGCGAGCACTTTTGGCAAAGCCGCCGAGGCTGACAACGTACGCAACAAATGATGGCATGATGATGGATGGGGCGACGAGATGACGCTGCGCACTCCGGCCACGAAAAAAAATGGAGATCTTACCGTCCACGACGGCGCCGCTGTCACCTCCGAACGGCAATTGTTTCACAAGATGGACAAGATCGGTGGCCACCGGCGGCCCAGCGTGGGCATGCCGGGGAGGAAACGGATCGACGGCGAGCTGCGGTTACGGGTCGAGGTTGCCTACTGGGATGCGAGAACCTGTGCTGGTGCTGCCTAGCCTAGCCTACTGGGACGGGGTGCATCTGCATCGGCTCACGGGACGATCGAGAGAGGAGAATCGGAGCGGCAGCTGCCCTGGCCAGTGGTGGCTGGATGCCACCCTCCGCCGTCGCCTCGACCTCGAGTGGAGCCTGGAATCTGGAATCCGGCGGCTGTAGCGTGGAGCCAGCCGGCGGCTTTTGCGAAGGCAGCAGCGCAGGTACAGCAGCAAGGGGAGCAGTGGTGATCGATGGTGATTGGCTGGGGGTAGCGTGCCGGGGAGGAATCATTCGAGCCCGGGCTCCGCCGCGACAAGCGATGCCGAAACGGAAAAGTTCGTTGCCACCTCTTCTTTCCGGGCTCCTGCTTCTCACCGCAGCTGCTTCTCGTCCCCGTTCTTTCCGCGCCGGTGATGATCGTTTCCCCCTTCTGCTCGGCGCGGCGGCGGCGCAGGGACGCGCACCCAGTGCCTGCCAGCGCGACACGACGGCCGACCACCACGAGAACGCGAGTCCACGGCCACTACCTCGCCACTGGATCGAGCCACGACGTCTTGCGGCTGGCCAGGGATACGGTGGTACAGGATAAGCCCGTGTGCTGATCTACTCGGAGGCGATAGCCGCGCCCCGGTCTCCGTCAGGTGCGCACCGGCCGACCGCGCGGTGACGCTGTGCGGCCCAAGTTACATCCCTACCCCGGGGCCGGGGCTGACAAGGACGGCCACCACACCGGCCAGCGCCAGGACTTCCGGCCATTTCTTAGTAGTAGTAGCAGATGTTAAACTAGTGGTTAAGGATTAAGCATGTAAAGAGTGTGGCGACAGTGACGCCGATCAGTTCATCAGCCGTGACATCAGACCGCAGGAATAGCAGTGCAGACTGCAGAGTAAGAAGGCTCCTGAAGAAAACCCCACAAACTCGCTAATCTTAGCCCAGATTTAGCTCCTTCCACAAGCTTAGGCTGACGAACGGCTGAATGCATGTTGATGTTGTATGCTTTTGAGTTTTGACCCTCTTTTGTGATCTTCCACATGACCAAATGGGAGTTCAGAACTGCAAAACCCTGACTTCGGCGCTAACAATGAATCCATCCATGAGCTGAACTCACTAAGGATCTCAGATCCTATAGTCCTAAGTAGGCATGGGGGCTGTACCATAACAAACAACATTGTGTTTCTTGCATGATCTGTTCAATGATTCATGGGCCTCAATTATTATTGTGTGCAATGCAATGTTTGTGTCCTGCACGGCAGGAAACAGAAGCTTCATCACACGTAGTGGAGGGTTTGCCGAGCCATCCAGCAGCGCCAAAAGAGGGTTTGGATTGGACGGCCCCTCAATTATTGGCGAGGCCACTTGGCTTTTACAGCAAAGCAGGTTAGGTTGGTCTCTGCTCTATCCAGCACACAGGAACGGCTGCAAATAAAGCAGTGGTCACTGGGCATCATCTGAACCCCACCATCCAACTTATCTGGAACAGATGAGCATCAGTGATGGGCATAGCATTTTTTCCGCTTAATTTCGCCACACGTGTGTGTGTGATTTGTCACTGTACCAGGTTTATATGCAAAGATCTACATCCTAATTCTCCTATAGAACATAATATGTCGTATACCCATATTAAGTCAATTATGCAGATAGCAGAGGAGAAAAAAAGAGAACATAATATGTCATGCATGCATGCGTACTAAAATATAAGAAAAAAGTTATGCAAGTTGTTTGTAGTATGGGTTTACTGTGCGCAATGATGCTGATGAAGGAAATGTGATGGCTGATAACAAAAGAGAAGGGAATGTCTGATTGGTTTGCCAGTGGTGAACCCTGCTAATGCACAGCACTGGCCACTGGTCACCACTTCCTTCAGATCAGCACCAGGCCACTTGAGCAGGGGGGCGGCAGCCCCTGCCTTGAGGCGTACTGGGTTGGAGATGATGCAAAACAAATCACCTTTCCTTCACCAGAGCCTACTGCCTCACTGCCATTCTGCCAATGCACTATTTGCCAAATAAGGCTCTCGGCCCTTTTCCGTTAGGGGGTCAACTATCAGAGGACCTCAGCTAAAGAAGACCTGATGCAAAGCTCACCGTCATGGCTGCTAAAAGGAATGGTACTGATGGCTGATGTGTGCTATTCAGGAACAGCTATGTGTCTCGCAAAATTCAGTGCAACCTGTGGGCTGAAGCAAGAAAAGCTTGTCGAAAACAAAGGGACACATATGGCTGTCTAGGCTATGCAGAGAACAAAGGGACACGTCTCCCTTCACAGTCTGCTTTTGGAGAGAGTTAGCACAAAGTATCTCTTGATGTAGCATGAGTTTTGGTCCTAACTGGTGATTCCAAAAGACGGTAGCCATCGTATTATTTTTCCTACTTTTGAGCTTTGCTTTGTTTATTTTAGCTAACATGATCTCACTCTAGATGCACTAGTCCACTTGCACCTCTAAAGATCTAGTATTCAGTTTACATCATGATGCGCCACCCACAGGTAATGAAAATCTAATGCAAATTGCACTACTAGTCTATTAGTGCTAGTGACACCAAAGCTATTGGTTCTCTTTGCTTCACATCTCGTTCTACTTCAGCTGACTGATTGGATAGTCGTCAAAACATTGGTATGTCCTAAGGATCCGATGGGCAAAACGTTCAGATGACACAGTGGGATCAGGTCCAAGGAAATACGCACCTAAGCTTGTGAAGGTTGAAATGATCTTCAAGATATCCAGGGTAGAGCTCCATCATAGCATGCTCAAAATGATCTCCCTTAAAGCAATACTTAGGCTGATCACCTCACCTCGTGTCTGTCAAACAGAAAATAGCAATCCAATTTACCAAAACGAGAATACTGGTTGCATGAATCATAAAATGGGAAGGTTCGGCATCTGTTCTAGGCTGTCTAGTGATGAATGAACATGAAAGAAGATACGGTCTTAGAAAAAATACTCTTATGAAAGATATGCTCCTTTGAAAATACAAATGTTTGATCACTTGCTCTGATCGCTTTATTCTGGCCGACAATATAAAGATTCTCATAAACATGGGTGCAAGAGTGCTATTCCAGACTTACTGGAGAAGCCAATATGATTTATTATTAACTCTGCATCCTTGCAGCAAGTCATACAGAGTAAGAAGGCAACAACAAATTGAGCATGACTAACTAAAGTCCAAATAGCCATGAATCATATGTAGAAGAACCCATCCACTGAGAAGCTAACATGTCTTAACCCAAGAAAACCATGCCCTATTTCTTTCGAGCCAGCAAGGATGAAGAGATATGCAAGCTATGTTTGGCAAGCTCTAGTGCGATTCCTTCGTTGTTGTCAATTTCTACCAAAACCCCAGCTATCATTAGCTTTAGCATACATGAAGAGCAGCCAAAGAACAGAATTCTACTTGCTCATGACTAAGATCAACACTCAATGAACAAGCGAAATCAACGAATAAGTAGGGAAACTTAGTACCTGGTTGCGGTTTCTTCAGTTAAGGATAACGGAGGACATCAAATCACTGAACACGAGGGCCTTCACGGATGTGCTCTAGCTCAGCTCCAAAGGACACCACCAGTTGGCTGGAGGAAGTGATGCAGGGTTATATAAGGAGCCAGCTGCCTTCCCTTTAAGAGGAGGAGCCAAGTATAAAGAGCTTTTAGTATCTAATATTATCACCTGGGCCTCATGCTTAGGATGCACTAATTATTCTTTACGTAAACTAGCTGGATATGTGTGAAGTTGCTTGCACAGAGGAATACATATACGCATCCATCATCACCTAATAAGTGAGAGCCTGAAAAGTATGCACATGATTCTGACAGAGAAGAAATACGGTAACTTTCAGGTGTAAAAGAAGCATGCTTTTAAGCCTGCAGTGCAGGCACACACTTGGTTAGTTAGAGAGATCGACACATCAGGTGCTCAATAGTATCAGATAACACA
Organism: Panicum miliaceum; assembly: GCA_032594955.1. Taxonomy (NCBI): domain Eukaryota; kingdom Viridiplantae; phylum Streptophyta; class Magnoliopsida; order Poales; family Poaceae; genus Panicum; species Panicum miliaceum. The sequence continues at coordinate 2,773,138 of CM064069.1, forward strand.
ACAGATTGGCAATGCCCTGGAAAGGCATGACTCCAAGTAGTTTCCAAGTACATTGTACTGCAATTCCACCAAGCAAAGATGGTTAAATACACAGCATCCACTGTCACTTACTGATTAGGCAGAAAGGTGATAGAATTACTCAGATGAGAAGATTTCAGTGCAAAAGGAGCTTCTTTTGGCACAAGAACTCCTACAGATTAAAGGTCCTTGCATTTGTGAGATTGTTACTCACAGGTACAGATGAAACTATCTAAACATAAATGGTTACAAGGAGTCAGATGGAGCTCAGGACAGCACTAGGTTCACACAAAATTATAAAGTGAGCTTATCATGACTTAACTCAATTGCTATAGTGCCTTTGGAACCTCAAGAAGTCCATACTGATTTAAGTAATGCTTGTCGTTGTGATGACCCTATAATGGGGTCCTGTTAGATTCCATGATGCAAGTAAGGGACATCACTAGATTCACCAAGTTGGTGCAAGGTGGAACTTCCCATTTCTGGGGTATCCCTCCTGATCACTAGACCTCCTCAACCTTCCCAAAAAGAAGCCTCCTTTACATCTTCTTTTTGCTCCAATGCTATTTGTCTCCAATTCCTCAGTGCTTTCTTCGGTGGCCTGTATACATTTTTGTTAACCCAATGATGACTAATAATCTTGTTGAGCAGAACACATCCTGTTGATCAGTCAATTAATTACAAAATAGAAATACCTATCTTGGTATTCAAACATCAGTTGAAAAAAACTTAAAACAAAGTACAAATCTCTTAAGAATCTTTATTTGATTTTGTAATACTACGTCGTCTAGTCATTAACGAGTCTTAAGTCGTCCCACTGTTGGGCAATCATTGCCCATATCTTTCCAAAAGCAAGAGGAAATTACACTGCATAATAATCTGATCCAAAGCAAAACAAAACAAAACGAAGAGGAATATATTACGCCTAGTGGGGGGCACCTACTCTTTTGCGAATTGCGTAACCCTGGTGCGCGACGACGAAGAATTCTCCTTTGCCATAAAGATGCAAAAGAAGAGGAACCTTTCGACGGGCAACCTAAAGAAGAAGAGATAAGATAAAGCACTATGAGGGATCAATTAGTAGTATAATTAGGCCACAATGATGCAGTCCTGCTAATATATGCAAACTATTGAACCTTAATGCAAACGGGCCCCTGCTTGCTGATGGCAGCATTATTGAAGCTGTTCATGCATGTCTACATCATGGTGTGTGTTTTCCTCCCTTTTTGAGTGAGAATGCGTTGCAGCAATAGTCGTGGCTGTGGCTGTTTGATTCCTTCGTTGCCTTGTCTTCCTTTTGCTTGATTGGTTTGCGCCCTTCTTTTCCCGACCTCCTTTTGCCCCCCTTTCCAGTGTTCATGATGTTCAGTATGATTTCAGGGAAATTTCTGGTAAAAAGTTAGGGTAATTTTATAGCCCCTCCCGTTAATTGGGCCCTTGAATCCTACAAATAAAATATCCAGTAAGGGCAGCGGGTTGATCAGGATAAGAAATTACCCTCCCAAACATCAAATGCGGCTGTTTGATTTCAGGGAAGTTAGGGCAAAGCAACAGATCATAAAGTGCAGGTCGTACTCTGTATTGATCTGAAAAAAGGAATTACTTACTACTTGCTAATGCAGTTTCAGGTTTCTTCGGCGTCGAGGATTCCGGCTGGCTACCTTTCGGCAGACAGAAGTAGGCGGCGGTAGATTTTTTTTTTTTGAAATAAATGCGGCGGTAGATTGGAGAAGTGGAATAAGAATCGGGTTGACGGCATCCGATGCCGCCTTGAAGACGAACACTGATGCTGTACCTGGTGGGCCAACCTTGCCTGGGCCTTGGACGGCAGCTGATATCTGGAGCAGCAGCGTTCAGGTAGAGGTAGCCATTCTGACATATCAGATTGAAAAGTTTCTCAGCCAAATCTCCCGGATTAGGATTTTTTTTTAGACCCTGCATTAGGATTCGATGGCCAAATATTTTTTACAGACATCGTACAACTACTAGTTATAATAGTAATAGTAGTAGTGCTTTCGGCTTGATACTTCGATCTCTGACACAGATAAGTGATTAACTATGAGATGAATTGTGGGCACCAAACTATCAATTTGGTTGTAGTATCCAAGCAGTACGAGGTGAAGAAAATTCGCATGAAAACAGTGCGATGAAGAGAATGAAAAATAAGTAGAGTTGCAGTAGCACCATCAAAAGCAAGAGGAAAGATACATTTCACCAAGTGAGCAAGCATAATGGTGCATGACAAAGATTCTCACGTGAGCAGTGCTTCATGCTGCCTCCATTTTACTTTTCCCTGTAGCAACGGCACTTACATGCTTGCTCTTTTTTTTAACATGTAAAAAAAGACATCAACACGGTCTCCAATCGAATATTTGGCAGTAACTTCTTTAAACTTATGTTTCAACGAAGAATATTAAAAAAACACAGGAAATGTTTTCTGCATGTGTGGTCGAAATCTATAAAGTTAGCAGCGTGCATTTTATATAACTTAAAAAAAAGAAAGGAGACAATTGCCGGTTTGTGTTCGCCATTGTTTCTTATTAGGACCAAAAGAACCTCGCAATTAGCGAGCGAGAGGCCACGGTGATAAGTTATTTTAATTACGAAGTGGGTGAAAAGTAGTAAACGAACATAGTATTAGAATCTGAAAGTAACACCGGATCTTGGCTGTTTATGCGTTAGAATTTGAAAGTAACATCGGATCAGTGAGTAGATGCGGCCTAAGCTGATGGCGAGTGATGGCTTTGCTGCAAGTTGCTCCTATGATCTTTAATCTGTGCTGGCGAAGTGCAGGGTTAATATAAGCAGAACAGAGCTTGGCTATTGGTTTGTGCCATGGGACGATTCCCTGATACTCTGGCTGGTCTCTCCAAGTTGCTTCACAATGAACTAGCAGAGGCCAACGTGAGCCCTGACATCTTCATGATCAACCCAATCGGAAATAAACAAGGAGCAGCGAGGTGATCCCAGTTTCCTTTTCTGCGCTTTTGGTCGCTCATCTCCCTGCTTTGTTGATCCGAGAGAAGAAATGCGTTTGGTCGTGCGTTGCAGACCGATGCCAATCGGAGCCCAGTTGGTGTTTGATGTTTCCTTATTGCGAGGGAAAACTCTGCGTGGCCGACACCATCAGCGTGCTGCCGGCTGATTTCGGCTGGTTCAATAGTATTCTGTAAGAGAGAATAAGTCGAAAGAATCCTGCTGATGCTGGTGCTGCTGGCCAGCAGAGTAGAGTGAGAGACGAGCAGTGTGTGGTGAACTAAAGATATACACTGCTGTACTGTAACTTTTCCCCTCTGGGTATTTTCCTGTACTGTAACTTTTCCCCTCTGGGTATTTTGTTCCTTTGAATCTTCAATCACTGCTGCAAACCAGTGCACACTTTATGTAATCTCATATAAAATGGTTATAGAAAAACAATGCTAAAATACAAAGTCATATATGAAGGTTTACCATTAGGTTTGGAGTGTTTCGTATACGTTTTCTTTTTCCTTGGGAAACGAATAATAGGATTTTGTTCAAAGAGAATACCTGTATCTTCCCAACCAGTCTCACCACCGGGATAAAAAAGAGTATATGCTAATGGGTCATAACAATCATGGTATGCCCTTATGAAGAGTGGATGACCAGAGTTTGGATATACCATTATACTTCTAGTAAATTTTCGTTTTTCATCAGATCCATCTAGCCAGATGGCAGCAACCTGCTCCATTGCTGGTGCATTAAATCTCCTTTGATCAACCGAAATACTAGTATTTAATTCTATCTTATAGTCATCAAGTTGTTGCATTAGACCCAAACTCCGGAAGCTAAGAACATAAGGGTTGTTCTGAAGTAAACTGAGGATAACTCGGATCATATCAGCATCTAAATGTGGAGATCTCTTTATTCTATGAGACATACTATCATCGGTGTCATAGAAATAAAGCTGCATATGACGTGGACCCTTGCCATCATGCCTAAGTTGATCCAGCTTATGATAAATTTGACCGTGTACTTTAAATGCATATATTCCTATCCCTGTAATACATTTATACAACTTACCTCAACAATTATTAAAGTAAGATATACGATCATTAAAAGGGTAGTACAGAAGGTATGAAAGGGAGTACCTGCGGCGGTGGCAACGCTGTGATCAACTGATGCACCAAAGCTAGTGAATGAGAAGTGAGAGTTAAAGTATCGTATGTTATTTCTCAAATAAATGGCATCCCGATCTGTCTGGCTGGTAAACAACCGACGGAGTCCATCAGGAACTGGTGGAGTGAAAATATTCACCTTCCCTTTTCTGCAGCAAAATGCAGGACCCTCGTCGGGAAACTTCAAAGCACCACAATATTCACAGTTTGGAGCTTTTCTTAAAACAAAATGTTTGGTTGGAATATTTCTATAAACACCATCAAAGAGGTCAAGTTCAAGGATAAGGATCTTAGTATCTCTGGATACCTTATATATTGCATCTGCTAAGAAAGCAACATTAGTAAAACATCAGTGTTCGGGACATATAAAACTTTATTTCACACAGATCAGTGGGATTTGCAGATAACATACCCTTTTCATGGAAAACTCTAGCCTCGTCATTTTCATAGATATCTGTTCCAAATTCTTCAGGCTGTTTGCAATCCAAATCCTCCTCTGCATTTATTTTGAATTGTTTCAACTTAAATAGAATGAAACAGACAATGCTGGAAATAGACAGTGAAATACCCTCTTGCGCTTCTTCCGTGTCATCGGGCTCCCATATACCACTGTCAAACGCTGCTAGAAAACATAACAATGGTCAAATAAATATCCACAATACCAAATATTATATATATGGATTACATGCGAATGCGCTGCACTTTAATAACACCTTTTGCTGCACTTCTTGTCACCGGACCACTGCAGACGTTTGTAATGGTAGACTGTCCGGAAGCAAGCAATCCATCTACAGCTGAATAAATTAAGATGTTGGACATGATGTTTTGTTTAAATTCAAACAGAGAATTTTATTTCCGTGGACAAACTAACCTTGATCGAATAGATTTTTTTAAAGCGACTCGATGACACTTCCTTTGGAAACACCACGATTCATATTCTTCTTGTTGATCTTTTCCTTCTTTGCAATATGAGACATATTTGCATAACGTATCCTATCCCTACAACAACAACAACAACAACAACATAGCCTTTTTTATCCCAAGCAAGTTGGAGTAGGCTAGAGATGAAACTCATAAAAAAACAAAGATCACGGATCTTCAGGTACGTGGATGGCGAGTCTCCAAGCGCTCCTATCCAAAGCTACCTCTTTGGAGATATTTCACTCCTTAAGGTCTCTCTTAACCGACTCGTCCCAAATCAATTTAGGTCCACCTCTACATCTCTTTACATTTTCGGCATGCTTTAGAACCCCACTACGCACCGGCGCCTTAGGGGATCTCCGATGGACATGTCCAAACCATCTAAATCGATGTTGGGTAAGTTTTTCCTCAATTAGTGCCACCCCGACTCTATCCCGAATAACTTCATTCCAGACTCTATCTCTTCGTGTGTGCCCGCAAAATCACCGCAACATCCGCATCTCTACTACACTCAGTTGTTGGACATGTCGTCTTTTTGTAGGCCAACATTCAGCACCGTATAACATCGCCGAACAAATCGCTATCCTATAGAACTTACCTTTTAACTTTTGTGGCACCCTTCTGTCACATAGGACGCCAGAAGCTTGATGCCACTTCAACCAGGCAGCTGAGATTCTATATCTAACATCTTCATCGATGTCGCCATCCTTTTGAAGCATCGATCCTAAATACCGAAAAGTATCATTCTGGGCCACCACTTGCCCATCGAGGCTAACATCTCCATCCTCATGCCTAGTCGCGCTGAAATCGCACCATGTACTCGGTCTTGGTCCTACTGAGTCTGAACCCTTTCGACTCTAACGTGCGTCTCCACAGCTCTAACTTCCTATTAATCCCTTCCCTACTCTCGTCAACCAGCACCACATCATCAGCAAAGAGCATACACCAAGGGATATCATCTTGTATGTCCCTTGTGACCTCATCCATCACCAAGGCAAATAAATAAGGACTCAATGCTGACCCCTGATGTAGGCCTATGTTAATAGAAAAGTCAGTGGTGTCACCATCACATGTCCGGACAAACGTCATCGCATCCTTATACATATCTTTGATGAGGGTAATGTACTTAGTTGGGACTTTGTGCTTCTCCAAGGTCCACCACATGATATTTCTCGGTATTTTATCATACGCCTTCTCACGGTCAATAAAGACCATATGCAAGTCCTTCTTCTGCTCTCTATATATCTCCATCAATTGTCGGATTAAGAAAATCACCTCCATGGTTGACCTTCCAGTTATGAACTCAAACTGGTTTTGGGTCACACTTGTCACTCTTCTTAGATGGTGCTCGATAACCCTCTTCCAAAGCTTCATCGTATGGCTCATCAGCTTAATCCTACGGTAGTTAGTACAACTTTGAACATCTCCTTTGTTCTTGAAGATTGGTACCAATATACTTCTCCTCCATTCTTTAGGCATCCTGCTGGACTAAAAAATAAGGTTAAAAAACTTAGTTAACCATACTATCGCTTTGGCACCTAGGCATCTCCACACCTCAATGGGGATACCATCAGGGCCCATCGCTTTACCCCCCTTCATCCTCTTCAACGCCTCCCTGATCTCAGCCTCCTGAATTCTTCTTACAAAGCGTCTGTTGGTGTCATCAAAAGAGTCATCTAACTCAAGGTAGGGCCCTGATTCTCCCCATCTCAAAATATTCTCGCCATCTGTCCTTGATCTTCTCATCCTTCACTGGAAGTCGATCTGTCCCATCCTTGATGCATTTGATTTGGTTGATATCTCTTGTCTTCCGCTCGCGGATCCTAGCCATCCTATAGATGTCCTTCTCCCCTTCCTTCGTGGCTAGCCGCTGATACATGTCATCATACGTTTTACCCTTTACTACGCTCGCAGCCCGCTTTGCAATCCTCTTCGCTAAATTATAACGCATCCTATCCCTAAGCCTCTTAATTTCCACATGAGTTCTCTTTACCAGTACCTGAATAAAAAATTTCAATAAAAAGAAAAAGAATGCAATAAGTACATGTAACTACCACGAGGGAAAAAAATGCAATCAGTACATGTAATTACCTTCATCAATCATGGAATATTTCCTTTTTAGCCCAGCACCATTACCGTCCATTTGTTGAGTCAAGACCGAGGTAGGAACCGTAACTCCTGGAACGAAAATAACAGGAGCCATCACTGATGGAATTGTTGACGATTTAACAGATGGAGAAGATAATACCAGCAGGTGTCAAATTTATATTGCAGACTGTTGTTTCGTCAGTCCTTGCAGTACAAAGCAAAGGTTCTTTTGCAAATGTTTCGGGTGTATCATCAGTCCTTGCAGTACAAATCAAAGCTTCTTTTGGTAATGTATCAGTTGTAGCATCCACTTTCTGAGTCAAATTCGATGAAGCAACTGTAAAACCTGAAACGAAACACCAGGAAGCATTACCTAACCATTACCAAAGGACTGTAATTCTAAGATTTTCTGATCAGATTGAGCTTCGGATCCACAGAATAATACCCGGTGTCGCCGAATTTGTATTGTTGATTGCTGCTTCAGAGATGCTTCCACCACAAATCAAAGTCTTTTTTGCAACTGGTTCAGATGTACATGCGGATCTCGACGCTAGGTTACCATTTTTTTTACGGGCGTAATATTCCCTTTTCTTCGCGTTTCTCTGTGCCTTCTGATCATTTGTCAAATTAGCATATCTTTCTCTAGCCTTCTGACGCTTGATCTCTGACGGATCATCAATTGGATGTGCTGTGACGAATGAACAGACGGAGTACGGAACAAGAATAAAAAAAACAGAAACATTACCTTCTCCAGAACTGACGGCGGCGATGCTTCTCTTAATACCACGACCAGAAGCACGTGTGGATGTGTTCGTGATATCTCCAAGAGGGGAACGCCCGTCCATGATTTCTGAAGAAAAAAGAATTGAATGCGAATCACAAGGGATCTCCAAGAGATCTCCAGAAGGGGAAAAAAATATGAACCTATGGCATAAGCGAATCACAAGGTATATCTGCCAAGACACAATGAGAATCATCCAAATTACAGGTAGGTCCAGGGACTAATATGCAATAACTCAAGCTTCTCCAACAATGGTGGCCGACGTCCTTGTGCGACTAAATCGCCGGCGATTTAGGGCATGAGAGGGTCTAAGGAGTAGGGGAATAGAGAGAGGAGGTCGAGGGGGATCGATTTTACTGGTTACCCATGTACGGCAAACAACGTATAACGGAATCAGTCCACCGCGGCCTCCTGACGACCTCCTGGAGAGGCGTTTAGGGTTTCATTTGTCACCTGACGACCCTTTTTTTTTTTTACGGAGAAAACTCTGCTTATATTGAAAGCGAATAAAGGTATAAAGTTACTGGGAAAGCCAGTTTAACCAGGGAGCACAAGCAGTCGAAAGCTAGTCCTATTACAGCAAAAAAAATCAAAGTTCAACAATGTCTGAAATCTGCCCAGCATTCGCTATGCAGACCTGATAACCTGATATCAAGTCACCTGATAACCTAAGCATGAGCATGAAGTCGGGGATCGCTCCACCCGCCTGCACATCACTGACCTCCCTAAGCGGTATGCAGACCGGCGATCGCACGAAGGATTCAACCGAAGCCTTGGAGACAGATGGACAGCGTTGCTTGAGGGGCAGCGAATACGAGTTCCATAAAGATTAGAAGGAAGGATACCGCATATAGGAAGGATATCGAATCACAATTATTCCCGTGATCAACGCTCAAAATTGAAACACCTGAGGGTGCGTCGGGCGGGTAAGGTAGGCGCGCGGTGTCAAAATATTTGGGTTTTTGGCGGAACCATTTTCTATTGATCTGTTTTCATGGGTCTGTTGCTCCAAGCGTAGGCCCAGGTTCTGACAAATGGGGTTGCCGTGAGAGGTACAGGGTGCTTTGATTGGGTAAATGCTAAATACAATTATTATGGATCTTTATAGTATAGATCCTGTGTGCTGCCTTTATCTTTTCTTTTCTGAAGATACCAGAAATATTGTGATACACATAAATAAATGGAATCATGGGAGGATGTCTTTTCTTTCCCCCAGAAACATAGAAAAGTGGGAGGACAAGAGAGCGAGGTCCCAACAAAGAATGAATTGGTGGGAGCACTCCACCTTGAAACTACGATACGATGCCATCCCCCACTCGAGCCAATAATTTGGGCCATGTATGCAGAAAATGGAGCAGCCAATTTCATCTCCGCCTCACATTTTCTTTATCTGGACAGGCACCAGGTTGGGTTCGGTCGGTAGGTTCTCCTTGAGCAAGCCATCAGCCATGCGTGCGGCCCCATGGACGCACAAGTTGATGCCTTCCAGAGGCTCTGGGCACAGGAAGCCTCAACTTGTGGAGACTGGAGAGGAAGAACGCTGTGTGCGTCACCATGGCCGGCCTTGAATTGTTCGTGCACCTTTAAGGTCAAGTGTAGTTTGTGGCTGATGAGCAAGCAATACGACTCATGAGTGGACTCGTTATGCCTTTGGGTTTTGACTTTGCGTATGGTCGCAAAATTCTCGGTATTTCCTTGTGCTTTTGACTAGGTGGGTTGCCCGATCTCATTCTTATTGGTCTGACTTTGGGCGACTGATTCCTGTTCAAAATCAGCTTACGGTTATTTTTTTTCTAAAAATGACCAATTTTTCCATGTTTTTTAAAAATCCGGACAAAATGCCAACATATATTAATAAGAGAAATAGAGTTTTATTACATGCGCACAAGCTGCGCAAAGACCAACCCCCAGATGATAAGACCGATCATCCAGGCAAAAGCACTAAACTGACTACTCGCGACGCAGTGAAGCAACAAAAGAAGAGAGCGTTTTTGCCCCCGCCAAAACCCAGTTCCTGCCTCATCCCGCAGGACAGTGAACAAACAAGCCAAAGGGGTTTTCACCATTACGAAATGCACACTGGTTCCAAAATGGTTCAAAGCACCAGGATAGCCAAAGTATGCAGTGACGGTGCGTTCGACGTTGCTGGCTGGAGAAGTTCAGAAAACCAGTCAATCACAGAACTGGTGGTAGACCAGTTTGCCGGAAGCAACGCCGCACTGGGCATTCTAGAAGAGGTGCTCTGTAGTCTCGAGGCTTCCCTCGCATAAAGCACAGAAACGTACAAAATAGTTATTCGGCTATTCCCATAGCAATAGGCGATCCGCAATTCAGAGTCGGTTCTGGAGCAGTAGCCACAGAAAAAATTCGCAACGCTGCAATACTCATGGCTTCCAAAACAACTTTGAAAATCTTGACGCAATGCTTCCCTCAAATTGCGAGAGGTACGCCGACTTTGCCCAATATTCCCCCGTTATTGTTCGCGTCCAAACAATATGGTCATCTTGCTCGGCCAAGGGGTTGAAGTCTACTTGCTCAATCAATTACCACAACTTAAAGTAGTCGCTGAGGAGCTCATCTGTTAAGTTGTAGTTAATGTCGGAAATCAAGCGACTCTCGACCAGTGCCTCTGCCACTGTTCGGTTCTTTCGCTTGTTATTCTTGAAAAGTCGTGGAAAAAGGTATGCTCGTGCCTGGCCATCTATTTTTTATGTTTTCACTGCAGATAAAGCTCGCAGCTGAATTCGGGTGCCTCTATTTTTTTCTTTTTGATCTTGGATGCCTCTATTTTTCAATACACGTATGCAAAATTGTGGTGATTCTGCAGAAATCAGTATAATGACAGCCTTAATGGGATGGAAGAAATTCAGTGATGATCTGGGCTATGTGGGCACTCCACACGATCCCGGGCCGAGCTTAGCAAGAAGAAAACTTAGGATGACTGTTGGGCTCCAGTAAAGGCCTCTACAGCATGGCCTAATTTTGATGGGCTTCTCGGCGCCGCCAGCCCGCCGTTAATAAAGGCGGGCCTGGTATATTTATTCCACCTCCTTTTCTCTCTCCTTTCATCAGTGTCCGGAAATCCCAAATTCCCAATCTCTCCCTGCCTCCGCAAGCGTGCGCCTAAACCCTAGCTCGCCTCCCGATGGCGCCGAAGAAGCGGAAAGCCGATCCGGCCGAGTCCGCCGCCGCCGCCGCGGAGCCAGCCGCCGGGAATCACCGCCAGGAACAGGCGCCCTCCGAGAACAAGCCCCGCGGCACCATCTACTTCCCCATCACCGACGACCCGGAACCCACCGCCTCCGCCGAGGAGGACGAGGACGAGGTCGCCGTCGACGATGAGGACGAGGCGGAGGACATCGGGAAGCTCCTCGAGCCGCTGTCGCGGGAGCAGCTCGTGTCGCTACTCCGCACGGCCGCGGAGACGAGCCCCGTCACGATGGCGGCCGTGCGCCGCGCCGCGGAGGCCGACCCCGCGAGCAGGAAGCTCTTCGTCCACGGCCTCGGGTGGGGCGCCGGCGCCGAAGACCTCCGTTCCGCGTTCTCACGCTTCGGCGAGCTCGAGGACTGCCGCGTCATCTCCGACAAGCAGTCGGGCAGATCCAAGGGCTACGGGTTCGTCCTCTTCCGCAACCGCCGCGCTGCGCTCCGCGCCCTCCGCCGCCCCCAGCTCCAAATCGGAGGTCGTCTTGCTTTCTGCCACCTCGCCGCCTCAGGTCCCGCGCCCCCCGCCTCCCAGTCTCAGAACCTTAGCTCCAATGCCAACACCAATTCCAACTCCAACTCCAACTCCGGTACAACCAGCAATGTTTCTGGCTCATCCTCGCAACCCGATAATATGCCACGCAAGATATTTGTTGGTAATGTGCATGCTGATGTGGACGTCGACCGCCTGTATGAGTACTTCTCGCAATTTGGTGAGATTGAGGAGGGGCCCTTAGGCTTTGACAAGAACACTGGCAAACCTAAGGGATTTGCATTGTTTGTTTACAAGTCTGTGGAGAGTGCCCGCCGTGCATTGGAGGAGCCAGTGAGGAATTTTGATGGCAAGATGCTCAATGTGCAGAAAGCTATAGATGGGAGGACCAAGGGCTCATCTGGGACAAATGCGAATGCTAATTCTAATGCCACCACTGCCTCTGCGGCCGCAGCCGCACAAATGACTGTTCCTGCCAGTGCTGCCATTAGCCCATATGATGCATCAGCATATGGTACTACTGCTGTTACTGACTTGGGTTTTGCACAGCAAGCTGCTATGCTGGGATTAGGTGCACAACAACAGGCATTTGCGCAGCCCAATGCAATGCTTGCCATGATAGCTGCAATGCAGAACCCAGCCGCGCTGGGGATGACACCAGCCATGCTTGCAGCTATGAACCCGGCCTTTGCTGCTGCTGCACTGGGTGCAGGGGGGCAGCAGGCACACACAACTGGTCTTACAGGTTTTGGAGCTCAGGGATTTGGGACCCAGGCATTTGGAACCGGAGGTGCCACTTTCCCAAATGCTGCAGGTGTTCAAGCTGCTGCTGCTGCATATCAAGGAGGTGCAGCTCCCCCTGGTTTTCAAGGGCCACCTGGGTTTCAGGTTGGCCAAGCAGCTACCCAGACTAGTACTGCAGCCGCCGCTGCCAGTGCTGCTGGCTATCAGGCTGGGGCTGCTGGGCAAGGCCAAGTGCCTGGTGCTCAGATCGGGGGCACTGGTTTTCAGGGTGGATACTGACGGAACTAGGTATATTAACTCTAAACCTGTTACATTGTTTTATGACTCACCTTTTTACTGTTGATTTGAGTTCCTTCATTTTCTATGCATTCTTTGTGATTCGTTGATCTTGCTCTTATAGTCTTCTGATTCGTCTCCTTGTATTTTAGTTTGGCATCTGCGGGTCGTGGTTGGTTCATGCGATTTTCCATTCAGATGGCTTTTAAGTCTATGTTGGTGCCAAAATGTTGCGAAAGGGTTCCTGCTGTTGACTTTACCAGATTTGACAGATACCTTTGTGGCAGTATTTGAAGGAGGAACTTTCTCGAAGAATTATGTCGTTTTTATTGCCTACAATGTAGTTTTGCTACTGCGGCTTAATTATGTACTTTATGATCTGTATTGGATTTCATGTACCGAAATATCTGTATTTTGACAAGTTGGCTGTTATCTGGTCTCGTCGGCAATATCAAATGGTTTTTCTCGTCACTCGAAGACATTTTAATTGCAGTTACAGTTGCGGTGCTGTTTGGATGTATGGGAGGGTATTGATGGCTTTTGCCTTCAACTTGGAACTTGGAAGTTTCTGCTTTGATGTTGGTTTCAGGGACTACAACATTTAAGATCTTAAATATCTTGCAGCTTTGTTGCCTTTCAAGTTTATTTCTAAATTTGCCCGGTGTTTAACAGTAGCCGTGTAGATTGATTGAATTTATTATGTATATCGTGCTTTATAAAGAGATCTTGAGGGATAGATCCTAGCTTATGGTATCTCTCTTTGGTATTTAGTGTTCATATACCTTGAGATGTTCTCTGAAATTGAAGCATAACAGTTGGAGCTCTTTTTTGTGCCAAGATTACTTTGTTATACACACTCATACCATGTCACCCTGACACTTCATAACTGGATTACTAATTAAATTAGCACCTTCATTTCCTGAACTATACCTCCACTTTAAGTTGATTTTTCATTAATTGCTCATGTTAGGATATGATGGATAAGTACAATTGAAAGATTGTTCTTTCAATCTTCCTATTGGATTCAATAAGGCAATAAGACTTCAATTGCTAGAATTTGTTCTTACTGCTGGTAGATGACTAAGCTGTTGAACCCTCTCTAGAAGCTCAATGCCGACCTCTGAAATGTCGAGTCATCATGAGAACTCATGAATAGGCCAGGATGAAACTGCCAAGTCATATCAATAATTTTTAATCCTTATGTTTACTATGTTTTCTTTTCAGAACATGAAAGTAGCAGTACTATTCATGGGCTATGGAACTGTTGCATTTATTTCAACATGGAAATTAGTTTTGCTATTGATGATCTACATGACTGGCTGGTCGTGTTTGTTCTGTCTTGGTGCTTTTGGGCAACGATTGTTTCTAGTTATGAATAGTACTGGTACATCTGAAGTAGTACAGTTGGAATTTGGCACATGACCAATTGATCTGACATGTTTTATCACATTGCAATTTCTAAAACACAGTAATAGCTCAAATAGTGCCGAAAGCACAATTCAGGAGACAGTTAACTGGTGCTGGCGCGGGGGGGGGGGGGGGGGGGGGGGGGGCTTATGACTAGGTGGCATAGGATTTGACATTTCTGTTATTTTATTTTCTTTGGGTTTTTAGACTAATGGGCACCCTGCTCGTCAGACTCTAAGCCCATGCGCAGATCTCAGCCCCTGGCAACTTTTAATTCATCTTAGCGCTAGCAAATTCTTCTTAGTAAACATTAAGGCACAATTGACCCCATTGACTATGCCTGCCCAAGTTTTGCAGATAAGTGTAGAATGGTATTCCATTCTTATGACGACAATTGTCTTCTATTCCTGTGTGGTGGAATTGTCATCACAGTTGATAGCTAACAGTTCTAAATGTTTTAATTAGTCTCACATGACACTACTTAGTACTTACAGAATAATTGTTCCTTTGTTTCTTGGCCCCATCTAGTTTTTTGCTTCATTGTCAACAAAGCTATTTGTTGCTTACATAATTATACTCTCTGGTGATCGAATGACAACGTTCCTTTAGATCTGCTTATCGCTGTCATGATTATGCCTTTTGTGCCTGATTGTCTAGCTAACCATTGAAGAACTATTCAACCTCGTATCATTATGTTCTATTGATATTGTTGTGTTCCTCTATACTTAATAATCATGTTTGCATCCTTACCGAATGTGGTTTCTATGAGCCTCTCTTGAGCACATGATCATTCTTATACAGCAAACAATTTGATTGGGCTTATTTCAGAGTTCTGTTGAACTCATTACTCCAAGTTCTTGTGGTTCTTTAGGATTTTCAGCTCAGTACGGTCTTAAATTAAATCCAAGATGAAAATCTCAGGGAACTTGTTTGATCCTTAGATTGCCCAAACACAATTAAGTATAAGGGATCTCAGTCAGAGATAATTAGTTCTGACTCTTGACCATGAACGCTAAAGCATCTTGTAACCTGTCACTTTGTGATCTTCAGCTATACTTTAGAATCTGAGTTGCGTGGACATGCTTTTCGTCACATTAACTATTTGTTGGTATGGGCACGGTGTGGCCTGTTCTACAAGGAGTAGAGCTATGATATAATGCATCCAGCACAGTTGCTGCCTCAGACAATTTGGAAAGGTATGAGTTTTACTACCCTTGTTACGAATGATGAGTTTTACTACCCTTGTTACGAATGATGAGTTTTACTACCCTTGTTATGAATGATTCGGACTTGAACATTCATCAATTGCTGTTGAAGATGTTTAGACCGTCAGAACAAAGGAATCCCATTCCTGACTTCCCGTCGCCCCCACTAATTTGCACAGCTTTCCTTTACACAGGCATCCAGCATGCAAGTAGCCTGATGCTCTCCCTGAAGCTTTGTCTGATCATACTTTTGATCTTTCCTCCCCCTTGCTCGCCTGTTGGGTTTCCTTCGCCTTGCCTTTCTGGTTAACGGTGCTTACAGCCGACAGGATTGGTGGCACGGCACGGTGCCCGTAGGGACGATTGAGTCGTCTATTTTGTCGCCGCACGAGCGTTTTTTTTTTTTGAAATAGAAGGCGTTGGGGTTTTGCATGCCGGAACGGGTGGTTTTCTTGGGGAAACAGGTGGGCGTCGTCCTGACGTAGCGCAGATCTTTCTCCAGATTTTACCTTGTAAATCAAAGAAACTCTGCCGCAGCGCGTGCTTCTCGCTGATGGCTCAACGGCTCTCCGCTGTCCCCACCTACTCACGGTGATATTCAATGCATGTCTTCTGCACTGAATTGCCTCTTATTCACGAGAAGAAACCTCTGGTATATCGCGTCATGTCTGAGACGTTGGTTGAGGACGTGTTAGCGACGTGCGCCTGGCTGGTGAGGAATTGTCCTCCGTTACCATGGTTAGCTAGTTGCCAGCTGAATCCGGTCTGGTTTGGTCTTTCAGACCGAGAAGTTCAGGTTTCAAAAGCGTCCGGTGATCAGGTCCCGAGTGGGAAGCAAAACCGCAGCTGCGCCCACCCACGCGATGACGGTCCAAGGTTAACGCGGATTAATTAATCCGTGCGTAACGGCGTGACGCTAGCCGTCTGATTCGCCGTTCAGTTTTTTTCTTCATTGTTTAAGTCCACAGGATCTCTCTTCAAGCCCTGGGGAAACAAGTGATTTACGCATATGCCCTCCACCCATCAGTTGCCACGGCTTGGCCCGGCCTACCCTGCGCCCACCACCTGCCCTGCCCCTCCTGCCCGAGCTGCCCGGCTCCTCTGCCCTCTCCCTCCGGCCCTCTCTAGGGTGAAAAAGTCTCCTCCTTTCCTCTGCTCCATCCTCCCGTTGCAGCCACGGAGTTCGCCTAGTTCCGCCCGTTGGGTACTAGTAGCCTCCTTGAAACCTTCAGATCTGCGCCGCCTAGTTCCAGTTCCTCGACGCAAAGGTAACCTCCCTGCCCCTGATCTCTTGTCTGTCTGCACTGAATTACTTCATGTTCTTGCTGGTGAGGATAATCCTATCTGCTGCATCTGCTAACGCCTAAACTCTTCCTTGTTTGTCGTTTCATGCATGGAGCCATGGTAGTTTTTATCTATTTCATAGTCTGAGCCTTTTATATGCATGTTTGTGAAATATTTCTCTTGCAGAACAGAGACATGTCTAGCATTTGAGGTTCTCTTCTTGAGATATGAAGTACTACCATCTTGTTCGTCTCATGTTCATCTCTGTTTTCTCCAATTTATTTCCCCAAGTCCCCGGAGCTTTCTTTGCCTGACAGTTGTACTTGTGCTCTGCGAGCAAATCTAAGATTGGGTTTTTGCTAAAATTAGGGGGGCACAAAATCTCAGGGCTGAAGGCCTTTCGCTTGGCCTTGGGAAAGTAAACCGCTGCCAGTTTTTAAGTTTTCCTGGTTTGCCTCCAACGGTATACTGTCCCATCCATCTGACGGACCTTGTTCCCTGTGCATGTACGCGTGGCCTGCTCTGCAGCCGTCCAGATGGACACCATGACGCCCGCTGCCGCCACCGGAGCCGTCCACGCCGGCGCCGGCGACGCCGCCGACTTGGAGAAGCCGCTCGTCGCCGACGTCGCCGAGGTAAAACAACCAGCAGAATCACTGGCGTGCTCCTGTTTCATCTTGCCGTTCTGGTCCTTTTGATTCAATGATATATTTTTTTTCCTCCTCGATTAGCTTGCCCTTTTCCTTTGTTTTTTCGAGGAAAATATCATACTGGTGCGAGGCCGCTTTGGGCCGTCGAGTGGGTTGGGATATTGTTCTTTGTTTCGGACTTTTCGGATGCGGATTTGTGGGGGTGGGTTTAGGGTGTGGTTTCCGGCTGGGGATTTGAGTTCCGTGGGGTGGGCCCACCGGACCAAAGGATATAAAAAGCGCCCTCTTGTTGCTTGCTAATTACGTGCCTGCCCCGCGCCCGAATATTCGCTGTCCATGACACCAATAGATTCCTCCTTAGATATTTTTTTTTTCTCCTCATCAACAACTCAAAGGCTTCTCTCTCTTCCCCTCTCCCCAGAAAACAACAAGAAACTGCTGGACAGTTTCATTCAGTGGCTTACCTCCTAAGCAAGATGATTAGAAAGTGATCTGGTTTCTGTTGTAGTGTCATTATGCGGTTAAATCCTTCTTTTTCTCTAAATTGTTGTGCATCTAATTTTCACCACATAATTTTGTACTTCCGTAAGGACGAGAAAGCCTTTCTTTAACGCCATGGCTGCAACGCGCCGCCCCCCCCCCCCCCCCCCCCCCCCACCCCCCCGTCGACGTGCTTGCCGTTTGCACTTTGCAATAGGAAGATGCGACTGCGACACAAGAGCCTTGCAGTGTAGTTATTTTGCAGTCGGGTCCCCTCGTAGCCGAGATATTTTTGACGTGGTCCCTTTGCTCCATCATTGCCGAAGCCGTTTGTAAATTTCCAGCAGGGTTAGAACCTCGGCCTCATGCTCAGGGTGGGAACCGAAAGCTAGTTCTTACCCTCATCTGTACGGGGCCCTCGATGACATGTGGCCCCGGGTAGTTGTACTCTTCAGGCTACCCTCCAGAGCTGGTACATGTACAGTTGCAGTGGATCCAAGTAATTGTTCGTTAGATCCAGTCATTTTTTTTGAAATAAATCGTTAGATCCAGTCATCTACCATGTCTACTGGTCGATGATACTGTATCTCCACATGTCACATGGTTATGGTTGACTGTACCAGGCCAGTTCTGCAGCAGACTATCCTATTTTACACTCATCGTCCAGCACAATGTTAAGTGCAATAAATCCATCTTTGATGGCTCAAGCCTTCCGACTTATATACAAGTTAGAAGCCATCCAGTAAGAATGAAAAAAAATGTATCTAGATCATCACCTGGACAATTAATGCGGGATGAGCTTTTTGTCCCTCTCTATGACAGCCACAGGAAGGCTATATCAGAACTCTTGGACCATATAATTTTGCACATGGCTGTACTGTTCTTGCTATTTGAGGTCTGACGTCTATTTTACCTTGTAAACCTAATTGTCTGATGCTTGTGCTGTGCCTAAAGTGATGTTTCTTGGCTATCGAAAGTTATTTTTCCCTTGGCTAGCTAGCTGTTTGCGTCTGTACATGTGGTTTGGTTTCCATGGTGCCATTTGATTATTTCTTCCCTTCTGTTGTGTTTTTGAGATATGTGTGTTCAAGCATTCTCAACATATCAACCCTTTTTGCTATATAAATTTCTGTTTCTTTAGTGTTTAAATTTCTGTTTCTGCAGTGTTTTTGCTTTGTTCTGAATGTTGAGATTCTGGTTATTTGCTTGATCAATGTACAGGATCCTATCTATCGTATGCCTGACTTCAAGATGAGTGGAAAGAAGAGTGACGAGCTTGAACCTACTGATGCTGGTGGTGAAGATGACGGTGGTGACAACGACGATGAAGATGGTGACTTTGGGGAGGGTGAAGAGGACATCTCAGAAGGAGAAGAGGACATCTCAGAAGGAGAGGGATATGATAACCCAAAGGGCAACGAGAGCAAGAAGAAACAAAGAGGTGATGCTGAGGAAAATGGTGAGGAAGATGAGGAAGAACCAGAAGACCAGGAGGAAGGCGGTGGTGGTGATGACGATGATGACGACGACGATGACAATGATGATGACGACGATGATGAAGATGGCGGTGAAGATGACGACGATGCTGTAGAAGGGGAAGACGACGACCAAGATGAGGATGAGGAGGAAGATGACGATGAAGACTCACTCCAGCCCCCAAAGAAGAGGAAGAAGTGAAGATCTTCAATCCGGCGATAGTTACCATGTGATGAGTCCTGGCTCGCTTTTCGTCATGTCGTCGCATTCGAACTTTCCTTTAGAGTTAAGAAGGCTCCACACGTTCTGCGGCACCGGCACGTGTGGGCTTGTAGGGGGCTTTATGATTTGAGGCAATTAGGGAGAACTCTTTGTCATTGTTGCTTGCTTCTGTGGAGTTGAACGGATATTTCGCTAACATAATTCAACCTGAGTGATGAAAGCCTCGAGATTGAATATGCCATCTCTTATCTTTCCTCTGTGAAGGCTCGGCTGTTCATTTCACCTAATAATGAATTTGTTTTGCATCTTTGTGTGTCTTTTACGTTTGTGATCCACTAAAATCCCAGCTAATCTAACTGATGAACTGGAGAAAAGCGAGTCACTGCGTTGTTTTGGGAACTGGTTAATTGCTTCGTTGGTAGAGAGTGATTATGACTAGCGGATACTGACTTGTTGGCGAAAGAGATGATAGAGCCAAAAGCCAGACCTGCTTGAGCTTTTCGTTCAGATCAGATCGTTCAGCACAAAGGGCTCTTTGGAGCAGGCAACGCGCGAGCCGCCCGTGTTGTGCCTGTCTTGGGTGCCCGCCCCAACTCCCTAAACCAGCATCGTTGCCACTGCTCCCAAACCTCCATGGTTGTCACCTACTCACCTTGAACCCGTCCTCTACTTTGTGTCCAGACTTAGCTCATGGCTGTTGGCTCCCCGCTACTCTCTCAATCAAAAAAAAATTGCAACTCTTACTTCCTAAGGAGTAAAATAATTTTAAATTTAATTAAATTTATATAAAATAATATAAAATCTTATGTTATAAAATAACTATTATTAGATCAATCATCTAATATATTTCATACTAAGTCTATTTAGGGATATAAATATTAGTAATTTTTTAAATAAATTTGATCAAACCTAAAATTGTTTAACTTCTAAAAAAACGAGAGTTGTATTCCTTTTGAGCGAAGGGAGTATTTTGTGTCTTTGTCACACTGCCCGATAGGGCTGAGCTTCATGCATGCTTAAGTTGGGCCACGGTTCTGCACCGTATTTCTTAGTGATTTTTTTTCTAAAATATAGGACAAACATATACTTTTACTCAAGCAAACTCATCTCTATGAATACACGCGTAGAATCCTATTTCTATGAATACTGTGAGAAACTAAGCCGGTAGATCTTTAAGATTGACGAAGTCATCATAGTCGCCTCGCTGTGAAAGGTGCTAAATAGGTTGTTGTTTGACAATAGCACAAGGTTAGCAGGGATTGCCATGGCTTAAGAAACTAGGGTCAAACGTGAGAAAAAATATCTTGTTGCTAAACTAGGGTCAAACATCCAAACTCTCATGTTTGACCTTAGTTTTTTCTTTGCAAACTAGGATGTTTGCTAAACTATGCTCAGATCAGCTCTCCATGTTATGACTGTCACGTAAGTTTGGCTAGTTTGGCTAAATACAAGTGTCGTTAATCGCCTATAATAGTGTAATGAAGTTTTGAGAGACAAGTAAGAGTGAAAAAGTATAAATAAGATAAGGAAGCTACATAATCTTATCTTTTCTTGGAGATGAGATATTAGTCTATATACTCCATCCGTTCCAAATTGTAGGTCGTTTTAGCAAATCTAGATTTTAAGGGTTAATTGGATTGGTGCTATTGTAAATATTCAACTCCAGAGATCTACCATTACAATTCATCTATTTAGAGTCATGCCATTACAATTTTCGCTCTACCTGAGATGTGCCATTTTATACATCTTTGTTACACTTATGCCCACATGCAGGCTCTGGTATATTCGTATGGACAAAAATGCCCCTGCTACATCTCTTCTCTCATCTCACTTATGCGTGGGGGCCACAGTCGTCTCCTTCCTCCTCCCTTTCTTCCCCAATCCACCTACTCCCAATGAAGGCTACAAACACCATGCCACCACATCCGCCGAGCTCTAGCTTGACCTGGCATACGTCCGGCGCCGTGTTCCCCCACCTCCCCCGTCCGCCGCCGTCCCCCGTTCTCCCGAGCGTTCGGCTCTGCCGCGCATCGGCCCCCTCTCACGCTATGCCGCGCACCGGCCCCCTTCTTCGCCGACGCCGCAGGCCAGGCTCGAGCACAATAGCTGCAAAAGCGCGGGGATGGGATCGAGCATGGCAGCGCCGGGCGTGCGAGAGACCAGGCGCGAGGCTGGACCAGAGCGTGACGACGGCGAACGTGCGCGTGGCTAGGCGGCGTCGGCAGGCGTGCGCGGGTCCAGGCGGCAAAGCTAGCGGTACGCGAGACCGGGCTGGGGCGCAGCGCAGCCGCACGCGCGCGAGGCCGTCGGGAGCCCGCCAGCCCGGCGGTGGCGGACGAGCGCGAGGCCGGCCGGAGCGCGGCGGCGGCCAAAGCACGCGGCGGCTGGGCAGCAGCGGAGAACGCGCGGAGCTGGGCTGGAGCTCGGCATCATCGGATGCACTCGATGCCTTTCCCACCCGCCATGGTCGCCGCCTGCAAGTTTCTCGACGCTGCGGTGGACTCCCGCTGTTGCGGAGCCGAACGCATGCCAGGCCGTCTGCCGCCACTGCTCCGTGATAGCTCCCAGTGCCTCCTCGGCCACTGGATTTGGGCATTTGGCCCCAACAGCTCCACCGTCGCTGCCCCGCCATGGCCATGGCCGTGATCCATTGGGGACAGAGATAAAGACAGCGCTGGAGGGTGAGAGAATGGATAGAGATTATTGAGGGCATTTTGGTCCATACGAAATTAGAGTAGCTGTATAGTGACTTGCACGTGGGTCCAAGAGCATCTAAAACGTATAAAATGGCACATATCAGATAGATAAACAACTGTAATGGCGTAGCTTTAAATAACTGTAATGGCGTAGCTTTAAATAGAAGAATTATAATGACAGATCTCCGAAGTTGAATATTTGAAGTGGTAACAATTGAATTAATCCTAATTTTAACTATGTATCTAGATAAATACTATATCTATCTAGATATATAATAAAAAATCTATCTAGATATATAATAAAAATTATGTATCACTTCGTTCTGCTTGATTTTTCTCGACTTCTTTCGATTTCTTATTTCTCACATAATACTATTGAACTAGCCGAAATCTAACTTGCCAAACAGTAATTATGTAATTATCTAGATTTGCCAAAAAAATCATTATTTATTTTAAACATTTGGATGTCACGTAATCTTGTTGTTAATGTACTTTGTTGTTTCCCCAAATGCTATTCTTGGTCTAAATTTAAAACTTATGTAATCTGATGACTAAAACGATAATAATTTGATGAACCCTTTTTTTTAATAAAGCATCCAAAGAAAAAACAAAGAAACACACAAGCAAAACGCCTGAGCCGATCTGAATCGCGCTTACACTCCTCTTCTTAGTTCTTACCTCCCCAAACCCTAGCCTCCCCGATCCATCTTCACATCGAGATTTCGTTGGCCGATGCCTCCGCCACCGCCGCCGTGGTCTCCTTGCACCCTTTCCTTCTAGGGTTCATCGGTCCCGCTTCCTCCCCGTCCCCAAGATTTGCGCGACGCTTCGGCGATTTGAGCTCTGCGTGCTGTTCGGGCGGCCATGAACAGCGCGTTCAGCGAGGACATACTCGCTGACAAGCTCGTCAAGCTCAACAACACTCAGCAATGCATCGAGAGTATCCTTGCCCTGCTTTTCTCTGGCCAAATCTGTGGATTTTGGGTTGTTTTGTGGTGCTTACGGGAAGTTTACTGTGAAGTTGCAATTTCTGCGCTTAGCCTCGCTTTTCTGTGTGATTAGACTGTAGAAACATCTCCTTTTGTCTGCGCGTAATCTTGCGCCCGTCGAATTGCTGTCAGCTTCGTTCAAAAGGACGTGTCTTTGAATAGCGGATAGGGAGGCAGTGCGCAAGGTAGCAATTTTTAGGCGCCTGGAAATGCAAATTCTTCTGTACCCGTTCTACACTATTTACATATAGATTCTTGACTAGTTGGGGACTCTCTGTTCGGTTCTCTTTGTAGAATGCCTACTGGAACAGTATGACTTTAAATCTTTTAACCTATCTAGGGTGTAAGTAGATAGATTTCTTTGTCACAACACGTAACCTTGCTATCTGATTGTTGCCTTGACTTTTGCTCTTCGTGACCACTAGCGCTGTCTCATTGGTGCATTTATCATAGAAAGAATGCAGAGCAAATCGTCCAGACTTGGGACAAGCAATTCCACAGCTCTAGCAAGGAGCAGAAGGTCCCTTTCCTTTATCTTGCTAATGACATCTTACAGAACAGCAAGCGCAATGGGACAGAGTTTGTAGAAGAATTTTGGAAGGTACTCCCTGGGGCGCTTAAAGATGTTACTGAGAATGGTGATGATCGTGGTAAGAAGGTGGCATCTAGGCTGGTGAGTATCGCTATCGCATATCACTGCTATGAGCTGGCCAATTACTGTTGCATATCTATTTTGAAAATACACATGTACCCTGTTAATATTGCCGTGCAGCTACAAAACCTATTAGTAACGTACCAATGTGTGTCCTAGGTTGACATATGGCAAGAAAGGAGAGTTTTTGGTTCACGTGCTGGGGGCATCAAGGATGTGATGCTTGGAGCTGCCCCTCTTCCTGCTTTAGACATGACAAAAAAGCGCTCTCACAGTTCGGCCATAAAGATTGTTAAAAGAGATTCGCGTTCTGTAAAACTTGTAAGATTTCTACTCCTGCTAGACTTTGTTTTAACAATTGTTCATTGCTACGAAATTCTCTCAAATTTTATCACTGTCTTTGATCAGAGACTAGGTGTCGGAGGAACTGCGGAGAAAATTGTATCTGCATTGCATACTGTTCACAGCGAACAAGTAGATGAAGATGCTGACCTGGAAAAATGCAAGACTTCTATGCGTCATGTTGGAAAGTTGGAGAAGGATGTTGACAGCGCATGTAGCAAAGGTAATAGTTGTTTGTCAACCTAAGCCGAGCCCTGCATTTTTGCTACCTTAGTAGTTAGTAGACATTCTTAAGATTTTCTCTGTATGCAGCTGAGGATCCTCGCCGTGAGGTTCTTTGCGCAGAATTAAAAGATGAGGAGGCTAACATGAAAAAATGCATTGAAAAGTTGAAAGTAGTTGAAGCAAATAGAGCAGCTGTTGTGTCTGAATTGAAGGAGGCATTGCAGGAGCAGGTCGGAACAACGCGATCCCTAACTAGTTATGATGCATTTAGTTTTTTTTTCCTTGAATTTGTATTTGCTTGTCATCGTTACTTGTATTTTGGCTACAGAGATATGAAATCTTACTTGTTTATGTTAACCAGGAATCCGAATTGGAGAAAGTCCGTACTCAGCTACAGGTAATGTTTCCCCCCAAACCATGGAAATGTCATTACAGGCTTGTAACGTTCTGTAAAATGTAAACAGTTGCCATTCTTATGTTTTAACTTTCAAATTGACAGCTGGCTGAAGCAATGGTACATGAAGCCTCCAACATGCAACGGAGACTCAAGAATGAGCCAACCATTCCGCTGCCCAACACAGCATCATCAGCAGAGCCAGGAAAGGCTCTTCCCAATGGGCAAGCAAAGGAGCAGCAGAAGACAGCTGCTGCTATCCTCGCGGATAAGATTGCATCATCATCAAACTCTCAGCAGATACTGCAGTCTGCACTTTCCAAGTTTGCTGCTGAAGAAGCAAAGAATTCATCTGAAACGCGCTCAGCCTCAGATAAGACTGACCAAACCTTGCAGGTACCAAGCGTCGCGAATGCTGCTGCTTTCGTTCCCATGCCACAAGTGGTTGCCACAACAGCTCAGCAGCAGCCCCAGGCAATGCTAGTACAGCAAGCACCTATGCAGAGCCAAGCCCCTGCACCCCAGCCCCAGTACAATATCTACCAGGCCCCTCCCCAGCAGTTTGTTCAGCAGCCTGGAGGTGTGATGATGGGCATGCCTTACAACATGAGCACCATGACCCCGCCCCCGCCTCCACCACCACCCCAGATGATGAACCTAGGAAGGCCCTCACCCACCGCACCCCAGCCGCAAATGGCCATCATGCCGCAGTCTCAAGCGCCGCCCATGCTTCAGCAGCAGATGCCAATGAGCCTGGCGCCACAGATGCAGTTCGCCCTTCAGCAGCCCGGCGTGTCGCCTTTCAGGCCGATGCAGCCGCCCCCTCCTGGAATGCAATACTTCCACCCCCAATCTCAGTGACATTTTTGGTAGCCTAGCCCTGTTGAACTGTGACAGGTTTTTTCTTCTTCGATTTAGCGATGACTGGTAGGCAGGATCTGACTGCTGTAGAGTATACTGTCTGTATTGGTCATTTCGTCATGTTGTACTGTACATGTAATGCGAGGAGAGTAAAGATGTGAGGAGAGTGATAGGAAAGGTTAAAGATTCATGTAGGGTGTGCTTGGCTGCTTGCTTTGGGCTTTCGTAGAGCTGCACTGAGCCGTACATTATCATTGACGAGGGGAGCCATAGCGTTTGGTAGACCCCAATTGCGGTAAGTTGAATGAGTTTCTGACTAGCAGGCTGCATCCGTGGATGCAGTGGAAATAGACAGCAAAACAACCTTTTTGCAGGTTATACAAACCGTGGCCCGGGGCAAGATGAAGCTCTGCTATGACTGCCGATTTCTCTTGATTTTCTTCAAGCTGTACATGCCCCTCCAAAAGAACAAGCGGCTCTCGTGCCATCTCGTCAAACAAAGCCACTAAGCCAGAGTTGTGAACGTGAATACGATCGATGCGAAAAAAGAAGAGTGGACAAGCGAGAAGGACAAAAAATGATCCGAAAGATGTACCATGTTCATGAATCTCCATTTGTTTTATTTTTATTTCAAATTCATTTACTTGGAGCGCTTCGATTTAGTGTTTCCGTCTCAAAAAAAAAGCTATTAACGAATTTGCGCCGCCCCTGTTTAACCTGAACAATCCCCAACTTTCTCTCCAAGCGTTCATTCGGGAAGCCGCCCCGGCGACGCGCCGCTCTCCGCCTCGCCTCCCCTCCCCTCCTGCAGCTGCCTCTCCCTTGCCGCCGCGCAGTTCGGGGCGGTGGCCTTGCAGAGCGATCGGAGCCGCATCGCTCCACCGCCCATCCACCTCCTCATCCTCACCCGAGGGCGCGCGAACAACAAGGGGCGGTGGTCTCCACTGACATCCCCCACCATGCTGCGCCGGTACCGGCACTCACTCTGGTGCTCACCCCATCCCCAAATTAGGGGTTCGATGCCTAATGCTCCACTATATCCGCTGTTTCAGGTGCGTGCGGGATCTGCGCTCGCTGCGGTCTCTCGCGACGATCCCCAGACCGATCTCCGGCGAGGTACGCGGTTCTGTTCCCGTTGGGCTTCACTCGGTCAGGCTGTTTGTTCTCGGAGTTGTCTGTTATGTTAGAGAACCGGTTGTTCGTTGGAGCTCAATCAGGACATTTAGAAGTGGTGAATTAGTTAAGTAGATTTCTGCTGGCTTGATTAGTTTGGAATTGCTGTTTAGGCTGGTAATTGTATATATGGTAGTAGGTGATACCTGAGTTTCTGCCTCTTGATATTGAATTAACCAAGCAAGGATTATTTAGAACACAAACCTGCGAATGGTGTGTTGATATCCTTTGTCACCTGTCGTTGGATGTTCTAAGATTTAGGATGATGGGACAGTGTCAAGCTAATAGTAATGTCTACTGTTTGCTTATGACAGTAATATCAATTACAATTTATGTTTAGTTTAGGTGCTACATATTGTGTGTTAGGTATAATGATGCAAGGATTATTTGGAGCAGAATGCTCTGATGTGTGTGCTAATCTCCTTGTTCGCGTGTCTTACGATCTTCTTAGGATAATCACCTTCTTTGCCTGTTTTAGAAGTAATGTCTACTTGTTGGATATGAAAGTGATAACAATCACATGTTATGTTTAGTTTAGATAGCCCATATTGGTGTTGGGTGTTGTGGATTCTATGTCTAATAAAGGATGGCTGCTTGTGATTGTTCAAAAGACCTGGTCCCAACAGATTATTGAAATTCTTTATTTTCTTAATTAGTGTAAAACTATCTTGCTATCATAGGTACCAGCTCTTCTCTGGTGTGACTGATTGTTATGATGCTGTTGGTTCTTGTTTTAGAAAGCTCTGCATGGAGCTATTTTAGCTGGGATACTTAAGCTTATGTGGTACAATGGAATACTATCCCACCTAGACTAGAGTAATGTCACATGTGAACATTTTGTTTGTTGGTTAATTCCTATTAGTATTTTTTTTATCTTAGCTTGTTAGGTCCGGCAATTTGTTTGATTTTCCATGTAGGATACTGACTATAACCTGTTGTAGGTTTTTTACTGCTACTTTCACAAACTCTTTTATATAGTATATGTTCAGTGGAAATGAGAAATGACCTTTTTATTGTCCCAGAGTCCAACATGCCTTAGATCCAGAAGCAACTCGACAAAGGCATCTCAAAAGAGTTCAACACAAAACACTGCCCCAGGTCCTCAAGAAGAACCTTCTCAGTCAGGAAGCAATGTTTCAAAGCTTGTGCTTGGAACTCTTGTGGTCGGTGCTGCAGCTATGGGTGCACATCAACTTGGTTATATAGATCTTTCATCGATGGACAAGAAATTACCATTTAGCTTCAAGAATCCAGATGTTGCAAAGGTTTATGAAGATCTGAAGGTTCCTTCTGAACAAATGATTGACCAGACACAAATCATGTCAGAACCTAACACCAAGATTGTTCAAGCTAGCGATAATGAGGCTCATACTCCAAAGGATCTTCCAAATGAAGAGGTGGGTGCATCAGAGACTCCTGCAGAAGAAAAGAAATCAGAAATCCTAGCCCACGAGACACATCCAGTTCCAGATGAGCATGGATCTGATACTAAACTGCCATCTCAAGATTCTCTGGCTGTTGAGATAAAGCCAGTTGTACTTGATGATAAGGAAACAGGTGAAGTTCCTCATGAACAGCAAGCTGTTAAGACAGACAGCACAATTCCTCCAGTACAGTCAAACACAACAACAGGTAGTTCTTACAATGATTCCCCAACAGATGCAGATGCAACCAAGGTATAGATTCCTTTGCTCTCATTGCTTGCCTTTTACCATAAAATTTACATGTTTTTTTTGAGGAGATAATATTTGCATGTTGACGGATAGAGAATAGAACCTTCTATTTGCTAGTTCCAAAATGGCATTTGAACAGATTCTATGAGTGTAGCATGGATTGTAATATCTAGATGCTAGACCCAGCTGTATGATTAAGAGTCCTGTTTATCTTATGAAATTCTAAAAATTGCAAATGAAATCCTCTTGCAGTTTGATTGACATATGTAGGTATGCACTTCATAAGGTGCTGGTCCCATGGTTTGTTGTTGCATAGTTGCATCTATAATTGTTTCTGACTATTTAATTTGGTCAGACAGCTGGCATTCTTGAACAACTTTTGGTAGTGAGCTGGTTTTGATTTGTATGACTGTTAATTTGAGAACTACTGGAGCTTTTTTGTCAGGGAAGATCCCACAGTTCAGCTTTCCTTACATTGTCATAAACATTTTTTTAGCCTGGACTTCTAAGGTACAGCAGTAGTATCTGAGAGCACGCACAAACACAATCTCAAATAGACGCACGCCTCCATGCAAATGCTAGACTTACAAACTATACACACGCAATGTGTCTGTCTGTAGATTGACGATGTTGCTTGGGGCATCTAGTAGTTTCCATGTACAAATGTTGAGAAACTTGTCCGTGTTGTCTTGTTTCTGCAATGGTTTATGATGTTGTCTCTGAGCATTGAATCAATCCTTGTTCATAGGACCTCTCAGGAGCTGATTCGACTGAACAGAAATCTCTTGCTGAGACATATTTGCTGCAAGATGGATCTGATGTTCCAAAAGATGCAGTAAGTTCAAAGTTCTTATCTCTTTAGACTCTAACAATCTTGATGAAGGACGGACAAAGAAGTGGCTGGAAATATCTTGATGATGACACTTAAATAACATCTCTTCCTTGTTATTTGTCTGATTATCCTTTTTTCTTTTATTTTTCTATGAAAAAACAGGCTGCTAAGGAAACTAGAAGGGATGAAATTGTTCCTGAAAAAACTTCCGAAGATGGTAAAGTTGTACTCGATATCATAGAGGCTATTCATGCTGCTGAAAAGAAGCAGGCTGATGCAGATGCTTACATATATTCGGAAGAGAAAAGAAAGTTGAAGGTGTGCATTTACAATTTACATTTTCTGTTTTTCATTGTTTATGGTCTTTATTTGCTGAAAATGCAAGGTTTGACATTAGTTTACCTTTGTGGTTTACATTATTTTCACCATTTCCTTACTTTTGTAATTGTCATGGATTTTAAGCAATTTGCAAACAATGGTGAAGACTAAATACTTTTTTATTTTCTATAACCACATATTTGATAATACTACTTTCTACGTGCTATTCCTTGCATCTTCTCAGGAGAAATATGAAAAGGAGCTGAAGGACACCAGGGCCAGGGAACTAATGTATGCAGAAGAGGCAGCAATTCTTGATAAGGTATGAAGAAGACAGGATTTGGTCCATATGACAGGATTTGGTCCATATTGGGTTTCTTAGATTCCAAAGTGTAGTTATTTACTGCTTTTCATTGCCTTAAACTGAGGCTTTGACGATCATAATATAAATACTGAAATTAACTAAAATAACCATATCATGAGAGAATCTGTTAGCATGCAGCAGTCTTGATGCTTGTTCGAATTCTAGATAATACCACCGGAGGGAAGGAGTAATACTTTAAAGTTGTGTTTTTCCAGTTTTCTTTGAAAAGGCACTCTTAAGTCTAAAGCAAAATTGTAAAAGACCCTCGGTGCAATATGCATTGGTGTTCTTCACTTTATTCAATGATATGCTATAGTGCTATTCAGTGGATCTTATTTGCATTGAATTTCTGATGAATTATTTATCTTTATCATGTTTTTTAATTATCTCACTGTTCTCAGGAATTGAAGAAAGAGAAACTGAAGAATGCTGCTGCAGTAAGGGAGCTTCAAGAAAAAGCTGAACAAAAATTGCGGGATGAGCTGCAGAGGAAGGTGTGTCAGATTTGTTCTGCCTACTATAGATTCCCTAATCTATTATGCTAATTCATTAACTAATTGACCTTAGTTTTGCTGATTTAACAGGATGAAGAAACAAAGCAGCAAATTGAAAAGGCTCAAGAGTTGGCAAAAGCTGAACTGGCTGCAGCTGTTGCAAAAGAGAAAGCAACCCAGATTGAACAGATTGCTGAAGCAAACCTCAATGTAAGAACTTTATGCAATATTCTTTAGGGTCTGCAGTGTTATAAAGAGCCATTGGACATGATGTCACCCAGTTTAAAAGTCTTGCTTGGCTTAGGGGCATTGTATTCTCAATTTTGGCTTTGCACCTTTGGTATGCAATGCAGAGGCCTGGCTAACTTAAATGCTTTATTGCATGCACATGTGGTTGTAATAGGCCTGCTTTAGAACATTATGGACTATTTTAGTATTTTGAAATAGATTGTGCATTATTTCCCAGTCAGTATGTAGCAAATTCTGTCCATGCTCCTTTCCTATTACTCTATGTTCCTTTTGACTGTTTCATATTCCCATCCCAATTCTTCAGCAAATGATTCCTATTAAGATGTTGAAGCAGCACATGACTGAGCTGTACGAACAAATTTTTTATTTCTGTTCCTCTATAGGCTGCATTTATACTTCTATAGGTCAAGCATTTGTGACTCTTTCTAGATGTCATAATATATGTTCTGGACTATGTTCTTGACAGCATAGCTTTCTCACTTTATTTTAAGGTCTACCACTCAAATACCTTCCCAATGTTATATCCAATACATGATTATTCCAGGCAGCAAATTTAATTATATACGCTCTTTATGCCAGTATAAATCTTTAACTGCTATAGAGCTTTCTCACATTTTGTTTAAAGTCTACCACTCAAATACCTTCCAACGTTCTACCCAGCACATGATTATTCCAGGCAGAAAATTTAGTTATCTATGCCCTTTGTGCCAGTATGTATCTTACTATCTTCAATTGCTAGAAAAACAAGTTATCCATAATTTCAGCTTGCTTGTATTTGGTTCTACTCTAACCTTGTTTTTTTTTTGCTTCCGTTTCAGATTGATGCGCTGTGTATGGCATTTTATGCACGATCTGAGGAAGCTAGGCAGAGTCATTCAGTTCATAAGCTTGCTCTAGTAAGTTTCCTTGAAACTCCTTATGTGCTTGCCTCCAAGTTCTAACTATTCAAAGCATAATTGTCATTTTATCTTCTTTTTTTCAGATTTCATGCTGACATAATTTGTTATTATCTTGCAGGGCACTCTTGCTTTGGAACATGCTTTATCCAGTGGATCACCAATCAGGTCAGAGGTGGAACTATTGCGTAAATCTGTCGAAGGCATTG
This sequence comes from Panicum miliaceum, assembly GCA_032594955.1. Taxonomy (NCBI): domain Eukaryota; kingdom Viridiplantae; phylum Streptophyta; class Magnoliopsida; order Poales; family Poaceae; genus Panicum; species Panicum miliaceum. The sequence continues at coordinate 2,804,890 of CM064069.1, forward strand.
ACAAAGATTCACTGTTAGAATTGGCTCTTTCATCTCTTCCAGAAGATGTTTTAGATTATGGGTCAGATACACGGATGGAGTTGAAACAAAAGGTATTTTCATGAATGCATCTGTCCATACCCTTACTGAATATGTAGCAAGCTACTGTTTATCAAGATGTTTTGTGTAAGATAGCTGCATGCCTTATTGTTCTGAATGGGCTATGAAGTTTGGAATACTAACCGCACAGTACTCAACAGCCTGGATTCTGGTTTTGTGAACCCTGACTAACTTTTGCACTCAACATAATCCAAAGATTGTGAACCACAAAAATATCTGTGTTTCTTGTCATGAATGCTTGTTGAGAACCATCAGTTTCGCCACCCAAGTTAAATGCCTAAATGACCGTACTTTTTCATGTGCAGTTTAACTCCTTGAAGGAAACTATTAGACATTTCAGCCTTATACCAGCAGGAGGTGGCGGAATCCTGACACATGCTCTTGCTCGTGTTGCTTCTTCCATCAAGGTGAATGCTATTGCAATATTTTGTCTAACTAGTTAAGTAATTGGGCACTTATGACTTCTGTATTGATGTTTGTGAAATATTTTGTCTGCTATTGCATTTCTGACTTGTGGTCAAGAACTGTCTAGTGATCTGATACAACCGAAATCGATAGCATACCTCATTTTAACTTTAGGCCAGGCACTGTGTTGCTTCACCGTGCTGCCCCTAGTGAGCCTCTTGTAGTCTTAGTTAGTATCTGAGGTGGTGTGTTATCCTTAAGATTTCTAGCTGAGTTTCTAATCATTCTATTGGTTTCCAGATTAAAGAGGATAATTCTGGAGATGGCATTGAGTCCCTTATAAAGAGAGTGGAAAGCTTGATCGTAGACGGAGACTTGAGTACAGCAGCCGAAGCCTTGGACGGAGGGTTACATGGAAGTGAAGCAGCAGACATAGCTACCGAGTGGGTTAAACAAGCGAGGAAACGCGCAATCGCCGAGCAGACACTTGCTCTCCTTCATGCTTGTGCTTCTTCGACCACATTCTCTTGATTTTGACCATCGTTTTCCTTCCTTTTTGTTCAACGGGATATTGCTGGTTTCAGTATTCTGTGCAACTGCATATTTTTCCCAGACCATGCTGCACATGCGTGGGTGGTGAATGAGAATCTATAGGGAGCCACTCGGTCTCAAGCGGGCCCTGCTCAACTTTCCTCATGTAAACAGAGCTAATAAGTTTTGCCCTGTAGCCACTTACTGTTCTGACATTGTAGTCGCCACTTAAAGCAATGCCTTTTGGATGCAATTGGAGAATGTAATCCTTTCACAGGCTATAGTGATATCAACTTGTTGGGTTACGTATGCCAAATGATTTTTTTGCTGTTAGTCATGTAGCTGTCTACAAGGTGTCTAGTCATCTAGTGGACAGATTAGATATGAGTAAGAGCTGTAAGCAGTAGGGGAAATCTTAAGAATGTTCAGTATTGCCTAAAAGAAGTTACATGCACATTCTAAAAGACCTGTTCGGCAAAAGAAATTGAAAAGAATGAATCAAATGCACTTTCTACCAACATTTGAAGATAAATCATCAAGTGGAACCACTAAACCTCCTAAGAAGACGACGACGGCAAACAACAACAACATAGCCTTTTGTCCCAAGCAAGTTGGGGTAGGCTAGAGATGGGCTAGAGATGAAACCCATAAAAACCATAAAAAAACAAAGATCACGGATCTTCAGGTACGTGGATGGTGAGCCTCCAAGACTTTGGAGATATTCCACTCTTTAAGGTCTCTCTTAACCGACTCGTTCCAAATCAGTTTAGGTCTACCTCTAGCTCACTTTACATTTTCGGCCTGCTTTAGAACCCCACTACGCACCGGCGCCTCAGGGGATCTCCGTTGGACATATCCAAACCATCTCAATCGATGTTGGGTAAGTTTCTCCTCAATTGGTGCCACCCCGACTCTATTCCGAATAAATTCGTTCCAGACTCTATCCCTTCGTGTGTGCCCGCAAAACCACCGCAACATCCGCATCTCTACTACACTCAGTTGTTGGACATATCATCTTTTTGTAGGCCAACATTCAGCACCGTATAACATCACCGGACGAATCGCTATCCTATAGAATTTACCTTTTAACTTTTGTGGCACCCTTCTGTCACATAGGACGTCAAAAGCTTGACGCCACTTCAACCAGGTAGCTGAGATTTTATATCTAACATCTTCATCAATGTCGCCATTCTTTTGAAGCATCGATCCTAAATACCGAAAAGTATCATTCTGGGCCACCACTTGCCCATCGAGGCTAACATCTCCATCCTCATGCCTAGTCGCGCTGAAATCGCACATCATGTACTCGGTCTTGGTCGTACTGAGTCTGAACCCTTTCGACTCTAACGTGCATCTCCACTGCTCTAACTTCCTATTAACCCCTTCTCTACTCTCGTCAACCAGCACCACATCATCAGCAAAGAGCATACAAGGGATATCATCTTGTATGTCTCTTGACCTCATCCATCACCAAGGCAAATAAATAAGGACTCAATGCTGATCGCTGATGTAGGCCTATGTTAATAGAAAAGTCAGTGGTGTCATCATCACATATCCGGATAAATGTCATCGCATCCTTATACATATTCTTGATGAGGGTAATGTACTTAGTTAGGACTTTATGCTCCTCCAAAGTCCACCACACGATATTATATTTTTCAGTATTTTATCATACGCCTTCTCAAGATCGACCATATGAAGTCCTGTGAAGACAACCTCGGACAAATTAATTCACGCCTAAACCTTCCCAATTCCCATGTTAACATCCAAAGGACATGCGCCTCTTGTCGCTGGCGCCCGGCAGGGGAAGCGGCTCCTGCTGCTGCTGCCGCCGCTCCCGCGACGACGACCTCCCGCCGAGCCCGAGCTTCCCGACCAGCCGGCTCAGGGCGCTCTTGGGCTTCCCGAGCTTGTGGATCTCCTGCCGCATGCTCGAGCACTCCTCTTCCAGCTCCGACACCCTCTGTCGGACCTCCTCCACGCTCATCACCGGCGACAGCTCGCCGGGCCGGGCTGTCTCGAAGCCGCCCTCGTCCGTCGTCTCCGACCCTGCAGCGAAGACCACATCGTCGTCGTCGGTCCTCCGTGGCAGCACGCAGTTGTCGTAGCTGGAGCCCTGGTCGGCGTTGTCCGAAACGAAGAACCACCCGGCTACCGTCGTGCGCAGCCGGAGCTGCTCAAAGAAGAGCACCTGCACCACGACGCGCAACGGTAGCCGCTCGTTCTGCGCCGCGTGCGTGCACGCCTCCAGCGACAGCTTCTGGCAGTTCATCAGCCGGCACAGCTGCTCCCGCTCCGAGTCCGTCAGCCACGGGTGTGCCTGCACGCGCGCCACGGACACAAATGTGAAATGTGTACGGTCACATGGCTCAATCGATTCAAGAACTGTGATGACGAACTGCCGCTTTACCTTGAGATAGATGTCGATGGCGCGGTAGAGGCCGTCGTCGATTGCCCGCGCATAGTCCGGGACGAGCGCGGCGATGGTCTGGAACTTGGAGAGCTTGAGGTTGTTGTCCGTGCCGACCTCCGCGAGGTACCCGTCGACGAGCTTGGCCACCGTGCTGACCAGCATGAGCTCGGCCGAGGGGGCGTCCACCAGCTGTCCCTCGTCCGTGATCTCCGGCGACGCGGCGAACGCCGACGTGCTCGTCATCATGAACTGCTCCAGCATCCGCTGCGCGCTGTCCACGTCGTAGAGCGTCTCCGCGGAGTAGCCGGTGTTGGGTATCAGCAGGTCCTCCAGCATGGCCTCCTCCAGCTGGTTGCCGGCCCTCCTCTCCAGAGCGTCCCGGCACGCCGCGCTGGCGTGCAGGACCGTGGCAGTGCGGAGCAAGCCGAGCAGGAAACGCGTCGGGGCGACGCCCTTCTCGGCCGGGAGCAGCGCGACGACCTCCTCGAGGAGGGCCCTCTGGTCACCGTCCGAGAGCACGGCCGTCGTCGTCCCCGGCGCGCCGCCGCGGCTGCTGCCGTCGCTGTTACCCCCGTGCCGCCTGAGCCCGGAGAGGTGGCGCCTCGCGTAATCAATCAGCGAGCCGGCGACGTTCTCGGGGCTCATGCCCTTGGACCGCGCCGCCGCGATCAGCCTCTTGTACACCGGCAGCCTGAACGACGACGCCTGCTTGTACCACCAGTCCGCGCCCAGGGACCGCGGCTTCCCGGCCGTGCTGATGCCGTTCCAGACCACCGTCTCCTCGAGGCTCTTCGCCGTGTAGTACTCCAGCATGGGCCACCCGAAGAGGGTCAGGTCGGCGCAGGCCTTGCTCGCCAGCGAGTCGATGCACCGCGGCACGATAAGGAGGTCCTCGGCGTCAGGGAGCACGGCGTCGCACGCGTGCAGCGCGCGCACGGCGTCGTTCCAGGTGCCCAGCACTTGGGAGAGGAAGGCCTCGGCCTGCTCCACGAGGTTCTCCTCGCCGTAGTCCTCGGTCATGGCTAGGTGCTCGGCTGCGCATCGCAGCGGCACGACGTTCCCCGCGTTCAGCTCTATCCTGACGTCGTAGCAGAACATGGCGGCATGCCGGAAGGCCTCAGGGCCGCCGGGGACGTCGTCCAGCTGGACCGTGCACGGTTTGCCGCCGCCGCTGCCGCCCTCGTCGTCGTCATCGCCGGTGGCCTCGTTTATCACCTTTTGCAGCGTGCCGCTACGGCTGATCAATGGAGACTGAACAAGACGAAAAATACAGTCAGACAGTGTTTAAACGTTGTCAGTGTGCAGAAAATGCGCGTACTGCAAATTTCCAAGTTATCTGACATTTGAATGTAGCATAACATATTATCTGCAATTCAGGCCATGGAGCACAATGCGGCAAGGTTTTGCCATATTTGAGCAAGCATTATTACAACACTGAAAAATGACTGATGGTGTGCTAGAAAAGAAAGAAATGGGGAAAATGTACATGTACCTTGTGGAGATGGAAGGATATCTCTCCTACTTCAACTACCACATCACTTTCAAGCTCAGTATTGCAAATCCTGCAAGAGGGCCATTGTGGTTATCAGCAACAGCAAGATTTCTAGTGTCAAAGTGCGGAGAAAGTACTAGCAACATCAGGAAATCCTGCAAGATTTCTAATGTCAAATCCTGCCGGCGTGTTTTAGACATCCGAGCATTACTGTACTCTTTCAAATCATTCTCTTCTTAATACAATGATACACCGCTCTCTTGCATATTTGAGAAGAAAAAATACGGAGAAAGCATCAAAGATTCTGCACTGTTCATCTGTCCATTCATCCATGCTGTCAGAGGCGTCACTCAGGGTTTCTAAAAGGCAAGGATCTCATTTGAATCTGACCAGAAAAGACACAAATGCTAGACCTGTTACGCTGTTACTACTTGCTACATTGACTCAATTATTATGTGGAAGCTTGGAAGGTTAATTATTTGACCAAATTCAGCAGGATCTCCAATCTTAAATAGAGATTTCGTCAGATTAGTGCAGCCCATGCCTTACAGATGTACTAATTAAGATCAAAGGCACTGATTACAGCATTGCAATACCACGAGAAAACACGGGAACGAACCAGGAATACGAGCGCATCATTAGAAGAAACAATGGATACGAGGGAGACACCAGGGCAGAAAAATACCAGGTATTAGGGTCTCTGAACTGGAAGCATTCCGATGGTTTGGACCCGATCACCTTGGTCGCCGCCGCCATCAACCACCCACCCGTTCCGAGCGCCGCTCGCTCCTCCTGCGGACGATCCGGGAAACGCGACGACCGATCAAATTGAGATTGACGGGGGTGGCGCTGCGCTGCGGCGAGATTATTGGAAGCAGCAACGGCGAGCGGCATGCACCGATCCGCAAGTACCTGCTCCGGCGCCGGCGGCCGGATCGGCAACGTACGGCCCCACGGCCGCGCAATGCGCGGGCACCCGAGAAATTCGTGAGAAGTTTGTGGGAGTACCACGGCGTACCTAGCCTCTGGTCTCCTCGGCCGGCCGGTGCCAGGCGACGGCCTGGCCTGGCCTGCCGGTGGCCGCGCGCGGCGGCTAGCTGGCTGGCTGCCGCCACGTGACGTGACCCGGGCGCTCGTGCGTCGGTCGTCACGCACGCACCGCGCGCGTCGTCAGGTCGGGGCGTGACCGTTCAGGTCGGGGCCCGCAGCAGAAGCCGACTCAGATAGATGACGCTTCTGCTGCTACTACCTTGTCGTTCGTATCGCGTAACACGGTATTATTAGCATGAATTATATGCAGGAGGGCAGTCAGATTACAAGGAATGGGCGTGTAGTTTCAGATTCTAAATTGCAGTCGCCGGCGTTGGTCAGGATGGCGCCGGCGAGGAACATGGCTGCCTTGGCAGCTCTCGTTCGAATACAATTTCAGGTCGGCACCTTGGCCCCCGTTGGATCGTCGAAAAAAAAGGATGGCGCCGCCACGTCGCGGTTGTGGTGGCCGAAGATCCGGTTGAGGAACATGGCCAGCCTCACTCCCCCCTGCGCGATCCGCCGCGACACGATCGGCAGCCTCGAGTCGAAGTAGTCGTCTGCAAGCAATGGTGCCGCCATTTCACAGTTTCATCAGCATCTATCAGAAGCTGTTTCGATTCAGAGATACGCGCAGTCATCCTTGCACAGACTTACCGGATAGGGTTTCCCCTTCGTGGACGCCGCTGTAGGCCCACTTGCACGCCAAGCTTATGCTCTCCGTGGCGTACCTGTCGCATCAAGAAGCACGTTGATGTTATCCACATGCAATGCAAACAGTACAATCAGTGAAAAAGAATGGTCAATTCCGTTTCTATACTTCCAGAGTGAGATTTCGGAGTACTGACTTGGTTGGGCACGACATGAGGTCTTCGCAGTCTCCCCAAGATGATACGTCGTCAGACCAGGTACCCTGAAGAACACATTGAGGTATATATAGTTCTGTTTCTTGGCTTCAAAGAGTTCAGTACTGGTCGTCTTCACTTACCTTGGTGAGGTTGTGCTCAAGTTGCTTCCGGAAGGTGCCCATGTCCTTGTCGTAGAATTCAGCGAGAACTGTCTGTATGATCTCCCTGTCCCACACCTGAAAACGACCAACAAAGACTTCACCAGTGCCGAATGCTTAATCGTGTGCAAGCAAGCAAGGATCGTGGGCGTTCGTCACGTACGTGATGGAGGTTGGATTTGTGCCTGAACCACCGCAGGTCTATGGAATTACCGCCTTGGTCGCTTGTGAACCCCACATGCATCGGCTGCAACGACACAGGAAATTAGTCACTTTTGGATGGGCTACATGATCTACTGACCCGTGAATGGAAAGAAAGAAAGAAAGAAAGAAAGAAAGAAAGAAATAAGTAGCACGATTACCTGATGAACATCTCCCATGAAGTGCGACAGGAACAGAAGGGCCTCGGTCAAGTTGTCTGCATTGCAAGCAGAAAGTGGTCACTGGTCAGAACTCAGAACACGTAGAGATACAAAACAGTTGGTCCCGGATAAGACAGCTTGCTCTGCTTACACTTCCGGTCGGCGCTGCCGTGCTTGTAGTGCAGCAGCTGGGACGTGAAGTTGGCGATGGCGCCGGCGACGCACATGTCCTTGGCGCCGTCAGGACCGTGGCAGTCCCCTGCTCACCGATCACCATTACGTTTCATCACAACAGAACAGAGAGACCATCGAACTGCACTGCTTGGAAGAACAACATAGTACTCACGTAGTCGAAGGTGCAGGCCTTGTCAGGGGTGTCGATGAAGTGGAGCGGGCCGCTCCACCTGTACTTGTGCCAGTGCCTGACCTGGTCCGGCCACACGCACGGCGCCGACAGGTCGCCGCCCACGTCCTCCGGGAGCAGGTTCCTCACGGCGTGCGCGGCGTCAGGCTCCAGCAGATCCTGCAATCAAGAGCCGGCTGATTTGGCCATGCTTGACAAGAAATGGGCGAGGAACACGGGCTTGATTGATTTACCTGTGCGATTTGGCATGTGAGCATGTGCCCCTCCTTGCTCCACGACCGAGCCACCGGCGCCGCCGACGCCAGGACCACCAGCCCGAGCGCCGCCGCTCGCAGGAACGAACCGGTCAACAGGCCCTTGCCGCCGGAGGCCATTGTTTGTAGCTTGAGATGTATGAGCGAATGCCACAGCAGCGCCTGCGGAGATCGAGTAATATAGCCGGCGGAAGGGGAAGGTAAGGCGATGGGCTTGGTTGCGTGCAAGCAAGCATCGTTCGTGCTTCTTCTTCAGTTGACTCGCTTATATTGCATTGCTTCGCTTAACTCCATTGGTTGTTCCCCCAGTTGCTGACTGCCCGGTGGTGACAGTGACTCCTCTTTCCGGCGAGGCATTGCTCTGGTTGCGTTTGCGTCATCTTCTTCTTGGTCTCTCTCTCTAATGGTGCTACCACTGCTGTGGCTTGGCATCCCGAGATAAGCAACAAGGACGGGACGATGGAGCCGGCCGGTGCCTGATGCTGCAAGCGTTGCCATTTCGGTGGGTGGGCGTGGTGGACTGGTGGCCTTTGCAAACGTGCACGCCCACGCAAAGAGTGCTGGGCCGGGCGGCCGGGCCTAAGCTGTTGATCAAACTGGGCCTGAGCGGACGGGCCAGGCCCATCCAGATCCGCGCGTGATGGGCGGCCCATTTCAAGCGGCAACCCGCCGACACGAGCGAAGCGACCGCAAGGATAATCCGCCAGAGCGAACCCCGCCGGCGCCGGGAGGGTTGGTTGGTTCACTAGCTTGCTGCGGCCGCGGCGATGACGGCCACCGGCGGCTGCTGCTCGACCCCCCTCGCGTGGGCGCGGCCTCGCGCCTCTCCCGCGCTGCGCGTCGGCCGGTGTCGCGCGTACGCGCCCGCGGTCGCGGCCGGGGCGTCTGACGTGGCGTTCCACCCGGACGTGTCCCGCGCGGCGGAGTCGCTGCAGGCGGAATCCCGCGCCGTCGACCGCGCCCTCGCCCTCAACTCCTCCCGCGTCGCCGCCGCCTTCCGCCGCGCCCGCGTCGCCCCGCACGTAACCCACTCGTTTCACCCTACTCCTCTACGGTTCCTCTGCCTGGCATCCGAGCTCACTCCGCTCGTAAACGCGCGTTTGGTTCAGCATTTCGGCGGGTCGACGGGGTATGGCCACGACGACGGCGGCGGCCGGGAGGCGCTGGATGCCGTATTCGCCGAAATAGTCGGCGCCGAGGCCGCCATTGTGCGCCCACAGGCTCCACCTTTGACACACAACATTGTCTCGTTTCGCTCCATTCGTTGCTTACCTCTGTTTGACCGAGCTCCTCTCTGATGTAATAATTCCTCCATCGGTGCCAGTTCTTCTCAGGCACGCACGCCATTGCCTGTGCGCTATTTGCGCTTCTGAGGCCTGGGCATGAGGTAAGGGACGAATTGAACTGAATGAACAAGTCTTGGCACTGCTTCTGATTGACATTTCAGACTGATGAATGCTGAATGCCTGAATTCCTGCAGCTCCTGGCAGTCGCTGGGCCTCCGTACGACACCTTAGAGGAGGTGATTGGGATCAGGGGGTCGGCCAATGTAGGATCACTCAAAGACTTTGGAGTGGCGTACCGAGAAGTTCCGGTCTGTTGATATCTCCCTTAGAATACATTTAGATGGTTGACTGTGTTGCCTCGTGCTGAGGATGGGTTACTGATGATTCTTCAGTTGTAGCTCGCAGCAGACGGTGGCCTTGATTGGGAAGCTCTTGCTTGCGCCATCAGACCAGAAACTGGATGTGCCTTCATTCAGAGATCTTGTGGGTATTCTTGGCGCAAGAGCTTAAGTGTAGCAGATATTCACAGAGCTATAAGTTTGATCAAGGCAAGATCACTTTCTGTCTGGGGCCCAGCAACCTTCCGTATCTACATTAGCTTTTTTTGTGCTGACAGTTTTCATCGTTTGGATCTCTGCAGTTGCAAAACCCAAAATGCATGGTGATGGTTGACAATTGCTATGGTGAATTTGTTGAGACATCCGAACCTGCACTGGTGGTACGTCCTTGATTATCACCATTCCATGAAGGCTAGCTCTACCTCTATCTCATTGTGTGTTTTCATGGCAGGGAGCAGACTTGATTGCCGGTAGTTTGATAAAGAATCCGGGTGGAACTATTGCGCCTTGTGGTGGTTATGTTGCTGGGAAGAGAAATTTTGTTGAAGCAGCTGCTGCTCGCCTATCTGCACCTGGCCTTGGGGTAGAATTTGGATCAACACCTGGCCATGTTATGTGTTCGCTTTTTCAAGGTTTATTTCTTGCTCCACAAATGGTTGGAGAAGCAATGAAAGTAAGTTCTTAATTCTCACATCTGTGACGATACTATGTATGCAATTGATGATATAGTATGATCCATAGGGAGGTTTGCTAATTGCGGAAGTCATGTCAGCCAAGGGCTACAGAGTTCAACCACTTCCAAGGGTTCCTCGCCATGATATTGTGCAGGTTAAACAGAAGGCCAACCCCCTTCACAACATTTCATATTGCGCATTTCAGCGATTGCAAGTGTTCAAGAATTTTAAGGTCAGTAAATAACGAAGACTTAAAAATTAAAATCGCAGGCAGTGCAGCTTGGCAACAGGGAGAGACTCATATCATTCTGTGAAGTGGTACAACAAACTTGCCCAGTAGGGTCATTTGTTAAACCAACTGCTGGGGAAACTCCTGGCTATGCTTCAGAGATGTGTTTTGAAACTTTCTATGCCTTTCATCATTGCATCGCTCTTACCTTCCTGCTATCATTTGTATTACAATGTGCATAAAGTTTATTTCGTAAATTTATTTTCTGATGAAAGACAGACTTGTTCCAACATTAAATGCTGCCCTGTTAAACGAAACAACTAAAGTGATTAACCCACTGAAATCAGGTCATTTTTGCCGACAGGACATTCATAGATGGAAGCACAAGTGAACTATCATGTGATGGGCCCTTGAGAGATCCATATGCCGTCTTCTGCCAGGTAAGTTGAGATCCTGATTTAACTTTTAGTCTGGGTCCTTGCGTCGCGTGTAATCTCTTATTTGCTCTGTTATGCGCACAAGTGATTCCAGTTAGTAATTAATCTGGCGCTGAGAATCTTAGCCCTGACCCTGAGACACCAAATAAAAGCTTTCCTCATATCTTATACTGGCTGTCACCCTTGAAACCTACTGACGCAGGGAGGAACACATTGGACACAATGGGTGCTTGTCCTGACTGAAGTTCTGAAGGTCATATAACTGTGTGGTGTCACGTTGATGGAATGGGCAGGCCCTTTTCTCTAACTATGCTTGGTTACTTGGAACTCAATATGATGGAACTGATTACCACCAGGTAATCTTCATTACTTGTTAATTCGAGCCTACCTTCTGTTCTGCTATAGTTTCCACTATTTCTACATCTTAATGTTGTCATGTATTGATGTCAACGGATCTGCAGGCTTAATTGTTGGAACTTGGAACCATGTTGGCTGATCCTGAGTGGAAGCAGTGGCAGATGGAATAGATACTTGGACGGTTGAGTGGCAATTTTGCAATTCTACATTTCTTTAATGGCAGATTCCAGTTAGGAGGTCAAAATAGTGGCAAATATGCAATTGCCCTTTTTTCTTAACATTGTCTATGAAGCAAAATATGTAGCAAAATACTCTTTTACTTTCCTTTCTACGAAAGTGTAGGTCAAGAAAGTATTTGTAAATGCAATCAGAGATAGATGATAGTTGGAGATACTACTGTTCATGTAGCAGTGTAGCACTGAGTATCGAAAAGTGATCTATCTGCACGAAACACACCCACATCTTGTAGCCTCTTGTTCTTGAAGTCAGGCACCATGCCCTTTTGCCCCGTGGCCCAACCCTGGCCATGAGGTTGACAACATCTTCGTCGTTCAAGCTTAGCCTGGGACGACTGATTGGAGCGTCTGCACGGTCCTGCGGCGAGGTGTGCGGTGTGCCATCGTCACTACTGATTACCCTGCAGCTCAGAGAGCATCTCAAAATGCAACGTGTTATCGTCGACTAAATCATCACATAAATCGAGTTTGCAGTCCTTGTTCCAATTCTCCTTCCAAGAGGAACAAGCACTTGACCTGCTACCTATGGAAGCCTTCCAAGAACTGGAGGCAGAGTCACAGAAACGTTCGACGGCCTCGATGCGCCCATCGACGACAACAACGTCCCGAGCAACAACCGGGTTGAGATCCGGCCTCCTGTTGTCCCTGAGTGACCGAGGGAACGGCTTGTAGTGGAGCATGGGATTGCAGTCAGGCAATTCGCACACCAGGATTCTGCGCCAGGGCGGTCCACAAGACTACAAACCCCATTAAACCCCCTTCTCCGAGCACGACGATTTTGATGAACAGTGCTCGAATTGGCTGTACTGTTGGTGCTCTCGAATCTCGACCCGGCGACACAATGCTGCAGCTCCAAGCTTCAGTCTTGGAGTCGAAGCGGTGCAGCTCGAACTGCCGTGGCACCCTCGCGTCAGGCGAGAGAGTGAGACTACATAGTATTGTCCTCGCAGGTCAGCCGGCGCATCCTCGGATCCCCGCCGCCGGCGCGGTAGATGAAGATGTCGGTCCACCGAGGGTCGTAGCATTGGAACCCAGAGCCGAGTCCGGCGGACAAGACGGCGAGGTCGGCTTCCGCGGCCATGATTCTGGGATCCGAGGCTAGTTTGGTCAGGTTTCGCGGTTCCGGGCACCAGACGCAAAGTAGGAGGTGATCGGCAGGGGCGCGACGCAGAAGGTGGCCTGGATCCCGCCGCCGTTGCTCATCCGGCCATACGTAGTCACGGCGTTGCGGCGGTCGGCTTCGGCGATGTACGCCCGCACGTCGAGCGCAGCGCAGCTTCTCGGCGTTGGGCGTCGGGGCGACGCCATGGATACGGGAACGGGCGACGCTCCGGCGAGGCGGCGAGCCGCGGCGGAGGACCAGATCGTGATCAGGAAGTTTGCAGAAGCCCCCCGGAAGCTCCGATTATTTGCAAAATATACACCCTGCCAATTTACATATGGCCCCCTATTTTGGATCTCGATTAGTAATCGCGATCCGATTATTTGCAAAGTACCCCCTACTATTTTCATTTAACCCCCTATATTGGATCGCGATTAGGAATCACGATCCGAATATTTGCATAATGACCCCTATAATTTTCATATGAGCCCCTGGTTTAGATCGTCCTCTCGTCCGGCGCCGCCCGCATCCGCCGCCGCCGTCCTCCGCCCCAGCCGGAGCTCGGAAGCGCGTAGCCCCACCCATCTGACCACATCCGCTCATAAGGACAGACCCCCTCCCCGCAGGCTGCAGCGAAAACTGACCGCGCGGCAGAGGCATCCATCCGCCGCGCGACCGAGCTCGCACCGGCTGGCCACGGCGAGCTCCAGCGACAGCGGGACCCGGAATGTGTTTTTGTGGATATGCCACGCCCGCTTGGATCCCAACGGGGCTGCCTCCGGGAATCTGCTTCCTCCCGCCTGCAGAAGAAGCTGCTGCTCGGTGAAGCTGCACCCGGAAGGAAATCCTCGTCAGAGTAGCCGTATACCTTGTCGGTCTTGATCCGGCGAGACAGAGATGGCTTCTCTGGGCCCTTGCGAGGTTGAGCAGCTGCAGCAGGTCGTTAGATCAGACATCAAAGCAACGCACAGTGGTGAGCTTGGTCAGGCGTGTCTGTGCAGCAAAGACTGAAGATTTACTGCTTGGGCAAGCATGCGTACGTCAAGAACCTTTGCAGCTTGGGCTGATAGCTTTTGCAGATTCTGCTATTATATCAGCACCGGCATGTATAATTGTGCTGGTAAGAGTGTAAGACAAATCGATTTCTGACGATCCTTGGCTCACTATTATATAACTGGATCTGATGAATTAGGGTTTAGGATCTGATGAAATGTACTCCATGGGCTCTCTATCTTTTTTTGTTTTGAGAATTTCGATCAAGATGCCATTTCCCTAGTACATTTCATCCAAATAAGCCCATGGAGTGCAGAGTTCGATAGACTTCATGGCAGAGCTGTGGCTCTCTGTGAATAAACTTGTGATCAAAGATACCTTTAATGTGAGATCCAGAAGCAAATGCAAGCATCGTAGTTAATACTGCCTACGTCTCACGGCAGCCAGCAAAAGTCAAAGAGAGCCAGGCTTTATACCTCTCTAAGGCTCAAACAAATCAACTAGAGTGAAATGAAGCATGTGCCTCACCTTGGAGCAGGTGAAGCATACACAATGTACACTAGCCCTCAGACTTGGAGCCTCCTAGCGTCTCGTTCCTCCATTCCTAAGCAAGTTCACTCCCCTTTCCAGAATCGAAGCAACTGAAAAAAAGGAAGCTCCAGTTTCTTCACACTGCTGCCACAGCAGTTGTCCCATCCTGCAGTAAACAGCACAAAGATCCTGCAAGGGTGGATGCCAATAAGAGGGTGCGTGCAGAGAGGAGATGGAAGCAAGCAAGTACAGATCGAGAGGCCACACAATGGGCAACACCAACAACACCAAGAAGTTGCCCCCTTACCTGCTGCTCGTGCTGCTGGCGATCGGCGCCGCTGCGGTGAGCGTCGGCATCCTGCACAAGATGAGGGAGCGCCGCGTCCTCGCCGTCCTCCTCCAGGAACGCGACCAGCAGCTCGTGTCCTTCCAAGTCCTCCTGCAGGTATGGATATATGACTGTATGAGTTGCCTACATGCGTCCGTGTTCCAGAAAAAAAAAAGTTTGCATGCATCACAAATTCAAAAATCGTCTTTCTAATAAATAGCTGCTGCTTGCCTGCTTCTTTGTTCTTGCATTTGCCGACTAACTCCGCCAGTCGATTATGAATGCTCTGCTTTTATAACCTGGACTATCAACTATTATTAAGTACTCTTAAGCAATCAGTTGTGTTACTCCTTTCATTCACCGATTTACAAGCTGTAACAAAAACATTGGTGCTCAGGATATCCATTTGAAGTTCTGAAAGAACATACTTCCGCCTCGTACTGAAATGTTGATACCATGGATACATGAATACATGATAGAGTATATTGTGTCCTCAAGTAAAACTTTCGGAGCACCGTAGATGAATATTTGGCCCTTAGATTATTGAGATTCCTTGATCAAACAAGGGTCCTGGACTACCAAGTATTCAAATAATTTCAGGCCCCTTCAGATCTCTGCATTACAAGTGGCCACTAAACTAAGGATAGTGTACATGATTAATTGTTTGTAGCTAAACTTGAGTTAAAATAATATGAGTTAATTGAATACCACATCATCAATTCCCTTTTTCATCATCAAACAGATTAAAAACACATTAGTGCATAATAGTTCAAAAGTCAAGATCCCACTATAACTTGTATATGGTGAATTGCCTATACTGCTTAAATTAGATCATTCTATTTACTAGTAGGTAAAATATAAGAAATAGTACAATCTCATGGAAAGTATAATTCTATTTGCATTCAGTATTGTCATGACTGAGCCGTCACAGTGCCAATTTAGGGTGTATGTAGACACAAATATAAGAAATAATACAATCTCATGGAAAGTATAATTCTATTTGCATTCAGTATTGTCATGACTGAGCCGTCACAGTGCCAATGTAGGGTGTATGTAGACACAATGGTTCGAATGGAAACATTACAATTTCCACAGAAGGAGGAGAAAGATTCTAAACAGGGCCCTGGTAGAAGTGTGGATACAACAAAAACCGCAGTATCGCACTCGCAAAATCTTTGCACACTCAAAACCATGAGGAAACTATCCAATCTAGAGCAGTGCCTTCATAAATTAGTCCATATAAATCACCCCTGAGAAGACTTCCATATTGACACCATTTTGCAGACATACTTCAGCTGGAGGCGTCATTAACAATTTAGTTTCAAAATGCTAGTAGCCAAATAGATTGATATACTCAATTCAACACCCTCTTGTTCTGCAAATAGATAATGCTGAGATGAAGTTCTGCCATGGCTGCAGCAGATTTAGAGCCTTCAATGCATGTTTTCTGTTGTGTGTTCTATACTTCTATGAATTATTTATACAGCCTGCCATTCAAGAATATCCCATCAGCTAAATACTGCTATCTTCTTTATGACAGAAAGAAAAGGAAATTAATAAAGAGATGAGAAGGAAAGTGGACGAACTGGAAGCCAAAACATCTGTCCTAAGTATTGAGCGGACAGAATTGAAAAACAAGCTCATGAATTCAGAAACTACCACCACATATCTTACCAACACCCAGAAAGAATTAGAAGCAGCTCTTGTGGAGAAAGAGAGCCATATCAACCAAATGAAAGAGAATGCAGCTGCTTCCAACCCTGATCAGACAACAACTATAAAGGAACTCCTGCAGCAAAAAGAAGCTGAGCTTGACAAATCTGAAAATTCCAGTGATTCCATACCTGCTATAGCAGATGAGAACTCCAACAGCACTACTGCATCAGAGAGCAGCCACCAGGATGAAAGCACTGTTGTGGGAGCAAACAACAAAAATGCAACTTCAGACACAACGACACTTGACAAACCAGAAAACTCTGGTGACTCCATGCCTACTCCAGCAGAAGAAGAAAATTCCAGTATCACTAATGCATCAGAGAACAGCCAGCAGGATGAGGGAGCAAACAATCAAAATGCCACTTCTGACGCTGTGGTACCTGACAAATCTGAAAACACCAACGATTCTGTACCTGCTACAGCAGAACAAAATTCCTACAACACCACCGTATCAGAGAGCAATGACCAAGACAATAGTTCCTCACAAGAGCAGTTCTTAAAGTTAACAACTAACATGGAAGATGGTCAGACACAAGAGAATAGAGATGATGCCAATGAACAGTCAGATGATGCTCCAGAGGGAAATCATTCAGATAAATCTGAGCTTCCGCAGGGGAACCAAAAACAAGAAGATAGTCAGGAAGCCAGCAAAGAAGAACCGGATGGTGGAAAACAGGTGGAGAACCCTCAAGGCGAGGCCAGCAATCACAGCAGAGATAGTAAACTGCTGGAGAATGAAGATGGTAATGTCGTTATTAAAGAAGCAGAGAAAGAAAAAGATCCTGAGGGTACGAGCTCAGAAGAAAGCTTGAGTGAAGCCAACCAGAATAAAATGCAAGCAGCAGAACCTGTTGCCAATCCTGCAGGTATAAGCCCCAGCACATCCACAAATAATGAGGAAAGAAAAGAATCAAGCAAGAGACATAGGAGGAGAAGGTCCAGATCCAGAAGGAAGAGGAGGGCCACAGTTGCTGCCGGCAACAATGACGGAAATCATCAAATGGAGGTAGATGCCACAGCAAACCCATGAAATTTGGATTGGAAAAGCTTTGCAGTACAATGATGGATGAAGTAGTAGAAATACAAATTTCATAAAATCGTTCTAGAAGAGACAAAAATCAAGACCACATTCATACGCTGAATATCGCTGAAGTGAAGTAGAGAAGAAAGAGAATACCAGTTGTCATTTTGTAGCTGATGGCAGCAAAAATAACAGTTACTTTCATATTATAAATGGATTCCATCTGTGGACTTGATAATGTACTGTATTTACACTTTATTTTATGTAAACACTTGCCTGAATTGTAGCCTCTGTAAGAAGTTCAACCACATGTGATGGAGTGATATTCTCTCTGCATAAAATGGATACACCTTTTCCCACGCGACATGGACTTGCAAATAAGCTTTACTATCCCTCACACAAGATGTGACAACATTGAGCAGCAAGAAAGACAAAACACATTCAGGTAGAGGTGCAAATGAGATATGGCAACTTTACTTCTCAAGATGTATAAATAAACAGGAAAAGCTTTGCTGTCTTAACATCCAACAATTATGGATATGTAACTCAAAACTTGTAACACTTCAAGAATTTTGAATCAATTCTACATCATCTCCACTCTGTGCTTCTGTCTCACCCAAAAAATTAAAAATAAAAAATTACATTGACGGTTGCAGTTATGAATGTAAGTAGTGGATGCGGTTCAAGTAGCAGCCTACTGCATCACAATCTTAGCTCTTGTGCTGTTTACCTGTGGCTGAAGGTATATGTGATTGTTGTACTTCATCAACTACAGATGCTATAAACAGCCACTGATGTTTCGTCAGAGATTATAACTTGAGAGCGAAGCCAACTGGTCTAAGTACAATGTTTACGTGTGGCAGTTGCAGCATGCACTTGGAACATTTCTACTAGGGTGCTTACAAAAATTTCTAATGTTGATACACAGTAATCAACGCATGAAGCACTGCTGAATCAAAGGGTGTGAATAGTCCACATAGTTATCCCAAAAGCTCTTGTACTTCTCCATTCCAATTTTGAGCCATGGTTTCATATTTCCATTGTAATGCAGCACTGCCCCTTCCTTGATAGTAGCAGGATCCACAGTAGTGTAACCAAGTCCCAAGACATGCCATTTGGGATCCAGTGCTTCAACCAAACCATAGAAAGCAAGAAGCCCAGGCGGTAAAGACCCAAGCTTCCATAGGGTATGATCAGCATTGCGCTCCTGCCAATAATGATATATACCTGTCACATTCTTGTTCCTCCATTCGACAAGATCGAGCACATTCATACCAAACGCCCAGCCACAAGCATCAGGGTCAAAATGAGCACGGATTAGAGGATGCGAATGGTTAAGATACTTATGAAACCTGTGGAATGTCTCCATGCAAGTTTCTACAGCACCCATCACATTACCATTGAGGTTGATAGTAAACAGTTCAGATAAGTCCTTCTGAACAACAATATCATCATCAAGAAATACCACCTTCTGCAATTCAGGATATATTTCTGGAATGTAAAACCTCAAGTGGTTAAGCATGGATAGGTACTTCGGGTTCCTGAATTTAATTGGTGTTCCGCGGCTACCACTGCCAGAGAAGTAGAACTTCTGAGTAGCTGCGTTCTGCAGCTGTTTAAGAACGGGAACATATGATGCATTGAGCCAAGTAAAGTCCTCCACCTTTTGTATCTCCACAGTGACCCCTCTGTAGTCATTCATGGCAAACCATGCCCTCATTGGAGCATAGTTCAACTCATCGGTAACTAGGTGAAAGACAATCTTTTCAGGGTGCTTTGAGTTTAGAGCTGTAGAATTGACAACAACTGAAACAGCAAGGATGTTGTCTGAGAAGACACAAAAATGATAGAGGCTGTTATCCCTTAGGTTGTTCTGCACTGCTGGGCTCCTATCTGAAAACTTCCTCTGAAGCTCAGAACTCTTGAACCATTCCATGGTTAACCGGACACCAAGGCAGTAAAGCCCCTTTGGAAGCTCCTCAGCAGCAATCTGCCCGTATTTTGTGCTCTTTTCTGCCTCAGCTTTCGACTTCTCCTCTAGAGACTGAATCTGGCCTTTCAACTTCATGATTGTGATGCCGCTGTCATACCGCAGCTGCTGCGCCTGGAAGAGCAGCACAGACATATCCCTGATCGCCTTCTCTGCTTCCTGCTCCAGCACCGTGCCCCCGTGGGCTGCAGCGTGTGCCAGGATGCTCTGCGCCCGCCGCACCTGGGCACTAAGCTCCGCCGCAAACTGCAGGTTATTGACCTCCTTCGCAACGACGACATAAGTTTTGGCTAGATAAATCTGGTCCATGAGCTGCCTGGAGAACGAGCGAGTGCTCAGCATTTCGTCAGTCATGTTGAGAGCATCCGTGATGCCCTCCAGGTAAGATCTCTGCACATGAGAGGTTTCAAAACTTTCAGATGCTACTCGCTAGCGCACTATTATCTTTCCGCAAAAGCTAACACTAGACACTAAGACAGCTAGCGGATTCAGCAGGTGTAATGGCTACTAACTAAAATTGGCATGCTCGGGGTCAAATACTCTGATGACGAAACGATCCCTGAAATGCGGTAAATGCGACGTGGTTACCTGACGGAGGAGAGGGGAGGAGGTGTCCTCGGATCCGGAGGAGGCGGTGGACGTGGACGGCGAGGCGCCGGGGTCGGGGGAGCCGAGGAGGACGGCGAGGAGGAGGACGCAGGCGAGGGCGAGGAGGAGCGAGAGCGCGAGGCGCACCCACCACGGCCGCTGCTGCCACCGGCGCTTGAACGACGGCCGCCGCTGGTCCAGGAACGGCCGCCGCCTCATCGGATCGCGCGGGGGGCGGCCCCGAGCCCGTGCCCGCGCCCCCGCTGCTCTCGCCGCACTGGCCGGGCGGGAGGCGCCGCGCCGAGATCCGGGACGCGCCGCTAACCGCCGCGAGCGCGCGCGCGCGAGCTGCTCGATTTCCCTTGGTGCCGCGCCTTCAGATCTCGCGTCGCGCGGCGCGGCCGGGCAGCGTCGTGCTCGCTCTTGGACCGACGTGCCTTGCTTGACTGCTCTGCGACTTGATCTGGCTGCCCGCCCGCCTGGCTCAGACGCCGTTCAGATCCAAGTCACCGCGGCTGCCTTTTCCTGGCTCGCCGCTTCGTCGATGCTGCTGTCCGCGCCGTGCAAGTGAAGCAGAGTATTTCAGTAGGCAGATCGCATCGCAGCATGTAAGAATGGTCACGCGGACAATGTCTTGCCTATTTAACTCTGAACCATTTTGGGTGTCAAGTAGAGAAATTACCAAATTTGTAGGGTAAAACCTGGAGCCGGTTTAGCCTGTTGATCTGCCCTCCATTATTTTCCAGTTATATAAAAGATGGAGACTAAGATGCTACAAAGCATCTTACAAACTGAAGCAAAAAGTACAGAAATAACGAAGATGCTACTTTATTACAAATCATGTGTAATAAAAGCCAAGATTTCGAAAGCATTCACCGCATTATGGAAGCTTATATTCCTTTGCCTTTGACAAGAGATTTCAACAATGTTACCGGAAGAAAAACTGAGGGAAAAACATAACTAAAATTTCTAGGAACGTTACCTTTGTCATGGACATCTAAGAGTTGACCAAACAATTGGACCCAAAAGAAATCCAATCCTGTATACCAAGCTGCTCCATCATCAGATCTGAAATCGGAAAAAAATCGCTTTTACCTTGGTTCAATTTTACTTGTGTATAAATTTAGATTTAATATGGTTATATTTAATATTCGGTATAATTAGTTCATAAATTATAATTCATATTAATCTTGGTAATGACAGCACAAACAAAATGATTTTTTTGAAATGACACAAAAAGGAAAAATAGTGTCTAATAGGTCGGTATAAGAAAAACTTCAAAAAGGAATAAGGCCGGCCCAACTGTGAGCCCGTATCGCAGCCCAACGCAACATCTCGGTCGCCGCCGTACCGACTCCACGATTAGCACGAGTACACGCCCGCTAGCCCGCTAGTCCGCTACCGACGTGGCAGGACCGCAGGAGAGGAGTCGTCGAGGTCGAGTCGAGCCTAACCGTGCAGCGATTCCTCCCTCTCCCCTCGTAAACCCGACACGCGACAGCCCCGGCCCTAACCCAATGGCATCGCCGGACGACGAGGCCGCGCAGCCACCGCCGAAGCGTTCCCGGCGCGACCCCGAAGCGGAGGAGGACGCCGCGCAGGTAGTACCGCCGCCGCGCGTGGAGCTCAACCCGGCGGACTGCGATCTCGGTACGCACACACTTACCTGACACATCCCGTCCTCCTCTGCACTTTCGTTTTCGTTAATCGCGCCTCTAACCGTTGTTGTCGCCGCGGCGGCGTTCGTCCAGACTTCGATGTCGGCGGGGGCGGCCTCCAGGGGAGCGCGCTGCACGAGGGCGGGTTCGCCTACTGCTGGTCGGGCGCGCGCGCGACGGTGGGCGCCAGGGGCGGCGGGAGGTACTGCTTCGGGTGCAGAATCGTCGCCGAGCAGCCCGTGGAGATGGACCTCACGGCCGCCGAGGAGCGCCACCTCTGCCGCATTGGCGTCTCCAGGGGTGGCGATCCCGTAGGGCCGCTCGGGGAGTCCGACCACAGCTTCGGGTTCGGGGGCACGGGGAAGTTCTCCCACCAGCGCAGGTTCGCGAACTACGGCGTCAAGTTCGGGGTCGGGGACACGGTCGTCTGCGCCGTGGACCTCGATTCGAAGCCCATGGCGTCGATCGGGTTCGCGAGGAACGGCGAGTGGCTTGGTATCGCGAAGCATTTCGATGCTGGTGAGAAGGGGCTTGGCTTGGTTGACGCCCCTGTGAGGCCGATGCAATGCGAATCCGCGCTCTTTCCCCATGTCCTGCTGAAAAATGTTGTCGTGGAGATGCAATTCAGCAGGGAGGATGGGCTGCAGCCAGTTGATGGTTATGAGCCCTGGGCCTCGGCTTTTGCTGATGGGAATGCAGTATTTGGCCCTCTGTTTGAACAGGGTGAATGTGAGGTCATGATGATGGTTGGTCTCCCGGCTTCAGGCAAGTCGACATGGGCAGAGAAGTGGGTCAAGGAGCATCCGGAGAAACGTTTTATCCTTCTCGGGACTAATCTTGCATTGGAGCAAATGAAGGTTGGTTTTCCTTCTCGTGGCAATATTATAGTGTTCTTTTAGTTGTGCTGCCTCTTCAGTTTGTGACAGCCTTGATCATTGCAGGTGCCAGGATTGTTGCGTAAGAATAACTATGGTGAGCGTTTTGATCGGTTGATGGAGTGTGCTACATGGATTTTCAACAAATTGCTGACCAGGGCTGCAAACACCCGTCGCAACTTTATCATTGACCAAACAAATGTTTACAAGAATGCTCGTATTCGTAAGCTGAGGCCATTTGCCAACTACCGTAAGGTATGATGCAAAAGGGTACAAAATATCGCATTTTCTGTATGGTGGTTGGATTAGCAAGTCTTAGCACTGGATTGGTTGATAAGATGTGTAATGCCACTTACTCTTGTATGCAACAGACTGCTGTGGTCGTATTCCCACCGCCAAGTGAACTGAAATCCAGGGCAGCAAAGCGATTCAATGAGATGGGAAAGGAAGTGCCAGCTGAAGCTGTTAACGAAATGACAGGTACCTGGACATATGCACGTCTTTACTTTACTCTCAAATAACATGTTTGCCGTCCAGATTCACCTTTTTAGTGTCTCTACATCCATCACTTACCAGTTACCGTACATTCCCATTTCAGCCAATTTTGTCTTGCCGCTCTCAACCGATATGCCTGATTCAAAGGAGCCTTTTAACAAGGTATACTCAAATTTTGGTATTATTGTACTGCATCTTCTGACTACTCTCAAATGCTTAGTTCACTGCGCTTTAAAACATTTTTCAGGTAATTTTTACAGAGCTTTCTAGGGATGAGGCCCAGAGAAACCTACTTGAGATGCAACGACTGCTGCCAAGAACCGGGACCCCAAGTTATGGCAATTCCAGTAACCAAAATGTAGGGTGCCTTTATTGTTATTTTGAAATAATTCCTTTTTTGTTTTGTGCCGTCATGGATAAGATCAGTGTCAATATGCAAAGCAATACAGTAGTGTTCTGATGTTCTGTGTGCTTACAGGCTAGCTCAACGTATGCGGTGGCTGCTGCTCCAGTTGATCCTAGGGCAAGGCCATCCATGGCAAACATTCACCCACCAATGGTCAATTCATATGGAAGTTATTGTGGCACGGTATCTGGAAGTGCTGCTACTTTGAGCACAGGTGTGCATACTGCGGGCACTACAATGCTGCAACAGGCACCATCTAGTGTCCAGAGGTTTCAGAGTCCAGGAAACCAACATGAATTTCATTCAGGCTATCCAAGTGCTCCGAACCAATACCGGATGCCCTCAAGCTATCCAAGTAACCCAAACCAGTATCAGTTACATGGAAGCTACCAAAGTACCCCACTTCCTGGTTATGGACAGAGTACATATGGATCCCATAGGAACCCGAGCCCATACAATCCTAATCCTTATAACCCTGAGATGCACCAATGTATTCAGGCTCCCACGACTAATAGGAACCTCTACCAGGTACCTGGGTCAGCCGAAGCCTATAGGGTCCCTGGCTATGCAGCTGCAAATCTGATTGGAAGGCCACGTCAGGTGCCACCACCAACTCTTCCAGCATATAGTTCACAACCAGTTGCTCAGTGCGTGCCAAATCAAGGTAGTTCTTCCGCATGGAGTTCTGACAGTTACAGGCCCTATGGACAACAGCCTGGTAAGTGATCACCATGCGGTCTTGTTAGTCCAGTTCATAATCTACCTATAATTATACTTGGTATATTTCTAGGTTCATCACTCATGCTTGAAAACCATCGACGTTTTTAGACCAACAGTTGTCATTCCATTGGCACATTAGTAGTCATCTTGATAGTCATCTGTCTAGCTCACTTGCCATTCAGTTTCCTTGTCACATGGTTTTGCCCGAATTTAACAATCATTGATACACCCTGATCTGATCTTGATTTTCCATAATATGCTGTCAAACATAGAAGCAATGTTCTAACGGTTTCTTCAACTAATTGCAGATATGCACTACCCGCCGTGTGCTGCTCCAGCAACACCTCCCACTTCCTGGCTTCCTCACTGTTCTGCCCCAACTCCAAACCACATGAATCAATGGCGGAGTCAGAATTAGCTTGATGGCAGCTATTACTTGTTTTGCATAGAGAGCACGAGATGCATAAATCACAGGGATATGTTTGATTTCATCCTTTTCAGGTTCTAGGGAACCTTTTTGCTGCCATTATGTACATAGCTACACATTTAAGATTTAGCAGTTCGTTGGATTACCTTGTTGAGGATTTTCATGTTTGTGGATGCTCGATCCTTTTGCTTTGTCCTGAAATCTAACAGGTGATTAGCTACACATGAAAGCTTCTCAAGCAACAAGCATAGTGTTTTGTGCAAGTTTTGAGTGCCATGCAGTCGATCGAGAACTTCGTACAAAAATATGCACCCTGTTAACATCGATGGATTACGGAATACATACGCGCAGGCAAGCTTTGAAGAACACCCTAACATCCCTGGTCAAAATTCATGCGTGACATGTACAAACCAACGGTTGGGATTTAGCATCTACAAGCATGTATAATTCCGTTACACTCGGAGCGTGTACAAGGTACAGTTAGTTCACCGGCAAAACAAACCATCGTCCATGTTGATGCAAGCTAGCCGGCTCTTCTAAGAAAACTCACAAACCCCTAGCCTACATTCTCAAGGGCAAGAAGCCAAGAACTTCCTAAAGATCATCTCCTCTTGACAGCTCCATAGTTCCTGGCGGGCTGCAAAACAATTTTTTTAATAAATCAACTCATTTCATGCAATATGTTTTCTTTAAAATGCACAAAAAATTGCATGACAATGGAGATAGCTACGGTATGTGAACTGAGAATACTGAGGTGATTCACTCACCCGAGGAGGAGCTTTCTTGGGCGGCTCATCTTCTGAATCATCATCATCTTTGCTCATCGTACTTTGGATGGAAGCAATATCAGTTTTTCTCCCCCTCTTCGCAGTAGAACCTCGACCTCTGCCTCTGCCTCTGCCTCTAGGAGCTGCTCTTTTACGCCCAACTTGTTGCGCACTCTCCTCTTCCTGTGAGCATTAGAGAATAAAAACAGATGATGAGATCATTTGGCAGGAAAATAAGGCAGTCCAAAATATCTACATGCACCTGCACCAAAAAAAATTGAGTAAATAGACATACTGAATTTTCAACCACTTCATTTGCATCTGCTTCCTCTGAGGAGGATGCCACCTCCTCACTGCGGATAATGGTACTTGACCTGCAAATGGATGCTATGTTAGTAAATTTAGCAATGAAGTAGCTTTTTTCCCCAAATGAAGAGCACTCTAGCTTGGCTGCAGCCTGAAAATCAGGGCACCTGCAAAATTAGGCTTGGCATGGCTATTCTATTTGGTCATGGCTGAATAACTACATTCTCCATGGTAACACAAAATTCTATTGAATTTCAAAGGTCCAAAGCTGGAAAGAAAGATGACAACTGACTAATGGTTAGAATAACCAACCTCGGCTGACTGAAACTAAGAGTGGTCTGCTTCATTGAGCTGGTGCCTCTTCCCCTGCCCCTTTTGGGAGCCCCACGTTTAGCAACATCAGTACTATCTTTGGAAGGTCTAGTAAATCCAGATGATTTTCTTCCAACATCAGTTGATCTTGCACCACGAAGCATCTCCCTGGTGTCTTCATCATCACTGAAGGAGTTCAGGCTGCTTTGAGCTGCAACAGATTTGCCTCCAGTATCCTAGATGAATATCATAAGCGTTATAAGCTTTCTAGGAAAGAAAAATATTACATAAAGAAAAAGGAATTTTAACGCTCAAAGATAATAACAACCAAGTTTTGAGAGCTTGATGTGAACTGTGCGCCTTCCTTGGAGTGAATGGACCTTTCCTTTACACGGTCCTAGATTTTAGATTGGGACTTGTTAACCTTTTTGAGCCAGAACATTATTGGATAACTATAGTACAACTGTAGAAGGCTTAAATACCTGCATGCACTCACTAATTTTGACTATTATATCTTCTTCCTCGATTTTAGATTGATCTGCTTCAGAACTCAACTTATTCTGCAAAATTTGTTATCAAGATTTGTAGATTAGATGCATGATTATTCTCTGGCATCCAGAACTAAAAGCTAACACTTCACAATCCTAGGGAATTATACCCTGGTTTCCTCAAGATTTCGCTGCAAACATGAATAAAATGCCATCTTGTCATCCTTATTCACAAAATCATGCAAAGCAATGTCCAAGTCATCCACAGGAAGAATCTCCATTTTCTGAAAACAAGAAATGTGTGCCATTATAAAGCTTATATTTTAAGTACATATAAAGACTGCAGAAAACAAAGAGAAGGTGAAAATTAGCCAATGGATTCACAAAAAAAAATGCAAACCACATAAAATGAAATACTCTTTACACCAGATCATGAATGAGGCATGTACCCAGTAACCCAGAATATGCCATACATTGTGAGAGGCCCTGAACACACATGTCTTTCATCAAAATAATGACTGGGGTTTATTCATGCCTACCCGTGCGGCTCCTAGCCAGAAGCATTTTTCTGGGCACTAAAATTATATTCCAAATGAAAGTGAATTGATATGCTGCACTAACAGAAAAAATTTCAACACCTAATTCGTGTGGGGATTATTAAGAAGATTAGATGTTTGCTTCTAGTTTGCACAATTAGAGGGATCAGTAAGCATAACATCGATGCCAACATTTATTCCATCCTCAAAGACAGCCAAAGAAGTATGTGCAGTATAATAAGTACCAAGTTGCTCTCCGCAACCAAAGCTTCAATAGTTTGTTGGTTTAGTTCCTCAGGACGAAGTTTCTCAGAATCATCAATATGGTCTGCAAGATAGACATAATTAAAAAATAAATCATTAAGAAAATAAACGGGTCATTTGTAGCTTTTTTCCTCAACAAATAGATATCAGATGCACTGATTCTCTCAAAATATAAAGAAATACCTCCTGCAGTCTGACGCTTCTTTGCAGATTTTGAGAAAATGAGAATATCTTGAGGGTTTGCCACCTTGCAAAATCATCAAACAAGTTCAGCCAAGTAAGATTGTGACAGGACACTTCAGTAGTACCAAATTAGTGATTTAGGTACCTTTCCTACATATTTCTGACCAAAACGTTGTGGGTTTATTGTTGAAAACCCGGAGTAATCTACCTGCAAAACAATATGAGCATTGTCATATACTTTTTCTTTCTTGATCACTTTGCACCCAATTATGCGCTGCGTTTTATTACCTTAATTCTAATTAATGGAAGTTTGGACTCTGATCTGCTGGCTGTTGGTTGGCTACTCTTCTCAATCAAATTTCTCACCTGAAGCAATTCAGTAATACGAAACCCAGGAAAATCCACTTACATTTGACAACACATATGGGCAGACTAGAGAAAATAACAAGCAGACCACTCTTTAATGTTTCTTAAGAAACTTGAGAAGATCTAAAAACAGAATGGATACAAGCACTCACAATTTTATCCAAGTGTTCAAGCACAGAGGCCTGATCGTTGGGGTCAACATCCGCTTCATCTTTTAACACAACCTACAAATTTAAACTGTAAGATTCACTAACTAAAACAAGAAGCATGAATACGAGAAAGACATACCTCGGCATATTCAAAAGGTCTGACAGATCTCAGAGGTATTTTGGTTGGCCTATACTGATTTCCCTATTTACGAAACATATAAGGAATGAAAAACTACAAACAGCACATTCAACATGAATAAGAGAGTTCTGTTGTTTAAGAAGACCTTGATTTCTAACAAAAGAACATGCTTTGGTTTTGCTTCACCATCTATCAGGGAGGTCGCAACTGATGAACCTGGTTGAGTGATGTGGAAACCCATCCCAGGGACCTCCTGTAAATAGTTTATTAGAAGGCAAGTGCACAGTTAGTTTCCCTTAAATCATGAAATGTAAAAACCGAAATCCCCAAGCTGTTACCTGAGGATCAACAAGGCATTCATGCTCATGGCCCCACACAACAAAGTCCAGAAAACGTGGTAAGAAATGCTCGTTGATGGCACTTTTAGGGTTTGTCTTTATCCTATGTGAGTTTCGGTGTAAATTTGACTTTCAGTAAGCAGGATGTAGGACCAAATGAACAAAATAAATCCTTTGTTGTTTTAACTTGCTGTGCACACCTGTTCTGATGAAGAACCAATATATTGAACCAGTCAGATACTGAGTCTCCATCTTGAGTTCCAGGCCGCATCCACTGTACTGAATGAGGTGTCTGAGGTATTCAAAAACAAAACATGATGCAAACAATAAGAAAAAAGTGGCATGTGAATGTTTGCAATATGAAAAAAGTGTTCTTGTTCAACTGGCAAGAAGTTATTTCAAGGTCATAAAAAAATGATGGAAAGGCACCTGAAACATTCTATTTAGTCGTTCATCCCTAATGTTGCCAAGACCATAAAGTGCAACTGAAGTTATGCCCTGAAATAATAGAAAAGCAATGAAGTTAGCATATTAAACATAAGTCATTCCCTGGAGCTGAAGTAGTGCACCTTTTTTATGAGTACAGGATAAATTGCTATTTGGCCAACGCCAGAGCCACCAAGGTCCATCTTTCCAAAATAATTTACAAGATTGCAAGCCGAAAGAATATCGATGGCTGAGAGATTGTCCTACAACAAGAAGCATAAATGTTTCAAAGAAAGCTGACATCCCATCATACACATAATTTCAGTACAAACACACAAAGTTTAGAGGGTACAAAACAATGTCCATATTAGAGGGTGACAAAACAATGTCCATATTAGAGGGTGACAAAACAATGTCCATACCACTCCAGCTGGGTCATCGTGATTTCCATGGATAGTGAAAACAGGCAGGCCAACATTGAAATTTGGGTCTTCATAATTTACTTGTCCAAATCTGAGAATACAGCAGAAAATTTCTTGTAACGAAAATGAGATAAGCACATATACATATCTACACATCTTTCCAGAAGTCTTCATAAATCATATATCAGACAAATGAATCTCAGTTAAAAGTGATCAACTAAATCTTTCAAAAAAAAAAGTGATCAACTTCTCCATAATAGTTTTATGGTGAAGTTGTGTTGAACTTACATAACTTGATTATCAAAGTATTGATAAAGCAATAACATTCATATGCTCACCTGTTTGGGAAGTTAACTGTCTGGTCACTGACAACCTGGAACTTCACTGGTTGGTCATTTAGGCAGTAGCGCCGCAGGATCTCAATAGTTTTCACCAGGGTTGAGCGTGACGGCTTGTTCTCATGGAACAGATCACCACCAAGAAGTATAAAATCTACCTGGAATTCAGTTTCGTATAAAACATAAACAATCCATGAGCTCACAAGAGCTGGGAAAACAAGTGGTACTAGCAGAAATATCATTCCTACAAACCTTATTTTGATCTGCCAATGAGCAAATCTCCTCAAATGCTTGAAAGGAATCGAACCTTCGTATCTCATCTTTCTCCATGTAGCCTAGATGGCAATCAGTCGCCACAAGTACCCTGAGCGTATTGGTATCCCCTCCCCCTTCCCTGCAACATCATTGGACACTTAACATAAAAGAACCCAGCATCAC
Organism: Panicum miliaceum; assembly: GCA_032594955.1. Classification (NCBI taxonomy): domain Eukaryota; kingdom Viridiplantae; phylum Streptophyta; class Magnoliopsida; order Poales; family Poaceae; genus Panicum; species Panicum miliaceum. The sequence continues at coordinate 2,834,724 of CM064069.1, forward strand.
ACAACAGGCAGCCCTTCAAGTTATATTACTATGGAAACAACTATGCCGATGGCTTAAATCGCAACAATTTAGTTCATTTCACAAAATAAGTACTTGGAACAACCCAACAAGACATGCAGTGCGCTGCAGTAATCCACAGGACTAGAAAACAAGTTCCATGATTGGTACCTATTCACCTAATGAGCAAGAGAACTCACATCGCTTGTGCTGGTTCAGACATTGGACTCGACCTCAACTAGTTGACCAGATCAATCCCTTCTGCAAAAAATCACGGTGTTACTGCAAAAACCAAGTAACCAACGATTGCACAAGTTGCATTACATAATGAATTAATAATACAGCAAAAGGGAGCAGAGAGAACACCACGGAGGGGTGCAGGCATTTCGTCGAACAAGTGCCGCGCGCAAGAACATTGACCCCCCACCCAACGCGAACAAAATTCAAAACCACTCTGCACACATGCGACTGCGCGACCCCAACTAAAGAAAGTCCCCCGCGAAACGCGGAAACGCGAGGTTATCGGATGCGAAAGACGGAGAAGAAATTACCTGTCCGTCCAGCGGCCAGTAGCCACCGCCCTGGCGAGGAGACCGTGGCGCCCGGCACTGGCGGGAAGTCCAAGCCTGTGTCCCCCTGGTGGCGCCCTCCGTTCTCGGTTCCCTCGAAGACTCGAACGGAGACAGAGACAACGGAGAGTCGGAGACTGAGGGCAGCTGAAAAGCATGAACTGAGAAATACGCTTTAAGGGAAACGAAAACGGATATAGGACCCTAAAACGAAAGGCCCACAGATGTGAGGCGCTATGGGTTGGGCCGCATGCCTATGCAAGTTTACATGGGCCGTGTGAGCTACGACTTCCCCCCTCTCCTAGTTGTTGGGTGGGCAAAGCAGAAGGGCAAAAACCCCACAGCTTTCTCCTCTTCTTCGTGAGCTCCCTCCCCACCTGCGGCGGCCGCATCGATTTCTAGGGCAAAAATCCGCTCGAATCCCCCGGCGATTTGCGGCTCTCAGGCGGTGGTAGGAGGAGCCGCCGCGTGCTAGTGTCGAGATGGTAAGCAACTAGGCATCGACTTCCCTGTTCGTGCGCGTAGTAGTTCGCTTGTTCTAGATTCGTGTGGTGGCTGGCTCGTGATGCGAGGTTGATTGGTGCTGTTTGTTTGTTTCCTGATCAGGCGGGGCGCAAGGAGACTGCACTCGACCTGGCGAAGTTCGTCGACAAGGGCGTCCAGGTGAAGCTCACCGGCGGCCGGCAAGGTTGATTTCACATCCCCCTCCTTCCTCCTCTAATTGTCTGAACAATTTCGTGACCCAAATTTGCGCCTTCTCCATGAGGAGGATTTAGCTTTTGGACACAGTTAAAGTGGAATCCTATGGTCTTCGTATCCAGCTTGTGATATGTTCATGCGCTTGGTGTTTGTGTTAACTTGTGGTGCTGTGTAGTCTTTTTAAGTAAGTTATCGAGTGAAGTTCACAAAATCTGCCACATAACCCTGGGATTGGTTTAAACCAATAGTCTCTACCTATTTCTAAAGCAAGCAATGATTCCTTGGTCCGTCAATCGGAATTCTAATCGGATCCGGACAAATCAATCGGAATCCCAATCGGAACCCAGAAAATCAGTACCTCACAGTCACGGTACGGCCTGTACATGGAGCGAGAGAGCACAGAGTTGGTGATCTCATGTAGATCTGGATAAAATTTGTATTACCCGTAGCAACGCAAGGGCACTGTGCTAGTCATATAATAATTTATTTTTGTTGGACTTGTGGTCAGTGAACCACAAAACCTGGGGTTAGTGTTGCATGTTAAAACCTAGGGTTTTGTGACACCTGGGCCACAAAACTTAGGTTTTGTGAAAATTCCTCTAAAACATAATGCGTGCTTGCTCTCCAACTGGGTTTATGTCTGTGTACATGTTTTTATAGAACATGAAAAGGATAAAGTAGAGGCAGAATTAATTAGGATTGTTTGTCATATTTTGTGTGCTACAAGTGTACTACAATGTGGAATGTTTGCTGCAATCATTTGCAAAATCTCTTGACTTGCAACTTCCTTTTATGTTGGAATTGTTCATCTGTACATAATAGGCTTATTGTCTCTTGTGCTAGTAGCTGGAGAATGCGGAAGCTCCTTTAGTGATTTCAATACATGGACCCTTGTGTACCTTTTCTGGGTTTCTTTCCTATATATGCTTACGTGCCACCATATTCATGTGTCCAGTGACAGGAACTTTAAAGGGATACGATCAGCTACTCAACTTAGTGCTGGATGAAGCAGTGGAGTACGAAAGAGGTACTGTCTGATTCCTTTGGTTTTGTTGTCATACATGTGGTTTTGCTCATTGAAGTTGGCTAGAGTTAGGACTTAGGATACAGCTTACAACATTTTTGCCTCAATAATTTTGGGCAGTTAGCATTTGCTAGCTAATAGTTCGATTAAAATTTGGCTAAGGATGAGATAACTGTTCATTAGCACTCAACTAAGTGTTGAAGACTGAATGAAGCATTGGATTCTATATTCTGCAAAGAATGGGTCTTAGTGCCTCATTTCTGCTGCTCATATGCTGTTTACGCAGATGGAATAATGTTAAAGTTCTTTTTGTAGCCCTGAATGGAATGATCCATAATCTATTCATTTCCTTTTGTAGAGCAAGATGACCCATTGAAGCTATCTGGGAAAACCAGACAGCTTGGCCTCATTGTAAGTATTCTTTTCTGACAGATTAGATTTAACATGTGTTGTCAGTCATTTTTCTATTATTTGACTGATGCGGTAGGGGAGCTGGTGCTCCATGTTGCTGATGTTGAAGTGTGTTGTTGTTAGTCTTCTCGCAAGCTTGTACACATTTTGTTAGCAATGAAAGATTTTAAGAATAAGTGCAAAGTAGGCTCAGGCAATAGTATTCCAGTCGTCCTACTGTTGTTACCTGAATAAAAGTAAGAAACCACATGATTTTCAGCTAATAAATTACTTTTGGTATATGTGATGTTGCTTTTTCATGGGCTTTAGAACTGCAGATCTGAACACTATATGCTCCGTTCTGTTCCTTGCAGGTGTGCAGGGGCACGGCAGTCATGCTGGTCTCACCAACTGATGGAACCGATGAGATCGCGAACCCTTTCCTCGCCGATGGGGCATAAGCTTGCACTGGTCGATTATTTAACCGTGCTCTCAAAGCACCCTCAGAACCACCTGTTCCAGTGGAAAAGAACTCCAATCTCATGTGTTATTTACCCGTTGCTGATGAAGTTGTAATTTTCATTGTGCAACTTAAAAATATTGACCCTTTGTTGCTAATGTATTGTTGCTAAGTACTTATGTTAAGCCTCTTTTCCGATACTATTATGGAGTTATTGTGTACTTGTTTTAAAGTGGAACGAGGGACTCGTAAACCTGTCACCAACTCACCGTGCACACACGCACTCCATGTCCCTGAGGCTTCAGGCATTTTGATTATTAGGCACAAATTGCAGCGCATTGTTGTTGCACATACTTTGGCAAGGGTACAAACTGTGTTCATCAATGTTTGACGCCCTCTAATTATCAAAAAAAAAATGTTTGACGCCTTCCATGTCTGCATTCCTTCTGTTATGCACCAGCGGCAGAGGGAACTACTCATGTATGTGATATCTTCGTTTTTTCATTTGAATTCAGACGATATCGTCAATGTTTCTGTGCTGTCATGTACATGTACAACAGTTTCAGGTTCCCAGCATTTTCTCATGTATGTGATTTCTTCGTTTTTTGAATTCGAATTCAGATCGTCAATGTTTTGGTGCTTTCTTCTGAAAAAAAACTCTCAGGCATAGTATGTATGTATCCAGTTTTAGTTAGGAATCTTTTACCTATATGCCATTATAAAAGATCCAAATTATATGTGTATCATCGAAATTTTGGAAATTTGCTCAGCACCCTTACATGAAAATTCGGCGCTGCTAGCGTCCGGACGTCCGATGGGAACGTCTCCCATCGGACGGTCCTTGCAACATCCGAGAGAAACATCTGCAACATAGAAATTCAACACTTATAACATTGAAAATCAGCATTTGCAATATCAAAAATATGTTAAATTTTTTTATCATCCATCCATTAATGATGAGGAAAAAATCCACCGCAACATCTGTTTCATGTTGCATAGAACATTCAAAATCTCTCGATAAAAATGCAACATCCAGATAAAATACTTGCAACATACGTGTAAAACATATGCAACATCGCAACATCCAGATCTTACTTTGCAACATCCGCAAGAAACAATTGCAACCGTGTTCTGAAACATCTGAAACACGTAAAAGATACACTTGCAACATGCAGAAAAACCTAGAAGGAGCACTGGGGGAGGAGGAGAAGGGAAGATGGCGAGCAGGGAGCTCGCTGCCGGGGGAGCCCGCGGCGCGGCGTGAGGCCGCGCCGCCGGGGAGCTCCGCCCGCGCCCAGGCCCGACCGCGCGAGGCCGCGCCTGCAGCGAGCTCCGCCTGCACCCACACCGCCGCGCGAGGCCACGCCGCTGACGAGCTCCGCTTGCGCCAACACCGCTGCGCGAGGCCGCGCCGCTGCCAAGCTCCGCCCTCGTTCGGCCGCGCCACCCGCGAGCTCTGCTGCGCCCAGTCACGGAGCTGCAATGGTAGGGAAAAAGAGACGAACGGTTGAGTGGATAGGATGCCTATTCCTGACATTACCGATAAAAATTTCTTTTCATGTGTACCACTTTGTCCACCCTCGGTCCAGACATGTGGTCCCAGCCATCACTGGAGCACCCTTACATGAAGCAGCCTTCGGCGAGCCGCCGTGGTGGAAAAGCCGGCGCAATGTCTGCTCCCTCGGCCCCGCCCCGCACGGTGATCCGTGGACGACGTGCCGGCTACATCATGAAGCTGGAGCCTCTGGTCCAACCTCCAATCCGCGCTCCCCGCCGATGCCTCCGCCACAGCGCTGGTGATCTTCCTTGGCGACTACAACGACCGCGCCCCCGCACACCCGTGAGGTCCTCAACTTCCTCCTCACGCTCCTACAGCGCCACATCTTCCTCTATGACAACCACGACCTCGTCTTCGCCGCGTGCGTCGGGGTGCCGCCGCCGCCTCCCGACGGCTCCCCCTTCTTGGCCACCTGGGACGAGTATCGCTCCGCGCAGCTCCCCTCTGTGCTGGTCCGCGGCACCGCGTGGAGGCGGGGTCGAAGGCACGCGAGCGGAGGAGGCGGAGGGGTCCGCACGCACGAAAACTGTGGGTGGTGGTGCCATGGTGGGATGAAGCGGACAGAAAGGCCAGAGCGGGAGCTGGGAGTGGTGGTGGCGCGCTCTAGTGCCGGTCAGCCCTAAAGGTGGATGGAGTGGTGCACGGGGGAAAAAATTGCATGTAAAACTGTTGAGAAACTTTTCAAAATTTTATTGGTACACTGATAATTTGGATATTACACGAGTAAAAGACTCTTTAGTTTGCCTGCCTCCACGGGGGCTGTTGTTGCTCATAGGCCGGTCCATAAGCAACACTCCCTCGGTCCACATGCCCGTTTCGGCCCGTTTCCCTCTAGGGTTAGGTCAAGGCCTCCCCCGATCCTCCCTTTATTAATACAGGCCAAGCGGCCGCCGCCGTCCGCATCACCATCGCCACTTCTCGCCGGAGAACCACAAATCCCCCGCATCCTAGAGAGTAGAGGGGAGAATTCGGCGGCGGACAAGATGGTGTGCATCCGGCAGGCGACCATCGACGACCTACTCGCGATGCAGGCGTGCAACCTGATGTGCCTGCCGGAGAACTACCAGATGAAGTACTACCTCTACCACATGCTCTCGTGGCCGCAGCTCCTCTTCGTCGCCGAGGACTACGGCGGCCGCATCGTCGGCTACGTGCTCGCCAAGATGGAGGAGGACCCCTCGGAGCCCTGCCACGGCCACATCACCTCCCTCGCCGTCCTCCGCTCCCACCGCAAGCTGGGGCTCGCCACCAAGCTCATGTCCGCCGCGCAGGCCGCCATGGACCAGGTCTTCGGCGCCGAGTACGTCTCCCTCCACGTGCGCCGGTCCAACCGCGCCGCCTTCAACCTCTACACCTCCACCCTCGGGTACCAGATCCACGACATCGAGGCCAAGTACTACGCCGACGGGGAGGACGCGTTCGATATGCGCAAGCCTCTGCGGCAGCCGCAGCCGCAGCCTAAGAAGCACCATCACCACCACCACCACGGCCCCGGTGGATGCTGCTCGCACGACGCTCCTGCGGCGGCGGCTGGTTCTTCTCCGCAGTCTTCTAAATCGCCGGATAAGAAGGCTAACACTTAACGGGGGTACGTTTTTCCTTTGTTAGCTTTTGATTTACTGTCATCTACTAACATCTGGTTAGTGGTTCCTGGCGAATGTTTCCTTGTGATTACGCTGTAGGCGGATTACATTCTTAGTTTCGGTGTAGAATGTAGTAAGTAATTGTGCCTCTCCTCACCTTTGGTTTCTTGAGATTGTTCACTCTCTAGGAAGCCCAGTCATGGAGGCACAGAGTTACTTGTGAGTTTAACGTGGAAGCTTACTGTTTCTTATGGTATTGCTTCTAAAATCGCTCACTAAATTGGCTCTAGTTGCTTGTTCTAACTTCTAAGATTACGTTTAACTTCTGATATATTAACATTACTGTCTATCATTGTTATGTAATTTTAGTTTGATAGGCGTTCACATCACTTTGTAAGTAACTTGCTATTGTTTGTTGTAGTGATATGTTAACTGTATATGACTTGCTTCAATCCAATGATGAATTGCCCTGTAAATTAGGTGTAGATCGCTCCAAGTCTCTGAATTTCAGGGAGAACCTACTTGGGTTCCTACATTGGAATGAGATATATGGGCTTTTACTGAGCTTTATAAATGCAGTATTTTCCAAGGTTATGAGAATTTTGGTGCATTTATTTATAGCGTGTTTTCATTGCTAATCCTATGATGATTTTCCCGATGTGTGAGATGTAGATAGCTCCAAGTCCCTGCTTGTCAGGGAGAACCTACTTGGAGTCCTACATTCCGATGAGATTTCTGGGTATTCTCTGAGGTGATTTTTAGTTTGTTGCTGTGTTCTGTTAAGCTTTTTTCCTTCTTGTTGTTGTGTTCTTTGTATCTTAATTAGCGGAATGCATTCATTTGAAATCCTTGCATGCGCCAATGATGAGTTGTCCACAATTTGAGATGTAGATAACTTCCAAGTCCCTGTTTCAGGGAGAACCTACTTGGGGTCCTATATTCAAATGAGATGCATGGGCATTTACTGAGGTTTTGAAATCGAGGCCGGATGTTTCTATGTTATTTGGATGCGTACTACATGAGAATTGTTTGTTTATGACTGATTTGGAGGGTGCTTAGGGCTCTTTGCCTTTTTTTACTGCCCATGTCATATTACTGAGATGCTTTTCCTTTTACTGGGAATCAACGAAATAACAAACTTTTTGAGACTTGGCTGCCAGTGATGATTTTGTCTGCAAAATGGATGTCCTGTGGACTCAAGTCCCTGTTTCAGGGAGAACCTACTTGAGGAAGCAGTGAATAACATGACATCGAAATCATGTATCTGAGGCATTGCTGAGAAAAATGCTTCATTTACAATTTTTGTACTCAATGAAATGACGCACTTTTTGAGACTCGCTGCCAGTGATGATTTTGTCTGCAAAATGGATGTCCTGTGGACTCAAGTCCCTGTTTCAGGGAGAACCTACTTGAGGAAGCAGTGAATAACATGACATCAAAATCATGTATCTGAGGCATTGTGCGGAAAAAATGCTTTATTGACAATTTTTGCATCTACTCTTTTTCCTTTCATTTTAAGTTGAGCTTACTCTTTTTTAGCATGCTGACTCTCCATCATGTTCCTTCATTTTGGTTAGAGGCCACTTTAAATTTCAAGACTCTTTCAGTGATGATTCTGTCTGCAAAATGGATGTGTTGTGTATCCAAGTCCCTGCTTCAGGGAGAACCTACTTGGAGAAACAGCATCTAATATGACATGAGTTCAGACGTCTGAGATAATGTTGGCTTATTGCCTCTTCAGCATTTTTATTACTAACAAATTATTCTCTTGTTTGGGTAGTGCCTTTTTTTTTCCGTTCGTTGGACTGCAATTTAAATATTCTTATTCCCTTATTTTTTTTTGAAATAAGATTCCCTTGTTAATTGAAGTAGTGCCTTTTTTTGACGTTCGTTGGACTGCAATTTAAATATTCAATTTCTTTGTAGATTAATTGAAATAGTTTTCTGTGTAGCATTGTCACTATTTGAATCAATCTGCAGGAGTGAATCTATGGAGAGGAGTTGCGGAGCCCATTGGATATCACACATCTTGTGCTTTCCATTTGATAAAAGATTGTAGCTTTCTTTTCCTATTAGAACAGAAAGGCCCTGTACTGTGATTATTTGTGTTTGTATGTGTCTGTTGGTTCATGGTTGATGATTTAAATCCATTGACCGAGTCCCTGTAAACTGTGAGAATGGCATGGAAATAAACTGACATTTCAAGTCACTTATTTTGGATGCCATACCTACCTGATGATTATAAGGTTATCTTGCAACAATATAGAAGAAAAGCTGGTATCCTAGTCTCTGTTTTGGTATTTGTTTGAAAATCCAAGATTTGGTAACCGTGATATAGGTAAATCGTTACGGTTTTTAAGGTGTTTGGTTCAGCACAGGTTTCTTGTATATTCTACTTGGATGCACACTTTCCTCCATCCTAGTTTTCAACGAATACGTGAACTCAACAAGAACTAGTACCACCTTCCATCTCGTGCGTTACTTGACGCTCAGGAGTGATATATCCAAGGGTGCGCTCAGGAGTGATATATCCAAGGGTGGTAATAGTTCATGGTCTTAATGCTTCTTTCACAATTCAATTTGGCCCTTAATATTTTTAGCTTAAAATTTAATAAGACCGGATCCCAGTTATTTTAGGATCCGGTCTTTAGATTGTGTATTGTGTAGGCTAAAAAGTAAAGCTCTTTACCATCCCTGGATATATCATTGAAGTGTCATAGTGTTTAGCTTTTTTTTCAGCAGGGTTTGAACATGGTTTGAAAACCGACTGGAACGAGATCGGGAGCGGAATAGCCGGGAACAGAGCAGACGGGAAGCGGAAAATTTACCGAAATACATTATTGTCTAATCACCGTTCACCTCGTATGAATATAACACTACACACTCTTTTATGCAAACTATTTTAAAAAAAATATAATTAAGATTTCATGCTTCCTATGATTAAACCATGGAGTGCACCTATTGATGTTGAAAAATAAGATAGGATATATGGTGTGTCTATTAATTTTTTTTCTGGATTTTATAAATACAGAAATAATATGGGATCATTCCGAATAAAAACGGGATACCGTAAATACAGGCGGGATACACCCCTTCCCACTTCTCATCTTATTTCCGTATTTTTTCGTAAATACGGAAACAGGCGGGATATAAATATAGAAATACGGACGGGACGGAACCGGATTTTTTCCGTCCGTTTTCATCCTTTCTGTCGAATGCATTACTCGACACTTTAAATCTGAATCGAAGCTTATCTTTAGCTTTTCATCAGTCATCACTCAGCAGGGTAGCTCTGACTTGCGATTGGGTGGTGCTACCAATTTAAAAAGTGCCTTAGCAGCACCAGCAGGTCTTCATTGCTTCACATAATCTGTGACGTATTTTTGATGCCACGGCAATCAGATTTGATTCATCAGCCTTTCCTTTTGGCTGTAAACGAAATAATTGCTCCAAGTAGATTCTGGTCCTAGAACCTGTATCGGTGTATTGTGCGGGTGTGCCATCCAAGAAACTGATCTCAGTTTGGTTCTTCAAGCAATCAGAGAGGTGTGCCCCTCCAAGAAACTGATTAGCAACATAATTTATCGATTTAAAGCTGGTGAAGCTTTCTTTAGCCCTCACAGCTACCAAACGATTCAACAGAAAATCCTGTGTGGAGGGGATGCTTTCTTCAGGAAATAGCCTGGGCCCTGGAGCACGAGATGTTAACCTCGGTGTAACTCAGGGCTATCCTCACTTTTGAGGAAAACACCACTGGCAACTCACTCAAACAGGGTGTGAAATTTCACTCTCTTTTTTATGCTGCCATATCTTTCATACCCAATGCCGATCTTACTATGCACCAGTTTAACTGCCAGGTCAGTGTTTCCAGCTTTCCTTAGTGCATTGATCATCACTGTTCGAACTCTCCCAGGTATCTCACGGCCCTTCTGCACAATTCCATCTGCCAATTTGCAGGCCTGCTTGAACCTGCCAGTCTTACACAGGACATTGATCATATCCTCATGGGCTGTCTCGGGGATCACCCCCAACGGAGCCAGTTCATCCAGTATCCTGCATGCCCGGCTGAATTTGCCAGAAAGGCAGAGTCCATTGGCGAGGACCCTGAAAGCTGCAGCAGTGGGGGTGATTCCTTTATCAATCATACTGTCCCAGAACTTCAGGGCCTCCTCATTCCTGTGTTCCTTGAACAAACCGTCAATGAGTATGGTATACGTGTAGACTGTTTGATCACAGCCATGTCTTCCATTCTCTTGTACAAAGCACAAGCATCGTCTGTTCTTCCTGCTTTGACTAATGCATCAATCAGAACGTTGTAACAGTATGAGTCAGGCACAAAACCTTTAGACACCATCTCCTTGAAGAGCTCTTGTGCCTGGTCGACCATCCCAGCTTTTCCAAAGCCATCAATTAGGCTTGTGTAGAAAATGGCATTCACCGCAGCACCCTTCTCCACACAACTCCTGAAGCATGCAAGTGCCTCATCCATATTGCCAAATCGGCACAAGCAATTAACAACCACACCATATGTGACCGCATCAAGCTCAATTCCACTAGCCTTCATCCTCTCAAAGAGTGCCATTGCCTCTTTCTCCCTCCCAAACTTACCCATAGAGTCAATGAGTGCAGTGTACATCGCTGCATTGGCAGGACACCCTCGCTTCAGCATCCTCTCAAACACCGCCATCCCCTCGAATGGTTTCCCGTCCTTGCAGAGCGCTCCAATCACCAGCACATAAGCATGCTGAGGTATCTCCTTCCCCATTCCCCTCTCTTCCATCTCTTGGAACAGTGCTATGCATTGTGGAAACGTGCCCTCACTGTAATGCCGCTGCATGAGAGTAAGGTATGTGACCTTGTCTGGCGCGAGCTCTGCCTGTTCCCGCATGTCCGCAAAACGTGCCATTGCATCCTGGGTCCTCCCCGCGCGGCAGTACCCCTTGATGAGAATGTTGTAGGAAACCATGTCAGGACGCACCCGATCCTCCGTGGACATTGCGTCGAACACGTTGATGGCAGTGTCTAGGAGGCCGGCGTTAACCAGGCCGTCCAGCAGGCAGTTGTAGGTGAGCCTGGACGGCTCGACGCCGGCGAGGCGCATGGCCTGCCACGCCCACAGAAGCTCCTCGGAGAGGCCGAGTGCGGCGAGACTGCGGATCAGCGACGCCGACGACGCCGGCGTGAGGTGCTGCAGGACGGCGTCCCCGTGCGCGCGCAGCTCCGCGACGAGCTGCCGAGCTTGGCCGGCGGCGTCTGGGGCAGCGTCCCTGGAGCGGGCAAAGGAGTGGAGAAGCGAGACATAGCAGCTGAGTAGGCTCTGCTGGTGGGCGAGGAGGTCAGCGCCGTTGGGCAGGGACCTGAAGAAGTGGAGCGACCGGAGCGGGTGTGGGACGAGCTGCGGGGAGCGGAGCGCGGCGGCAACGAAAGCCGGGGAGAGCCGGATGAGGAAGGTCTTGCAGAAGGCGCGGAGGTCGGCGGCGAGGGTGGCGGGCGGGGAGCGGAGGACCAGGGAGATCACGCGGGGCAGCCACGGCGACGGGGTGGGCGGGGCGGACGAGGCGGAGGCGTACGGGCTCGGGTCTGCGAGGTCCGGGTACGGCTCGATCCACTCCGGCGGCGGGAGCGGCTGGTGGTCGTGGGGCGCGGTGGCCGCCCGCCGGCCGCGAGGGACGTGGCAGAAGCGGCGCATCGGACGAGTGCGTCGGCGGCAAAGAGAAGACGCGCCGCAGGTGTTCGACGAAATGAGCGGGGCTGGCGTTTTCCGAGGGCTTGGCTCGGCCAATGCCTGCGTGTCCGCGTCAGTGTCAGTTTGCCTGTATTTTTTTGGCCCGGGAAATTGTCCAACGCTACAGAAACTTTGTAAAGATGAAACCAAATCGAAAGTTCTGATGAAATCGCAGGAGACTACTATTCCATAACAAAACTTTATGCATGATGCGTCCATTCTTGAAACTGAAATACTGAAAGAGATTATCAGAGCTCGTACAACACGGTCCTTGCAGTTTTGGTTGCTCACCCGAGAAGAGCCTGAACCATATACTCTGTATCAATCAGGTATGGGAAGTTTAGCCTGAACACAGGTCTAATGCTTCCTTCAGGTTTGGTGATGCAACTACAGAATACAGGTATGATGAAGACTGAATAGGTGAACATGTAATCAAAAGCTCATCTCCTTCGTCAATCATGAGCATCCAGCAGAGGGCACTAGCACATAAATCTCTATTCCACGCCCGTGCATTGCATTTGCATTCTCCCGTGCAGCAAGATGAACTGCGTAGTCCTAGGATGAAGCTAGAAGGCAGGGTCGTCCCACTGCAGGACGGCGGTGCCGAGGTTCTGCTCCCTCTTATGCTTGTCCTTGATGAACCAGTCGCAGACGCGGCCGGCGTTGAGCTCCTCTATCGGGACGCCCTCCTGCTCCGAGATCACCCTCAGCAGATTCAGAGACGATATCTGCGGAACGCACAAAACAAGTGGCAGTCAGGCGATACGTCATCCATGCCTCGTCTAGTCGTGTGTCGTCTCGACCATACAATCACTGGACTTACAGTGAGGCGGCAGAGGAAGCGCTCGTGCGTGCTGAGGCCGGACATCTCCACCAGCCCGGCCTCCTCCAGGCTCAGGAAGGTCCTCCTCTCCTGCTCGTCGGCGCCGCTTCCCTGAGCCGCTTCTTGCTCCTCCTCCTCGTCCTGCTGCTGCTGCTTCTTGTCCTCCTCCTGGCACCTCCTCCTGACAACCAGTCGCGGCGGCGACGCATCCCCGGCTGCAAATCGCACATGCAGTCAGGTCAGTGCTTTAATTTATAACAGGATCAGCAACCGATCAGAGTATGAGCCTGCAGCCCATGGAAGAAGCTGCAGATCGGACGCCGGCAATTCGCCACCCGGTCTCGACCTGGAAGGCGGGGGAACGCTGCCCGTCCGGGCAATGGCCTGGGCGGCAGGAGTGCGGCTGCCGGTTGCGAGCGATGCGGCTTGCAGGCGCTGATCAAGTGCTGCATCGCTTGGGTCGGTGTTGGCGAATCGCTGCTGCCTTGCCTAGTTGCCTTGGATGGAGCGGGCGAGAGATGGCTGCGCGCTTGCCGCTTGGACGCACGGAAGAAGAGGGCGGGCGATGCGGATAACGTTGCGTTTGGCACGTCTACCTGGCTGCCCAGTATACAAGCTCTCGTGGGCCTTACTTGCTTCTCGCTGAAGCCCAGATAACAGCCCATGAAACAATCCGGATTACGGACGGGGCGTGGGCCCGCCGCTACAAGACGAGAGACGAGTGAGCCACTGGGCCGGCGCCGACGAAACGCGCAAACGGACAAAGCTGGATGCTGGGAAACCAGCGCCCGCCGCCGCCTGTTTCGCCGGCGCTCCACCACCTATATTAACCCTGCCACCCACCCCACCCGATCGTCTCTCAAGTCTCAACTCTCAAGTCCCAGCAACACAACATCACAATTCACACAACCTCACTACAGCGACCAGCGAGCGATCTCTCGAGACAGGCAAGTGCTAAGCTAAGCTAAGATCCGAGGAAGGAGGACATGGCGGGTGCGGCGAAGGCGTCGTGGATGGTGGCGATGAGCGTGGGCGCCGTGGAGGCGCTCAAGGACCAGGCCGGCCTCTGCCGCTGGAACTACGCGCTGCGCTCCGTCCACCGGACCGCCAAGGCCAACGCCCCCAGCTTCGCGCAGGCCAAGAAGCTGGCCCCGGCGGCGAAGAGGAGGCGGGCGGACAAGGCGGAGGAGGGGATGAGGACGGTCATGTACCTCAGCTGCTGGGGGCCCAATTAGGGATGGATAGGTCCTCTGTTCCTGCCTCCGGCAACCGGGCTTGGCTTGAGACCTCGCCGGCCGGCCGGCGGCTGCTCCTGATTGTAACATACCACGATGAATGTGCATGTTTCTGGTACTGTGCTTTGCTTATGACCTCTCTGAGCTGAGCTCGTAACAACATCTCTTTGATGTGCCAAATCGAACAAATTGCTCACGGCAAATCAGTCATGGTCTCCAACTTTGAAGGAACAAGCGGTGCTAATGTTTTGGTGAAGCAAAGTGACAGCAAGGTCTCCATTTTCGGCTGGGTGGTTTCAGCTTTGTACTGCTGAACAGCCTGCTGCAGAAGCGTAGCTCGATTAGGCAAGGGCCGGATCATGCAAGGTGAAAGCATGATACTTTTTTTTTCTCTCGCATGCGTTGCATCAGCAAACTGCAAGTCTGCAAGGTCCCAACTCCCAAGGGAATGGAAGGGAGCCTGTCAGCCCGCGGTATCCTGGAGCGAGTCTGAGACCTTGGCCGTCCCACTGCCTCTGTTTTTCCCATCACATGGCCAACCGCTTCGCTGCTACAACAGGAGCATGTGGACTATGCCAACAGTTGACCATACGATCCAGTAAATTCAGAAATGGACGGCTCTTCAAAAAATTCAGAAATGGACCGGCCGTGTGTGTTTTCACCAAGAAGGCAAGAGGATTCCTGTTTCTGGACAAGTCTGGCCTCGAGTGAGTTCAGAATTTTCCTACTACGACCTATCATGATGTTTGCTGAGACTAATTGCAGTGCTAAGCTTCGTGATTAGAAAATGGTAGTGTAGTCACTGGTCCTTACCCATCTCTGACCAAACAGTCTAGATACAGAGATTGGGCAGTGGCATGGATCTGATAGTGATTGCTGCCTCCGGCGCTCCTGCCTGGGTCTGGATCCGGGTGGTTGGCGCAAGCTGCTCGGCACGCACGCGTCCTTATCTCTGGACATCCACAACGGACGAGCCACCGTTTCTGCCGCGAATAAACAAGACGAGTCGAGTGAGCCGTTTCAGCTGGGTTGGTGAGGCAAACAAAAGCAACCAGTGGGAGCGAGCCCCCGGTATTCAGGAAAACCAGCAGCCTCCCTCCCGTATATTAACCCGCTCACCCCTCCACTCTCCTCCTCAACACAGCATCTCTGCATCTGATCTGAGCATCACACACAACCTCACAGCGTCACAGTAATCGCAAACCAAATCAAGCCGTGCAAAAGCCTCGAGAAGGGAGGAGGAGGACATGGCGGCCGCAGCGAAGGCGTCGTGGATGGTGGCCATGAGCGTGGGCGCCGTGGAGGCGCTCAAGGACCAGGCGGGTCTCTGCCGCTGGAACTACGCGCTGCGATCCGTCCACCGGGCCGCCAAGGCCAACGTTCCCAGCTTCGCGGCGGCCAAGAAGCTGGCCCCGGCGGCGAGGAGGCGAGCGGACAAGGCGGAGGAGGGCATGAGGACGGTCATGTATCTCAGCTGCTGGGGGCCTAACTAGTCTTTCTTTCACCGTCTCTGTTTCATCAGCCTTCTGCAGCCGAGCTTTGGCTTCAGGCCACGCATGCCGGTTCGGTTGGCCTCTCTGATTGTAATATAGTATGATGATGAAGAAAAATTCTGGAACTTCATTCAAGCAAGCCCCTGTTCTATTTGCCAACTCTCATGGAACTAGGATCCGTTTGATCTGAGAACAATCATTTCGTGTGATCCGTTACTTCTTTTTTCCCCGAACGTTGAGCACGTATTTTATTAAAATAAAAGTATTTTATTAAGATGAAAGCAATACGACCCTTACAGATTTTAAAGATTTTAATAAGCAGGGGCTAGATACACCACCAAGTAAGTGGCAGGCAACCGAAAGCAGGGGCTAGATACACCACCAAGTAAGTGGCAGGCAACCCGTACGACAAACAAGAATAGCAATAGACATACTTCGATGTGCTAATCATGAACAGATGAACCCGCAAACCTAGACACAGTGATCTATAGCACATGAACAATGGTTCGTGGCACATGCGAGATGATACTATCAGACTGATGAATTTGACAACATAGCTCTCGGAGAACAATTTATAATGAGAAATTCTTGCATCCATAATTCATGCTGACTCTTCGTCAGATCAAGATGCTAACTAGCATTAGTAAATGGCTACCCGACCTTAAATTTAGGCCTATCTACATCAGATCTTGCGCTCTTTCTCCTTTATAGCTAGGCCACGTTAATTAACCGTGACCTCCAATCAAAAGAGATTAACCACAATCTCCAAGTTCCAAGGAAGACCTGCGCTTATCTTTGTGCAGAAGCAAAGTGACAGCCGTTTCGGTTTATTTGGCAATTTCTACTTTGTACTAAACAACCTGCCGGAGAAGTAGGAGTACACAAAGATTGAGCAGTAGATCATGACAGGAAATTCATGAGTTTATTTTTCTTTTATTTCCTTTTTAATGAACTAGCATCTCTATCTTGGCAAGGGTGCATGCATGAGGCGCAAACGATCATGGAAGCCAGTCACTGCCGGTGGATCAGACAAACGCTATAGGTAGGATCATGATCCTGTTTCACCCACCAACCTTAAACGATGTGATTATTTCAGCAAATACAACTTTAGATAAAAGGAATAACTATAGGTAAAGACTACTTTTAGGCCGGCCGTACTTTTGCACATCCGTACGGCGGCTGCATCTGCTTATCCATCTTCGATCGGACGCATGTGTGGTGTGAGGACTATCCACGACCCACAATTCATTCCTCTCTTACCCCCCTCTCTCTCCCGCATCCCCTCTTCCTGCTCCTCCTCACATCTCTCTCCCCCCGTCCCTCCCCTCCTCTGCTGGACCTCCCCCACCGCCTCGCTACCTCCCACGCCGCCCCTCCCTCACCCCGTCGCGCCCTACCCTTCCATGCCGCCCCTCCTTCACCTGCGGCGCGCGGATCCACGGCGGCGGGGTGCAGCGCGAGGGGACGCAGGCCACGGTCCTGCGCGGATCCGCGGCGGCGTGAGGGGCTGCGTGCGGCGGTCCTGCGCGGATCCACGGCGGCGGCGTGCGGCGCGAGGGGCCGCGCGCGGCGGTCCTACGCGGATCCGCATCGGCGGTGTGCGCGGTGCCTGCGCGGAGCCGCGGCAACGATGTGCGGCGCGAGGGGGGCGGGCCTCGGCAGTGCTGCGCGGAGCCGCGACAACGGCGTACGGCGCGGAGCGGCGTCAAGCGGGCGGCGGCGTGAGGGCGTGCAGCGGTGGCGTGCAGGCGGGCAGCGGTAGCATGGTAGCGACGAAGCGCGGGTCGCAGGTGCGGATGCATCATGTGCACATGTAATTTCATCCCATCTCCCTCTATTTCCCTCGCGCCTGTGCTCTAATCCCCCTCTCCATTTTTGTGTGCAAATCTACATCAACAACGAGGGCTTGCAGATGAGAGGTTGCTGGCTTCCTTCGACTAGCTTGGATCCCAACCTCCGCGACACACTGGTGAATGGAGTTCGGCTCGTAGGCACGGATTCTGTCATCACTGTCAGGTGAGCAAGCAATTTGATGTGATCCATAACTGGGTTCGTTACGGTGCTGCTTTCTGCAGGCTCATTTCGGTAACATTCCCTTCCAGGGAGCTTTGTTGTTGCTCATCATCTAAAACTCGTCTAATTTGGAATCTAGGCAATTTAGTGCATGCTTACCAATCATCATCCAATTTAGAAGCAATTTTATTTGAGCTACTTTTGGTTATGGTTATGCAAGTAGGACATGCATGACAAGGTTTCTATATTGAAACTAGAAACAGTTATATTTCAGTCACTACGTGCTTTATTTGTGCCAATAGAGTGGTGCATTTTAATCTGTCAAGAATTTTGTTATTTACCTCTAAGTAGTTCATTTCTTATCTATTAGCCTTTTTTTCATTAATGGTTAAGCAGTTTATGTATCATGCCTTAGCATTTTTAAATTACATGTAAGCAGCTTAAGCTAAATCAACAAACAAATTATTCATCTTAATGAGAAGTGCTTTGCTGTTTGTTTATCTTATATGGATACGATAGTAGTAGGAACTGAACGGCATATCAGAAATAGTTTCTTAGCACAAATATGGCTGAGGAGGTGTGCTGCTTATTACCACCATATTCGTGCTGTTGCCGCTTGTGTTCAAGCAGCAATGTCCATAAGTTCACACAACTCAGTTGCCACATACATTTTGGTCATTTTTTTTAGCAATAGTTCAACTGAGATAACTGGGGGGAAATATCGGTAGTTGAGATTGTGTGACAGCCTTTTTATCATGAAATTTCTAAGATTGATCTTAAACTTACCGTCCAAAAACAGTAGACATGGGGTGTTTGGTATAACATTTGAGAGATGCTAGCTGGAGCATGTGCACATCTTGGGTGGATGATGTAGCGTTACACTAAACTAGGATGATTTTTAACAAGAGAAATTAGTTATACTAACTTGAGCAGGTATCCAATATTAGCATACAATTGTAATAACATGTGCAGAGAATTTTAGCTTCAAGGATATTTTGAGAGCTACAATGAACTTAAGGGGATGTGCTATCTTCTTCCCCTCACCTGTTCTCCATACTGTTAATTTTCCCCCGGTTTCGATGACTTGGCTAATATTTCGTAGTATGCATATTCCTTCCAAAGCACAGTGCTGAAAGTATCATTGATGAATCTATCTAGGATTAAATATGAAGAAAATCTGATCTTTTCTGATTTCTTTAGGTTCATATCAGTATCTAAAATTAACTAACTATATTTGAATGGGGACTTTCAGTCCATCATAGGCATTTGCACTTCTGTAAAATCATACACTGTTAATTGTGTTGAGTCTTTTTTTTTTGTGTGCCGGTCTAGGCAATTTAGTGTATCCATGCCAAGCATTTTATATCGAGTTTAGAAGCAATTTTATATGAGCCAGATAACCTGATAGAGTTGTCACCTGATAGGGTCACCATATCTATACATTAGAGTTGTAGAGAAATATGAGCAGCCTGCCATTTTTAACTCGGGCTAATTGTATGCTATGAGAGCATGTGTATATGGTAGAATGGTGTTCTTTTGTACGATGGCATCAGTGTGCTTAGTTTGGTCTTTCTCACGTTGTTCATGGTGCTGACTGCCTGTATTGAGCTTTGGAGCTCAGTTACATTTTTGTGATCCACATGGTTATGGACTACGGTTCTCAACTTCTTTTCAGAATGTAGCTCGCACCAGTTGTAACTCTTGTCTGTTATTATCCATCTTTTTTTTGTGATGATTGAACGTTGCAATGCTGAATGGATGAGATTACTGCAGGGCTTCAAAATTATTGGTGCGTCTAAGTCTAACGACAGAGATTGTAAAAGGTTATATAAGCTGCATCGGTATCACCGGGGCAGACCAAATTGTTCGGAATCTGGTTATTTAAACTAGATATATCCATTTCAAGATACAAAGGATCTTTAGGAGAGGTACCAAGTGAATCATATTTCTTGATTATACCTTAAAGATTAGTGCATGGAGTTACTATAATAGCTAACTTTAAGATTACCTGACAGGAGCTTGGAGCGACATGTCACGAACAAACTTGTCGAAAGAGCATAAAAAAAACTCAAGGCAGTTGAGATTTCTCTTTACATGATTGCTCTTTCCTAAATCAGTGTTGGTGCTTCACAACTTTATGAATGTTACGATCAGTTGTTGTGCTCCGTAGAGGTATTTTTCACCTGCATATTGGATGATGCTTGTCCTTGAAGCTTAATAAATGCGGCAGGCAATAATATGATTTTCATTAGGCAATAACATGTTTTTCACTAGGCAATAACATTTTTTTTGTTAGGCAATAATATTGTTTTCTGTTAGTTAATGATGTTAGTTCTAGCTAGGCAAAAGTACTTCTTTCATTTTGGGGAAAATGCTATTTTTGATCATGCAAAGTATTGTTCTTTATTTAGTTAAAGTATCATTCTTAGGCAAATCACTATTAACAGTGGCAAAATTTTGGTTACGAACAAGCGAAACAATGCATTGGCCTAGGCAATTTTCCTAGGCAACTTGATATATGTATTCAGGCAACAATGTGTCAAGAACAAGGTAGAATAATGCAATTCTTTAGGCAGTTTTATCTCTCATGCCTCACTGTTTTTGCATTGCTACAAGTTCTCTAATCAAAGCATTATTTTGCAGGTCTCCAGCAGCATAGGAGGAAGGACTGTGGGGTGGAGAGAACAGTATGTGCAGGTTTGAAGCAGATTACGTAGATAAAACAGGCAAAGTAAATACTTTATGTGCAGTCATGTTGGTAGTATAGCTCAAGAACTTCAGGCATATATGCATGTGTATGTAAACCACCAGACAAAAGAAGGTTGGGTAGATCTTGTTGGAAACCCTAGATCATGCCTTCAAACTATGGGGAAATACAGTGGATTTTGTGTGTACAAACCTTGGTTATTTGCACCGATCTCGTGTTTTTGCCCCCTGTGCTGTGATTTTTCGGCTGAGCAATTTGGTTGCTGCCCCGTCGTCGAATCTGTGTGGCTGGGGGAGGCAGATTTGCTTGTGGTTTGGGGCGGTGGAGGTCGGTCCGCCTGGACCAGCAAGCCCCATTTTTTGGCGCGCGTGCGCCCAGAAGGTGCGCCCAGAAGATGGAACGTGGTCCTCTATTGCTACTACTTCCAAATATAGAAAGGTTACGGATCCTCTTTCGCTATTGGTTCTTGTTTTTTTTTTGAAAAAAGCAATAGTTTTGTTTTGGTCTATGCACTATGCAAGCACGCAAACATTGGTTAGGTTACCTGTCACACCTAGTCCTCACTCACATAGTACACCACGGTGTGTTCATTTTTAAAAAAAAAAAAGTGTGTTCGAATAGCCGCATAAATTGCATCAGCAAACGATCCATGGATATTTACAGCCCGTGGTATCCTGGAAACCATGTCCTCCTGCCGGCTACAGTATCTGGTTATGCCACGTCGTCACCAGTCTCAAATTCTCACTGCTGCTCCAATGCGCTGCTCGGAGAGCACGTGGTAACAATCTGCAGGTAAGCCTTGCGTCCAGTGGGTTAAAAAAACGGGTTAGTCTAATCCGCGAACTCACCAAGAAGGCAGTAAGATTCCGGGACGGCGCGTCTGTCTCGATTGAGTATCTGTGATCCCTTATCCTGTTTGCTGAAAGCGAGACAACGCACAGCCGGCCACCACAGGTAGGATAAAACTATGTCTAGTTTGCTTGCTTCTCCTACAAACTCGATTGTACAAAGATGTCCAGATGCAGAGACGATGGCGGTGGCATCCGTCTCCGCGGGTGCGCGGCGTGCGTCCTTGTCTCTGCGCGAATAAACAAGACGAGTCAAGTGACCCAGTGGGCCGGCGCGCAAGAAGGCGAGAGCCCCCGGTATCCAGGAAAACCAGGGTCCGCGGCCACCTGTTTCGGCCGGCCCCTCCCGGCCTCCCTCCGCTATATTAACCCCGGCATCCCCCAGCTTGTCTCTCCACCGCAGTCAACACAGCATCTGTCGATCTGAGCATCCTGCAATCTCACTCACAGCATCACAGCGATCACCGACCAGCGAGCTCTCGAGCTAATCGAGCCCCGAGAAGAAAGGACAAGGAGATGGCGGCCGCAGCGAAGGCGTCGTGGATGGTGGCCATGAGCGTGGGCGCCGTGGAGGCGCTCAAGGACCAGGCGGGCCTCTGCCGCTGGAACTACGCGCTGCGCTCCATCCACCGGACCGCCAAGGCCAACGCTCCCAGCTTCGCGCAGGCCAAGAAGCTGGCCCCGGCGGCGGAGAGGCGGCGGGCGGACAAGGCCGAGGAGGGCATGAGGACCGTCATGTACCTCAGCTGCTGGGGACCTAATTAGTCATGGACTCATGGGTCTCCTTTCTTTTCTTTTTCCCGATCTTCAGGGACCGAGCTTGGCTTGAGACCATTGCCGGTTGCTTCCCTTCCCTGATTGTAAATATCTGATGATGATGAAAAGTTCTTCCACTCAATTCCCGTGTGTACCAGTGATTGTGCTGCTGCACTGTCGTGCAAATCTGAAACTCAAAGCTTTGAGTTCATAACTAGACTCCGTGCGGATCGATGTGTTACGAGTTACGACAGAACAATCTAAACTTCTAAACTCTGATCAACTGACAAGCATGCCCCAGGTCGTATGCTGAAGTTAGTTTACGAACCTGCCAGATTAGGCCTTCTGCTATTTCTGTTCCTGTAGAAAGATATAACTTGATCATGGCATCCAGAATTTGGCTTAAAAGTGTTCTTGTCTTACAAGAATGGGAAATGACAGCAGAGTCTCTCCCATCAGTTTGGCAGTTTCTTTCTTTGTACTGAACCAGCAGAAGGAGGGAGATCCAAAGTCCATAACTCAATTAGCCAGGGATCAGGAAAGGCAAATGGTCAAGTGGCATTTACTAGGATTCAGGCACCGGTAACAATTTAATTTGCAGACTTGATATTTTCCTTTGGTGTGAACCTTTCATGTAACTGTAGACAAGCTGAAATCATAGGCATGTGCAGGTCTTTTATAATTTTTTTTGGTCACAAAATAAGGCGTCAGCAAACGTGAAAAGCCATGACCTGCAGCCCCTGGTTTTCCCCAACCCGTCTACCATAACACGTCAGTTCCACTCCAAGAGCTTTTAACATGTTGTAAATAACAATGTGCACTTAAACCCCACGAGATCTACAGCGTTAAAAAAACGACTACTACTACTTTTAACACCCAGCCAGTCACCAAGAAAGCAAGAAGTTTCTTGGATGGAGCTTGCCTTGAGTAAAGTTTGCCAGATCTCCATGTGATTTCTGTACTACCGTCCCGTTTATCCTGTTTGCTGATGGAAAGCAAGACTGCACTGCACATGGGCCACCTAAACCTTGCCTAACTCTTTTGCTCTGTCCCTGTGAAAAAAAAACTCTTTTGCTCTGTAACTGTGAAAAAAATAGCGCAATCTGGAACTACTAATTTGAAAGAATAAAAAAAACTAATCATATTACAGCCTACTGGCCTACTCCATTCACTGAATCGGAAACGGCAGGTGAGCACGCGCCGGTCACCTCGGGATCTGCGAGGCGATCAGTGTGTCAGAACCCCCGTTACGTGCGTGGGGTGATCGAGTCATCGCACCAGCACTGCGTGGCGCTCCTATCTGCAGCCGCAGCGGCACGCGTCCAGGCGTCCTTCGTTGCCGCCGTGGTCCGGGAGCTAGCCACAGCAGGTACAGCCGCTCTCGCCACGAATAGACAAAGGCGAGGGGATGGGCGCCGCTGGGCCCGGGCGAAAGCGAGGCCTGCTGCCTGATCAAGGAATCAGCCAGCCGGAGCGGATCCCGGAAAACCAACGTCCGCGGCCACCTGTTTCGGCCGCCCTCCCCTATATTAACCCACCACCCCTCCTCTCCGCTTCAACACAGAGTGACACAGCTACCCCGATCACAACGATCACCGAGCAAAGCAAGCTCTCGAGTGCACCAAGGAGGCAAAGAGAGAACCAGGCGGCGAGACCGGAGAAGAATAGCCAGGAAGGAGATGGCCGGTGCGGCGAAGGCGTCGTGGATGGTGGCCATGAGCGTGGGCGCCGTGGAGGCGCTCAAGGACCAGGCGGGCCTCTGCCGCTGGAACTACGCGCTGCGATCCGTCCACCGGGCCGCCAAGGCCAACGTTCCCAACTTCGCGCAGGCCAAGAAGATGGCGGCGGCGGCGGAGCGGAGGCGGGCGGACAAGGCCGAGGAGGGGATGAGGACCGTCATGTACCTCAGCTGCTGGGGGCCGAACTGAGCTCGGCTTTCAGCGGCCTCTGTTTTGGCTTTCAGGGACTGAGCTCGGCTCAAAGCCTGGCCGGTTGCTCTGAATGCCGCCTGATTGTAACATATACTACGATGATGATGATGAAAAGTTTGTGCCACTCACTGTCTCACTCGGTTTCGGTATATGGATGCCTATCTACTGCACTGGAATGGAATAAAATTGCTCGAGTTCATGACAAGCTCTTCGTGAGTTCTTGTGGATTAGTTAATGTTTTCGGACTGAGCCATCAACCATGGCAAATATGAGATAAAATTCTGAAATTCTCTTTGATGACTAGAAGAAACTGTTGAACCACATCTCATGGTATATGCGAATTTGTTCATCAGCACAGGACAACTTGTAGCAAACACAAACCAAATGGTGTTTTCAGTTTAATTACAGGCCTATTTGGTTCGGTCACTGTATTCCTCGGCCAGGCCGCATTAGCTAAACATAGCAACAAGTTTTTGTCAACACTGCGTTTATGTTGTTGTGGTGGTAAGAGAAGAGTCTTCGTTTAATTTGGTTCATCAGCAGAGGTCAAGCAACTACTACTTAAGTGCAGGCCACGTTAACCGAACGTGACTGCAAGCCTTAGGCTAAAACTGTATTGATCATGTAGTGATGGCGAGAGCCAGCAAAAGTCTTTATTTCAGGCTTTCAGCTTGGCAGTTTCTATGTACTACTACTAGATAAAGGAGCATAACCATGCCTCAATTAAGAAGGAACAGATCATGAGAGACAAACACATGTATTCATTCAGAGAAGAAAACAAAAGGGTACTAGTATCCCAGGCTATCTATGGACGGAGTACAGTCGAAGACAAAGGATAACGGGATCCGAGGCAGAAATACAAAAGAATTGCCAGTGATCACTCGAGCGCATGCATCGGGATCCACTGCCGACGTGCGCAACTGCCGATTTTTTTATATTTTAATCCTTTTTAATTTAATATTTTAATAATAATCTACGTAGATCTAAATTTACAAGAAGTAGCCCTTTTAGTCACGCCACAGCTCGTGGCGCGACTCACTGAAGGGTCGCGTCATATACTTTAGCGCGACCAACCTATCACGCTGGCGTACGCACGCCCGCTTCGCTGGTCTAGCAAGTTTGAGTCACGCCACATGTTTTGGCGCGACCCTTCAAAGAGTCGCGTCATGCGGCGTGGCACGACTCAACTTAATATAGGCCCACCCGATCGGACTCTTCTTTCTTCTCCTCCCTTTCTTTTTCAGCCCCTCTCCACCTGACCCACCATGGCTCCGCCCCTCCCCTTCCCTATGGCGGCTTGCTTCGCACCTGCTATTTCCTACAGATAAAACTCCGGCACTTGTCACAACAAAACATTCATGCTCTTTTGACAAGCTCAGCAAGAACTTGAAAATATCGCTCAGTAGTATTATGCCATCCACACGTTTGCTGTCAACTTCCACATGAACACTCGCAACACCCCTACCAACAAATGCAATGAAAGGTTAAGGCATTATTCTTCACCATCCCACATGTCCCAACAGACTCATCAGGATTAAACTGACGCTACATCACTTTCAATAAGAGTTGAACTAGTGTTGAACTTTAGCAGTTAAATAGAACTAGTGTTAAACTTTAGCAGTTAAATAAGAGTTGCCAAAGGAAATACAAGCAGGAGCACCATAATAACCTCAACAAACTCAAATTTTAAAAAATTCACGAAATGGAAAAAATTCAATCGGTTAGAATGGAGGAGTTACCTCCAAGGATCAATTTCCCTTAGTTTCCCCTTCGAATTGGGTGGAGGATGGAGTTTATCTAGATGGGGAGGGGGAGGGGCGGAGCCATGAAGGTCGGGTCAGGTAGAGATTAGATGAAAAAAGAAAGGGAGGAGAAGAAAGAAGAAGCCAGGCTGTATTAAGTTGAGTCATGTCACGCCGCATGGCGTGACTCTCTGAAATATCGTGCTAAAACATGTGACGTGGTATGTGGCGGGACTCTTCAAGGAGTCGCGCCACGAGCTATGGCGTGACTCTTAAAAATTTAGATCGATGCAGATTATTATTAAAATATTAAATTAAAAAAATTAAAATATAAAAAAATTCCTTACTGCCCTACTGTTCTCTGGCGTGGGACACCGACATGTGGGTCCGGAAGTTCTGCGCAGGAACCGGTTCTCGGCCTAGCAAATTTGATGTTCGCCGTACGAGATGCATGAGTCGTGTAATGTAACTGCCTGGACGGCGGTGACCAAGTCATACTAGGCCACAGCACAGCACAGACGCTTTCCTCGTCTTCCGGTGGAGTTTTTGTCGCACGCGCTGCATCCATTAGCAAACGTTGAACCGGACCCACATAGCCCCCGGTGTCATGGAAAACCACGTCCAGTCAAGCCCCTCTGCCCCTGGTTTGCCCTGCCCATCAGTCCCATAGTTTGGCTGATTCTCACGCTGCCAGTTCCTGCCAGCATGCGGTAAGAACCCGGCAGTTCACTCGTGCAATTCAGCGCGTGAGGAAAGGCTTGGAAGGACATGTTCCATTTCCACGGGTGGCTTCAGGCTCGGAACGTGGAGGCAGGTTTTGCACGTTCCTCGTGTGTATCAATACCATTCGTTTGCGTTGAGCTAGATTCGTGTCAAAGAGGTAGTGTAAAGAATTACGAGTAGGTGATGAAGAGAATCGATGGATCGATGAATATCATGTGCGGCTCATTGCGTGAGGGAAAAAAAACCAACAAAAGAAGGCCCTTTGGTCAGGGTTCACCATGAGAAGTTCTTCCGCGGGTGGCCTAGACAGAGCGAGTCAAAAATTGGCGCATCCTGTCTGCTCAAAGCCACGGACACCACGAGGCTACTTAGACCTGCTAATGGGTCTAAATCCACCCCACCCTATTACTTATAAAAATCAAATGGCAATCTCAAAAGCTCAACTAAATAATCCACCCCACCCCACTTCATTTTATGCTTAAACTCATGGATATGACTAGACGTACTAATCAAACCCACCCCAACCCAATAAATCATATTTAACCCATATTTAACTACATATATTTATATTTAGTGGCTCCGCTCTTGACGTGGGGTCCACGTACAGTCTAGCCACACCGCTTTGTATAGAGTAGCTACCAGTCGTACTGGGTCATCTCCAACAAATTTCAGTCAATTCTGAGTAAATTTTATAGTGTGAACGCAAGATTTTATTTCTATGGTCCGGCTCTTGACGTGGGGCCCACGTGTAGTTCTAGTCACTCTGCTTTGCACAGAGTAGCTGCCAGTCATACTGAGTCATCTCTAACAAATTTCAGTCCATTTTGATAAAATTTTATAGTGTGAACGCGAGATTTTCTTTCAAGGGTCCAGCTCTTAACATGGGGTCCACATGCAGGTCTAGCCACACTGCTTTGCACAGAGTAGCTGCCAGCCATATTAAGTTATCTCCAACAAATTTCAGTCAATTTTGATAGAATTTTATATTGTGAACGCGAGGTTTTTATTTCCAGGGTCCGGCTCTTGACGTGGGATCCACGTGCAAATCTAGCCATACTACTTTGTAGAGAGTAGCTACCGATCATACTAAGTCGAAATTGATTAAAATATACTCATTCCAGCCCGCTCCAACCCGTCATAACCCACATTTACATAGAACCTGCTCCGCCCCATCCTATTACCTTATACAACTCGTTTTAACCCGTCCAAATATACTCCACATCAAAATCCACCCTATAAAACCCATTTCAACCCGCCCCACTAGCAGACCTAGCCTACTTTGCTTTGTTCTCGCACAAGCGCACGTGCATGGAGGGAAAGCACCCGTATAATGGTCGTATTCGAGTGTGGGCACTGGGCAGCGTACTGCGTACACACGGATTGGGATTAGGGCATTTCCAACCCTCCAACTCAGCTGGTTTCATAGCATTAAATATGTTGCCACATAAGCTCAAAGCTGATGTGACAAGAGAGTTAATGAGGAGAGAAGAAAAAATATGAAAAAACCGAATCTTATGCAAGAAATTATGTTTACACGAAAACCAAGATAAAGGAAGAGGGGATAGGGGGAGAAAAGAGAAAGAAAAGATATGATTGAATAATAATTTATTTTGAAGAAACTATTTATTAGGGAGATAATTTCTATATGTAGTGTCTATATAACATGACAAATATAAAAATACTAGTAGTGTTTTGTGCTGGGACATCCTTTAAAATTTAGCGCAGTACGGAGAACCGTGCAGCGTGCCAGCTCGGCGGCATCTATCTCCTCTCCCGAAACAATCTCTCCGCTACCGTACGCCCCGACGACCCGGAACCGCGGCGCACGCCCGGGTCTACGTATGCCTGACTGAGCTGTTCGACTTCGACACGACACGGCTGCAAAAAAGCACCAGCCGCATTCGGAGCAAGTGGCCAGCACACTGACACGCGACAGCTGACAAGACAACAGAGGCCGCGCCGCGCCGCATTTTTCCAGCAGCCGGCCGAAGAGGCAGCCCGGGCCGAGTCCTCGGCGTCCGCGCGTAACCTCCTGCACCCGGTTTTCAGGAGCTGCCCCCCACTGTTTTCCACGCGCCCGCGAGGCCGCGACCCCAAAACCACGCGCGCGTATGTATCCTCCCCCGGCAGCGACGGCACGCTCCCTGTACTCCCAGAGTCCCAGGTCCCAGCCCCGGTAAAGTCTTGCCGCCTATAAAGCCAGCAGCCGCGCGGCACCATCTTCCTCTCAAGTCTAAGTCCAAACACATCCATCACCGGGCCAAGCAGCCGACTAGCCGAGCGCATCGATTCAGTTCACCGATCGGGACAAGCACAGGTGGGGGAAGCACGCATGGCGAGCGGGGGCGGCAAGGCGAAGGCGTCGTCGTGGGCGGCGGCGATGAGCGGCACGGTGGAGGCGCTCAAGGACCCAGGCGGGCCTCTGCCGCTGGAACTACGCGTTCCGGTCGGCGCAGCAGCGCGCCAGGGGCGCGGCGGCCGCCGGGGGCGGCTCCGGCTCCGGCGGCAACGCGCGCGCGCTGCCTTCGGGGGCCGGCGCGGCGGCTGCCGCGAGGAGGGCGAGGCAGGAGGAGGAGGAGGAGCTCCGGACGGTCATGTACATCAGCAACTGGGGCCCCAACAACTAACTTGTTTAGCTGATGAGCAGTTAGATTAGGCGCTAGCGTTTCAGCAGTAATCTGTACTACTAGTCTACTACTAGTAGTAATGTAGTTTGTGTGGGCGGATGAATCATCCAACGTGTATGACGAGCATGTGTACGCTGGAAAGAAGTTGGTGAACACAGAGCTAAATTCTGCAAAATTTTCATCCAGGTGTCCATGATTTATTTAAAGTTGATTAATGTTAGTATAATTAGTAGTGTACATTCTTGGGCGTAGATGCAAGAATGCTTTTGTTCCATTTTCTAAGAAAAACCAAATTATTATTGAGTTCTACGAACACACACACACAGCCCATAATCTAGGAGACAATTAAATTTGACCTTGATGAACCTTTACAAAGGAATGCGTAGGTAGCTTCTCGAATGCTGAAAATAATAAAAAATGTCAATGAATAGTACTTGGCTTGAACTTTTTAAAACTGAAGCCCTCCATTTCCAAAGCGTCGAATCCATTTCTAACTGAAGCTGACAATTCGGAAATGCAAGTTTCTAATGCTGATTCTAGAAGTACAATTTATCCAAATTTAATTCTAGGCCTTGAAAGTTGCGTCCCAATTTGAAAGCCTTTTTTAAAAAAAGTTTCCATGATTCCATTTTGAAGTGCTTGCGGTTATATCCTGCGAAAAAAAGGGGGAAGGGGCAATATGGTCTGCAACTATATGTTCATTGGTACAGTGACAGTGTACCACTTTGTTCTAATCCATCTCCAGTCAGCTCCAGTCTCTGATCGGCCGGAAATTTCACAGGATAACTGAAAAGTCCCGTCCACCCCACCCACCACATTCCTTTACCTGTGTGCTTCGAAGTTCAAAACCTGCAAGTGGCAGAAAGAAGCAAAGCTAGCACACATCAGACTTGATCAACATGACAAGCCTGAAACTGACAGGCCCCCAACTCAAACCCACCCCCACCCATCTCCCCTGGCATCCTCGCATCACAAGTTGTCTGCACGCACCAAGCACACCATTTCGCTCCCTTTGTTCTCACTTGGCAAATTGCATGGGCCACATATTTGCGCACACCGGAAAAGAAAATCATGGACGGAAACCGCGTGCCCGGCCGCCGCTCGATCACCCTGACGGTTTCGGAACTGAACTGAACGGCAGCGTGCTCCCCCTCGCGCCGCTTATATACAGCCGGCGTGCGCCGTCTTCCATCTCCAGCGCAGTAAAAATCCACCGGATTCAGAACAGCAGCGATCGAATGAGCCTGAGGTACGCGAGCAGGGTGGTGCTGCGAGCGGCGCAGGCCGTGCGGGCCAGGCAGCCGGCGGCGCCTCGGCCGATGGCAGCAGGCGCCGTGAAGCCGGGGACGGCACCAGCGGCGCAGCGGCCGCAGGGAGTCGGCGGCGGCCGGAGCAGCGTGCCCGTGGAGAAGGCGGTCGCGGTGGAGAAGCTGAGGAGGAGGAAGGCGCAGAAGGCCGAGAACGTGATGCACCTCGTGTGCTGGGGACCCAACTAGGCTGCGTTCTTGCTGCCCTCCAGTTTCTCGTCAGCCATCACCAATTCGAGCAGAGTCAGAGAGACGTTTCTGTATAAGATCTGCTTGTGTTCACTAGATGTAAAATTGTCACGGTAGCGATGAACTTCTACTTGCAGCATGCTCAAGCTCTTTTCATGATGCAAGGGTCACCTGCTTCAGTAATTTTTATTTTTTGGCAACCTGCAATTTCAGAGCTGACACCACATGTTGATCATTTGGGAAGTTTTACCGTTCTTGTAGTCGGTCGATCCACACGCTAGCTCGCAAGATTTGCTTCCGTAGATCCACAGAGGCTCCCGCACTGTCACTGCCGGCCGTACGTCGCTGGCACACCGGGAATAATCGAAGGCGCTGTGTTGTTTCGCGCGCCTACATTGACCCAACGATGGCGGCAGATCGGCCACTCGTGACATCGGAGCCGGGGTTCTCCTTTGGAGCAGAAGCGGGGAAGAGCCGGCGCTAGGGTTTGGAGGGAGGGTGGGAGGGAACTTGCGCTTCCATTGGACGGGAGATGCCGCGGCCATCGACGCCGGGCAGCCGCCAGGCGGATCGTCGTCGGAGAGGACGAAAAGCTAAACGGAGGAGGAAGAGGGCTTTTATGCAAAATACCTATCGAAATCAGGGGTGTTACTGAAAATTATTGGATCGCGATTAATAGTCGCGATCCAAATTTGGGGGTTTTATGACAATATTGAATCGGTATTTTTCATATAACCCCTAGTTTGGATCGCGAAGGCATGGCGGCCGACGAAGCCGCGCTGCCGGCGGCGGGCGGTGACCTTCCTTTAGAGAACGCGCTCGTCCGCGGTGCCGGCGCAGGCACCATATGACCCACGCTCGCCGCTGTCTCCTCGGCACGGAGCACCGAGCCACCTGCCCATCGCCTTTCAACTAGAGTTACCCTAGCCTTGGCGCCACCATGGACGAGAACTAGGAAGCAAGAAGCGCGTGCGATGGTAGCGGCCCTGCTGTGTCCTCTTCGATTTTGCTCCTGGACCTTCTTGCGTCAGGAGGCGTTCGTCAAGCTGGCCTTCAGTAATGGACCTCATCCTGAAAAGGTACGGTCCTCGCGGCTCACTGCCCAGTGCTCACCTCTGACCGAGTGAGAAACTGAAAGTGAAAGATACATGAGCACGAGTAACCTGCTTTAGGAATTTTTCGCGGACTGCAGATGAGTTCGTTTTTTATCAAAAAAGGGAACTTCATTAATAACAAAGAGCATTATTGTACATTAAGAGATGGAACTAATCCCATGATACACAGAAGAGAGTGCAACCTTTACAGTACAGGTCAGACAAATAGTTGACCTGTCTGTGTTGTCCACAGAGCAAATGCTGCTGCTTCTACTTCTACCCATCTCTCTTCTACTTCTACCCAGCAATGGTGCTTTGAACACCATCTTCTTCTGGTGGCAGGAGGTTTGATCTGAGTGGTGGGTTTGCACTGAACCAAACAACTCTGCAAAATCGTCAGTGTCAGGCTTTTTTTTAGAGGAACAGGCAAAAACGTCCTGCTCCATCTCTATTAAGACGAAGCATATCAGTATTACAGCATGTAGGTTCAGAGTGATCCAAAAACATCCAGAGCAACGCCACCGACAGAGGCAAAAAGCAACATCTCACTGATTCTCTAACAGACCTGAATTGGTAACTTCACACTTAGCAAAACGCAAAAACTGGAACCACCGTTAAGAGAAGAACTAGAGGCCACCATCTTTCCAGTTGCCCATCTTCAGTTTCTTGGCGAGAAGTCGATTGCCAGCAGCGTCTTGAGGGCCTCCTCCGAGAAAGTGCACCACTGGGCCATGCCTTGCGCCAATTCCTCCCGGAGCATTGGTTTCCTGTCCACCATACACATCCAAATTCTCCTCAACACTGTTTTCACATCTCGCCAAACCTGGTTATTAAACACAAAATCATTTCTTGTTAGCCAGATACCCCACAGTATTCCTGCAGAGATACTGTTGGTCAGGGTCCATCTTTTGCCACAAGGCCACTTCTCAGCCAGATTGCTGAAATTGTCAATGAGTTGGCCTGAGAAAGAGTAAAACATGTTCCAAACATATTTGGCTACCACACATTCAAAGAAAAGATGATTTATCGACTCACACTCCAAACAGAATTGACATTCAAGGGGTTTATACACACCTCTTCTACCCAAGTTGTCCACTGTCATCAGTTTATTATTAGACAAGAGCCAAAGAAAAACCTGAACTTTTGGAGGGGTTTTGATCTTCCACAAAGCAGGAATATATATGCAGGGACAAATCCTCTAAAATTAATAATGGCATAAAGAGATTGAGTAGAGTATTCCCCCTTGCTATCATATTGCCAAACTAAAGCATCCCCATCATTATTATAGACTACTGAGGAAGTAATCTCACACAGCTCAAACCATCTATTTATCATTTCCTCACTGAAATTTCTCCTAAAAGTAAGTTTCAGCTCTACCCCATCCCAGACATGAGCCAAAGAAACACCAATATGATTGCAGATGCAATACAGATCCCAAAATTGAGTAGCTAGAGGAGCAGTACCAAACCAAGTGTCCTCGCAAAATCTAATTTTGGTACCATCACCTACTACCCATCTATAGCTAAACTTCAGGGCCTTAGCTGCCCAAAGAATCCCTTTCCAGAAAGTAGAAGGTTGGGAGTGAGGAAGGCTGAAAACATTTGTTGCATTTCTCACATATTTCTGGGTTATGATCTCTCTCCAAAGTTTTCCTTCATATCTTAAGAATCTCTTAACCCAGGAGCCAAGGAGGACGATGTTGAGATCTCTCATGTGTGGCACTCCAAGCCCCCCATGCAGTTTCTGCATATTCACTAAATTCATATTAGCAAGATGAATTTTCCCATGGCCTTCATAGTCATTCCAAAGGCAATTAGTCATATGGGTGTTAATGAGGTCTTGGGCCCACTTGAAAAATTTCAAGAAAGACAAGAGATAAATCGGAATACTTGCTAGACACGTTTTGATTAGCACTAGCCGGCCTGCATAGGATAGGAGCTTTCCCCTCCAGCCGGATAATCTTATCAATTAACAGTTGTAGGTCCTCTCTTCTAAGTTTTTGGTAATGCAGGGGAATTCCCAGATATTTGATAGGAAAGGCCCCCACAGGACATCCAAACACCTCTTTCAAACTCTCTATTTCCGTATCTTCCAGATTCATAGGGACCATCTCACTTTTGTCATAGTTGATTCTCATACCATACATTAACTCAAAACAGGAAAGAACACTTTTCAGATTCCTAGCTTTTTCAAGATTCTTATCCAAAAGCAAGATAGTATCATATGCATATTTCAGACTCACTACCCCTTGAGGAACTAAGTCACAACCTAGGCCTTTGACTAAATTCTGAGTTACAGCTTTCTGCAACATTCTAGTGAGAACATCAACCACAATGTTAAAGAGGATGGGGGATAGCGGACCCCCTTGCCTCAAACCCTTTCTAATATGAAAATGGTTGCCCTCAGCATTATTCATAGTGACCCCCACAGAGCCCATGTGAAGAATTCTAGAAATCCAAGAAATCCATCTTGTCCCAAAGCCCCTTTTATCTAGAATCTCTAAAAGAAATTTCCAATTCACTTTATCGTAATCTTTTTCATAATCAAGTTTTAGCACCACCCCAGCTTCTTTTTTCTAAAAGACACTATGAATGACTTCATGAGCAGACACAACACTCTCCAGAATGTATCTACCTTTGATAAAAGTTGTCTGATTACTACAGATCAGTCCATTTGCCACTTTGTTAATTCTATTAGTGAGAACTTTGGTGAAGATTTTATAACTGCAGTTCAGCAAACTAATAGGTCTGAATTTTTTCATTGAACAGGCCCCTTCCTCTTTTGGGACCAGAGTGATATCAGCAAAATTAATGCTATGGATATCTAGAGTTCCTTAGTGACTTAGCAATTTGAATGACGGATAAAGCTACAATGACTTAGAACTAATGACTTAGGATACAACTACAATGACTTAGTTCAAATGTTCCTAACACATGCAATATCTACACCTATGTGCAGAATCAATCGACGGCATCCAATGATGGGCCTGTCAATTCAGACATGTCGCCGCGCCCAGACTTTGCATGTACTGAAGCACCTGCTCCAGTTTCTAGCGTTCGGCCTACTGCCTTCCGTTGTAACTCCTGCGCCATCCTCTCCCACTCGGCCTGCCACCTCGCCTCCATCTGCTCCTTCCATGCTTTAAGAATCAATATTTGATCCCAGGAGTTAGAATACAAAATACACGGCATGTAAGAATCAATGTATGTCAGATATAACAGAAATAACCATGAAGTGCCTCCATCTGGACCTGTGTAGTGGCTGGCCGTTGACGTATGGGTGAAAAGAGTTAAACATATCCATCAGACCCCTTTAACTACCTCCCAAAACTTCTGGTAGAACGTAGAAGACAAACCATCTGGCCCAGGTGCTCCATCAGAGTATGAACCAAAGATGGATGTCTTGACCTCGGCTTCAGAGAAAGGAGCTTCTAGCTCAGTTTTCTCACTCAAACTAACCTTACCCTCTAAAGGGAAAAAAGATTCCCCCAACTCAATGTTTGGTCTATCCGCCAAACTGAAAAGTTCTTTGTACTAATCAGTTGCCACTTTTTGTATTTCCTTAGTAGTATGGACCATCGCCTCAGGACCTTCCATTGCATAAATAGTGGTTTTCCTCCTCCGTTGGTTCGCCACAGTTTGAAAATATCTAGTATTTCTATCTCCTTCTCTAATGATTTTATCCCTCAATCTTTGTCTAGCCTTGGTTTCTTCCATTGACCAAATTTTATTTAGCTCAAATAGAACCTGATTCATTTTTTCAATCTGACCTCGTTCAAGATCATGACTTTCAGCCAACCTATCTAAGTTATCATACTCTCTAGTTAGCTCAAACTTCTTTCTTCTATTGGCAGGTTCCACATTAATACTCCAACCTCTCAGCTTCCTCCACAGATTTCTGATTTTGTTTTGCCATTTGTCCATTACACTACTATTTTCCTGGGAGGAGGTCCAGGCACTATGCACCACCTCCCCAAAATTTTCTATTTGGAGCCACCACTTTTTAAATCTAAATTTAGGCTTCTTAATTACAATACCTTCCCCAGATTCCCACAGAATCGGGGTGTGGTCACTTGGAGCTCTAGGGAGAGCATGACAAGTGGCTAGGGGAAATAAATGATCAAACTCTATCGAACAAAAAACCCTATCTATCAGAGATATCACCAGATTCTCTTGATTGTTAGCCCAGGTAAATTTTCTCCCTAATAGGTTCATTTCCACCAAACTACACTCATCCACCCAATTGTTAAACTTATCACACCAATGGAAATCTACTATGCCATTACTTTTATCAGCTTGGCATCTAACAAGATTGAAGTCCTCAAAGTGCATCTAGGCCCTTAAAAAGAGTTTTGGTGATAATGACAATTATAATTTGGGATATGATGCTTTGAATGAGATATGTGCAGGAATAAAATGAAAATGAAGCATGAAAGATGAAAGGATGGTCCCAAATTCTTCTATGTATGGTGAAAGAGTTGATGAAGTATTTAAATTCATTTTTGGTTTGAATTTGAGTATAGGAATCACCGTACTATAAAGGGGGACGTGTTTGATTGATCAAGTTTGTCAAAGTGCTGCTCATGAGATAAAAACTTAGATGACAAACACAAAAGGTCACGTACACAAACCCCAGAAAATTTTCTTTGTCACTGCCTCTGTTGGAAGTTCCGACACCTACACCGAGCGAAAGTTCCGACCGGATGTTCCCACTGACTCGGGTTAAGTTCCGACGGATTTACATGTTCCGACATCTCCGTCAGAAGTTCTGACCCCTGTTATTAGTGACCTTTTCTGAGTGATCCAAACTTGGGAATGTGCTAGAAAGATCGGACCCTACGTCGGAAGATCCGACAGCATCCACCAGAAACAGCCAACGGTTCTATTTTGGGGGTGGAGTATTTATACTCCCTCACCCCCTCTCTTCATTGAGGCAGGCCTAACTCGACCTGCACACCTCCAAGAGCATTCATTTCACTCTCCGAAACCCCTCTAGAGCTTATCCTTGCATTGATTGACTTGGGGCTTGGGTGTGAGCAGCATTTGAGGTGTGTGACTTGAGGCTTTGAGTTGGTTTCTCCCTTGTTCATCTTGAGAAGCACTTGAAGCAAGTTTGATTGATCGATTCGCGTTTGTTACTCTTGGAGCTTGGCTCCTAGACTGTTAGGCGTCACCGGGGAGCTCTCAATCTTTGTGATTGTCCCCCGGAAGTTTGTATTACCCCTCTCTTTGTGAGAACAATTGTAAGTGACTCAATCCTCCTTTGTGGTTGATTGAGGGAGGCAAGTGGTTAGTCAAAACCCAACTCTTTGTGAGCTCCTCAACGGAGACGTAGCTGCTAGGTGGAGTGAACTCCGGTAACAAATCTCGTGTCTCATTTACTTGCTGTTGTTCATATTGTTCTTGAGCTAGTTTTGACCCGATCTATGTGTTTGTAAGTTTCCGCTGCTAAAGATCACTTCTAGAAGTCTCAAGACACTTGTTGTAAGCTTTCTATTCAAGTAGAATCTTCCTAAATCTGTCGTAGTTTATATTTCATATTTAGTTATTGTGAGGGTCGGAAGTTCCTGCCCTCCGTCGTAAGTTCCTACCCAGTATCAGAACTCCCTTCGGAAGTTTCGATATTGCGTCGGAAGTTCCGACAGATTTGACAATTTTTCGTGAAGAATTTGCAGAATTTTCAACAGGACCTATTCACCCCCCCTCTAGGCCTAGTGTTGGTCCTTTCAATTGGTATCAGAGCCTAATCTCTTGATTTAGGCTTAACCGCTAAGGGAAAAACACTATGGCCGGTATAGGGGATGAAAGTGTTGGTGGTGCTACCTCCACCTATGAAGTCAACGATAGTGACTTCGAAGTTAGCGATGTTGAAGGTGATATGAATGAAGAAGAAAGGAAGATCAAGCGAAGAGAGAAGATAAAGAAGAAGCTGAACGAAAGAGTTGAAAAAAAAGCTCAATTGCTTTTCAACGAAAAGGTGAAATCAGAGATTGAGAAGAAGACTCATCAAGGGTTTCACACGGTGTCTCATACATATGAGACTTTTACTTCTCAATCCTCTAACTCTTCTAACCTTTCATTCTCTACCGTTCCAATGGGCAAACCTCCTCACTTTGATGGAACTGACTATGCCCGTTGTAGCGAAGATATGTAAGTGCATCTATATGGTCTTAACCCACACCTTTGGACCGTTGTATGTGTAGGTGTGCCCCAACTTGTAGAAGATGAAGTGGCTACTCCGGAGCATGAGCATGATTTGTTCCAAAATGCCCAAGCCGTGAGAATCATTAGAAGCTCCCTTTGCACAATGGAGTACAACAAAGTTAGAGGAATCATAAGTGGAAGGAGATTTGGAAAACTCTCCAAATGTCACATGAAGAAAATGATGAAGTCAAGGAGGGCAAGATGGATATTCTCCAAGGAGAATTGGAAGCATTTGTCATAAAGAAGGATGAAACCGTTCAACAAATGCATGATAGGCTCACTCTTCTTGTGACCGAGATTAAATCTCTTGGTAGCAAGGATTGGGATGATTTCAAGGTCACTAAGAAGATGCTTAGAGCATATGCACCCAAGAATCCTATGTTGGCAACTATTATTAGAGGCAAAGAATCATATATAAAGATGAAGCCAATCAACTTGTTGAATGAGTTGGAATTTCATGAGATGAATGCCCTAGATGTTGCCAAGTAAATTGGTCAAGGCCGAACCAAGAAAGATGGTTGAAACAAATGAGAAGCCTTCAAAGCAAAAGAAGAAAGTTGAGTCAAGTGAGGGAGAGAGCACCGATGAGGAAATCGCCATGATGGTGAGAAACTTCAAGAAGTTTATGAAGAAAAGAAACTTCAAGAAAGGAACTACACAAAGAAGATGCTACAAGTGTGGTGAAAAAGATTACTTCATAGCGGATTGTCCTCTCAATGACAACAATGAAAATGAAGACAAGAAGTACAAGGACAGGAGCAAGGATAAGAGTTATGACAAGGAGAAGAGGTGTAAGAAGAAGAGCAAGGTGTACAAAAAGAAGCATGGCAATGCTCATGTTGGTGAAGGTTGGGAGTCTAGTGACGACTCCAACAATGAGGGCACGACTTCTCTTACCATGCTCACAACTTCATCAATACCAAAGGTCTTCAACAACCTCTCCGATGATGAAGATGAAGATCCCGTGTGCCTCATGGCCAAGGGGAATAAGGTATCAAACTATAAAAATCCTATATCCTCTCCCACCTCCACATCTAGTGAAGTAGAAAATGACTTAGAGGCAGAGGAGGCCCAACTTAAGGAAAACATGATAATGAAGTTTGACAAACTAGGCTATAAGTAAGTTAAAAAGCTTATGGAGAAATTAGAGAAAAAGAAGGAGATTCTGAGAGAACAAGAAGAATTGCTCATTCTTGAGAAGGAGAGAAATCTTGTTTTAGAAGGGTCTCTAGCTAAGGAAAAGAATAAGGTTGAGAAGTTGGCAACGGACTTGTCTCTTACTAATGACTCAAACGTGAGGATGTCTAAGGATCAGGCCTTGGCAAAGGACTCACTAGCTAACCTAAAGAATATTCACAGTGAGCTTCAAGAGAGGCATTCACGCCTTGAAGATATAAACAAAGAACTTGAAGTGAGCTATAACACTCTTTGGGAAAGCACCAAATCTAGTTCCAAAGCTACCTTTAACTCTAATATCTCTACTAGCAAAGGTTGCTCAAGATGTCATAACCATGATATAAATGCTTGTGTTACTAACCTTGCCAAGCTAGAAGAAGCAATCAAGGCCAAAGATGCTCAAATTTACAAGTTGAACATGCTAATTGGAAAGAAAAACCTCAAGCCTAAGAGTAACTTTGAGGCACACCCGGCTTATCACAAGGCTCGAAGGTTTCCAAGCGTTGTCGATGGACTTGGTCACACAAGAGGAAACAAGGCAAATGGTTCTAAGATTGTGCATGACAAGTCCATCCCACTTTGTAAGAAGGGAGGCAACCTTGATGATTTGATGAACATGACTCATCATGGCACAAGGAAGAATGTTGACCAAGGTAAGAACAAGGTTGAGAGCTCAACAAAGGTCAACACAAGCAACAAGGATATAGTACCTCTATCGTCACGCAACTACACCATTGACTACACAGTGGTGATTCAAAATGGGAAGATGGTGGTCAAGTACATTGGTGCTCACACAAGAAAGTTGAGGAGTGTGTGGGTGCCCAAGATGGCTTATTCTAACCTTCAAGGACCCAAACAAGTTTGGGTACCTAAAACTTGAGCATCACTTTGTTTTGTAGGCATACTCCTCTGGTGGAAGTGCATGGTTACTTGATAGTGGTTGTTCAAATCATATGACCGGGGAGAAGGACTTGTTCACTTCCTTGGAAACAAATGACGTACCTAAAGAAACTATTATCTTTAGAGACAATAGCAAAGGAGAAATAATTGATTTGGGTAAAATTGCTCTTGCTCATAATAATTCAATTAATGATGTTTATTGGGTTGAAAAGTTGGGATGCAATTTGTTGTCCATCACACAACTTTATTTGATGAGCTACAATTGTCTCTTCACTAACGAGGGTGTGACCGTCTCTAGAAGGGACGATTCCTCTATTGCTTTTACGGGTCAATTAAAGGGTAAGATTTATCTTGTTGATTTCTCTAAGGAGAAAATTGAGCCCAAGACTTGTTTAGTGGCAAAATCCGACTTGGGTTGGCTTTGGCATCGCCGACTAGCCCTTGTTGGCATGAGGAACTTGGCCAAACTTCAAAAGGGCGGGCATATCCTAGGAGTAACCAATATTGTCTTTGAGAAAGATAGGTTGTGCAGTGCATGTCAAGCCGGGAAGCAAGTTGGTGCTCTACATACCACCAAGAACATCTCGACATCAACAAGACCTTTGAAGCTTCTATACATGGATCTATTTCGACCAATTACCTACATTAGCATTTGCGGTAACAAATATGGTCTTGTTATTGTTGATGATTTTTCTCATTTCACTTGGGTATTCTTTTTGCAAGATAAGGGTGAAGCACAAGGAATCATCAAGAAATTCATAAGAAGAGCTCAAAATGAATATGAGCTGAAGATCAAGAATATAAAAAGTGACAATGGTTCCGAATTTCGGAATACCAATGTTGAAGATTTTCTTGATGAAGAAGGGATCAAACATGAATTTTCAGCTCGATACACTCCTCAACAAAATGGCGTTGTAGAGAGGAAGAATAGGACAATAATTGAAGCCGCAAAAACCATGCTTGATGAGTACAAGATACCGGATATCTTTTGGGCCGAAGCAATCAACACCGCTTGTCATGCTATCAACCGCCTCTACATTCACAAATACTTGGGCAAAACACCCTACGAGATAATCACCGGTAACAAACCTAAGGTGCATTACTTTAGAGTTTTTGGTTGTAAGTGTTTTATACTTAACAAGAAAGCCAAAAGCTCAAAGTTTGCACCAAAGGTAGATGAGGGTTTTCTACTTGTTTATGGTACTAACGAACATTCCTCTCGTGTCTTCAACAAAACCACCAGTTGTGTTGATGTCACGGTAGATGTGACTTTTGATGGATCTAACGGCTCTCAAAAGGAGCAAATCGATAAGAACCTTGTAGATGACGAGGAGCCACCAAGTGTATCAATCATGAAAATGGGCTTAGGTGAAGTAAGGCCTCGTGAAGCTCAAGATCAAGCTACGATTGAAGCAAGAAATGACGATCCATCATCATCTACAAGAGTTGAACCGCCAAGTTCTCTGCAACCTCAAGACCAAAGTCAAGATCATGATGACGATCAAGACCATGGCATTGATCAAGGGGGAGGACAAGGTGAAGAAGCTCAAGTTGAAGCACGTCAAGAAGATGATGAACTAATTCGACCTCAATCACAAGTGCCTCATCCAAGAGTTCATCAAAGTGTTCAACGAGATCATCCCGTTGACAACATTCTTGGAAGTATTCAAAGAGGGGTAACTACTCGTTCACGTTTAGCAACATTTTGTGAACATTACTCGTTTGTTTCCTCTTTGGAACCTCTTAAGGTAGATGAAGCAGTTGGTGATCCGGATTGGGTGATGGCTATGCAAGAAGAGTTGAACAACTTCACGAGAAATGAAGTTTAGAAATTAGTGCCAAGACCCAAGCAAAATGTGATTGGCACCAAGTGGGTTTTCTGGAACAAGCAAAATGAACATGGCATTGTCACAAGCAATAAGGCTAGATTCGTTGCTCGAGCTTACACTCAAATTGAAGGAATGGATTTTGGTGAAACTTATGCTCCGATGGCTAGGCTTGAATCAATTAGAATATTGCTAGCCTATGCCGCCCATCATGATTTCAAGCTATATCAAATGGATGTCAAAAGTGCTTTCTTGAATGGGCCTCTATCCGAACTAGTGTGTGTGGAGCAACCTCCGAGCTTTGAAGACCCCAAGCATCCCAACTACGTGTAAAAGCTCCATAAGGCGCTCTGTGGGCTCAAGCAAGCTCCTAGAGCATGGTATGAATGCCTTAGAGAATTTCTTCTCAAGAACGGCTTTGTAATGGGCAAAGTCGATTCTACTCTCTTCACTCAAAACGCAGACAAAGATTTCTTTGCGTGTCAAATTTATGTTGATGATATTATCTTTGGTTCTACTAATGAAAAGTTTTGTGAAGAGTTTAGTAGGATCATGACCATGAGATTTGAGATGTCCATGATGGGTGAATTGAAGTTCTTCCTTGGTTTTCAAATCAAGCAATTGAAGGAAGGGACTTTCATATGTCAAACTAAATATACAAGTGATATGCTCAAGAAGTTTGACATGGCCGATGCTAAACCTATCAAGACTCCTATGGCCGTGAATGGACATCTCGATCTAAATGAAGATGGAAAATCCATGGATCAAAAGATATATCGCTTCATGATTGGTTCTTTACTTTACCTTTGTGCATCTAG
Source organism: Panicum miliaceum (assembly GCA_032594955.1). NCBI lineage: Eukaryota > Viridiplantae > Streptophyta > Magnoliopsida > Poales > Poaceae > Panicum > Panicum miliaceum. The sequence continues at coordinate 2,877,140 of CM064069.1, forward strand.
GCCGGATATTATGTTTAGTGTGTGTATGTGTGCAAGATTTCAAGCTAATCCTAAGGAATGTCATTTGGTAGCTTTTAAAAGAATCTTGAGATATTTAGTGCATATTCCAAACCTTGGCTTGTGGTATCCCAAGAGCTCCACTTTTGATTTACTTGGCTATTCCGATTCGGATTATGCCGGTTGCAAGGTAGATCGAAAGAGTACAACAGGGATTTGTCAATTTCTTGGTCGGTCCTTGGTGTCTTGGAGCTCTAAGAAACAAAATTCCATTGCGCTATCCACCGCTGAGGCCAAGTATGTTGCAACCGGTGCTTGTTGTGCTCAACTACTTTGGATGAGGCAAACCTTGAGTGACTTTGGTTGTGAGTACAGAAAGATCCCTCTCTTGTGTGATAATGAGAGTGCCATCAAACTAGCTAACAACCCCGTCCAACACTCAAGAACCAAGCATATTGACATAAGATATCACTTCCTAAGAGACCACGAAGCCAAAGGAGATATCGCTCTAAGTCATGTGAGCACCGATAAACAACTAGCCGATATCTTCACAAAGCCTCTTGATGAGCAAAGATTTTGTTTCTTTAGGAGTGAGCTAAATATCTTGGATTCTCGTAACATGGCTTGACTTGTTGCATAAATTTTGCTTGATGCCTAGACTAGGAGAAAATTGATTTATTTTATCTTATTTGTGTGAGGCTTTAAAATATTTAGATTTGTGATCGTTGAATCATAGCTTGTCTCAAATGATTATTGTTATGTACTGTTGAATGTGGCTAATCACTTTGAGACAAGTATCTTATATGTCCATTAACTATATCTCTCCAAATCTCAAATCAAAACTTTTCTCGAAGTTCCTTGTATTCTCTCTAAGGACTGTCGGAACATCCATCGGAAGTTCCTACAGGAAGTTTCCATGGGCTCGGATTAAGTTCCTGAGAATATGTTTGTTCCCGCCTTCCTCCGGATCTTCCAAACTTTTCCAGGTCGGAACTTCTGGCCCTCCGCTGGAACTTTCGAGGTCCTCCAGTTTCCCATGAAGTTCCCAGGTTCTCCTTGTCGGAACTTCCGACAGTCCGTCGGAACTTCCGACCTCATCTGTCGGTATAAAACCCTGGGTGGTAACGGTTCACTCCAAACCCTAACCTTTTTCCACTCCGTGCGCGCCCCTCTCTTCCTCTCTTGCTCTGCACGGCGATTTTGGTGTTTATTCATGGGATTGTTGCGCTCAAGGATCCTTTTGATTCTCCCAAGCCTCGAAAGTTCCTACCCCTCGGAACTTCATCGAATCACGCGGGAAAATCATTGAGGTATTGTTTTTCAAATCCTCCTTGCCTGATCTCTCAATGTAGGATGTTCTAGAAAATTTCCTTCAGTGAAACATCTTCTTTATCTATCTAGAGGACATGCCTTGAATCTCATAAACTTTGGTTGGCTAAATCGTTGGATTCACGAGTTCGTTCTCGGTTTTCTAGGTCCGTCCGAAGTTCCGTCATTGAGCCGGAAGTTTCGATCCCCGGATCTTCCGTCTCACCGCCGGAACATCCGACAGAGACGGTTACTTGGAACCTCTTTGTGCTTCCATTATCTATCTTCGATCCTTCCTCGGAGCTTCATTTATTCAATCCTTTCTAGATGGCTCCTAAGATGAAGATCACCAAGAAGAAGAACCCTCCCACATCAAGTAGTTCTTCTCCGGATCGTGGTGATGAGATTCGGGAAGATCAACCTCAAAGAAGGAGGCAAGCTGTTGCAAAGAGAAGCAAATCCACTGCTCAAGAGATAGGAAAGGGCGTGGCTAGCTCATCCACTCACACGGATAGAACCAAGAGGGCTACAGCCGGACAAGAATATGACGATGATATTGATCTTTCTTTCTATGAAAGAGAGAGAGTTGTTGTTCATAGGCCGGTGCGAAGCAATGAGGACCACCCTTGTGTTAACTTCACTAAGGGCGAGTATGATATGAAGCCACTTCGCCTTAATGCTCATGAGGATCCACGCAACGTCATATACAAGGAATTTGAGGGTGACCCTCGGTTTTGGCTAAACTATCAGGCAGACTGGTATGAGTCAGTGATTATGGACAAGAAGCATGTCACTACTGAGATGAGATGGGTTGACTGGGGTTTCTTGCGAGGTATGATATCTCCGGTGAAGGAAGTTGTGGATGCTATCTTTGCTAGGTGTGTAGAGATGGATCTTGTGGACATCATGAAGTTTGAATGTGATTGGAATGAGGAGATGGTGGCTCAATTTTATGCCACTCTTTTTGTTGACACTGAGAATCACATCATGCATTGGACACTTGGAGGCAAGCGCTTTCTGATATCTCTTGTTGATTTTGGTAGTATGTTTGGTTTTCATCTAGGTGATGAAAGTGGCAACTATGTGAGAGATACTTCCAAAGTTGATTTACATGAGACAGGAGTCCTTGAAGATTCAAAGATGCACTTCATGTATGATCGTGTATATACTGAAGATGGAAAGGTTGTGTTTGATAAGAATATTGGACTCACTCCTTACTATAAGATGTTCAACCAACTCTTCTTTGGAACTTTGACTCCTAGAGGTGGAAATGCGGATAACATCTCATATAAGGCTAAGGACTTGCTTGCTCAGATAGCTCCTGGGATGCTAAAATTTCTGGTGTTTGAGTTTATTTGGAATGAGATCATCCATTGTTCACATGATGCAGCTAGTGCCTCTCACTATGCCCCCTATATTCAACATATGATCAACAGGGTGACTGGATTGAGAATTAGGGTTGACATGGGTCACTATTCCTACAAGTCCCCCGGAGGCAAGATTGAGCAGCTTCTCAGGATTGGAGCTAGACAGGTGACACGTTTTGGTGATCCTAAAGGACCTTTTCGTGATGCTTATCCTTCACAGGGTCTCTCTTCCATTCATTCTGAGGCCGGTGCCCCAAGATCCTCACGTGCAGCACCTCCATCTCATGCTCCTTCTTCATCTCGTGGTCCCTCTCATGCAACTACCGCCACGAAGGGCAAATTGGATATGATCTTGCAGGGTGTCTTTGCTTGTTTCAGTGCTTGTCACCAAAACTCTATTGATATTCGTGAGCACAAGAAATATATGGATGAGGAGCTACTTAAGATTGAGAAGAGGCAAAAGGAGCTCATGACAAAAAGTGACATTCCATGCTCTCCTCTTCGTGAAGCAAGAGACTTTCCTTCACCTCCACATATCTACAATCCTTGGAAGGACATTGGCGGTTCTTCTTTTGCACACGGTGGTGATGATTTTGAGGAGGACCTTGGTGGTCGTGAGGAAGAACATGAGCAAGATGATGATGACGAGGCCACCGCATCCGATGAATAAGAGGAACAAGCTGAAGATGAGGAGGACGAGGACGAAAGCGAGGGAGGAGAAGATGATGAGGATGATGAGGGCGATGAGTAGCTTCCTTTTTTGCGCTTGATGCCAAAGGGGGAGTGAATTTGGTGCTTGGAGACCCCCCATCTATCTTTTCATCTTTTATCATTCTTGTTTAGTTAATGGACATGTAAGACTTATGTGGTGTAATGTGATGTGTGCCAAGTGAGACTTTAAATTCCTATGGTAGCTAGGGCTTGCTTCGAATTTAATTATGCTAGTGTGATGGATATTGAACTTATTTATCTATGGAGTGATGCTTATGGCTGAATGTCATGTTGTTTTTCAGTTTATTGGTTGATATAACATGTCATATGCATCACGGTTATTTTATGACACTTATGCACATCTTTGTACTCTTGTATGCAATGTTTTAGGGGGAGTTCTTACATAAATATGTATAATGGCATTTGAGGCCACTTAAGTTGAAAGATGCACATATTTAGGGGGAGCTTTCCTAAATTTGATTAAGTACAAAAATCTGCTTTTATTCCTCTCCTATGAACCCTAATTGTGTTGTCATCAATCACCAAAAAGGGGGAGTTTGAATGTGATTCTAGGCCCCTAAAAAGAGTTTTGGTGATAATGACAATTATAATTTGGGATATAATGCTTTGAATGAGATATGTGCAGGAATAAAATGAAAATGAAGCATGAAAGATGAAAGGATGGTCCCAAATTCTTCTATATATGGTGAAAGAGTTGATGAAGTATTTAAATTTATTTTTGGTTTGAATTTGAGTATAGGAATCACCGTACTATAAATGGGGATGTGTTTGATTGATCAAGTTTATCAAAGTGCTGCTCATGAGATGAAAATTTAGATGATAAACACAAAAGGTTACGTACACAAACCCCAGAAAATTTTCTTTGTCACTGCCTCTGTTGGAAGTTCCAACAACTACACCGATCGAAAGTTCCGACCAGATGTTCCCACTGACTCGGGTTAAGTTCCGACGGATTTACATATTCCGACATCTCCGTCAGAAGTTCTGACCCCTGTTATTCGTGACCTTTTCTGAGTGATCCAAACCTGGGAATGTGCTAGGAAGATCCGACCCTACGTCGGAAGATCTGACAGCAACCACCAGAAACAACCAACGGCTCTATTTTGGGGGTGGAGTATTTATACCCCCTCACCCCCTCTCTTCATTGGGCCGGCCTAACTCGACCTGCACACCTCCAAGAGGATTCATTTCACTCTCCCAAACCCCTCTAGAGCTTATCCTTGCATTGATTGACTTGGAGCTTGGGTGTGAGAAGCATTTGAGGTGTGTGACTTGAGGCTTTGAGTTGGTTTCTCCCATGTTCATCTCGAGAAGCACTTGAAGCAAGTTTGATTGATCGATTCACGTTTGTTACTCTTGGAGCTTGGCTCCTAGACGGTTAGGCGTCACCGGGGAGCTCTCAACCTTTGTGATTGTCCCCCGGAAGTTTGTATTGCCCCTCTCTTTGTGAGAACAATAGTAAGTGACTCAATCCTCCTTTGTGGTTGATTGAGGGAGGCAAGGGGTTAGTCAAAACCCAGCTCTTTGTGAGCTTCTCAATGGAGACGTAGGTCCTAGGTGGAGTGAACTTCGGTAACAAATCTCGTGTCTCATTTACTTGTTGTTGTTCATATTGTTCTTGAGCTAGTTTTGACCCGATCAATGTGTTTGTAAGTTTCCGCTGCTAAAGATCACTTCTAGAAGTCTCAAGACACTTGTTGTAAGCTTTCTATTCAAGTAGAATCTTCCTAAACCTGTCGTATTTTATATTTCATATTTAGTTCTTGTGAGGGTCGGAAGTTCCTGCCCTCCGTCGGAAGTTCCTATGCAGTATCAGAACTCCCTTCGGAAGTTCCGATACTGCGTCGGAAGTTCCGACGGATTTGACAGTTTTTCGTGAAGAATTTGCAGAATTTTCAACATGGCCTATTCACCCCCCCCCCCTCTAGGCCTAGTGTCGGTCCTTTCAAGTCCCCCCGATAGAAGGCCCTGCCCAAGCATTGTTTATGTCAAATAATTCAGAGAGGAACTTATCTTTTTTCTCATCATAGACCGGGCCATAGACAGTAGTAATTCTGCACATAGTGTTATCATTTCTCTTCCTCACAAAACAGCTTACTGAGAAAACTCTAACATCCTAGCTAACCACTTCCAAGACATTTTAATCAACACCCATCAAGATCCCTCCAGCCGTACCCACCGAAGGCAGCCATTTTCAGCAGAAATTGCTCCCCCTCGAAATATTTGTTAAGAAACTCTCAGTGAAAGTACTTTTTTCAGTTTCCTGAATCCCAATAAAACTAAGCTTATGCTGTTTACGTAACTCAGCAATTCTTTGTTGCCTACCTTATTTTCCAGATCCCCTCACATTCCAGAAAATCCCTCTCATCTAATAACTTTTTTCATGGGGTGCTTGCCCTGAGTTTTCCCATCTTTGCTCTCACACATTTTCTCTCTCCAGCCCCTGAGCACTCCAACAGAGGCTCTGAGCTCTCATGTATGAAGGTATTTTTAGCTTGTATGTTACTATCATCCTCACATTCTGCTTCACCACTCAGTTTAGCATTTTCAGCGAGCTTAATTTCACTAGGGTCAATGTTGACATCAACATTATCCACAATTCTAGCCACATCAATTAACTTGGCAGAAATTTTAGAGGAAGGTTTAGAATTTTTACCTTGTTTCTGGGTGTAGTTATCCAGATTCTTTGCCTTCTTAATGTCTTTAGCTTTCTCTTGTGCAGTCCTCATGTCTTGTGCTATTCTAGAGCTTTTCTTCTCAGCTATCACAGGGCCCCATCTCTTCCCAGCTTTCTTACTCACGGTCTTGTCTTGCCCATCTTCTTTTTGTATCACTGTTGTAGCATTAACTTCTATTGGTTCACCATCATCCTCTGACTTAGACTGGGAGCATTTTCCAGCCTGTATGTTGATGTCCTTGAAGCTTGGCATTATATCCTCAAGAAGATTTGTGACATCCACAGAGACTACTTTCTTTTCCATTTCCGTATCTTGACCTCCTATCATAGATTTTGGGTCCTCTTCTGCCTGTATCTCTTCCTCTATTTCCTCATCTTCTATTTCCTCCTGGTAGATTAGGTGAGGTTCATCCTCCATCTGACTTTCATCCCAGATGAAGTCTCCATCCTCATCAATCACTTCCGTTTCTCTTAGCAATTGATAGATCTGTTCTTCTGTCATCTCAGAATTTTTGACAGCCTCCAATATTTCTGAAGAGAGATTTCCTGCAGCATTGGCCTTATTGACTGAACCACTCACATGTTTTGAGTTAGATTGTGGGTTTTTTGGAGCTGGTGTAGGGTCACCTCCCCCATTACCACCATCTGCAGGAGGCTCATCCTCCTCTGCTCCCATGTCAAAATCTTGGTCTTCTTTCCCATCATACTCACCCCCATCATCTTCATCTCCATCATCATCTTTTCCATAACCTCCATCATCCCCATTATCACCAGCTTTGGTTTGATTTTCTTTTTTGTTAGGGGGGTTTCAACTGAAACATGCAGACTGTATAGCTTGTCAATCATACAGAACAATCTCTTTTTTAACACTTTTGAGAAGTCTCTGCATCTGATTTTCAGTCTGACCACTTCATAAAAACTTCTGAAAAGCTCTTGCCAATCCACCTCCTCAAGTAGCCCAAAACTTGATGCAAACTGATCAAACACCTTCCAACTGCACCACTTTGGAGGGATGCCTGTCACTTGGATCCAACCTTCCTGTAATGCTGGCTCCAAGTCTCCCTTCCAAGGTACTATCTTGATTGAAATACCTTTGTGCAAGTTCAGAGAATAAATATCTGCCAGATCCTTCATCTTTTTATTGGGGGGAAACCTGACCAGGTAATTCCCCTCATCCAATTGCCTCACCTGCCAGGGCCAAGAAGAGTATCAATTCCTCTTTGGTTATCTCACCAGTATCAATGTACACCTTTCCACAATTCTCCACATCCACCATACACTGTTCCTGAGTTTCTGGAACCTCAACGTTGTAGAAACCTAAGCCAGCTGCTGCACTGCCTATGTATCTTGCAGACATGTGCCCCCGTTTCTTGACCGGGCATTCCTCCACCCCATGATTTGTCTCCTTACAGATGAAACATATTTTAGGTTTTGAATAGCTAGTTTTGTGATGACCAGGTAACCCACAGTTATAACAGATCACATCCACAAAACTATCAACCTGTAAGATTTCCTTCTTCTTCAGGCCACTTGATGAAGCACTAGCATTGGTTTCCTTTTTCCTGGGCACTTCCTCATGTTTCTTAGCCTCCCAAGAACCAGATCCCCCACCAGTAGGGCGAGATGAGTTACCTTGGGGGTGATGATTCTGCTATTGTTGATTCCTATTTCTCTGGTTCATCTGGGTGTTGTTTGCTGCAGGAGGGCCATGAGGGCGAAACAGCCGGAATCCCATGTTGAGACCTAGATCCTGGTAGTAGTATGGTGGCGGCGGAGGGTACTCCTGGTACGGTGGCCACGACGGCCGCCGCCCCCTTCCCCTCCCCCTCCCACAATCCGCCATCAGCACCCGGTCTTCGATTTGCTTGAATCTCGGCTTGCTCCCCCCCCCCACCCCACGGTCCTTGCCCAAGCTTGATCAATTTGGCTGGTTTGAATCGGTCCTCGTAAGTTGCTGGGTAGCAATCCTCTTCCACAAAACTTCTCCCCCTCACCAAGTCACTTCTGATCCAGACGAGGAGGGAATTTCGCGCTGTGGAGGTAGGGTTTGGCGTTCCCCCATGTGGTAGGGGTGATTTGGGAATCTCCTAGAGTTGGCCGAAGAATTCCTCGATCTCACAGTCCCCTGCCGTTGGGTCCTTCTTGTCAGGCATTGACGGTTTCCATCTTCGATTTTGAACTGAGTTCTCCCGACCACCATTGATGGCTCTCGGAGCTTCCTGAGGTGTACTCCGAGTTGTTGGTGAAACCGGGCCGTCCCCCTCTTGAACCAATGATGGGATCTCCTCTAGATCATCCCCATTCAGTTGCTGCCTGCAAATCAGAGGAACAAAAGGGGGTAATCGGCGACCAGTTACCTTCACCTCACGCTTCTTAGGGATTTGCTTTTTGCGCGACGCCTCGATGAGGTCCTCCAGGTCGACGATGAGTGGCCGCGCGGCGGCGAGAAGGTCTCCTCCTCCTCGCACCCGTCCTCCAGCGGGAGCACCCGGAAATCCAAGCGGCGCGGCGATCCCCGTCACGGAGAGCTCGCCGCCACCGCCCAACCTGTTCCACGCGTCAGTGTCAGGCTTACCGTAAGTTTCTGCAATTTTTGTCAATGTTTCTGGAAGACCTTGCTGCTCGTTCGCCCATTGCCATTTACAAGAGTTCAGAGTTGAGAAGCTGATTCTGAGCATTTACAAGAGTAGGTGTTGCCATGAACAGAGAAGGCCGAGAACGTGATGCACATCGTGCGTGCTGGGGACCCAATTAGGCTACATTTTTGCTCTCCAGTTTCTCGTCAGTCGTCACCAATCTGAGCAGAGTTAGAGAGAGGTGTCTGTATAAGATCTGCATATGCGTTCATTATGTAAGACAGATGCGAAATTGTCACAGTAGCGATGATCTTTTAATAGCAGGATGCTCAAGCTCTATGCTATCTGCCTGGCTAGCTGACCTGATCATGCATGGTGAGATCTTCACATGAAACGAAGTGCAGAGCCGTGCGCTTATCGTTCATCGACATGGTGCTTCAGCGCGTCTTTCAATCAGCAACACAATTTACTTCCAGAATCCTTGTAAAAAAAAACTTCCAGAACAGCAGCGAGGTTCAACACCGATGGCATTAGCCATTACTAGGTATTAACGGATGCTGTTTCGATCGGCGCTGGCCGTGAGGGCTAGGCAGCTGGCGCGGTGACGCCGGGAACGGCATCCCCGGAACAGGCCGAGAGCTGCAGCTAGGAAATCCCCAACCCTGAACTGGGCCTCGCTCTGGAGGGCCAGCAACGCGAGCACCTGATGCGGCAGCACAAGTGTGGAGAAGCCGCCGCACCGTATCCGCCCACTGCCCGCCGTACGTCAAGGTCCAAGGTACGCCGCAATCGAACAGTCAAGAAATCGAAGGCTCCGTGGCCTCTCTCCAACGAGGGCGGCAGATCGGCGACTCATGACGTTGGAGCCGGGGAATCTGAATCTCCTCTGGATCAGAAGAGGGGAAGAGCCAGAAATAGGCCTTGATGGGGAAGGCGCGGGCTGGACCTTGCGCTGCCACCGGACGGGAGGTGAGGCGGCCATAGGCGCCGGCGGATCGTCGGAGGTGAGAACGAAAAGCCAAACGGCGGAGGAAAAGGGGTTTGTTTGCAAAATATGGATCCAGTATTTTTCATAAAACCCCCTGATTTGGATCGTGATTAATAGTCTCGATCCGATTTAGGGGGTTAAATGAAAAATACTGGATCGGTATTTACATAAATCCCCCTGATTCGGATCGCGACCAGTAATCGCGATCCAAATCAGGGGTTTTATGCAAAATATTTTTCGGTGTTTTTTGCGAAATCTCATCCGCCGGAGACATGGCGGCCGACGAGGCCGCGCTGCCGGCGGCGGGCGGCGACCATCGACGCCCCGCTCCCCCCTGCATGCCACGCCGCCTTCCTTGAGATAACGCGCCCGCAGCCGCGCCGTAACCGACACCTAGGCCTCACGGGCGCTGCTGTCTCCTCGACTCCTCGTCACCGAACCACCGCCTGCCCACCGGAGCCAGCCACCCCCGCCTTGACGCCACCAAGGACGAGAATTAGGAAGCATCGTGTGCTGCTCTCGTTACCATGGCGGCGCTGCTGTGCCCCCATCTGATTGTGACCCATGCCAATTTGTTCTGCAGTTTTGCTCCCTACGCGTTCTTGCAAGTCAGGTGTCAGGGTGTTCCTCTTGTTGCTGCTAAAGCTGGCCTCCAACATGAACTGCCTCAGTAAAAAAAAATCCATACTGCTCACCTTTGACGGGAGCGGAGGCGAACTGAATGAAAGTGACGGCACATGAACTGCCTCAGTAAACTGAAGGTGGAGAACATGCTTCAGAATTTTTTTCAGACAGCAAATTGCAAATTCAGAGTTCAGAGCTGAGGCCCTGATTTCGGCCATCTACTGATCTACAAGAGTGGTTCCTGTCGGCAGAGGATTGCACGGAACCTCAAGGGTTGTCGTTTGAAGAATTGCTTAGTTTATAATGTCAGTTATACAGGAATTTTTCCATGAACAGAAGGCTGAAGCCCACGCACATCTGACAGCAGTTCGAGGGAACAGGCAGACGCAGTGCTAGAATAGAATGGGATGTGCGCAAACAGATTCGAAAGAGAATGGGTACGCATCCACACGGAATGAATACATCTTGAAATCAACAACAAACCAGAGCCTTTTTCCAATAATCAAACTATCGATGTGTCCATATATTAGATCATTTACATTTTTTTCCCCTTCAACTCAAACAGAAACGTGCACAATGCTAGGCATTGCAAGACACCCTGAAACTATCACACAGAGAGAGACGCCCTGCTACTTCTAGGTGTTGGGCCCCCAGACGGAGAGGAACATGACGGTGCGCAGCGCCTGCTCGGCCCGCCGCCGCTTCTCCTCCTCCGCCTTCCTCCTCGCCGCCGCCGCCGCGGCGCTCACCCTGCCCGAGTCTACCGACGACCCGGCCGTCCTGCCGCCCCTCGCCATCGACGCCGACGACGAGGCCGACTGCGCCTTGTCCTTGACGGACCTGCCGGTGCTCTCCCGCACCGCCTGCGCCGCCCGCGCGCCCACCCGGCTCATGTACCTCAAGCTCATCGCCTTGCTCTTCTCCTCCCACACGAAACGAAATCACCGAAGGCTTCTTGCCTTTTTCTTCTTGGTTGGCTTTGTGGATTGATTGACATGGAGCGCGAAGAGGCACGGGTCCTTTATACTGCCGTGGATGGAAGCGGTGATGGGGAGGAGGAAGGCAGCGCCGCTGGGCTCTCTCTGCCTGTCTCTTTGTGTCTCTGGTGGGCGCGCGCGGAGCGTGGTTTATCTGAAACAGCGGGCGGTAGCTGCGGGAACCAGAGCACTCCAGAAGCCGGCGATCGCCGTCGCTTATCCTATCTCCATCCTCGCTCGCGTCACGTGTGACGTCGGCCGCGACGCGTTCTGCCTGCCGTGGCTCCGATAGATTACGAACTCTTTCGGAGGTACGACTGTACGAGCATAAGATATTTCTGACCGAACACGGTATCAGCCTTTGCCGTGGATGTCCCGTACGAAGAAAAAGAAGCCGTGCCCTCCTTTTCCTTTATTCTTGCGCGCGCTTTTTTAAGAAAAAAAACATGCTCTTTATTTTCCACAACTGATGAGGTTTTTCTTTATTCAGGACGAGAAGCAGAGGGACACATATTATTGCATCGCAAGGAGAAGAGTTGAGCTATTACATTGCATCAAAGTTTTTTTTTCTAGTTTTTCTTGTACATAAACATCTTTTGTTTCTGTTTCTTATTAGGCCCGGAGACTTTTCCCTACACTTTTCATTAAAAACAAAATTTATAATCGCCTGTGCGTGTCACTAGAAGAGATTTTGATGGCGTAGAACTCGACATTTTGGTGATCAGAATTATGGACCTAAATGAACCTTCATTGGTGCTTGATAGGCATGCTAAATTTATCTAAGTCAAACTTGAGATTGTAAATATTATTACTGTTCTTTTAGCTCGGTCAAAAACTTAAAATATTTTTCATTAGAACATATTCAGAATCTCTTGAACACGTCGTGCAGTGCAGGTGTGATATCATGTCTGGTTTAACATGACCCAACGAAATCGCTCACGTGACGGAGTGATTAGCAATTGTTTAGTCTTTTTGGGAGTGATTATCTGAATGGACATAGTCAAGAACAGCGGATAGCAAAACAATAATAACAAATTAATTAACATAAGGAATAAGGATAGTCCAGCCATCTGTCTGACAAATGGGTGGCCTCGCATCTGTTGAGTTTCTAACCCTGATTCAATTGCCCATATACATCTATCGATTCCCTTCCACCTCCGTTAAACTTGAGATTTACAGGAAAAATAGAGAGCAAAATGAGCAGTATCGGACGCTAACAGCTTCTGAAATCTGAACTTCACAAAGCGAAGAAAGGGCGCAGTAGCACTAACAGCAGCAGTGAACATCATTCTGAAATGGCTTCTCTTCTGAACTTTCTCAAACAGCAAGGGCAGGACGCGCTCTAGCTAAGATGAGCGATTTCCACCCCGTCGGGGATCTTGAAGGTGGCCGCCGCACCGAACTTCTTCCTCCCGTCCTCCCACTCGTCCTCGTCCTCCAGGCTGTTGCTGTCGTCGTCGTCGTGGCCGTGGCACGACGGGGAGGAGGGGTCGTTGACGCTCTTCGACTTGCACGGGTCATTGGCCAGCATGGCCACCTGGCGAAGGTGCGAGATCTCAACGACTACGGTGTCGTCCTCCTTGGGGAGAGGCTGCTTCCATGGCTCCCCGTCGATCCTCATGAATGTGTGCTCGGCGGCTCCTTTGTGAAACTCGAAACGGATTCGGTGGGCCTGAAAGTAAAACGAAGTCAGCAATGTTTGCACTGTACCAGACGTTGATACTCGATAGAGCAGAGTACTTCACCTGCGCTAGCCGGGTTCCATGGCCATTAGGTGCCAGCAAGACGAGCCCATGCCAGGCATCACGGAAACCAACAACCTCAATAAGGCCATCATCAACATATGGTGCAGTCAGGTCTCTCTGCATAATGCCATGAAAACTTATGGATATCTTCCTGTAGTAGGTCATCAGCACAACAACGAATTGGTAAAAGGTTTCAAGAAGGGCAACCCACGTCTTGTACTTTCCTCGTGCCAGGCGTGCCCCAAGGGTTAAATCCTCCCGAGAAACTTGGCAGGTTGAGGCAGATAATTGATCGAATGCTGAAAGAAGAGGGACAGAGTTCGTCAATCATCTTGGGAAGCAGAAGGGATTTCAGAGGTAGAAACTTAACTTCAAAGTGATACTGCTGACGGTGCAAAGGTTAAAGCATTATTTACCTGCGAGGAATCATAAGCTCTTCCCACTGGCCACCAGGTCTTTTCATGATCTTCACCTTAGCAAGTTGGGCAATGTTCCTGAAAGTGAGGTCAAGGAATACAGAGACTCTTAAAGTTGATGTGCAGAGTTCCATATACGGACAGAACTAGTGTCATCCGTAGTTCGATACTACACGGAACATTCTGGTAGCGAAAAGAAAGTATAGTAATATGATCATGATCAGAAGCATTGTAGCTGCATTGGTGACAAAGTACCTTGAGGAAGGATGGGTTAAAGAAGCAGCAAACCATCCTTGTTTAAGTCCAAGCTTAGCATATGTACCCTGCATCGAAGAAATGCATTATATGAACCATTATACACCAAGCGGATGGCGCTTGCAAATCTGAATAAACCATCAAGGAAATGAAAAAAAAGTTGTCTTATAAACAAAATTAAAAGGCAAATATACCTGATTTGTTAGCTGGTTTTTGAACTTCTCTGGATTTCTCTTCCTTTCAGAGTGGAATTTATAAGATACTTGTGCATCCATTCCTGCAGTATGTTTAGATTATGATGGTCATGGTTATTAACCTTTTCCAATATTCGAATCAAGATATACTTAATGATCTACTAGACAAACTGCCTATGATTCGGCACTGGGGCATCACAATTCCCTGATACTTAAGCAATGGTGAAAGTTTGCATATATCTACTGTATTATAAGGTACCATGCACAATGAAAAATTCTTGAAACAGTTTATGGTTCAAAGTGGTAGGTGGTGGTTGTCTGGGAACAGAAGGAACTCTTACCCATGCTAAAATAATTCCAGAATCCTCCACGGAATGTGTGGTAGCCCTCCTGAAAAAGCAAATAAATAAGATGCTGGTCTATATATGCCACTTAAAACTAGAGAGTGATTATCAATGACTGCTTTTACTGAAGTAACAGAAAAAAGATTGCATCTGAAAGATATTTCTTACCACATTGAGAGAGTCGCAGTCTGATACACGGTGGAATGCATGCAATGAATGTGGAAGATCTAAGGGAGCAATAGGATCACATGGGCCATCCTGTGGAATTCGCATCCTCATGATGATATGCCAACTGAAACAGAAAAAATACAAGCTAATTGGAGTGGGTCTTTTTCTATGCTGGAGAGGACACATTCAAATCTCGCTGTAAGATGAGTGGAACAACAATAGGAAAAAAAGCATAAAAATACTTCATCGGATGAGATAGAGGAAAGAGCTGACATAGTGTCACATGAAAAATATTATCTTTAATTCTTGTAAGCAAGATGGTACCTATCAATATTCATTTCCCTTGCTCCTTTTACTTGGGCCAGGAATGATTTTACTGCCACTTGATCAGTAGCTGGATTCTTTTTTCCCTGCAGTCAAATTAAAATTCAATATGTTTTCAAAAAAGTAAAACTTGCTATAGAATCATAATTCCTAAAGGACATGGCCATGGAACTAGCACAATTGCATAGGAACAACATTATACTAATTTATATTTAACAGGCACTTATGTTCAGGCCTAACAGTCTTCTTTAAAAAGAAGTTACAGAAAGCATTCATAAAAAGTGTACATTTCTTGTTACTAACTTTTATGGTTTTATTGTAAATGTCAAACAGTCAAACAAGAAATTTAACTTGCATATTCCTTAATTTTTCCAGACACACAAAAATATTCATCACACATTTGAAAATCTGTATGTTCAAACTTCAAAATAAACAAACACCACTAACATACCCATCCAAATGAGAAAGGTAGGTTGTTTCCAGTTCCTAGAGGCACAGTAGCAACTGGAGGTGGATGCGAAAGCTTAAGGTCACTAACAACTCCAAGCAGCCAACTTGCTGTGCCATCACCACCAGCAACCTGTTTCAAAGTTCCTTTGTTAATAAAAGGACATCCAAACAGAAATTCTTTTGGGGGTGTATAAATTCAAAAGTAGGTTACTCACAATTAGTCTCAAGCTCTCTTGAATTTGAATAGCAAGAAGGTCGCCGTTAGACTTGAGCTTTTCAAAGTTGCAGTATAATCTGTGCAGAACCTTATCAGGAGCCTCTTCTGAGAGATCAAAAACCTATGAAAAATTTGAGTGGATCAAATAATGAGAACATGATTAAAAGTACATTCGGTATTACAGGTTTCCAAACTGCTAGCCTCTTTACCTGTGCTTCATTGAGAAGTTCACGGTATGTTTTGATCAAACTGCTTCCCAATTGACCACCACTTCTAGAGTTGATGAAGACTACCACAGGACAACATGGCGCATTGTCAAGAATGATTTGTTCAGAGTCCGGTTTCAGTATGTAATCTGGGATGTAGTAGTCTGTCAGTGGCCCGCATGGACTGGAGCAGAAACCATTAGTTCCATTTCTGTGTAGATCCATCCTGTGAAATCATCTGAGTTAGTGATTATGGTTGATTTTCCCCCTTATTAACCTTACACTATGCAAGGCGAAAGCAGGAGAGGAAAGAAATTACAAGGCGCAGGAAAGTAAAAAGTGCTCTTAAATCTAAAACTAAATGATTTCACCATAAGAATCCCCATTACTTATTTACAGTATCTCACCAATTCTCAAATAAAAGCATGCAATCCACAGTTTATAGGAATCCTGATGCAGTATCCTTGATTACAGGAGGGAGTCTAAGAATTGGCTACAAGAAAAATACTGGAATGGAACAAGGAATATAACAATTTATTGCATTATGCCATAATCAAGACCACAGGGAGCAGCATTAACATCATGGTATATATGCATGTCCTGATTATATTTCCTCTGAAGCTGGTCTCTTTCAACTTAGGGTCGTCACAGTCACATTCTATGCGTGTTACCCTGTGTGTTGGTATCATGTAACAAGAAACAAAAAGCA
This sequence comes from Panicum miliaceum, assembly GCA_032594955.1. Taxonomy (NCBI): domain Eukaryota; kingdom Viridiplantae; phylum Streptophyta; class Magnoliopsida; order Poales; family Poaceae; genus Panicum; species Panicum miliaceum. The sequence goes on from CM064069.1 coordinate 2,893,414, forward strand.
GGATAAAAGATGACCACGTTCAGGAAAGGTGCCTTCTGCGAATAAAGACAGGAACCTATTGATTCTTTCTCATTATTGTAAAAAAATGATTCTTTCTCAGAAGGATAATCGTAATTTCTTCCAAAAAATGATTCTTTCTCATTATTGTAATTTCTTTCTCAGAAGGATAATCGTACAAAATTCCCAAATGGCCAAATCACAATGCCACCAGTTTTTCTTGGTAAAACAAAACAATGCCATTGTTCCCACAATGGAGAACAAAACTAACCGCATCACACTGAAATTGAGCGCAACTATGCAAAACAAGGCCCCCGGTCCATGGAAAGGAAGCACGCTTCTCGGGCACGTCGCCCATGTAATCACCACCGCATGGGAGGTTAGAGAAGAGCAGGAACCAACCAGCGGAAGCAGGCATGGATCGGGATCTTGCAGTGCAAGACCGAATTTCGAGTAGAAGAAAGCAGATTGTAGTTCAAACTTCAAATAGGGTGACCCAGAACAAGAAATCTCCAGGCGAGAATCAATGGCCACAAGATCCCCGTGAGACGAGAGAGATAGGGAGCGCAGAGGTGTTCGGTTCCATGGATTTTACCTGCGACCTCAAGAATAGGGGGCGTCCCCCGCGTGCTCCCGTGTGGATTGGCTCCTTGAGGACAAGAATTCGGTGGTTTTTGGTCCCGCCGAGAGCCTGAGAGGATTATTAATAGGGAGGGGGAGATGGCGGCGAGGGGAGGACGACGAGGAAGCAACGGAGAAAGAGAGCGACCCTGCCTGCGTTCCTTCCACGGTGCTCGGCATTATTGTCCATGCCATCCATTGGCACTTGCCTTGGCACGTGATGGCAGCATTACCTTAGCGTTCTGACTTTTCTTTTCCCCGCTTTATTTTTCGTGTGTGCAGGTTAACTTATCAATAGCTCCTTCTTGCCGCGAACGGGCCTGTGAGCAGTTGGTCTGTACGACCTCAGCAGCACCCGGCACATGATGGCTCAGGTTCGATCTCTGATGGTGATGAATTCTGGTGGTTTATGCAGAATTTATTCCTGGATTTGGGTACACGTGCGCGCGCCACCGCGCGTGCCTCGTGTGCGTTGATTTTGTTCCTCGGAGCTTAAAAAATTGCACTGGAAAGCAAAAAAGAGGGACTGCAAAAACCACTCTGCTTACTAACAAGAAACAAGATGGATGCTCACCAACTGCAAATATCTGGAGTTCGCAAACATCATCGTCGCCACGATAGAGGAGGGGGACCGAGGGGACGACGAGGAGAGGGTCCGGTGGCGGCGGCAGTTGCAGCGCGAGGGTTCCAGTGAGGGTCCGGTGACAGCGACAGTTGGAGCGCGAGGGTTCTAGTGCCGGACAAATAAGAGTTAAAGTGAATATGCTGTATATAAGTGAATTACGCTCACCCAGTGAATATGCTGTATATGAGTAATTTCAGTGCCGAATAAGAGTTAAAGTGAATATGCGGTAGGTGAGCCTGAACCCAAGATCTACAGAAATTCCTGCCGAGAAAGAGCTACAACCTACAAGGTTTATCACAAATATAGCATCCGCACAAAATGGAAAAAGGATTGCATGTATAACAAAGGAAATGGCTACACATGCTACAGGACCTAGGACCAAAATTGTATGACTTGTGGTGATACTGTGTGATGCATGTGTGAATCTATAACCCCTGTTTTGGACTTCTCTTATATATATAAAAAAACAAATTCTTTTGATTCCGAGTATACAATTGTCCATCTATGAGATCCAAATCTGATTTCAGAAATTATATTGCAGAATTGAACAAAGGTAGATCTAATGGCTCCTATGCAGTTCATATAACATTTAATGGTACCAGCTTGTAGTTTTCAAACCGTGAGATTGCAAACGACTAGCTAGCTTATGTAGATCCAACGTGTACCTCGACTAGTATTATTCCATTCCATAAAAATACTACTTGAGTTTTTCCTTGAAAACTTGGTAACCCAGCTCTCGTTGACCATCACAAACAAGGGGGCAAGGCCATGTAACCATTTTCTGTATCTGTTCAACCGTGTTAAGTACTGGCGGTCCACAACTACTCCAGATGAAGCTCTCAACTAGAAGGCGGCACTGGCGCCCGCTGCCACTACTCTAGAAGAAAAACGTGACGAAAGCCAGCTCGCAGTTGCCAGTTGCAGACGCAGCGACCAATCAGTCCTGGTCGCCATGGCAGCGGTGGATAGTATAGTCGCTGCTCAGGAATCAGGACGTAACCGTAAGTAACCACCGTCCCCTGCGTGTCTCGTCGTCGCAAACAAAAGTGTAAAATGGGAAAGACGGGCGCGGATCCGATCCGATCCGATCCTTGGCCGCTGACATGTGATCGCCAGAACCGAGGGGTTGGAGTGGACAGACAAGTGGGCGCGTGGTTTGGGTTGGGTTGGTGCGATGCGACCCCCCAGGGACGGGGATTCCACTTCCAGACGCCGCGCCGGTGTGAAAGTGAAACGGGGACGAGGCGCGGACGCGTCGTCCGTCCTGGCGCGCGGAACTTCCATTCCATTCCAAGCCCGCCGATTGATCGGCCAACTCCGGCCATTTCCTCGTCTCCGGCTTTGAATCTCCGGTCAGCTTCAACCCGTTTGATCTGACGAGTCGACGCGTCTGGGCGAGTCGTCCTAGCAGCGCCGGCCGTCGAGTGGGGTGGGTGGCACGGCGGCGACGGCGACGGCGACGGCGCACGGATGCTTAGCCGCGTTGAACTCCGCGAGTCCGTCTCTCAAGGCTCGGAAATCCGTTTACTAGGCGGAGCAACGGGAAGGATTTTAAACATCGCTCCGGCCTCCTCCGGATTGGATGGTTCCTTCAAGCTGCTCGAAGACAAAAACAGCTACTACGGCTGCTCTGCTCATGAAGAATCTGCTACGTCTCATCCAAACCAACCGAATTGATCCACCGGTGCTTCCCCTGGAACCACGGCACACTGGATTCTTTGTGGGATTTTTCTTTTGGTTTTCGTTGAACCTAATCGATTTTTTGTTGTTTGGTTTGATGAATGGAGCAAGACAATCCACCACCATCTTGTCCCTTTTGAGCACATGGCAGAGGGGATGACATGTCCCCACAACAATGATGAAGAGATAAGATGGTCATAAAACTGTCATGTTCCCTCGTTTATTGCATAAGTTAGTTTTTTTCATCGGAATATTCTGCTTGGCTTCTTTCAGCTTTTTCCGACTTGTTTCAGCTTATTCCCTCTCACAGAATACTATTAAACCAGCCGAAATTCAGCGTGTTGAATAGAGTAGCTGGCTTGCTGCTAAGATGGACGGTGCGTCCTACTTCAATCAAAAACACGCCGAATTCATGTCCTCTCACAGTCACTTGACACGGATGGCCCGGGAGAAGGAATAGAGGAATGTGCTCCAAGGCCCTTCTTTTTCTAAAAAAGAAAGAATCCCAAGGCCCCTTCTTCACTGGAAACAGCAAATTTCAGTTCTGGCCCATTTCGAAAAGCATATTCAGTTCTGGCCCATAATGATCCCAGTCGACATGGCCCATTGGAGCAGCCAGGCCCTATGCCATACAAAAGCTGGGCCATCCAAGAAGCACGCCGTGAGCGGCGGCGAGCCGGCGAGGTCGACGACGGCTTCGATCGAGGCCTAACCCACCCGCCCGCGGCCTGCCGGAGACTGGAGGAGAGTTCCAGCCGGCGATGATGAGGATGGCGGCGGCCGGCCTAAGGGCGACCACGTCGCCTCTCGAATCCTCTACTGCCCCGACCACCGGCCCGGCCGGGAAGGCCAAATGCGCCATCGGTAACAGGGTAACCACCTATTTCACCCCCACCATTTGCGCAAAATTATATTTCTCAAAAATTGTTTCATTTAAGATCATCCTCCCTCTGCCTGCATGAAGATTGAGGAGACCCGCAAAAAAAAAAAGAAGATTGAGGAGGATAGTATGTCAAAATTAAGTGTCAGCTCCACACTGCTTTTACGCAGACTGTACATTACCCAGGTGCTGGGATCAGGACTTACGAGCGTCTTGTCAGCAGACTCTGATGGTACATTATTGCTGCAAGGCATACACATCCCGCGTCTGAAGTTTCAGAGTTGGTCATCCAGAACGGGTCATTGGGGTTATCCCAGCTTATTTTTTTGCTTCCTGGTTTGCCGTGTATGTCCCTGTCAAAACTCTATCTTAACCTACTGATGGCGCGTTCTTTACTTCTCTAAGAAGATACGCGTTCGCTGGTGGCATTGACATGTAATGTTATCTCGCAGTAGTCAAATTTAACCACATAAACAAGTACAGACTCTTCAGTAATTTCGTCTAAGCCAAGATGTCAAACAAGATAAATCATAACATCAAATGAACTAATGGTTTTATTTTTTTTATCATCATGCGGCATTATCTAGTTGACAAAATGCTTCTATTGAAAAGGGAGCATTAGCAATTTATTGTCTTGCAAAAGTCATGCAATTTCCTGTTTGACGTGCATCCATATTTACAAAGCATAAAAGCTTCACCAGTTCAGTGTATTGGTAGTTTGGTACTAGCTTCGCAGATTGGCATCATGTATTTCTGTGTGTTTGGTTTCCTGAAGAGGCACATCATCAAGCAAATAGGTGATATGATGTTTTCTGCCTTATTCTTATATGCATCTGGACTTCATTTTTCTTCTCCTTTTTATTTGTTTCTTATGAAGCTATGTCCGAAATTTGCAGTGAATAACCTCATTTTTCGCTTATTATTATCGGCTTCTTTGAATGGAATTGTATGATAAGATCTTTCACTTTTGTATCAGCATATTTTTTAATCTTTTCTTATGATGAGTCTCCAACCTGCTGTTGCTCAGATTATGAACTTTGCAGGTTCGTATCTGATACTAAACTTGCAGGTTGATATTTGATATAACCTTTTGTGTCAGTGTAATTTCCATGGCAGAAGATTTTTAGATCTCACTCATTGTTCAATTTACTTGCAGATTTATAATTGATACTAAAGAGTATGTTTGTTGAACTGTTCACCAAATTGCAGGCGTGCGGAGAATACGAAAACCATTTCAGACTGCTGGAGAAGCTAGATCAATATCAGCTGCAGATGATAACATATATGAAGATGATTCAGTGAAAGGATCTCTGAGCTCACCATTAGTTGAGTTCAGTACTGTTTATTCAGCAACGAACAATTTCAGTGAAAAGCTTGGCGAAGGTGGATTTGGGCCAGTTTACAAGGTGGAGTGTTGGATAATTCATATACTTTCTCCAACTGTTGTAATATGGTTGAATGTTTAATTAATTCTTTCCATCTTGGTGATATGATGAAGTAAATAGCTGGATAACAGTGGATCCATGATACTATCTCCAGGGGATACTACCAGATGGCCAAGAGATTGCTATTAAGAGGCTATCTAAAAGCTCTGGGCAGGGATTGGAAGAGTTCAAGAATGAGGTGATGGTGCTATCCAAGTTGCAACACCGGAACTTAGTGAGGCTTTTTGGTTGTTGTATTCATGGAGAAGAGAAGATGATGTTGTATGAATACATGCCCAACAAGAGTCTTGACTCATTTATTTTCAGTAAGTTTCAGTTTGTTTCTTGCAGTTCTGATTATACATGCATATTTTACAGAGTAAGCCAGTAACTGAAATTTTCTATTAACATTTAATACTTTCTACATCAGATGAAAGTAAGAGGCCTGTATTAGGTTGGAAATTACGATACAAGATTATTCAGGGAATTGGAAGAGGGTTACTGTATCTTCATCAGGATTCCAGGCTGAAAATTATTCATAGGGATCTCAAAGCAAGCAATATTTTACTAGATGATGATTTCAACCCCAAGATATCTGACTTCGGCATGGCTAGAATTTTTGGTGAACACCAGCTTCAAGACCTTACTCGTCGAATTGTTGGAACCTAGTAAGGCAGCTTCTCATTTCTGGCTACGGTATAGTTGGACATGGAGTCCCATGGTATAACTGAAATTGTATTCATCTGCTTCTGTAATTATTCGTTCGGTGCTGCTCACTAATTGTATCTTCAACCTTTTAAATCTTACTGGTTTGCTCAGATAATAGACAAATTAACTCCCCTTTTAGTTGACATTACATCACCTGGCATAAGTTAATGCGCTAAAATATGTGGAATGCAGTGGCTACATCTCCCCGGAGTATGCAATGGAGGGTAAATACTCTGAGAAATCTGATGTCTTCAGTTTTGGCGTATTGATCCTGGAGATTGTGAGTGGCCGGAGGAACAACTCTTTTGTCGATGAAGAATGGTCAATGAACCTCTTGGGCTATGTAAGATAGCACTTTCTCCTACACCTCACCTTATCGTCAAAGTTGCAAACAATCATGATTTTTTGCTTGCCGTCTCTCATTCACAACTTACATTCCAGGCATGGACCTTGTGGAAGGAAGGCAGTGTCTCAGAGCTTATTGATCCGCTGATGGGCACCACATACACTTATGATGAAGTGTGGAGATGCATTCAGGTGGGTCTCCTGTGTGTGCAGGAGTTACCAGCTGAAAGGCCAACCATGTCCTTAGTGCTCAGGATGCTGAGTGGTGATGTTACAATTCCGTCTCCAAAGCAAGCTGCATTTTTTGTGGGAAGGGTTCCTCATCTTCCTACGGATGACAACTATACTGGGTCAGGCAATCGATTAACGTACACAGATCTTCAGGGCAGATAGTCTCACTATTTCAGGCTGCTGAAGTTTCGTACTTTATTGTACGTGGCCTTGCTTTGTATTGCTAGATCTTTTGTTTCCCTACTCTTCCTTCCTATTACAAAGATTGTACTTGTACGCAATACTTAGTTCAAGTAGTGCTCGGCAGTATAGTTTTACCTTTAACTCGTGAACTATAATGTGTATTTGGGAATTTTGATTGTGTATATGTGTGAATGATTTAAATCATACGAGATTGTTGTGAACTGATATCATGTTGTTTTTGAGGGATCTTTTTTTTTTTTTTGAAAACTATGTTTTTGAGGGATCGAGTCTGATGTTTGGGGCTTTGGGCCTAGTCCGGCCAATTAACTACTCTGCAATGACACGGCTAGCTTAATAAAAAAAATACAAAAATAAATGGTCAAGCGAAGCACTGGTTTCATATGTGGGCCTTACTTTCCTATCTTATTTTGTATTTTATCTGCATAGTTATAAAATGAGCGAAGTCAAAACTTTGGTGCTTGCAAAAATGGTCAAGTTGCATTGCCTTGGATTAGAAGGCATTCAGTACTTCACAGGCTCGCCAAAGCATAGAGATTGTAGAAAAAATGGTAAAGCTATACAGTTTACTGGAAGGCTGGCTGTTGTATGCGACGAACTCAGGAGAGATGGTGAATTTGTTAGGCCCTACTAGTGTTGTAGAGTGTAGTTTCTAAAGCAAGTATCTTTCTTATGTGTCGGTATAAACATCACCTATAAACACTATAGGTTGAGACTGCCCTCACAGTTCCATGACACCAAAACCACAAGAAAGCTCAGCATTTATTGCTCAGCCAGTCATGCTCCTCGGTAGAGTCAGGGCCACGTGGTAGGAGTGTATTCTACCCTCTATCCCCTAAATACACCAATAATTACAGTAAACTTGCCAGCCACCTTTTGATCACAACAATAATTGATGGGCAATATATGATTATTGCTCGTATCTTAATTCATATGCATAAGTTCAAATGAGCTTACGATTGTGAATTTGTGATATGAGGAAGCAAGAGATACTTCCAGTCAACGTTGTCAAACGTTTGACTTTTCCAGCAATCCATGTACAATTGGCAGTAGTATACTGTGCCAGCACCTTCTCAAGATGGGAACTCGATTGTAGTAAAGCATGTTGGGATCATACGTATATATATAGCCGTCAATGCCGCATGACGACCTTGATTGCTCAAGAGCAAGAAGCAGCCATCAACCATGAGCTTAATGGCCAGCCATGGCTATCTCTGCCTCTGTTCCTTCTCGGAACAACAGCCGCCACCGGCATCGCCAACATGTTGGACCACGCGCGGCCGCAACATCACTGACGGCGAAACGCTCGTCTCGGCCAGTGGGTCGTTCACGCTGGGTTTCTTCTCTTCCGGCGTGACCACCCGGAGGTACGTTGGGATCTGGTTCTCCGTGTCGGAGACCACCGTGTGCTGGGTGGCCAACCGGGAGCGGCCCCTCAATGACACTTCCGGCGTGCTGCTGCTCAGCGACACCGGGAGTCTTGTCATCCTAGATGGCTCCGGCCAGGTCATTTGGTCCTCGAACTCAGCTGGTGCCACTTCGGCGGTGGCGCAGCTGCTGGAGTCCGGCAACCTGGTTGTCTTCCACGACCAGAACAGCAGCGCCGTCCTGTGGCAGTCGTTCGACCAGCCATCGAACACCTTGCTGCCTGGCATGAAGACCGGCAAGAACCTGTGGGCCGGAGCCGAGTGGTACCTCACGTCGTGGCGATCGGCCGACGACCCGGCCCCGGGGCCCTACCGGCGAGGGACGGAGACGAGCGGCGAGCTGCCGGAGAACGTCGTGCGGCACGGCGGCGCGAAGAAGTACCGCACGGGCCCGTGGAACGGCCTCTGGTTCAACGGCGTCCCCGAGATGCCGTCGTACGCGGACATGTTCGCGTACCAGCTGACGGTGAGCCCCGGCGAGGTCACCTACGGCTACCGCGCCAAGGCCGGGGCGCCCTTGTCGCGCGTCGTGGTCACCGAGGACGGCGCCGTCCAGCGCCTGGTCTGGGACCCCAGCAGCCGGGCGTGGAAGACCTTCTACAGCGCGCCGCGGGACGTGTGCGACGCGTACGCCCGGTGCGGGCCGTCCGGCCTGTGCAACGTCGACGCGGCGTCCACGTCGTTGTGCGGCTGCGCCGAGGGGTTCCGACCCGCGTCGCTGGCGGCGTGGCGCATGAGGGAGGCCACCGGCGGGTGTCGGCACTACTACATAAAGTTTAACGGAGGCGGGTGAAATGCCTTTGCCGAGGCGGGCAGCGAACTGCGTCGGACAAAAGATCACGGTTAATCGTGATCTTTACCGCAACGGTCGTCCAACTGTCTCAGTTAGACAAACATTTTAACATAACTGCATCGGTTTAATAAAAAAGTTATAGCTTTTTTAGTGTTTCATTTGGTGTTAGGGGTAAAACAGTTATTTCATATTATTTTTAGCACCGTTACCTTCTCAAACTAACGGAAGTGCTAAAATTCAAAATAAATTTCTTTTTAGAGCCAAATAAGCAAGTTCAAATGAAAAGAGATCAAGAAACTAATTTACTCTTTAAAGTCGTATCATTAGGCTGAAATTTAACGGGTCCCAAACACAAAAAAGCAGCCCAACCACATACGAGCCCACTAACAGCCCACCCACCCCTGCCTTCACTGTTCTCTCGCCACGACGGAGGCCGCGAGCCCGGATGAAGCGCTCATAGGCCCAGGCCCAGCGACCAGGTAAGTGCGTGAGTTTTTTTATCACAGTTTTTTCTTGACGCATCTCATCTGGGTACAGCTGTAGTATTTGTTCATACACGTACACGCATACCTACTCTACCCATGCACACCTCATTCACACCACTATACGCGTACAAACAGCCCTACAACTACACTCAGAACTGAAGACCGCGTCCTTTTAGAGATCACCGGAATCCACCAATACTCCGTAGGCGATGGACGCGTCGCATTCTTTTGTGGCTCCACACGTGAGATGCTGCAGAATTTATTGGGAAGCACTGTTACCGGTGAGAACGCCAGCGACCAACCTGGGGTTCGAACGATGGTGGGAAGCGTGCCCACTGCGAGTTAATGTGGAATAGTAGATGGAAACAACGGAGCAATTTTTGATGCTAAAATTGTACACCCAATTTTTTGATGATATTTTTTCTAAAATTTAGTTTTTAATAGTAAAGATCCAATCTCTCCAAATTTTTATTCCTTTTTAACCTCCCTATTTGGATCATTTATTTAGAACTAATTTTAGCTAACTATACCTACCCCCCTGGATTCAAACAGAATACGCATCAGTCTTATTGTTTGAAACTAAGTATACCATTTGTTGGGTGCATATTTCTCTCGTCTTCTTTCTCTCACTTCGAATTCATCCAATCGGCCTATACAATTAGGAGGTCGGTGCCATCTAGATTATAGTGGCAACTAGCCACAACTTAATTTAATACAGTCCCATGCTGGTGGTCAGAACTTCTGTTGCAGTTCTTCAAATTGGCCCCAATCTCATCCTGCACCGTCGGTCCTGGTTTGCTTGATTGACTTTTTTTTTAGGAAATTTGCTTGATTGACTTGACAACGAACGTAGTACTTGGTTCCAGGTGCCTCTTGTCCTATCCCTTTCAAATTCTCAAAGCTTCTGCAGCTACTTGGTACTTCCAATGCCGTTCTAATGTAGGATACCACATCCAGTGATGAGTCATAAGTTCAAGACTGGTTCCTTCCTACCAGCCATGCATTGAGTAGGCAATTTACGCAGATTATTTTATATGATTAATTTACGCAGTTTTTTAAAATGATTATGCTATGTTTATGGTTTGAACGAGTATGCCAATCTTCCTAACCCCGGAATTAATTGAATCCGCTAAGAGTATATTTTGCTATGTTCATAGTAAATGACTAAATGCACGGCACCTCCATGATAATTGTTTTACTAGTACTTCTCCCGTTTCAAATTGTAGGTCGTTTTCGTAAATCTAGATACATAAATTTTGCTATGTATCTTGTATCTAGATATACAATATGCCTAAATAAATAGCAAAAACTATGTATCTAGATTACCAAAGCGATCTGCAATTTGGAACGGATGGAGTATCTGAAATATATACAAATTTCATGTTAGGAAGTTGCTCTTTCGTGATAGTAGTGACATCGTTTCTTAATCAGTAAAGCTTTCTGACGGAGTGGATACCACGGACACCCCTAAGTACGGATTCAGGGGACTAATCGCCTTAACCGTACGGCTCAGCTTAATAAGGCCGCCACGCAACCACAAGCGACTCGGCAACTAAAGGACATCGACAGTCCAACGACGGGCCCAGACAAGGGGCGCGAGCTACTTTGTCCGCCCCTCACGGGGGAGCAGTGCCTCATCCAACCACTCCGTCTTGCCCAACCCCTGCATGGAGAACTCCGGCTCACCTGTCACCGTGCCTTTAGGGTCGGAACGGCCTGACCCCAGTGGGGAGAGCCCCGCTTTGCCCGGCCCCAAGGGTCCGGGCTTTGACATTCCCAAGGACGTGGGGTCCCCAGGGTCCTACAGAAGTAAAATCATCACGTCGGAGCTCAAACCTTTGACACGAGAACAGGCGAGGGTACGACCCGATGCAACCTCCGGAGGTGACAGGTCATGACAGTAGGCGCTTGCAGCCTTCTATACCAGGGCTTAAGCCAGAAAACGCGCCGGGGGCTCACGCCGCATCAGAGTGCACGTCGCCCGGCGTACTGGGGGCCCGCGCCGCCTGACCTGTTGGGGCGCACGTCGCCCGTCGTGTCGGGGAGCGGCACATGGACACCCTCATCGTCATCTACAGGGCCAGCGGGCTCGCGTGAAGGGAAGGAGAAGCAGCGGGATCCCAAGGATTTTCCGCTACTAGTTTCCTTCTCTCTCCCTCTAGTGTATTCGACCCATTTCCTTTGACCTATAAAGGGGGAAGGAGGACCCCTAGCGGAGGGGAATGAACTCACGCACATGCACACTCACACACAGTTCTCACACACCTTACCAGACTCCCATTTCCTCCCTCACCTGTTTGTAGCCCCTACTACAAACTTAGTGCAAGAGCCCAAGGAGCTCAAATTAGATGTAGGGATATTATGGCCGAACCAGTATAAACCCCTGTGTCACTCTTGCATACCATCCGAGCCAGACACCAAACACAAATTTACTAGTCGGCGGTTCGAGACACCGACACTTTCTATTTACTCGGGAAAAAAAAAACAAGATACATCCTTGTGGATGGGAGGAAAATCACACACCATTAAGGAACTAAGTGAGGCACCTAAACTGAAAGGATTTCTCTAGAACATCAAAGCTAAAAAGATCAATCTATCTCACAAATCACTCAATAACCCAATACAAATTCACACGTGCTAGAAAAGTCACCACCTATGTGAGATATACAGAATAGCTGCTGCGTGACGTGCCAGATGCTTCCTGCGTTGAGCGATCCGCTGCTTCGTTAAGAGGAGACTCGGTTTTGCTGTCCAACACTGGCCTCTTAGGCGCACGGATCTGTAAACTGTTACTGTTTAGCATCGCAACTACTGCAGACATGGCAGTCCTGTCATCAGGCGATTGTTGCACGCAGAGAAGGCCTATCTGTACGCATCTCTCCAGCTCAAATAGGAGCTCAGGCTCCGGTTGGGCCACGGCTGGATCAAGAAGGTCGCTGATCGTACCTTGGTTCCAAGATTCCCAGGCCTAAAAAGTGGTAACAACATATTATATATGCCCATTTCATGAACATATATATGGGATGAGAGGATGGTATTATTACAGAGTTTTCTTTTGTCAGAAATGTCGTACTCACATCAGGAAGGAGCGCTGGGGTGGCTGTGTTCCTTTTCCCACTGATTATCTCCATCAAGATGATCCCAAAGCTATACACATCACACTTGAGTGTCAGGTGCCGCTCGCTAGATAAATACTCTGGAGCCGTGTACCCCCTTCAGTGAACAGAAAACATGTCAATCAATTGAGGCCCCTCACATGCTGTTATGGAATTTTGTCTTGCAGTTTAGAATGAAATGCTTAGGTAGTATTTTTTTTATCCTAGTTAAGAAATGTCATTTGCATGCTTTGTTTATGCTACAGTTGCTGTTAGTCTCGTTGAACCTATAATAGGGTTTATTTGTATTAGTATTCATCATTGACTTTATTCGGCTTGTCTGCTTTCGGTTTATTCTCTCTTATAGAATACTATTGAACCAGCCGAAATCTGCCTGCCAAACAGAGTGATTATAGTTATGTAGTATGTTCTAGATGTATGATTAGTAAATATTTCCTCAGGTGCATTTTACTAAGCTCCTTTGGATGGTAATGATAAAATGAGGCAATGGATGTGATCAAATAAGTAGAAGTCTAACTCCAAACACACATGATTTGAAACACTAGCTGAGTGGTTGGGGTTTGAAGCATACGCTGATTTTATTAGTGTTGGATCTGTCTCATCAACAACGAAAAGTTTGGCGGTGCCAAAGTCTGCGATCTTAGGCCTCCAATTGTCATCCAGAAGTATATTGGATGATTTTAGGTCCCTGTGGATGACTTCCTCGCTTAGTCCATGAAGATAAGCAACGCCTTTGGCAACCCCACGAACTATTTCCAGCCTTCGATCCCAATTTAGCAAAGCTCGGAGTCTAGGATCCCCTCCTGTCAGTTCCATAGAAAGCATATGAGAGCTTCAAATTCACATGAAGATTATGATCATTGGTACTAAGTGCAACAAATAACATTAAGTACCAAATATGTAGATGTTCAAGCTCTTGTTCTTCATGTACTCATAGACTAGGATTCTCTCCTTCCCATCCTGGCAGTAAGAAAGGAGCTGAAGAAGGTTGCCATGCCTGAGCTTTGACATCACTCCCACTTCTCTCATGAAAGCATTACCGCCTTCATCAGGAGGAGAAGACTGTATGAGTCTCTTCACAGCAACTTTTCTACCATCAGGTAAATGTCCCTGGTGATTTGTGCAACCTGATGTCATGCTGCCGACTTTTTGAACAGTAAAGTACAGTATATACTTCGGTCCAAGACAAATGTTGCGACAGAACATGAGTGATCAAGCACTGAAAACCATCAGAACATGAGTACGAACCTCACCTCATATACGATTCCGAAGCCACCACGACCAATGATGTTGCTTTCAGAGAAATCCCCAGTAGCCTTCTTCAAACTAGACAGTTCAGAAGAAGGCACGGTCGGGGAAGGAGTAGTACGCTGAATAAAACCATCAGGGGTAGTTGGAGCTGTAGGTAGGCAGAATAATATATACTAGCTATGAGGAGCGGCAATACTCGAGATGCAGTTAGAGATTAGCATTACCACTTTGCCCTTCGTTTTCTAATCTTAGATTCTGAATCAACAGGGAGAGCAATAATTTACCTGTGTTCGAAGGTCTCCGGCGCCGGCGCCTCCTAATCACAACCAGGAGCAAGAAAGCAACAAGAAGAATCCCGACGAGGGAACCTACGGCACCAATGACGGGGCCAGTAGGAAACGCCCGGGACCGTGACGGCAGCGACGGGGGCAGGGCCGCCGCCGGCGGCGGGAGCTCAGACTCGGCCAGCCTCAGGTAGAGATCCTGCCCTCTGTCGACGTACCGCATGTCCAGCAGATCATCGGTCCACATGATGCAGCCGCTGCCATCACCGCCGGCGCTGATGTCCGCGGCGGCGTAGGCCAGGCACGAGCAGTTGGCGAGGCACCTCGCCCTGCACTCGTCCACCGTGATGCCGGTGTCCACCGACGCGTTGTGCGTGTCCGGAAGCTTCACTCCGGACACCGGCACGAACCCGTCCGTCGTGGCCCCACCCGCACAGCTCAGCGCCACGTTCCGCCAGCATCTGCCGGCGATCCTCGACGGAGACGCCAGGACGAACCCCCTGATGCAGCCGCAGAACGACGCCGCCGCCGCACTGACGTTGCACAGGTTGAACGCCCCGCACTTGCCGTAGGCGTCGCAGACGTCCCTGGGCCCCTGGTAGCTGGTCTGCCATGCCCGGCTGCTCGCGTCCCACACAAGGCGCTTCACCTCGCCGTTTTCCGTCAGCACGACGTAGGTGAAGGCGGCGCCGGGCTTGACGTTGTACCCGTAGGTCACCTCCCGCGGGCTGATCACCATCTGGTACTCGAACAGGTCCTGCTGGTAGGTCAGCACCTCCGGGATGCCGCCGAACCGCACGCCATTCCAGGGGCCCGTGCGGAACGTCTTGGCGTTGCCTTGCCATACGATGTTGTCGGGCCGCCCGCTGGTGTCCAGCACGCGGCGGAAGGCCCCCGGCGACGGGTCGTCGCCGGAGCGCCACGACGTGAGGTACCACTCGTCCCCGCTCGAGAAGTCCTTGCCCACCTTCATGCCGGACAGCATCACGTTGGACGGGTGGGCGAAAGAGTGCCACAGGACAGTGGTGCTGCCAGGGTTGCGCACGACTAGGTTGCCGTTGTCGAGCAGCTGCGCCTCCACCGGAGATGTTCTGCTGGAGTTTGATGACCATGCGATCCGGCCGGAGCCGTCCAGCAGGAGAAGGCTCCCCGTGTCGCTGACCATGAGCACGCCGGAGTTGTCGTTGACGGGGCGCTCGCGGTTGGCCACCCAGCAGACGGCGTCTCTGGACACGGTGAACCAGATGCCGAGGTACCTCTTGGTTGACACCCCGGGGGAGAAGAAGCCCATGGTGAATGCGCCGTTGGCCGAGACGAGCGTCTCGTTGTCGGTGATGTTGCGGCCCTTGCTGAACGTGTCGGCAACGCCGTCGGCAGCGAAGGCCCTGGGAGGAACTAAGAAGAAGGAGATGATGAGAAGGCCAAGAAGGTGGCTGCAGGTTGTTTCCATGGCTTATTAGGATGGCTCTTGCTAAGCGCCGCGAGCTAGACGTGGATGAGGAAGAAAGCTTAGAGCCGCAGGCATAATATGCTTGGTAGCTGAAAGTTTTGTAGCATTATATATCTTTTTTAGTTTCTTCTTGGTTTGTAGCATCTTGCATAAGAGATGAGATTTAGGACATTACAATTCCAACTGGAATTATTGCAAGTCAATTGGCTACTTGCAATTCTTTGAACGCAATCCTGTTTGTTCTACTATACGTTCCATATTTCTATTCTTTGGGCCCGATCAGATGACATTATAATAGCAAGAACCGATCCATGATTGACGTTTCACGACAGACATATGAGGTCAGTTTGTTTGGTTGACTTTTAGTTTAGTAGAATTGATTGGATTAGATTCTCAGTTTACTGAGGCAGCTTAAGAAAATCATGTCAATATATGATCCCTCCCATTTACTGGATGGCATGAAGCTTTACTACATGACAAATACTAGTTCATGTTGCTCAAAGTATTACGGTGTAATTCATGGAAATTTGGTTATATATGTATCCTTTTTGATGTAAGAGATGCAACTTTGCCTAGCAAATTTGGAATTTGTCATTTTTCTAGGGGATGTCAATTTCAGAGATAAAGGCAACAAAGGGCAGGGATAGAGCACCTAATATGACTTGCCACTCGCAACAGGTGGTGCTAACAGCAAAGTATTCTAGTTGATCATGAAATTGTTCAATTGTTCTGGACAGAGTATCACGATTCCTATCTTTAATATATAGAAAAAAGTTCAGTTTACACCCTCAAACTATCGCAAATGTCTAATTTTTAACCTTCAACTGCAAAATCGGATAACAGAGACCATCCAACTGTCGAAACCGGACAAATTTAGGCCTTAGGATGATTTTTGAAGGTGGTTTTGTATTTCTTTTAAAAATTAAAAAAATATAATTATATCTAAAAAATCAAGACTAATTTTTAAATTAGAAAAATATGAAACTAGTACCAAAATTTTTCTAAATATGTAACTGTTGGCGCTAAAATCGGTCGGATAGGAATCGGCCGATGGGTCTTCAGCGTCGGACACACGACCCGGGAGAATCTGCTTAGCTCCTGTTCGGGTTATCGCCCTGGTGCGGTTCGCGCGGCGTGCCAGTCAATCTGACCTGTTGATTGACAAGGAAATAGAGTATTAAATTCCAGGCGCGTCGATCGGCTGGATTTTCGATCTGTCCTGAGGAGCGCGTCGGCGGCAAATCGGCCGATTTGCTGTAGAGATGATCGGCTATGGGTCAGCCGATGATCGTATAGTAATTGTAAAGAGAACTGCTAGAGCAATCTAAACAATTACTATAGAAACAACACTTGAAACAGATCTAATCGGCTGTATGGCGATGGGTTGAAGGAGAATAATGACGAAGCCGATTACCCTGATCTCAAGCTGGATAACTGGTGATAATACTAGAATAACAGGTAAAACTTGCAATTCTAGTAAATATCGATAACTTGTGAATAAATCCAAACGAAACCACAGCGATGCGCCCGTAGTTAAAGCTCGGATATTACTCAATAAGCGGAACCTACCAATTGGCCGGAGATCAGGTTGATGCAGCCCTGCCAATCCGTACGAACTCGTGGAAGAAGAAAATATTGGCGAAGTCGCCGACTTGAAAAGTAAAGTACTGGTAAAAAGTAGAAGTGTTTTGTTGATTGATTTGATTGTTTTTTGCAAAGCCCTAGCGACTCCTACTTATACCCTGAAAACTAGGACTCCTGGTCGATTACGACTTGTTACATCCTTATTTAAAGCAAGCAAACTACTATATCTACAATAACTTTTAAAGGAAACGGACTCCCGCAGAATCTTCCGCCGCCGTTCCTTAATCCAATCAGGATCCCCTTCAATTTCTCTCTGACCGACTTGGCGTGCCTTGTTGACCAACTTTTGACCAGGATCTTCTGGAATAATCCTACTATCGGTATAGGCTGTGCCACCAATCGGCCGATTTTCAACTGTTACCTCGATCGGCCGATTCCTTACTGTAGCTTTCAGATCTGCTTCATCGGCCAATCTTCTCTTCCTGACGCCGATTCAATACGTGTCAAAATCTGGCGTCAACACATGCCCCCCAGTTTCGGAGTAAAATATAACTTTTCCTTCGAAACTCTTTTCTTTAACCTTCTTCTCCGAAACGGGCGTAGTAAAAATCTCCTTCCGTTCCGCGGCACAATGATTGCAACTTCGTCGAACCGAGCGCGCGAAACGACCGCTCCCTGGAACTCGTGTAGACGGTGCGGTAAAAATACCATCTTTGCCCTTGCCCCTTTTATCTCTCTTAAGTACTGGTTTTCTCCCCCTCTCCTCCTCCACGAATCCAGCATCTTTTCTGCCGCATTACTGTTCATCTTCCTCCAAGTTCTTTCGATTTCCAAGCGCCCCCCCTTCTCCGGCGACCTCGTCCGCAGCTTGCTCCGACCCCAATGGCGTCTCCGTCAGCGACCACCCCATCTACAGAGGCTCCATCGGCTGCTCCTTTGGCGGTGGCGGCCCAATCGGCAGCTTCTCCAGCAGCGTCATCGGCGACGATGGCTTCCATCCCAGAGGTAAATGTTCGAAAAATCTCTTCCTTTTCGCCTTGCTGCTTCAATATTTTCCGGTCCCTCTCTTAGTTTCTTCCCTTTTCCCCTTTCTTTTTAGGCCCTTAGGCACAGGATCAGCATTCCTCTCTCAGAGTCTCCTGACCTCATCTGTCTAGGCCCTATGGGGAGTCCTGATCCAACGGATCTAATCAGTTTAGAAACTCACAGAATCCCCTTTAAGCAGTCACCCATGGATTTAGATCACTGGGTAGGCGCATTCAGATCCTGGCCGAACGAAACACCCGGGTGGAGAGAGTGGTACCAGAGGGTAGCCGGGTCTTGGAAAGTCCAATGGGAAGAACTTAAAATCGGCCAGTGCATAGATTTGTCCCTGTCTCAGATGGAAAAGAACGAACCTTTGGTTATGGCAGCCTCTTACTTCTGGTCCGATGCACTTAACGCATTCCTTTTTGGACACGGACCCATGACCCCGACCTTGGCCGATGTCTTGCTGCTGACCGGCCTAGATGTTCCCTCCGCCGATACCCCCTTCAATTACCTGTTCAAGCCATCTCATCGGCTAGACACCAAAGGAATCGGCGGGTGGAAAGGATACATCAGTAAGAACATGAAGACAGGAACAGTCTCACAGAGAGAGCACACCGCCTTCTTGATGATGTGGCTGGAGAAACACCTCTTCTGTGGCAGAGCGGTCGGCCCCTCTTCCAACACTCAAGCTTTGGCAGAGTCTCTCGCACAAGGATCGGCCGTTCCCCTCGGTAAACATTTGCTGGGATCGGCATACCATATGATGCATCAAATCGGCGCCAAGCTGTCGAAAGGAGAGCCGATAGGGAATCCAGGCGGTCCTTGGTGGTTCATCACCCTCTGGCTCAATCTACACATGAGCAAGGTCTCTCAGCAGAGGATAGAGACAAAGACCTTCCCCAACATTGAATCAGAGGAGAATCCATCGGTCCGTCGCCGCTGCAGATCTGTTGGAGAGGCGGCATCGGCCTTTCCCGGCTGCCAGTTCACCGCTACCCGCGTAGCTGAATATTTCAGATGCTTCTATAATGGACTTAGCGAGGAGATGATCACCTGGTACCCATATCAAACCGCGGAGCCAATTTTTGAATTGCCTGTATGCTTCGACTTCTCCACCCACACATTTGACAGAGAGTTGATGGATGTCTTGATTAAGCCGGGAATTCTGCCGGCTAACTTCTTCTCGGGAAAGGACTCACCCACTTATGAGTTCTACTGCCCGTCAGCTGCAGCAAGGCAACTAGGTTTTGGCCAATTGCCGATTCGAGTCTATTTCGCCGGCCAAGCAAAATTCAGAGACGGATTAACTTCAAGTCTTGACTACAGCCGATTATGCGATTTAGTACCCGACTCCAGCACTATTGACTTGAACGGCTGGTCAGTTGCCTCTTTTGCCACCCAACAGTATAAATTATGGTGGGCAGAATGGAAGCAGCATCTTTTCTGTAAATCCCCATCAATTTACTGTAATCTTCTGGACCCAGAGAACATCGACCCAAATGCTGCGGTATGTCCTTTTCTTCTCAGCCGATTTCAATGTTGCATTATCATTTCGCTGTTAACTTGTGTTTACTTCTTCAGTCTGAAAGCCATGCTCCCCCAACACGGAGCCGAAGCGGCCGGCCGATCGATAGCCATCATCAATACACAGTGTACCCACTCATCGGCTTCCATGCTCCATCTATCAGAGATATTTCCACCGGTCGATCAAGACGAGCGCCCAAAAGACCAACACCGAAGATATCCAGCCGTCGGATGCGGGCTCGCATTGAATCGGCCGGTCAGACAACAATAGCATCGGCTGAAGTCTCCCGTATCGGATCGGCTAGCCAGATGGCAGCAGCATCAGCCGAGACTCCCCGTGTTGGATCGGCTGATCAGATGAGAGTGATACGTGCCGAGACCCCAGATCCTTCACCTCCACCAGTGGCCGAGACGGCTGATCCCCAAGTCGCCGCCGAAGCCGGGGCTGCAGCAGCATCGCTCTTAGTAGAAGCTGTCCAGGTAACTTTATTTATCTCATGTATCCTCCAAGTCTTCTGCTGACATCAATTTCATCCCTTTACCAGGCTGCACAGGTTGTCCCACCACAATCTCCACGACTATCGGCCGCGTCTCAAGTAGGGACTGAGGCTACAGCAGCTCCTGTTGCCGAGGTATATGATTTCTTACCCGGCATCCTCAATATTCAGGAAACTTAACCAATTTTGACGCAGGTCGACTTGTGTACGCCGATTGTAACTCCACAGCTGGAATCGGCCGGAGAACCCGCAGAGGCATGGCAAATTCCCATTACCATCTTATCTCATTTTCCCATAGTATTCTCACGAGCATTTATATCTTTCTCAGGAAGCTGGCCCAAGCGGAGCACCAATAATGATCGAAACTTCTTCTTCTGGCGAACCCAGTGCACCAATCCCTGAAACAAGGGAAATACTTCCACCAGCGCAGGCAAGAGAGATTCGTTTCAAAGAGGTAACAATCTTACCATCAGAATCGGCCGATTTCCTTTCACTACTTGCTTACCCTTTGCTTCGTTCCCTTAAAGGAGCAAGATTCTCCCAACAATAGTATCTTTTCTTTCGCTGTCTTCTTGGCCGATGAAGAAGAAATCGCCTCACACGCGGTTCCACCGAGTTCTGCCTCCGACGATGTCCGCTCTAAGCTCGAGAGCATCCGTACTCTCCTCCAAGGTGACATCGGCCGATTGGTGAAAGATGCATCGCCGATCCGACAACTTTTCAATGAGGTCGCAGATCACCTTCCGGATGAAGTGTCGGAGGACTTGGGGTATGCTGCCTATATAGAGGGCATGCGGATTCCTGTCTCGCGGGCGCTGCAACGTATGGCCGATCGCTCTCAGATGGCCAAAATTCAAGAGGAGGTTGACTCGTACAAGCACCAGACCCAGGAAGTACATCACAAAATCAACTTCCTCGAGAACTGCCGTCCGGACATCGTTGGCACAATAGATCGGCTGAAACGGAGGAGAGCAGAACAAACCAAGGAGATGGAACAGATAACCAAAGATATAGCCGCTGAGGAGAAAAAGCTCCAAGAACTCCCCACCATGATCAGCGAGCTGAAGCAAAAAAGACAGCATCTGGCTCGCGAAACAATAAGACTCCGTCGCCGTGCGACAGAAGTACCAGGATCGGCCGAAAATGATCAGAGGATAGTAGAATCGACCGATCAAATTAGACGACGAGCGATTGCAGCTATAGATACTTTCCTTGGGCTGTAAACAATATGTTAAACATTACTGTTCCTTTGATGTCACAGCGCCGATTCGGTTTTGAACTGCTTCATGTAATCCGTAATTTCCACTCAATAATGAATCCCAATATTTCTTTCACCAGATGTGTAGCCAGAAGACTGATGAGAAATCGGTCATGTCAACTTGACATATTTTCTTTTTGTGCTCGGAATCCCAATCGGTACCAACGTACGTTGGCCTTGATCTGATGCTATTTCTCAAATTTCCCATCACTAATGAATCGGTCGACATGAACCGATGCCCCAGTTTCTCATCTTTTCGAACGAGTTGAATCTTCAGAGCCGACTTCTTGGATCGGCTGTAGACCGAAATCGGACACTTTCAGGAAGTCAGTGTCCCAAGTCCTGCCAGATATACACTTGACGTGCTCGCAGCTCCACTGTTGTGTGTCGGCCGCTGCAACGCTGTAGGCAGAATCGGCAGCTACTACCTCTGTACTGTCGCCGATCCATTGCACAAGGCATTGATGCAAAGTAGATGGGACACAGCAGTTTGCATGTATCCAGTCGCGACCAAGCAGCATATTATAGGACCCCTTGCCATTAATGACGAAGAAAGTAGTAGGGAGGGTCTTACTGCCGATGGTGAGGTCGACGCTGAATGCCCCGCGGGCAGGCGACACGTTGCCTTCGAAATCCTTCAGCATCATGTCCGTCTTGGTGAGGTCGTCGTCGCCCTTGCCCAGCTTGCGGAACATGGCATACGGCATGATGTTGACCGCCGCGCCTCCGTCTACTAGTAATTTGGTGACGGGTCTTCCGTTGACATACCCTTTGAGAAACAGCGCCTTAAGATGCTGTCGTTTTTCCTCTTCTGGTTTCTCAAACGTAGCCGTCATCGGCTCTAATACCAGTTGTGCCATTTGCTCTTCCTCTGTTTTTGTCATTTTGTCCCGATCGCTTGGCGCCATGAACTCCATCGGCAGTATGAAAACCATATCAATCTCGGCTGCCGATTCTTGGTTATCCGTTTCTTGATCGCTTTTCTTTGGGCGCCAAATTTGAGATTTCACGTTCCTTTTCTCTGGCACCTGTCTCCATTCTTCTTCTTGATGCTCCCACTGGCGTAGGCGTTGGATCCTTCGCTTTTGGGATCTGGATAGGCCGTCAGGACACCACCTGGGGTTCACTAGTTTGGTCGATGATCTGACGTGTTCCCAATCTGGTTCCCTTCCTAGGGGATCTTCGTCTGACACCCTATCATCGGCTATCTCTCCCAGCCGATCTTGTGCGCTGATCCTGCCCCCCAGTCCATCTTGGTGGCCGATCTGTCTTTTTGACCTGTTGCACTGGTCAACTCTGCCCCCCAGCCGA
This sequence comes from Panicum miliaceum, assembly GCA_032594955.1. NCBI lineage: Eukaryota > Viridiplantae > Streptophyta > Magnoliopsida > Poales > Poaceae > Panicum > Panicum miliaceum. Next base: position 2,916,135 of record CM064069.1, read on the forward strand.
TCATGCACCGAAACGCGCCGTTCTTCGCGCCGATTTCTGTTGATCGGCTCTGATCCTCTGTCCCTAGAGTGTGCCTTCGGGCGATCGTTGCGGTTTGATCCGTTGCACTCCGGACAGTTATCGGCAGATGGCAACCTGATATCGTTCTCCCAGCAGTGGATGAAGAAGGGACACTGCCAGTGATCTTCACGCCGGCGTATCATCTCTTCCTGGTGTTGTGCTTGTTCTTGCTGCCGCCGATATTTACTGAGTAGAAATCGGGAGGTGACAGGCCTGTGTGGTCGTTCTGGCCCTCGCCTATTCCTTCTGATTTCTTCCGTTGTGATCTGCCTCCTGAGGTCGACAGCGCCACCTCTTCTCGCCGATTCTGACGTCAACACCTTGGTTTGACTTGAGTCTCCTTCAGCGTTGACCGTGTTGGTCGGGAAGGGATGTTAATCTATCTTCATCGGCTTTGCTGATTGGCTGGGAGTTTCAAACTTGAGCCGCCCCTGTTCAATGGCCGATTGTATCTGCTGGCGGAAGATTTTACATTCATTGGTGTCATGAGAAGTAGCGTTGTGCCACTTGCAGTACTTCATCTTCTTAAGTTGGTCAGCCGTAGGGATGGTGTGATGCCCCTCCTGAAGCAGCAGATCAAAAATTTTATCGGCCTTTGATGTGTCAAAGCCGAATGTCTCTGGCTCCGTCTTGCCAAAGGGGCAGGATATCGGTTTTCTCCCTTTTACCCATTCTGCCAGGCCGATTTCCTCCTCTGCGTCAGATTCAGATCCCTCCAAGTACGCCACCTTCTTCTGGAAGCTCCTCCGCTGTTCAAGCGGTCGGATCTCCAGCCCTGACAACCGGTGGACGATTTGACTCAGGCTCTCAAACTCTTGGGCAGCATATCTCTCTCTGATTTGCGGTAAGAGGCCTTGGAAAGCGATATCGGCCAACTGCGCATCAGTTAGGGCCAGACTGTAGCACTTGTTCTTGATCTCTCTGAATCCCTGTATGTACCCTGTCACAGGTTCATCGCTCCTCTGCCTGAGGCTGGTTAAATCCGAAATCTTCATCTCGTGTACTCCTGCATAGAAGTACTTGTGGAATTGTTTCTCCAGATCGGCCCAAGTGACGATAGAATTTGGTGGTAAAGTGGTGAACCACTGGAAGGCCGATCCGGACAGAAATGATGAAAATAAACGCACCCTCAGAGCATCTTGCGTGGCAGCTTCTCCGCACTGGATGATGAATCTGTTGATATGCTCCACAGTGGATGTGTCATTCGTCCCTGAGAACTTGGTGAAATCAGGAACCTTGTAACGGTGCGGGAACGGCAACGAGTCATAGGCCGATGGATACGGCGTTTTGTAAGTATAAGTTTGAACTTTCGGCTTCAGCCCAAACTGATCTTGGATTACTTCTGCTATCTTTGCCGTCCAGTCCACTCGCTGCTGATGAACAGTTATTCGCGGCGCGGGCACGTGTTGAAGGGCTGGTTCGGCCAGGGATGAATCGGTGAAGTTTGCTGAGCGGCCGATAACTGCTGGCGAAACGCGTCCGCGCCCCCTTCGTACGTCGTTGCTGGCGCCGTGCCTCCGAATGCTCCCACAGTGCTTGCCCCCCTGCCGATTTCTGGTAAAATCGGCTGGTACTGAGAGACCGTCAGCCGGGCAGCCGATTGGTACGGCACCTGAAGCGGATAAGTGCCATGCCCGTTCACTGGCTTGGGGAAATACGCCGTGGCTGATGCCCCCCAAGGCACTGAGCTCGTAGGTAGTGCTTGCACAGAGGCCATTTGAACGGGTTGAAGCGGCGCTCGCGATGGGAGACATGGTGCACCGCTGCATCTTGGAGACGCCGGAAGTGGTGGAGAGCTGTATCCCTCGCGCTGCGTCAATATCGGCTGAGAAGCCGATTGGGATGTGTACGGTAAGCTTCTGGCCGGCAGGGTAGTCGGAGGAGCATATGCCGGTCCCTAATAACCTTGAACGGCTCCGCTGGCCAGAGAGTTGACGACGGCGTTGTACACCGTGTTGCTCATCACCGAGGATTGGTCAATGAATGCTTGATACACGGACTGTTGAATCATCTCTGACATCTTGCTTGAGTCTTCAGCGATGGTGATGTGGCGAGGTGCTGGAATAGGAGCCTTCCTAACTGCTTCCCCGCTTCTGGGACGACTGAACGACTGGAGGTATATCTTCTTGTAATCTTCTAGATGTTTGGCCAATTCCTCCCTCTGGTCGTCCTTGAGATCAGCTTCTGTGACCCCAATGATGTTGCTGTCAGAGATTTCTGCGTTGTTCGACATATCAGGTCTTGGATGGTCCCACCAGGCGTGCCAAAAGTGTGTTGGCGCTAAAATCGTCCGGATAGGAATCGGCCGATGGGTCTTCAGCGTCGGACACACGACCCGGGAGAATCTGCTTAGCTCCTGTTCGGGTTATCGCCCTGGTGCGGTTCGCGCGGCGTGCCAGTCAATCTGACCTGTTGATTGACAAGGAAATACAGTATTAAATTCCAGGCGCGTCGATCGGCTGGATTTTCGATCTATCCTGAGGAGCGCGTCGGCGGCAAATCGGCCGATTTGCTGTAGAGATGATCGGCTATGGGTCAGCCGATGATCGTATAGTAATTGTAAAGAGAACTGCTGGAGCAATCTAAACAATTACTATAGAAACAACACTTGAAACAGATCTAATCGGCTGTATGGCGATGGGTTGAAGGAGAATAATGATGAAGCCGATTACCCTGATCTCAAGCTGGATAACTGGTGATAATACTAGAATAACAGGTAAAACTTGCAATTCTAGTAAATATCGATAACTTGTGAATGAATCCAAACGAAACCACAGCGATGCGCCCGTAGTTAAAGCTCGGATATTACTCGATAAGCGGAACCTACCAATTGGCCGGAGATCAGGTTGATGCAGCCCTGCCAATCCGTACGAACTCGTGGAAGAAGAAAATATTGGCGAAGTCGCCGACTTGAAAAGTAAAGTACTGGTAAAAAGTAGAAGTGTTTTGTTGATTGATTTGATTGTTTTTTGCAAAGCCCTAGCGACTCCTACTTATACCCTGAAAACTAGGACTCCTGGTCGATTACGACTTGTTACATCCTTATTTAAAGCAAGCAAACTACTATATCTACAATAACTTTTAAAGGAAACGGACTCCCGCAGAATCTTCCGCCGCCGTTCCTTAATCCAATCAGGATCCCCTTCAATTTCTCTCTGACCGACTTGGCGTGCCCTGTTGACCAGCTTTTGACCAGGATCTTCTGGAATAATCCTACTGTCGGTATGGGCTGTGCCACCAATCGGCCGATTTTCAACTGTTACCTCGATCGGCCGATTCCTTACTGTAGCTTTCAGATCTGCTTCATCAGCCAATCTTCTCTTCCTGACGCCGATTCAATACGTGTCAAAATCTGGCGTGAACAGTAACCTATCTATTATTGCTCTATTTGAATCTTAGTTATCCAAAAGTAATAGGCATAACTACAAGAAAAAATTGGATCTGAATAGTTGATAAGTATAGTGCCAATAGATAGGTTACTTTTTTTAGAGAACTTTTGATATCCATTTCGTATTTTTTTATTTAAAATGAATTACTTATGAATGTATTAGTTTAAATTTAAAATTTTCATAAAATAGAAAATCATCTTCAAAACCATCCAAAGGTCCAAATTTGACCGGTCTCACAACAGTTGGATGGTCTCTGTTGTCCGGTAGTTAAAGGTTGAAAATCGAACTTTTGTGATAGTTCAAAGGGTGTAAATCGGACTTTTCCTTAATATATAATCGGGGCAATTTTATTCTTACCCCTATTTTGTTCCCCAATTGTGATTTTACTTTCGTTTTTCCCATCTTTATGATTTTGCCCCCGTTTTTTGAGAATGAAGAGAGAGTTTACCCCTACTCCGTCAAAAGCACTTAACGGTGTGAAATGAGCTAGTAAAAGACGAGTTTACCCTTGCGAATCTTAGTGATTTTGGCCCTACTTTTGGAAATACTTTGTGATTTTACCCCATTTTGGCATTAAACATATGGACAACATTTTATCATATCTGAGAATAATTTTGTCAACTACAATGAACAAGATTAAACTGAGGAATAATAAATTCTCACAAATATATGGATAGCATCATGATATAAGTTGCATGTATAAAAAGTCCAGAGCACATGCATAACTAGATAAGATCCATTATAGGGCCCCATCCATCGTAGGTGCAGCAAAACTATCAGTACAACACCAGATGACATCCACATACATGTTCATCAAAAGCAGTAACTGGTTGAGAGAGATTATATATCCATTGAAAATAAATTTATGCATCTATTCCTAACAATGCACTCAAGCTTCCTATCTTCATCCTCCTCCGCTTCTTCCACCTCTTCCTCTTAAATTTCCATGGGTTGGGGTCCAGAGAATATATTAAATGCTGAATGGATCCAGGAATAAATATCAATAGAGAATATACAGCTTAAAAGCTCTAAAGAAAATTTCAAATCAATGAGTAGTTGAGCACATGCACTGCAGCACTGATCATTGTCTAAGCATGCAGGCTCGCACGCTTGCCGGGCCCTCGCGCCCAGGCTCCCTGGCCGGGTCGAGCGCTCGCGGCGGCGCTCCCAGGCCGGGCCTGCGCGCCCCGATCCCTGGACGAGTCAAGCGCTGGCGCACCTGGCCAGGCCCGCGCGCCCCTGCTCCCTGCCTGGGTCGAGCAGGCGTGGCGCTCCCTGGCCAGGTCGAGCAGGCGCGGTGCTCTCTGGCCGGATCGAGCGGACGCGGCGCACCTAGCTGGGCCCGCGCGTCCCCGCTCCCTGGCTGGGTCGAGCAGGCGCGGCGCTCCCTAGCCGGGTCGAGCGCCGGCGCCCCTCCTGGTTCGCGTCCGCCGCCGCTGCCTGGAGCAAGAGGAAAATCGAGGGGAGAGAGGAGGGTCACGAGAGCGGTCTGGTGGGGGAAACATAAGGGGTGCTGTTGTCTTTCCACACTATTATGCAGGCTTTTTCTTTTTTTCTTAATTCGTTTATTCCAGATCCTACTAACAGGGTTAAAAAGAGAGGCAAACGGAGTCTTCGTTTTTAAAAAGTAGGGGTAAAATTATAAAGTTGCGGAAAGTGAGGGTAAAATCACAATTAGCGTTCAGAGTTGGAGCAAAAACACCAATTTTCCTATATAATCAATAGGGGAACCCTCTCCTGTTTCTTTAAAAAAAAACTGTTCTGGATAGAGTATCATCAACGACAATCGTCATCATATCGTATTATCATACCGTTGTCATGTTTGAGTTCTTTACGTGTACGTACAATTGCAGCTCGTCTTACCTCTGTCTGATCTTTCTTAGGCCGAAGCCAATGGCTTGGTTCAGTCCAAACATTTTGTTGAGGTAAATGTCGTGGATGTCACGCAGGAAACGGTAGCAAAATATCTTGATCTGCTAGGCTGTATAGCCAATTTGGCGGAGAAATGAGGGATAGAAAGAAAAGATGCTTGCAAAGGATGGCAAGTCAAATCTCGATGAGAGAGAGAGAGATTGGCTGGTGGGTTGTTTTGTCTTGTGTTGTTGGTTCACTACTGGTTTTGTCAAGAACAGAGAGTGACTCTTATTGTTGGTGGTATGTCAATCTTACTATTACTATTTGAAATTTCTTTTAAAATCTGCACATAAAGCCGTTTAGGATTCTAGATGGACACCCTAAAAAAATAGAGAAATTTTAGAAATTCTTAAAAAATCAGAAATATCCGACCATCAATCCGATAACTTTAATCATAATAGTCATTGGAACTGTTATCTTTCCTAATAAATTGCCCATATATGCCATTATGAAAATAGACTAAAGTAATCCCCTACACATGTATCTAAATTACCCAACTCTATCATTATAAAAAAAATCTAAAGTAACCCTCTAATCTTCGTGTAAATTACCCACCTATGTCATTATAAAAATAATTCAAATAACCTCCTAAATGTGCATATAAATTATCTAATTATTTAACCCCTAATATGAATCTAAAATATATAATTATAACGAAATATTACTATTTCTATCAATATTAATATATTATTTATATTATTGTTTATAAAAAAATACTACCCACGATATGTGTCACCATGTATTCGTGTATGATGGAAGAGATAAGAATATCAATTCACTGATTCCATTAAATATATATCAAATACACATGGAGGTGTGATGCAAAATAAAATCTATTGCAACTAGATAATGATACATATGTATTTTAGAGTATATGTTAGAATATTTAATAGATAAAAGAGGGCGCGGGATAGGTAATTATAATTATTATCTATAAATCTTTATTTTTATATTAATTCTAATTAACCCGTGCAGAAGCACGGGTTGATAGACTAGTAAAACTAATTTTACTACAAAACGGTTTTCAATTAAAATCTGGCACCAAATGTGATTATTTTAAGACACAGGTAGTGAATACCTATATTAATGTAAACCGACATATAAGTGATTTTGGTGCGTTCCAAGCGGCAGATTATATGCCACAGTATAATGGCTGAAAACAGCACGATCAGATGAAGTTACAGGGGTATTAACTAGCAAAAAATGGTTGCATCGTAAAAAAAAAGAATTGAAAATGAAGGCGATACATCAGAAAAAAACCATAGTAGGAGGGTTAAAAAAAGATCCAAGCTACACACCAGTTTCAGGTCGCTAGAGAGGTAATTCTTGACTGGCAATAACAAGAGACGCCCGGTAGAGTGAAATAGTCCACACCGTGAAAAAAAAGTGAGGTGCCCAAACTGAAAGAATTTCTTGAGAACATACAGAATTCAGTTCCTATATCACACATTTACCCATTGTGATTTCAATTTCGCGCCTTGTCTGGCCGCTGCAAGTTGCAACCAGCCAGCCCTTCAGGTGAGATAGATCGTGTAGCTGTCACGCGAAGTGCCGGATGCCTCCTCCCGCGTTGACGAGCGATCTGCTGCTCCTTGGAGAGGAGACTCCGTTTGGCCGCCGGGCACTGGTCTTTTAGGCGGAGGGATCTGCGAGATGTTGCTATTTAGCATGGTGACCACTGCAGCCATGGTAGGCCTGTCTTCGGGCGATTGCTGCACGCAAAGAAGGCCTATTTGCACGCATCTCTCCAGTTCGAATAGGAGCTCAGGCTTCGGTTGGGCCACGGTTGAATCCAGAAGATCATTGATTGTCCCCTGATTCCAAGACTCCCAGGCCTGCAAAAAACCAAAACAGTTACAAAAATCACGCTCGTTTTTCACGGAGGGAGGGAGGGAGAGAGAGAGAGGGAGCGAGAGAGAGAGAGGGAGAGAGAGGGGGAGAGAGAGAGAGAGAGAGAGAGAGAGAGAGAGAGAGAGAGAGAGAGAGAGCGAGAGCGCTTCTGGTTCGCAGTATGCTCACATTAGAAAGGAGCATCGGCGTGGGTCTATTCCTTTGGCCACTAAGTATCTCGAGTAGGATGACTCCAAAGCTATACACGTCACACTTCAGCGTTAAGTACCGTTCCAATATGTACTCCGGAGCTGTGTACCCTCTGAAAAATGAGAAAAAAGAAGAGCATACTAGCTCATTAAGCAGAGCATCCATTGACAAATAATAGTACTGGAATGACGTAGTACCAAATAATAGCTTTAGGGACCAGACTGACATTGCGGAAAAAGTCTATAGACTGACCGCGCATTTTACTCTTAAATTCTATGCTATGATATTGGCTTATGTAATTTGCTTACTTGCATTATTGCATTTTTGATAATTGGGACGTATTACAAGATGAGGGGACCTCCACGTTACTTCGCACTAGAAAAAAAGTGAGTAATCCTAGAAATTACCTGCAAAACCAAAAAATCCAAGCATATATTTGCTAGACTTGATTATTGTTGACAACAATAATAGCCATTGAATCTAATTTATTTCTATTTTTTGAGGAAACAATTTATTTCTATATTACCAAACTCTATCATTATTAAAAATTTGAGAATTTTTACGATGTTTGGGGAGGCATCTGGAAGCATTTCATTTCATGTGTCTATGATTTGTGTGCCCGATATGAGGGAAGGCGTTGGGAGACGTCAATGAGGAGGCGTTAGATGTGTCTATGGGCGGTGGGCTCATATGTGCTGTAACGCCTTCCAACACCTCCCAGTACCTCCAAAGCTAAGAGGATTAGAAATTCACAGCAATTTCTTTTCCGTTGTTATTTTTTCAATCAAGGGCAAGCTTTGGGCAGTCATCGGGTCACTCATGGACCACGCGGGCACAGCGTCCACCAAGGCATCCCCAGCCGCCGTCCCGGACCGGGCCCTCCTCGCCGACATCGAGGCGGCCGTGGAGCGGTGCACCGGGAGCGCCGGCGGTGGCGACGGCGACCGTCACGTCCACGAGATCCTCTTCCTCGTCTCTAACGCGCCGGGCACGATCACCTTCCTGTCCTGCCGCATCACGGCGCGCCTCGAGGCCGCGCGCGCCCCGGCCGCTGCGCTCCGCTCGCTGCTCCTCGTCCACCGTCTCCTCCGCGCGGGCGACCGCTACTTCGAGCAGGACCTCCGCGGCCTCTGGGCGTCTCGCGACCTCCGCATCGACGCGTCGCGGTGCAGCTGCTCCCCGCTCGCCGCCGGCGTCTCGTACATCGGCGCCGGCGCGGTGGTCGCCACGGGCACGTGTGCCTTCGTCCATGGCTACTCGGCCTACCTCGAAGAGCGCATGCAGTGGGTGATCAACTAGGCCGGCAACCTGGAGCCCGCGCGGCAGCCGCCACCGCCCAACCACGACGACGGCAAGCCCCACCCCCGCCCTCCTCCTCTTCTTACGACGCCGACACCGAGACGCTCCTGTTCAAGCTCGCCATGTGCCAGAGACTGCTCGACCTCGCCATCCAGCTGCTGCCGGACAACAACACTAGCGCTGCGCCGCCACCCGGTCGGCCTTCGGCATTGTGCTCCGGGAGAGCTTCAAGGTCTACGACGCCTTCGCGGAAGGCCTCAACACGATGTTGCTGCGGTCGAGGAGCCCCGCCGGGCTAAGCAAGCTCCTGAGGGTCTCGGCTCACGAGATACTCAAGAAGGCGTGCGCCCAGACGCCGGACCTCAAGGAGTTCTACCACAAATGCAAGAAGAGCAGGCAGACGCGGAGGCAGTGGGATGGTGGGGATTTGGTGTCCCAATTACTATTCCACCCTTCAATAATAAGAATTAATTAAAAATAATATTATGGGTAGGTGTTGGGAGGTATTGGGAAGTGTTAGCAAGTATTTCCAAACATTGTAAAAGGGCTCTAAAAATTTATACCAGTGTCCCTAAATCTGCATTAAATTATCCAGCTCTATAATTATTAAAAGTAACCCAAATTACCTGCATTGGCCACATTTGGGTGCTTTCGCTGAGTTTCTTTTCATAATGGCATATGTGGATCATTTAGAAGCAGGATTTGTGATATTTGGATTAGCTTTTTTCATAATGGTAGAGGTGGATGGAAATAGGTATATGGGATACTTCAGGTTATCTTTTCTATAATCGAAAAGGTGGGTACTGTTATTTAGCAACAGCTTAATTAGATCCAATTGCTACTATTGTTGTTAGTGATGATTACAATTCATTAAATTTATGGTCGGGTGTTTATTTTTTAAGAATATTTAGGATTTATATCTTTTCCTAACATGTCTGACATGATGATTAATGTGGAGCCTCTAGAAGGAACCTCTAGTTAGTAGTTGTAAGATAAAGATATATGACAATAACTAGAAGTTTAAATATACTTTAATTGAAATATTAGCTAAGGAGTTGAGATTTCAATCATACGCTGTTTGTACTAGTGTTGGATCTGACTGGTCAACAACAAATTGTTTTGCAGTACCAAAGTCTGCAATCTTAGGCCTCCAATTGTCATCCAGGAGAATATTTGATGGTTTTAGATCCCGGTGAATTACTTCCTTGCATAGTCCATGAAGGTAAGAAACACCTATTGCAACCCCTCGAGTTATTTGGAGTCTTCGCTCCCAGTTCAGCAGAGCTCGAAGTCTAGGGTCTTCTCCTGATGAATTTATAGAAAATAGATGAGGCCTTTGAACAAGATTATCATCTCTTATATACACATATTAATACTATCAGCATTATAAACTCATAGTAAAAGTACCAAATATGTAGAGGTTCAAACTCTTATTCTTCATGTATTCATGGACTAGTATCCGCTCATTCCCCTCTTTGCAATATGAAAGGAGCTGAGCAAGATTGCCATGCCTGATCGTTGACATCACTTCCACTTCTCTCATGAAAGCCTCACCGCTTTCATCAATTAGGGAAGAATGTAGCCCCTTCACAGCAACCTTTCCACCATTAGGTAACTGCCCCTGGTGATTGTACAAACTATTAGATATATTGCAGTGCTGGCTTTGAATAGCACATCTTATTTGTAAATTTGTATTGACGTCATTGTAAATATAATTGTGCAGCCAAGCATTGCAAGCTTTTTATAATGAAATCAATTGAAAAGTTTAATAATTATGAAATTGATGTACCTTTTGTCACATTGATCGATGTTGTGTGTAATGTTAAAAAAACTCTTCATCAGAAATAGTTCTATACAAAAAATTAAATTCAATAATATTGACAGTAAGTCACCAAATGGTGCACTTGGCCACTTGAGAAATCTGGATTGGACCCAAATCTGAACTAGAGCTGTGTGCATTGGCATTTCCAGAAGATATTGGTAGTACGGCGCACTAACCTCATAGACGATGCCGAATCCTCCACTACCAATGATATTGCTTTTGGAGAAATTTCCTGTTGCCTCCTTCAAACTTGACGGTTTAACACAAGGGACAGTCCGAGCAGAAGCAGGACTAGGCGGTTCAACAGAAGGGACACTCCATGCAGGGCTTAGCTGATGTTCAGCAGAAGAAGGGGCACTCGGAGAAGGACTTGGCTGATGTTCAATAGAAGGGACAGCCGGAGCAGGGCTTGGAGCAGCAGCGGCTGCAACACTCAACGTACAGTAACTAGATATCAGCGATATGACGATATGCATGTATGGAGTTGCCATGTTCTTTGTGATCTTGAATGATGAAAGTTAATAATAAAGACGAGAAAACAAGGAGAAGGCACGTAGCAATTTACCTGGTCTCCGGTGCTTCCTAACCACAACCAGGATCAACAAGCCAACCAGAATCGCGCCGACAGCAGCCGCAGATGCACCAACAACCGCTGCAATGGGAAACTTTCGGGCCGCCGGCGGCGGCGGCGGAAGCTCAATCTGGGCCAATCTTAAATACATGTCTTGGCCATGGTCGACGTACCGGAGATCCATGATATCATCCGTCCACATGACGCAGCCACTGCCACCGCCGCCTCCCCGGATGTCAGCCGCGGCGTAGGCCAGGCACGAGCAGTTGGCGAGGCACCTGGTCCTACATGCATCCAAAGTGATGCTCCTGTCCACCGTCGCGTTGTGCGTGTCCGGGAGCTTCACCGCCTGCAGCAAGAGGAAACCATCCGTCGTCGTCCGCCCACCGCCGCAGTCCAGCTTCACGTTCCGCCGGCATCCGCCCGAGGTGTCCCTCACATTCCACGCCGACGGCGACGCCGGGATGAACCCCTTGAGGCAGCCGCAGAACGACGTCGCCGCCGCGCTGGAGTTGCACAGGCCGAACGCCCCACACTTGCCGTAGACGTCGCAGACATCCCTTGGGCCCTGGTAGTAGGTCTGCCATGCCTGGGCTTTGGCGTCCCACACCAGGCGCTTGACCATGCCGCTGTCCGTCAACACGACGTAGGTACTGGGCGAGCCAGGCTTCACGACATAGCCGTAGGTTACCTGCCGCGGAGTGATCTCCATCTGATACTCGATCAAGTTGGAGTACGCCAGCACCTCCGGGATGCCGCCACAGGCCGTTCCACGGGCCCGTGCGGAACGTCTTGGTGTTGCCTTGCCACACGACGTTGTCGGGAAGGCCGCCGCTGGTGTCCAGCACGCGGCGGTACGCCCCCGGCGACGGGTCGTCGGCCGAACGCCAGGACGTGAGGTGCCACTCGGCGCCGCTCCAGAAGTCGTTCCCCACCTTCATGCCGGATAGCAAGACGTTCGACGGGTAGTTGAAAGAATGCCACAGCGTGGTAGTGCTGCCTTGGCTGTGCACGACTAGGTCGCCGGTGTTAAGGTCCACCGGCGAGTTGCTGGTAGAGTTGGACGACCACACGATCTGGCCGGAGCCGTCTATCAGGAGAAGGCTCCCCGTGTCGCTGACCATGAGCACGCCGGAGTTGTCGTTGACAGGGCGGTCACGGTTAGCCACCCAGCAGACGGCGTCTCTGGACACGGAGAACCAGATGCCGAGGTACCCTCTTGGTTGACACCCCGGGGGAGAAGAAACCCATGGTGAACGTGCCATCGGCGGAGACGAGTGTCTCGTTGTCAGTGATGTTGCGGCCTTTGCTGAACGTGTCGGAAACAGCTCCAGCAGCAAAGGCTCTGGGAGAAAGTAGGAAGAACGAGAGGAGAAGGCGGCTGCAGGTTGCTTCCATGGTTGAGGATGGCTATTGGGTGCTCATCGGGCCGTACGTGGATATGAAAGGAAGGCTGCACGCATGCTTCGGTATATGTACTGTACTACTGTTTGATAGTCATTTCTTCTCCTCCTCCTCTTCTTTTGGCGAAGAAGCTTTGTATGAGATTGCTATTCCATTTAGATCAATAATGCTGTTAGAGGCAACAGATCTCGAGTTTGAGGCCTAGCTATAACGCATTTTTTAAGAACATAAAATAATTTAAGTTTTGGAGGAGAGGAACGAAGTAATGGATTTAAATACATCCCATAGCTTGCCAGGTCAAAATCTGACCCTCTTGTACATGTTTTTTTTTGCTATCCTCGTATTCTCGTAAGAGAGAAGATTTTGGTTGTGTAAAAATTCCAAGTGGAACTGCAAGTCAATTGCCCGCTTGCAATTCTTTGCAGGCATGCAGCTCACAGAATGTATACGTTCCATTTTTCTATTCTGTGTGGCCGTTCAAATAACGAGAACAGGCAGTGATTGAGGTATTACGATAGACAATTGGAGGTCAACTTGTTTGGTTGTCGATTTGATGATTAGTTTATTTTCTCATTTTTGTTGCTGAGACGTGTTCAGAAAGTTTATGGTGGTGCTCATTTTTTTTTTTTGAAAATAAAGGTGCTGCTCATTCTCGACCACTTGGTGGATAGCATGACGCCGTGCTGCTAATGGCGGAATAAATACTAGCCTGCCGGATGAAAATTCTCCGCGACGGTGCCGCACAGCGCTGCTGCTGCGACACCGCCCAGGATTCCGCCACACGTCAGATCGCATCAATCGCAAAACAACAGGTCAGCTCGGAAACGGCGCGCATGCAGCTTCCGACTTCCACGGATGGTCCTGCAGCTCCCGACTGATGCGATCTGACATGCGGCGGAATCCTGGGCGGTGTCGCAGCAGCAGCGCTGTGCGGCACCGTCGCGGAGAATTTTCTGCCGCAACCTCCTTTCGCGACCCGGCCTCCTCGTCGGAGCTGCCCGGTCGTGTCGTTTGCTTGGCGAATTTGGAACTACTATGATGAGATGATGACCCCCGGCCCGGGACGAAGGCCCATAATCTCATAATTGGGCCTGGCCTGTTAATGGATACTGATCGATTGGCCTATTTCTACCTTCAGCTCGGCCCGGCCGACTTAGTCGCATTTGGTCATATGAAAGTCAACTGCTTTGTCTCACTGTCTTTCTTGACTACAGCACACTGACCTAAGCAAATTTGCCTCCATTTGTAGATCTGAAGATTACAAACAAGTTGAAAGATTGACTTGCTTATGGGCCTATTCGCAGTGCCTCACATGCGAAATAGAAAGGAGTTTTGCAGTGTACTCCTATATCACTACGCTTGTACAAAAGATTCCATGAGCTCAGTCGTAATGCTCAAGCAACGCGAATCCGACATGTCATAAAATGATAGGGCTAAGACTTGGGGTCTGTTGCTGGAGATTTTTTTTCAAAAAAAAATTGGACCCTCAAAAGATAGAGCCCCATTTGAGATTTAGGAGCTCTAGTTTGGGGGTCCATTAATGGATCTAGTCTCACGAGGCAAAATTTTTCCTCTTGACTTTTTTCTCCAAACCAGGGTTTGGACCCCTGACTGGTTGCTGCTAAGGGAATGGCCAAACGGCTATTTTTTGTCCATCGAGTTACCGCAATTTGAATGCAGCACATCACCTGTTTTCATGATTTCACCGTGTCCAGAGTCGGGAGCAATCTGGTGCCTGTAATTGTTCTCTCTTAGGCCTTGTTTGGTTATATGGGATTTATTTTGGATCGAAAATGATAGGTATAATAAGAAATTTATGATAGGTATAATAAAAGATCGGAATTTATTCTAGGTTGGGATACATGTTGTTAATGTTTCAGTTCATTTAAAGAAACATTAGCGTCTGCAAAACATTTTTTTGTCGGGTCACAAATATACAGAATAATCTAGTAATACTGATGCAACGTTCGGCACATCTTCTCAATTGACACCAACCTTCTTGTTCGGTACTGTCGCCTGCTTTCTTACTCGGTGTCACCTGCCAACCCAGTTTTCTTGATTGACTTGACTCCAGAAGTTTTTCTTTCCAAATGGATGAACCCGAGAGACATTGATTCTTGGAAGTTTCACCACCAGTTAGGTATTTTCCATCATTGTTTTTTCACTGGTTGGAAGGCACTTCTACATGTCAAACTTATGTATATAGAGTGCAATTCAGACCTAACACTAACAGACCAACCATACATCGGGTGAGCTGCTCTTTTTTTTTAACACAGTATAGACGCAGACGCTCACGAACACGCACGCACACTCAACCCTATGAATACACGCACGCAACCCTACCCCTATGAGCACCTCCGAGAGACTGAGCCGGTAAATCCTCGAGATTGACGAAGTCACCACAGGTGCCTCGCTGTTGACGGGAACATCGCCTACCACTGAAAGCACAACGCCGTTAAATCCTAGAAAATTCGCTCCCAAGGGGAGTCGAACCCAGAACCTCAGGTGCTACTGAGGCTCTTGTAACCACTAGGCTACAAATGGGTGAGCTACTTTTATAGATTTTTCAGTACAATTTTCCAGGATTTTAATAACTAGTAAAAATATGAGTTGTGGGTCTCATGAAGATGATTGTGTAGATTGCTACCCAACTGTCTCCACATTAAAAGAATTTAGGCTGATGTCAGTTACGAGAAGTCAAGAATTCAAGATACTCAAGTGTGACAAAGCCCTGACTCGCATCGGACCCAATCAGAACGAGTATTGTCCAACTGCCTTTTTGATGCTCTAGGAGCCAGTTTAGTTTACAGTCAAGTTTCCTTGGCTTTATGTAATAGCACTCTTGTAAGACTTTGCAATCTCATCCTCCTTATATTATATGATACTAGCCTATCAACCCATGCTCCCACACGGACTAATTAGAATTAATATAAAAATAAAACTTATATCTAATAGTTATAATTATCTATCTCATGCCCTCTTTCATCTATTAAATATTCTAGCACATACTCTAAAATATATATTTATCATTATCGAGTTGCAATAAATTTTATTTTGCATCACACCTCCATGTGTGTTTGATATATATTTAATTGAACCATTTATTTGTGAATTGGTATTCTTATTTCTTTCATCATACATGAATACATGGTGACATATATTGTGGGTAGTATTTTTATATAAATAATAACATAAATAATATATTAATAATGATAGAAATAGTAATTTAGAATTTTATATTTGTGCAGTTTAATATTTTGTTATAACTATATAATTTAGATTCAGATTTAGGGGTTACTTTAAATTTTAATAATGACATAATCGAATAACTTATATGCAAATTTAGGGGGTTATTTACATTATTTTTATAATGGCAAAGGTGGGTAATTTACACGAAGATTAGGGGGTTACTTTTGATTTTTTTTAATAATGGCAAAAGTGGGTAATTTAGATACATGTTTAGGGGGTTACTTTAGTTTATTTTTATAATGGTAAAGGTGGGTAATTTATTAGGAAAAATAATAGATCCAAATATTATGATTAGAGTTGTCGGATTGATGGCCAGATCTTTCTGATTTTTGTGAGAATTTGTAGTATTTCTCTATTTTTTAAGTGTCCACCTAAGATCCTAGGTGGCTTTACTTGGAGGCTTCAAAAGGATTCAAAAGGAGTCTCCAATTAGTAATAGTGAGATGGTATGTGATTTCGCTCCATGTGTTTTTTTCCTGAGTAAGAGAAAGCTTTATACTGATTAAGGAACAATGTCACTACGGTCACCAAAGAGCAACTTCTTAATTCTGCAATGCAGGTCAGAAATTGTAAGTGCATGGTAGCATCCTTCCAACATGAAATTGGCCTATATTTCAGCTACTTGTCTAACAATTATCATGGAGGTGCCGTGCATTTAGTCATTTACTATGAACATAGCAAAATACGCTCTTAAGGGATTCAATTAATTCTGGGGTTAGGAAGATTGGCATACTCATATTCGGCTACCCTAAACATAGCTTAATCATTTTTAAAAACTGCAAAAGGTGAGTAATAAATCCAGAAAATGATATATAAAATAATCTGCGTAAATTGACTGACAGATAGGAAGGAGCCGGGCTTAGTATGAACTTATGACTGAATGTGGTACCGTACATAAGAAATACACTCTAAGGCGTCACCCTCCAAGCTACGTAACAGTTAGCGTGAACTTATATATTTGAACGGCATTGGAAGTACCGAGTAGCTGCAGAAGCTTCGAAGAATTTGAAAAGGATAGGACAAGCCACCTGGAACCAAGCCTATAATTGATTTTGAGAAGAAAGACTTGAGCAATCAAGTACGTTTGTTGTCAAGTCAATCAAGCAAATCTATTATCTTAATACAATAGTGTTAAAAGAAGCCACCATATTCGCCAAGAGGGTCTAGAAATTCTCATGTTAATCTAAAAAAGGGAAGGATTTACACCGTTGGATTTTATGAAGATCTAATAGCTTAGATTTATCTAAGGAGTCTATATCAAATACAACTAAAAATATTAGATTATTACTAAAAAAGATAATAATAATAATAATAATAATAATATGCATATAATAAATTATATAAAAGAAAAAGAATATACAAGTATCCCTGGCTCAATTGGAACGAACATATGGAATTATATGTGTGCTGTCAGCAACCATTAGATGGGAATTGACTTTATTTAATTTGAACCATCCGAAACCAAAGAAGCCACCATATTCACCGAGAGGGTCTAGAAATTTCCACGGTAATCTAAAAAGAGAAGGATTTACACCGTTAAATTTTATGAAGATCTAATGGCTTAGATTTATCTAAGGAGTCCATATAAAATACAACTAAAAATATTAGATTATTACTAGAAAATATAATAATAATAATAATAATAATAATAATAATAATAATAATAATAATAATAATAATAATAATAATAATATGCATATAATAAATCATATAGAAGGAAAATAATATACAAGTATCCCTGCCTCAATCGGAATGAACATATGGAAGGATATCAAGGATATGTGTGTTGTCAGCAACCATTAGATGGGAATTGACTTTATTTAATTTGAACCATCCGAAACCAATATACACGAGTGAACTAATCAACGTTACATCATTCATGACAAGCAACCCTTCTGGAGTCCTGTTGCATGGAGCAAATGACATCTCATGGCCAGCCAATTATATCAGAAACAATAATTTAATTTCATAGGGTTGCGTGAAAGTGACATCTCACATAGTCATATAATGATTGAATGAACGGTAGGTTTCGCTGCTGCACAAAAATATTTGTGCGCTTCACAAATTCCAAGCTTAAGACCGAGGGTTTAGAAATTTCTACGTTAATCTAAAAGGAGAAGGATTTACACCGTTAAATTTTATGAAGATCCAATGGTTTAAATTTATCTAAAGAGTCCATATCAAATATAATTAAAAATATTAGATTGTTACTAGAAAAGATAATAATATGCATATGATAAAGCAACTCTTTACTAATTTCTCATCTGCAGTTTTCATAAAAACATTGTCACGTACCAAAACCAAAACAACAAAATTAGCAATTTTTTTTTGAAAAACACTGTATCAACGGTAACGTGTGTGATGTCGTGTGTGGCAACAACGCTAGAACGACGTCGTCTTCCGCTCCATGGCTCCCTAGGCACGCGACTCATGTCCATGCCGTCCGGGGGTAGATTTTATTATGGCTCCCTAGGCACGCGACTCATGTCCATGCCGTCCGGGGGTAGATTTTATTTCCCCTCTCCTGCATTCGCAGGAGATTGATCATTTTTATCATGCGATTGTTTTAGAATAAAGACAAAGTTTTATTCATCACACTTCTGATTCTCCAATCGCCTGAACATCGAGGCTTGGTTCAGTTGATGGTGACCGCCAGGGCGGCAAGCATTCCTTGATTTTCTAGAGGTTTTTTCTTGAATACGCAGGAAATAAGTGTATCGATATATTAAGAATGAAGAATGCCTTGGAGGATGCCTGGGCGAGAAACCAGGCAGGGATGGTAGTGGTTAGCATCGCGGTGGTGGTTAAAGCACCACCAAAGACCGTTATGAGCTACTTTCATGTGTATTGCGTGCACGTTCTCTCGAGAACAACAGTTGCAAGCGGCCGGAACAGGGATTTCTTCCTCCCGCGCCCGCCTAAGCTTGGCCTGGAATAGGGGGGCCTCTTTTTTTTTTGCGGCGAATGGACAGGGACGAATTTCAATGGGAGGAGGAAGATCGTTTCACTAGCAAGAGGGCAACAAGCAGAGGTGAAGATGAGCCTTGGCCATCACCCATCTATCGGACCACCCAAGCTATTTAGACCAACCAAGTGATTTAGATCTTTTTGTCACCACATTAAAAGAAGGCACCACGCTCAACTGATAAAGCATGCCGCGAGTTGTATGCAGCTGCTACCTGCAATACGGCCTGGGCAACAGGAGCAATCTTTTATGCTCTAGAACATCCGCAATGGATGAGACCGTTGGACCAAGGCCTCGGCCACCGCTGCGAAAGTGCGACTAACTGCTAGCTCTCTTAGGCGATGACTGACGACATCTTCATCGATGGACTGAGGAGGTGAGGACAAGAATGTTGGCCGCATCCTGTCTGCGCTCGGAGGTGACCAACCGTTGCATGTCAGACAGTGCAGAATGTGAGACAGATCAGTTGTTGGTCGAATCTGAAAGAAGCAATGGTTGTTTTGTTAGAAGAGCAGCTGACCGCAACATAGAGAAAGCCAGTATGGTTGAGGTTCAATTCATCAGCATCTTTAACCCAAGAAACTAACGGATCAGTGGCGAATCTAGAAATTATACTAAGAGGGGGCTCTTCTTCCCTCTCTTCTTCTTCCTCCCCTTCTCTTTTTCGTCCTCCTCCCCCTTCTTCTTCATTCTTTCATCCAAAAAATGAAGGGGGGCTTAGGGGGGTATCCATTGATCTTGGGGAGGTAGGGGGGCTTGATCCCCCCTAGCCCCCCTATAGATCCACCCCTGATGATGATGGATAATCGCATGGAATAGAGCCAGAGACAGCAACACTGCATGCTTTTTGCAGTGCAGGCTTAACAAAAGAAGGAGAAGGGAGGAGAGTGCTGGCGCCAGCGAAGGGAAGAATTAGCAGGTCCGGCAACATGAGAGCGGGAAGGACATAGAGCCGCTTTGACAATACAATGTGTTAGTTATTATCATGCAAACTTCAGGCAAAGCACGGTTGAGAGTCACAATGGAGCTATGCAGCTGTGGATTGGTACGGCAAATGTAGGAGTTGATCGAAGGTGGCATATATTCTTCAAGTCATAACAAACATGTTTGCGATGAGCTATTGATCTACGTCTAATAAAAACTTCATCAAAAAATTTAATATTAGACAACACTTAAATATTGCAAAGCATAATTAGGTGATAGGGGAAGCATAACCGGGTAGACATCAGATGTATCCGGCATCCGGCTGCAACCTTATCAGGCGGTGACAAAAAATTAATGAAGATATGGATTGACTGCACTATGCAATTTTTTTCAAAAACACCCTTATAAAATATATTATAGAAGTAGCAGTCTTAAAGAAGAATCAATTACAAACAAGACCCAAACGGTTAGACACACGTAGACACCCCCACGCATTGCAGAAACGAGAACCTAGAGGAATCCACTGGCAAGCTGCAAAATGCCGTTGTTTCCTCCGTGAAGCTCACCGGCGAAAGCCACCGGAGGCACGACATCCAAAGGAACCCATAATGATGCTTGGAGCTAGGACGGAGAACCTCCGCCAGGAGGCTTGATGAGGAAGAAGACTTCGTTGATGAAGACCAACACCAATGACCCAAGGACGCAGAGTAAAGCGACGCCAACGGGGTAGAAACGTAGAGTCCTCAAATCCAGGGGAAGACTTGCAATAGAACAAACGACAGAGGTCCACGGGGATCCAGAGAGAAAGAAGCTCGAAGCTGCTTCAATAGAAAAAAATGGCGAGAGAAGAGCAAAAGCAAACTAAAACCACAACAAAAATCAGCCAGCAAAGACTTGAAAAACAAAAGCAAATCCGTAGCACAAGCAAGCATATCTACCATGACTCTAACCTAAACAAAAACTAAAGCAACTAGATCTAGGTAGAAACCCAGAAGCAAGAGAAAGGAGGGAAAAAGGAGGAAGGGGGAAGAAGGAGGAAGAGCCGAACGACGGAGCAAAGGAAACAGAGGGGCGAGATTTGGTCGGGCAGAGCAAAAGAAGAAGAAGAGGGAGGGAAGAAACCTTTACTCGATCTCGCCCTACAGCAACCATAGCAAGCCATAGCAACGGAGATGGCGACGAGGACGTCGACGGCACTGACAATGGCCACAACAGTAGGGGAGCAGCAGCGCTGCCGCCGAGCGTCCATCCGAGCATAACAAATTATAAATAATATACACTATAAGAAGGAGGCTGGCACACCTCCCTCTCACCGCAAGCGAGGCGCCGGAGGAAGGGGGCCGGAAGTGATGGGATCTCGATGAGCTATAATAGAAGGGGACGAGAGAGGCTAAGACTTGGGGAAGCTTCGCCCACGAGGGTTGTAAGCCTGCACTATGCTATTTAGACGGTATGGGTAAGGTATTATCTGCAAATCAGATGGTGGTTTAGTGATGAGAAAAATTTGAAATCATACAATATCTATATTTTTTATGCAAATGTTTATAAACACTTCGATCAATAAGAATTAATCAATTGATCTGTGAGAAAATATTTAATTTCATTAGATGTTGAAACTAAAAATATATGAACTACAAATAGATCCACTTATCATACGAATTTAGACTATACAACATTTGGCAAAAATAAAGCATGCGGACGAGACTTAAGAGGCTTTAAAAATAACCACGTTAGTTGAAAAAGTAAAAGAACATATAGCACTAAATTTTTATGATGATTTAATGGCCTTATATTAACCTGTGACTATGACGTTACAATGACATTGATTTACCTTGGTGTTATAACTTCGATGGTCTAGAAATTTACTTGATCTCCAATAATAAAAATGTAAACACCAAATATTAGTATGAAAAAGCTAGGTACTCGCGCTATTTGCGTGGGTCACCTTGCTGGTTTCCTAAAAAAAAGTCAATCAAGCAAACGAGGACTGACGGTGCAGGATGAGATTGGAGCCAATTTGAAAAACTGCAACAGAAGTTCTGACCACCAGCATAGATATTAAGTTAAGTTGTGGTTAACTGCTGCTATAATCTAGATGGCACCGAGACCTCCTAATTTTATAGGCAGATTGAATGAATTCGAAGTGAGAGAATGAAGACGGGAGAAATATGCACCTAACAGAGGGTACTTATAGTTTCAAAGAATAAGACTCATACATAAAATTAGTTCTTAATGATCCAAATAGGAAGGTTAAAAGGAATTAAAATTTGAAAAAATTGGATCTGTACTAATAATAAGAAAACTAAATTTTAGAAAAATATCATTGAAAAATTGAGTTGTACTTACGTCGGCAGGCTTGACCGTTCGAGTCATCACATCTCACCAAGAATATACAGAATTTCCTTCCATTTAACTCTCTGAATTTTTAATCCCCGTGCGACCGCAACTGCAACTGCTCCTGTGTTGTGGCTGTGACAACTGACGGACAGAACGGAGTGCGTGGCCTCGATCGAGTCGAGAAGGGCAAGCCAAAGCCAGGCAGGGGCCTCGACAAGAGACCAAGGATCCGTCTCAGTTTCCAAAGACGGGAAGAAGTTGGAGACAGATCCAATCCGGTGCCCGTTTCGGACTCCACGAAGAAGATGAAGAAAGAATTTGGTGGGTACGCAAGAGCCCCGAGAAAATCTGAACGAGGCCACAGATGTACCACACGTCCATATCCGTTCCCTTGTTTCCAAAAGCCATAAAAAATGAAAAGGTCAGTGCTAGTTTCCATGATTCTCTCTAATTGAGTTAAACTGTATCTCCTTTATTTTTATACTAAAGCAAGCAATGATTCCTTTACGGTGAATGTATATTGAGTTAAGATCCTGTTTAGAATTAGCGTTTGATGAGTAAAATAGAAAAAGATTAAAGTCCTCAACAACATGTACTATATTTCTATAAAATACATATGGTGTATAATATATTTTTTAGATAAAAGAATATGACTATCCCAGCCTCTATATCAAAATGATATATCTAGCTATTATTACAAGTCACGGTTCACAGGTAAATGGGAAAGAGATCACAAGTATATTTACATGCTAATTAATATATTTATATGACCTCTCGTAGCATCGTATGAGCATATTTGCTATCCTAATCGGAACTCGAACAATCAATGTCTCGCGCGGTCGCGGTATGACCTGTACACAGAGTGAAAGAGCACAAAGTTTATAGTCTTATATAGATCTGAGTAAAATTTATATTAACCGTAGCAACGTATGAGCATCATACTAGTCACCACTCTATCTCTATCTCGATCTCTACTTCTCTACTTTATTTCTAAAGCAAGTAATGATTCCTTAATCTATCGATCGGAATTCTAATCGGAATTCGAACAAATCAATCAGTATCCCAATCGGAACCCGAACAAATTAATGCCTCACGCAATCACGGCATGGCCTGTACATGGAGGGAAAGAGCGTGAAAGAGCGTGAAGTAGGTGGTCTTATATAGCTTCGGATAAAATTTACATTACCCATTGCAACGTACGGGCACTGTGCTAGCATTACTAAAGCCAACAATGATTCCTTGAGCCGTCAATCAGAATCTTAATCGGAATTCGAACAAATAAATCGGAATCCTAATCATAACCTGGATAAATCAATCAGAACCCAGATAATCAATGCCTCACGTGGTCACGGCAGATACATGGAGTGAAAGAGCACAAATTTGATGGTCTCATGTAGGTTTGGGTGAAATTTATATTACCCGTTGTAACGCACGAGCACTGCGTGCTAGTATTTCTAAAGCAAGCAATGATTCCTTGTTTCGTTAATCAGAATCATAATTGGAATCCAGACAAATCAATCGGAATCATAATTGGAACCAGGACAAATCAATCGGAACCCAGACAATCAATACCTCGCGCGACACAGCTTATGCACGGAGTTAAAAAATACAAAATTTGTGATCTCATGTAAATCGAGGTAAAATTTATATTACTCGTAGTAATGCGCGGTCACCGTAGTATCCTAGTTGAGTTAAAATGCTTTTCACTCAAATTTTACCGCAAAGCATCATCTGTTCTAAGAACCTTTCTTTAATATCCATGTCTCGACGCCCGAGCATGCAAGAGCCAACCCACACCATGGAAACAACCATCATCCACGTTCTGAGCCTTCTGCTCTTGCTCTTGCTACTTTCCCACGGAGCCTTCACCGCCGGAGATGTCGTCGACACGTTCAGCAAGGGCCGCAACATCACTGACAATGACACGCTCGTCTCGGCCGACGGCGCCTTCACCTTGGGATTCTTCTCCCCTGGGGTGTCGACTAAGAGGTACCTCGGCATCTGGTTCACCGTGTCCCGCGATGCCGTCTGCTGGGTAGCCAACCGCGACCGCCCCATCAACGACAACTCCGGCGTGCTGGTGGTCAGCGACACGGGAAGCCTTCTCGTGCGAGACGGCTCCGGCCAGGTCGCGTGGTCGTCGAACTCCACAAGCACCTCCCCCGTGGAGGCCCAGCTCCTCAACTCCGGCAATCTAGTTCTGCGCAACCTGCGCAACCGAGGCAGCACAGACGACAGCAGCACCATCACCATTCTGTGGCAGTCGTTCGACTACCCGTCGAACGTCATGCTGTCCGGCATGAAGGTGGGCAAGGATTTCTGGAACGGAGCCGAGTGGTACCTCACGTCGTGGCGTTCCGCCGACGACCCGTCCCCAGGGCCTTACCGCCGTGCGCTGGACACCAGCGGGCTGCCCGACAACATCGTGTGGGAAGGCGACGCCAAGAGGTACCGCGCGGGCCCGTGGAACGGCAGGTGGTTCAGCGGCATCCCGGAGGTGCTGACGTACACGAACGTGATGGAGTACGAGATGGTGATCAGCCCGCACGAGACAACCTACAGCTACATCACCAAACCCGGCGGGCCCTTGACCTACATCGTGCTGCTGGACACCGGCGTGGTGAGGCGTCTGGTGTGGGACGCCGACGCCCGGGCATGGCAGACCTACTTCCAGGGCCCCAGGGACGTCTGCGACACCTACCGCAAGTGCGGGGCGTTCGGCCTTTGCGACGCCGGCGCCGCGTCGACGTCGTTCTGCGGCTGCCTAAGGGGGTTCAGGCCCGCGTCGCCGGCGGCGTGGAACTCGAGAGACACCTCGGGTGGATGCCGCCGGAACGTGAAGCTGGACTGCGGCGGCGATGGGGCCACGACGGATGACTTCTTGCTGCTGCGCGCGGTAAAGCTTCCGGACGCGCACAACGTGTCGGTGGACAGGAGCATCACGCTGGAGGAGTGCAGGGCGAGGTGCCTCGCCAACTGCTCGTGCCTGGCATACGCCGCCGCGGACATCAGGGGTGGCGACGTCCGCAGCGGCTGCGCCATGTGGACAGATGAAATCATCGATGTCCGGTACGTCGACCACGGGCAGGATCTGTACCTGAGGTTGGCCAAGTCGGAGCTCCCGCCGCCCTCGTCGCCGCGGGCGTTTCCTACCGCGCCGGTTGTTGGTGCATCCGTCGCTGCCGTAGTTGTGATTGCCCTTGTTTTGGTTCTAATTGTGATTAGGAGGCGGAGGGGACCAATAATTTCAGGTAAATTGCAACCATGGCTTTCTCTTCTTCTTTTTTTTCTTTTTTCTCATCGTTTCCATTTTGGGTTAGGGCTAATCCACTGCACGTTGATCCGTGTTCCAGCTGCTCATAGTATCCAGCCTATTCCTGCTCCGACCGTCCCTTCCGTTGAACTGTCTAGCATGAAGGCAGCGACAAAAGATTTCCACGAAAACAATATCATTGGCCGAGGTGGATTTGGCGTCGTTTATGAGGTGAATATTTCACACTCCAGTTCGACATGATAAAAATTTTGCTGTTCAAAGTATGCGCCATAACATATATCTAAGTATACAATCCCCAGGGGATCCTATCAGATGGCCAGAAGGTTGCCGTTAAGAGGCTTATCATACGGTCTTCGCGTACCGATGATGAAGATGAGAAGGCTTTTGATCGAGAAGTGGAACTGATGTCAAAACTAAGGCATGGAAATCTTGTTCAGCTCCTTGCTTACTGCAAGGATGGAAGCGAGCGTCTACTGGTTTACGAGTACATGAGAAATAGGAGCTTGAATTTCTATATACATGGTATGGGTTGTAAATATGCAATGCACTCTGTTGTTGTAGATATGTGGTCACAGTAACCTCCTCTCGGTACAAAGTTCTCATTGACTATGTATGGAACTGACAGGAAAAAACCCCCAACTCCGTGCTACTCTGAATTGGGAGCAAAGGCTGGAAATAATTCTTGGGATCGCGGATGGCATTGCCTATCTTCACAAAGGACTAAACAAGGGAGTCATTCACAGGGATATAAAACCATCTAATATACTTTTGGATGACGATTGGAGGCCTAAGATAGCAGATTTTGGTACCGCGAAAACGTTCATTGAAGATCAGACGAATCCAACATTGTTTCAGACACCGTATGAGAGCAACCTCACTCACCCCTTCATCTAATGTTCCATTAATTTGGCTACATATATATGTGCATGTCCAATTTTTTTTCTGTTTTTTTTCTCAACATATGAACTGACAAGTTTTGTGTTAACTGTTGACCAAATAAAGGGGGTATACGGCTCCAGAGTATGCAATACAAGGATACCTGACCCTGAAATGCGATGTTTACAGCTTTGGAGTTGTCCTGCTGGAGATAATAAGTGGCCCAAGGGATAGAACCATGCCACCACTCCTTTCCGATGTGAGTGTTACCGGTAACCAAATATTCTATAGCACGGTCCTTTTTCTTTCAAGAAACGGGCATAATTCTGTTACTCTTTTGCAGGCTTGGGAGTCATGGAATCAGGACAGGATCATGGACCTCCTTGATTCAGCTGTGAGAAAGCCTGAGCCCGAGCTCTTTCTTAAACTAGAGAGATGTGTCCAGATAGGCCTTCTTTGCGTGCAGCAACTGCCCGGTGACAGGCCTACCATGTTTGCCGTAGTTACGATGCTAAACAGTGCAAGTTCAGAGATTTACCTGCCAAAAGTGCCAAATTTTGACAACAGAACCGGGTCTGCTTTACGTGACGCAGATTTCTCAAGCCAGGAAGCGTCCAGCGGTGCCACACATAGCATCACGGTCGATCTAACCTAAAGGCCCATATTGAGGGCAGATGGGACAAGGCTCAAGACTGGATTTGTCAATTGGATCTAATCAGTTTGCCTTTTTTTTAGAAACAGGAGGGGTTATCAGTTTACCTTTACCAGGGTATGTCACTAATGTTGTTGGATAAGCAAGATTGTTGCCCTTTTTTCTTTTGCGAGTAGCTTGTTACTACTCATGCTTCCTGAAAAGTGGACTGTAGCTTGTTTCCTTCCTTTGTTTAGGTCTAGCAGTTTAGTTTCCTTGAATATTATGGCACAATGGATAATTTGTTTATAGTAGTAAATATGTGACTTAATTGATGACTTTCTATTAGATAGAACAATATTTACAGTAACACCTAGATGCAGCACTGCTTACAAAAAAAAGTGCAGTGTGGGCTGTGACCATTGCTTACAGTTACATACGAGAGCTCGCCAATTTCTAGACCGTTAAAAAGAACAGGCCTGGCAAATTTAGGCCCAATATACAGAGTATTGAGAGGAGGAAAAAGTTCTTTTTACCTCCCTAAACTTTAGACCGAGTCTGTATTTTCTCCCTAGAAAATGAAACCGTCCGTCTAACCTCCTCGAACTCGCGATACCGGATACGTGACCTCCCTGTTGTTTTCCTAGGTGGTTTTCCTATTTTTCTTTTATGTTTATTACAGCTGAATTTTTGAAAAATTATAGTAAATCACAGAGAAATTATAAAATGGAAAATTCAATTTTGTTGGACTCCACATGAGTAGAGCTATGCAGCGAACATATGATATAGTAAAATTTAATAAAAGTTTTTATTGTAGTTTTAGATATATACTTTTATGTAATTAATTCATAGCTACAGTTTTCTTGGTCCAATTATGGTGGACTAAACATTACATGTTTGAGCTTTACTAAAAATTTCATTCTCATTGGATCATGTATGACTGAGTTATAGATTTTTCTAGGTTTATCTATAGATTTATCTAGGTTTATATAGATAAATCTATAATTCAGTCACACATGATCCAACGAGCATGAAATGTTTACTACATATCAAGCATATAATGATTAGCCCAACATAAAAATTTCACCATAATTGGACCACGAAAACTGCAGCTATACATTAATTACAGAAAAGTATATATCACTACCGGAAACAGTAAATTCGCCGAGTGTAAAAATTTTGCCGAGTGCTTTCTTTCGGGCACTCGGCAAACAGCCTATTTGCCGAGTGTATTCAACGGGGCACTCGGCAAACATATTACACTCGGCAATAAGGTCGTTTGCCGAGTGCCATAAATACGACACTCGGCAAACCGCTCATAGACACTCGGCAAAGGTCCGACACTCGGTAAATAAACGGCGCGTGCATCGCACGTGCACCATCCGTCACCGGACTGGGCCGGGCGTTAGTCCTTTGCCGAGTGTTGGACGCCGACACTCGGCAAAGAGGCCGTTTGCCGAGTGCCACCCACCCACACTCGGCAATTCAAGAAGGTCGCCGAGTGCCACTCCAAGACACTCGGCAAACACAAGACTTCGCCGAGTGTTTCGTTTTGCACTCGGCGAACAAAAAAAAAATTTCGTCCCCTGGCCTCCACACTTTTTCTACTCCCCACGTAGGAGATTTTGTAATCCATAATAAAAGTTGGTATATTTTGTGGTCTGTTTGCTATTTTTAATGAAATGATTGCATTAATAGGAATTTTTTTATTCATGTCAGATTTTAACTGCAGGTACATGAAATGATGGATTATAATCAGTGGAAAAATTATATCCATATTATCGAGTCCGGATTGAGGTCTCAACCAGGAAATGAAAAGAAATTTTGAACATTGTTTTTAAAAAACACGACCACGAACGTGTGGTTGAATGGTTGTTAAATTCTAAAAAAAGCAAACGAAATCTGAAAATCACAAGATTTGTCAAGATGTCATGATATTATGTGTGGAGGCTGTGGTAAAAAATTGAGAAGGTTTCGCCCAATTTCTGACATATGATGCTTAGAAGCCGACTCATCTCCTGGAAGGATTCATAGAAGTTAGAGAGGACACAATAAGATTTGGAGTCCAAGTGACACTTGAGTTAAGGTTTGGCTTCAAATCTTTTTGTATAGGCAACATGCAACACAGATTGGTTCGTGTCAAAATTTGGAAATTTTTTGGATGCGTTTACTATTTGTTATTGATTAAATGCAATTATAGATTTTTGTAGATATAAATGCAATTTGCGCTATAAATGCATGAAATAATAGAACATTATCAGTAGAAAAATAATTTAACCATTGTTGAGTGATGTTGACACGATTTTTCCCAAGTATATTAGAAAAAGTTCTGTAAAACAGGTTATTAAAGAAGGTACATGAAATATTAGTGTATTTTGCCGAGTGTATAAAAAAAACACTTGGCAAAAGTACATGGGCCCACTGGCAGTATTCTCCTCCTCATTTAAAAAAAGAAAAACGTGGCATTGCCGAGTGCCTTGGATCTGGCACTCGGCAAAGAAAGAAGATTTGCCGAGTGCCAGATCGCAGGCACTCGGCAATGTACCTGGCAGGTCGAATTTCGTGCGCCAACAGATTTAAAAAAATTGAATCTTTACTTTGCCGAGTGCCAGATAGCGGGCACTCGGCAAAGAACCGGACTTACGTTTCAGCCGAACCGCCGCGCGCGGCCCGGCCTCTATCCCAAAATCGAAACGACTGCACTCTTGTCTCGCCCGCCGCCGCCACCCGCTGCTCGCCGCCGTCGCCCGCTGCCCGCCGCCCGCCGCCACCCGCCGCGCTCGCCCGTCGCCGACGCCCCGGTGCCCCCGCCCCCGGCCCCGGCGCCCCGCCCCGCCGCCCCGACTCCCCGCGCCCCCCGGCGCCCCACGGCCCGCCGCCCGCCGCCCGTGCCCCGGTGCGCCGACGCCCGCTCCGGCCCCGGCGCCCCGCCCTGGAGCCCCGACGCCCCGGCCCGGCGACCCCGCCCCCGACCCCGGCGCCCCCTGCCCCGCGGCCCGCCCCACCGGCCGCCCCACCCGCCGCCGGACGTCCCATCGCCTTTCTAGGCCGGCGTCCCTCACCCTCCCGATAATGAATATTTCTTTTTCAAGTTACAAAATCAGAATTAGGAAGTAGGTTAAAATTAGAAATTAGAAATTAGAAATTGTAGGGCTTTAGTTGTAGAAATTAGAAAATGATGTTTTGCTTGGGAATCTAAGGTATAAGAATGTTTGTGGAAGTCGGCCATCGTGCCGTTCCTTCTTCTGTACATGTGGTTGTCGGCCATCGTGCCGTTTCATTTGATGCAGGTTATGGAAACCTCCACGTGCAGGGGAGGTGCTGCCGAAAATTTTAGTTGACAGTTGTATGTTCTTTTTTTGCAGGAGAGGCTACGTTACCGTCCTCGAGTCGTCACTTTGTACGATAGCAAGGTGAGTCATCCTACACCTCTATTTCCGTATGATGTTCGTATATCACGTAACCTAGTTAGGCGTCTCCCGTTCGAAAGAGATACGGTTGGAAATATGTAAATGTTTGCATATTTATAACCGTATCTGTTTTGAATTGTCCATGTCACTTTGGACAGCACGAGGATGTGTAGGTGGGTTTAGTTTCCATAGTCTACTCCGATCCGAGTTAGAGTTTCGGCAGCACCTCCCAATTGTTCTCCGGATACACAATCTCCATTCCAGGACGTGTATTTGGAGAACAGCGGGGAGGTGCTGCCGAAATTCTATCTCAGGTCGGAGTAGACCATGGAAACTAATCCCACCTACACATCCTCGTGTGGCATTAGGACCTATCTTCACCTAATAGACAGTATAGGAACATGTAGATGCAACGTGAGTTTTTATATTACTCGCTGATATGCTAGAGGATGGAGGATCGTCAGTGGATGTACACGGGCCGATCTAGTCAGAATTCGTTGACCGATGAATGGATAAACAAGACCGATGCTTTCTTGGAACAGGCATTTGCAAGGATCAAAGGAGGAAGAGATACTTGGTGTCCGTGTAGCAAATGTGGAAACCTGCGTCGGCAAACCAAGTTAGAAATGGGCAAACATCTTGTTAGGCACGGATTTACGTCAGACTATACCATATGGATCTACCATGGTGAAGTCGATCGTGGGAGGGACGAGGTCATCAGACAACGTATCGAGCAATATGATGATGACGCCGGGGTGGGAGACATGTTAGATGACTATCATGAAGGTCGTAGGGAGGAGGAGCCCGAGGCTACCGCAAAGGCGTATTACGACATGTTGTGTGCGGCACAGCAACCCCTTCACGGGCATACCAAGGTCTCTCAACTGGATGCCATTGCACGTCTAATGACTGTGAAGTCCCAGTTTAGCTTGAGTCGAAACGCCTTCGATATTATGTTGACAGTTTTTGGGAGCCGGCTCCCGGAGGGTCACATCTTGCCAAAGTCTATGTATGAGGCACAAAAACTTCTTCGTGCACTTAAGATGCCGTACGAGCAGATACATGCTTGTCCGAAGGGATGCATCTTATTTAGAAAGGAATATGCGGAAGCAAAGTACTGTATAAAGTGCGAATCGTCTAGGTTCCTGGAGGTAGCCTCTGGTGACGGTCAGAAGAAGCAGCTTGCAATTCCTGTGAAGATCCTTCGGTACCTTCCCTTCATACCGAGGATCCAACGGCTTTACATGTGTGAAGAATCCGCGAAACAAATGACATGGCACAAAACCGGACGTCGATACAATGCTGAGAAGCTGGTACACCCATCCGATGGCGAAGCCTGGACAAAGTTTGATGCGATTTATCATGAGAAAGCTCGAGAAGCTCGTAATGTACGTGTTGCGCTCGCAACAGATGGGTTCAATCCTTATGGAATGGCTGCCGCCCCATACACCTGTTGGCCTATGTTCATTATCCCCCTCAATCTCCCCCCTGGTGTTCTCTTTCAGCGACAGAACATATTTTTATCGTTGATAATTCCAGAACATCCAGAGAATAATATGAGTGTGTACATGGAGCCTCTGATTGATGATTTGGTCCGTGCATGGGATGAAGGTGTATGGACATACGACCGTGCTACAAGGACAAACTTCAAGATGCATGTTTGGTACCACTACTCTCTGCATGACTTGCCAGCATATGGTATTTTCTGTGGCTGGTGTGTTCACGGGAAGTTCCCATGCCCAGTATGCAAGGCTTCTTTGAAATTCATTTGGTTGACGAAGGGTGGCAAATATTCTTCATTTGACAAACATCGACAATTCCTTCCTCCTGACCATCCTTTCAGACGAGATATTAGAAATTTTACGAAAGATGTTGTAGTTAACGACCCTCCACTGCAGATGCTGACCTTAGCCGCGGTTCGTGCTCAGTTAGATGCTCTTGAGGTCAACAATCATGATGGTGGTTTTGTGGGATATGGCGAGCAACATGCTTGGACTCAGAGATCGTGCTTGTGGAACCTCCCCTATTTTGATGATCTTCTTCTCCCACATAACATTGATGTTATGCACACTGAAAAGAACATTGCCGAGGCAATTTTTAGTACAATTATGGACATTCCTGACAAGACAAAGGATAACGTTAAGGCTAGAGTGGATCAAGCAATGTTATGCAACAGACCAAAGCTAGACATGGCGCCTCCCAGAGCCGGCAAGTCGTGGAGAAAGCCTAAGGCTGATTTCGTCCTGACGAGGGCCCAAAGGAGGGAGGTATTAGAATGGTTCCAAACGTTAATGTTCCCTGATGGGTATGCAGCGAATCTGAAGAGGGGAGTGAACTTAGCTACTATGCGAATCAACGGGCTCAAAAGTCATGATTATCACATATGGATTGAGCGCCTACTTCCGGTGATGGTTCGAGGCTATGTCCCTGAGCATGTGTGGCAGGTGCTAGCGGAGTTGAGTAATTTCTTCCGCCAGCTTTGTGCTAAGGAGTTATCTCGGACCGTGGTTGCCGAAATGGAAAGAATGGCGCCTGTGTTGCTCTGTAAGTTGGAGAAGACCTTTCCTCCTGGCTTCTTCAATCCGATGCAGCATATGATTTTACACTTCCCGTATGAAGCACGAATGGGGGGGCCTGTGCAGGGCCGTTGGTGCTATTCAATTGAGAGATGTCAAAAGGTTCTTCGAACTAAATGTAAAAAAAAATGCAAAATTGAAGCCTCCATTGCAGAGGCATACATTCTGGAGGAGGTGTCAAACTTCACAACAAAATACTATGCTGACAACCTTCCTAGCGTGCACAATCCACCGCCTCGTTACAATGACAGCAAAGTGGAATCGAGCCTTAGTCTTTTTCGAGGACAACTTGGAAGTGCAAGTGGTGCGACACAGAAAAAATTGAAACGTAAAGAGTGGCGCACTATCATGCTGTATGTATTGACCAACCTATCCGAGGTGGAGCCGTACATACTGTAAGTTCTGAACAAACTAGTTTTTTCTCAATTTGTCAGTATTCTTCGTCCAACTCTCATGTTTCTCGTTGGTACAGGGAATTCCATCGTAACTTCTGGCGTAATTCAAGGGAACCTACCCCGCACGAAGCCGAGACTCTTCTCAAAGAGGGTGCAGGAAATGGAATGCCCGATTTAATTTCTTGGTTCAAACATAAGGTACAGTCCATTTTAGCTCGTACTTAGCTTGATTAGAAGTTGACCGTACATGCGAATAATATAACGAACCACCCTACTTCAACTTGCAGGCACAAACCGATTCGTCTATGAATGCCGAGTTGAGACAGGTTGCCGATGGTTGTACCTACAGGGTCAAATCTTTTACCGGTTATGATGTAAATGGATATCGCTTTCACACAACAAGCCATGAGCATAGTCGGCCCAATCGAAGAACGACAAATAGCGGAGTTTTTACGCCAGGCTTTGATGGTGTAGAGTACTACGGAAGAATTGAAGAGATATACGAACTAACGTTTCATGGCTGCAAAGTTCTTAATCCAGTCATATTCAAATGCCATTGGTTTGATCCATCAGTCGTGAGACGGGCACCTAATCTTGGGTTAGTCGAAATTCGCCAATCATCTGTCTTAGAAGGAGAAGATGTATACATTGTGGCTCAACAGGCCACGCAAGTTTATTATTTGTCGTACCCGTGCCAATCCGACGACCGTCTTAAAGGTTGGGATGTTGTGTACAAGGTATCGCCGCACGGTAAATTACCTGTACCAAACAATGAAGATTACAATATTGACCCCAACACATATGACGGAGATTTTTTTCAAGAAGATGGGCTCGAAGGGAATTTTGAGATTGATTTAACCGACGCTTTCGGAATGGAAGTGGATAATGAAATGGTTGCTGACGATGACGCTGGAGAGGAGGTTCATAATATGAAGGAGTTAGAATTACTTCAGCGGTTACAGTTAGGACAGGAGATTGATGATGACACTCCTCCTTCGGAGCATGGGAATGATTTTATTGACACACGTGACAGCGATGATGAGACTTATGATCCAGCTAATTCCGATCATGACGATTATTTCTAAGACATGTATGGGCCGTACTAATTTATTTATTATTTGTCATACCATGTTATTTATTAAGTATGTTTACTTTATTTTGCACATCTTACTAATTATGTTTTGTTTATCTGTGCTAATTGGTTTACTCTTGGCAAATGCAGGTGACTCAACAATGGTGGGCGGTACGAGGAAGATTGCAGCACTTTACGAAAAATTAAAAGCTGCAGCTTCAGGGTCAGGTACAAGGTCAGACGCATCGAGAGGTCGAGGGAGGCGTCAAGGGAGGGGTGGAGGCAGGGGTGATGCACAGGTCGAGGAAACGGAGGGGGCACAGGTCCTTGCTAGAGGCAGGGGTCGGGGCAGGGGTCGAGGAAAGGGTAAAGGGGTGAGGCCCCCCTCGCCTGCGCCTTCGTCGTCTTCGTCGGAGGAGGTACCTTCCGCGCACGCCTCTAGTGATGAGGCGGAGGTACAGCAGGAGCAGGACCAGGACCAGGACCAGGAGCAGGAGCAGGAGCAGGACCAGGAGAGGGAGGAAGGGGAGGAGGCAGGGGATTCACAGTCCAAGATCTGGTTGCGAGGTCCCTCGTCCCTCCCGAGGCGACCGATCCCTCTTCATTTACGCCCACTGATTCAACCCACTGGGGCAAAGTAAGTTCCTTTACATATTCTCAGTACTTTTGATATGTTAAAATTTACAATAGAAACTAATAATCTATATTAATCACTTGTGCAGGAGTTGGACTAAGCTCAGTGGGGGTGCCCACAACCGCAAGGTCAACGGCATCATTGGTTTTTTGTGTAGGCTACACTTCCCCGGTCTAGTGGTCTTCGCCGGACAGGAGGAGCCGGCCTACACGTGGGACCACTACGTCGTCGCCGCCGACGTCGGTGATCGTGACCACAGGCAATTTGCGAACAAGGCGGAGCGGGTGAAGGCCGAGCTGTGGGTAAGTATTCGAAGCACTAGATTGCTTAATACACCAGCTTCGCTAGACATTCTTGAAAAAATACTTGTTTGCAATGTGTCTATACGCAGGACTTTTATAGATGCCAGGAGGGATTCGAGGCTAGGGCGGCCTCCGTCATTGAACAAGCCGCCAAGAAGCTCGTTAAGGACATGCACTACGAGGCGCGGGTTCAGGCCATCATTGACTTCTATGCTGAATACAGAAGGATGAGGGTCAAAAAAGAAGAGGCCAGGACAATGAACCTGACCAAGGAAGAATTCATGATGGTACATACAGAAAGTTAATATTTACTATTTCTGAGATTAATTACGCTTCACTTCTTTTGTTATATGTCACACACTTGATGATGTAGGTGCCTCCGTGGTGGTGTCGATCCTTTACCCGATGCTGGGAACAAATGGTGGACGTGTGGTTGCAGCCCGGGTGGTTGGAGAACCACGTTGCTTGCCGGGAGCGGCGTCTGCAGATGCCATATGCACCACACCATCAAGGCAGCCTGAGCCTTGATGAATACAAGAAAAAATGGGTACGTGAATTCATTTCTTTATTCTCACACATAATACACATAATACTGCATATTTTGTAATCCTTTTGTATTTTTGCCGCAGACGTCATCACATGAAGGCCATGAGTGCTCCCGGTTCAAGGTATGGGTTATGTCCAAAAAGGGCAAGGCCACGGCAGACATCGACTTCAACCCGGAGGACCCGCCCGAGGCATACAGCCATCCCAGCATCCACAGCCGCGTCACCGAGTACACAGCAATGGCGAGGGAGGTTTATGAGCCAGAGTTCGATCCGAGCTCTCAGGATATTGATCCTGAAATTGTGATGAGGGTGGGAGGAGGGAAGAAGCATGGCAGGTATTGGATTGGAGATAGCGTGATCGACACTGCCAGTACTCCCACCCTCTCCCAGATCCGAGCAAGGAGCATGGACTCGAGCCCCGCGATACGGGCACGGCCTACCGCTGCACAGTTACAGATGCAGGCTCTGCAGGTTATTCCTGTTTCTTTAATTTTTCATTCATTTTGTACATATCTTTTGCTTGGCAATAAGACATTGGGATGAAATATTGTAGGCACAGGTGGAGGTAGAACGGAAGCGCCGGGAGGAACTAGAGGCGAGGATCGAGGCGGATCGGCAGCTAGAAAGGCAGAGGACGGAGCAGATGTTCCAATACATGCAGAGTGTCTTTCACAGTTTAGGTCAGACTCCACCACCTATGCCACCGAACCTATTCCCATCACCTCGACCACCTCCTGCAGCTACTCCTGTGAGTCACTCTCAACCTTACAATCAATCTAGAGTTAAACTAGAAACTACAGGCACTACAGACTTACACTAGAAAAGTGACTAATGCAATCTCTATAACTTTGTGCAGAATCAATCGGCGGCGTCCAATGCAGAATCTTCTTGGGGCAGTGGCCACCTGCACATCCTCCTCAGCCTCCTCATCCTCCTCAGTGACTTGTGAACTAGAGGTGTTTGTGATGCAAAACTTGTGAATTACTTGTTTCGATGAGAACTTGTGAATGTTATTTGTGTGCTTGTGGTGCAATTTATATGCCTGTGGTGTAATTTATATGCCTGTGCTTCTGTGGTTGTTTTTTGAGAGGGGTCCTTTATACGTAAAATTTCTGTTTTGTCAGTAGGGGGAAAGGAGTGTTAACACTCGGCAAAGAGGCCATTTTCTGTTAGTTCGACGGCTTTGCCGAGTGCATTGCCAAAACACTCGGCAAAGGCGTCATAAAATTTTTGCGGGATTGGCCTCTTTGCCGAGTGCCAAGAGGCAAGCACTCGGCAAACTATGTATGTTCGCCGAGTGCCACTGGAAAACACTCGGCAAACGGCTCAAAAAAATCTGGCGGGTGGGGCCTCTTTGCCGAGTGCCACGGGGAAGGCACTCGGCAAACCATGTACCTTCACCGAGTGCCATATATAAATACACTCGGCAAAGATTTTCTTTTTGCCGAGTGTCATTTAAAATACACTCGGCAAAACTTAAGTATTCGCCGAGTGTCGGCCGTCTGACACTCGGCAAAGGAGCCGTTACCGTCACAGACCGTTATCGCCTTTGTGCCGAGCGTTATATTTTGCCGAGTGTTTTCTAGCACTCGGCAAAGGATTTTCCGAGTGCCCGACGATCGACACTCGGCAAACCCACTGTTTGCCGAGGGAAAGTTTGCCGAGTAGGGTTCGCCGAGTGTTACACTCGGCAAACCCTTTGCCGAGTGTATTTGGACCTTCGCCGAGTGCCTGGGGCACTCGGCAAAGTTACTGTTTTTTCCGGTAGTGTATCTAAAACTATACCAAAACTTTTATAGTAAATTATAACATATCATATGTTCACTGCATATATCTACTCATGTGGAGTCCAACAAAATTGTATTTTCCATTTTATTATTTTTCTGTGATTTACTATGATTTTTTAAATATTCAGTCAAAATAAATATAAAAGAAAAATAGAAAAAACACCTAGAAAAACAGTGAGGGAGGTCATGTACCTGGTATCGCGAGTCCAAGAAGTCTAGATGGACAATTTTATTGTCTAGGAAGAAAATATGGACTCGACATAAAGTTTAAGGAGGTAAAATAGATTTTTTTCTTGAGAGGAGGAGAGTCCACTCGGCTAGGATGAGTCTACTTATACATAGGCTTCACACGGCCCATCCCATAATTCTATTTCAGCAGCCTTCACGAGTTGTAGAGCCCTAGAGTTTTGAGACAGAATCGGCCCAACTCTTGCCAACGGAGAGAGTTCGTGGCTGAAAATGTCCCTACTCCTATATGAGTTCGTTCCAGACTCGGCCGTCGTCATCAGTCACCTTGGGTCAAGTCAATGCCCGCTGCTCCCCGCCGAATTGGATAGCAGACGACACCGACGCTGCTGCCGTGATCCATGCATGCAAGTGTGTGTGTGTCCAAGTGGAGTTCTCTTTTTGCTAGGACAGCAGCTCTCTTCGCTGTCATGCACTAATGCACCGGTGCCCCCATGGCTTCCTGGTCGACGCACGCGTCATTTTCGAACCGTCGCTTGCTAATTACTCAAATTTTCGACGAATCGTTGGAGCAAGGGTACTGATCGATGAAGTGATGACCAGCTCGGCGAGGTCAAGTTTTTAATGGAAGTGCTTGCTGTTTCATGCTGTTTTTCTAGAGTGACGAGACTGCGATGATCGACAGGGATCGACAGGCATTCACTGCACTATAGCCCCAAAATGGCGATGGTCAGACCGTCGGTGTAATTATACTGATGGAGAGTCGGTATAAACTTATACTGACAGACAGATCCCGTCGGTAAAACTTTATACCGACGGACTCAACTTATACCGACGAACCATCCGTTAGAATGCATATACCGACAGACTGTTTGTAACAAGTTTTACCTACGGATAGTTTGATGTTAATAGATTCTTTACCGACTGACCATACAATGAGATTATTTGAATTGGAAAAAAATAAAAGCTCATTTGATTGCAATTTAATTAGTACAGTGAGCACATTCATTCATAACAAGGTCACAATATGATTCCAGATAAATATTTGGTTCAAGGAGTGTCCATACAAGATAGTCATATATTACTCCACATAAGCACATCATCCATACAAGCCAAGAGTCAAGAAAATAGCTAATAGTTCATATATAGAGAGTCTGGGTGCACAGCCATTAACTCTGTGTACAAAAGATATGATATTCAGAAGTATAAAAATCCACCAGAATCACAAAAGTCCACCGGAATCACCACAACCCCCAAAAGATCATCCGGCACAATTAGTGTTGACAAATTGCTCCTTTCAGCATGTCAACTAATTCAGATGAGTTGACTATAAACTCAAAAACTAAAGTCAGCCTAGACAAGTTTCTTAGCAGCGCCTAGTAACCTGAGAAGGTTTTGATGCAGCATCTTGAGAAGGTTTTGATGGCATATCACAAACCTTTAGCTGTCACAAGTATCATTAATTAGGAAATATTGATAACTCCTCACAAATCAAAGAAACAAAGGAAAAAAGCAAAATTGATTATTACCCTCTTGTATGGCCATGCAATAGACATCATATATGCACCAGCCATAGATTCCATATTATCGTAAGGGCGAGGCAGCATTTCATCTCTTTTCAGCACCACATTCACTATAACTTCACAAAATTGCTTTCCAATAGGCTGGCCTCCTACTATAGTATTTGGATTAGTTGAAATGATTGTTCCCTTAGCTACAGGTTTTGATCTCAGCATAGCATGCCTTTAGCTCCTCATCTATTAATGTCTCATCAAAATATTTCTCTTTCAATTCTGCCTTAAACTCCTTCTATTTTATATTAGATGTAGTCATAAACCACTTGAAAGGAGCATCACCAATATCATAGACCGCCTAATTTGTCATGGAAAAATAAGCGGATTATCAGGAAAGTGCAGATTCACTAGATAAATAGAAGCTACAAATTCAGCACAATAAGATGCTACTATAGAAGCTAAAAATTCAGAGCCATATAGAAAAAATTCAGAGCTATAAGATGCTACTATAGAATCTAACAATTCACTGCTGTATGGTAAAAATTCAGAGCAATAAGATGCTACTATAGAAATTAACAATTCAGTATAATATGGAAAAAAATTTAGAGCCATATAATGGAGGTACCTTTATATTATCCCAGAATTACTGACGGATCATTCATTGGTAAGCTTTACCCATGGATTAATATTGCATTTTTACCGACTGACGCCAGTCGTTAATATGGTGTTGCGGTGTAGTGATTCCTTTCAAGTTTCCAACCACCGGTAAGAAAATACTACAAGATCCGTGTGAATGTGTGATTTTTTTCGAAAGGGGTGTGAATGTGTGATTCCAACCGGTGCTTCGCTGTTGGGCAGTCATGAGGTAATCCTCGTCTTGCCTACTCGCTGTAGAGCCCTTTTGAGTTTTGAGACAGCAGACTTCTTGCCAACTGAGGGAGTTCGCCGCCCCCCCCCCCCCCCCCCCCCCCCCCCAAATGGATACAGTCAGGGGGAGGTTTTTCTGGAGGGGGGAGTATGACAAGTTCAAATACCATATGGTAAAATGGGAGAATGTGTGGTTGCCAAAGGACTTTGGAGGGGTAGGTATCATTAACACCAGAAGGATCAATGATGCCTTGATGCTAAAGTGGGCATGGAGACTGTATAGAGAAGAGGAGGATGATATGTGCTGCCAGCTTCTGAGAGCGAAGTACCTCAGAAACAAACCTCTGATGAATCACAAAGGTAATAGCGGCTCTCAGTTCTGGAGGGTGTAAACAAGATCAAACATCTATTTAAATGGGGGGCTATCTTCAAAGTGAATAATGGTAAGAGTACACGCTTCTGGGAGGATGTTTGGCTCCTTGATATTCCTCTAAGGCTAGGTTTCCCTAAAATTTTTGAGTACTGCATGCAGAAATGACAAGAGTATCCTGGTCAGTGACTGCTTTTGTGAGGGGGAATGGGCTATATCCTTCAGAAGATCTTTCGGAGCTGCAGAAATGAGATACTGGGAGGAAATGCAACAACTTTTGCGGGGGATACAGCTGAACAATGACAAAGATACAATATCTTGGGGGCTAGAGAAATCTGGTCAGTACTCCACAAGGTCAATGTACAGAATGCTTTCGCATAGTGGAGTGGTCAATAGGCGCATGAGAAAAGTGTGGAAAAGCAAGCTACCGATGAAACTGAAGGTGTTTGTTTGGCTTGCCTTCCAGGACAAACTTCAAACAGGAGTTGAGCTGGAAAAAAAGAAAGTGAAAAGGGAATAAGAATTGTAATATTTGTGGGTGCCCGGAGACGGGTGACCACATCTTCTTTTCCTGTATTGTTGCTAGGTTCATTTGGCCCTGCTTTAAAGAGGCTTTGGGGTGGCAAAGGAATCCTGAGGGGGTGCAGGATTTCCTAGATAACTGGTTGCCGTTGGGGTGTAGGGACATTGTGGACATCAAGGAACAAAAGGGCAATCGAGGGGAAGTTCCCCCGGTGTCGTGCTAACCTCTTGTCTACGACCAATACCTTTTTTGCAGAAATGGAAGGTACTGTTGAAGGATGGTGAGCGCGACAGACTGGAAGAACTCCTGAAACAAATGCGAGAATGGGTGGAGCCTTTCCTACAGCATTGGCGAAGGGGTGCAGAAGATGAGTTCATGTGAGCGGCAAAAATGATGGCGTCTACTTCACCTTTCTTCTCTAAGGCCTGCGTGCCTTCTTAGCTGTATCATTGGGACTTTCTTGTAAGCTGGCAGCACCAGCAAGACAATGTACCGAAACTACTTTGCTTTCTATAAAAGCCGGGGTGATCCCTTTATAAAAAAAACTCCTTTGTTTAATATATATAATTCCTGGTTTTGTATTAAAATGAACAAAACCA
Organism: Panicum miliaceum; assembly: GCA_032594955.1. Taxonomy (NCBI): domain Eukaryota; kingdom Viridiplantae; phylum Streptophyta; class Magnoliopsida; order Poales; family Poaceae; genus Panicum; species Panicum miliaceum. The sequence continues at coordinate 2,957,673 of CM064069.1, forward strand.
AAGGAAAAAAAGCTATAGAACCAGCAATAATAGAGCGCCCAGATCGACGCAGAAAACTGTGATATGTGGTCGTCAGATGAGACAACTCCCATCACATAATTAACTGTGCTACAACATGAGGTAATAATGCATTCTGGGAAGAATTATTGACTCTTATGAAGCAAGGGGAAAGGATAAAATCCTTGGACAAGTAGTTGCAGGCTTGCAACACCGCGCGGGCGACAGACCTTGCCATCACCGCGCTGGCGTGACAGCGGCCCGTCACTGCTAGTGGTCTAGTGTGGATGCTGCCTGCTGGTGAACCACTACGGGATCCAGGTTCTACCGTAAAAGCACTCGGCAAAGCTTCTACCGTAGGCCGCCCACGGCAACTGCGACACGACATAGCTTCCGACAGCAAAGGGCTGTTTGCCGAGTGTCAGAGGGGTGCTCGGCACACTCGGCAAAAAAATGATGGTGTCACGGCGGGCCGACGGTAGCCAGCCGTTAACAGCAGCTTTGCCGAGTGCCGTTATTGCCTGGCACCCGGCAAAGTGTCAGGTCTTCGCCGAGTGTCGTGGCTGCCAGGCACTCGGCAAACCTCTGTCCCAGGGAGTTCTGGAAAACTGGTTTGCCTGTGATGTGGCACTCGGCAAAGTCCATATTTATTTTTTTTCTCCTTCCTTTTCTTAACGTGTTTTGCAATTTTTTTTAAATGTCTTTGAAAATACCTAGCCAAATTCACTCCATAATTCATGTTTGATGCTTCTTTGAAAAAAATGTTCATTATTTCACGCAGCTATATAGCTCAAATTAATCTTATATCAATTAATTCTTTTCCAATACGTTTTCTACTAAATTTGTTTGAATGTACTTTTAAAATATAAGTCAAATTTACACGACGGTTCATATTTAATGTTGTAACAAAAAAATCCATTATTTCATGCAGTATTAGTTCAAAATCAATATATATCAATTTAAAAGCTATAATTGCAAAAAAAATATAAATTATCAAACAGATTCGAAAAATAACCAAAATTTAACATGAATCAATCTATGATGTCTGTTGCTTGCACAAAAAGTTTTGAAGTCAATCCCCAATTCGATCATCACTTTGACTCCAAATCATAACGAATCCTTCTCAACTCCCTGGATCTTCTTTGGAGATGCTTCGATTTGTAAGCAACATACATGACAATTTCTCCGAAACGTTATCAATTGTTTACCATAGACTCCACGTATGATACCATGTTATCATGACAAATCTCATGATTTTCTGACTTTATTTGCTTTTTATATAATATAAAAACAATTCGGTCACACGTTCGTGGTCATGTTTTGTGAAAAAGATGTTTGAAATTTCATTTCCTTTCCTAGATAAGGCCTCACATTGGACTCAGTAACATGAATATCATTTTTCCATTCATTATGTTACATTATTTGAGTCACTTGCAGTTAAAATTTGACTTATCTTCATAAAATCCTCTTAATGAAATAAATTCACTAAATACAACAAACGGACCGAGAAATATACCAAATTTTAATATTAAGTTCCATGTACAATATATATTAAAAAAAGTTTGGAATATAAGGAAGGATTTTTTTTTATTTGTGTTTGCCGAGTGTCTCCAAATACACTCGGCAAACATTAAGTTTTGCCCAGTGTCACAGCTTAGCACTCGGCAAACAAAAGTTTTGCCGAGTGCCGCCATCCTGGCACTCGGCAAACACTAACGGCCTTAATGGCCGGCGCACGGCCGACGCACGTGGAGGGCAGCTGTTTGCCGAGAGCGTCGCCTTGACACTCGGCAAAGCTCTCCTTTTACCGAGTGTTATTTGTTTGCCGTGTGTTTTTCAGTGAGCACTCAGCCAATGGTTGTTTTGCCGAGTGCCCGATGGAATGCACTCGGCAAGTATCCAGGCACTCGGCAACCGGCAGGTTTCCGGTAGTGAACCAATAATGGAGTCTGGCTCCACTTGGAAGCTGGTTTTCCGTTCATGAAGTTCAGTCCTTCCACGCCAACTCTTCCACGCAGCCATCTTCATTAATCGGCATTTTATCTCTTTTATTCATTTACTTTCATTTTATTTTCACATTAATCGGCATTGGAAGTGACCAAACTACCCCTAACTGCTTTTATCTCCTCCGATCGAATCGATTCAATCGGAACAATGCCGCCCACCGCCCGGCGGCCACGACTCTCGGCACCGCCAGGCGATAGCCGCCGAGGACGATGCATCAATGTGGCAGCTTGTACACTGGGTAGTTGCATTAATTAAGGAAGCGTAGAAGCAAGAATCGCTCAAGGTCATGTTAACCTGCCCGATGATCAAGCACTTATTTTAATCGCCATCCTCAATTTGATTGCCTTGTACCGTACCGCCGCTGCTAGCCAGTTGCTAATCCACTCGGCTTTAATTTCTCCGGCGATCTGCGATGTGCGCACGTGCCCCTGAGACGACGCGATGGTCAGGAGCTGCTGTTGCTGGGGCAGAACGTAGAGCCGACGCCGTGGCACCCATTCCCGCACACAAACCAAGGGCCGGCCGCCGCCGGTGCACCGCACTGCGATGCACGTCCTCCGTTGCTTGCCAGCCGCCGCTCTCGCGGCCACGGCCGCGGCCTCCGTAGGGTGCAGGCGTGCGGCTCACGCCTCGTCGCTGCCGGGCAAGCGACGTCAGTGCTCGAGCGAACAGCAATCAGGATGGCCCCCCGATCAAATGCTGCTGGTTCGTCCCTCGACCTCGAGCAGCGAAGCCAGGCATGCAGAAAAAATAAAGACTGAGCGCAGGGGCGGGCTCAGGATCTGGGTTGGTATTCAAATTTTCAAATAATGCAAAAAAATTTGACAGCCCAAAGTACATATTAGTACCACATAATTAAATACTGGTAACACAAATTGTTCATAATTAGAAATTATTCAACATATAGATAATAGACGTGCTAAATGATCAACATATCAAAGTGGAAATATTTAAAATAAATAGAGGATAAATTCTAAAATAACCAATTTCGACGATAAGGATGTTTACAAATTACAACGATATATTTTTAAGAAATTACAACAACCTTAAGTAGCAGACTGCTCTGGCTCCTTGCTGGCGTGGGCACTTGGCGGACAGCGGCCCTGCGCAGCGCGGCGGATCCCCTGCGGCCTGGCTGCGGCAGGCGTGCGCCCCTGTCGGCCCTGCCCCCTGCGGCCGGCGACGGCTGTGCAGCGTGCAGGCGTGCGCCCCTGCAGCCCTGCCCGCTGGGCAGCTTGGGCGCTAGGCGGCGGCGCGGCGCCCCTGCTTGCGGCGTGCCTGACGCGGCGACAGCGACACGGCGTGCGTGCGCCGCGCGCACGACACGTGGCCCGTGGCCAGACCGCCGGAGGCCCGTGCCGCCCCTCAGGCAGGTAGGTGCGTGCGGCGTGCCCCTGCGCCTGCGCAAGCGGGCCGAGACGAGCACGGGCGGCCGGGTTGGACGGCGGCGGGCTATGGCAGCGGGGTTGGAAATCGGCAGGGGCATCGGGAGCAGGGAGGGAGAGGGAGGCTGGAAGGAGGGGGGGATTGCCCGATTGGGCCAGGGTGGGAGAGGAAAGGGATGTTTTGGGCTGCGTGTGGGCCTGCGGGGGGAGGGAAGTTGGAACGCGGAGATTTTTAGTTCAAAATGAGATATTGAAGCCTTAGTAGGCTGATTTATTGTGTTATTTCCTATTTTGAAAACATATACATGAAACACACTATATATATAAAAAAATTTTAAAAATAATTGATATTCGACTGAATACCATTGAATTCAATGGGGCCCGCCCTGAGCGCGCTCCCTGTCCCGGATGTTGTCACCGACGATGGGGCTCGCTCGACTAGGTCGTCCGTCCGAGATACCACGCCATCACCACGCTGGCTGGCCGCGGCGAGACCAGTAGTGGCTTGACTTTGAGAGCCCCATCTTTCAATAATTGGCCGCCACCACGCTGGCACGCAGCATCCATTCATTGGCCCGGTTTGGATCCATGGGCTATTTTTTAACCCCCCACTCAAATAGCTCAAATAGCCCTAGAGGAGCCAAACAGAAGGGCTATTTCTTAGCTATTTGCAAATAGCTCATTCCAAAAAATTATCCCCTCCAAGGGGTGCTATTTGGGACTATTTCGGGTGGGACCCACTGATTCTCTCTTTCTCTCTCGTTAAAGTGATAGCCAAATAATTGAAAAAGTACTTTAGGAGCTAAATAGCTCTTGGATCCAAACATCTCAAGCGCTATTTCATTGAAAAGCTATTTTTTTTAATAAATTTTAGCCCTCAAAATAACTCTTGGCTATTTCTCCAAACAGATCCATTGTGATCTTATCAGATGCAAGATGTGAAGATAGTGCCGGTCCCGCGCGTAGCATGTGGTAGTTGAGTCGTCGTCGACTCTATCTCCGTTTCATGGTGAATTTCCTTAGCCAAATTAAAGGCATGTATGTGCCTCTACTTTCCTCCAAGAAGGAAATTGCGGCATTGGTAGCCTGCAGCTCCGGCACTGACCACCTATCTATCATCCACCAGATCTCGAGTTGGGCCGGCGTCTCTTGCCCCGCAGTCGGCAGGTCCTGTGTTGCTAGGCGTTTGCAGCAATAGGGGTTCTTTCGTCTAGGGTTCACATAGCAGCTTCGGCGATCAAATTCTGCTCGTTTTCTTGGGTGAGCAATCTTGTGAATGGCTTCCTCCTCTGGCGACGGCATGATGGGTACTGCTCGTAGCATTTGCTAATGGTTTCCCCTCTCTGCAGTCTGCACGCAGTTGAGCAAGCTCAAAGATCTTTGCGGTGGTGCCACACGCAAACACATCGGCGCCCGTGAGGTGAAGATGGCGTCCGCCTTGATCGGCGCAGCGTTTTCAGTGGTGCTCAAGGCGCTGTCCCCGGTCATGGACCCCGTGCTGGAGGCGTGGGCGGCCTCCAAGGATCTGGGCCCCAAGGTCGAGTCCCTCAAGACGGAGCTGCTGTGCGTGAAGGCCGTGCTTGAGGGAAACCTCGGAATGGAGATACACAACTCGGCGCTGGAGGAGCTGCTGGGGAACCTGCACGACCTCGCGTATGACGCCGAGGACGTGCTGGATGAACTGGATTACTTCCGCATCCAGGACGAACTCTGGCAGCATCGACGCCGTCGACAAGCACCCAAAGGGCTGCGCCCACAACATCGTCTTCAACGCTACCCACACTGCCAAGGCTGTTGGCAAACTGATCTGGCCGCCCGCATGCTGCTCGTCGTCGTCTGCTGCTGCTCCTGGTGTCAGGAGGAGTAGGGCAACGGCTGGCTCCGTCTCCTCGCCGGCACATACCAATCAGCTGGCTCATGGAGGAGAGGTCAACGGATGCAGTAGTAAGCTCGCTTCAGGCCCAAGCAACACCATCCGTGCTGTCGGTAAATGCCTCCCTTGCTCATCTCTGCCACCGGTTCATAGTGATGACGATGACGATAGTGATGGTGGCTCCAACGAGCATGCTAAAGAAATAACAAAGTTGGAGTGTAATAGGGTGCAAGTCTCTAAGAGAATTGGGGATATTTTAGAAAAGCTACAACCTATGTGTCAAAGGATCTGCATGCTTCTTGGACCAGTACGTCCTAACCGGAGCACTGGCCTGGCCCGTACCCAAAGTCGTCTTGCCACAACCTCTAAAAGTATAGAGCCAAAACTGTATGGACGGGATCCGGTCATTAAGAGCATCATATATGATATCACCCAGGGTAAATATAGTGGTGAGGACCTCACTGTTCTTCCAATTGTTGGCCCAGGGGGTATGGGAAAAACAGCTCTCGCACAACATATTTATCACAGCCAAGAATTGCTAGGGCATTTTGACGTCAAGGTTTGGATATGTGTCTCTCTCAAATTCAATGTGGATCAGCTAGTAGAAGGGATCGAAAAACAGATACCTACAGTTGACAATGAAAACAGAGGCACTGCGGCAGAGCTGATTGAGCAAAGATTAAAATCTAAAAGGTTTTTTCTTGTGTTGGATGATATGTGGGAATGTAGCAATAAGGATGAATGGAAAAGGCTATTGCTCCCGCTCGAAAGTTCACAAAAAAGGGGTAACATAATCATAGTCACCACTCGACGTCCAGCAGTAGCAGAAACAGTGACAAAAACTAACCATTCAATAGAATTGGGAAACTTAGCCAATGAAGATTTTAAGGAGCTATTCCTAGCATTTCTCTTTGATGATGAGCAATCTAGAATGGACCACCCTGAGCTAGTTGAAACTGGAGAGAAGATAATGGAGAAACTAAAGGGTTCACCTCTTGCAGCAAAAACTGTATGCGCATTATTGAGCAAACATCTTGATTTTTTATCATTGGACGACAGTTCTGGAAAGTCAAGAATGGAAGGAACAAAAGGACAAGAATGATATTATGCCTGCACTGAAGCTTAGCTATGATTATCTACCTTTTTATCTCCAGCCGTGTTTTTCCTATTGTGCTTTGTTTCCTCTGGACTACAAATTTGGAAGAGAAGAGCTGATTCACCTGTGGATAGGACTGGATGCTTTGCATTTATGTGGTTGTCACACCCGGTTTAAGGACAAAACCGAATGCATAACTATATGTATGTCAGGATCAAGTTTCATACATATAGTGACATCATCAGTGAATAACAACAACAGTATCACGTAAAGAAACATAAATAAGGACTTACAAGACTATCAGAGATATACGCTTAATATGGAAACGAAGGCTCCAAACTTCACAGGCAAACGACTGGGGGTTGCGTACGCCTAGAACTCTTCATCATCTTCATTAGACTTCACACCTTCTTCTTCTGAGCAGCAGTTAGCAAGGGTGAGTACACTTATGGTTGGTACTCAGCAAGGCCACAAGATATAACCAGAGTAACGATTTAAATCTATCTTTAAGTTTATTAATCATGTGAGGGTCTAGGCCGCTCTTGACCGTGAGCACGGCTGATATATCAGTTTTAGACACCCTGCAGAGGTTGTACACTTTCACTACAAGTCGCGTAAAAGTTCAAAAGAACTTTGGACCCAACCATGCTGTGCTAGCTAGGCACAATACTATACTTCCGAGGTGTGATTGCATAGGGACGCTACGAGGCCTTTACAAAGATTCCCTAATAAGAAGTAGTCCGCTAGAGTTTCGGTAGCGGCGTGAACCATAACCCTCCCTAATGATCAGCACCTTAGCAAAGGCTACTACCCCAAGAGGATCGGGCTATACCCCAGTCACCGACCCCCTCCTTGCCCTTTCGGTAAGACTGCTTCAAACTAGAGTCTCTAATTATTTAGCCAAGACCAGAGCCATATGGTCCTCGTGGTTGTACTGTTTTCCTGGGTGGTTCTCCACGTTCCAATTAATACATGGTATTCTTGTAAATAAGCATAGATAGAAGGATGGTTAGGGTCACTTGCCTTTCTCCAACGAAAGTTACTCTTACTGTTCTTCAGTTCTTGCTCACTTGGAAAACTTGATCTTCAAGCTTCAACAACGATCATTCTACTCGAAGCAAACATCGAGCACAAACATACAAAAAAACAAACAAGTACAGCTAAGAACAATACACCAATCACAAAACAAAAGCTTTTAAAAGAGCATGCTAAAGGATAAGGCTCGCTGCTACGGTTACAAGAGCGCAAGAAACGCGGAAAGCGGAGTTGAAACGATGAAGATATGGCTAAAACAGTGATCCAGGGACCTAACTGCGAGAGGTTTGAACTTCCAGGGGTTAGATCAGAAGAAACCAGGGGCTAAAACATAATTAAACCCTAAATAGAGGGCCCTGGATGCAAAACTGGGGGTCCTGGACGGCGGGTTCTAATTCTAAAAAGGTCAGGGCCTAAACATAAAAGAAAGGACCTGATTCTAATTACTTTTAAACAGAACTGGACCGCGGGTTGATTTTCTGGATAACCTAGGGGCTTTTCTGTAAGAGTTCCAGAGGCGGCTAGGGTTTGGCTCAGTCGAGCGAATCTGATATGTTGGATCACGATCCGACGGCTGTGGCCGTGTGGCTCGGCCCGAGCGTGGCTTGGCGGCTCGTGCGCGGCTTAGATCCGTTCTGGCCGTTGGATCTAGATCGGGCGGCAGAGGTTTGTTGGGGTGGCTCGGCTTGGGCTGGCAGGCGGCGCTGGGCGCCAGCGACGAGCGGGGGCGGCGGCGGACCGTCGGAGTACACCGAATCCGGTGCTCCGGGGCTCGGTTTAGGCCGGGATTAGGCCGGGGAGGGAGAGGGCTGCACGGCGAAGGCAGTGGGGGCCACGGGACGGCCGTGCGGCGGTCGGAGACTGGCGGACCACGGTGGCGGGCGGAGCCAGAGCTCCTGCGAGCAATTGGGGTCGCGACAGTGCGAGAAAAAGAGGGGAAAAGGGGGCGGCACGGTGCTTACTTCCTCGCGAAGGTCATGCGAGGGTTGAAGACGTTGGGGAAACGGCGGAACGGCAAGTCGACGGAGAGATGCGGTTCGGGCGGCGATGTTCGCTCTGGCGAGCGATTTCTGGCGGGGTGTGACGGTGCGGAGTGGAAGAAGAGGTCAACGATGGCGCTGGGTCCAAGGCGGGGGCTCCGGCAATGGTTGCAGTCGACGGAGAGGCGGCGGGGCAGGAGGTCGATGACGCGGCGGCGACGGAGAGCTTGGCTCGGGTGAAATGGAGGTGCAGAGCAGCGAGGCTCGGGCGTGCGGTGTAGTAGGAGTGGAAGAGGATGAGCAGGGGTTCAGGCGCTGGTTTTATAGGGGTGAGAGAAGGCGGAGCGGCCGGGGAAGGGAGGCGGCGGCTCACGCGGCATCCGGAGATGGCGGCCGTGATTGTCGCGGGCGTAATGGGGGCTGGTCGTTCGGGGGCGCGTGCCGCGGCCATTATGGCAGGCGGGTGTCGCGGAAAGGAAGGGGCGGAGGTGCGGGCGACGGGCGCGGCAGGAAAAGGAAAGAGGGGAGCAGGAGGTAGGAGATGGCACCGACAGTGGGTCCAGTGTGGCAGTGAGAGAGGGGGAGGGGGAGGGATAGAGGGGCGGGTTGGGCCGGCTGGGTTTTGGGCCGCGGGGAGAGAAAGGAAAGAGAGGAGAGGGAGAGGATTTGGGCCGGGCTGAGAGAAGGGAAAGAGAGAGAGAAAGATGGGATGGGCCAAAAGAGATAGGGAAAAGAAAAAAAAGAGATTTTAGGGTGGTTTTTGGGTATTTTTATTTTGCAAACTCAAACACGCTAACAAACAAAAACCAATGCAACGACATGAATGCAACATACATAAAACCATTTTATTTAATTCAGAAAGACAATTATTTATTTTTCCTATACTAAATTCTCTGTAAAGAAAATAAATGTTGAATTTTTTATAATTATGAGAAAATTATTGCTTTATTTTTTTTCTAATCACATCCTGAAATCCAATAATTTCAAGGTATGACAGTAGTGAAAATAAAAGGATTGAAGATATAGGATTGAGACATTTGGAAGAACTTATTGATCATGGATTTCTAAAAAATGAAGAAGAAGAAGAAGATGGGCAGACTTATTATGTTATACATGATCTGCTGCATGAATTAGCACTAAAGGTCTCGTCACGTGAATGCCTAAGTATATACAGCTATAATGTGGGCTCCATACAAGTTCCCCCATCTGTACGCCACTTGTCTATCAATATAGATGACACAAGTGTCAAGGACAGACTAACTTTTGATTCCTGTACAAGAGATCTTAGTACATTATACAGAAGTTTGAAGGCTGAGAACCTACACACATTGATGTTATTTGGGGTACACCATGGTAGTTTCGTGAAGACTTTTGGCAGTTTGTTCAAGGAAGCAAAATTCATTCGTGTTCTTTTTCTATCTAGACCATCCTACAACATAGAAGATTTGTTGCCCAACTTCTTGAAGCTCATTCATCTTCGCTATCTTCGGATTAAGAGTGGTCAAATTGAGCTGCCCAGCAATATTTCGATACTTTATCATCTAAAGGTCCTAGATCTACAAAGCAACATTCAAAATGTTCTGCCAAGAGATATAACCAATCTCATAAAGTTGCATCATTTGCTTGTTCAAAATAGTGAAATGCACTCTAGCATTTCTGAGGTGGGGAAGTTAAAATGGTTACAAGAGTTGAGAAAATTTGTGGTAAAAAAAGAACCTCAAGGTTTTGATTTGAGGCAGATAGGAGATTTGGAAGAGCTTTGCGGGTCTTTTCTCATTGATAATCTTGGAAAGGTTGAAGTAAAGGAAGAAGCAGCTGAAGCAAAGTTGACGCAAAAAGGTCATTTACATAGGTTAGAACTATGTTGGGATACCCATCGATCTACCAAGGACTCAGCACAAGATGATCAGGTTCTTGAAAACCTTAAGCCAAATAGCAATCTTCTGAAGCTATCCATCAGAGGGCATGGTGGTGCTACTTGCCCTTCATGGCTTGGTCATGGCCTCTCTATAAAAAATCTGGAATCTCTTCATCTGGATGATGTATCTTGGGAAAATGTTCCACCTCTTGGAGAATTGTGGCTGGTTAATGAGCAAGGTGAGGAGCATTTGGGTTGCATACCACATAATAGCTTTCAAAATTTGAGAAGGCTAGAATTTAATAAGGTACCAAGATTGAAAAAATGGATCGAAAGTGGCCCTTGTCATTCGTTCCCCCACCTAGAAGTTCTCATCATGACACATTGCTCTAAACTCACGGAATTATCGTTTTCCCATTCTTCTTGCTGCCAGCGACAGAAAGACACAAGGATGAATTGGTTTCCTAAACTACATGAGCTCAAAATTGAAGATTGTCCCAAACTGTTGTCCTTTCCTCCTATTCCTTGGACTAGCACTCCATGCTCTGCTAAGTGGAGTTGCTTCAGGTTTAGATAATTTGGTTTGCAGAAAAAATTACAAATCCGAGTATAGCTTGGACATTAAGGGAATGATTAACTTGGACAGCACATTCTGGAACTTGTTGGCCTTTGATAATCTAACTGAACTAAAAGAGTTGAAGATGCACAGATGCCCTCCTCTTCCGCTGCATCACTTCCATATGCTATCATCCCTAAAGACCCTCAGGCTATGGAGGTCAAGCAGTATTATATTCCCATTGGTCGGAGGAGAGAGCTGTGCGGAATATCAATTTCAAGTTGAATGCATGAGCATCGTTGAGTGGGGTGCTAGTGCCAAGGAATTGACACAGCTACTCGCTTATTTCCCCAATCTCTCAGAACTGAATCTGTGGGACTGCGATAAGATATTATGGCTGGGTGTAGCGGAGAAGCGTGCCAAGACAACACCCGTGCCACCGTCTTCAGCTGTCAAAGCGGACGGCGTGCAAATCGAGCAGCACCAGCAGCAAGATGGCACAAGAGGAGAGGAGGAAATAGCAGCAGAAGGGTTGCTGCTCTTGCCTCCCCAACTACAGCAGTTAGAGATCCGCCTATGCCCAGAGCTGAGCCTCCGCTTCAATCCAGTTGACTACAACAGAGAAGCAGGACGAACTGCGGGAGGACAGGGGCTCCAAGGTCTGCGCTTCCTCCGATCGTTGGACATAACTGGTTGCCCCAGGTTCCTCTCCTTCTATTCATCTTTGTCATCTTCTCCTTGTTTCCCTTTCCCAGCCTCCCTAGAATGCCTCACTCTTGAAGGCGCGGTGGGCACGGCGACGTTGCTGCCTCTCTCAAACCTCACCGCTCTCACAAATTTATCCATATGGGGATGTTGGGATTTAAGAGGTGAGGGACTGCGGCCTCTCCTCGCCCAAGGTCCTCTGACCAAATTAACCGTCCGCGGAACCCCCAATTTATTCACTGGTTTCGAGCCCCCGCCGCCGCATGAACATGAGCTCCCATCCTCTTCCTCCAAACTGCAGGAGCTTGACACAGATGACGTCGCGAGTACCCTTGCTGCGCCCATCTGTGCCTTGCTCTCTTCCTCGCTCACCGAATTGCGGTTTTGGGAGGACAAGGAGGTGGAGCGCTTCACAAAGGAGCAAGACGAGGCCCTTCAGCTCCTCACCTCCCTCGAGAGGATCCGATTTTGGAAGTGCGACAAGCTGCAGTGCCTCCCTGCAGGGCTGCACAGACTTCCCAACCTCAAGAGATTAGACATCTACCGTTGTGCAGCCATCCGGTCGCTGCCCAAGGACGGCCTCCCAAGTTCACTGCAAGGGTTGGAGATCGATTCCTGTTCAACCAACCGCTCGGTGCCCAAGAAGTGCCTCCCAAGTTCACTGCAAAAACTAGTGATCATAAACTGCCCAGCCATCCGGTCGCTGCCAAAGGTGGGCGACCTTCCAAGTTCACTGGGAGAATTGGTTGTCCGTGATAGCGAAAGCGAGGAGCTAAGAAGGCACTGCCACAAGTTGATAGGAACCGTTCCAATAGTCATATAGGCTGACTACCCCAAGGTAACAAAGGGGTGGAACTTCCAACCCACCAATTTCCCTTGCTTTCCCTAACCCTATAAGCATCAGTTATTCTCCTTCTGCTTATTTGATTACAGATATGGTTTCCTTATGAATAACTCATCTGTCTTCATCTACTATGCAGGGTTATTGTTCGAATTGGTATATTCTTCTAGCCTCTAGATTCTCACTGTGTCTATACATGCTTCTCAGTTGTGAAGTATGAACATCTCAGGCCGTGTCTTACACCCTGTACATAAAAAAGGTTAGTATCCTATATGCAATGTCATTCTAGACTATCACAAAATATTTACAAATTTGATCCATATTTTTTTATTAATCCACCGCCTATTGTTTCTGTTAATTATTTGGATGCCTTTTTGCTTATAACTATCCAGTAGTTCAAACTTTTCGTAATAGAGTTGGTGAAAAACTATTAACAGAGAGTTTTCTGACTCACATAATACTGCTGTGCGAGTTTGGCTGTTTTAGAACACCTTACAGCTTGATGCTCCCTACTTTAAAGTTGTCTTGGTGTACTGCTACAGAAATTAGATGCATCCCCAGTATATTCTATCTGAATTTAGTTATTGGTTCTGTAGAAACATTGGTTTTGCCAGTTTACAAGAATAGTACTTCTGTAGAACCTTCTTCATCTACTTGCTTTTTTTGTTTTCTGAGGTGTTGCTGAAGAAAATATTGCATTCTTATGTTTTGAACTCTGAGAGTATTTATTGGTTCTGAACTCTGATATCCTAGTTTCGTTTACTCAACGCTGGGATGATTTGTTTTTCCAACATGTAATTTACCATCTATGTCGTTGTATTCCAAGTTAGCTTAACTATTGGAGTTTGATGAACCCTATGTCAGCATGTATTCTCAATATCATTCCTTTTTTTTTTGCAAGTATGCGTCATTCCTATTTTGATTACATAGAGACAGGAGCTAACCTCAAATACTTTCCATATTACCGCTTCTTTTTGTAGATCATCTCCATTGGAGCCTACGATCTAATATAATAAAACAATTCTGAGATCAGACTATCCTAGTGCAAGGTAATTGTTCTTTGCGTTTTCCTAATCACATGAATATCAAGTCAGTTTTACATATACCACGTTCCACAACTCCACAAGTGCCTCTTGACATGGAATCTGCATATTTTAATCTGCAGTATGCAAGAAAACATCAAGTCTTTGAGCTGTACATCCTTCTAATCTTGCTGCACTTTTCTGAAGACAATAGGGAGTTGATTGTGTCTTTCTGCTGTAAGAAAACCCTTTGCCAAAGGTAAGTATAAGAATATTTTTATTTTGAAAGTATAATCTTAAGAGCATTGACTCAAATATGCGGAAGTAAGTTTCTTTCATAAAAAGACAAATATTCTTCCTGCCGTTTCAAATAAAATCAAATCTGTAGCAAAAATAACAAGGATACATGTGCACTGTGTCTTGGTAGATTGCTGACTAGAAGTGCATTTTTTAGTTCTGATCATCCAACTAAAGATCAGAAAGTCACATCTGAACAACCAACTAAAGATCAGAAAGTCACACTCTGTGCAAATATGGTAGCTTGTGAAAGAACAGTAACTGCTTGATTGCCCCGTAAGATATTCTTTTCATCAGTTTTGTGGAGCATCTCCTTTGAACCGTGTCCAAGTGGAGTTCTCTTTTTGCTAGGACAGCAGCTCTCTTCTCTGTCATGCACTAATGCACCGGTGCCCCCATGGCTTCCTGGTCGACGCACGCGTCATTTTCGAACCGTCGCTTGCTAATCACTCAAATTTTCGATGAATCGTTGGAGCAAGGGTACTGATCGATGAAGTGATGACCAGCTCGGCGAGGTCAAGTTTTTAATGGAAGTGCCTGCTGTTTCACGCTGTTTTTCCAGAGTGATGAGACTGCGACGATCGACAGGGATCGACAGGCATTCACTACACCACAGGCCCAAAACGGCGATAGTCAGACCGTCGGTATAACTCGGAGAGTCAGTCGGTATAAACTTATACCGACGGACAGATCCCGTCGGTGTAAGTTCCATCAGTAAAAGTTTATACCGACGGACTCAACTTATACCGACGGACCATCCGTTAGAACCGCATATACCGACAGACCGTTTGTAACAAGTTTAACCTATGGATAGTTTGATGTTAACAAATTCTTTACCGACTGACCATCCAACGAGATTATTTGAATTGAAAAAAACAAAAGCTCATTTGAGTGCAATTTAATTAGTACAATGAGCACATTCATTCATAACAAGGTTACAATATGATTCCAGACAAACATTTGGTTCCAGGAGTGTCCATACAAGATAGTCATATATTACTCCACATAAGCACATCATCCATACAAGCCAAGAGTCAAAAAAATAGCTAACAGTCTGGCTGCATAGCCATTAGTTCTGTTGTACAAAAGATATGATATTCAGAAGTCTAAAAATCCACCAGAATCACAAAAGTCCACCGGAATCACCACAACCCCCAAAAGATCATCTGGCACAATTAGTGTTGACAAATTTGCTCCTTTCAGCATGTCAACTAATTCAGCTGAGTTGACTATAAACTCAGAAACTAAAGGAACGAATCCAACAGCAGGTAGAACCAAGTCAGCCTAGACAAGTTTCTTAGCAGCGCCTAGTAACATGAGAAGGTTTTGATGCAGCATCTTGAGAAGGTTTTGATGGCATATCACAAACCTTTAGCTGTCACAAGTAGCATTAATTAGAAAATATTGATAACTCCTCACAGATCAAAGAAACAAAGGAAAAAAGCCAAACTGATTATTACCCTCTTGTATGGCCATGCAATAGACATCATATATGCACCAGCCATAGATTCCATATTATCGTAAGGGCGAGGCAGCATTGCATCTCTTTTCAGCACCACATTCACAATAACTTCACAAAATTGCTTTCCAACAGGCTGGCCTCCTACTATAGTATTTGGATTAGTTGAAATGATTGTTCCCTTAGCTACAGGTTGTGATCTCAGCATAGCATATAGTCTGACATCCTTTCTAACCTGCAGCAGATGATGCAATTATTTCAAACGAGTATAAGATGAATGATCAGCTGCCAAATCACAAATGGAAATTTTGCAGGAGAATAAGAAAATTGCAAGGCATCATGTGCATAGCGATGGGCATCATCAACACTTGGTGTGGATGTATTGTTCATGGTAGGGATTAATGGAGCTGCAACATTCCTTTGGTGATTCATGTCCCCATCAGAAAGGTCATAGTCTTCATTATCTGTGCAATTATCTTCTTCACCTTGAACGTTATGCTGTGACTCATCCGCATCTTCTTCAGGCCTTGGGCTATACAATGAGAAGATTTTAACAAAATAGAGGAACGTGTTACAACACAGCAGTCAACTTATAGCAATTGCTACTGATGCATGCTGAATTCAGATTGCTTGCTGAAATTAAACCCCTTACCACTTGGTGTCGTGAATTAAAACCATGTTGTGAGATGGATTCATGATTTTGCCTTTCTCATGCCAGCCTTTCCTCAACCATTTGCTCCTCTAATTCCATGACACGTTCTTACAGAGCTGCTTTCTCACTTTCAGATTTTTCACAAGCGAGAGCTTCCATTTGAATCCTTGTTGGCACGTACGACTTCAACCCCGGCGTTCCAATTTCTTGGGAAGTTGGTCCTAGGCCCAATACACGGACACGTTCTTTTGGCTCCTTTAGTCCACAAACAACAGCGTATGCATCGCCTTACTGAATTGTTCTATCCTTCCATTCTGGTTAGGCTTCAAGAATTTCTTTAGTTTGATCCTATACACATGAACGCAATATCACATTTGAGGATGAAGCAGTATCACATTTGAGGCTGACTTCTTTCATGTAAAGAACTTACAATTTTCAGTGCTGCCTGCCTTGAAGGCACCCCATTTTTTCTTGTATGTGTTTTGACAAAGACTTCATCTCTTCTAGCCGGACGCCCAAGTTTCTCACCCTAGAATTTATTTTAAACTTAGCAGCAATCACAATGCCCAAGAATATTATAATGAATAATTAATGTGAGTGATATATTACAGTACCAGATTGTGCCTAGCAGAAGCGTGGCTCTAGCTGCCGGATGTATGAAGGAGCTCCAACTTTGCACGGCATGCTTTTGCCCTTTCCGTGCGAGCCTATGATAGAAATTTGTAAAAATTTGCATATATTTTGAAGAAGACAAGATCCATTTGCAAGTAATGAGAAAAATATTATTCACATGTTACTTACTTTAGAGTACCTCCAAAAGTTAATAAGATAATTCCAATCATTAGGATTTACTCTTTTACCATTTCTTGCCTTCAGCTCCTCATCTATTAATGTCTCATCAAAATATTTCTCTTTCAATTCTGCCTTAAACTCCTTTCATTTTATATTAGATGTAGTCATAAACCACTTGAAAGGAGCATCACCAATATCATAGACCGCCTAATTTGTCATGGAAAAAATAAGTGGATCATCAGGAATGTGCAGATTCACTAGATAAATAGAAGCTACAAATTCAGCACAATAAGATGCTACTATAGAAGCTAAAAATTCAGAGCTATAAGATGCTACTATAGAAGCTAACAATTCAGTGCAGTGTGGAAAAAATTCAGAGCAATATGATGCTACTATAGAAGTTAACAATTCAGTATAATATGGAAAAAATTTCAGAGCCATATAATGCAGGTACCTTTATATTATCCCAGAATTACTGACGGATTGTTCATTAGTAAGCTTTACCCATGGATTGTCAATTGGTAATATTGCACTTTTACCGACTGACGCCAATCGTTAATATGGTGTTAATAGGGCCTTTCTAATCAACACGCGCGCGCCAGGAAGGCCGCTCGAGCACGATCTCGGACAGCAGGCGAGTTTTCGTTTTAGGAAACTTTTCTCATCCACAACTTTCTAATTTTGGAAAGTTATAACTTATGCACATAGATTTTACATATAATTTTTTCCAAACAACTTCTCAGAAAATATTTTTCAGCACAACTTTTGTGGTACACAATTTTTACGCATAACTTCTTTTAATCAAATTTACAGAAGATATTTTTTAGCAAAACTTTTCACGACATACAACTTTCATGTATAACTTTTTTTAGAAAAATTATCGGAAGATCATTTTTAGCATAACTTCCACGGTAATGTTATCTGGAAAACATCTCGCGCAATTTTTAGCCATAAGTTTACTATCCAACTTTTCAAGAAATATTTTTAGTATCGAACAAAACTTCTCAGGAGAAAATATAATAGAAGATAAAAATACTGAAAAGGGAAAAAAAAGATAACACTTGGTTTAACAAACCTCAAAGGAATACCTTAGAAAAAAAAGAAAAAGAAAAAAAGAACGTAACTAATACATGTGCCCATCATAGGATTACGTGCGTATGCACTAATAAAATAAAATCGTATTAGCTCATAATAGATTTCTGTATTTCTAACGCCGTAAGGCACGGACTCAAGCTAGCCTGTCTCAACAGAGCACGGACAGCTTATCTCGCTGTCTCGTCACGTGTCAGAAGCTTGCCGGTGGAATTGGATTTCTGCGCTCCGTGCTGGGAAAAAAAAAGAGAAAGGGAAGGAGCGCTTCGCGCCAGTCGGATCAATTGCTGGGAAGGAAACTAGCGCGCGAGGGTGGGAATGGAATCGTGGTGTTAATATGGTGTTGTGGTGTAGTGATTCCTTCCAAGTTTCCAACCACCGGTAAGAAGATACTACAAGATCCGTGTGAATGTGTGATTTTTTTCCGAAAGGGGTGTGAATGTGTGATTCCAACCGGTGCTTCGCTGTTGGGCAGTCATGAGGTAATCAAGTCTGATCCTCGTCTTGACTACTCGCTGTAGAGCCCTTTTGAGTTTTGAGACAGCAGATTCGGCCCAACTTCTTGTCAAAAAAAAAAGAAAGAAAGAAAAACTGAGAGTGCTCGTCGCTGAAACTGAAAAATGTCCAGCTCTATATGAGTTCGTCCCAGATTCGGCCGTCGTCATCAATCACTCACCTTGGGTCAATGCCCGCTGCTCCCCGCCACAGAGGACACCGACGCTGTTGCCGTGATCCATGCAAGCGTGTCCAAGTGGAAATCTCTTTTTGCTAGGACGACGGCAGCTCTCTCTCTCTTCTCTCACGCACCGGTGCCCCGTGCCAGCTGGTCGATGCACGCGTCATTTTCCAACCGTCGCTTACTTGCGAATCACTCAAATTTTCAACGAAACGTTGGAGCAAGGGTACTGATCATGAAGTGGTGATCAGCTCGGCGAGGTCAAGTTTTTAATGGAAGTGCTTACTGTTTCACTTTCACGCTGTTTTTCTAGAGTGATGAGACTGCGACGATCGACAGGGATAGATGTCTTGAAGAGCTATGCAGAGTCGGCATTCCTTCCAAGTCTCCAACCACCGGCAAGAAGATACTACAGGATTCGTGTGAATGTATGATTCTTTTTCGAAATAAAGGGGTGTGAACTGTGACTGTGTGATTCCAACCGGTGTTTCTCTGTTGGGCATGCAGTCATGAGTCATGACATGAGGTAATCAAGTCTGATCCTGGCCTTGCCTACTCACGAGGGTCGAGGGCGATGCCGATCGTGGTCCACAGGCTGAGCTATCACATTGCAGCATGCATAGTAAGTTCAGAGTTCAGACCAATGGAAGACCTATGGTTTGGTCTTGATTTGGAACAACACACCCTCTGTCACTGCTGTCCAGGGACGGGCAGTGAACATGCAGCTAACCCAGTCGATCTGGTTTTCGTTCCCTGGGGGCAGGGCGCTAGTTGCCGTTGATTTCTGCCTCTTAATAACATGGCTGTGGCATGTGGATGCCCTATGCTTGACAAAGCAAGAAAGGGCTAATGGATGTGACCTCACTTGACATAGCAGTTGGCAGTCACGTATCATCCATGAGCAGCCTAGCTTCTTTATTTGCACATCTGGCAACTGGCATCATCCATTATGGAGGCACCAACAATCAACAGATTTCCCGACCATCTCGCCATGATTTTCCCCGTGCTCTTGCTTTTTCTCAGAGCCTCGGCCGCTGCCATCGCATCCGACACGCTCAACAGCGGCGGCAACATCACCGACGGCGAGACGCTGGTCTCGGCCGGCGGCTCCTTCACACTGGGCTTCTTCTCCCCGACCGGCGTGCCAGCCAAGAGATACCTCGGCATCTGGTTCACCGCGTCCCCGGACGCTGTCTGCTGGGTGGCCAACCGTGAGACCCCGCTCAGCAACAACACCTCCGGCGTACTGGTGATCGCCAGCACGGGGATCCTTCGACTTCTCGACGGCGGCTCTGGCCAGACCGCGTGGTCTTCGAATACAACGAGATCCGCTCCTGCCGTGGCGCAGCTGCTCGACACCGGCAACCTCGTCGTGCGCGAGCAGAGCGGCGGCGGCGACGTGCTGTGGCAGTCTTTCGATCACCCGTCGAACACCTTGCTCGCCGGCATGAGGCTCGGCGAGGACCCGCTGACCGGCGCCGAGTGGTCGCTCACGTCGTGGCGCGCCCCGAACGACCCGACGCCGGGGGACTGCCGCCGGGTGATGGACACCAGGGGACTCCCGGACTGCGTCTCGTGGCAAGGCAACGTCAAGAAGTACCGCACGGGGCCCTGGAACGGCCTGTGGTTCAGCGGCGTCCCGGAGATGGCGTCCTACTCGGAGCTGTTCTCCAACCAGGTCGTCGTCCGCCCCGACGAAGTCGCCTACATCTTCAACGCCACGGCCGACGCGCCCTTCTCCCGCCTCGTGCTGAACGAGGTCGGCGTTCTGCTGCGGTTGGCATGGGACCCGGCCAGCCGTGTGTGGAACACCTTCGCGCAGGCGCCGAGGGACGTCTGCGACGACTACGCCATGTGCGGCGCGTTCGGCCTGTGCAACGTGAACACGGCGTCCACGCTGTTCTGCAGCTGCGTCGTGGGGTTCAGCCCCGTGAACCCGTCGCAGTGGTCCATGAGGGAGTCCGGAGGCGGGTGCCGGAGGGACGTGCCGCTGGAGTGCGGCAACGGGACGACGACGGACGGGTTCATGGTGGTGCGGGGAGTGAAGCTGCCGGACACGGACAACACGACGGTGGACATGAGCGCGACGCTGGATCAGTGCAGAGCTAGGTGCTTCGCCAACTGCTCGTGCGTGGCCTACGCCGCCGCCGACATCCGAGGAGGAGGCGCTGGCAGTGGCTGCGTCATGTGGACGAATTACATTGTTGACGTCCGGTACGTGGACAAGGGGCAGGATCTATACGTGAGGTTGGCAAAATCTGAATTTGGTAAGCAAATTTACGAACTACTCCTACATATAAAAGATTGAATTCTGAAGGAATTGATTTTTCATCATCTTAATTCTACATTTCTGCAGCTAAAGAGAAGAGGATGGATGTGGCAAGAATCGTGCTTCCGGTTCTGGCGTCTGTGCTTGCACTTACGGCCGCATGCCTGTACCTTGTTTGGATATGCAGGCTTAGAGGTAGAGCTACTTCACTATTCAGAATGATCAGATTGCAATGTTCCTGATCGATGTACTACCTACTACTACAGTCGATACTGAATGATGTTTCTGTTAGGCCAACGTCGAAACAACAATAACATTCAGAAGAAAGAGATTCTCGGTGATGAAAACCTAGAGCTTCCATTTGTAAGCTTTGGGGATATTGTTACTGCAACAAATAATTTTTCTGAAGCCAATATGCTTGGACAAGGTGGCTTTGGGAAGGTTTATAAGGTAACAAAAAAAATCTTTTGCATAATACTAGTATGAAATCTATGGCACTGCCTTTTCAGTTCACGAATGATTTAACCATGCAGGGTATGCTGGACGAGAACAAAGAAGTTGCAATCAAAAGGCTTGGTCAGGGTTCTGGACAAGGTGTAGAGGAATTCAGAAATGAAGTTGTTCTGATCGCTAAATTGCAGCATAGAAACCTCGTCAGACTTCTTGGTTGCTGTATTCATGGAGATGAGAAGTTGCTGATTTACGAATATTTACCAAACAAAAGCTTGGATTCCTTCATTTTTGGTATGTTTCATTCTCTCTCTCTCTCTCTCTCTCCCTCTCTCTCTCTCTCTAATTAAAAAAATGGAGTAGCCATAGTTACTGCTGCAATTTGAGTGCTTACTTATAAGACCATTGCAGATGCTGCAAGTAAAAAAGTGCTTGACTGGCCAACAAGGTTCAAGATAATAAAAGGAATATCAAGGGGACTTCTTTACCTCCACCAGGATTCAAGATTGACCATAATTCACAGAGATCTCAAGCCAAGCAACATACTGTTGGATGCAGATATGAGCCCTAAGATATCAGATTTCGGTATGGCAAGAATCTTTGGAGGAAACCAGCATGAAGCAAACACTAATCGAGTTGTTGGGACATAGTGAGTAATCCACACCTCACTGCTAAACTTGATTCTTTATTTTCCTGCACATAATTCAATTTTTTATATCACTTAGTACTAACATTTCTTAAACAGTGGTTATATGTCTCCTGAGTATGCAATGGATGGCGCCTTTTCTCTCAAGTCTGATACATACAGCTTTGGTGTCATACTTTTGGAGATTATAAGCGGTTTGAAGATTAGTTTAACTCACATTACAGACTTCCCAAATCTATTAGCTTATGTAAGTATGGTAGCTAGCATGCTTGAAATTTTCACAATGCAACAAGTTTTAATTCAATGAAACTGATTCAACGGGTACAGGCTTGGAGCTTATGGAAAGAAGGAAAGACAATGAATCTGGTGGACTCATCCCTTCTTGGGAGTTGTTCACCAAATGAAGCTTTGAGGTCTATCCACATAGGACTGCTGTGTGTTCAAGACAATCCAAATAGTAGGCCGCTCATGTCGTCAGTGGTGTTCATGCTGGAGAATGAAACTACAGCACTTTCGGTCCCAAAGCAGCCTGTATACTTCTCACAGAGGTATTCTGAAGCCCAGGAAACAGGAGAAAACACTAGTAGCTCTACGAATAATATGGACCTGACAGTGTTAGAGGGACGCTAGATGGTTAGGTTATGCAATGTATGTGTAAATAATAAATTTCCTTTTAGCAGATTTGTTGCATCCCTTACTGAGTGCAACTAACTATATGTATTAGAAATTTAGAATACGTCTGAATAAAAACAGGTTTAGAATACATTACGTTCTCAAATATTGTGCAGTATTTGACAATTATAATCTGAATCCAAGATGTTTTTTTAAATGAAAGCAGAGCTTTTATATATCGTTGATAGCAGTATTTGTATCAAGAAATACAAGAGGGGAGCGGGGAGTACAAGTTACATTTGCTAACATATGGACTTCCCTGTTTCAGTCTCTAGTCTCTACCTTGGTGAACAAAGCTGTGCACAATCAAAACATTCTGTTCTCTCTTAGATATCTTGAAGACTCAGATCATATAAGAGAACCTGGGCATCTCTCTAAAATCATTGATACCATTTAACTAGCCTGAAGCCACTTTCAGCTTGCAATCTTCAGAAAGCGTAAGATTCACTGCGCAGGCCATTGCTCAAGAGTTTCAGCATCAGCCATGAAATTGGACTGTTGGATGGCCTTCCCGCCGTCGACACAGTGGGATTGCCTGGGCCAACGCATTATGGGCTTCAAGTTCTCACATCCCAGCGGTCACGTTTGGACGCGTGCATCCCCATCTGCTGCCGCCGCGCGCCGGTGAGCACGCCCACACGGCAACAGCGGGGGAGCACCGACCTCGACGCGGGGCACCAAACCAGCGTCTCAGAAAACGGGGAGAAGTGGAAGTGCGTCTTGTCCGGTGACGCGGATGCCTATGCCGCACGTGATGGCGGGCAGAACAAGCTAGCACGACGCGGGGTGCTCGAGCCTCCGGCGATGGCGGCGCGACGCCCCCGGCTGAAGTTGTCGCACGCCACTTGCCGGCCTGATGAGAAGGGGCGCAGCGGAGGCGACGTCCACGGGACGGCACGCCGGTGAACACGCCCATCCGAGAGCACACACGTGTAGAAGCTAGGCGATGGAGGCCGTGGAGGCCACGAAGGAGTGGTTGCCACCGACGAGGCCGGCGAGGTCGCCACGGAGGTGAGCGCCAGAGCTCCTGGCCGGGGTCAGGGGTGGACGGTAAATCAAATACCGTCCACCCCTTGGGTTATCTGCGCCGTCGGATGGGTCTTGAGCGGTCGAGATTTAAGACGATAATCGCGAAAAGGGGCCCTTCTCCCACCTCCCTCGCTCGTCAAATCCGTCCTCGCGGAAAACCACGCACCGGTCGCCGAACACAGCCCGCCCGCCGCCCGCCTCGAAGCACGCCGCGGCGACCTCGGCGGCGCTTGTTCCGTCTTGCCGCGCCGCCAGGTCCTCTCGGTCCATGGTACGGCGTCTCCACCTTATCCCCGCCGCGCACGCCTGGGGAACACGAGATGCCTATGCCGCGCGTCCGGCAGCGGGAAGGTGGGAACGCGACCTTGCGCTTGAGGTCCAGCCACCCCCTCTAGCTGCAGCGGCAACGAGTCCAATGGCAGAGAATCGATTGATCGCAGACATGACCGTTTTGCCTTGGATTTGGAACGCCGTCCAGGCGATCAAGTCCACCAGCTCGCGCTGCCGCTAGACGACGGCTACCTCGGAGATGAAGACTGTTCGCCGCGCCGCCGATCTCGAAGAAGCGCCAGTGCGCCACCACCTGGAGCTAGTCATGCACGACTCAGTGCCCATCTCCCAGGTGCTTGTTCTCGTGGCTGACGCGAACATATGCCGTCGCGCGCGACTGCCATGGCGGCCATGGTCTTGCAGTGCCGGCTGGGAGGGACGGTACAGAGGGGCACGAGGCGGGTCCAGAGGCGGCTCACGAACCTCCTACCCCTGCGCGTGAGCACGTGGAGGAGCTCAAAATGGCGTGCCGGCGTGGTTGCCGTCGGACGATGGCGGCCGCGCGCGCGGTGGCGAGAGGTCGGGCCACGGGCGACGGCGACCCAAGGGGGGACGGTAGATCAAATATACCGTCCCGGGGTGGACGGTAAATGAAATACCGTCCACCCTGGGCTCTATAATAACCGTTGGATCGAACTTGACCGGCCGAGATCTACCAGCATAATCGCAAAAGAAAAAAGGCCCCCTGTTCATCTTCCTCAGCGCGTCGCCGCGTCGTAGTCCGTCGCGCGCCGCCCTCATGCCGGCTGCCTCGGAGCACGCCGCGGCGACCTCGGCGGGTTCGTCCCGTGCCATGCTGCGCAGCCTCAGAGAGCGCTGCGGCGATCTTGGCGGGTTTATCCCGTGTCGTCCCGTGCCGCCCCCCAGGTCCATGTGGCAGCGCACGCGCCTGGAACGCGAGCTGCTTCTGCCGCGCGTCTCCGGCAGCCAGCAGCGCCGCGTCCAGCGCCTCCGTGGGCCAGGACAGGCCGGCCGCAGGCCATCGTCAATGCACACGCACGTCTTGCTCTTTGCTGTGGAGTGCCGTCCAGGCAATGCAGGCATGTCCAGCAGCCTGCACTGCACGTTGCGGTCGGCGTCGGACCGCGTCACCGCGACGGCGTCCATCTCATCGTCATCGATGACCTGACGGCGCCGTATCCCAGGAGAGACGGAACATTCGTCGCAATCGCGATTCGCGAGCCTCTGCTGGCTACAAAAGTCTGGACGTCTGTTCGCAAACTCTGACGCAATTGCACGGAAGGTAGCATCTGAGCAGTCAACAATGACATGGTTGTTCTGAATGTCCTGTATGTCTTTCAGATTAGATGTTGCTCACGTCTGCTGCAGACCTGTAAGCATATTGTCAAGTAATTGTTGTTATAGTCGTTTAGATAGATTACTGTCAGTAAGTCGGTGTATGAAAAAAAAAATCCTCTGTCAGGTTTCATTGAATCGCGGCCGAAAGGTTCTGACCCCTACAAGATCCGTACATATACTGTTACTAGTTTAATGCTCACTCCAATATAAAACACTTTCGAGAATCAAGCACATGACAAGTTACTTCAGCAAGCATGTGAACAATCAAACATAAAGAAAACAGACTCATGTAGTTGAACAGGAATAACTTATATGAAATGAGAAATTTACCAATATGGCAATATAAATATGATCCAACATCTTCCTTAAACACCAGTAGAACAATCACCTATCCTGGAATTCACATATACATTATACAGTTAAGCTACGACTTTACACTGTTGCAAATTTATGAAATTCAGATGCACTAAAAGTTGGCGTTCAAAATTTAACGGCCTTCTAGTGCTGTGAGGCTTATGTCATTCATGGACAATACCCTACTGTTGCCAGCCCTTCCAGGGTCAGCGTCCCTACAGGAAAAATACACAGGCTGCATTGGTACTGGGAGTGGCGTGGTTTTGTTCTCGAGCATGAATACAACTGCTGACATGAGTGGCCTACAGTTTGGACTGTCCTGAACACACAGAAGTCCTATATGGATGCATCGTGAAACTTCATCGAGGTGATAATCCTCCTTAACAGATGAGTCCACCAAATCTTCTATGTTGCCATCCTTCCACAGGTTCCATGCCTGCACACAAATGAATTTTTCGGTGAGCAATATTTTCAGTGCAGGCGCTCTCGCGGGCTGCTGGCCAGTGGAATTTGCTCCCAGCCAGCAGACCCGAGTTCGAACCCTGCTCCCTTCTAAGTGCAATGCGGGGAGGCAGTCTGCCTCTTCCCGTCTCGTTTTTTTTAGCAATATTTTCAGTGGATAAAAAATATGTAGTAGTTCTGGACTGGGCGCATCCCCCAATACTTACATAGACTATAGGGTTAGGAAAACCAATGATAAGGTTTGGGGAGCTGATCTTCAATCCACTCACAATCTCCAACAGCAGAACACCAAAGCTGTAGGTGTCCGACTTGACTGAAAATGCACCTTCCATTGCATATTCCGGGGACATATAGCCACTATGCAAAGATTCAGCAGTTTGTGTTAGATCTGCACAATCTGAAGTTCTGAACAAGTGCCAGCAAATAAGTTCCATATGAAGAATTGCAGGGAAGGTTTTACTTACTATGTCCCAACAATTCGGTTCGTATTTGCTTGGTGCTGATCACCACAGAATATCCTGGCCATACCAAAGTCTGATATCTTAGGGCTCATCTCTTTATCTAACAAAATGTTGCTTGCTTTGAGATCTCTATGGATTATAGTTAATCTTGAGTCCTGATGGAGGTACATAATTCCTCTTGCTACTCCCTGGATTATCTTGAACCTTGTCGGCCACTGAACCGTTGATTTTCTTGCAGAGTCTGATAAGAATGATATGGAACAAGGCACATATGCATATTAATTTGCTGAGTTTTGTAAACATTATGAAAAATTAGAGACTGAATGTACCAAAGAGGAAGTAATCCAAGCTTTTGTTGGGCAAGTACTCGTAAACCAGCATCTTCTCATCTTCATGAATACAACAACCTAGAAGCTTAACTAGGTTCTTGTGCTGCAGTTTTGCAATCAAGACTACTTCATTCAGATGCGCATTCACTCCTCGTTGTGACTTGGACCATGTATATATATCTTGATGCTATTTTCTTTGCTCGTGACTCGTCAGAGATGAAAGGGGAAGGCACAATGGGTGCGATCTGCCTCACCGTTTTCATCCTCCTGCTCCTGATTTATTTCTGTCAATCAGATGACCAGCTGACAAGCGCAAGGCCACTCTCTCCTGGGGACCTGCTCATCTCCAAGAATGGCGTCTTTGCTCTCGGCTTCTTCTCCCCGGTCGGCTCCAACAAGAGCCTGTATGTTGGGATTTGGTTCCACGACATCCCCGAGCGCAGCCGCACCATAGTGTGGGTTGCCAACCGCGACAACTCAACCACCACCGCTTTAACCCCGACGCTTGCCATCAGCAACAGCTCTGACCTAGTGCTGTCGGATTCCAAAGGCCAAAGTCTCTGGAGAACACAGAACAACGTCGCTGCCCACGACAGAGGTGCTTTCCTGGTGCTGCTCGACACAGGGAACCTGGTACTCCAACTGCCTAATAGCACGGTCATATGGCAGAGCTTCGATCACCCAACTGACACCATCCTCCCAGGAATGGAGTTTTTGTTGATCCACAGGGATCGTGCGGCGGCTCGCCTGATTCCTTGGAGGAGCCCTGATGACCCATCCACCGGAAACTTCTCGTTTGGCCTCGACCCCATCTCGAACCTCCAGTTGATCACTTGGAACGGGGACAAGATATACTGCCGCATCAGCGTGTGGAATGGCGTACTGGGCGGCATGTACCCAAGCAGCCCCAGCTCCATTGTGTACCAGACCATCGTCAACAAAGGGGATGAGTTCTACCTTGAGATTGTGGTCTCCGGCGGCTCACCATACTCGCGGATCATGCTCGACCACACAGGCACCATGAAGCTCCTGACCTGGGACAACAATTCGTCATTATGGACACTGATCTCTGTGCGCCCTGAAGGCAGCTACGGCCTCTATGACTCGTGTGGCCCGAATGGCTACTGCAACTTCACTGGGGCTTCCCCGGCATGCCACTGCCTTGAGGGCTTTGAGGCCATAGGTCTCAACTCTTCCAGAGGATGTCGGAGAACAGAACCGCTGCAGTGCAGCAAGGGAAGTCACTTTGTGGCCCTGCCAGGGATGAGAGTTCCTGACAAGTTTGTGCTCCTCCGGAACAGAACCTTTGAGCAGTGCCGAATGCAGCCGGAATTGCTCGTGCACTGCCTATGCTTACGCCAACTTGAGCAGTGCCATGGCTGACCAGTCAAGGTGCTTGATTTGGACCGGGGAGCTTGTCGATACATGGAAAAGCAGCAACTATGGCGAGGTGCTGTACCTCAAGCTTGCCAACCCTCCTGGTACGCACCGTTTCTTGTACCTCTTAGCTTTGTTGATCCGAGGATTGTGTCTCCAATATTGACGATATTCATCTAGCAGTGAAGCAAAAGAAAATAATGAGTACCATCCACTCAAAAAAGATTTTCACTAATCTGATTTAAAGAACACAACATTTTAAGTCTCATAAAAATTAATTATGTTAGGTGTTTTTCCTATCTAGACTAACCCTGTTTCCTTCATGTATCACCAGAATGAAATGGCTGAAAATATCAAATACCATCCTATATGTATTAACACAAAGATGTTATTCTTAAAAATAAATGCACAGCATGATCGGGTGCCATGTTTCCAGAAATCATAGCTATTAATTTTTAACGATGCAGCTTATGATGCCAATTTTGTAGTCAATAAAACGAAACAGAAAGATCACAATCATTTGAAAAAGAATACAGCCGCACAATGACAGAAATCAAGCAAGGATTTTTATTAATGTTGCAGTAGTGCCTCCGAAATTAAAAAAAAACATCAAAAGATATAGCGTTTCTAGTTATCTTGGTATCATTAACAATAGTCAGGTCACTTTTTGTTCGTAAAAGTCAATTAATAATGCAGTACATTCTGACAAGTTTCACTGTGGCAGTTAAAACAAAGACCAATCTAGTAAAGATTGTACTCCCGGTTATAGCATGCCTGCTGCTCCCCATATGCATAGCCCTTGTCTGCATATACAAATTCAAAGGTACAATAATAGGTGCCTTGTTTAGTTGTTTTCAACACGCGATATTATTCTGTACAAATTTTAAGAAAAAGGTATCAATCCCAATCAGCAGGTAAATGGCGAAAAGAGGAAATTCAGAAGAAACTGATGCTAGGATACTTGGGCACCTCCAATGAACTTGGAGACAAAAATGTAGAATTTCCATTTGTTAGCTTCGATGACATTGTTGCTGCAACTGACGATTTCTCTGACAGCCATATGCTTGGAAGAGGAGGCTTTGGCAAAGTTTACAAGGTAATGACAAATTTAACAGTAATAGTTACATGACTATATGCACTAAAAAGATTAGATAAAGCAGAAGAAAGATTGGGTTTTCCATCATTTTCCAATTCAGAAGGATGCAATCATGCAGGGAATGTTGAAAGGTGGCAAGGAAGTTACTGTCAAAAGGCTTAGTCAAGGTTCCGGGCAAGGTATTGATGAATTCAGAAACGAAGTAGTTCTACTTGTCAAACTACAGCACAGAAACCTAGTTAGACTACTTGGTTGCTGTATTCATGAAGAAGAGAAGTTACTGATCTACGAATACTTGCCCAACAAAAGCCTGGATGTCTTCCTTTTTGGTATGCACTGACTCTGGATTACATATTGCAATTCATACATTCCCCGAAAGTATACTCATGATGACTAACAATAGCCTTTGTTAAAACTGATCTTGTTGGAAGACAATTCAAGAAAACATGTGCTCGATTGGCCAACACGGTTTAAAATAGTTAACGGAGTAGCAAGAGGCCTTCTATATCTCCACCAAGATTCAAGATTAACAATAATTCATAGAGATCTTAAAGGAAGTAACATCCTGTTGGACACCGAAATGAGTCCCAAAATATCCGATTTCGGTATGGCAAGAATCTTTGGTGGAAACCAGCAACTAGCAAACACTACCCGTGTTGTTGGGACACGGTGAGTAATTCATGTTCTGTTCAATGCTCAATAATGCAACAACTATACTCAAGTCTAATTCAAATTGTGCTTCCTTTAATGTTGAAAATTGTTTAAGCAGAGGTTACATGTCTCCTGAATATGTGACGAGTGGTGCATTTTCTGTCAACTCGGACACATATAGCTTTGGTGTTCTTCTTTTGGAAATTGTAAGTGGCTTGAAGATCATCTCAACTCAATTCATTACGGACTTCCCAAACCTTATAGCTTATGTAAGTAGTTCGGAACACTCAAATGTTTAATAGCATAAACATAACTATATTGAGACAAGATATACATTTTCCCAGACATGGGCATTATGGGAAGATGGAAATGCAATGGAATTGATGGACTCATCAGTTGCTGAAAATTGTCCGGCCCATGAAGTTTTGCGGTGCATTCATGTAGGACTTTTGTGTGTCCAAGACAATCCAAATGCAAGGCCACTCATGTCATCAGTTGTGTTTATGTTAGAGAATGAAACAGCATTGCTTCCAGCCCCAAAGGAGCCTGTGTATTTTGCACCAAGGAATAATGAAACAGAAGAAACAAGGAGAAACATGGAAGGTTCTCTGAATGCATCGTTTATCACAACATTAGCGGGACGCTAGATGTTTAACACCAACCTTTACTATGTAAATGTTCAAGTCTTTGATAAACTGTGTAGGGTTAAGTGAATTTCAGCATAGGTGATAGTGACATATGTGAACTTACAGTCTTCAAAAAGAATATCTGTGAGCTTACTGTACGGAACATACTGAATTGAAGTTTACATCATGGAAAAGCTGCAAAAAATGCATAAGGAATTGAGAATTATGTGGTCAAATGTCATAACAAAGTATGCAATCAAATTTCACTCTTCAGTTGCTCAGATGCCAAAAGACAAAGGCTGTCTAATCTTTTCTGTGCAGTACCTCATATGGATTAGATTCTAAATTCTTGAACTATTATCTATTCTTAGGTAGAAAACCGCCAAAGTTCAGATAAAGAAACAATAACAAGTTCAGAGTTGTTTCCAATATTGTGTCACTTTGTCGATCACTAATGTGTGGTTTTTTATTCAAGATATCCCAAAAAAGATGATGTATGCATAATGTGAGCAAGCAATAAGTACTCTATAGCGTGTAGAAGGTAACCAGCAAATACTTTGCCTGGCCAGGTTTACCAGACATTCAGATGTTTATCTCCAAGGTTAGCTGCAAGTTAAATTCAGCAAATCGCCACTGACAGGTAAAGCTCACACATTCGGTGGTTATGCCGAGATTTTTTGTTTTGGAGAGGTATTGCAAAAACTTAAGATCACCGATTCCTGTGAATGTGTAGGAAGCGTTTTTCCCCTCTAAAATTAAAGTGGATAAAGTGGCTTGGGCTCTGGAGAAAACAGGGGAATTCTCGACGGCCTCACTATATAAGGAGCTGATGTTTCCAGGCCTTTACAATAGATGGTTGATGGCAATTTGGGAGGCTTCCCTTCCTTTGAAGATTAAAATCTTTCTTTGGCAAGTCTACAATGATAAAATTCAATCGGCTGACCAACTTAGGAAAAGAAATTGGCCAGGAGAAATTGCTTGTAAGGTCTGCGGCCAGGACGAAACAACCGATCATATCATTTTTGGCTGTGCGCTTGCTCAGTTTGTATGGTGTATATGCAGAGATTTGCAGAGATGGGAGAAATCATCCAGGAGTGTTCTGGATTGGCAGGAGAATATTATAGAGGGGGTGTCGAGGGGGGCCTGCCATTTCTATATCTTTCTTTTTGGTTGTGTTGCCTGGAGCCTGTGGCTCATTAGAAACGATTTTGTCTTTAACAATGTAATAGTTTCATTACCTAATGCAGGCGTTTTCCGTGTAATCTCATTCATGCAGAGATGGGCCGTCTTGGCGAAGGGGGATGGGCGTCTGCGGATCGAACAGGAGGTCCAGCGTTTGAAGCTTCTAATCCAGTCCTGGCGATCTGATTAGTTAGTCTGCGGTGTGTGGTTAGAGTGAGTCTTTAGAGTGAGAACTTTGTTTTAGAGCTTTGCTTTGTCTCTGGCGCTGCGTGCGTCCAAGCTGGATTGTTCCTTTTGAAATTGTAAACTGGTAACCCCAGTAAGACGTTATGCTTTCTCATAAAGCTGGGCCAAGAGCCTTTTATCTAAAAAAAATTAACTAAGCAGGAAAGGCAATAACATGCAAGTCCTATATATTCATCGAACATTCGAACGCACCAGAAGCAAGCAAACAGGTTAGAGCATAGCCCCCGAATAATAGTAGACCAGTAGTGTAGTACCTGGCCTCAAGACGGCGACCTTGCGGCGCGGGTGTCGAACTGCGGCGGCGCGAGGCATCAAGGGCCCGTGTAGCTGTACAACGATAGGAAGAAGGGCGGCGTGGTAGTGGCTTCACCTAATCTCTCAGCCTCCGCCACTTCGCCGCTTTGACCCCCGAGCGCTGGCTCCCCCAACGGTGCCTCGTTGCACCGGGCAGCGGCGAGCGCCGGCCGAATCGAGCGATGCGATTCGACGAGCGCCAAAGCCGCCGCCCGCTCAGATGGGCCTAGGCCTAGGATCTCTCTCCCACTTTCGAGGCCTTCCTGTCCCAAGCGGCCCATGTCATGACTGTTGTGGCCCAGTCATGAATTGATTTTTTTTACAAGAGCATCTCCATCAGATTACTCGTACCTCTTCCCAATACCAAAAAAGTAATATTTTAATAATTATAGGTGCTCCAACAGATTAACAATCCAATCCTCGATACCAATTTTTTTTCGGTAATCACCAAAACACACCTCCCTCCACCCTAAATAAAGGGGATTTATCCTTCTATCATATTCTTGGTGATGAATTTTGGTAACCTGCTGCATCAAGCATTACCAAAAATACAAAAATAATTATTGGTAATGGAGAGAGAGTGTATTTGGGTATGAGGTATTGGTAGTCTGCTGGAGATACTCTAAGTACTTACACTCCCAAGCAGCCAGAATGTAACCATTATCAAATATTTATGTCCAATATAAATTTTTATACATTATAATCAACAAATTTTTTCTGAAGCAATCTAATGTATCGATACAAACCATAACATTTATGTTATATGTAATTATATTTGAATAAATAAATTATTGTAGCAAGTTCACACGGTAAAGAAAGAAGAACCGAAGGCAGAACGAATTTTATGAGAATTACTCTTATGCCATTCATATTGCCAGCAAAAGCTACCCTTAACTTTGTTTAATGAAGTACAGTTCAACGCAATAAGGAGATACACTCAAACAATGTCAATATGTCACTATTCTAAAAATGACATATAAATGTATAACCTAAGTACCTAACCATCTACCGCCCCTTCAACACTGTGACACTCATGTCGTTCACAGAGCTGCTGGTATTTTCTCCTGTTCCTTGGGCTCCTGGATACCGTTGTGAGAAGTACAAAGGCTGTTTTGGGACTGAAAGTGGTGTGAATTCATTCTCCAACATGAACACAACCGATGACATGAGTGGCCTACTATTTGGATTGTCTTGCACACAAAGTAGTCCTATGTGGATGCACCGTAAAGCTTCAGTGGGTGAACAAGTCTCGAGAAGGGATGAGTCCACCAGATCAATTGCCTTACCATCTTGCCATAAACTCCACGCCTGAACCGATGAAATTAATTAATTTGATAAAATAACAGCAAGTTTTTATAGTACTGAGAAGACATTAAGAGTGACGCCATACTTACATAAGCTAATAGGTTCGGAAAGCCCGTGAAGCGAGCTAAAGTGATCTTCAAACCACTTATAATCTCTAAAAGTATAACACCAAAGCTATATGTATCAGACTTGATTGAAAATGCACCATCCATGGCATACTCAGGAGACATGTAACCACTACATAAAAAAATGTTAGTATAGGAAACTAAACATCAATTACTATATTTTTTTCATACATATAGGAAACTGACATCAATTACTCACTATGTCCCGACAACTCGATTAGTATTTGCTTCTTGTTGGTTCCCACCAAAGATTCTCGCCATACCGAAATCTGATATCTTCGGGCACATATCTGTATCCAACAATATGTTGCTTGATTTGAGATCTCTGTGAATTATAGTCAACCTTGAATCCTGGTGGAGATAAAGCAGTCCTCTAGATACTCCTTTGATTATCTTGAACCTTGTTGGCCAATCAATGACCTTCTTATTTGCAGCATCTGTATACAATGGAATTATAAGCGTGCAAATTCCAGTGGTCACTATGGCTACTCATTCTTTTTCTTTACAGTTAGTTTCTAAACATACCGAAAATGAAGGAATCCAAGCTTTTGTTAGGCAAATACTCATAAATCAGCAGCTTCTCATCTCCATGAATGCAGTAACCAAGAAGTCTGACCAGGTTCCTATGCTGCAATTTGGCAATTAGAACAACTTCATTTCTGAATTCCTCTGCTCCTTGCCTAGAACCCTTACCAAGCCTTTTGATTGCAACTTCTTTGTTGTTGTCCATCATACCCTTCATAATTTTGCAATACTTAATAAAATTGAACAAGCCCATGCCAACATCTACTACTGCTGCTGCTGTGTTTTCTGTAGAAATTTTGTTGTGGTTACCTTATAAACCTTCCCGAAGCCTCCTTGTCCGAGCATGTTATCCTCGGAGAAATTGTTCGTTGCAGAAACAATATCTCCAAAGCAAATGAAAGGAAGATCGAGTCTCTCGTCACCAAGTTCATCTGACGCGCTCAAGAAACCACGCATTTTCTTATGGACGTCATTGTTTCGATGCCGGCCTTGCAGGAAAATAAGTGAAGTGGCTCTACCTCTAAGACTGCATATCCAAACAAGGTAGATGCACGCAGATGCGAGTACAAGCAGCGTCACTGGAAGCAAGATTTTCTCCATAGCCCTCCTCTTCTCCTTAACTGCAGAAACATGTTAACAAAGAGATTGGATGATGATGATGATACTTGCTTCGTCATTCAGACATGGGAAATTGTGAACTGTGCTTACCTAATTCAGACTTTGCCATCCTCACGTAGAGTTCCTGCCCATCTTCTAGATACCGGACATCAACGATGCCATCCTTCCACATGACGCAGCCACTGCCACTTCCTCGGATGTCGGCGGGGGCATAGGCCACGCACGAGCAGTTAGCGAGGCACCTCGCCCTGCACTGCTCCACCGTTGCGCTCATGTCCACCGTCGCGTTCTCCGTGTCGGGGAGCTTCACTCCCTTCAACACCCTGAACCCGTCTGTCGTTGTGCCATTGCCGCACTCCAGCGCCACGTCCCTTCGGCACCCGCCGGAGGTCTCCCTCATGGACCACTGCGACGTTGACGCGGGGCTGAACCCCACGACGCAGCTGCAGAACTGCGTGGCCGCGCCGTCCTCGTTGCACAGGCCGAACGCGCCGCACTTGGCGTAGTTGTCGCAGACGCCCCTCGGCGACTGCATCCAGACGATCCAGGTCCGGCCGTCCGGGTCCCACGCCTGCCGTTCCAGCACGCCGTCCTCGTTCAGCACGAGGCGGGAGAAGGGCGCGCCGGCCGTGGCGTTGAAGACGTAGGCGACCTCGTCGGGGCGGACAACAACCTGGACGGAGAAATTCCCGGCGTACGACGCGATCTCCGGGATGCCGCTGAACCGCAGGCCGTTCCACGGGCCCGTGCTGAACTTCTTGACATTGCCTTGCCACAAGATCGACTCCGGGAGGCCCTTGGTGTCCAACACCTGGCGGTAGGCCCCCGTCGCCGGGTCGTTCGAGGCGCGCCACGACGTGAGGGACCACTCCTCGCCGGTCTGTGGGTTCTTGCCGAACCTCATGCCGGCGAGCAAGGTGTTCGACGGGTGGTCGAATGACTGCCAAAGGACGGCGCCGCTGCTCTGCTCGCGCACGACCAGGTTGCCTGAGTCAGACAGCTGCGCCACCGCGGAGGCGGAGGCGCCGGTCATGTTCGAAGACCACGCGGTCTGGCCAGAGCCGCCGTCGAGAAGGCGAAGGACCCCCGTGCTGCTGATCACCAGTACGCCGGAGGTGTTGCTGCTGAGCGGGGTGTCACGGTTGGCCACCCAGCAGACAGCGTCCGGGGACACGGTGAACCAGATGCCGAGGTATCTCTTGCTGCTTAGAACATCGGCCCGCGGGGAGAAGAACCCCAGCGTGAATGAGCCACCGGCAGAGACAAGCGTCTCACCATCGGAGATGTTGCCGCCATTGTTGAGCGTGTCAGGCGCGGTGCTGCCGGCAGAGGGAAGGAGCAGCACGTAGAAGATGAGGGCAGGGAGGTGGAGAAATTTGATGGCTGCTGCCGCCATAGCTGATGACACTTCTAACCTCTTGTCCTTGCACAAGAAACTGTACTGTTATACTCCCTTCAGTCAATATAAAGTTTGACTTTTCAGATGAGGTGCCAGCTAATCGCTATTGGTTGCATATTTTTAGCACTAACTACTGGTCTACTATATGATACTAAATATATTTGCATGG
Organism: Panicum miliaceum; assembly: GCA_032594955.1. Taxonomy (NCBI): domain Eukaryota; kingdom Viridiplantae; phylum Streptophyta; class Magnoliopsida; order Poales; family Poaceae; genus Panicum; species Panicum miliaceum. The sequence continues at coordinate 2,993,910 of CM064069.1, forward strand.
TCATGCCAATATGCCATCGCAAGTTTTGTACACGTTGATTGGTCACCCGGGCTGACTGACTGAGCTTCTGGATGATACTTGGCTGCTTACTAGTATGTCAAGACAAGTCACGTCCAGTAGCTATATATGACTGGAAATCTGGAATTTAATGAACTTTCTGCCCTACCAATAATATAATTAAATAAGGATGCTCCATCTCATCTTGCTATTGTTATAAAGCTGCCAAGTTTGCCCCCTACAAAGTATTGTCCACACAAAATGTGGTTTTAAGAAATGTGCATGATGTAAGGATGTTTGGTTGATAAGTGGATTGGTGATGGGTCATTCAATCCTGGAGCCCCCCTACCCCATGCAACCTATCAGTGACGAATCTAGAAATTATATTAAGAGGGGGCTCATCTTCCTCTCTTCTTCTTCCTCCTCTTCTCTTCTTCTTCCTCCTCCTCCCCTTCTTCTTCATTCTTTCATCCAAAAAATGAAGGGGGGCTTAGAGGGGTATCCATTGATCTTGGGGAGGTAGAGGGGGCTTGATCTCTCCTAGCCCCCCTTAAGATCCGCCCCTACAACCCATGGATCCTCCCAAAGTCCCCCAACATTTTTCAAGCATGAGTGAAAAAGAGGAAGAAGGAAGAAGAAGAAGAAGAAGAAAAAGGGAGGAGGGAGGAAGAAGAAAGCAAATGAGCCCCCCCTTAATTTAAATAAAGTGTTGTTCCATTTATTCGGTTAAAATGGCAATAATAAGATGGTGGAGATTGGAGGTATATATATACATATATATATATATGTGTGTGTTCCTATATATATAAATAAAATTTTGTTCCTAAATACAGTATTATGACAGAATATGAGAGGACGATAAATTCTTGTTTTTATTAATACGGCACTGTAACGGGACACGAGAGAGGGGGATGAGTCAGTAGGTTGATGTTTCTACAATCCACGGTGAGATTGGAGTCGAAGCCTCGCATCCCCAACTTCATTCGCTACTGGTTCTGCCCACCGCCTCGTCGGCAGTAGCATCTGGCAGACTTGTGCTGGGTTCTTCGATCTAGATAAGCTTGGCTTGGCTTGTTGACCCCCGATTGACCCCAAAAACTCCGCGTTGCTTGAGGGTCATTCTATCAATCAATTACTGACGCCTGCTCCCGTGCCATTCATCTGGTCTGCGTCTGGCCGTCTGCCCTTAGAGCAGGTACAATAACTTGTCGAATAGCCAAGCACGTTAGCTTTCAAGGTGACCTGGAGGAAAGAGAGGATGAGAGAGAAGGAGGCTTGTCGCAAGTTTCGTCGATCAGCGCTACACGACATTCAATGCACCCATGGGGCCCCCAACGGCACCGCGACTCGCTGCTGGCCTGCTGCGACGAGTCCCGATGCTGCATCGATGGTGTTGCATTAGTGGACTGTGGACCCAACAAGAAATAAAAAAAAAATGTAGACTAACTGCAATGTGGACAAGGTAGAGACTATTATTGTATGGATTTACTCATAAATTGCTGACGTGGCTTGACTAATAGCCAAAAACTTAGCTTTATTATTAATCTTGCTCTTAGCTACTTCAGTTCTTTGGCGCTTCTTAATTTGGTCGCTTTCTTGACTAACTAATATTTGAATTATTGCAGACTTTCGTCATCCTACGCTTGGCCTACTCCCATCACACTACTAAAAAGAATGAAGTGGCGACTGGTACGTCATGCGATCAGAGCGCCCGACGCCCGATCGGCCTGCCGTCCGCAAATCTGGGTCGTCCCTCGCGTAATCGTTTTGCTAATCTTTAACTAGAGTCGTCCATCGTCTGCATGACCAGGCGGCCGCAAACGAAGGACTCATCGGTCTGCCAACAACGATTTTAAGCCGTCCGCTTCCCATTATCCTGCCGCAGTTAACATCCGCCCGTCGATTGCCAACCATCGTGCGTCACCGGTGACTGCCGAAACAATCACCGCACATGTAGTGCTCCACGACCCTGCGGAAGATCGCATGCACTTCCTCAATTTCTACCTCTCCATCCAGCACTTTCTGCCCACGCACACACCTAGATTTCGCAGCACCCGTACTTTCCCAAGGAACTATGGCAGCGGCACCCACGGCCCGGCCGAACAGTGCAAATTATAATGCTCAAATTGAGATCCTCTTTGCCTCCTCTCTTCGTTTTTGTGTTTTTCATCGAAATCCATCATTCATAGTCTGTCCTATATGTCCTCCGGTGATGCTCCGGCCAAGCACATCAGTACGTGCATGGCGCCACCGTGTGGGTCGCCATCGGCTTGGAGCGGAGCAAGAAGATGATGATATAGCCTTTGGATCCGAAACCAACGGCCTAGATCAGATAGAGACCATACCCCTTCGCGTGGACCCAGTGCACCATAGACTATACTAGCACTCATGGTCCACGAACTCCGTAGACCGAGACTGACAATCCAAGCGGGGCCTCCTGTGTTGCCTTCGCCGCATCGCACCTTGATTCCGTGTCGTCGCCTTCGCCTTTGCCACCGCCTACGTTGTGGTGTCATCGCCTGCATCCGCCATCGCCTGAGCGCCCCGCCGTCACCACATGTTGCCGCCACCTCCTCCTTCCCTCTCCTAGCTCGAGCAAGCCGAGCAGAGCTGCCGCCACCCCCAAATCCTTTGCCTACCGGCCGTCTCCCTGCACCCACAGCAGCGCAGCCCCTACTCCACCTCGGTCCGTCGTTCCCTGCCCGCTTCGATGCCTTCCCCGGTCGGAATCGCCCGTGACCGGTCGCCGACGCTCGACTCCGGCCCTTCTCCGGCTGCCCCGACCCCGACCGAAGTTGTGGTGAGCTTCCCCGCTGCCACACGCTCTCCACCCCCTACTCCCCTTCTCCCCCACTCCACCATCCTCACCTGCCCTCCACCTCTTCCCCACCGGTGATCTGGTCGGCACCGCCTCACGTCATACAGGCAGGTGAGTTCGACCTGTTTTGCAAATCCCCGTACAAAAATGTAGCCTGTAGTTTCCGGCGAGCCTCTGGGCATCCGTGCCGCTGCCATCCGTGCCACTAGCCTGGGCATAGGAGCGGCAGATGTCTGGTGGTCGTGATCTGTGCAAGAAACTGTAAGTTGAACCTGCAGATTTAGCTAAAGTAGCACAATTTGACTATTTGAGAAGCTATTTACATTTAAATTGAAAATTGAAATATGCCTAAATTATATGTGTAGGAGTCTGACGAAGTAATCGCAGAACTGAAAAACCAACACATATTTATGTCCCTGCATGAGAGAACTCTTATGGATTCTTTGTTTCGAATTTCGATCAAGTTGCTTCTCATGTTTATACTTCTTTATACTAACTTCTCAAGCGCTGATTTATACCAACTTCTCAAGTTGCTTCTCATGAAAGAACTCTAATGGCAAAGTCTATTTTGTTGAGGTTCAATGGTGGCTGCAGACGTTACTCCTTATTGCACCGGGTAATATTGGACTCATAATCGTTTTCCTTTATGTTCTCATTCTCTGTTCTCATCCTTTATGTCCTTATGGAGTAGTGACGCCGAGGCAGGGGAACCTACCCTTTTCCTGTATGACATCCGACAATAATAGTGCACCCTCCATAAGTGCAATACGCATGTAGTTTTGATTGACAAAACACAAATTGAGTTGTGGAAATTTCACTTGGCAGCAAACTACAAGTTTATTGTCGTAACACCTTTAATTAAATTCTATGTATTGCTTTAAAAATATTTTGCCTCCCGTAGCAACGGACGGGCATAGACCTAGTCAATCTTATAAGAGCCATGTTTCGATTTGACGGACAGAAAATCCCAAGTACTGAAGTACATGTCACTCGTTACACTATAACTCAGGACCAAGACGTACTCAGAAGAGCAAATTGGTTCATTGGCCCTAAAAAAAGTTGAGGTTAGCTTCTTAGCTCCTTTTCAATTGAACTTGGTTACCTGATCTCAAAATGAAATTTGTTTGGATTCTTAGCCCTTCTGTCCATTCCATCTACACCTGCCGTTAACATCTACATCTTCTGTTAACCAGCTCATAGGGCGCATGCAAAAAGACCAAATTACCCCTCGTGAAGCGTACTTTCCTCTATCTCTATACCTAGCACGCATGGTTTCAATCCTCACAATTTGGGGAGATGGCCGGCGGATCCAGCTGCCCCGGTGCCGGATCCACCTTGTCCTTGAGCCTGGGCGCTGGCCGGCCACGGGGCTTGGCGCCGCCTACCCTAGCAAGGGCCCCATCCATCGAGATGTGCAGCGAGTATCGGGAAGCGGGCTCTGCGTCACACCCCGTCCTCCAAAGCCGCACAACCCAACCCTTTCGAGGGGCGGACCTGCGTACACATAGCACCCTGCTTACACTTTTGTTCTCGTTTCGTGTAAAAGGGTCAACCCTGTAAGAAAAATGGCTCCATTAGGCCATATTGTGATTTTGGTAATTAGGTGACAACATGATCAATGGGACTAACGAGTTTGTGAGATCAAGATTATAGGATTTCTAGGTCTCATGGATGAAGTCCAAACCATCTCCAAGATGGTCCAAATCACTGTCAAGATACAAATGATCGCAACGACGGTTTGGACAAGTGTTAGCAGGATGAAATGGAACGGTTGAGCCGATGGGTCAAGGATTCAACAAGTCGGTGCAATGGTGGACGCAACGACGGTCAAGGACAGAAGAACCCAATAGCCCCAGTTGAACGGACGCCCATGAAATGTAGAGCGTTGGTGCATTAGTGTGTGCTTTGGAAGAACGAGTGAAGGAAGCTCTTCAAGACCGGTTGAACCGACGGAACAAAGAAAGAGGTGTCGGTGCATGTGCAGTTGCATCAGAGACTTTTTGGAAGATTGGCGAAGCAAGTCCTTCAGGACCAGTTGAACCGACGGTGCGTCGGTGCAATGATGCAAGCATGCAGAGAAATGTTGGACTTCAACGGCTTGGAGGCAGGGTCTTAGTGACCGGTTAAACCGACAGGTACGACCGGTTTAATTAACCGACGCTTTGTGCAGAAAGTGTCCAACGGCTGGTAACAGCTCTATTGAGTTGGAGGGCTATATATATGCCTCACCTCGGGTCATTTGAGGTCGCTGGAGCTCAGGAGTAACCCTAGAAATATTGCAGAACATCTCCAAGCCACTCAAGAGCATATTGATCACATCCTTAGGTTAGCACAAGCTTTGTGAGATTTAGTGCTAGAATTAGCTCTTGTGAGAGTGAGAGAAGCAAGGTGTGAACCTTGTGTGCTGGTTCTAGAAGTGAACCAAAAGTGTATCTCGGTGTGCCGGCCCCTTGGAGCTTTGGTGGCTCGCCGGCAAGTCTTCGACCCTCCAGATTGGTGTGGAACGGCGGCGACGGCTTTGTGCGGGGGACGAGGAGACCCCCTTCCTTGGTGGAGCTTCTTGGTGGCGAGTCAAGAAGAGTCCCGGAAAAGACTTGGTTGCCGAGAAGCAATACTCTTTATAAGTGCTTCAACAACGTGGAGTAGGATAAGATTTGTGCCTAACCGAACCACGGGATAAATCTTCGTGGAGAGTTTCACACTAGAAGAACCATAGTTGCACATCTAGTTATCATGTTTTAGCTTATGTTCTGTACAAACTAGATTGAGCCGTAGGTTAAGGTTTTAAGTTTATGTAATTCACCCCTCCCCCTCTTAGGCTACGAGCGCCGATTCCTTTCAAATCTGAAGGTGCTATAGCTGGAGGACAAAGGCTTATAAGTTGGATCCACCCTTACTCAACTAGCAAGGTGGTACTAAATATGTGCATGCAGCACTCATGGGCCACTATTGGCCCACATCCAAATTGGAGTCGGTGTCACATATACCCCCCTCAAAGAATTCGACGTCCTCATCGGTCTAACTCTGTGACCATACGTCCAGTGCTGGCGCCATATGCCATATCGTGTGTCCCATCTGGATCCACACGCGCCATGTGTCATATGCCCCCACACTGACCCATATGGTATCCAGGAACGTCCCCTCTTAGCGCAAGACCGCACGTCCAATGCCGACGCCATATGCCACGCTGTGTGTCCCACCCGGGCCACACACGTATGAGCCATATGCCCGCACACTGACCCGTACGCGCAACCGCGAGGGTCGGCTCTGATACCATTCTGTCACACCCCGTCCTCCAAAACCGCACAACCCAGCCCTTCCAAGGGGCGGATCCGCGTACACATAGCATCCTGCTTACACTTTCATCCTCGTTTCGTGTAAAAGGGTCAACCCCGAAGGTGCTATGGCTGGAGGACAAAGGCTTATAAGTTGGCTCCACCCTTGATCGACTAGCAAGATGGTACCAAAGATGTGCACGCAATACTCATGGGCCACTAGTGGACGACATCCAAGTTGGAGTGGGTGTCACACTCCGTCCGGCACCCGGCGGCGGCGAAGTGGGCACGCGAGAGGTCCCACGAGAAGGTGACGGCGTGGCCGCTCGGCAAGGAGAACCACTTGGACCAACGCCGGCACCACGAGAGCCACGGCCGGAGCCCGAACCACGCGGGCGCTGCGCCGTCGCCGTCGTCCCTGATTTGCTACATCACGTACAAGAGAGTTTACAAATAGTACCTCAATTGATTTTAAAATATTGTGTATGTGTGCACTTGGATTGCAATTGTGGATTTATATGCAATTTAAATGGTCCAGTGTGATATCATGTGCAAATAATTTCATGCTTCAAAATAAAATTATAACTTATTTTGGTAGACTAATGATGATATACAACCTAAAATGCTTGAATGACTTTACTACACGCTGTTATAGTGTTTCATTTGATGCCAGGCGTAAAACAGTTATTTCATGTTGTTTTTAATACCGTTAGCTTGTTAAACTAATAGAAGGGTCAAGAATCAAAACGAAATTCGATTTCAGGCCATATAATCAAGTTCAATTGAAAAGGGATGAAAAATTAGGCTCAACTTTTTTTAGCCAAGAAACTAATTTACTCTACGCAGAATGCTCACCGTAAGGTCCAAGTGTTATTCAGCTATATACACACTATTTTCTCCAAGCTTCGTATGCCAACGGACAAAAAGGCCTAATGGTTTGGTGTACTCTCCCGTCTTCATCCTCCTATTTGTCGTGATCACCTGTCTGACACAAGAAAAGTCACCCATCCAGCAGAGAGCCATGGCTCGTCTACCCATCCAGCAGAGAGCCATGGCTCGTCTGACTGTGATGGCGAGGACTTCGCGCTGACCCCAACAAGATAATGTTCTTTTTAGAGATATAGCCGAGAGGCTAAAATTTATTCTAAAAGTAGTACTTCAATGAAATAGTCCTTAAAGTATTTGGATCCAAGAGCTATTTAGCTTCTAAAATCTTTTTCCAATTATTTGGCTGTCACTTTAACAAGAGAGAGAAAGAGATAATAAGTGGATCCCACCCTAAATAGCCCCAAATAGCACCCCTTGGAGGGGATAGTTTTTTAGGGTGGACTATTTGCAAATAGCCAAAAATAACCCTCTTATTCGGCTTCTATAGAGCTATTTGGGCTATTTGAGTGGGGGCTAAAAAATAGCTCAGGGATCCAAACAGAACCAATGTCATGGCGTGGCGGAGTAGTACACAAGGGAGGGAGAATTTGTGCAAAGCACTAGGTTAGGAACATCATGCTTGCATAATGCAATATATCATAGTAAGCAAGCATGCAAGCTAATTTTATATACAATGCAAAAAAGTCATACTATAGCCAGGCTTATGGTCTAAAAAAAGCCTATGCAGACCCTATGCAAAAGACGGTAGTTGGGCCTAGTCGCTCGGAGCCGCTGCTACGCGAGCTCAATTAATTGGGCCTAGTCGCTCATGGCCCATAACGAGGTTCAAGTGAATAGCGATTGAACTAACTTTTCTCCTCCAAAAAAAAGCAATTTAACTTTTCTAAAACCATTGTAAACAATACTATATTTTTACCTATTCCTAAAAAATGTACATCTTTACATATTCTAAAAAGCGTACCGTTTCTACGGTATGTTGACTTTTAATCCGTCGAGTGTGGCTCACATATCGGTCCACTCAACTTACGCCCCTCTCTCCACTCTCCAGTTCCGTATGGTCGTCCGCGTTGTCTTCCATCGGAACTCGGGCCGTGCGTAGCTCCTCCGTCCGTGTCGTCTTCGACTCGGACTCGGTCGTGTGCAGCTCCTCCGCCCGCGCCCGCGTCGTCTTCAACCGGGACCGGCGCTAATGTCTCCTTGCCATGACCCGGTAAACTTGCGAGGCCTCCTTGCCATGATCCATTAAACTTGCGAGTCCGATTCTCCGCTATTGCAGCCGCCGGCGCTCCTCACGCCGCAATCGTGATCCCAGTCGGCAAGCAATCGGCAATCCCATCCGCATCCATCCCTCCGCATTTCGCCTGCTGCGCTCTAGCGAGCCGGCACTGCGCGGTGGCCCTCCTGCCGGCGGCCTACTCCGACGCGTAGGGACTCCTGACGCCCGCTGCGTGGGTCCGCCCGTTCCGCTGCCGCGGCCGCAAGCTTCGGTCCGCAGGCGGCGCGGTTCCCTGCGGACGGCCACCTCGGGTGGTGCGGCTCCCAGATCGCGAGCCCGCGCGGGGGCCCTTGCAGCGCTCGTGGCTGGGCACGCAGAGGCCCTTTGAGGCTGCGCGTGCATGGGCAGCGGAGGCCCGCCCCTCCCGGCGTCCAATCGGTGGCTTCAGCAGCAATCTCGGTAGCCTCCCTGACGTGTTAATCTCGCCACTTCGATTTACCCTGACCCTGCCTCATCCATCATGTTTGTTGGTTACCAAGGTTTGCTTGCTTATGTTCTTTACCTTTTCTTCCTTTGACTATATTCACAGAAGAAGAAAGCTTAGCAACGATTGCAGCAATCACAACAATACTGAGCTCAATATGTGAGCCAAACTTACCTTTTTGCAGTAGTTGTTCATCATGATGTTAAAATGAGCTCACAACTATATTCACATAAATTGCAACTCTAATTTATTTTGCCATTACCGAAACATAGAGATACTTAGTCTTTTTTTTGCCGGGTCGAAGGATTGATATGCTTCCCTTAACTAATTAGTCAAATAATTGAGTTTCTTCATATCTCTTCCACTATGGAACCAAAATGCGAAGACAAGTGGTATGCATTGGTTCAATCTTTCTATTGTGCTTTCTGTATATGAAAATTGACCATGTACGTATTGTTCAAATATCGCATCAGAATTCGCATACGTATAGTTTTAAAAAATGATATAAGACCATGAAACATAGCAGATGACAGTGTTGGAGCGGGTAAAAATCCGTAGCAACGCACGGACATCTATGCTAGTCTGTTTTAAAAACTGACATACAAACACAAGCATAACCTAAACCATCTACCGTCCCTCCAGCACCGTTGAGAGAGTCATGTTATTCACGGAGCTGCTGGTGTTTTCTCCTGTCGTTCCTAATCCTTGGGTCCCCGCGTATGAGAAATACACAGGCTGTTTGGGGACTGAAAGTGGTGTGTTTTCGTTCTCCAGCATGGTCACCACCGATGACATGAGCGGCCTGTAATTTGGATTGTCTTGCACACACAGCAGTCCTATCTGGATACACCGCAAAGCTTCGGTTCGGGAACAACTCTTAGCCAGGGAAGAGTCCATCAGATCCATCGATTTTCCATCTATCCATAAGCTCCATGCCTGAACCAATGGAGTCAAATGTGTCACAGGAGATTCAGTGATTTGATTTTGTTTGAATTGTGAAAAGTTTGAGCATACCGCCGTACTTACATATGCAAGTAGGTTAGGGAAGCCCTTGTAGTGAGTTAAAGTGATCTTCAATCCACTTATTATTTCCAAGACTATGACACCGAAGCTGTATGTGTCTGACTTGACAGAAAAGGCGCCATCCATTGCATATTCAGGAGACATATAGCCACTACTCCAAAGAAGTTCAAACAATTTGAATTAGTATAGGGAAATGGAATTCATTTTAAATATCGAGGCATGATTACTCACTATGTCCCAACAACTCGATTGGTATTTGCTTCTTGTTGGTTTCCACCAAAGATTCTAGCCATACCGAAATCTGATATTTTAGGGCTCATATCGGCGTCCAGCAAAATGTTGCTTGGTTTGAGATCTCGGTGAATTATAGTCAACCTTGAATCCTGGTGGAGATAAAGAAGTCCTCTAGATATTCCTTTGATTATTTTGAAACGTGTTGGCCAATCAAGGAGATATTTATTTGCAGCATCTGAAACAATGGTGATGTATAAATAAGAAATTCCAGAGGTATCTATATGTCAGACAGGTGTTTCTTTTTTTGGGAAAAAAATGTAAGGTCAAACGTACCAAAAATAAAGAAATCCAAGCTTTTGTTTGGTAAGAATTCGTAAATCAGCAACTTCTCATCTCCATGGATGCAGCAACCAAGAAGTCTGACAAGGTTTCTGTGCTGCAATTTTGCAATCAGAACAACTTCATTTCTGAATTCCTCCACACCCTGTCCTGAACCCTGGCCAAGCCTTTTGATTGCAACCTCTATGTTCTGTCCCAGCGTACCCTGCATGATTTAACCATTCTTTAAACTGAACAAGCAGTGCTATAGCTCATAATTCAGATATCTCTGTTGTCTAAAAGGTTTGTTTTTTTCTCTAACCTTATAAACCTTGCCGAAGCCACCTTGCCCGAGCATATTGTCCTCAGAAAAATTGTTTGTTGCAGCTGCAATGTCTCCAAAGCTGACAAATGGAAGCTCTATATTTTCATCACCAAGTTCGTTTGTCTCACTCGAGTATCCAAGGATCGCCTTCTTCAAAATATCCTTGCTCCGACGTTCGCGGCCTGGCACAAAAAGCAATACCATTGATTATTAAAACTTATACTAGTACAGAAACATTGTTCATAAATCATTCTTTGTAGTGAAGTGCCTCTGTTTCTACCTCTAAGCTTGCAGATCCAAACAAGGTAGATGCCAGCGGCAGTGAGAACTAGCACTGACACCATAACTGGAATCACAATTTTTGCCACGTTCTTCCCCTTCCTTGTAGCTGCAGAAATGTATTAAAGGAAAGAGTCTGAATCATAGCAGATAAGACCATGAATGTTGCCTCAGAATCTGAATCTATTACTGGTGCAGCTTTTGCTAACCTGATTCAACCTTTGCCAGCCTCACATAGAGATCCTGCCCATTTTCTACATACCGGAGATCAACAATGCCATCCTTCCACATGACGCAGCCACTGCCGCCACCGTCTCCTCGGATGTCGGCGGGGGCATAGGCCACGCACGAGCAGTTGGCGAGGCACCTCGCCTTGCACTGCTCCAGCGTCGCGCTCATGTCCACCGTCGCGCTGTCCGTGTCGGGGAGCTTCACGCTGCGCACAACCGTGAACCGGTCCGTCGTCGCCGTCCCGTTGCCGCCGCACTCCAGCTTCACGTCCCTCTGGCACCCGCCGGAGGATTCCCTCCTGGACCACTGCGACCGGTTCACGGGGCTGAACCCCTCGAGGCAGCTGCACAACGGCGTCGACGCCGTGTCAACGTTGCACAAGCCGAACGCGCCGCACGACGCGTACTCGTCGCAGACGTCGCGCGGCAACCACGGGAAGGGTCTCCACACCCGGCTCGTCGTTATCCACACCAGCACCTTCACCACGCCGACCTCGTCCAGCATCAAGCGGGAGAAGGGCGAGCCGGCGGTGGTGTTGAGGGCGTAAGTGACCTCGTCGGGGCCGTTCACCATCTGGACGGAGAACAACTTGAAGTCCGACGCCATGTCCGGGACGCCGCTGAACCAGCGGCCGTTCCACGGCCCCGCGCGGTACTTCTTGACGTTGCCATGCCAGGTGACGATGTCCGGCAGGCCCTTGGTGTCCATGACCCGGCGGTAGTCCCCCGTCGCCGGGTCGTCCCGCGCGCGCCACGACGTGAGGGACCACTCCGCGCCGGTCTTCAGGTTCTTGCCGAACTTCATGCCGGCGAGCAAGGTGTCGGACGGGTGATCGAACGACTGCCAGAGGACGCGGCGGCCGCTGCTCTTCTCGCTCACGACCAGGTTGCCGGAGTCGAGCAGCTGCGCCACCGTAGAGGCGGAGGCGCCGGTCGTGTTTGACGACCAGGCAGTCTGGCCTCTTGGGCCGTCGAGAAGGCGAAGGCTCCCGCCGGTGCCGATCACCAGCACGCCGGAGGTGTTGTTGAGTGGGGTGTCACGGTTGGCCACCCAGCAGACAGCGTCCACACCAGACGCGGTGAACCAGACCCCGAGGTACCTCTTGGTTGCCACTCCGGCCGGTGAGAAGAACCCCAGGGTGAATGAGCCACCGGCCGAGACCAGCGTCTCACCATCGGTGATGTTGCCGCCGTTGTCGAGCGTGTCTGACGCAATGCTGCCAGCACCGGAGGCTCCATGGAAGACGAGTAGGATGGGGAAGATCAGCAGGGGGAGGTTGATGAACTTGATTGTTGGTGCCGCCATAAGCGACGATTTGTCCTTGAGCAAGAAACATCTCATCAGGGGTCTCGTCTGAGGCCGCGATACATATACACATGAATGAAAACGTTGGTGCTCACCAGTGGTCACATGTTTACCACTAAAACAGTCACATCTACTACAGTGCATGCGAGTTTATCTTCTGAAGGTCTTGTTCTCTCTCATGGGTCCAGTGGATGAGTTTATCTTCTAAATGTCTACGGCTGCTTGACTGATCGAGTTCACTGTTGATACGTGACTACTGTGGTCCTAAACTGTAAGTTGATACTAGTCTGTCAAAGAAAGGTCACATCTATATTAGCCTTTTTTCCCCTAATAACTAATAAGGGAAGATATCATTCGCCTAATATATATAAACCCATATACACCCTTTCGAATGACCATTTAGGTGTTGACAAGCGAAATGACGGAGAGTCAGTGATATAGCTATATGATAGTTATTCAATATTGATTGATGAATAATGTCCATTGAATTGATTTGATGACATAATGCAAGACTAAAGTTATCTTTCTACCTCTATAAGGTATGCCTAGGATTTTTATTGAAAAATATCGTGTGAAAAAATACATACTCTCATTAAGAGTGTAATTGTAGTTTTTTTTCAAACAGATTAATGGTGGTGTGAAATAACATCCATACCCTCATTTTTTAACTACATGCAACTAACCAGACTTCTTAAACTCATGGACAGAAGATAAATTTGGTATGTAAATCAGATCTAATCACTAAATTAGGCAGTTGTTGTTGTCCAGTTTTTAGGAGTGCACTTTATTTGGATATTTTTTTCAAATGCTAGGATTGTAATCTTCATGAGACGGAGGGAGTAGCCATATAATTAAACTGTGTAGTTGGTGGTATAGAATATCTCCATCTAGTGTTTAGCGTCTAGAAAAGCTCTTGCAACGATACATATAAATAACTGATTAAGATTTGAGGCATTACTTCTGTCGAAATCAAACGGATGCATGGCAGCTTCACGGTCGACATCAACCCGTACCATAATAACCGGGGCTGACTCTGTCGACGTCCTTGCTGTGGTTCATCATCGGCGAGGGCCTGTATCTTTGCCGACTCATCAGGTACCTACCTACAGTACCCACTACCTCTCCTTGGTAGCTGCTAGCTTATTATGCCACCTCTTTCTCCTTGGTACCCACTACTATCACTGCATCACATGTTGTTATGGCCAAGTGATGATATCAATTCTTAGCACCAAATATCGGTATCTATACTCAAATAATCATAGGCGAGGAACTAGAGCTACTTATATCTTTCCGGTCGAAACAATCAACGGGTCCTTTTCTAAATTAAAAGAGGGTCAATAATCTAGCTATTTCATGGCACATTTATTCTCCCGAAATCGATCAAATCTTCAGACCTAAGATTAACATCCAATGCGATCATAACTTTTTTCTTAAGGTACCTAAATTTATACTAATAAGTGAATCAGTGATATTTCTTAATTAGCCGATTATGAACATATCGTTTTTTATTATGATAATATGCCAAATTCAGACTGCGTAATGCGCGGTATCGAAACATCCCTTGCTAGGCCTTTCGCTTTTGTCCCATAGCTCTGTGGACTATGGCTAAACAAGTGATCAAATGCAGTTTTGCTAGTTTAATTTGGAGGAGCCAGTGTGAGGCGACTTTCTCTTCACTGCCGATATGGCTTTATCTCGGCTGCTGCGACTCCTCCCCCGGCTTCCAGCCTTCCACCATGCACCTCGCCGGCCGCCGCCACTGGTGGGATCGCCCACCTCCGCCGCAGCGCGCGGCCTCGTTGGCGTTGGCACTGGCTGCCTCACCTGCTAGCTAGTTGCAGGTGGACATGCTAGCACACCCGGCTTGGCGAACAGTTCACTAGACATTATCCAGCGCAGAATGCTGGTAATTTAGGTTACGCGATCGAGCGATGCCGTCTAGAAATCTGCCATGAGCTCCCTGCACTTGGCCGGCAACAAGCCTGTATCTCCGTGGCCCAAGCTAATTATGCGGCCATTGATGGCAGATGGAGACGATGGATACGTCGTCGTACCTTGGCTCTGACGCCGTCCAACTGGTCTGCATTGCTTCGGACCGGGTCCTCGCTGATTTGTTGTCCCGTCATCAGTCATCAGTCATCAGCCCCCCAAATTATTGCCCCACACGGCCACACCCTTCAATGCCTTGTCCGGTGACAGCTAGGTTTGGATTTGACGGTCGGAGAAAGCGTCAAGGGCACTGTCCTACACCCCCGTTGTCATCCTCCCCTGTTTGTCTTGGTCTTGACTCTTGAGCTCCAATTGCCGATCCAAGTATCCAACGACCAGGTTTTTTTTTAGGCGAGGCCGGCTCGACGCCTAGACGACTGATGAGTATTGACTGACCGCGCGCGGTCTCCCCGGATCCTCTGCGCCTCGTTTTTGAAGCAGCGGCGGGCACACGGGCCCAACCAAGCTGGGCCCGTACCACTTCAAAGAAAAAATTTCTTATATGAAATCTTCGAAACAACACTATATTTGGGGGTACTCGGGGTCACCCGCGTGACCCGAGCCGGCCCGTCGCAGAAGTGCAGGGCGAGCTGGGCCGCGGGGGAGCTAGGGTGTCAAAATACTTCTTGGACCGTCGGCCCGCAGCTCCCTCCATAACTAAAATAAATTGTTCTATTGGAATAAAAAAGTTCCAACAAATTGTTCTGCCCGAACAAAATGTTCCGTTGGAAGGAAAAAAAATTCCATTGAAACAAAATAAAATTATTCGGTTGGATCCAATCTTATACTTGAAAATAAAAAATATTCCACTTGAACAAATATTTCCGTTGGAAAAAATAAAAAAATATTTTGTTGCAACTTCCAGAAAAAACACAAACTAGGCCGCGGACCGCCAGTGGGCCGCCCCCCCGAGCCATCAGTGGGCCGCGCGGAGCATCAGAAGTGTTCGTGGGCTACGTGCGCGGGGCTTCTGCGACGCGCGGGCTTGCACCCGCGCGCGATCCCGAACATCGGTGCTATATTTGACTATATATAAACCTGCTGAAAGTCAGACAGGTTTATTTGAGAGGAAGACAAATCCATACTAAAAATGGGAAAAATACTTTACTTTGGGAAGACAATTCGCTTTCATGGAGGCCTCTCTGCATTGACCATCATGTTATGATTTGTGTGATAACAAAGGGATCACTGTTCACGAGATGTTGAATAGGGGTGGTCAAATTGCCTTTAGTCGATGGTTACCACCACTTTTGTTTGATGAATGGTTGGGGGTGGTAAGAAAAATATTCTCACGTACCTTTGTAGACCAAGAAGATGTCGTTCTTTGGAAATGGAGCAGTAAAAAAACTTTCACTACAAAGTCAGTTTATGATCACTTGTCCACGGAGAGTGGCGCAAATAGTTTTAAACATATATGGAAATCGAAGCTGCCATACAAAATCAAATTTTTTACATGGTTGGTAGAGCAAGGGGCTGTTCTGACCAAAGACAATATGATCAGAAGAAAATGGACAGGGAATCCCACGTGCATGTTTTGTGATCAAATTGAAACAATTGATCATTTGTTCTTTCAGTGCCCTGTTACCAGGTGTGTCTGGGCTATAATTGGGCAATGCATTGGTGCTAAGAACACTCCATGGGACTGCAAACAATACCGACAGTGGATTAGCAGATGGTTGCCCGATGGGCAGAATGTTTATCACTTCGGTTTTGCTGCAGTGTGCTGGGCTATTTGGAAATGCCGCAACAAAGCTGTCTTCGATGCAAAACTCATTTGACATCCTGCAGAAATCTTATTACACTCATGTGCTTTTATGAATTATTGGGCAGGTCTATACAGCTCAGACTTCCAAGGACGGCTGCTGGATGGTGTCAAGACCATGCTGGCTTGCGCTCATAAGGTGCTCGCCCAGCAAACTGGAGGCCCGTCAACAAGACTGTTGCTGCCGCCACCTGATGATGAAGACCAACAGGAAGAGGAGCGAGTCACCAGCAAGATGGAGGAGCGGCAACATACCAGCGCTTGTTGTCGTCTGCTTTTGCTCCTCTATCTAAGTCCCTTGTTAGTATTGTCAGTGTTCTCTAGTTTTGTTTTCGTTGCTCTCTGAACCTGTATCGTTTGGTAATGGCACTTGCGGTGGACTGGCTTGCACTTGGGAATCCTGGGTGTAGGCTGGTCTTAGCTTTCCTCTAGCTTGAAATCCAGGTTAGAAGGTTTAGGCTCTCTCCCCTTTTTTCTTAGCTCTCCTCTTTTGGTCCTACCTCTGTACTTTGAACCATGTAATTCCATTTCTTGAAATGGAATTGGGGATGAGCTTCGGTTCAAAAAAAATATTTGACTATATATGGATGATTTTTTTAAAAAATATTCTTTAGGATAGAAAAATTTAATTTTGAAGGTTCATAATAAAATTGTTCCGCTTCAAAAAAAAAACATTCCACCTTGAAAACGAAATTGTTCCAGCTTCACAATAAAATTGTTCCAGTTCAAAGAAAAAAATGTTCCACCTTGAAAACAAAATTGTTCCAACTTCACAATAAAATTTTTTCACTTCAAAGAAAAAATTATTCCACCTTGAAAATGATTGAAATATAGTCAACTGAGATCTTATTTTGAAAATTTCATTATAAAAAATTTAATGGCGCAATCAAAATTTAATTTAAACGTCCCATTTGAAAATTATGAATTTATTTGCTTCAACTCTCTCTTGGGTACCTTCTTTTCTCAGTCACGTAGATCGGATCATGATATCCTTTCTACCATACATGTGCTCCCAGTCACAGTCCCGGGCCCTCTACGCCTCGTTATTTTAGCAGCGACAGACACATCAGGAATTTATATATTTTTTATATTTTAATTTTTCAAAAATATGCATCCAACCAAAAAAATTTTATATTTTGGTTGGATGCATATTTTTAAAAATCCATAAAACAAAAAATAAAAAATAAAAAAATTCCTCGCATCGGCCCAACCAAGCTGGGCCCGGACCTCCTCTCTTCTGGGCCACATGGGTAATGAGGCCACCAATTCTTTATGCTCTTGCATTGGGCCTGCCCGGACTTCGATAAGAGCGAGAGGGACACCCAACCACACACCATGACCGTGGTGTCCGCTCACCCCTAAAAAAAAGAAAAAATGACCGTGTCCACTCCACTGAGCTCATTGAGTCATTGGGGTCACTCCAAGCGTCCAAAGAAACAGTCAACAATTTTGCCCCTTAACAAGCGGCAGAACGCATCAGGTGCGTGGTGTCTTGTCCAGTATTAGTAGTATTACGTCCCTCCTAGTTTGCACTTTCTTGTGCAGAAGCGAAGAGCTGATGCTGATGGGTTTGGCTTCCCTTTCCACCTTGCTCCTCCTCCTCTCCTTGGTTCCATTATGCATATCCACTGACCAGCTAGTACCAGCAAAACCACGATCTTCCCCGACAGGATCGTCTCCAGAAATGGAGACTTCGCTATAGGCTTCTTCTCTCCGACCAACTCAAGCTCGTGCTTCTACATCGGCATATGGTACAACAATGTCCCCGAGAGAACGGTGGTATGGGTTGCCAACCGTGACGATCCCATCACCACCACCCCTTCACCATCCACGACTCTCGCGGTGACAAACCTGCTGTCCGGCCTTGTCCTGTCGGACACCACCAGCGGCCGCATCTACTGGAGCACGAGGAACGTTGCAGCAGGAGCGGCCAGCGCCGTGCTGCTCAACCAGGGGAAGCTGGTCATCCGTTCCCCGAACGGCACCGTCGTCCTGTGGCAGAGCTTCGACCACCCGACCGACACCATCCTCCCCGGGATGCCGTTCCGGATGAACTACCGGACACGCTTCGCCGGGCGGCTGGTCTCGTGGAAGGCCCCCGAGGACCCGGCCACCGGCGATTTCTCCCTGACCGGGGACTTCAGCTCGGGCCTCCAGTACTTCATCTGGCGCGGGTCCAACCTAACCTGGCGCAGCTCGCCCTGGAACGGCGGGACGATGTCCTCGTACAAGCCGAGCGACTCCAGCGCGCTCGTGATCTTGACGACGATCATGGCGGACGGGGACGAGATCACCCTCACGTACACCCTCTCCGACGGGTCCTCAGGCCTGCGCGCCAGGATGTCCTACACAGGCGAGTACGAGTTCAGTTTGCTGAACGGCGACGCGTCGGCGTGGACGCTCCTGAACGCGTACCCCGGCCCCGGATGCAGCCGATACGATTCCTGCGGCTCCTACGGCTACTGCGACGGCATGGAGATGGAGGCCATTCGCCGGACATGCAGGTGCCCGGAGGGCTTCGAGCCCAACAACGCCAAGGGAAGCAGCAGCCCCTGGGCAGGGTGCACGAGGAAGGAGCCGCTCGGATGCGACGCCGCGGCCGCGGACGACCAGTTCGTGACCTTGACGGGCGTGAAGACGCCTGCGATGCCCGTGTTCGTCAGGAACATGACCTTGGGCGGGTGCGAGGCGGAGTGCCGCGGCAACTGCTCGTGCACAGCCTACGATTACACCAACTTGACCACTGCCTTAAGCGGGGGCGACTCGTCCAGGTGCCTGCTCTGGTTCGGAGAACTCATGGACTTGGGGAAGTTCGTGGACATTATCGGCGAGAACCTGTATCTCCGGCTCGCCGGTTCATCATCGCCAGGTACTCGCGCGCCGTTCCTTTCTTGGCTGCTACTACTCCCTGCTTACAATTCGTTTTGGCTTTTAGCCAAATTCGAGCCAAAACGAATTGTAATTTAGCACGGAGGTATACATCACAGTTTACAAATTTTAACGAAAAGGGGATACCACTTAATATCGGCTATATTTACTCACTAATGCAATCCAGGAAATCAATTAGAGTTTATCGAATAATCTGATACGATTCCATGTTTAATTTATGTCTAGGATTTTTTAATATCCGAGCCACATCATACTCTACATGAATTGTCATCTAGCCATTATGGCCTTGACAAATGACAACACTGCTAGAGACGATCAATCATTTGCTCTCACGCCATCAAACTGGTCAGCTAGTCTTGCTTTGGTCTAGGTCCTCCCTATCTTGACCCAGTAGTATCCAAATTATTGCAATTTTTCTGTCCTACATCTGTCCCACTCTTCAATAATATGATGAGCTGAAAGCCAAATATCGATTTGATGGGCGAAAAAAAAATCTTACGGTGTCCCACTCTTCAAGAACGTGAAATTCCGAGATGTGCAGCTAGAACATGAACTAGCATCAGATTTTACATTCAGATATCCATGTTGTTTGAGTTAAACTATCTGTAACCATTTTTACGTTGAATATCTAGTTGAGAAATCATTTAACCATCAATTTCTGAAAAAAAGAGATTATAAATTGGCACCATTTTTTATTTCAGCGTCGCGTCCCTTGAACAAGTAATGCTTGATTCAGTAATTTTTAAGGCCTAACTTCCCATGTGCAGTGCAAAAGAAGAGAAATTTACTGAAGATTTTACTTCCGGTTATAGCGTGCGTGCTGCTACTCACATTCACAGCCCTTGTCTGGACATGCAAATACATAGGTACAAATAAAAAGAGCCCCTGTTTTCCAATGCATGTCAAGTGTTGAGAACGAATCCATCGATGTTTCTACTGGCAAGCACACAACAAAGGAAGAAAGTCCAGAAGAGAATGATGCTAGAATATCTGAGGTCTGCGGATGAAGCTGGGGACAAGAACAAAGAGTTTCCATTGATTAGCTACGAAGACTATGGGTGTAAATGGTATGGATAATATCCGTTCGTATTCAAGTTCTGATTCGTTTAGAGGGGTAAATATAAGTCTGTATCCGAGTCCGGATGTTCAGTATCCGACACCGTATCCGAATCCGAATACTGAAAATTGATTTTTATGATGTCGATATCTATTTATATCCTATCCAACACATTTGACACTATTCGTACCTGATCCGAATCCGAGATGAATAGTAACTATTTGTATTCGTATTCGTAAGTATCCGACCACATTCGATCCGTTCTCATCCCTAGCAAAGACATTGTTGCAGCGACACACAATTTCTCTAACTCCAATATGATTGGGAAGGGAGGTTTTGGCAACGTTTACAAGGTAATAATAGTAAATTGTCTTAACTTGATATTTACTTTTCTAATAAGTTCCCTGATACTAAATGATGCAATCATATAGGGAATGTTGGACGGTGACAATGAAGTAGCTGTCAAGAGACTCAGTAAGGGTTCTGGACAAGGCATAGAGGAGTTCAGAAATGAAGTAGTCTTGATTGCAAAACTGCAGCACAAGAACCTAGTAAAGCTCCACGGTTGCTGTATTCATGAAGACGAGAGATTGATGGTTTATGAATACTTGCCGAACAAAAGCTTGGATTACTTCCTCTTTGGTAAACTTCAACTGCACTTTTCCATAATAGTTCTACAAAAATGTCAATATATTTGAACCTCCTGTTTCCATAAAAAAAATGTCAATACATGCCTCTTATTTTTCATTCTATACTTGCTAGACTCTGAAAGAAAGCCAATGCTTCAGTGGGCAGCAAGGCGTAAGATAATCCAGGGAGTTGCTAGAGGACTTCTTTACCTCCACCAAGATTCAAGACTAATGATAATCCACAGAGACCTCAAAGCAAGCAACATCTTGTTAGATAAGGAGATGAACCCAAAGATATCAGATTTTGGCATGGCTAGGATATTTTGCGGCGACCAGCTCCAAGGAAATATTAATCGAGTTGTAGGGACATAGTAAGTAACTCCTGCTGCTAATTTTTCAGATGGAATTAAAAAGCTTGCAGTTTTCACAACTATACTAACCTTTTTTTGGGGAAAAAACATTTTCACAGTGGCTACATGTCTCCTGAATATGCGATGGAAGGTACCTTTTCAGTTAAGTCTGACACCTACAGCTTTGGTGTTCTACTATTGGAGATTGCAAGTGGATTAAAGATCAGCTTGCCACATATTACCATGGATTTCCCTAACCTTATAGCATATGTAAGTACCGCAATGCTCAGGATTCAGAACTACAACTAACCAACGCAGCACCCCTCCCGAACCAACGCCGCCTCCACCCATCCGCCCCACCCCACTGGAGCCCGACGCGGCGACGCCGCCTTCACCGCCATCCGCCGCACCCCTCCTGACGCCCGACGCTGCGACGCCGCTCCCTCATCCCGACGCCACCTCCACCTCCATCATCAGCGACTCGGGCCCGGCGGCGCCCCTCCGTCTTCAGTGCGCTGCTCACCCACGGTTCGCCGCCGCGGACTCCGCCCACCCGACGCCGGCGGCCTCCTCCACCTCATCTTCAGGTGCGCTGCTCCCCCGCGGTTTGTCAGCTCTGCGAGGTCGCTATCGCGGGGCTCGATTTGGGGCTTCGGTGTTCTACTTGGGCTCAAGGTCCCTTTAATTTGCTAATCTCATGTTATTAATCCCTTC
The DNA here is from genome assembly GCA_032594955.1 of Panicum miliaceum. Taxonomy (NCBI): domain Eukaryota; kingdom Viridiplantae; phylum Streptophyta; class Magnoliopsida; order Poales; family Poaceae; genus Panicum; species Panicum miliaceum. The sequence continues at coordinate 3,015,693 of CM064069.1, forward strand.
TCCTGTACCTCAATTTCTGTGGTATGCTCCGTAATTTCTGTTGTTATGGTCAATTAGAATTTTTGTTGCAATCTGTAGCTTCCTTTTCCATTGGGTTATTAGTAATAGTCATTCATCGTTGCAACCTGCCTCTCACTCAATGGATGCAATCCCCTCCCTTGTTGCTATTATTTAAGCACTTTGGTCTCTCTGCGGTCCTGCTGCAGATGCACGCACCTGACTGATGAGCGCCCGCAATCTTGCTATATAAGTAAATTGTATGAAGATCACCTTTGTTGATATGCTGCGCCTCCACCATCCTTTTCAGCAGTGGTTCATTTTTATTTAATATGTTGCATCATTTTTTTTTCTGCCCAATTGAGCTCTTGTGGGAATTGATTTCTTAATCGTGTACTACTTAAAAGCACGCAGGCAAAGGTTGGATTAGATTGTCGATGCCATTGCTTTGCTAAATGAACCAGCGTCTGCTTAGTTTTTCAAAATTGCACTGTTTTTTTCTCTATTCTTAACCCACGTCTACTGAGCTTCATGCTTAGGTTATTTTTTATGTAGATTTGTGCACCTGATGATAAGCTACATTAGTCACATGTTTCAGTTGTCTAATTTTCAACTCACACAATTAGTCTACAAGTTTCATCTTTCAGTTGTACGCATGCCAAGACATAATTCCTTTTTCTTCAATTTTGCAGATTATTTGATGGGAGCCATGCTTCCTCCCAAAACAGTCTAAGCCGGTGCTGCCGTGCGGCCAATCTCCATTTCAGCAAGCTTGCAAATCACCTCGTTAACCCGTGCGTGTATTTGCAATCTTCCTATCCGATGGAGCCTTCTGGTGTGTTAGTCCGTCTTCCATTGCATTTATTTATACGTTAAACAATATTGGTCTGCAAATCTTCTAGGTCGTAGTCTGGCACTCATTGTCATGGGCCAATAGCATCAGTGCAATCAAGACCCACTGTTCAGATAAAAAAATGGTGGACTCGGTTGTCATGGAGACTGCAGGTCCAGGAACATGAGTTTGAAGTAGTAACCCCAGTCCTGACAGGATCACACGCCCATTTCTTGGCTGCAGCAAAACAGCGGAAGTCGTAGACTCTGCTGCCATGGTATTTCCCTATTCGCTTGAACTTGTCAGCCATGGTACAATTTTTTTTCTTAGAATAAGACAGCATCAGTTGGCTTACGAACTGCATAAACCATTAGCCGAGCAGCCTCGGTATCATGTGCTGCATTGCTCCTGCTGTGCTATACTGCTATTCATCCTGTGCTGTGATGTTACCGCTGCTGTGATGTTGACCTGTGCATCCTCTCCTATTACCGCTATGTGCTACTGGTACAATAACAAAAATAAAACTCTCCTATTGCCGTTACTGTGTTATTGTTTGAATAAAAATAAAAATGCTTATGCACATAAAAATGAAAGTATTAGTGCTGAAATTTATAGTTCAACGATCAATCTCACATAAGTGCACCAATAAACTGAAAATACTAAGGTGCATACCAGTTAAATTATTTGTCCTTCTCTCCCAATCACTCTTCTAGCTAGCAAACTGCTGGCAATATATTGGCATTCATATTTTGATCATCATCCTGGTATTTGCACCATTGGCCGCATGATTTCTTTCCGTTCTCACTGCTCCAGTCGGATCTCTGCTCTGCTGCTTCATCTATCCTCCCTGGGTACTTCTCTCTGTTCTTGTTCTTTAATTTGTTGCTCTGCTAGTATTTGTCTCATGTGCTTGTGTGCTGCGGGCTTTCAGTTGTGTGCCCTTGAGCTCCATGACCCTCGGCCTTTCAGTTGTGCATGGTGCTTACCATGATGCACCCTCTCATGGATTCAGGTGAGGTGTTCCATCTCCTTTCATGTTAGGACTGCTAAATATTCCCTAATTCTGAATTAGAAGTGCTATTTAAAAAAAATACACGGATGGATGCTGATGACAAATTGATTTAGTTATGCATTAATATATCTGGTACATGTTTTTCTTTCCAGTAATCGTTATATGCATTTCAGAATTATGTAATGAATACAACACCACATTTCATCCCATCAAGCAATGAACGAATTATTCTTGGTGACTGGTGTAGGCATTCACTATATATTGTATTAGCCCTCCAAGATCATTCTAGTCGTGGATCCTCATTGTGTAATCCGCTGATGTTTTATGCCCTCAGAGTCTTTGCGCCCAAACAAAAAAAAGAAGCTATTAACTGGTTCTTGCAAAATCAAGGTATGCAAATTGAACAGTACCGTTTTTTATGACCACAACTATGATGAATTGGCTCTTGCAAAATCATTGTTTTCACTTTTTGTTACTACAGTTGAGATGGACCAGCTTTTACAAAACAGTTTTCCCGTTCACAAATATAAGTTTTCTGCCTACAATTTCCTTTTTGGTTCACAAAGTGCCTATGTTGTCCCTGTTTACCATAGCACAATGTATCATGTGAGTTTATGGTGTTTACTGTTGGGTTAGGTATTATTTACCACTTGAATTAAAAGAATGCTGTCTAGTATTTGCATTTGCAGTTATAAAGACTCTTAAAGGAATTTCTGGTTGAAGTAACTATCTTTGCATTTTCAGTCTTAGCATCATTGTACTATCTTTGACAGTAGTGTTGTTATTTCTTCTCAGGTCAAGGACATCAGATGTACCACCACCACGATACGCCAATGATCAGCTCGCATTGATCATCTTTCATTACTAGAATGAATGCCTCACTTGCGTGAAGTGAAATGTAGTGTACGCTATTTTGGATAATCATCTCATGGCCTGGACTCCTTGCAACGGCAACCATCAGTGGAATTGTATGCTCGACGTAAGGAAAACTTTTGCAAGCCCCTCTTATGCTCAAATAGCTTGTACTGATTAAAATAAAGATATCAATAATTTAAATTGGCCTGTTATGTATGCAATTAACTGAACAATATTCAGGTGCAAGTACTTTCAGCATTAGATAATTTTTATGTATGGAGTTCAATTTATCTTTCTTGCACTAGAGATTAATAAGTTTGCTTCATGATGTATTATCAGGTCATATGTGCACCTAAGATCTATATTATTCATTGCCCAATCCAATGTATGTACCTTATTGTTTCCAAGCTTCTGTTTTGCGAATATAAATCAAAATGCAACTAATTATTCTTCATGCAGTTTTATGGTTGATTTGCTACATAGAACTATGATATAATGGATAGAAGTTAAGAATAGAATGAAAAAAAAGTGAGCTAGATTAGCAGTTCCTGTCTAAAAATAGTGACCACTGAATGACTGAATGCTGAACAACAAATTTAGCTTGATTCCTATGACAGATAATTAGTTAAGCAGCTAGTTCATATTATTAGTGATGTGTTACAGAGATGATTCACTCGCTTTGATTGGATTGTAGTAAGATTTTTGCACCAATGTGTCATTATTTACAATTTCACATAATACAACTTTTTTTTTCTATCCACACTTGTTATTGTTACGTGCAGCCTTTTCTTATCGTGTTTTATTGCAGATTTGCAGGCTAGGAACGGCAGCTGAGTACAATGAGGTCACAAGGAAACTTCAGGAAGAATACATGAACAGAGAGAGCGGCAAGCTCAGTATGTTCTTATTAGTGGAACATGGATTAGTAGTTTAGTGTATAAAAAGCTCTACAGTATTTAGATGCCCGCATGTTCATTATGTTATTTCCATGAGCCGATGGTAATCTATTTATATACAAGTAGGCCATAAGCAAACTGAGAGTAACTACAAGGCTGGTGGTTGGTCATAGAATGGATAGAAACAAAGATTTATTATTCAATTTGTATTAATGGCCTGACCGAGAAAACTGATGAGAGGCCTGGCCGAGAAAACTGATGAGAATTAATGGCCTGACTGAGAAAACTTATGAGAGGCCTGAACTAGAAATGGCATGGCAACAAAAAGCCGAGTACCAGTCATCCTACTTCAAATTTTCTATGATTTTGCCTCCTGTTGCTTGACGGAAAGATAAGTTATTTAATTGAAACGATGCATGCCTCCACTTAACGTCATAGAATGATTGATATTAATCAGCCCCATGGTGTCTCCCGACTTGCAAAAACTGGTTTTTTCCCCTACGATTTCAGTAGTATAAATATCTCAATTGAAAAATCAAATACAGAAGCACTAAACCAGCGATCACTGGAGGAAAAAAACAACTAACAGGAAGGAGCGGGACGTACCGCGAGTGCACGGAGCAGAAAACCACGACGCTAGGACCAGCTAACACAGGCAAACTCACTCTCCCCCGGGGACATGCTCATCACTAAGGGGCGAGTCTTTGCTCTTGGCTTTTTCTCCCCAACCAACTCCAACGAGAGCTTATACCTTGGAATCTGGTACCATAGCATCCCCGTCCCCGAGCGCACCATCGTGTGGGTCGCCAATCGCGACAGCCCAGTCTCCAACCATTCATCCGTGAAGCTCACTATCACCAATAGTTCAGAGATGGTGTTGTTCGACTCTGAAGGACGCACTATCTGGAAGACGGCGAACACCACCACCATTGGAGGTGTTGATGGAGCTGTCGCGGTTCTGCTCGACTCAGGTAACTTTGAGCTCCGCTTGCTCGACGGCATGGTCGTATGGCAAAGCATCGATCATCCCACCGACACCATACTTCCAGGCATGAAGTTCTTGATGAGCTACAAGGCACAGGTGGTTGGACGCCTCGTTGCCTGGAAGGGCCCTGATGATCCATCTAGCGGGGACTTCTCCTTAAGCATCGATCCCAGCTCAAACCTTCAAATCTTCATTTGGAACGGGAGTCTGCCGTACAGACGCACCTATATTGTCAACGAAGTTTCAGTATCTGGCAGAACATACCAGAGCAACACCACCTCTATCATGTCTCTGTATCTCTACTATAGGGGGGATGAGTTCTACTACACCTACAGAGTCGTCTCTGATAGGTCACCCTACACACGCATCTTGCTCGACTACAGAGGCAACCTGAGCCTCCTGAGCTGGAGCAACATCACGTTGTCGTGGACAGTTGCTTCTGACACCCCCAGTTACTGTGACCTCTATGCCTCTTGTGGCCCATTTGGTTACTGCGACACGACAACTGTCCCGACGACATGCCGGTGCCTGGGTTCGAGTTCATCGACAATCTCAACTTATCCGAGGATGCCAGAGAAAGGAAGCGCTAAGATGCGGGAAGGAGAACTATTTCATGACCATGCCTGACATGAAGGTCCCTGACAAATTCTTGCACATTAGGAATACAAGCTTCGACCAATGTGCAGACGAGTGCTCCAGAAACTGCTCATGTATGGCATACGCCTACGCCAACTTGAGCAGTGCTGGGGGCACTATGGGTGACACATCCCGGTGTTTGGTTTGGACTGGGGATCTCATCGACATGAAGAAGGCCCGCTTCTTTACTGAGAACTTGTATATCCGGCTTGGCGAATCTCCTGGTATGCGTGTTACGTGCACCTCATCCAGTCATCCTTCTTTCACCACAAGTTGCATTAGTGTTTAGTACTTCGGTGTGACAATGTGCTGTCATGTCATCGCTGCTCCAAGGCATGTTTGTAAGATACTAGTAGGATGGGGTTTGCTCTAAAATAATTTATGATTTAGTTGAAATTTGTGCAAGGCCTGAATGGGTTTAAAACCGACTTGCATCAAATAAACCATAGTGGCAACCGTTTCTCTACTCTGCGCTACTCCCCCCGTCCCAAATTATTAATTATTTTGGCTTTTCTAGATATATAGATTTTGCTATGCACTTAGACATAATATATATCTAGATGACTATGCACCTAGAAAAACCAAAACGACTAAGCCTAGACACAATATATATATAGGTGCATAATAAAAACTATGCACCTAGAAAAATCAAAACGGCTAATAATTTAGGACGGATGGACTAGTTTCAACCCTATTAAAGTAGAAAAAAAGTATAACAAATACCAACCTTATTTTTATTTTTGCGACAGTTATTATGCATGAGCATACGTAACGCAACCTGACTAAACTTACCATGGTATCGGAGGCATATCAGTTAATGTCTTGCATGTTCTTCAGTGTTCACAACATGTCAGTCTATTTAGATTTAAAGTATTCACAGATCGCTCCTGGAAACCTGTGCAAGTAAACTCACACAATTGCAAACAATGCTTGCTGCAGTAGCTTTTGACGACATACTTTTCCACTTACACAGTTCAAAACAACGGAGAATTGCTGAAGATCTTACTGCCAATTATAGCATGTCTGCTGCTACTAGCATTCGCAGCCCTTGTCTGGAAATGTAAGAGAAGAGGTACAAAGAAAATAGCTCTTGTTTTAAAATTGCAGCACTAATGCATGCATAAGTGTTTAGGGGAAAAATTCATTGATGTTTCTACTAGCAGGCAAACAACAAAAGAAGAAAGTCCAAAGAAAATGATGCTAGAGTACTTGAGATCAACTGATGAAGCAGGGGACAAGAATATAGACTTCCCATTTGTTAGCTTCAACGACATTGTTGCAGCAACAGACAATTTCTCTGACACCAACATGCTTGGCAAGGGAGGTTTTGGTAACGTTTACAAGGTACTAGCAAAAGGTTTCACTTGATTGTTATATTGATAGAAAATTATATAAGTCTGTAACTGTTTTTTGATGAATGACGGATCATGCAGGGAATGTTGGATGGTACCACGGAAGTAGCTATTAAGAGACTAAGCAAGGGTTCTGGACAAGGCACTGAGGAATTCGGAAATGAAGTAGTCTTGATTGCCAAACAGCACAAGAACCTAGTTAAGCTTCTAGGTTGCTGTATTCATGAAGATGAGAAGATGCTGGTTTACGAGTACTTGCCCAACAAAAGCTTGGATTACTTCCTCTTTGGTACATTTAATTTCTAATTTTTCGTATTTAAGTTTCTAATTTTTCATAATGTTTACAAAACTATATGCATATGTGCCTTGTTCCATATTATTCTTATCAGACTCTGCAAGAAAATCAATGGTTCAATGGCTGACAAGGTTCAAGATAATCCAGGGAGTAGCAAGAGGAATTATGTACCTCCATCAGGACTCAAGATTAACTATAATCCACAGAGATCTCAAAGCAAGCAACATTTTGTTAGATAAAGAGATGAGCCCTAAGATATCAGATTTTGGTATGGCCAGGATATTATGTGGTGATCAGCACCAAACAAATACTAGCCGGATTGTTGGGACATAGTAAGTAACTCGTGCACTATCGAATTATTCAGATGGGATTTATAATCTTGCAGTTATTCAAATTATGCAGATCTCATGTACTGATGACTCGTTTCTACAGTGGCTACATGTCCCCTGAATACGCAATGGAAGGTGCATTTTCGGTCAAGTCTGACACCTACAGCTTTGGTGTTCTACTGTTGGAGATTGTGAGTGGATTAAAGATCAGCTCACCACATCTTATCATGGACCTCCCTAATATTATAGTCTATGTAAGTTTCGGGTGATGCTCCCAATCCAGCACCACAACCTACTCACTGAACATATATTAGCTCATTGAAAAGAAAAATCTCTGTTCATTTGTTCAGGCATGGAACTTATGGAAAGATGGCAAAACAGAAGATTTAGTGGACCCATCTGTTAAGGAGAACTGCCCCTTGGATGAAGTTTCACGATGCATCCACATAGGGCTTTTGTGCGCTCAAGACAGTCCGAACTGTAGGCCGCTCATGTCAACAGTTGTGCTGATGCTAGAGAGTAAAACCACACCACTCCCAACACCACTGCAGCCTGTGTATTTTGCCTTTGGGCGAAGGGATGCCCAACCTGCTGGAAGAGGCAGCGACAACAGGGTACCGTCCATGAATGACATGAGCCTCACGGTGTTAGAAGGACGTTAGATGTTAAATGACTACTTTTTATATGCACGAGTCTTATGATTTTGCAACAGTGTAAATGTCTTACCTTAACTGTACATGACAAGTGAATTCCAGGATACGTAGCCATTCTACTGGTTGAGTGTGTGTGAAACATTAGCTGCAAGGTATTGATATTTATATCGGTAATGCGTCATTTCTTTTGTACTGTGATGAGTCTGCTTTTATCTTCTTTTTTTGAAGAAACGGGAGGGGGTTATATATTAAGAAAAACGAAGGCAAAAGAAGGAGGACAGATTACAAGAACAAACAAAACAGAATAACAACAGAGACAAAGTACATGAAAAAAGAAGGAACAACTAATGAGGTAAATTATCTAGCCAGGCTTCCATTGATTCTCCTCTGCTCTGGTTGACTCTTAAGGAGGAGAAGCTTGAATTCATTGTGGAACTTTCTCCTGCAGTTGGGGATGGAGGGGTCAATATCGTTGAAGATCCAATCATTTGTTGTTGTCCAAACGCACCATGCCATTAGAATTATGATATCCATCGCAAAGGGGACTCCCAGACTTCTTTTAATCCTTTTGAAAATTTGCAGGAGTGGTCTGGTGGAGACAAATGTAATTCCAATAGAGTTCCAGCAGGCTTTTGCGAAATTGCACCTTAGAATCAGGTGGACTGAGGTTTCCAATAAAGTCTGCTTTTATCTCCAGTCGCTCACAGGCTTACAAGAGGAGTTTATCCAATATATTCATTGCAGTATGGTAGTACCTTGTTATGTATGTAAGGAAAATAGCCTCATTAGGCTATATTGTGATTTTGGTGATTGAAGTGACAATATGATCAATGGGACTAACGTGAGCTCAAGATTGTAGAATTTCTAGGTCTTATGGATGAAGTCCAAACCATCTCCAAGATGGTCCAAATCGTCTCCAAGATCCAAATGGTCTCAACGATGATTTGGACAAGTGGCAGAAATATGCCTAAGGACCGGATGAACCAACACTCCATACATATAGGCGTCGGTGTAATTCTGCTCAACCAGCACGATCAAGACTGAAGATTTCAGTGCGACCGGATGATCCGACACATGACCGGATGAAGCGTCGGATCATCCAACAAAGCGTCAGAGCAATTTCGGAGCAATTCCATTTAGAGAGCATGTTTTTGGTTCAGCATATTTGCCTTCACGACCGGATGAACCGACCGGGGCATCGGAACATCCGACGGTAGACCGGATGGAGCGTAGGAGCAATGACTCAAGCAAAAGCAGCACTGTCAGGGTCCAACAGCTACTATTTCACTCAGTGTGACCGGATGATCCGACGCCTACGTACTTTTCTGGGTAAAAGTATGTAACAACTATATTGAGTTTGTGGGCTATATATATGCCTCACCCCAGGTCATTTGAGTGTGCTGAAGCTCGGGAGAAATCCTAAACACATTGAAGAACACCTCCAAGCCACCCAAGAGCATATTGATCACATCCTTAGGTTAGCACAAGCCTTGTGAGACTTAGTGCTAGGATTAGCTCTTGTATGAGTGAGTGAAGTAAGGTGTGAACCTTGTGTGCTGGTTCTAGAAGTGAACCACAAGTGTATCTCGGTGTGCCCCCTTGGAGCATTGGTGGCTCGCCGTCAAGTCTACGACCCTCCGGCTTGGTGTGGAGTGGCGTCGACGGCTTTATGCGGGGGACGTGAAGACCCCCTTCCTTGGTAGAGAAGCTCCTTAGTCGAAAGCGGAATCAAGGTGACCGTGGTAACTTGACATAGCCTTGGTGGCGAGTCAAGAAGAGTCCCGGAAGAGACTTGGTTGCCGGGAAGCAATGCTCTTTGTGAGTGCTTCAACAACGTGGATGTAGGAGTGCCTAACCGAACCACGGGATGAATTTTCGTGTTGAGAGTCTGCTTCCCCTCATCCTTTACTCTTAAGTTTCCGCATTTCATATTGCAACTTGTGTGCCTTTACATTCTTAGTGTTGTATCTTGCTAGGATTGACTATAGGTTGTAAAACTCTTTGGGATGAGATTTTCACACTAGAAGAACCCTAGTTGCACATCTAGATAGCATGTTCTAGTTTATATTTTGTGCAAACTAGATTGAGCCGTAGGTTAAGATTTTAAGTTACTTAATTCACCCCCTCCCCTTCTTAGGGTACGAGCACCGATTTCTTTCAATGTGCTACCTCCGGATGGAATTATTTGACGCTTTAGACTGCCAGAATGACCTGCAATCAGCAGAATGTGGCTGTCGGAAACGTTAAATAATCCTGACCGGAGGTAGATTTTCGGATTTAGTCTTTACCAGTTACCACAACATTGCTCTCACTGAGCATTTTACTGGTAAACTTGAATATTTTGTCATACTAACTCAGGAAGATGGTTATCTCTGTAGACTTAGGAACAAACTCCCAAGTTCAGGGGTGAAGTGGAACAGGTTCAGAGTTGTTTCACCATTGCTGCACACTAACAATAGAACCTAATCTGCTGACTAACCGGTAGAACTTAACCAGTTTCACCGCAACCATGTACACAAAGACCCAGAAGATCCAACACTTTCCGTGTCCGATGCCAAGGAAGCACACACACTGCTTTGCTACGGTCCATGGCAGCTACACAATACACATGCGAGCATCAGTAATTCAGTAACCTACAGTCAGGCCATCCATTTGTTCAGAGATTATGTACACTTTGGGAGGAACAAGGCATGTGCTTGGCGAACAAGTGAGAAATGTTGCTCGAGCTCCGAGCCACGGAAGAAGGATTCGTCATTTGTGAATTTCTGGGTTATGCCGATGATTAACCACGGTCCATGCACGAAGAGAAGAGAGTAGATTCCAAGTTTATCCCAGTGAATTTCTTTTCATTTTCGGATCCAATCTGGTTGGAATTGGATACGCAATTCATGACGGTATTTTACACGCTGCACAAGCAGGCAGCAGCAACACGAATAGGGAATGTAATGCGAATGGAATAGCTCTGCAATCGTTTTGCCGACGAGGAGCCGAGCGAGCATCCATGGCCGGCCGGCGGGCGCACTCCGTTGCATTATCGTCACGTTAGACCGCGCTTCTACGGCCGCCGGGGCTCGCTGGGGGCAGGAGGTAGCGGCTGGGCGCGTGGATTTGACGGACGGCGAGCGGGGGTGCGTGGCGGCGGGGCTAGCGGCCGTCGCCGCCGGCAGCGCAAGCTTGCCGGAGCGCCATGTCGCCGGCTGGGAGTATATTATAAAAAAAACCCCGATATGGATCCAAATATTTTCATATATACCCCTACTATTTTCATATAGACCCCTATTTTGGTAATCGCGATCCGATTATTTGCAAAAAAGACCCTGTTAGTTTACAAAAAGCCCCCTATTTGGTCGAAATCCGGATATTTCGCGGAAACGTCTCTAATTTATTGTTTGCCCCTCCTCTCTGCCCGCTCGCTGACGGCCGCCCGCCGCCGCAATCCTCCCGGACGCAATCGCGAAGCCCGATGCCATCCATCCGCAGCTGAAAGCGGTAAGTCCTAGCGCCATCATCTCTCCGCTCCTCTGCTCCGTCTCCGGCCGCCATCTCTATGCATTGAGGCAATGCGACTGGTCGGTGCGTGGCAAGCGCGGGCTCGTCTCCTCCCTGACAGTCTCCGTGCCATAACGGCGACTAGCTAGCTCGGCATGGAGGAGGAAGAGGAGGGCCGTGCGAATTCGATGCGCGAGTGTACTAGTGCTCTGGAGTCTGGACCAATCGACCTCGAGCTCTACAAGATGCCAAGGGAGTGAAGGGACTCGACACCTCCAGGCTCCAGACTTGCAAGCATTGCTGCAACGCAAACACCAACAGACAAGATGCATACTTTGACGTCTTCCGATGCTGCGAACAAAAGGGTCAAAAGCGCTTGACGGATCTTAGCCTAAACCGCAATGCATTGGTTCTTCTTCAGTGCCATCAGCATCATCATCACCAAGCGTAAACTCCAGTCTGCTGTTTCTGAACTCTGAAGGGACAGTAAGCCATCAAAGTCACTCTGCAAATGCAGATGATTTCATTATTCAGCAAGGATGAACGTGAACCGAAAAGCATACAGGTGCTTATATTATCAGGCCATTAAAAAAAGAAGAAAAAAAAAAGAAGAAAAGCTCACCACAAGCTATCTGAACATGGGCAGACAGTTGATCATTTGCCACAGAATCCAAGCAACGAGCTCGGGTTCTAACTCCGACGCTTGCACGCGTGGCGATGTTGCGAAGCAAGCGGGACTGAACACGAGCTCCCAAAGATCTATTTTGCCGCTGTCTGCGCCATCCTACACTACACATGCCCGTTCCTCTGTTGTTCAGAGAACCTGTGTGTTTTGGGAGGAAGAAATAAAGAAGGCGCCATGCCGCCATGTGCCCGGCGAATAAGCTTATCTGTTCTTCGAGCAACGGGCTGAAGTTTACTGAACTGCATCGGCATGGCCAGCGGTCTTCTGACAAGGTATATATTTAAATTCTTGAAGAGTATTCACTGTCTGAACATTGCGCTGAGCTAGCACGTATTTTGATAAAGGCTTGTGAAAATTTGCATATGTCACGGTTATCACTAGAAGAGCTAAACTCCAAACGTTTTTTTTTTTTGGAGAACACTACACTCCCAATGTTGACGCAAAAGAAACAGCAACAGGTTCAGAGTTGTCTTCAGCATGTATTCAGAAATCAACCGGTCGGTTTCACTGCAAAGTACAAACAGAGGCCGGAGTAGTAGTGACCTAGGCTCCTTACGATCCAGCCCAGTGGAAAATTATCATGGGCCGTGGCATCCCAACACAAAACACTCCAGCCCAATTGGTAGACACGTAGTAGACCACGTTATTGGGCTAAAATAATTTGCCAAGGGATTATGAACTAGCATCTCCTGAAATCTGAGCTAAAATAATTTGTACAGAAAGATACAATTAACAGAAATCCACAGTACTGTTCACAGCGACGTTCCAATCCCAGCACTGTTTAGTTTCGCTGTCATCCTTTCTCCGTAAACTGAGTCACCCACTGCCTCTCTCACCCTCTCTCGGGTCGCGCCACCCCGCGTCGCCTCGCCTAGGGTGCCCAGTGATCCGGAAATTCGAGCAGAGACTCTGGATGAAGCTCACAATTCCAAGTACTCAATACACCTAATACACCTAGGGTGTACCAATATGTACCAAGAACTCAAGGACCGATTCTGGTGGAATGACACGAAGATTGAGATAGCAGAGTTTGTGGCCAAATGTGACATCTGTAGAAGGATTAAGGCAGAACATCAAAGTCTAGCCAGACTGCTCAAACCCCTAGAGACACCAGTGTGGAAATGGGATGACATCAGCATGGACTTCATCGTTGGTTTGCCCCGTACACAGAAGGGCCATGATGCAATATGGGTAATTGTTGACAGGTTGACCAAAATAGCCCACTTCATACCCGTGAAGGAAGACTATCGAGTCGACAAACTAGCAGAGCTGTATATCGACACCATCCTGAGATTGCACGGAGCTCCAAGGAGCATTATCTGACGGAGGACCTCAATTCACCGCTAGATTCTGGCAGAAGCTGCATGAGTCGATTGGGACATCTCTACAGTATAGCACAGCCTATCACCCGCAGAAGGATGGCCAGACCGAAAGAGTGAATCAGATTCTGGAAGACCTCTTGAAAGCATGTGTTCTATCCTACCGAACTGATTGGGAGAAAAGTTTGCCTTATGCTGAGTTCGCATATAACAACAGCCACCAAACTAGCATCAAGATGTCGCCATTCGAAGCTTTGTACGGCAGAAAGTGTAGAACACCATTGATGTGGTCAGAAACTGCAGAACGGCCATTCTTCGGCCCTGACACGATTGATGAAGCCGAAGAGAACGTGACCAAGATCAGAGAGAGCCTGAAGACAGCCCAGAGCAGGCAGAAGAGTTATGTAGACAAGAGAAGAAGGGAGCTAACCTTTGAAGTTGGTGATTACGTTTACCTAAAGGTATCACCACTTCGAGTCACTAAGAGGTTCCACATCAAAGGGAAGCTTGCCCCTAGATACATTGGACCATATCAGATCATTCAGCGAATCGGGAAACTAGCATACAAGCTGCAGCTACCGGAAGAGCTCACCGGAGTACATCCAGTTTTCCATGTGTCCCAGCTACGCAAGTGTTTGTGAGTGCCAGAAGCAGAAGAAATACCACCTGAGGCAGTTGACCTACAAGAAACCTTGGAGTACGTTGAGTATCCAGTACAGATACTAGCCAGGGCTGAGAAGCAGACAAGAAGAACTACTATTCCCTATTGCAAGGTGTTGTGGAGTAACCACACTGAGCGAGAAGCCACATGGGAGAGAGAATCAGACCTAAGAAAGCTATACCCACACCTCTTCGAGGACGAGGTAGACCTTTAATCTCGGGGACGAGATTCTTGTGAGGGGGGAAGTCTGTAACATCCCAGCTTTTTCTGGAATGTTATATAATGCAAAATTGTGAAATTTTTTAAAACCTTTTTTTGTGCTTGTGGAGCTAGACTAGAAAACCCTAAGGGTAACTCTATCTCTCTCTTTATTCCTAGAAAATGAAAGAATTGAAACATAAGAATGATCTATGTTAGGGTGAGTTCATTTGAATTTTATTTGAATTTATTGTATCTCCTTGTTTATTCTTTGTTGGATTTTATTTTTATTTTATGCTTGTTTGAAGTGTGTGAAATTCAAATCAAATAGGGCCTTTGATTTGAATTTAAATCCTAACTAAACTAACTAACCTACCCTAGCTAACGGGCCAAAACCCACTAACCAGACCAATCCGGCCTGCAAACCTACCCCCACACCCGGCCTGCTAAGCGCCCCGCCGGCCTACTCACCCGAGCGCCCACGCGGCCCGCCTAATGGCCCAGCCCAGCACACCCCGCGCCCCGCACAGTCTCGCCCCGCGACAAAGTCCCGCGTCGCCTCGCCAGCCTTGTCCCGCGACAAAGCCCCGTAACCACCCGGCCGCGAGCTCGCCGCGAACCCCACTCGCCCGCCGACATCAGGGCGCACCAACCCGCGTCGGGCCGTGCCCAAACCCTAGCCGCGGAGCCGCTGGATCGGTGCCATGTGCACCCGTGCCGCAGGCCCTTGTCCCATCGTCGTTCCTCGGTGTCCGGGCCCGCCGTGAGCCCTAGCCGCCTCGCATAAAAGCTGCAGCCGCCACTCCGCCCAAACCTAGACCTAATCGGGGTTTCCCCTTCGCTCGCCGCCGCTCGATTTGAGGAGGAGAGCCAAGGGAAGAGGAGGAGGAGGAGGACCCGAGGATACGGACCTGGCGGTAGGAGGAGCCGCTGCCGTTCGGAGGAGGAGGACGCCGCCCGTGTTGCACCGCGTCGACCCGTCTCTGCTCCGCCGTCGACCTGCGCCGAGCTCGCCATCCTCGAGCCCCACGATGAGCTCGCCGTCCTTCCCCGCACCCTAATGCTGCCGGCCATGGCCGATGAGCCCACCGTAGGGGACCCTAGGACACCCT
Organism: Panicum miliaceum; assembly: GCA_032594955.1. Lineage (NCBI taxonomy): Eukaryota > Viridiplantae > Streptophyta > Magnoliopsida > Poales > Poaceae > Panicum > Panicum miliaceum. The sequence goes on from CM064069.1 coordinate 3,030,999, forward strand.
TGTCCCTTGTTTGTTCGCCTGCACGGACCCGACGCGCCGCCATAACCATCCTGCAACCCACCGTCGCCGTAGCCTCGAGCCTCGCCGCTGTTCCGCCGCCGTAGGCCCGCAGTGTCAGGGTCCTGCACGCACGGGCGGCCACGCCGCGGCCCAGGGACGCCAGGACCCCGCGCGTGAGCGCGACCCCGCGACGCCCGCAGTGTTGTGGCCCCGCTGCCACGCCGCTCGACGGGAGCACGCCGCCGCGGGCCTGGGCTACTAGGACCTCGTGCGCGACCGAACGCACACGCGCGCACATGAGCTCGAGCCCGCAATGCACGCCAGCCACCTCACCTCGCCGGCCAGACCGCGTCGCGGCTTTGCCCGAGCCGCGGTGATTGCGAACACAGCGCGACATCGCGGCGCGGCGCACACAGGCGCTTCTATGGCATATTGCCGAGCGCTCTGTGTGTGTGCGCCCGTGCACATCCGGGAGTGACACACGACCACGTACACGCGAGGAGGCCGCACCGGATCCGGGCGCTGCCACACCGGATCCGGGTGAGACTGACAACCAGGACCCACCAGTCAGCGGGAGGAAGAGACCCGACCAGCGGGCCCCGGCTGCCAGCCATAGAAGGAGAGCGGAGAGGAGATGGACTGGGTCGGGCCAAATCGGGCCAAGAGCAAGGAGGAGTTCAGCCCACGAGAAGGAGGAGATCGACGCCGTTCGTGGACCGCCCCAAGCCGAAGACTCAAGCCGGTCTGCTTCGCCGAGCCGAGACGCCGAGACAGCCCAGGAGGAGGAGGAAGAGGAGCCAGCCTGCGAAGCCAAGAGCCCGAGCCAACCCAGCGAGCCGAGCCAAGTTTAGCTGGCCAGCGAGCCGGCCCAACTTCCTTTCAGCCCGTGAACCCTGGGCGTTTTTCTTTTTCGTCTGACCTGACCTGCGGGCCCCACATGTCAGCCTTTGGCTGAGGCTGACAGGTGGGCCCTCTGACCAGTGGACCCCGTTGACCAGTCAACGCTGACGTCAGCAAGTCACATGCTGACGTCAGCCCTAGTCTGACCCCTCGGTGACGTCATGCTGACGTCAGCATGTCATGTGGCACACTTTGGTGCTGCCACGTGTCACTGTTGAGTGTTTTTCTTTTCCAGAATTCATTTAACATTTTTAGAAATGATTTTAACCTTTAAAAATTCATAATAAATCAATCGGACCTCCAAAAATTATGAAAGAAGTTTCATAATTCTTCTAAAATCATGATCTACCCGTTAGAGTAGGAGTTGGGTGATTTCGACCTTCTTTTGGGTACCTTTTGTGCACTTTTGCACTTTGGCCCTATTCTTATACGTATTTACGAATAGGACCCGACGCCGGAGAGCTGAACGACACTCAGGACTACCCAGAGGAGGAGTACTGCGAGGAGGCACCAGGTTGACGTCCATCTATGATCTGAACTCCTAGTAGTCATGCTTGCTAGATTGCTATTGCTACTGAGATATTTTTATGAGATAAACATGCATAGCCTTTGATTGCCTTGATTCCTTGTACCCAACTTGATTATATGTATATGAGATGAACCCCTTGATGTGCATGTGTTTGTGTGGGATGATGTGATTATAGTCTTGGTGTGTGTGGAGACTCTTTTGAGGTGTTGGGGGATAGAAATCTAGCTTGGGCGAGTTAAACTTAACTCGATCTTCGGATCGAGGGCTTGGGTTGTGTGTTGGGCACTTCATACGGAGTACCTGTGGTGGGTACAAGTCCTACGAAGCATCTTTGCCGAGCGCCGCCCGCTCGCCATCGCGGTCCTCCTGCGCCCGGCCCCCTCCTTCCCGCGCCGATTTCGCCGCTCCCGCGCTTCGCTCCGCTATTTCGCGCGCGCCTCTACTTTTCCCCGCTGAGTCGCCTCCTGCTCTGCTCTGCGAGGAACCAAATCGGCGCCGCCTGCCTGGCTCGTTCCAGTGCCGCCTGCCGGTCTCGTTCCAGCGTCGCCTGCCGGTCTCGTTCCAGCGCCGCCTGCCCGCCTCATTCAAAACCTATATCATGACAAAATTAAAAAATTAGCTACACTTACGAAACAAGATATTAAAAATTACGATAAACATTGTAGGTAAAAATACGAACCTGCGTCTAAAAGTCTTGGGTCCGAAAGTAGGTTTATGAGAGAAATAGTCTTTTAAAAAGAAGATGGTGCCAGAACAGTTTGTCACGATCAATTACATCATGTCCCTCGACGGAACCAATTCGACCCGGATGGTTAAACGTATCCTCCACTACTATGTGTGCGGCACAAGAAATAAGAGCTTTCCTCTCATCATCCGAAGAGGAGGAATCATCACTTCATCCATTACAAACTGATTGAATTCATCATCTGAATCCATACTCTACGACGTTGTTGTCCAATACCCGATCAACCACTCCTTTGCGAAGAACACCACAATCGCGCTTAAAAAGGCAAGAGAGGTTGATGGTCCTGCTACCCTACTTCACTTGCCCATTTCTGAGATTGCTTTGCAACAATTGACAATGATAGCTGAGAACCTCTCCACTCTAAAAGATACTACTGATCATGATACCTGGTCATACATTTGGGGATCTCCCTTCTTCTCTTTAGCAAAAGCCTACATTCATCTTACAGATCACAGATTGGTTCATGCAGCATTCATTTGGCTCTGGAAAATTGCATGTCAAAACAAGCACAAAGTATTCTTCTGTCTCCTCCTCAAGGATAGGCTCAGTATCAGAAATCTCCTTCGACGGAAGAACATGATTCTCCCGGATTATACTTGTGAATGCTGCTCTCTAGCTGCAGAAGAGACACTGGAGCACCTCTTCAATCACTGCCCATTTGCACACTCCTGTTGGGCATCAATAGGCCTTTTTGTGGGCCTTGATGACCCATTTGCCACCTTTGCTCAGCTTAAACTGCAGTTGAGTTGGGAGTCCCTTTCTTCATGGAGATCATTATCATTATGTGTTGGTGCACTTGAATGCAGCAGAATGACTTTATCTTCAAAGGTGAGCAAGCTTCTCAAGAAAAATTGCCTACGGCACTTCAAGATTGAATTTGCTCTAGTTATTCTAAGAGCAAAAACAAAACTCAAGCCCCTTATGTCTCAATGGCTAGAAGCCCTTGTGTAATTGTACTTATTTTTTTATTTCCTTCTTTATTTCTTGATCAATGTTTGTAAGAACTTTTCTTTCTTTACTTTTAATATATAATCAGTAGGGGATTCTCCTCCTATTTCATAAAAAAAAGATTTCAATCTGGATTAAAAAACGGCTTCTATGCAATACGGATCGAAATGCAGGCACTACACGGTAGTCAGCACGTCACGACGTACCTCAAATCGATTTGATCGAACGTCCAGCAGCGAGCGCGGCGTAGCCTCGCGTCCACGTCCAGCAGCGTCGCCGAGCGTCGTAAAAGGACGCCGTGGATGAGATGGGAGCGTAGCAGCTTCAAGGCGGCGACGGCACCTTGCTGCAGGGCGGCGGCGTGAAGCGATCGCGGCAGGGCGGCGTGAATTGACCGCGCGGCAAGGCGGCGCGCGAGATCGCGCCGTGGCGGCGGCGTGCGCTCGTAGGATCCCCGTAAAAAAATCGGACTAGGATGAGGTGGAGTAGGTTTTGAATATACCCATCATATTTTACATAAGCTGTTGGACTACCCCATAGAATTAGAAGATTTTCTATTTTTATAAAGAAGGTAAAATCTTTAAATTTAGAAAACAGGATACATAAGCTGTTGCACATGTTTTCTGCTCTTTCGCCCCAGCGACTGACAGTGGATCAACCAAATCTCTTGTCCACTGGTCAGGCAGAAAGATTTTTTTTGTTCTGCACGAGTCTACCGGAGTCTTGAGTTCTTGACTAGGGGCAGCTTGCTGCGCTGGGTGCTGGGCCATGCTGCAGGCACCAGGCAGGGGGAGGCGTTCCACCTCCACTCGGAGGGCCTGCGACCGTGAGCGGAGAGTCTGTCCGGGCGACGTGGCGTCCTGCGAATGAAATCCTCTCATGCGTCGGGGACGAACCGGTCTTTAAGAAACCCGATTCAGCTTTGACTCTAACGAACCATTGAAGGGCCACGACTCTTGAGTCTCGACTTTCCAACAGCTGGCGGCGCGGTGGCGGCTCCTCCGCCCCGACCCCCAAGCTCCGCCGCTTCGCCGCCCACCGCCCCAGGGGACGGTCGCCGCCTCCGCAGCCGGCAGCGGCGCGCGGACGCCGACCACCAAAGAGGCCTACCACTTTCTTCAAAGCCCAATGGGCTCGCCGCTCTCGGTCCAGCATAGTGCTCTACTGGCCCACCCTCATGTCGGCCTCATAGAAAATGCTACAGAGGCAGCAGCCCATGTGGGTTCCGCGGCCCAGCTAACCCCGAACCCATCGCTCAGAACGGAACGGCGGTCGTTGCCGGCACACGCCCGCAGCCCGTCGGTCATGCTGCCGCCGCCGCCGCCGCGGCGTGCCTCATCTCCCTTACCTTTACCTAGCCGCCATACTACCCCGTTCTTATTCCTCTACGCCTGCTCCGACAGCCGACAGAGGGCTGTTCCCCTGGCCGCGATGCAAGGTCACAACTCGGAAACCGTCCTGGCCCGCCGTCGCGCTGCCCCGGCGGCGGGAAGCTAACCATCCCTTCCGAGCTCGGAGCCCCGCCTGATGGTAAGCAGTTTCTTGGCATCTCCCTTTACCGTGAAAACCTGGAATCTGACTTATTGCAGCTCGGTGACAATTCGCCTTGCCGTGCCACCGTGCGAATCCGCGAGTGCCTATGCATTTCATTTATGTGCATTCCCAGCTAGTTACTATTATCTTGTAGAGTCATGTGGCACTCGCCAGACCACCCATACCTCAGTGCTGTTCTTGGTGTGCATCTCCCCTCGATAGACCGGTCGCGACGTTGAATTACCCACTTGTGTTTCTGCTAGTTCAACATTTCCAGCGAGGTGGCGAGTGCCAAGGCTGTCAGCATCACCTACGACGCCCCACATATCGGAAATTTCCGGTCGTCGAATCTCCAATTTGATAGTCATTGCCATTATCCTATGTCTCCAGAATTAGTATTTGAAACTTATCACCTCATCCTCGAGTTATGCGCCTCGAATATGAGGTTCAGCAAACAACTGATGGCGCTATCCTATACTCTGAAATTTTGTCCACTAAGCTGGACTATTCCTCCTATACCATTTAAATTTGACAACTGACAAGTGACAAGAACAGTATTTGAGTTGGAGGGAAAGAAAAGTCTGAGCACTTGTCCCATTTTCTAGTCTTTGGAATTGAACTGTCTAAGACAGAAAAGTCTTAGCACTTGTCCCATTTTCTACTCTTTGGAATTGAACTAAGGGGACAGCTTAGCTCTGCTATCTCCTTGCTCTGCTATCTCCTTGCTCTGTTCTCCACAACCATATATCAACACCAAGCAAGGCCTAATGGGCATGGCTTACTTCCCTGTTTTCATCTTCCTGTTCATGGTTTGTTTATGCCAATCCGATGACAGGTTAACGCCTGCAAAGCCACTCTTGCCTGGTGACGTGCTCATCTCTGAAGGTGGTGTCTTTGCTATTGGCTTTTTCTCCTTGAAAAACTCAACTTCGAGCTCATATGTCGGCATATGGTACAACAACATCCCTGAGCGCACATACGTGTGGATCGCCAACCGTGACAACCCAATCACAGCCAATATGCCTGGGAAGCTGGTTTTTACCAACAGTTCTGACCTTGTATTGTTAGATACCACAGGCCACACTATCTGGACGACGACAAAAAACTTCACCGCAGGAGGCGGTGGAACTGCTGCAGTCCTGCTCGACTCAGGGAACTTGGTTATCCAGTCACCAAATGGCACTGACATATGGGAGAGCTTCCATTACCCGACCGACACCATCGTCCCCAATGTAAGATTTTCATTGAGCTCGGTTGATGTTACTAAGTGCTTGGTTGCCTGGAAGGGGCCTAATGACCCGTCCAGCAGCAACTTCTCCATGGGTGGCGACACGAGCTCAGATCTCCAGATTGTCATTTGGAACGGGACAAGGCCATACTGGCGAAGAGCTGCATGGGGTGGTGAAGCGGTATTCGGCAAATTCCAGCGCAACTCCAACTTCATAATGTCCCAAACAATAGTTGACACAAGGGATGGGTACTACTTCACAGTCACTGTCTCTGCTGGCTCACCAAGGGTACGCTTAACTCTTGATTACACAGGCATGTTAAATTTCCAAAGATGGAACAGCAGCACGTCCTCATGGACAGTCTTCGAAAAATTCCCCAGTCCAACCTGTGACAGGTATGCCTTTTGTGGCCCGTTTGGCTACTGTGATAGCACTGAGTATGTTCCGACATGCAAGTGCCTCGATGGGTATGAGCCCAATGGTCTTAATTTTTCCCAAGGATGTCAGAGAAAGGAGGAGCTCAAATGTGGCAATGGAGATAGTTTCTTGACCTTGCCCACCATGAAGACTCCTGACAAGTTCTTGTACATCAAGAACAGAACCTTCGACCAATGCACTGCAGAGTGCAGTCACAACTGCTCATGTACAGCGTACGCTTATGCTAACCTGAAAAAATGTTAACACGACACTGGACCAGACAAGGTGCTTGGTTTGGATGGGGGAGCTTGTCGATGTAGAGAAGTTTGATAGCACTTTTGGTGAGAACCTGTATCTCCGTGTTTCCAGGTCACCAGGTATTTACTTTTCCTCGTGCACCTTGACCTATTCACAGACGATTAACTAGGAATGCTAGGACAATTAAAGCATGGTCCAGTGGTATTTTCTGCCAGTTGATGCTGCCTCAATTGGCCTCAATCATAGGCAAGAGCATCAGGGTATCTCTGTGCTCCCTTGCTGCAGTGAAAGTTTGTGTAAGCTGTAGGCTTTGAAAATATTAACCACACTACAGTTTTTATTTTGTTATTACATATATGATCAGCCTTGTTACGTTCTTGCTCAGCATCACCAGTTGAGTTCTGCCCGTAGTCTATGCTAAAGCTGCCATATTCTCTGATTCTGTATTTATATTTCTTCAGAACCATGCCGTGCATCATTCAGGTCATCAGAGCTTAATGGCCTTACCAATTAATCTAGTAAAAGCTCAAATGCTCGTGTTGCCATCTTATTTATTGCCTGCAGAAGCACCATATTTTCATGTAATCTCAAATGATCATGAAGCAATAACAATATGTCTAATGCTGACAATAATGTTAGATGTAGTCAGAATGAAATGTTTTTCATTGTAAATAAAACACTTGCTGAAATGTGTGGCAATAGATTGAGACAGTGTTATTGTCTTTGTGGATTATATTTGTGCAGTAAGCAAGGGCGGGCCTGGTGCAAGCGGTAGAGTCTTACCGCCTGTGACCGGAAGGTCCCGGGTTCGAGTCGCAGTCTCCTCGCATTGCACAGGCGAGGGTAAGGCTTGCCACTGACACCCCTTCCCCAGACCCCGCACAGAGCGGGAGCTCTCTGCACTGGGTACGCCCTTTTAGTAAGCAAGAAGAGCACTGTACTAAAGATCATAGTCCCAGTTATGGCTACTTTTCTTCTTCTAATCACATGCATATGGCTTGTCTGCAAGTCAAGAGGTAGGATATTGCTTTATTTCACAATGTAGAGTTGATTAAGTACTCATAAGAAGCAATACAATATGAGGTGTTCCTTCCTGCTAGGGAAACATCAAAGCAAGAAAGTTCAGAAGAATCTACTGTGCCTGAACCCTTCCAACGAACCTGGGAACGAAAATCTGGAATTTCCATTGGTTAACTTTGAAGACATCATCACTGCAACAAGCAATTTTTCCGATTATAAAATGCTTGGGAAAGGTAGTTTTGGAAAGGTTTACAAGGTAATGAAAAAGTTCCTTGTGGTTCAGTAGAAGAATATTTTGCATCGTGTGTTTCAGTCACAGAATGGTGCACTCATGTAGGGAATGTTGGAAGGTGGCAAGGAAGTTGCTATCAAAGGCTTAGTAAGGGTTCTATGCAAGGGGTTGAGGAGTTTAGAAATGAAGTAGTTCTGATTGCCAAACTGCAGCACAGAAACTTGGTTAGACTTCTTGGTTTCTGCATTCATGAAGATGAGAAGTTACTTATATATGAGTTCTTATCTAACAAAAGCCTGGATGCTTTCCTTTTTGGTATGTCCTGACTTCTGTTCACATACTGCAAAACAATTTATGTCAAATGTATTCATGGAGTCTGACAGTGTACCCTTCTTCACAAAATTCTTCAAAGATGCTACAAGAAAATCTTCGCTTCATTGGCCAACCCAGTTCAAAATAATTAAAGGGGTGGCAAGAGGGCTTCTTTATCTCCACCAAGATTCAAGACTAACAATAATTCATAGTGATCTCAAAGCAAGCAATATCTTATTGGACACAGACATGTGTCCCAAGATATCAGATTTTGGTATGGCCAGGATTTTTTGTGGAAGTGAACAACAAGCAAACACAACACGAGTTCTTGGAACATAGTAAGAAATTCGTCCACAGCTGATGCTTAACATGGTGAAGTATTCAGTTTTACTAATTCAAACCGTGCATCTCATTCTTTTCTGAAATGACTCTTAAGTCTCTAACAGTAGTTACATGTCTCCTGAATATTCAATGGAATGTTCCTTTTTCCTATCAAGTCTGACATATATAGCTTTGGTGTTCTAATACTGGAGAACACCAAAGCTATAGGTTCAAACTGGTAAACATCTGTAGTTGAAGTAATTCAAATTGTACATTCCATTTATTTCTTAGATATTTCAAACAGTGGTTACATGTCTCCTGAATATGCTATGGAAGGCTCATTCTCTGTCAAGTCTGACACCTATAGTTTTGGTGTTCTACTACTGGAGATTGTGAGCGGCTTAAAGATCAGCTCACCCCACCTCATAATGAACTTTCCAAACCTCATAGCTTATGTAAGTATAGAGGAATCCGTGACTTTTGAACAACTCAAAACACTTTTTGGTGACTTGATGAGAACTTAATTTTATTTGTTCAGGCATGGAGCTTATGGAGAGATGGAAATGCAAGGGAATTCGTGGACTCATCGATTTCAGAGAGTTGTTCACTTCAGGAAGTTATACGGTGTATTCACTTAGCTCTTTTGTGTGTCCAAGACCATCCAAATGCCAGGCCACTCATGTCGTCCATTGTGTTCATGCTGGAGAATGAAACGACCCCACTCCCTACCCCAAACGAACCTCTATATTTTACAATCAGGAATAACGAAACTGATAGGTCAAGCGAATACATCCAAAGATCCCTGAATAACATGAGTATCACAACTCTAGAGGCGCGTTAGATGTTTAGTTTCGTTGTTCCTTAAATTTTTAAGCTTCTTTGATCTTTGCTATTGTACAATCACACTGGCCATTCATGTTTGTACAGTTGTACACAAAAAGTGTTCCATTAAATGTGTTGTACTTCGTATCTGTGATTTGTGCTAATAAAAATACTCCTGATTGTAAACTTCACTAGTTTCCACTTGTCAAATGGAAGACGGATACCTGATCATGTGTGCACGTGTATCACTCACTAGGCGATTATCTGCAGTTGTTTTCTCTGTAAGAATTTCCTGCCTCTTGGCTTCGTCTGTCAGTCAATGAGTCTGGATTGGTAACTTTTATCATAAGAAAGCTGGAGGCAGTTTCCATGTTCTATCCAGATTTGCCAGCAATCATCATCCTTTTCACACCAATGAATCTTACTATGAAGAACTGAGCATTGTATGTCTTACAATTTTTTATCATAGTCTGCTACCAGGAAGTGAATTTATAGGCCTATTGTTACACAGTTTTTTTTTTCCTTTGGTGCTGAGTGCTCCCAAACTTCATGTACAGAAACTTTTGGAATGATCAATGATCTTTCACCCTAAACGTGTTGAATCAGAAAATGAGTACTCTTCATAATCTTACCTTTTTCAAGAAGTCAAAAGGTTATTTCAGTTGACCTTGACCTGTGATGGCAGAATTCATCCCTCCTATCTTCAGAAATTACTTTTCGAAACTGCCGGCCCAACTCATGCAAAGACAGACTTCCAGTGAAATTTCAGAAACCAGATTCAGGTCTTCCGTCTTTACATTTGTACTACCTCACTTTGTTCATTCAGAAAATATATTTTCCATGTTAAAAGTAGCAATCTGAAACTTTCTGTAATACTATGAACACTGGTTCAAGTTTCAGACAACTTGTATCTACTATCTAGCTGCTACGATCACGAGTTCATTTGCAGGTTTGCAGCTTATTGTAGCCGCGTTTTCAATGCTATGCTGGTATGCTATATCTACAAATGTTGAGATGTTAGTGTGTTGCCCACGATTCTCTAATCGTTTTTTTAATGTCCCTTTTGATCAGAATTCTTTTTCAAAAGATGGTCTCAAAGGAATTTTCCTTTTCAACAGACGTCTTCAAGGTATTGAATTGCGCTGTCGAAGAACTAAGAAGAAGGCACAGAATGTCTCCTTCAAGACTAGGTGGTGTTGAACTGTTCTTGCATGCTTGCATTATGGGTTCACCATATTGGGTTTACCATTTCACTAGCCTAATAAAGCGTCAAAACGCATGTTTGTACCTCTGAAGTTTCCTTTCCTTTTAACGAACGAGCACGAGATTGTACCTATTTCATTGATAAAGAAGAGAGTTTACAACCCAGATAACCAGTAAAAGAGTGAAAAGGGACTACTTGCGTGCTATTAGAAATGCTATCTTTTGCACCCGCCGTCACCGGAGCAAAAACAGAAGTTTCATGCAAGTGAAAACAGAACCAAACTCCAACAAGTGAAAAGTCATTTCATTTTCTTCCAAGAAAAGAACAGTTCAAAGTTCAGTTAGTTAAAGATACAACGCTACTCCATTTTAACACTCATCCACACATAGAATTGGTGTACGTTGCTACTAACTCTAAGCACATAATCAGTGGCGGATCCAGAAACGGGCTCCGCCCGGGGCTAAATTATGCACGGCTACGAATCTAAGTAGCCGTGCTATACTAATACTAGTTATACACTAATAAATATAACAAAATTTTAAAAAATACAAATAATAATATTGATTCAAAGTGCTCAAATAATATACTAAAACAATACGAAGGATATTAAAAATAGAAAAATACCTAAAAAAACATTCATAACACCAGGATCTTCATAATTTCGTACCACTTGTATTTCTGCCATCCTGAATTCTACATTAAAAAAGAAATAAATTATCATTTCTCATCATAAAGCAAGGTAATATTATGTATATTTTTGGATTACAATGAAACACGTACCTTGGGTCCTGACGTGGCAAATTTATCTTACGGTTTCTAAAGCTTTGAAAGCGTTTTAGAATCTTTTCATCTTCAATTGATGCAAATAAATCCCGCTCAATATAGCATATCATGCTACTATTTATCCAATCATCATTCATTTTATTTCTTCATCCAGTCTTGATGATATTCATAGCAGAGAAGGCCCTTTCAACTGTTGCTGTTGCCACCGGTAAAATCAATGCAAGTTCAATAAGACGGTACACCAAAGGGAAATAGGTATGCCTATCAGTTTGGACCATCTTCTCAGTAAGATTACCAAGATCAATACACGTGCCAAATTCATTATCATTTCTGACTTCATCAATGAATACAAGAAAATCAGTCGCAAGCTTTTTGCAGTCATAATCATCGAAGTCAACTTTATAAATCTTAGCAAGCTCAACTAACTTCTCTATCTCAAAGTTGGCAAAAGAATCCCTTGGATCAATACAAGCCACACATCTTAACAACTGAGTTGATCTTTCTGGAAATCGATTGTTTAACTCACTGTAAACTTGATCAATGAGAACATTGAAAACCCCATTATGAAAATCATGGTAGTAAGTCACTAATTTAGCACCACGACATCTTGAACGACCTCTAATTGGTATCGTATCTTCCATATTAGGAATGTCTATCTTCATTTGGAGGCAAAACTCTTTTACCTCTTCAATGATAGCATCCCAACCATTTTCCCTCATATCATTCACATTTCTCATCACAGAACCAATTAATCCTATTGCACGAATAATATTTTGATTTTTCTTTTGCAAACTTGTGACAGGTCTTGAGTCATCCCCAATACTCTAATCATAAGATGCAATTGATTAGATGCAATATAAACCCAGTTTGTTGTGGCCTAAAGAGATAGCAATAAAAGCAATAAGCTGCATCCTTGGCTACATTGTACTCTAACCAATAAAATTGATCAAACCATGAACCTACAAATCCTCTTGATTCACCTTTATCTTTTTTTCTCTAGAAAATTTATGACCCTTCGGTCTATATGGACCCATTTGTAAATATGCTCTTCTAGCTTCATCTCTAATCTCATGATGAAACTCATCAATTTGTTTCCTCTCTCCTAGATCAGCAACTATATCTCTCATGTCTAGTTCATTTCGCGGTCTTTTTTCAATCCGGCTCTCAACCCTTCTGACAGTACTCACATCTTTCTTACCAAAATATCGCTCCATAACCGGCGCGGCGCAGGGTGGCGGCTCCAATAAGATGATGTTCTGCAAGAATACATGATATCATTATTGACGCAATATCTTAATAGCTTAAACACACATGAACTTTTTCAATTAGAGACATACAAAGATGTGTAGCGGCTTCTCGGCGGCGTCGGGGCGGCAGCTGGCGGCGATGGCAGCCTGTAGGGAGCCGGGCGGCGGCACTGGGCGGCTGGGAGGCGGCAGGAGGCGGCTAGCCGGCTAGGCGGCGGACTGGGCGGCCGGATGGCGTCGGCGGCGGCCGAGCAGCGTCCGAGCGGCGGGGCGCAGGCGCGCGGCGCGGCGCGCGGGGGCCGGCCTGGGCGGCGGCGGCTTTTGGGCGGCGGGGCGCCGACGCGCGGTGCGCGGAGGCCGGCGCGCGCAGGACGCGACCGTGCGGGCGCAGGCCGGCAGGCTGCGGCGGCGCGGATGCCGGGGCGGCGGCGGCGCGGACGACGGGGGTGGCGGCCGCGCGGACGATGGGGCGGCGGCGCGGCAGGCAGTGCAGCTGGCGCGAGTGGGCAGCAAGGGCAGGTTAGGGTTGCACGATTTGGGCCAGAGGGCTAAAATAGATCCATTTTATTTTTATGTTATTTTTATGAAGTAATTGGGCCTCGTCGCGGGCTGCAGCCCGGGGCCTAAATCCGCCCCTGCACATAATAGTGTAGCCTAGTTAGTCGTCACAGTAAGCCGGGGCAAGGCTGCAGTCAGCAGTCAGCAGTCAGGTACTTACAGGAATCCTGAACCAATGAGTTCTAGTAATTAAACATTTGCTACGCTTATCCTACGGTCAGCATATGCAAAGTTTGTATGAAACTTATGTTTTCATCGTGATCAAGCATGGAGTTGCTTTTGTGGAGACTACAAGTATGTACTTTTCATGGATCCAACAATTTGAGTATTTGACGACGTAGTAGAGGATCTTTCAAGTTCAAAATAGCCAAGGAAATACTCTTTAAAAATTTAGAGGATCCTTATATACTTTAGTATATCATTAAAAATTTGTTTATCCGCAGCATCTACTTACAGTAATATAATAACAAGAGCGCATTGGATCATTGGATGCATTATAAGAATCTTATCACAATTAAAATGCATTTATGTAGTACGTGTCCAGATGATAAAAGAAATGCCGCAACCGAATGATGTGCCTATGCAAAAGTTAAGCATGCGCTGATATCCACTACAGAAATGGAATAACTTAAGCTGAAAGATTCTGGCAATGTTATATATATCTAACCAAAAGACACATCTACACAAATTCTTGAAGGCGCTCGCTACTTGTAATATGAAAACATGTGGTTCAGATTGAAAAGAGAAGCTAGCCAAAAGCGAGCGAGGTCGATCTGATCAATAATCCAAGAGATGCCACTTTTATTTGGTAGTACAAGCAATAGAAACCTGCTACACACTTTGATCCATCGTCGTCACTAGCTAGTTTAAACTAAAACCATCACACATCTTTAACAAATCCTTTCGCAACTACCCAATGATGAAACCTAACAACCAATCATAATTAGAAGCTGCTGACGATCAGTAGAGACTTGTGCCCTCAGCTCGCAAATAATATATTAGCTGATCCCTTATTGTTCTCTGACGGATGAACCTGGAGAATGAATCCAAGTCTTCAAGCACTCATTCCAAAGGTTCATCTTTGCTAGCTGCTAGCTCAGTGTGCTATACTTGTCACTGCCAGAGCTGCTGCTGCTGCTTAGTACTATAGCTATATATGAATTATGATCATATACTAGTAGTAGACGAGATTAAGACATCATCGATCATCAGGTCGGTCGAATTTGTTGCGTAGCTACAGCTAGATATATTCGTTCAACGACGACGCTTCTGATCAGAGCTGTTCCAGCCTTCTTCTACCTAAAGTTGGCGCCAAACGGAGTCCACAAGTCGACGGGCACCTCGCTTGCCACCGCGAAGGTGCTGGATATCGGGACCAGGCACAGCCCCCGGCCCTTGAGTGATATCTCGCCATGACTGTCCTTGGACTTCTCGGGACTTGAGCTCTGAAACGAGACGCACGCATGCAAAGCGATCAGCACACTTAAAACAGACCATTCAGCAAGTACCATGATCCATCACAATAATGGATGAAAAGGAGACAAAGAATGCAGCACATATGCACAGTGACTGTGTACCTTCAGCTGGGGCACTTGCACTTGATGGCCGTTCTTCAAGTATGGAGCACTAAGGGCCTGCAGAAACAAGAAGCAAACACAATGTCAATGCAGCTCTGACGATCGATCAGTCCTGCGTTCTGATCTGATGATTCTTGTGGAGAAAATTAAACGTGCGATTGGTGCTAGCTCCAGGTGTGCTATGATTAAAAAGTGGAGGAAGCATGCATGGTACTCGACGCGCGCACTTACACCAACTTGGGCGTGGAGGAACTTGATGTACTCGATGGTCTCATGGAGCACCGATGCAGTATCAGTCTGCACGCGCACCGAGAAATAAGATTCAGTTCGATCGTGTATGTTTTGAGTTAGATCTCGAAAGGAGTAGAAAAAGGAGCAAGTCTTTTGCAGGGAAGATGAGATGTTGAGACATAGTTCCAAGCACTAGATAGCTTGTTTGTAATATGGTCAGCATTAGTCATGAAAAGCCTCCCTCACCTTTCCAAAAGGAGAGACTAGTTGTTGGAGTGCAGTGATCCTGTCCCCTAGCTTCTCCTTCCTAACCTGAAATGTAATGCACACATGCACAGCTTCATTATCAGTAAAGATCCATCAGCTGGGTGTTCAGTCATGGCCTATGCACGCAGCATCAAATAATGCGGTGGAGTTTAAGAAAACCTGGTTGAGTTCGCCGTGTGGGTGAAATTAATAGAGCTAGCGGCTAGGTTTCTCGACGTACGTACCTTGAAGGTTGGCAATGGCGACGGCGTCTCGAGCCTCGGCTTCTTGAACGCCGGCTCGCCGTTCGCCTTCTTCTTGCTGGTGATGATTGAGCTAGACTCTCCTACTCCTTCCAACGCAGTCTACACATAATAATCACAAAGGTCAATTATATTATTATTGTTACGCCTAGGTCTAGCAATTAACCTAGCTTGCTATAGCCAATGTTGCCGTTGTCTTGAAGTAAAAATTTGCATCTTTTAGATGTAGTACCGACCTTTAATGCAAGGGTTGCTCCACGCGGCGCCGGCGATGGTTTGACGGAACGAGCGCTAGCTTGGCCAGGCACCGCCGGCGGCGGCACGCCGAACCCAGCAGCAGAAGAGCTCCAGAAGGGCGCGTCGTTGGTGAACTGGAGTGGCTCCCGGATAGCTCCCGACGCGAACCTCGCAGCTGCTGGTGACGCCTGCTGGCCGTACTGGTCATACTGCCGGAACCCCGGCAAAGCCGGCTTCGTCGGCTCCATGAGACTTCTTAGCAGAGACGACGACTGGAAGCCGTACGGTGAGGTTGGCGACAGGAGCAGCTCGGATCCGAAGCTGGAGAGCAGCTGGTGGTGGTGGTGGTCCTGCTCTTGGTGGTGAGCTCGCAGGGATAGGTTATTCGATGAAGGGTTCATCAAGCTTGATGCGGCCATGGGGCTCTGCTGCTCAGTTCTTGAGCTCATGTCCTGGTGGCCATCTTGCAGGAACCCATGCAAAGTAGCTCCACTGCTCCTGTTGAAGCACACGCATAGATCTCAGCGCGCGCCATGTGAATATGTGATAGCCGTAGCTCGCACATCATCATATGATGTGTAGCATGCAAGTCGGTGGCCAATCAGGTCTAGACTATACTAGAAGAGAATCAATCAGCAAACTGAACTTACATGTAGGTATGTGTCCAATCGGTGTAACCAGCAGCAAGAGGCTGCTGGTGCACGGCGGCGCCGATGCCGACCGGATCGGCGACGCCGGCCGGTTCTTGGAAGGTCACGGAGCTGTTGTTCCCCGGCGATTCCGACGAGGCCGTGGTGGCGCTCTTGGCCTTGCCCCCCTCGACCGCTATATCGTAGCTAGTAGCCAGGGCGGCCGACCACGTGCCGAACCCGGCCAGGTCCGTCGAGCACGTCGGCGCGGGCACCGCTGCGTTCCACCAGCCGCCGCCATGAGGGGCGGCGCCGGCGCCGGCGCCGCTGTACACGACGGCCGGAGCGGCATGCAACATATCGGCGTGATCCCCCATGCCGTCGACCGACCGATGATCTGCTCCGTCTCTCGGATGGTATCGCTTAGCTAGCCAGCGATACAGAGTGTGTGTGGTGAGTGCTCGCTTAGCTTGTTGGGTTGGGCAAGCTGCGGGGAGGGGAAAGCAAGCTGAGCTTGAGCTGAGCAGGCTGATGAGAGTAGTGGAAAGGATGGGGATGTGTGGGTTGTGTATATATAAACCGTTTGGAAATAAAGGAGGAGAGGGGATCGGAGAGGAGAATTTCGGCTGGCTTTCTGACCGGAGCAGCTGCTGCTGAGCTTAACCGGCGGAGTCGTTAGGCGGTCTTCCGGCATTGCGTCAGGTTATTCTGGTGCAACTGATCATGATCCATCGGTAGTTCAACGACCCTAAGTGTAGTAGTACTACCACTACTGTTACTGCATTCATATATAGTATCTTCTTAGATTTGGTTTAGCAGGTAGTATTAATTGCTTCGTTTCTACTTGTAGTAGATTCTTAGGGTTAGGGTTCATCAAATACTGGCTTCTGACCGTTTTATTTTATCAAATACTTCGTTTGATGCGTTAGGCTTCTCACCATTTTTTCCATCTTGAAATACCTTCATTGCCACCATTTTTTCATACCTATGATGATCAGAACCCCAATCCCTCTCCCACCATGCCAGCTACACTTGTGCAAACCCTGTGGCACACTCAAACTATCTATGTGGGCATGTGGCCTACATGTGGATACAGCAGGCCACTCAAGGCTAAAATATAATGTGGTGCAATAAAATTTGGCCTAAAGTTAGTGCAATGTAATGCTTAAATCTGGTGGAAGTGAGAATTGTTGAACCAAACTTGGTGCACGGTTCTTCTTTTTAATATAATCAACAGCTCCCGGTTCGTTTCGAAAAAAAAAACTTGATGCACGGTGCCACGTAATGCTTAAACCTGGTGCAAAGTGATGGCTAGTATATGGCTTCACAACATGATGTTTTGTGTTGTTCACTCTAAAAGAAAATATTTATTACGCGATACTCTTTTCAATACTTGTAGAAATTACTTAGTTTATCTAAATATACATATCGAGTTCCCATGAAGAGTATGATGAGTATATTTGTCTTAAAAAAACTTTTGCAGATTATTATTATTTTGTTGAATTTATGAAATAAATTTTCAAGTACAAAATGGTAGTCAGAGCTACCTTTTGAAGTTCATGTTGTTGTCCAAAATAATAAGTAGTTTTTTACCATAGGGAATATCATTTTTAGGCATATCACAATGTATATGGTGCAAAATGAGCCGTAGTGAGTAAATTGGTGGTGGTATGCCTAGATAGGGATCGGAGCCCATGGCTTGTTTTCCCCTCTTTTTATGAAACGCTAAGTTTCCTAACTATGCAATGCGCATTTTACCATTTGCGGAACAAAGAAGACTAGACAAAATATTCCATTTCATTTTGACGGACATGTCACATCTAGCTATACAAAATTGACATTCTAATTCTCCATTTTTTGTCTCCATTCTTGTGCATGCTCCCGTCAGCGCGAAGCTTTAGTGTAACCAATTTTTGGGATTCTCCCATTTATATTGGAGTGGATATAACCAGAGATAGATTCTCAATATATAATTGAACTATATATGCTCCTCATGTTTTTCACACATAAGAATCAGGACATAGATGTTGCGTCGAATCAGTGTAAATGCATGCAGCTAGTTGCTTTTCATTTACAAACAAAACATGCAAATATTTAAAACGGTAGAGAATAAATTCTAAGTGATCTCAAAGCAGGCGTTGACTTGGGAAAGAAAGAAAGTCTTGGTGATAGCAACGTAAGCAAATATAATAGATTACACCAATTAGAGGGAATGTTTGATG
Source organism: Panicum miliaceum (assembly GCA_032594955.1). Classification (NCBI taxonomy): domain Eukaryota; kingdom Viridiplantae; phylum Streptophyta; class Magnoliopsida; order Poales; family Poaceae; genus Panicum; species Panicum miliaceum. Next base: position 3,049,462 of record CM064069.1, read on the forward strand.
ATTTCACCTAACCAAAAAAGGTTTAGTGAACTGGAGTAGCAGCAGCTATGCTAGTAGTACTGCTGCACCTAATTCCTGTACCCAGAAGTCTTGTTTGTGCGTGCCATATTCTTCTCCGATCAATTTTTATATAATTCTAGGAGATTACTTTCTCAGCGATAATTGTTTTTAATCTTGGCCCATCACCTTTACTTTTTACCGTTAAGCATTTTCGCCCGACCACTAGAGGATAAACCTGACATCGCTTTCGTGACGCCAAATTACGCACCTGCCCCTGGACTCCTCCTAAATCAAATTGTTTCTTTATAGCACGCCTGTCATTGTAGCATGAATGATGTTTGGTTGTAGCTGAATCATCATTCTGTATTTGAAAATGATGACGTGCTGTTTGCAGTTTGATTTATTTTGTAAATAAGACTAATAAGGCAGCAGGGAGCATGCATGCGTACACATGTACGGGGAGGCAATATCAATTCAAAAAGTCAGAGGCTTTCGGCGTTAAATTATCAGCAGCGCATGCAGTTTTATTTATCTCGAAAAGAAATAGACAGAATATGTGGAGCTCAAAAAAAGAATGTTTTTCCTGAACCTCAAAAATATAGTTACAGGTCGATCGACAGATCTCGGTATCGTTTGGTAAAGTGGATGTGATGGAGGAACAACGTACCCTGAGGGCTGAGGCTAGATCAAAATCGCGTTAGGCACCCCCATGATTTGGCATGGCTGTTATGATTCGATCTGCCCTCTTCTTTTTGGATTTTTCTCCGTATACCTATATTCCTTCCAGAGTCCCAGCGGGCCAACCACCGTATATCTGTGCGTATTTTCTCTCATTTTCTAATTGACGCAAAATTCAGAAGTTTGGATACAAAAGTTTCAGCAAAATACTTGCAAAGTAGTAGTACGCGAGCAGCGTACGGGCGTACTAGCAGCGTCGTCCAGTTGATGCAGATCATCTTTCGGCGTACAGTACATGCATTATTCCGTTGGCTTGGTTGGCGAAGTCTGCTTCTGAACCGAAAGACGGCAGCCGGCCTACGGCTAGCGGAGGACGACCCTGCCGCCGCCGCGGCGGCGGCGGTAGGTCGCTCGGCCGGCGAGGGAAGACCACCCGTTGACGTCATGCTTATGAGACTATAGGAGGAGCTCGCTGGCGGCGAGGGCGAGTGGCGGAGGCGGGCGGATGAATCGAAGAGGCGGGCGGGCGTCGGTGGGAATGCGTCGTCAAAAGCGCGGGGCCCGGGGGGTCGCACGCGTGCCCGGGAAAAGGCAGCCGCCCACTCCCCGCCCCGCCCCCGGCCAGGCCATTCACTCCACACCACACACCGCATCCATCACTCCGCTCCACGCCACTCTCCGGCAGGCCGAGTCAAAAGCCGGGACAGGGACGCCAGCGTCCTGCACGGCACGCTCTCTCTCTCCCGTGTCCGACCGAATCGACGTCGCTGCCACGTCTCGACAAAGCTTTGACCATCCGGATGGGAGCGAGCTGAGGGGGGAGAATCATTGGGCTGGGGAGGTCAACCTCCTACTCATTTGCTGCCACCACGCATCGGCATCGCAGCGGAATAATAATACAATACGTGCCTGAATCGATCGGCTCCTGCTCCTGCTAGTTGCGGTATAAGAATTGTTCGCGGAACCTGGGGATCACGACCTTTCCAATGGCGCCGTAGTGATCAGTGGGATGGTGGATTATTAGCCCGCTCGATCGATCGGGGTAATTATATTGTCAGGCTGATTGCTGCGTTAGTCGCGTGCGATCAATCAGTCCCCTCTACCGGTGGGGGTAAAAAAGCCAAGGTTATCTTTGGCGGTAATTTTGCTCCACGTACGTCTCCGGCGAGCCACTACTACCATCTGCACGCAGACAGTCTGAGGTGATCGAGGTGCTTGGTTCGTGCTCAGAGGCCACAGGAAAGCCTCGGTGGTGGTGGAGTCGTCGCCGTGGACGGCAACCTGTCCGCGCGCGGGCGCCCTGCCCTGCCGTGCCGCCGAGGGCACCCCGGCCGCAACCCCGTCGACACGCCGTGAAGGATCGGAGGGAGAATAATCCCGGCCAGCCCGCCGGTTGGTGGCGCGCGCGGAACGAACAACACGGCGGCGCAGGCGTGCGCGCGGCACTTGAGGCAACACGGCGGCCGCGAGAGTTCGTCGCTCCCGTGCTGTGTAACACGTTTGCAAGCACGCGCCGACGAGAGACGACGACGAGGTCGACGCTGACCTGATGATCACCCGCCGATCGGCACCGCATCGATCGCCGCCGCCGCGTCGGGTTAGGACGCGCGCGCGACGACACCGACGTGTTTGACGTGCCGGCCGGCCGGAATCGTGCTACGCGACGACGGGGCGACGCGTCGCGCGGTGCCGATGATCGGTGCGGCCGGGGTGCGACGACGACTTCGCTTTGGCGCGGTTAGGCTCCGCGTTGACACGGCGCGGGGCCTACGACTCTATTTTTCAAACAGTTTCCTGGCTAGTAGCTAGCTGTTCCGGGGTCGCCATGGGTCAAAGCGTGCGCTGACTTTTGCCGGTCAGCGTCGACTCCGTTTCGCCCCGACAGGTGCCCGGCTAGCTCGGCCTGCCTGGACCCTAGCGCGGTGGTTGGGTTGCGTCGTGTTGTCAGCGCATATACAAAACAAACAAATATGACACTGCAGCGAGAGTGAGTGACAGTGCGTGTGCGCGCCTGCCTAACATGTGTCACATGTGTGTAGGTTATTAGGAGGGCTCTGGATTGATCCGAAGCTAAGATCTATCCAACCCAGAGGTCAACCGACAGCAGCACAAGGAGTTTGAGAATCTACTCACATGTCTCTGCTAATTAGCTTCTTCTTGGTTAGAGGATTAACACTAACACTTGGTGCCGATTGGGAACTGATGCTCCAAGATTGCTCGCTGCAGGCCGTCCTCTTTGTTTTTCCGATCACTGCCCGCTGCTGATGGTGGGGAACACGAAGATCAAAAGGTTTAGGGGATTCAGATTCGAGGTTTTCTGGCCGCGGGTGTTGGGTTACCATGAGACGGTGCGCCAGGCGTGGGAGCCTGAGGTTGCGCCCACCAACCCGTTTCTTAGGCTGCACATCAAATTGCAGCGCACGGGGTCCAGGCTGAGGCAATGGTCCAGAGCGAAGATTGGAAATGTCAGACTACTTCTTTGTGCAGCGAAACAGCTCATCGGGATACTAGACGTTGTACAGGAGTTTAGGCAACTGACAGAACAAGAGCTACAGCTGAAAAGAGATCTTAAGGCAAGATTTTTGGGGCTGGCAGCGGTGGAGAAAATCAGAGCCAAGCAGCAGTCCAGGCTGACAGGGATCAAGGCAGCTGATGCGCAGTCCAAGCTGTTTTTCCTACAGATCAATGGGAGGAAGAGGAAAAATTACATCCAGCTACTACAAACTGAGGACGGACCAACACATTTTCCAGCATTTCAGCAATCACTTTGGAGAGCCTGGACCAAGACAGTTCACTTTGGACTGGGAGGGGTTGGGTCTGACGCAGCACGACTTAAGTGCCTTGGAAGATGAATTCACAGAAGAGGAGGTGCGTGCTGTCATCCTTGATCTGGCCAGTGACAAGGCACCGGGGCCTGATGGGTACATAGGTGGATTCTACAAAGCTAGTTGGGATGTGGTCAAGGGGGGCCTTATGGCAGCGATCAACTACTTCTTCGGCCAACATGATCAGCACTTTCGACAACTCAATTCAGCCCATCTCATCTTAATTCCGAAGAAAAATGATGCACTGAGACTAAGTGATTACAGACCAATCAGTCTGACCCACAGTGTTGCAAAACTGGTGTCCAAGCTACTGGCTGCTAGATTAGCGCCACATCTAAACATGCTGGTTTCAAGAGCGCAAAGTGCATTTATAAAAAGAAGAAGCATTCACGACAACTTCTTGTACACGCAGAATCTGGTGAGGGACTTGCACAGATCGAAAAGGCCAGCATTGTTCCTGAAGCTAGACATAGCAAAAGCTTTCGACAGAGTTAGATGGGACTATCCGTTGGAAACCTTATCTCGTATGGGGTTTGGACCAAGATGGAGAGCCTGGGTGACAATCCTCCTTTCGACTGCATCGACTTCAGTGCTGCTCAATGGAGGACGAGGCAAATGGTTTAAGCACAAAACTGGGTTGCGTCAAGGTGACCCCTTATCGCCGAAGCTATTCATTCTTGCGATGGAGCCACTGCAGAATTTATTTGATCTGGCAACAAGAGTAGGGCAACTAACACCGATCACTCAGTCTTCAGCAAAACTCAGACTTGGAGAGCACACATGCACTTTGCTAGCTAGCTCACATGAGAGAGTTATATACTTTTATTAATGGAGTGCGAGAATATGCTCTCAGCAGTTGATAGTACAGCTGCCTGCTTATACTACTGGTACTAGTCAACCCATGATCCGATCCAGTCTGTGATACACCGCACGTACGCTACATAACAAAGCATGCCAAGAAAGGGCATTCGTTCATGCATGCGAGCAGCCGCAGATACTGCTCGTCTAACCGAAAATCCAGCAAGAGTGATTCTCTGAATAATCAAGGTTGCCTTTCATCCTGTCTTCAACGTGTGTTTACTCTTGCTGCTTCTCTTTAATGATGTTGCAAGTGTGAACCGTCGGAAAACTCTCCGATAGACATGGTATGGTAGTCAGCACCCATGGACCCCCGAGCTAGGCAGCAGCTCGCACATGCCAACAGTTCAGGTGGGCTCTGACGCCAGCCGAGAGGCCCACAGATTCTCCTCCTCTCTCTCTCTCTCTCTCTCTCTCTCTCGTCACTGACACCGGGGCCGGCGCGTCGTGGCTGTGTTAGGTAAGATGGGCCGGATCGGATGGGCCTGTCAGGACAGTGTCTATCGCATTCACAGCCTGGGTGCACGGGTCAAACCCTTTTTGACCCCCGCCTTTTTAGTAGCATTTGTTTTCCTTTTTCCTTTTTGGCTTCCTTGGATGGGATATACTCCTACTTTGTCTCCAACTTCCTGTTGCCGAGTCACCTGTAGTCTGTAGATCACATCAGAGTTGCTGTGTGCGTTCTTTCTCCCTCGCTGACGCACGCGTGACGCAAGCCGCACCGTCTACTTCTTAAAAAAAGTTATATTTTGACGACAAAAACTCGTTTGCTTACTCGACTCATTTATTTTGGAAAATGTGAGGTAATCCTCTGTGCATCATCTACCGTCCTAGGTTGCGCCGTTCTGTCAGGCTGAAATTGCCCCCGACACCGGCCATGATGGGCAACTCCGGCGAGCCGTCCGGGGGATCTCCGGCGTGATGGCCGCCGCCGCGTGGTGCCAGTCGAACGTCCCTACAACAAGATGCGTATTGCCAGCGCCCAAATGTATACGAATATGATGCACGGACCATGGAGGTGCTTACCTCATTATTAGGCACTAGCAACAGCATATGAACAGAAGACACACTCTCTCGAGCCTCATTTTCGATCGACTGTCCACCAGCTGCCGTCTTCTTTTATCGTGCGATCGAGTTCGTTCCTACACAACGAGCAGATTAGCAAGGTGGTTTCGCGCATTTCATTCGTAGGCCGGTTGTTGGGGCTAGATTTCGACATGAGTCATCCATGAAATGATGCCAGGTGCGATCATGTTCGATCCGAGAGTCCGTGCGAACTGAACGTGGCATGCAGTTCAGCATTTGAATCATAAGTGCCGGTTGACTCCACGAGATTCAGGCACACATTGACATTTGACAAACGATAGCAGCAACATCTCTGTATCCGTCCGTGCAGCTCCAAGAACGTCGCAATGTTCAGAGATCGTGAAAGGAATCAAAGTCAGAAGAGAGAAGGTGTAGGAGTACGTCGTCCTAAGCCGCCAATTGCTCCTGAACCTGAACCGCGTTGCCGCCATTTCCCGGCGACAAGGAACTTGGGGCCTGAGTTGCACATGCATCGACCAACCAGGCGGGCCGGACCATGCATCCATGCATGCCAAGTCCAAGTAGTCTTCAGGGAACGACATGTTACTAGGTCTGTAAGTCTGAACTTTGAACAGGATCGGATGCTCTTAAATGGCAATCATTCACTTCAGATAGTCAAAGGCCTGCTCATCAGATCCTACCACAGGTCTTGTTTCAGAGGTGACCGTGGTTGCTGCAACTGCAACTGCCGCCTGCAAAGGATCTTGAGCCCATGACCGGTGTCAGAGGAATCCTCCAGCAGGAGACACGGCGAGTTGGCCCGGGGCTGGGAGCCATCTCTCGCCATGTGCGCGGCGGCTTTTGGGGATTAGTAGATCACAAAAAGGGCCCGATCGATCGGGGCTGGGCTACCACCGAAAGGCTTTGCAGCGAGACATATGGCTCCATCAGCTCCATGAGCCCCTATCCCCGCTGCAACGCTCATGCACACTCATTTCAGAGCAAAAGGGCCTTCAAGGCTTTCAGGAATCTGCGGCTAACTGGATGGATTGGATCAGTGGTGTGGCGATGTTCAGTGAGGTGTCCCACGAAGTCTCTAGTCCGTCTGGCACTTGGATTATTGTAGAATTTTCAGGACATATATATACTAAGTGTACGTTCACTAGGTCTGAAAGCAAACATGCAAAAAAAAAAATTGAGCCTGTCAGACAACCTGAGGGCCAACCCCACCAAGCCAGGCAGGCCTGACCAGGAACGATCCTCCACAGCTGCGGATAAGAGCACATCACAGCTCAAATCCTGGGCGTTACTCACGCTCTGGCCCACAGGTCTTGTGTCATCAACCAAGCTGAAGTGCTTGCCTCCTTATTAGTCAAGGATGCAGCGGTACGATCCTATAGAACAGATCCTGTTCAAGTAAGGTCGTGCTGCAAGGCTACAGAGCTGCGATTTTAAGTTAGCTTCCGCGTCTGTGGGCAGCCGAGGTGGCGCTAATCGCTGCCAGTGGCCAGCATTATTGAGTACTAATCGTCAGGCCCATTTTGATGTGTGCACTATCCCATGTGGGCTTCATGGGCCGCTGTACATGCAGCTCGAGGCTGCGTTACATGACTCACCCTCTCCAAACAATGCCCAGTAGCTCACAGTTCTCCTTGTGACACTGCGTACTTCATGTCTCGTGCTCATAAGCCTTCCATCGTGGAGCCATGTCCTTATACAAAATTGTTAGTGTAACTTGCTTGATCAAAGGTAGGGTGTTACATAAGCATCAATAATACATTGCTAGTGTGCCTCTCATAGTCATAGCATCATGTAAAATCGATTGTTCCATACACCGTCGGCCTGGAGAGATCGCGGTCTCTTGCTTCCAGGAGTGTAACCAAAGTTCTATAGATGACCATGGGCTCGACAAGCTCCCGGTCGAGCTGGAGCTGCTTAGCATCTCGACGACCTCAGACATTGCTGGCCAGTCGTCAGGCTGAAGCAGCACCTGAATTTTGCAGTACCAAAGTCCGCCACCTTGGCCTTCCATCCACCATCCAGCTCGCTCGGAGATCCCCTGAGCTATTTGCAGTCTGCGTTGCCAGTCCTTCCAGAAATACAAGGAACATTCAGCCTGGAAATCACTTGCATTTCTCTTGATGCAAAAGCAAATGAAAAAAAAAAGAGAGCCTGTCAGACAACCTGAGGGCCAACCCCAGCCAGGCAGGCCTGACCAGGAACGATCCTCCACAGCTGCAGATAAGAGCACATCACAGCTCAAATCCTGGGCGTTACTCACGCTCTGGCCCACAGGTCTTGTGTCATCAACCAAGCTGGAGTGCTTGCCTCCTTATTAGTCAAGGATGCAGCGGTACGATCCTATAGAACAGATCCTGTTCAAGTAAGGTCGTGCCGCACCTGCCGAGGCTCAGCGTTATAAGCTGGCTATCAGGGGCCTAAGCTCCCGTGGTGGGACTTTGTTTAGCTGTAAGCGCTGGTTTCCCCCCCGCCGAGGCTCCTCCGTCCCGGCCCACCTCGCAGCGAAAAGAAGCTCCCGTCCTGGGCCCCATCCCACAGGGCTTCCTCTGTCAAAAGGCCTTTTCCTATCTTCTGCCCTCTTGGGCCAATCGCGTACCACGGTTGCTTCTCAGTAGCACCCACAGCGGCCCAAGAATTGTGAGCGAAACTAGTAGGCAGCGGGCATGCATCTCTGCTTGTAATTTTTGCTGGTGAGCAGTGACAGTTCAAGTTTCTGGTGCGTGACATACAGGAATTTTCCTTTTTTTTTGAAATAAACCTAGGGTTGTACCAGTGCTAACTAATGACTCATACCGGTAAAAAAAACTAATGACTCATACGTCACTCTTTTTTTTGGCACGGTGCGAAAGATGCACCGCAACGTTCTTTCACCGCCGGATCGTTGATGCGCGAAGTCGAAGCTGACGGCTGCAAAGGAATATGCTGCGTCTCACTACGAGCTGCTGCTGCATCATGCATGGCAGGCAATTTGGCGGAAGGAGGACGAGACGAGCTGAGCTAGCGGCCCGCCTGTTCTGTCGAGAAAGCAAAAGGCCTGTCCCCAGCTCGTTCAACCGGACCTGACACGTCCAAGCGAGACCCAGGACCGCCCGCTCCTATTTGACCTGTGCCCTCGCAAGCTCTCGCTCCCTGCCTGCCTTATCGCTTCTTCCTGCTCGGTCCTTTGGCTGCTCGCAAACAGCGCGCGCAGTTACTAGTTACTCCTCAGATAAACACTCCTCGAGAGCCCTGTGGCTCGCAGAAACAGAAAGGATGCCATGAACTTTGCACAATCTGGCCTGGGCACGGAGGAATTGAACTCGGCCGGTTTCCTCGGAGCAGAATCGAGGGCGCTGGGAGTTGCAACCGAAAGATCGGAGAAAATGGCAACGCGGATCCCAAATTTCCCGTATCCTTTGATGCTCTTGAGCAGCTGTGCGCAGGGAAGGGAAGGCTCGCGGCTGCCAGACACTGTGCGCTTGATCAGTGGACCACGAGCACTGTTCCTGTACTCGGCTTGCTTGCTCGTGATTAGAGGGGCTCCCACTCAATTCAAAACCGCAGTAAGGAAAGTTGATTCAAGTACTGTACGAGCCTCGATCGAGAGGGCCGTGACTTTTAACTTTTTACTACCGTGGTGAAACAGGAGTCTGGCGGCGTGGACCACATCAACTCCAACGATCATCGCAACCGAGAGCAGCAGAGAGCAACTATTCTCAAAAGGGCTGAAGAAATAGAACACGAGAGAGAAGGAAACAAATCTCTGGAACAGAGAGCAGCAGCATCGTTCATTCCCATCAACTTGTTTTTACAAAAGAGACCGCCTCCACTAACAGAACCCGAGAATCATCCACCACAGTCCACACACGGCAGCCAATGCAAACCCACAAAGCCTACAGACAGGCAGCCAGACAGCCATTGCTGCATCCGGAACTAACGCAAGAACCCAGAGCGAAAGAAACCAGTAGTTCCATCCATGATCCATCCCCAGCCGTCGACGATGATCGGTCACCAGGTCATCAGCGCCCGGCGCACTCGGGCGGCTGCACGGGGAACCGTTCGGTGTCGACGCAGTAGTCGTAGACGAGGTGGTGCGCGCGCGCCCACACGAGCTGGTGGCTCTGGTGCACGGTCAGCTCCGACATCTCCTTCTCCTTCCACCAGTAGCGGCCCTCCTTGCCCCACGAGGACTCGCTGCAGCGGGACACCTCGCCGGCGTCCGCGTCTGTGGCGTTGGCCGCCCAGGCGCAGCCGTCCACGCGCACCTCCCGGAACGTGGCCTCGAACGGCGCGTGCGACCAGTCCGTCTTGACGCGCCCGCCCTGCGTCGCCCAGTCGTCCGCGTTCCAGATGGAGCTGTACACGGCCATCGGCTGCGGCCCCGGGAACGGCGACGAGTCGGTGGTGGTGGCGTTGGCGTGGCGGTGGTGGCCCCTGACGGTGGCGTTCTGGCGGTTCTCGTAGACGCGGATGGGGGTGTCGTCCACCATGAACACCACCTGGCTGGGGTTCCACAGCACGGCGTAGGTGTGGAAGTCGGCGGTGGGGTCGAACCACAGGTCGATGCGCTGCTCCCGGTTGCCCACGCCGTCGATGTACAGGTTCGTCTGCACCAGGTACGGCTCGCCGGTCACGTTGCCCAGGAACTCGAAGTCGAACTCGTTGTGCTTGTCCCCGGCGGACGACAACTGCAAATGAAATTTCAGCATCACTCGAGGTCCCGAAAGCAAATATCGCATAGTGCTAACAGTGACAGGGTAAATGTAAAATCTACACGGGGAGATTTGTAAAAGTGGCATCTTCTTTACTTTAAGAAAGCTACTCCCAGCACTTGTTCACGTGCCGTTGTCTTTGTAAATTGGTTCTTGGCAGTATCCCTGACAGACATGGCAAGCATGTCCCAGGACTGGCTTTTCGATAACCTTGTTTAATGCCTTTACCAGAGACACATTTTCCCCATTTTAGACTTTTAGAAATGCGTACTAGTAGATGGCTGCAATGCAACCAAGAACAGCAAGACATGCAGAGGCCAAAGATCAATGCCTGCTGCCTGGACCAATGGCCTAATGCAGTAAAAGAATGCCGTTGAAGTTCAGTAGTAGCAGGCTAGCAGCGGCAGCACGGAGGTATGCAAAGCAAGGCCAGCACTCACTCACATAGAAAGCGGTGACGACGCCGGCGGAGTCGCCCGGCACGAGCTTGAGGTCGGCGCTGGCCTTGCCGTAGAGGAACTTGTTCCGCGACACGAACCCGCCGCCCGAGTTGGCGTCGAGGCGGAGCTTGAGGAGGTCGCCGTCGTACACCATGTGGTCGTTCGCCCAGCTCGGCTGCACCACGTCGTCGAACTTGCTCGCCGCCCCGGCGCCCAGCAGCGCGGCCACGGTCAGGAACGCCGCCGCGGCCAAGGCTCCACCTCCGTTCCGCAACGCCATTGCTCTGCTACAAGCACACACACCCCTTCTTCTGTAGCTGCTGTGCGATCGCGAGATGAGCCAGTGCCGAGGCCCGGGCGGGCGATATATAGGCAGGCCGGCGGGGGAGGAGGAGGAGGCGAGGGGGGGGGGGGGGGGGGGGGCTTGTTTGGCTTACGGTGGAAGGGTCGCGCGTGACTGGGAACGCCACGTCGGAGGCCACAGAGGTAGCCGTTGCAAAAGGCGGGGCCCGTGTGGGGCCCAGAGGCGTGCTTTTGCGGCTCGGCCCACTTTTCTCGGTGCAGCTACCCGGCCGGGCGCAACCGCTGGTGCTGGGGCTGGGCGTCCGCTGCAGCATGCTACCACGAGTACAACCCGCTCGCTCGCATGGGTGCGGTCCAGGCTGGCGCTGCGTCCGGCGCAGGGGCGTGTACGCGACACGGTAAAGCGGGAGTGGGAAGTGATTGAGGGTAAAAAGAAGAGAGTACTGCACAGTAGCTGGGCTTTACACTTTATAAGACAGAGTGAGCGGGTGCTCGAAGATAATTTACGTTTTATTACAGGTACACAATGGTAAATCATGGTAAAAGGTAAAAGGTCGCGTGTAGATCGAATTATTAAAGATGGAAATAACCCGGTTTCGTCCGCCGCACGCCTGCGGCTGGCACCGTACGGCGCGGCTTGATGGAGAAGGCAGGCAGGCAGGCAGGCGCAGGCAGTCGCTGCACGGTAGTACAGTACGTGAAGGATGAATACGCGGCTGTCGCGTGGGTCCAATGAGCCCAGTACAGAATTACTGCGCTCTGTTAAGTACGTGCCAGACAACATTAGCAGGGCACCAGTAATTGCTCCGTCAAGGACTCACTCGGAGACGTACAAAGACAGTCGAGGCCTCGAGGGAGCATGAATCTCGTGTGCTAAAGTGCGCACAGCAACGCTGTCAGTTCGAGAGCAGTGACGTCCAGCGCTAATGCAGTGTTTGGCCTTGATGGTTTGTTAGGATAGTTTTAACGGGGAGTGTTGTTAAGAATAGAATAATCTCTCGGTTGTACTAATTATAGTATAGAGGCTATGTATAGTATGGAGACTTGTTGTAATCCTTATAATCCCTAGAATTGTGTACATGCCACCATGGGGCTGTTCCCATGCATATAGCATGCAACCGAGGAGGACCCTAGGGGTATCCTCGTTCACCTATTCTTGTTTACATGGTATCAAGAGCCTAACACATCCACATGGATTAGATCGGTCCCATGGCGACCTCAACTAAATTCGCCGCTGCCGCTGCCGTCTTCTCCTTCGGCTTCCTTCCGCCGGTGACGGAGAAGTTGACCCGGGGCAACTACAGCATGTGGCTCGCCCACGTCACGACCACCCTTCAGGGTGCCCAACCCTGGGGGTTCACCAAGCCCACCTCCACGCCCCCTTCTGAGTTCCTGCCGGTGGATCCGGTTGATGCTGCTGCAGGGAAGAAATCTGCTCCTGTGGCTAACCCGGAGTATGACAAATGGTTTGCCAAGGACAATCAAGTCCGCAGCTACCTATTCTCGTCTCTCTCCAAGGATGCTTTTTCTCAGGTGGCAACCTCCACCACGGCGGCCGATCTCTGGGCCGCGATCCAGGCGCTGCAGGCCTCCCAGTCCCGCGCGCGGATCATGTCCACCCGGATGGCGCTGGCCACGGCGACAAAAGGCGCGTCCACTGTGGCAGAATACTTCACCAAGATGAAGGGGTTGGCCGACGAGATGGCGTCGGCCGGCAAGAAGCTAGAGGACGACGAGATCGTCTCCTACATCCTGATGGGCCTTGGCGAGGAGTATGATTTGGTTGTGACTGTTGTGTCCAATCGGGTCGATCCAATCTCGCTCCAAGAACTGCAGGCTCAATTGGTGAGCCATGCACAGCGCCGTGAGATCCGTGATGGGGGGTCTCAATCCTCCGTCAATCTCTCCGCCAAGGGAGGTCGTGGTGGCGGTTTCTACAACAACAACAACCGCGGCAACAACCGCGGTGGCGGCCGGGGTGGTTCTGGTCGCGGTGGTGGCAGGAACGCATCCGGCGGCCAGAACACATCCGGTGGCCGCGGCTATGGCGAGCGTGGCCGGAATTTTCTCTCAGGCGCTTTCTACCAGATTTGTGGTAAGGATGGGCATCTTGCCCATCGCTGCTTCAAGCGGTTTGATACATGTGTGTCTGGCCCGCCGCAGAAGAGTGCAAGCATGGCCACGGCATCCTATGGGGTCGACACCGATTGGTATGTCGACTCCGGTGCCACCGACCACGTAACCAGCGAGCTGGAGAAGCTCACAGTGCGCGACAAGTACGGCGGTCACGATCAAGTTCATTCCGCCAGCGGCACAGATATGAGGATTAATCACATTGGGTCTAGCACCTTGCATACTCCAGATAGCGATATCATTCTAAATCAAATTCTTCATGTACCTCGTGCCAACAAAAGCTTACTTTCTGTTCATCGCCTTGCATGTGACAATAACGCTTTCCTTGAATTTCATCCGGATAAATTTTTCATTAAGGAACAGGGTTCGAAGAGGACACTCCTCAGAGGCACATGTGAGGGAGGCCTCTACCCTCTGAAGCCAAGTTCATCCAAGTTGAATTCCACTAGCCAAGCTCTTGGGGTCACCAAGGCGTCTACCACCCTGTGGCATCACAGACTAGGTCATGCATCTACTCCTATAGTTCAGCAAGTCCTAAGTCGCCATAGGCTTCCTTTTGTCAAAGAGTCCAATAAGAACACTGTGTGTGATGCATGTCAAATGGGTAAGAGTCATCAGCTACCTTATCCACAGTCGACTAGTGTATCTACTAGTCCGTTAGAATTGATTTTCTCAGATATATGGGGTCCTGCACCCTCTTCTATTGGACGCAAATCCTATTATGTGAGTTTTATCGATGATTTCAGCAAATTCACTTGGGTGTATTTTTTGCGTCACAAGTCTGAGGTCTTTCAATGTTTTCGCGACTTTCAGCAACTTGTTGAACGCCAATTTGATAAAAAAAAATTTAGCCATGCAAACCGATTGGGGTGGTGAATACCAAACCCTGAATTCCTTCTTCAAGCGTGTTGGTATAGTACATCACGTTTCATGTCCACATTCTCATCAACAGAATAGATCGGCTGAGCGAAAATACCGTCACATTGTTGAGGTAGGTTTGTCGCTCTTAGCGCATGCATCAATGCCACTCAAATTTTGGGATGAAGCCTTCTCCACGGTCGTATTTCTTATCAATAGACTTCCATCAAAAGTGATAGACAATCAAACATCCTATGAGCGCCTTCAAAAACAATCACCTGACTACTCTTTTTTCCGCACTTTTGGCTGTGCTTGTTGGCCGAATTTGAGACCATACAACAACAGAAAATTATCCTTTCGATCCAAACAATGTGTCTTTCTTGGCTATAGTGATCTTCATAAAGGATTCAAATGCTTAGATCCCTCTGTTGGCCGAGTCTACATCTCACGCGATGTGGTCTTCGATGAGCAAGTGTATCCCTTCTCTCGCCTTCATCCAAACGCTGGGGCCCTGCTTCGGTCCGAGCTCTCCGTTCTTCCTGATGTTATTCTTAATCCTTCATCGCAATTTGGGGATGCAATTTTGCTTGACCACAACGTTGATACTCCTCTGTCTAACCGTGGTCCAAGTGCCACTAGTGCTGATGATAATGCAGGTAAAAACGACGCTCAACATGGTGGTCATTTGGAGGAGAACAGGCGCTATTTCATGCTCCCGCAACCGGACAACGCCGGCGCTGACTCCCATGATGATCTGCCTGCGGCGCCCAGCGTAACAGCATCTTCTGGCCCCGGATCGTCTTCGGGATCGGGGCCGGACTCCTCAGACGCACGCGCCGCACGCGCCTCGCGAATCGACGGCCCAGGAGCGGGATCCTCTGCGACTCCACTCGTGCTCTCTCCGCCTGCGGCCACACCGTCTTCACCACCGACGGATCCCAGTGCGGGGGGACAGCCTGACGACGCGGCTCCTGAGGGATCCTTCCCGGGACCTTCTCCGGGATCCCTTGTGGCCACAACGACAGCACCCACTCGCCCATCTACACGGCTCCAAGACGGTATTCGCAAACCAAAAATACACACTGATGGAGCCGTAAAGTGGGGTATGCTTGCAGCTCAATTAGGTGAAGAACCAACCTCTGTCGATGTTGCCATGCGTGATCATAAGTGGACAGAAGCCATGCATAATGAGCATACTGCATTAGTGCGCAACAAGACATGGCGCCTTGTCCCTCCTCCGAAAGGGAAAAACATCATCGATTGCAAATGGGTTTACAAAGTTAGGAAGAAAGCAGATGGCACCATTGACACATACATAGCACGATTGGTAGCTAAGGGCTACAAACAGAGGTATGGAATAGACTACGAGGACACCTTTAGTCCTGTTGTCAAAGCTGCCACCATACTACTTATTTTGTCTATTGACAGTCTCCACAGGTTGGTCACTAAGGCAACTAGATGTGCAAAATGCCTTTCTACATGGAGTGTTGGAAGAAGAGGTATACATGAAGCAACCCCCTCGCTATGTTGATTATGCTCATCCAAATTTTGTATGCAAGTTGGACAAGGCTCTATATGGTCTAAAGCAAGCACCTCGCGCATGGTATGCTCGTTTATGCCATAAACTTGTCACTCTTAGCTTTACACCCTCCAAAGCAGATACCTCTTTATTCTATTACAATAAAGGGACACATGAGATGTTTGTGTTGGTCTATGTTGATGATATTATTGTGGCAAGCTCATTACAGAAGGCCACCAATGCCTTACTAAAGGATCTAGAAAAGGAATTTGCATTGAAAGATCTTGGAGATCTACACTACTTTCTCGGAATCGAGGTAACAAGGAATGCAAATGGCCTAGTGTTGAGTCAAAAGAAATATGCTGAAGAAATTGTTAAGAGAGCAGGAATGCACTATAGCAAATCCGTGATTACTCCATTGTCCACCGGTGACAAGCTTAGTGCATATGAAGGGGATAATCTTGGACCAGATGATGCAACAAAATTTAGAAGTGTTGTTGGGGCGATGCAATATCTAACACTTACTCGTCCAGACATTTATTTTGCAGTAAATAAAGTATGTCAATTTCTTCATACCCCCACTACGCTTCACTGGACTGCAGTTAAGAGAATACTCAGACATATTAGTGGGACTTTGAAGCTCGGATTGCAAGTCAGGCGTTCCAACTCAATGATGATTAGTGCATTCTCTGACGCAGACTGGGCCGGGTGTGTTGATGATCGACGTTCCACTGGAGGTTTCGCTATATTCCTTGGTCCAAATCTGATCTCATGGTGTGCAAGAAAAAACCACAGTCTCATGTTCAGGCACTGAAGCCGAGTACAAATCTCTTGCCAATGCAACAGCAGAGTTAATGTGGGTACAGAAATTGTTAGCCGAATTGAGAATTGATCATCCTCCTGCAGCAAGGTTATGGTGTGACAATCTAGGGGCCACTTATCTCTCTGTCAACCCGGTGTTCCATGCAAGAACTAAATATATAGAGATCGATTTTCACTTTGTCAGAGAAAGAGTAGCTCAGAAGCTATTGGACATAAGGTTCATCAACACAGAACACCAACTTGCAGATGGGTTTACTAAACCTTTATCAGAGGCAAAGTTACTTCAATTTTGAACCAATCTAAATCTTGTGGCCGGTTAAGATTGAGGAGGGGTGTTAAGAATAGAATGTAATCTCTCGGTTGTACTAATTATAGTATAGAGGCTATGTATAGTAGGGAGGCTTGTTGTAATCCTTGTAATCTCTAGGATTGTGTACATGCCACCATCGGGACTATTCCCATGCATATAACATGCAACTGAGGAGGACCCTAGGGGTATCCTCGTTCACCTATTCTCGTTTACAAGTGTTACCGTACAGTCACCGACCATGACACTACTCTCTCGTTCATTCCAAGACACTTCCTCTCTTCTATTTCCTGTCATATTAACAAATTTGATCCTCCTGATATTGTTACGAAACTCTCGTTGAGATTGGTCTTAATCACCTCGAGTGTGATGTAGTAGTATATTAGACGATTAGGAGCAGTTCCCGAGGGGGAGCAGGGCGCCTGTTCTTCATCCAGCTGTGAATGAGCGAGATCCCATTGTTTCCCCACTTTTTGGTGCCAAACGATGATGGCATGCACGCATCCTCACACGACATGCCCGCTGCACGAACAGAGCACACCCCTGCTCATGAGCCTAGGGCTATGCACCTTTCATCGCGAGAGCCAAGACCTCCCCTCCTCTTTTCGCTTTCCGGACGCCAGGGCCGAGGCGCATGATTTTTTGTCTTGTCGACGAGTCTTGCCATCCTCGCCTTTCTTTCACTCGTGCTGCCGTACTGGTTGCGGCTTAAGTGAGCGATCAGTCCACAAGCGCAGTCGCCAATGCTTCTCGACCCTCTCGTACGTACATCGCGCCACTAATGCCAGTACCGATACAGAACAAAACATCCGAGAAATCTCACTCGTCCAAAATGGCAAAATGCACTGTGCAATCGTGCTGCTACTTGGACCAGGAGTAGCAGGCAAGGCATGTGTCACGAGCATTCACGCACATCTCACTGCAACTGCTGCATCGCGATCATCATATCGGGCCGGGAATCACGCGGCCAGCACACGCTGCACGCCTGCAACCGCAGCAGCGCTCACCCTGTTGAGTGTGCTAGAGCTCGAGGTAGCAGCCGAGCCTGACGCAAGCACCAGGTGAGCCAGCCAACGGATACCTGGCAGCTCCTTGCGGCACTAGGCCAAAAGCCAAAGCAAGCTGCTCTTCCGATCCGATCGCTCGTCGCTGTATGTTTGCGCGTTTTTCAAATTTGAAACCGTGCGCAGCTCGGCCCGTGTACCGGCAGCGGTTGGACGGCGCACGTACCGACTTGACGACAGCGACGAGGCGTGGCGCGTACGTTTGCGGTGGTGGCCGGGCCGGCCATGCTGCGCCGCGAGGTGATTGCTCAGGCCATGGGAGCGCAACGCCATGATTGCGCCTGTCCCCACCCGCTCGTGTCACATCGATCGGCGTCGCGAGCTTACTGGCTTGGAGCTTGCCCGCTGAGCGGAGGAGAGGGCCTGAATCGAAGGGGATCAGCTCGCCAGCTGTGCCCGTGCCATTGCATCGATTTGAATTGCTTGGATCGTCGTATCGATTTGAAGGCCGGGAACGTGAGGGTCTCCGTGCTCGCTGGCTCCTCCAACGGACCCGGCGTGCCTGGTTCCGCCCGAACTAGTCGCGCACCCAGCAGGACACCCGTGCGGCAATGAGCGTATAAGATCTCGATATTTTATCAAAAAAAAAAAGAAAAGTGGAGCACGTTTACACCTACGGTCGTGTCAGCCTGTCAGGCGAGGTGCCGCACGCATGGCGGGACTGCAGTGCGCACGCGAGGATGGCTAGACACAGACGCGGTCACGCGGATGCAGCCAGGCATCGACAGCTTCCCTCTCCCTCCCTCCTCTGTTGGTGGTGACTACTGGGCTGGAGCCTGGAGGATATGATTGCTCCGGCCCGGCCCGTGCCTTCCGGGGAGGGGAACGCAGCCGTGGCGTTGGCGCGCGCGTCTCATGATTTTTTGCCTGCGGGCGCCTCGCGTCACGTCGCGTCGTGCTCCGGCAGCTTCGACTCGCGGCCACGGCTCGCTCGTGCTGTCTTCACCAGCTGGTTCGGTAGCATCGCATTGCCTGCAGACTTGCTTGTCCTGATTTGAATCCGTACAAGATTTGCTTGGATCGTCTAGGCAGAGATATGGATGAATGATACGGAGAGGCACCCTGCCTCCCTGCGCTGTCCTCCGCCAGCAGTGGGTGTGTAGAGCCCGCTCGCTGGTGCACTGGGGCTCAAGGCTGTGTAGTGCGTGCATCCCAGTTTCTTATTTGGGCTGAAAGAAGGCCGGCGGCCATTAATTTTTGTTGGTGGATTGGTGGCCTGGCGCTAGTCATCGCAGCCCAAGCTGACAGTGCCCGTTCTCTCTGCGTCTCTCGCCAGAGCGCCGTCCAGCGCCCGCACGCGGGCCATTCGCCTTGATCCCGTCTTGTGTTCCTTCTTGGGGTGGGGCCTCGAAGGTGCCATCTCTTCCATGGCTCGTGAGACACTGGAGGTGTACCGTAGGTCTGTAGGACCGGCAGCTGGTGATGGCAGGCATGGCAGCCTGCACTCTGCAGACATGGCCAGCTTACGCCCGATGCTGAGTTGGGAGTTGAGACGATTCTTGCGGTCTGCAGCACAAATTGTTACCGACAAATCGGTGTAGTTCAGTTGCATCCTGACAAATCGGTGTCTTGGCTCCAATGAATCGCTGAGCATGTATTACATTCTCAAGTTCTGAATCATCGCGGCCATGGAAACACAATTCAGTTGCCCCGGTTCTCAGATTAAACGGCTGTATCATCACTTCATTCAGTTGCATCCTGACGGAGTCGGAGCCGTGAAAACACAACTCTGTTGCCTCAACTGAGATTGCTGTATTATATATAGTTCAGTTGCATCCTGACGATCAAGCACCTTTGGCATCATTCATGTCACTAGCTGCTAGCTGCTCTTAAATATACTGGATCCTGACTACATTTACAATTTTACACCATGACAAGTTCGAACCCCGTATCATGCTTACAAAAGGCCAGGTGACACTAATTCATCAGCGGTCTAGTAGGAGGCCCCTGCTGCTGCAGTGAACTTCTGTTATTAGTTTGTAGAACTATTCCCAAATTTCTTTTCTTGGACTCTTTTAAACGATGCCGCTTGCGGGCATCAGGGCCTGAACCGACAGAACAAATTTGCAGGGCACTCATGCAGGCAAGCAAATTCGATGGCTTACACACACCCCGTGCAGACGTAGCAGTGGCTCCAGGCATCAGAGGACGCCATCAGCCACGAGTGGGGTGGGGGGTGGGGGGCGGGGGGGGGGGGGGGGGGGGGGGGGGGGGGGGCAAATCAAACCCAACTCAGCTCAGACCCCGTCTCTTCTTCCTCCCATGTCCATGCTCCCTTCCTTCTTGGAGCTCAACCATCCAGCATCTGAAATTAGACTCCTGCTGATTTTCTTTGAAACGTACTACTGCTGAATTACTACCTCCGTCCCAAAATATATATAAGCATTTCTGGGTTTGTCCAAAGTTAAATTTGTTCAACTTTAAAAATCAATATTCTTATGAATAAATTATTTTAAATATGGACACTTATATATTATGATAATTGCTTTCGTAACGAATCTAGTAATATTATTTTTATCTTACAGATCTTTACAAGTTATTTACTATTTGTAGTCAAAATTGAACAGATTTGACTTTAACCAAATCTAGAAATGCTTATATAATGTGACAGAGGGAGTAGACATTTAGGCCCGCGACTAGTTTAATTGCCTCGTGATTCCAACCAGTGAGGATGGTAGAGCATGTATACCTCGATTTTGAACTTTTCAAACACTAAAATCATACACAGGATTGAGAAACTGGATTCACCTCACAACTAGTCACAACCTGGACGACACTCGCTCTTTCAGAGTTTCAGTAACGCGAAATTACAAGAAGATTGAAAGACCACTAGATTCCTCTCTTCTCATCTCAGTTCCCAGCGTTCCCTGTTGATGCGATCGCCTCAGCAGCTCAGCAGATCGACCTTGAACCCAGAAGGCTCTTCTTGTCCCCTTCCTCCAGCCCGGCCATGTTCATCGTACAGGGCTTGTTCATCGTATCCGGCAGGTAGAAGACTAACAGCCCGCCGACAGATATCATCCACCCGAGCACCACCACCAGCGGCGCGACGTTGGCCCCCACCTGCGCCGCCTGCGGCGCGCACCCCACGCCGCATTCGGCGCCATCGTCGGGAACCAGAGGACTGGCTTGCTGCGGGAGTCAGATGGGTGGGAGAGCTGGTCCGTGCTGCAAGGGGTAGTCGAGTGGGCGGGAAGTGGTGTCTCCTGCCCGGCCGGGACTACGGCGGCGGCGGGTGGACCGGAGGAGGAGCCGGGAGGCAGCCGGAGGAAGCCAAGGACCCGGCCGTTCAAAAACAGGGATGTATTTACAAATATTCGGATCGCGGTTAGTAATCGCGATCCGAATTAGGGGGTATTATAAAAATAGTACACCCTAATATTTTCGTATAACCCCTATCTCGGATCGCGATTAGGTATGTGCAAATAGTCGGGGTTATTTTGCAAAGATTTTTCCCCAGCTAAGTCACGCTGCCGCGGCGGCTCCCTCCGTCCCCGTGAGGGCCTGCGACGATGAGCAAGCATGTTGGCCTCCTGCTCCGCGGGGTGGCCCACGGCGGTGGAGAAGGCCGTCGTGGGATGGAGCGGCTCGCGTGATGTCGGGGTGTTCGCCAGGGTTGATGCCGCGCGCCATGGATGCACATGTGACGATGGTGGAGGGTGACGAGTGTAGCCATGGACGCACAGCTTCCTCTTGGTGGTGGCCGGCGATGATGTGCGGAGACCGGTGAGATGATTGCTCCGGGGCGGCTGGGAGCACGGCCATTCGAGCACGAAGCCGTGATTTCGCCTGGACACCTCGCGTCGTGCGCCATTAACTCAGATGCGGCAATGGCATGAATTGCTGCTTGGCTGCTTGCCCATGGCCATGGGCCATGGCTCTCGATTGGAGAAGAGGACGTGGAGGGGGTCAGCCTGCATCGATTTGAAGTCCTGACTCCTGAGAGACATTTGCTTTGCGCTGTGCGTAGATTTGAATCCTTGAGAGATTTTTCATGGATGGTGATAACTGAAACGAACGCGATACTTGCAGGCAAGCAGATTCCCTTGCTCTCGATTAGAGCCAGGGAGTATGATCAGAGCAGGTGCAGTGGCGGCGGCTTCAGAGCCTCAGAGGAAGCCATCAGCCACCATGAGCCGTGAAATCAAACCGAACTCCTCTCAATTGCTTTTTCCTTCCTCCAACTGCCCATGCTCCCCTTCCTGCTTGTGCTTGGACCTGTACCCATCCAGTATCTGGAAATGATTTATCATCTCCCGCGGGTAGAAGCGCACCAGCATGCCAGCGATGACCAACGCGCCGAACACCGCGAATGGCACCCTCTCGGCGTAGTACTTTGCGTGTTTGGCTCCAAGGAATTAGGAATGGCTGAGCATGTACTACATACGATCCCAAATTCTGAATCGTCAGAGCCATGAAGACAAAACTCAGTTGCCCGGGTTCTCAGCTTATTAGACGGCTGTAGTGTGTATCATCAGTTCATTCAGTTGTAGCATCAGATCGTTTGCATTACTGGCTGGTGGCTGCTCCAAAATATAAGATTTTCTGACAACATCACACCTTGACAAGTTAGAACCCCATATATTTCTGAAGAGAGGTTTTAGCACTTGGCTGTCCTCTGATTTCCTGCAACATTTCTTCAGTAACCTAGGGGGAGGCCCTGCTGTTGCAGTGAACTTGCCTTATTAGTTTGTGGAATTATTTCCAGATTTCTTTCCTGTGGATTCTTTTGAACGATGCTTGTTGAGCCAGCATATAAATGAGCTGCTTTCACGCTTTTTGAATGATGTTTGCCCATTGATATAAGGATTCTAGGGTTAAAATTTGCCCATAAATATACAATACCCTTGGTATATTTGGAGGCCTCACATTGGCTCATTGGGTAACCCCCCGTCAAATCCCATTAATCACGCAAATCTCATTAATCTTGGGTAATCTGCCATTTAATCCATGAATGGCGCCAATCAGAACTTGTTCTACAAGATCCTAGAATCTTTTTATCTTTATGGACGTATACAGAGCATTCCAAGGATGCTTAATTCTCCACAGCTAATGAGTTTCTCTTCACAGCACCAAATGTCCCCACTAGAATTACTGATCCAGCAAGACAAATTGCCATGCGTCAACGGTTAGTCACCACCGTCAAACTAACAAAATTCTCCTGAGTTGTGGCCTTGTGGGGCGCTAGAGACCTGATATTACAAACACCTTTGCAAGTTGTTAAACTCTAGTTTGTTCAATTTTCTGAGAATAACAAACAGAAAGGAAAACTATGGATCTGTTCCTGGCTTTCCATGGCTCCATGGAATTTGCAATGGCACCAACTCGATGAACTTTCTCTACAACTCTCTTGTGTCTCACTTTTTCCCCTCCTTTCTTTCCCCTTCCCCTCTCTTTCTTCATGTACTGGATGGAGTTTCGCTGGTATTAAAGTGGTCCTATTGTACTTGCTGGTATTGATAACAGGGAGGAGGAGCCAGCTTCCCAGCGGAGGGTGGGGGCCTCTCCCCTTCCCGGTCTGGTCTCTGCGTGGAGGGAACGCAGGCGGTCAAGGCGGAGGACGGCGGAAACCCACGCGTCCACGCCTTCTCTGCTGCCCGCTCTGTCGCATTCGCAACAGAAATGGAAGCCCGCCTCGCTTTTTCGCAACTGCCCCACGATGCGGACAAACCCGAGCCTGCCACTGCCGCAGGCCATCTCTGTTGCCATGGCAGCCTGCATCGCCGGCCTCATCCCTGCTTGCCTTTCTCAGCAGTCAGCAGCCTTTCCCATCCCAGCTCCACCCCTCTTCCTCCCCCATCCTCTTCAACACTTTTTCATCTCGCCATGGAACTGAAGTTTCAGGACTGATCTACTTTCTCCACATCTCTCGTGGACGGAAATTTCACAGGAATTCTCACCTCATTATCTGTACTATCTATTATTTCCTACAAACTACACAAGCAACAGTAACGCGGAAAACTTTGATCGCAGCAAGATTTACCACATCACACAGCTAATGCATCAACGAAGGGTTGATGCGAAGGAACGAACGAACGATCCAACCAACCGAGCAACAAAAAGAAGAAAGGAATCAACAACATAGGCATTCAGGCACATAATCTGAGTTCGATAAATTACTCCATTCCATTCCACTGATAGATAATATAGATAGATCGGGCAGTGCCATCGACGATCATGGCTGCCTACCACTCGACGCAAACAGAAACATTACTACTACTCCCAAGACAGATCCATATCACCACTTCTCCATGGTGGCTACTTTTAGAACGACACTAACGACGACGAGAACGAAACACTACTACTACTACTGACAGATAGATGGTGGCTATGGCTTCATGCATGAGCCAGGAGGTGGGACTCGGACCGGATCCGACGAGGAGGCGGCGCCGCGCCTAGCGCCTGTTGGGGCACTCGCGGGAGATGTGGCCCTCCCCACCGCAGTTGTAGCACCCGCCGCCGCCGCCGCCGCCGCCGCCATTCTGGGAGCAGTCCCTGGCCATGTGGCCCTCCTCGCCACACTTGAAGCAGCCGCGGCCGCCTCCGCCGCCACCGTAGCCGCCGCCGCCGTTCTGGGAGCAGTCGCGAGCCATGTGCCCCTCCTCGCCGCACTTGAAGCAGCCGCGGCCGCCTCCACCGCCGCCGTAGCCGCGGTCCCCGCCTCCGCCATAACCGCCTCCTCCCCCGTAGCCACGGTTGCCGCCACCACCGTAGCCGCCGCCCCCGCCGTAGCCGCGGTCGCCGCCGCCGCGCCCGCCGTAGCCCCCGTCGGGACGCTCCCCGCCGGCGAGCGCCCCTCCGCCGGGCGCGGAGACGTCGAGGGCCTTGGCGCGGCCATCGTTGTCGGCGCCGACCGTGAACTCGACGGTGTCGCCGTCCTTGACGTTCGGGTAGCCGTCGGCCTTGATGGAGGACTGGTGGACGAAGAGGTCTTGGCCGCCGCCGTCGGGGGTGATGAAGCCGAACCCCTTGGTCCCGCTGAACCACTTCACCGTCCCGGTCACCCGATCCGCCGCCATCTCAACCCCTCCCCAGCCGGACCCGAGGCCCTCGCTCGCAAACCCTAGAAAACCCTAGATGGACTGGTGAGGAGGTGGAGGAGGTGCGGCAACGATGCGAGGAGGAGGGCGACCGGGCGGCCCTTTTAGAGGCGAATCCGAGGGGGCCGGGCCGGCGGGCTGGGTGCGAAATGGGACCGGGAGGGTGGTGTGTGAAGCTCGCTGACATGTGGGACGTGGCTCCGGTGGGTCCTCGTGTCAGTTAGAGAGTAGGAGGGTCTTGCCTTTCCAGCCTACCGTGCATCTCCCGCTTCCATCGGTGGGCCGGGTGCGGAATGGAAGCGGAAGGGTTTGTGAAGCTCGCTGACACGTGGGCTACGATCCTGTCGGGACCCGTGTGTCAGTAGGAGAAAAGGGTGGTTTCGCCTTCGTATCCGGCCATGCATCCGATCCCCACCGACTCCCACATCTCCAGCAATCAATGAGGGCTTTCCGTTTCTACGGCAGCTGAGGCGTCGCCGAGCTGTAAAATATCTTGCGGCCGCCGTGGAATCGCAAGATTGGAAGGGGACGCTGGTTTTTGCTGTGAATAGTAATAGTTTTTGCTGTGCAGAAAAGAAAAAAAAAATACTACGGAGCCAAATAAAAAAAGAAAGAGAAATGCTGTTATGCTCCAAATCAAATTTGATGCCGCTGCAGACGTTTCCATCTCATGCATGGCAGGTTGCCGTGTACAGAGAAGTGATGTGTGCAATTCGAAGATGAAACATGAAAACAGACGGTGAGACCCTCGGTCAAAGGCCGGTCAATCCTGTCCTGCGGACGCGCTAGAGGTTGTACAAGATAGAGCTGTGTCCATCTGACCCGGTGAACAGGCACGCCCCGGCACCAGGTTGGTCGTGCCCGTGCCCGTGATTCCCCTCTGCTGCAAGCCTGCAAATAGAGCTGAGCTCGCGTGCAGCAGGGTACACGCTGCTCGGCTGCTCCTTTGGCAGAGATCACGGAAGAGAAGCTGCCACGGGCAAACACGCGCCTCCTGCAGTGGACGCCCACTACAAGCACTTGACAACTTCGATTTGGATTCCGAGGATAATTTGCTCGGTTTGAAGGCCAAGATTTGCCGGAGATAATGTGAATAATACGAGCATACTGCCTTTCTAATGTTTTGGAGCCGGCTACCTCTTGCACTACATTCTACACTACTCTCCTTTCTCGATTGACTCCGAGCCTAAGCTCACTCCAGCCCTGATGAGTGATGACAAAGTAGACAAACACACAAAGACCACTGTTCTTTGTTTTTTTTTTACCACCAAAGACCACTTTTTTTTTTTGGCTGCACCAAAGACCACTGTTGACTCGCTGTGCCATGCACTTCCAATCACAACAGACTAAGTGACTAACAGGAAGCGGAAGGCCTCTTTTCCTGGGAACAGGTTTGCTGTGCAATGCAGCAGCAGGCTGGTTGCGTTGTAACGGGCTGAGAAAAGGCCGGCCTTGAGGCCCATTACCAATTCTTTATGCTCGGTTGCGGATTAGGCCGTGCAGAAAGTTGCATGGGGTTTTGTTGTTGGGCAGAGTAAAAGAAGAATTTGCCCATCCTGTCTGCAAATCCAACCCGTTGCAACTCTACCACGACGGTACAAGTGACATCACTGACATGTTCCTTCTCGGCAATCCCAATCGTCACCTGCGCTTCGTCCTCCCTGTGACCCTGAACCCTCCACTCCAGCATCTGAGAGCTCTTCCTCGAATCCATCAGGGAGTCCTCTGCCCGTCCACTCCAAACAAATCATGGTCTGAACTAAACCTTGCATTGCTTTTATTTGATCTCCACGTGCTGGCAACCTGTGAGGATTACTGCGCACTTGCCACTCGTTTCAGCCCAGCTCCCCGCTTCCTTGCCGAAAGCAACACGTGCATGTACTACCTCGATGCTGATCTCTCCAAGGATGTGAACATAACTAAAGATCAGTCACATGATCAGAAAACTGGGCCGTGGAGATGTACATTCTGACCAATGCAGCTTCGCGTAACTCACCTCTGACCTCACGACGTGGGTCCGACAACTTTCACTCTTTCAGTAACACGAGATTACAAAAAGAAGATCGAAAGACCATTTCTAGCTTCCAATGCAAACGACCGTCGCTGATCTGATCGCCTCCGCTCACTCGCACTCACCCCAGAAGGGTCGTCTTCTCCCCTTCCTCCAGCCCGGCCATGGTGTCGTACAGGGGCTTGTTCATCGTCTCCGGCAGGTAGAAGACCAGCAGCCCGCCGACGATGCCCGAAGCGCCGAACACCGCGAACGGCACCCTCTCGCCGAGCACCACCACCAGCGGCGCCACGATGGCGCCCATCTGCGCCGCCTGTGCCGAGCACCCCAGCGCCGCGTTCCGCACCACCGTCGGGAACAGCTCCGCCGTGTAGATGAACAGCAGGTTGTACGTCGCCGCGATGCCGAAGATGCCCACCACGCCGCACGCCATCCGCACCACCCTACAAGAAGTCCAAGTTCATTATTAATTAATTTGCAACAGCTGCCCGTTGGTGGCGTGGCAAATTGGCAAGGGTTGGCCTTGCCCCGATGATCCTGGAAGGAAGGCAAAATTACCTCATGATTCCTTCGCCGGCGATGAGACTCCCGGCAGTGCAGAAGACGCCGCTAAGCAGCATGGTGCCGATGGCGAGCGGCTTCCGCCCGAAATGGTCGACGAGCAGCGCGGTGAGCAGGTAGGCGGGCATCTCGGCGAGCGAGTTGGCGACGACGCTGACGTAGAGGTTGGTCTTGAGGTTGACCACGTTGAGGCTGAGGCCGTAGTACACCACCGAGGCGAGGAGGTTGATGAGCACCGAGAGCACGAGGCGGACCCGCGTGGTCCGCGACAGGAACACGTCGACGATGGAGCCCGACGAGGACGAGTCCGCGGAGCCGTCGACGCTCTTCCCTTCCTCGTCCTCGTCGTCGAGCTTGAGCGCAACGTCTTCGGGGATGGTCCTGCCGTTCGCGGCCGCGATGGCGCTGACGACGCGCATGGCGTCGTCGGCCCGGCGGCGCACGAGGTACCACCGCGGGGACTCGGAGACGAAGGGCACGACGGCGGCGACGAACGCGAGCGACGGGAGCGAGGTGACGACGTAGAGCGTGCGCCAGGAGCGCGGGAAGAGCGCGGCGACGCCCGCGAGGGCCGCGATGCCGCCGGAGAAGAAGTAGAAGGTGGACATCCCCGCGGCGCCGCGGCGGGAGGGCCCGATGGGCTCGGTGGCGAGGACGAATGCGAGGACGCCGACGCTGCCGGTGCTGAAGCCGGTAAGGAGGCGCAGCGCGGCGTAGGCCCAGTAGTTGGGCGCCAGCGCGGTGAGGAGGCCGAAGGAGGCGTTGAGGACGCAGACCACCTGCAGCGAGCCCTTCCGGCCCAGGAACGAGTCCGAGAGGTGCCCGAACACGCCGGCGCCTGCAGCAGCAGCAGCAGCAGCACAGCAGAGTCAGCAGCAGAGAAGATAACATGTACGGTTGGGCCTGCTCTAGCTCAAAAAGTAGCCCAAAATCAATCCAGGCCCGCGGGCCACATGAAGGGCCCGATGGCCGACTGTTTTTTTTTTGGGGGTCAGCTCTCGTTTTGAGCCTTTGTCAGTTTTGACTTTTGATGAGGAGAGGAAGGAGATGATGATGTGCCAGTCGCCGGATGCAAACGAGAGGCAAAGCGATTTGATTGGTGACCTTCCTCCCCCGTCAGAGCCGAGGTGGCACTTGGCACGGCCGGGACGGCCACGTAGCCGAGCTACGCTAGGCAACCTGCTCCACGCGTGCGCGCACGTGTCTCGCCTCGCGGACCAATCAGTGGCAGAACCGGGCAGACGATAAGCATGGAGGATTGGTGGCCTTTGCCATCTCCGCATCTGCCCTCTGAAATCTGAACGCGTATCCATTCCGAAATGATTTTATTCTGATACCTTCCTCCCCCGGACCAATCGGTACTGTTTTGAAGAAAAAAAATAAGTAATGCGTACCCCCAGCTCCCCGCCGTGTGGAACTGTAGGTGTGCAGTGTACAGGAGGGATCGATATTTGTGCGTCTGAGCGACAAGTTTTTTTTTTTCGCGAAAAATCTGAGCGACAAGTTGCTCACTTAAAGTGGTAAGATTAGCGAAGAAGATGTTCAGTGAGCCTAACATGATGGGCACATCCATCACATCGCTGCTATCTTGCGGGCCCGATTGATCCGATCTGAGTGCGCATCCGTCCACTGTCCGGATCCGACCACCAGTCCACAGCCACAGGTAGTGGATGCCGCATTGCAGCGGGATGCTAGGATCAGGCGGAAAGATTCCTCGGTATATCTCGTCCCAGGCTGCCGGCAGCCGCGGTGACGATGGTAGAAGAGGGTAAATCACGTCGCTGAACGGGTCATGCGCGTGCGGCTGGTCTAGACATGCTTTGGACTTACTTTGGAGGTTGATGGAGACACGGGCATGAGCCGAAAAAGAAAAAATTTTACTAGATCGCCGATCACTGCTGATTGCCGATTGAATTAGTTGTCGCCAGTAAATTATGTGATAGGCGGCGGCATCACGGCATCGCGGGGGCTACGCGACGAGAGAACACGACGCAAAGCGTAGGAGTACAAGTCAAACAGCGGCTGCACTTTAGTCCCAGCTTGCGGCTAGTGATGCTGTCACTCCG
Source organism: Panicum miliaceum (assembly GCA_032594955.1). Lineage (NCBI taxonomy): Eukaryota > Viridiplantae > Streptophyta > Magnoliopsida > Poales > Poaceae > Panicum > Panicum miliaceum. The sequence goes on from CM064069.1 coordinate 3,078,685, forward strand.
CCGGCACACGCATACGGCGGCGGCGGCGGCGGCGGCGGCGTTCAACTCTCGTCGTGACGCCGTCCACCAGGAACGCCGTGCATCCACCCACCACGCATCGACGGACAGGCCGGCCGGCATTCGTGTGGACGTGGCCGTCGAAAGGGGAAACTGGAAAGCACGCACCCGGGAGCATCATCGCCGCGGATTGGGCTCCCCTTCCTCCCGCGCCCGGGCGGAAACAGCCAAGCAAGCGGGGGCCGCGGGATGCCGGCCAAAAGCGCGCCACGAGATCGCGCTCGGCTGCGGCTGCTGCTCGCCTACCGGCTAATTCTAGCGTCTCCGACGAATACGACGGGACTGAATAGTTAGTTAATCCCGCTGGAACGGCGGCGCCCGCGCACCTCTAATTTCGTCCTCCGGCCAGCTCTCGATCCGATAATGCCAGGAGACAGGACCTGCCGGAACCCTTAATTCTACGCCCAATTGCCCAAAATTACTCGGTCATGATCGAACGCGCACAACGATTGAAGATGCGCGGTGGGAAATAGAAGTATACAATGGAGCAAGTGTGCTGACCGATCATGCAGCCGGCGAAGAAGACGGCCTGGGCGAGCCCGACCTTGTAGCGCTCGCCGCAGACGAGCCCCCACTCGGCGACGGTCGACGACGCGGCGCCGTCGGCCCACTCCCACCCGGCCGCCGCGCCCGCGCACCGGTCGCCGCAGACGCCGCCCGCCGCGGCGCAGACCATGGCGGGCTCCCGGTCCGCGAAGATGATCACCATGGTGTGCAGCGCCTCCAGCGCCCACGCCGCCGACACCAGCGCGAAGTGCCGCAGCTGCCACCGCCCGAACTCCCCCGCGTGCGCCGACAGCGCCTCGTCGATGCCCATGCGCCGGCCCTTATTCTTCGTCGCGGTCGCGCCGCCGCCATCGCCGCCGGCCGGGGCGAGGAGGAGGGGCTCCGTGGACATGGCTGGCTGGCTGCGCGACGTCGCTGTTGTGGCTTGGGGGCGCCTGCGGCGCGGGGCGTGCGTTCCGGACGCCGGGCGAGCCGCGGGGCGTTATTTGTAGCCAGCCGCCGGCGGAAGCGGGGCCGAAGCCAAGCATGGTACGACCGCGCCCCGGGGGCGTCTGGTGACGGCGTGCCGTGTTTGTTTTGGAAGCTATTCACGGCGTCCGTCCTCGCCGGCGTCCTGGTAATCGACAGTTGTGATGGATGCGACCACGGACCACCAATTCACCCTCTACTGGGAAAAAAACAATGGAAATCCATCCTTGCAGACCGGTGCGTCGTATCTGGACGCTCGCGCGTGGTTCAGTTCGCGGATTGTTCTAGCCTGTGCATGCCGTGCCCTCTGCAGTGACTCTCGACGAGACGGCTTGCTTTCGAACGTGTCGAGAATTCCAGTTACCAGTTACCAACTACCAGTTACCCGAACGCTATCGATTCCGAAAGAGCGCAACGACGACTGGAACTAGAGGATGGCGGATCGAGAAGGATTTTCGAGGCCTGGAAAGTTGGATTTGGTTTGCTGCATTTTGCGTACCCGCAATTGGGTGTACATCATAACTCTCACAATGTACTGTCACAATTCAGAGCTCATGCAGGAGCCGAATCATGCAGGAGCCGAAGCCCTGCAAGGCAACCACACGGCCAGTCATCCACCCTGCATGTGTGTGGGTGTGTGTACCCCGTAGACCGTACCCTAGGTGTGCAGGGCGTGTATCCATGTTACTGGCTTGTTGGCTACGAGGTACTCGACGTCGGGCCGGGCCAGGTATCTCCTCGTTCATCAGCACACGTCCGCCGTCTCCTCGCGGCGACCCGCTGCCGCGGGGCACCACGGCGGCCGCCGACGAGGTCAGGCTCACGCGCTTCACCGTCCCCGCCTTGGCGCACGACCTCAGCACGTTCAGGGTCCCTCGGATTTGGTGTTTGTCTGTGCTGAGTGCTGCAGGACCTGATGTTGTTGGTGCGACGTCTAGTAGTATGGTTTTTCAGACAGTTTTCCAAATATAAACTAGGCCAATTTTATTTTAATAATACTATGACAGATCTCTTATCGTAGTTTCAAAAAATAGCGTGATCCTTAGTAGAAAAAAATAATATGTATATTATCTTACTATTATTAACCGGGGCCTTTTGGATCCTTCATGTTAGTCCTCATGAGATGCTTAGATAAAATTTAAATCTTAAAATTCTGAACAACAAAACCATAATCATCAATTTATCAATTCGCAAGACTTTAATCATTAATGATGATAATAAGCTTTTTTTAATTGCCAAATACACACATCTGCCATTCTAATAAAGTAGTCCATCCGTCCTAACAAAATAGCTTTTTTTTATGTGAGGCAGGAGTAGTCAAAGTAACCCCTAAGCATCTCTAAGAGATTTTTTTGATAAGGAAAATTTTATTAATTCAAATCTTTTACATCGAGTCGATACAAAATACTTGAACATTTCCGACCTCTGCATTACAAGAATGCACACAACCTATAAAGAAAATGATAGAAAAAATGAATCGAGACGCTAATGACTGTCAATCCGTAGACTACACCGCCACCCATGTGCCTGGGTAAAAAATTCCCTGACCACCTGAGCCAACTGTTGCGACGCCACTGCAACCAAATCCTGTAAATCTGGTTTTTTAATATAATCCATGAACGGAGCCAATGGATAACTGAAAAGATAACTTGCAAAGGGGAACGGTTAAGTTTTCTTTCAAAAATAAAATCATTCCTGCAAAGCCATAACGACCAGCAAGTAGTAGCCGCTCCTAGCAGGACTAGCGGTTTCATTTTTTTTCTTATACCCCATAGCCAGTTACCAAACATATATGATGTACTACGAGGTTACAGAAGATCTGAAACCGCATATGTGATAGACCATACTGCACGTGCAAAAGGGCAATCGAAAACAATGTTGAATTGTCTCGTCACTGGAGCAAAAGCAACACTTCTTGTCACCTTTCCAGTTGCGCTTAGGTAGATTATCTTTTGTCAACACCACACCCCTTCGTAAATACCAAAGAAAAAATTTTAACTTTTAGGGGAGCTTTTAGTTTTCATAGGCGTTTATTCAAGTTGGGAACATCAGCATGAATCATGGCAAAATAATGAGATTTCACGGAGAACTGCCCTAAAGGGTGGAGATTACATTAAAATTCATCTTGTTCTTGGCTCAACATTATGTTAGCGATATGCGGAACTAAATCATTCCATGCTGCTAACTTATTGCCAATGAGATCTTTGCGTCATGAGATATTGGTATAAGGGGGTGCTAAAAATTTCTGCAACCGTAATTTATTTATGGCAAGGAATGTTATACAGACAAGTATACTGCTCACGCAGTGTTGCATTACCCAGCCACTTGCCTTCCCAGAACCTAATTTGTGACCCATCTTTAACTATGAAAGTCCCAAAACAGAAGAATTCTCGTTTCACCTTCGTCAGACTAACCCAAAAGTGAGAGTCCCCACTTTTTCATTAAACTTGCCACAAAGGTTTAGTGTTCATATATTTATTGCGCGATATCTGCTGCCATGTTCCATCTGTTGTGAGCAATCTAAAGAGCCATTATTGAGCAAACCAGTATTTTTATATCAACATCATGAATTTCTAATCCCCCTTGATTTTTAGGTTGGCACAAGATACTCCATTTAGCAAGTCGGTACTTTCTTTTATGACTGTCACTTTGCCAAAAAAATCTTGATCGATAATAATCCAATTTTTTAAGTACACCTCTTGGGATTGAAAAAAGGACATCATATACATGGGCAAGCTACTAAGAACTAAGTTAATCAGTGTCAGCCACCCACCCATAGATAAATGTTTGCCTTTCCAACTACTCAGACGTTTTTCAAATCGCTCTTCAACTTGTTTCCAGTCGGCATTTGATAATTTCCTAAAATGAATAGGAATCCCTAAATACTTGAGAGAAAAATTATCCTGGCTACATCTAAAGAGTTCTGTATAATGAGCGATTGATTCTTGTGCCTCATCAAAACAAAATATTTCACTCTTATAAAAATTAATCTTAAGACCTGAGAGTTGCTCAAATGCACAAAGTAATAACTTCATGTTACAAGATTTCTCCAAGAGATTAGCCAAATCATTTTGTAAAGATAAATTTAGCTATTATTAAACAAAAAATGTCTCCAACAGACTCTGTAAATGTCTCTCAAAATTTAGTGGCTCTTCATCCCACCTCATTCGCTCTCTATTTCTAGATAGCCTACCTCACTAGTCATCTATACAGAGTCTGTTGGAGTACACTATTATTTGTTTGTCAAATCTATTTTTGAGAGTAGCTAAATCAGTAAATTTGGCTAGTCTTTTTGGCTAATCTCTTGGAGATGCTCCAATCTATATCTAAATAATTCATTTATAAAATTATCTAAAATAACCCCTAATATTTACCTAAATTATCCATTTATATCACTACCAAAAATAATCTACCTTTTCACATCTAAATTACCCATCCCATCGTTACTAAAAACAATAACCTAAAGTAACTCGTAAGTCTATATCGAAGTTACTTAGCAATATCATTATAGTACGTCCATATATGTAAACTTTTAAATTACCCACTTATGCAACCTTTAACATAGAAAAAAATAACTGGTATTTATACATGACGTGTGTAGTTCACACTACGTATACATGTAGTTAGAAGGCAACCGTCATATCTATTTCCATGCAAAAACACACACCTCAAGCAAATTTTTTTACTAAATATTTGTCAAACACAGAGGGAGGTGTGATTAAAAAAAATGTAGCATAATTTTTTTCTTGTGCCAGAAACCATTGGCTTATTTTGCAAGCAAATGTTTTGAAGCTATGATCACCCTAAAGCAGAGGTCATTAGTTGGGGAGAATTCCCAAAGCCTTGCCGTACTCGATCATGTCGTTGTACATCGCATCCAGCGTCTTGTACTTGTACTCGAACCCTTCCCTCACCAGCTTCGCCGACGACAGGCGCACTCTTGGCTTCTCAAGCAGGTCGCCGGAGCTGCAAATAAAGTGGAAGCCCAGGATCACACTTCGTTCTCACTCTTTGCAATGCATGTTTCAGAGTTCAGAAGCCGATTCTTACAGCAGGTTTGTTTTCACGGGGTGCTGCGGGTACTTGTGCGCCAGGAAGCGTGCGAGCTCTAGGATGGTGGTGTCGAGGCTGGAGCAGAGGTACCTCCCCGCGGCCGCCGGCTCCTCGGCGACGAACAGCTCGGCGCGGCAGACGTCGTCGACGTGGACCAGCGCCACCGTGCCGGACCCCCTCTCGATGCCTCTCAGCACGGCGAACTCCGCCTCGTCGCCTGAGATGGTCATCAGGCGGAGCGGAGCTCAGAAGGTCGATCGCGTGGCGTGAAAAGGAACAGGTACTAGGAGAGAAAATCGACAAGTTCTTCTCGTCGTCTTGGGGTCTGCATCGGCTCGCGCTCGCGGCCTCACCGGATAGAAGGGAGAGGCAGTTGGGGACGCTGGTGCGGGCGCTCGGCGCCGGCGCTGGGCCGACGGTGACCACGGGGCAGACGGTGACGAGGCTGATGCCGTGCTCCTCCGCGAACCTGATCGCCTCCTTCTCCAGGAGGACCTTGGACACGGGGTATCCCTGCGAGGCAAACGCCAACGACGCGGACGCCATTACCGAACGGACCCAACTACAAGGCAAACATTCCCAGAAGGAAGGGCGCGGCCGCGGCGGCGCGTACCCAGAAACCAGGCTTGTTGGTGGAGAGGTACTCGACATTGGACCAGGACTCCTCGTCCAGCACATGCCCGTCGCCTTGCAGCTCCGGCCTCCTGATGACCGCGGCGGCCGACGAGGTCAGGATCACGCGCTTCACCGTCCCGGCCTTGGCGCACGACCTCAGCACGTTCAGGGTTCCCCGGACAGCTGGCTCGATCTGCTCTACCTGCCATGCACGCACCGAGTTCATTTCGCCAATGGCAAGGCGTCGCTCTAGCTGGTTGAGCAACAAGAAAAGAAATCTACAGCAGAACAGTGTCCTCCGCACCTCAGGATCCTCCGACTTGAGGTTCATGGGAGAGGCGACGAGGAAAGCGTAGTCGCAGCCGGCGACGGCTTCGTCGAAGCTGCCTTCCTCGTCCAAATCTGCGCGGAGGACCTCCAGCTGACCAAGCGCCTGCAGGTGCTTAAGGTGGGAGTTCTTCGCCATGTCATCTGGGGAGTTCAGAATCAAAGCGGCAAGTTCTTGGATGATTCATACCAACATGTACTAGTAATTACTTTCCGCTTTTGCAACTACTCAGAAGATTTCAGTCGCTACGACGGAGAAACAAGAAGAAACAGAGCTGAAAAAAGAGGGATCCGTGAGTCAAACCAGGGTTCCTGACCGTCGTCTTCACGGCGTACCCTTTCTCCAACAGCATCTTGACGAGCGCGGAGCCGATGTACCCGCTGCCTCCGGTGACGCAGGCCACCTTCTTCCTGTTACCCGCCGACATCGCCGCTCGCCCTCCTCTCCTCACTCCTCACTAGCAGGGTTGAATCGCCGGAAGGAGGGTTCCCTCGCCCGCTGACCTGAACTTTCAGGAGAAGATGCAGTCTGCTGCTGTAGGAAGAGATGGCGTAGGTCACGTGCTCCTTCCTTCATCGGTTGTTGGCAGGGCAGCCGTCGCGGCACTGATCGCTGGGGCCGCCTGTCCGCGGTTAGGTTGATTTCACTATCATCACTACAGAAAGAGTAGTCCTTTTTTTTGCTGTTCTATTTTGTTGGGAATCGGGAAGAGTAGCCCTTGAAAATTTGGACAATTCAACCATGACAAACCATCAGACAATGCTGCCAGCAGCTATGGATGTTGGCAAGTCATTGCAAGCTGACAACAAGTATCCAGGCTCGTAGACAGCTGGCATGAACAGAAAACGTTACGGATGAAACAAAAAAAATGCAAAAAAGGTACCATCATTACAGGTAATGGTGGAACAATGACGATGATGCTTGTAAGTTGTTTATGCCTTGTGCCTCGCGATGAAAATGACATATTCGGGCCCAGTTCCCAAAAGGATCAAGCCATGTGAAACAGATCTCTACGAAGACTAAGACTAATCTGATTGAAGGCATATGACTGCAATCCTGAACCTGATTTTGAAGGTATGTTGCCACACTACAATTAGAAGGGTTTTGTGGCAAAAAAAAACACGGAAGATAATTTCTTGTCAATTTTGTTACCAATACCGAAGGCTCATTTTTAAACCTCCACGCTAACTCACAATGCGATGCGTTGGCAAAAGAGAAATCCGAGAGGTTAAAACAAAAGAGAAACACGGTACCAAGAAATTTTTTATAGTGAGATTATCAAATTGCCCTTATAAAGTTGCCTTCAAGTGTTTCTAGAAATTTCTAAAATATTTTATAAAGGTAAAACAAGAAAATTGTAGTAACATGGTTTGGATAGGGGATGCTGGATATGCTGTTAGCCATGTTAGTGTCAGACCCGGGCCAACGGGACTGCACGCGTGGCGTACAATATTCTAGAGTAAGGGGTGGGGTATGTCACATACCTTATCCATACTATAAAGTACTCGTACACGGGTACAACTAGTCGGTACAGAATGAAACTACTCGAGAGTACTCGGTTATGACTCCTAAACTCGTATCAGACCAGAATTTCCATGTAACCCTGCCCCCCGGAATATATAAGGGTGGGCAGGGACCCCTCCAAATAATCTCACAACCCCAAGGCAATACAAATCATACAGTACGTAAAGTATTACGCATGCTGCGGCCCGAACCTGTCAAAACCCTTGTGTTCTCTTGGTGACACCCTAACCACAAGTCTACTATCTTAGGGTATCCCTAGGTAGTCTAGTCGGTACTGGCGTGCCAGGTAGGGGTGCTCATTGACTGTAACAACCCTGACAAATTACATTTCTAAATCAATATCATTAGCCCAACCCTATGCTTAACCAACTAATAAAAGGATTAGCACAAGTTAAGTTGAAATTCAAATTTAATTAGGCACATATGAATACTTTTGAATTTTTAAATTAACTTTCAAACCATAAGCCAAATGAGGTGTGGCCTGAAACCAAACTTGTAGAACTTTTTATTCTGAACAACTTTCATGTTCAAAAGTTTTTGAAATTCAAATTAGAAAGAGGAGAAAATATCCTGTTTGCACCCAGCCTCCTGGAACTTTTCAAATTCTCGCAAAAAGGTCCTTCGCGCTCTCTCTCTCTCTCTCTCTCTCCCCTCCCCGCCCGACAGCACGGCCAGGTGGCCGGCGACGCCTGACCGGCGCGAGCCGCCAGGCCAGTGGCCGCCGTGCCTCGCCCCCAGAACCGGCTTTGCCCCCCCCCCCCCCCCCCCCCCCACCGCCGCGCTGCCCAGTCCGCGCTCGCGCGTGCGCCACGTCGTGCCGAGCCTCTGCTCGCCGCTTGCCGCGCCCAACCGCCGCGCCGCGCCGTGCCGTCCCGCCCACCGCGACCCGCCCGTCGCTGCGCTTGCCTTCCGCCCGAGCCGCTGCTGCAGCTGCCCCCCCAATCCCCGTGCTGCGCTATCTCTCGCTCCCCACGCAAAATCCCCGGCCGCCAGTCGCTCGCTCCCGCCCGCCGCACGCCACGCCGGCGAACCGAGCCGCCCACCGTGGCCAGTGGCACGCCCTTGCCGTGTCTCCGCCCCCGCGCGTCGCCCAGCACCCCTACCTCCCTCCTGCCCCTATAAAAGCCGCCCCAGGCCGCCCGCGCGAGCCACCAGCAGCCAGAGCACGCTCGCCGCCGCCATTGTCGCCGCCGAGCTCCGCCCGCTCGTGGACAGCCCTCCACAGCCGCCCCCTGCCCAAATTGAAGTGTCAGCCACCACTACATCACCCCACCGAAGCTCGCCGACCCGCCCAACACCGCCCAGGACCGCCGGAGCGCCGCCGCCCGCGCTGTCACCCGCCGCCGCCGCCCCTGCTCACCGCGGACAGCTCGACTCCGACCTCCTCCGCCCAAGCCAAGCACCCGAGCAGCTTCCCCACGCGCCACTGAAGCTCCCCGTCCAGACCAGGCCGCCCCAAGCCCGCCGGAGCACCACCGTCGACGCGTGCCGCCGCCGCCCCTGCTCCAACGCCGGCGAGCTACTCCCGGCCGTCCCCCACCCAAACAAGACCCCCATGAGGTAGCCCTCGCACCCCTGATCCTTCCCCGACCCTCACCCCTCGCCGCCGGCGAGCCCCTCGCCGGAATTTTGGCCGGCCACCGTACCCGAGCCGCCCGAGGACCCAATTGCAGTAATTGAAATCTTTAGAAGGGTCTGCACGTAAGATTCAAGGACCCAGTTGTAAAAGAAAGTTTCAAATCTAGATTCAAATTCAGTGAAGTTGTAAAATTCGTATAAAATCGTAGAAAATTCAGAAAAATGCAAACTAAACTGTTCTGGAATCCTTAGAAGAAACTGTATAACTTTTGTTACTTAAAGTTTCTCAGATTCTCAATATATTTCGCTCTACATTAAATGGAAGTTTTAATGGACTTCTTTTGTACCCACTGTTGTAGATCAATGCTGACCCTAAATTTTGGGCAGTAAGTTAGTTGCTTGATGTTTAGGACTGTGCAAAAAGATCAGGCCCAAATTCCGTCTCTATCTACACTGTTTATTAAACTTAGTTTCATACCATGAGTGGCTAAATATTTTTATCCTTGCTGTTAGATTATGAATCACCTAATGAAACTTTTTCTATACTGGTGTAATGGTAGCTAGATGCCGGAGAAAAATTGGGAGACTTTTTATCTTACAGGAACCTATTTATTTGATTTATGTGCTAATAACATGCATTAAATTAAGAAAATAGTATCCTAGCTTGGAAAATTCTCATATTTTTACTAGAAGATACTCAGTGGTAGCGGTTACTGTGTAAAAAGTTTCATGGACAAAAACCCTGTGTAGGATCTTCTAAAAATAAATCCTTGATTAACCTAGGTGTGTAATGTCACATTTACTATGCTCTGAAAACTGTATAATAAATCCTATAAAAATTATAGTAGCTCCTTCATGATTATATGAAAGCCCTGTAAAAATCTTAGACTCAGTTTTTGCACCGATTGTTCTGTGAAAAAAAACAAGAGTCTAGCAGCAACCATGTATTATGTTTTTCATAATTAATCTGCTGCATGAAAATGTCTGAAAATTTTACAGTAAGCATATCTTTCCCTGTTGTGCCTAGATCCGAGATTTCATGACCATAAACTACTCACTGTAGAAGTTACACTTAAATCATGTTTCCATGCGGAACATAAGTTCCCATGAACACCCACCTCACCTTGCTTAACGAAGTTACTCATTGTACTATTCTACTCTATTAACGATTGCCCACGAATGATAAAGTAACTCACTTCACAACAAACTCGTGTTTTACAAACTGCAACTTTATCGTGAAGGAAATCATGTCGTTTACCATCACCACTACTTAAACTTGTGCATTCATGTAGAAACGACTACTCTCGCCGACGGGACTTACGAGCTGGTGCCCGAGTCCGAGAGTGAGCAGCAAGAAGCCCAGGCAAATTTAACTGAAGCAGTTGAAGACCCGGGTCAACGTTCAGACGATCCCCGAACTAACTTTGCACAAGAAGGCAAGCCCCGGAGCATAACCCATTTCCTTTCCTAAATTATGCAACTCACTACTCTTTTGCTTGTGCATTAAGTTTATAGGAGTTGAATGAAAACTTAGTTGCATGATGTTAGTAACCCATGCTTGAAAACTAGATGTAAGGTTCGATAGAATGCTGTGCTAATAGGACTCCGGTAAAAGCCGAGTGATTTCCTGTCACTCGCGAGAAAATAGGAGTTGAATGTTTACTACACGCTGCAATCATAAGGACAACGGACGGGCTATGGTACGATGTTTACGATTGAGACCCGTCTGTTTAGTGAAAAATGCTAAGGCCGCAGTGTGTGGTAGTGGTGGTTAAGTCTTTGAACGTACTAACCACATGCCGAGAATATGGTAATCGGTAAGCTTAAGTACCTGATTGGCCCGGCAAGTGGACGGCATCCTACCCTTTGAACTTCGGTCCCACTATATGGCGAGTGCACGAGTGGTCACGACCCGGCGGCGAACCGTGGCGTGGGACTCTTGTACTCTCGGAGGGTAGCCCCGATCCACGACCCGGAAAGAAAGGGGAAAAGTTGCACTTGTGACTCTGTGAGTAACCACGTGACGTGTGTTTAGGTTTCCCTTGCAAGGTTAAGAAATTCGATTCGAATCGTCCGTTTCTCACGGCTATTGAGACTGCTTAATCACTTTTACCCACAGAGTAAGAAGAGGAACAATGATGATGAATAAATTTGTTGGATGAAATCTAATGCTTCACCATGAATGATATTGGATAGCTGCTTATCTAGAATGGTTAATGAAACTAGAATCTTGAGCTAAAAGTTGAAAGTAAGGACCCACTCGTAGATGCTTTTCGGCAAAACAAACCCCTGAGCCAAAAAGCCTTGCATGTCCAGAGTCGGTGGAGTAGATTCCACTACACGGGTAAGTCTTGCTGAGTATTAGTATACTCAGCCTTGCTTGTGGCTCGTTTTCAGGTGAGACCTTCGAAGATATGATTGCTAGCTTGACGTGGCCCTGCACTCTTCCCCCTGGTTGGTCGGTGGAATGGGATACGCCCCCGGCCAATGGAGATAATCCCGAGTGATGTCTCGTACGGGCTTCACCGAGACATCCTGTATCGTCGAGTAGCTTTCGTTGTTTTATTTTCCGCTGCAACTTAAACTCTGAAGAACTTCTTAGTTATGATCACTGAAGTACTTGGATACTAAACCCAAACTTGGTTTGTAATATTCACTTATGATAATTTTGTAATAATTGCTGGAATGTGGTATTCTCTGGGCTCATCGTCGCATGAGCATTTGTATGTATGGCATTCGATCCGCTCTACCGTGGTTGTATCGGGAGGTTACCCGACAGACCAGTGGATTACTCCGTTTGAAGTGTAAGGTTAACCGAGATTGCCCTAATGGTGATGGTTAATATACTTGAGCCGGATTAATTCAGGTGGTTCTGCCACATTGACGATCCACTGGTGAGCTTGATGACATTAATCATCAACTGGGTGAGTCGCTCCAAATTATTACTAGATCTATCTCGTTTTTTCTGCGGCAACTCACGTTTTCTTTCTCTCTTTCTAATCCGCATGGTGTGGATCAATTCTGATTGAGCACTGTCGGACGCTACATGCATCGTCTACGATGGTCATCGTGTGAGGTCCAAGAAGAACTAGGCATAGCCGGAGCAGCGGCACACGCCCAAGCTATGCGCAGCAGAAGAACCCAGTGCCTCATCGGGGAAGGGCTACGGAGTTTTGAGCCGGCGTCCTCAAGTCCTGACCTGCATCAATTCAGCACGCGACGAGTCCCAATCTGAATCAACTTGGAGGCTATCGCTGAGTCCTAACCTTATCCGATTACGAGCTGTTGCGCGGAGTCAAGGCGTTATCCCAGGATGGCAGGCAGCAAGTCCGAGTCAATAAAGGACGTGCAGCATCGTCAGACCGAGCTAGGCTGCGCGCGTATTCTCCACAACAAGACGAGAAAAATTATTTTGCTGCTGCGTCTGTATCGCTGTTATCAAAAGGTATTGCGAAGCATTAAAATCAGGAAGCAGTCAACTAGAAGCTACCCAAATTGGGAGCAAATTGCTACTCGTACACCAAGGAGGCTACCAGCAAGGGCCATGCAAAGCAAATTGCGGGTGAGCAAATTATCAGAGGTTCAGCAGTGTCGCCATGCCACCGAGGACCTTGACCACTCGGCGTGACTCTAATTCGCGTCATCGATACACCGTCGATGATCTCAACTACTCGGCAACCGCGGATGATTACTTTAACTTCGCAAGTATGCTCGGCGGTCAGCCGATGACTACTTCAATGACGCTTAGCGACCGCCGGTGACTATATCGGCTTCGCGAGGACGCTCAGCGATCCGTCAACAACTACTTCAACTACTCATCTCAGCTGCAAAACTAGTCGAGAGCGGGTCTCGTAACATAAAGAACTAGTCAGAATCAACTCCGACTAGTCGGCTTCATCAACAAATCGTCGTGGCTCCATCGACGAGCGCTACAGCTTCATCGGCAATCGCCCACGAATCAAGCTAAGTGACCTATACCTTTTTTTCAACTTGTTCTCCACAGGATCGACTACTTTCTTGGGTACGCCTCTCGACGGGAATCACCCATGAGGGCTACACCATGATCTACTGCTCCTGGGGTATGCTGGCTAATAGCCCACGCGCTTGGTACATCGAGTTTGTTGGGCACTGCCCACGCGCTTGGTTAACCGAGTTGTGTCGGCCTCATAACAGCTACACCCTTCGGACATACGCATTGGAACACGCGCTCTCGCCAACTACTTATCTGTGTACGTCTCTCGATGGGCACGAAACCCTCCAGAGCTACACATCGCCGACTACTTTTTGCGCAACGCGTATCCTATGTAGTATGACGACTACTTTTTTTTCTGCTCGTTGTCTTCTCTTAATGGTCGCTAATCTACTTGGGTAGCTCATGCCATAATTCGTGAAATCTCAGCTCTTCTGTCACGCCTAACGCCTCTACGCGTACATTGGACAAAGATCTCATACACGCTATGAGCAACGGCTAAAACAGGACCAGGTGCTTAAACGTAACAGGCAGACTACTCGGAAGATTTACATGGCCTAAACAAGAGCTCGACACAACAGCTTTATTTTTATCACCGAATAATTTTCGGTATCTTCATATTATTACTGAGTAAAACTCGGTATCTTCGCATTATGTTACATAATATATGCATTGTTTTTTTTCAGATCAAGATTCAACAACTCGCCAGACCGCTTAGCCCGCCTCCCGGCTCGGGGGCTAGGTGGATTACCACTCGATGTGGCTTCTTTGGCTCCCAAGCTCGGGGCTGGGCGCCAACAACTACTCGATGTTGCTCCTACAGCTCACCTGGCTCACAAGCTCGGGGGCTGGACGTCGCAAAACTACTCGAAAGACTAAAGGCCTAAAGGTAATCCTAGGTTGCCGCGCAGTCAGATAACCAGCGGCAGCTTAAGGGTCCTTTGGAAGATGATTTGTTTTGAGCGGTAATTTGGGAAGAGTTTTGGGGAAGTTATTTGATTAACCTTTTTTCAGGGACCTTATCCCAAAATAGGAGGTTTTCGAATTTCGAATCTAAAATTTACCATCAGAGTAAATTACATGTTTCATACATATTTTGTACATAACACTGTTCAATATGCCACGTTCTTATGGATCCTTTTTTTCCAAACCTTGGAATTTGGATTCAAGGCTCGAGGGTTGCGGGACACGTGTCATCGATGGCTTATTTTTCAAAAATGTTTGAAAGATAAGATGAAGATTCAAGACTAGTGGGACTCTCAGCCTGATTCTTCGATTCAATCTAAGGCTCGGGGCTACTCCATACGGAGTGCGATTTGCATCGCACCCCATAGAAGGAAAAGACTTAAAAGTACTCGGGGCTAAACCACCTCACAGCCTCGAGCAGCCAAGGAAAGTACTCGGAAGACATCTTCAAGACGGAGTTTTAACAGAAACCGAAGGATCTCACAGCCTCGAGCAGCCAAGGAAAGTACTCGGAAGACATCTTCAAGACGAAGTTTTAACAGAAACCGAAGGATGACTTCCAAGAAGTACTCGAAGCCTGCAGTACACGGCTATGAAGAGCTCGGGGGCTTGTCAGACCCGGGGCAACGGGACTGCACGCGTGGCGTAGAACATTCTAGAGTAAGGGTGGGGCATGTCCTATACCTTATCCATACTATAAAGTACTCGTACACAGGTACAACTAGTCGGTACAGAAGAAAACTACCCGAGAGTACTCGGTTAGGACTCCTAATCTCGTACCAGACCAGGATTTTCATGTAACCCTGCCCCACGGAATATATCAGGACGCGCAGGGACCCCTCCTAATAATCTCATAACCCCAAGATAATACAAACCATATATGAAGTAGCGTATTACGCATACTGCGGTCCGAACCTGTCTAAATTTTTGTATTTCTTGCACCATCGAGTTCCTAATCTCGACGACATCCTAACCACAAAAGTTTACTATTTCTAGGTAGGCTTGCCGATAAAACACCGACAGACACTTAGTTTAAGGGGAAGTCTTGATTTTTCTCTCCCCGTCACTCGGTTTTCATGACCGTAGGATCAGTAGGGCCTTTGGATTACCTTCAACTTATTGATTCTTTTATAAGTAGGGCCTCGGGAAGCATCCACAACACAAAATGCAGATAGTGCAGATCATGATGGATCAAAGTTGAAGCTTGCTATGACAGACACATTGCACTGAAAAAAATGACACATTCCGTCCCTTTCTCAAAAGGATTGAGCATAATGTAAAGTTGGTTCTCTATGGAACCAGATGTCGATGTAGAAGTCGCGCAAAGGTCAAGCACCAAAAAGAAACGATTGTGCAACATAATTTCGCAATGCAGATCGTAAGATCAAAACTCCTTTTGTACATCAAAATGGACATGCAATTATTTTGCCTTGGAAGATAGGAACTGATGAACAAGCTGCTACGGTTCAGCATTCGAGCAGCACATTTAAAATATTAAACGTAGATAAATAATAAAATTAATTATAGAACTTTTTAGTAAACTGCGAGATGAATGTATATTAATTCATAATTAGTGGATGGTTATTGTAGCATCACTATTGCAAATTATGAATTAATTAGGCTTATTAAATTTATCTCGTAAATTATCATTCATCTGTGAAAAAAATTTATAAATAGATTTTATTTAATACTTTTAAATAGTAAAATTCTCTTCGATCTTCAACGTGATAGGACGTAAAATTTTGGGGTGGGATTTAATCACCGTAGACTCTCGTGAGCATCGACCGAAAGCAGAGGCAGAGGAGCATCACATCAGTTGGGCAGGATCCCCAGGGCCTTGCCGTACTCGACCATGTCGTCGTAGATATGCTCCAGCGTCTTGTACTTGTACTCGAACCCTGCCCTCACCAGCTTCGCCGACGACAGGCACACTCTCGGCTTCTCAAGCCGCTCGCCGGAGCTGCAAACGTGCAAGCAGAAGATATCATCACTCACCGGCGCGAAATCGCCGTCGGAGTTCGGAGCTCTGGAGCATGTTCTTACAGCAGATGTGTTTTCACGCCGTGCTGCGGGTACTTGTCTGCCAGGAAACGCGCGAGCTCGGCGATGGTCGTGTTTAGGCTGCAGCAGATGTACCTCCCGGCGGCCGACGCGTCCTCCTCGGCGGCGAACAGCTCGGCGCAGCAGAGGTCCTCGACGTGAACCAGCGGGATGCAGCCGGTGGCCCTCTCGATGCCGTCGAGCACGGCGAACGCTGCCTCGTCGCCTGAAAATGATAAGGCCATGTCACACACCCACCCATGCGCGCAAAAATAAACACGCGAGAAGCTGGTGCTCCGATTCGATGGATCTTGCCTGATAGAAGGGAGAGGCAGTTGGGGACGCTGGTGCGGGCGCTCGGGGCCGGCGCCGCGCCGACGGTGACCACGGGGCAGAGGGTGACGAGGCTGATGCCGTGCTCCTCCGCGAACCTGCACGCCGCCCTCTCCAGGAGCACCTTGGAGACCGGGTATCCCTGCGATGCAAGAAGGCAAGCGCGGCGTCGCGCACACCATAAGCAGGCTTGCATTCGGTTTCAGGACATGAAGAGGCGCCGGGACAAGGCTCGCTGCACACATAGACTGGCATGCGTGTGCGCGTACCCGGTAAGGAGAGTTGGTGACGGTGAGGTGCTCGACGTCGGACCAGGAGTCCTCGTCCAGCACGTGCCCGTCGCCTTGCAGCGGCCTGCTGGTGACCGCGGCGGCCGACGAGGTCAGGACCACGCGCTTCACCGTCCCCGCCTTCACGCACGACCGCAGCACGTTCAGAGTTCCCCTGACAGCGGGCTCGACCAGCTCTTTCTGCCATCACCACCCAATCCATCAAGCGATGAACAATGGAATTCCGTCACACAACTGCTAGATAAATAAACGCGAAGTCGGAGTACAAGTGGAGCTGCGGATGCTTGCGCACCTCTGGATTCTTTGTATGGATGTTCACCGGAGCGGCGACGAGGAAGGCGTAGTCGCAGCCGGCAACGGCCTCGTCAAAGCTGCCTTCCTCGTCCAAGTCGGCGCGGAAGACCTCCAGGGATCCGAGCGCCTGCAGGTCCTTGAGGTGGGAGTTCTTCTCCATGTCATCTGGGATTCAGAATTAATCACGATACAAACCGCTATCAGAGACTAAACCTGCTATCACTGCCAATTCTTTGTGATCATCATTGTTGCTTGGTGACGCAGCTTTGCGTAGAATTCAGTTCTTGAAAGTTGAACCATCTAATCGATGTTACAATCTCACCAACTTGTGAAAGTAAATGCGTTCGGACCGGCCACGGAACACTGAACTCAAAGTGAAAGATGGAAGAATCGAACCGGACCGGGGTTCCTGACCGTCGTCTTCACGGCGTAGCCCTTCTCGAGCAGCATCTTGAGGAGCGCCGAGGCGATGTACCCGTTCCCTCCGGTCACGCACGCCGTCCTCTTCTTGCCGCCGGCCGACATTGCTGAACGCCGGCCGGTCGCCGGAGAAGGGGAAGAGGAGGGCTCACTCACAAGCCACAACTAGCGCACGGGGACTCCAACACTAGCACTGCGGTTTGGTAATCTGCAGCTGCGAGCCTCCGACTCTCTGGTGGGGCAGATCATAATATAGACACCACACAGGTACAAAGAAGTAGGAGATGATACTGACGTGCAGGACTTTCAGGCAGAGAACGCGAGATCCACTCGTTGTAGGAAAAGGTGAAAAAGGACCAGTGATAGACGCCGCGTGCCAGCAATGATGCGGTCATGCCGACTGGTCTGGTGGTTGCATAGGGTACTTGGATCTTTCTCAAAGTAGGGTACCAGCTACTACTCAAGCGTGTTTGATGCTATTATTTGTTTATTTTTCTCTGTGTAAATATGTCACAAAAACTGCACGTTCCCAGTGGGTGAACCGTCATGTTCCTCTGATTTTGAGTTTGATTTTTTGTTCAATTTTTTAATGAGAAAATGTAAAGCAATTAATTGGGAAAAGAAAAGACAAAAAAAGAAGAGAAAAGAGGGTGCCCAGTGCCCAGTGCCCGGCTATTTGAGTTTTGTGTTCTGACTTGTGGGCACTGGGCACCCTGCACGGCTGCACCCCACGCCCGAGCATGAAGCAGGGCATCACATCAGTTGGGCAGAATTCCCAATGCCTTGCCGTAGCCGACCATGTCGTCGTACATCTCGTCCAGGGTCTTGTACCTGAACTCGAACCCTTCCCTAACCAGCTTCGCAGAAGACATGCTCACCCTCGGCTTCTCGAGGAGCTGTTGATCACCGGCGCTGCAAAGTGTCAGAATTCAGAGCTCAGAACACAACGGCTGCGAACATCAATCATCTCTGCTGAGGAGTAGAGGGCCCCCGTGTTTCTTACAAATTCGTCTTCACGTTGTACTGCGGGTACTTGCGTGCCAGGAAGCGCGCGAGCTCCACGATTTGGAGAACGTGCGAGCATACTAATTACGGAGAGGACGCGGTGAGCAGGCCGGGTGTTGCTTTTGATCGACTTATTAGCGACAGCGATCACTGGTAGTTTCGGACAGATCAAAAATGATATGGGCGGCATTCAACGATGCAACGTGGACGAACCTTCACCTAAAAAAACAATATTGGCAATTGGTTAGTTTTCCACGATTTCCACGGTCGGTATCTGATCCGCTATAACACAAGCTGACTTTACTTGAAAATGAACGAAAAATAAGCATCACTATCATAATTGGTTTTAGCCACAAACTGATAGTGCTGTATTCTTACAAAAACAGGCACAGAAAAAAAATAGAACAAAATGTATCTTTACATGCCACAAAAGTCATGTTATTTTTTTTCCTAGAAAATACATGTATAACCTATTTAGAACACGCTTACAAGACTCATATAGGAGAATTCATTGACTGTCATTGTATTGGGGGGCGTGATGCATGTAAATGTACAATCCATCAGAAGTACAAGCGAGGAGGATTGTTATATACTATATTGAGTTTTTATATATTTTTTGGCTGCAAAAAGATTAGTGTGACGGAATTATATTTTAGTACCAAAATTTGTAGTTGTACCAATAGTATGTGCGCCATATGTCTGCCACTGCTTTAACTGAAACCCTTACCTTTTAATTAGTTTCGCATGCTGACTAGATTTTATGGTTTAGAATTTAGGGTGACGGATTTAAAATTTTATCCTAGATTGAGAACAAATATTCTAAAAATAATAATATTTAGAAAAATGTTCATATATGATAAATAAAAAGTTTGATCACCTAGAACATATCATGTAAATTCATGGAATAAAAAATTATAAACATGTAACAAAGCATTGTTAAATTATTAGTATAAATTATTAGAACTTTGAATATACACTTGTGGAACAAAAATTACGTAAGCTAGAATATCCTATTCAAAATGTGCTGAATGGAATGAATTAAAATATATCATGAAACAATAAAAAGCTAAAAAGATCTTAGAACTTGGAAAGAATCATAAATTTATTGATTCATATCCGCGGGACAATAATTTGTTTAGGAATAAAACTTAATCAATAAGTTACGGTGGAGCAATCCAAAAGGAAACAATCAGGACAATCTAACGAAAGACACTTTTGGGTTGAATGCATACTACATATAGGACGGCCTCAGAAATATGGGCCAAAACAAAATAGTTGGACTGGTCCAGTGGATGAAGGATTCGGCCCAAAACAAACACATAACCGGTTTTGATTATAAAAATCGGAAAAGGATGGCGATGGTCTGCACTCAGCACAGCAGGAGACTTTCTGACAACTGATCGACCCCTAATATTTTTTTTCAGAAAATTAAAGCTCTGAATAAAATTATTGCAAACATTCACTAGGAGCGTAAGCGTAGACTGCAGGGTACACTGCATCCAAATTACAGAATTATAATTTATACGATCTGTCAATAGCAGAAGAGCGTCGTCATATCAGTAGGGCAGAATTCCCAGCGCCTTGCCGTACTCGACGACGCCATCATAGATCTCATCCAAGGTGTTGTGCTTGAACACGAACCCTTCCCTGACCAGCTTAGCAGACGACAGCCTCACTCTCGGCTTCTCCAGGAGCTGATCGTCGTCGGTGCTGCACAGCGTATTGAAATCAGAGTTCGTCAGAATCAAATCACGGCAAACATTAATGATGAGCACCCCCCGTGTTTCTTACAAATTCGTCTTCACGCCGTACTGCGGGTACTCTCGTGCCAAGAAGCGCGCGAGCTCGACGACGGTCGTGTTGAGGGCGCAGCAGATGTACCTCCCCGCGGTGGCGGCCTCCTCGGCGACGAACAGCTCGGCGCGGCAGAGGTCGTCGACGTGGACCAGCTGCACCGAGCCGGAGGTCTTCTCGATGCCTTTGAGCACGCCGAGCCCTGCCTCGTTGCCTGACAGCAAAGAGAGGCTGTCGATGACGCTCGTGCGGACCCTGGTGGCCGGCGCCGCGCCGACGGTGAGGACGGGGCAGAGGGTGACGAGGCTGATGCCGTGCTCCTGCGCGAACCTGCTCGCCTCATTCTCCAGGAGCACCTTCGACACGCAGTAACCCTGCAATCGATCGGAATCCAAGCACCGTACTTCGTCAGCAAATCACTGCAGTCCCATCTGACGACAGGTGACGTGAGCATGCATGTGTCATGTGATGAACTGATGATGGAGCATGGCCGGCGACCGGCGTAGTAGGTGGGGGCTGACCCATGTTGGTGGCTTGTTGGCGGTGAGGTACTCGACGTCGGACCAGGACTCCTCGCCCAGGACATGCCCACCGCCCCGCAGCTCCGGCCTGATGTAGACTCCCCCCGCCGATGAGGTCAGGATCACGCGCCTCACCGTGCCGGCCTTGGCGCACGACCTCATCACGTTCAGCGTTCCTCGGACGGACGGCTCGATCTGCTCCTTCTGCAATCAGCAGATGGAAAACGCAGCAGGCTAGAGTGAGGGAGAACACCGCAACGAAGATTCATGGTGACTGCGTTTGTGTTGTGCACCTCTGGGTCCTCTGCTGCCATGTTCACCGGAGCGGCGACGAGGAAGGCGTAATCGCAGCCGGCGACAGCGTCGTCAAAGCTGCCTTCCTCGTCCAGGTCGGCGCGGAGGACCGTCAGAGGTCCAAGCTCCCGCAAGCCCCCGAAGTGGGAGTTCTTCTCCATGTCATCTGGGATTCAGAATCAAGGTCAATTCTCAGCATGTGTGGCTGGTATCACATTGTTCAAATTGTTCAACCATCTTAGTAAACTAGATGGGATTCTTGTGCAACTGTCCACTCCACTGTGCTAAAGATGCCGTTGCCTGCCCGGCTTGAATCAACCACGGAACACTGAACCGACAGCAGAGGGGAGAAACCGAACCGGGGTTCCTGACCGTCGTCTTGACGGCGTATCCCTTCTCCAGCAGCATCTTGATGAGCGCAGAGGCGATGTAGCCGTTCCCTCCGGTCACGCACGCCGTCTTCTTCTTCTTGTCGCCCGGCGCCGACATATCGCCGCTCACCACCGTACCTCGTCGAGTCGTGGATGTGCTGGTGAGTGCCACAAGCCTGATGATGGTCGATGAAATTAGTTTGCTAGGACTAGTCTGGGGGAAAGGTTTTGACAGGAGTTCATCCAAGGCCATTAAAATTTCCCCAATTCTCATATATAGGTTCATAAACTCTCAAAATAAGCATCTAAGTCCTTCAACCTTGGTTCATGAGTGCGGGTCATTTTTGTTCCGCGGTCCCACCTTACAAATCTCTCGTAAGAAGCGTTTCTCGACCTATCAATCCGAAAACTTTGTGACTATGGGCTTGTTTGGTTAGGAGGGGCTTATTATAAGCCCTACCAATAAGCTTTAAATTAGATTTTTTTTCATCCAAACGCCGGATGTGTATTCATTGGTATCTTCGTTACCTGAGATACTACCTGAGATACTAGATTATATGGCTTGTTGAAGAACCACGCGTTCTTTATCTGGAAGGTTGGTCTGGTGGATACAATTCTTTATTTGTGCTTCTATCCATCTAAAGGATCTATTAGCTGATCGTTCAGTTCATACTATTTTATGTCCGATTGGTTTGAGGTGAGAAGTAGAATGATGAGAGATTATAGGTGGGGTTTATGCCCATAAGCCTCATAAGTGCATGAGCTCCTCCAAGGGGTATTTATGTGGCTTATTTTTCGTGGTCCCCAACAAAACATCTTCTCTTTCCTCCTACTATCCATGTCTCCATCATCTACCCCGCCTACAATGCATTAAAGAGGATGAGAAAAAAGCATTAATGAGGGGTAAAAAAATATTTACCCACTAGAAGGGCTTTTTATAGGGTAGTCCCAACCCCATGACTAGGATGATTTTCATAGCATTAAATAGCATGCTATGTAAGTAATTTGATGATGTGGCAAGGGAATTAATAGGGAGAGAGAAGGAAATGGTTTCTCATACAAGAAACCATGTCTACACAATATCCAAGAAATGAATGATAAGGGAGGAAGAAGAGAAAAAAAGAGGATTGGATGAGCATTTATTTCAAAAAAGCCATACTTTAAGAGTGTAGTTTCTATGGGTAGTGTCTAGATGACATGGCAAGTATAAAAACCACTTGATAGTGTTTTGGGTTTGGGACTGCCCTAAGCTTCTACAACCAAACACCACTTTTGACGTATAATAAACCTCTCTCCATGTAAGAGGCTTATAGGTTATAATAAATCCCTCCAAACTAAACAAGGCCTGCCCACCGATTTGCAGCACCATATTTCCCCTTGGCGCTTGCACATCCATTCGAAGGAACGTTACCTCGGCGATCTCTTTGAGCCTCCATGCCATATCTTAGCTAGCATGCACCGGCTCGCTCCATGTAACTCTCGTCTTATGGCCAGCATTTTCCGACCCCTGGTTATTCATGGAAAGAAATATTTATGGACCTAGGTGGAAAAAATTAAGGGTCCAAGTGCATTTTACTCCTTTTGATAACATGTGAGGATTAGTCTTCTTTAGGTTAGGTTAGCCTGATCCGCTGCCTGCTTTTTGAGTGGTGACAAGACGGACAGCGATCTCAACTCGTCTGCTACTGGACAGGTGAGCCCAGTAGTCCTATTAACGGCTGGTGGCGCGTACCTGTCACCTCCAAAAAAAATACCACAGGCTAATGGACATTTCGGTGGAAGCTATCTCGCGTGTCATTGTGCCAAACTAACTGTTTTATGCTGCATTAAATTTAAAATGAACATCTGCATCGCGCATTAAGACTCGATGCGCTACACTTAGACGCTACTTTAGAAGTTCGTCTAAATTTTATGGTGAAAATAGTTTCCAAACATTATGAAAATTAGCTAAGACTATCCGCACTCGTCGTCCTCCAAATCCATCAAATCCATCATCTAAAAGTAATATTCTGTTCTGATCATCAATATTCTCTCCTCTTTCTCCCTAACACATTCATTCTCTATATTCTATCCTCTATATCAACTACCACTAGTGGGATCATACTCTTTTTCACTCTCTCTCTCCCGGCCGGTTCTCTCTCCCCCGCATCTCTCTCCTGGCAGGGCAGCAGGTGGGGCCGGCGGGAACATACCGGAGGTCCTGGAATGCGCTAGATTTACAGGAGCTGAGAGCTTCCGCTAATTTATAGGAGCGCTTACAGGAGCCCGCTGCAGCTCGATTTCCGGTATCTCCGTCCTCCAGGGTGCGGTACCGGACCGCAGTGCGCATAGCCTAACATTGTATAAACGGGATGCAATAATTTATAAAAAATGTTTTTCATCATAAGTTGCATAGGGAATTGTAAAGAATATATTAACTTATGATGGGAATTTTAGAAGCAAGTACAGAGATGATCCGGACAAGTTTTAGACCGTCATGGTTACTGGTGCAGTGCAAGTTGCAGCAGCAGAGAAGCACCGTCACACAGAGTGCACAGATCAATCAAACAGCGGCCTGGACTTTGGCTGAACAACAATGGACGCAGATGTCGCAGCTACCGCACGCATCAAAAGTCAGGCAGAATCCCCAGGGCCTTGCCGTACTCGACGACATTGTTGTAGATCTCGTCCAGCGTCTTGTGCTGCTGCGCACACCTCTGGATCCTCGCCTGACGCGAGGTTCACCGGAGCGGCGACGAGGAAGGCGTAATCGCAGCCGGCGATGGCGTCGTCGGAAGCTGCCTTCCACGTCAGGGTCGGCGCGGAGGACCGTCAGGGGGCCGAGCGCGTGCAGGTCCTTGAGGTGGCAGTTCTTGTCCATGTCATCTGGAGATTTCAATCGCAAAAAAAATGCCTTCTTAAAAACTCTGTAGAGAAAATAAAAGATATGATATATGATATTAAGTATTGTCTCATTAAAAACCTATGTATGAGAAAAATCATGATAGGAAAAACTCATTAGGAAAAGAGTGCAACTTATATAATCGGAAGATTATAAGTATGTTATATTAAGGGTTTACTCCCCTGATACTTGCAAATAATTAAGTCGTCTCACACCAATTTCAAAAAAAATATTTCTGGAATAATGATGTAGGTAAGGACTTAGTGAATAAATCAATAACATTATCACTTGAGTTTTTCATTAGAATCCATTTGATGATTCATATGAAACTTTAGTACTTTGATATTAGATTATATCCTGGCAGTATAGGGATTAGTTAGCCAGTATCTCAATATCCTAATTTTGTCGTGTTCTGATTTGATAATAAATCAATATCTTAAGTGCCATTTAGATATTTGTGGATATCGGATTATACTCCGACCTGTATGGCATTGTGGGAGTTGCGCTAATTTTGAGCTAGCAAGGTATCTACAAAGGCAATATCAGGCTTGTTGCCATTTGTATGATACCAAAACGCATTTTGGCACTAAGTTCCTCGTCCCAGGGTCTAAATGGATATTGATTCATTTTCTTTTAGGGATCGAATGGACAAAGTATTGATGGATATGATTATCTAATATTATCTGGATATTGATGCACAATATCACTTGAATATTGGTAAACTTATATAGGTGTGTTTAGTCAAAGACTTAAATATCCTTTGTTTTTACCAATTTTCATCTCGAATTCCGTCATAAATGATTGCCTGTTGTTTGTGTGTTGAGATGATGATAAGTTCATTTGGAATTTATTTATGAACACACATAAACGATCATAATGAGTAATCCTTTTATGAGAGATACTCATATATAGTTAGTTGTACCACAATCAACACGATTGTCTCAAGTCATAGAATGACTTTGTACACAATGATGTTGCAATTTTCTTTTGGATTCAGCATATAAAGTCCTATGGGACATATGAATCCAAATATATCAAATTCAATTGATCTGCCAATGCTTGAATATGAGAACATAATTCTCACACATACGATGAGGTATGTTGATCGGTCTCTGCGTGAAACCATGTGCTACAAGCTCTCAATATCTCACCACCTTGCTTTCTTAAAGAAAAGCATTGTGAGAAGTAGATAATACTTCTTATTTGAAAATGAGAGCAATTCTCCTTAACTGCCACCTTTAATTTGATCCAATTTAAGTATTTGTTAACACTCTGTCTAGGACTTTGATCTAGATCCAGTTGAAGGTGTATAGCAATTTTTAAATAGGAGTATATGTCGATAAATTTGTAGTCTTAATATGATTGATTGATTGATCATAATCAATATATCTTGTGAGAAATTAACCCTTTTAAATTCTATGTCATTTCCCACGACAATAGAATTAGGAAGTTCCATGACCCTGTGCCTGAATTTATGTGCACGTATACTGAGCTTTTGAATGCTAAGCATTCATAGGCTTTGGATTTAAATAAATACATAAAGTGTCTAACAATATTTATGATGTTGATTTGCATTTACTATCTTGGAGGATATCTCCCCCTATTTCCGCGGATGCTTGTAATAAGCTATATTCCTAGCTTGTGGCCATACTTCTCCCCTTCTTATTTTGACATGGGAGTTTGAGTGATTTTTCACTCTTCTTGGCATATTAACTGTAGAAATTTATTTGATGACACTTTTGATGAGTAAATGCATTTAGCAGAATATTTGCAATGCGTTGCAAATATATGTGTTGACGCCAGATTTTGACACGTGTTGAATCGGCGTCTGGAAAGGAAGAGACTGGCCAATGCGGCAGATTTAAAGGCTACAGTTGGGAATCGGCCGATTGAGGCTACAGTTAGGGATCGGCCGATTGGCGATGCAGCTTGCACCAACAGATAGGGGATGAAGCCAATGGAATTCCAACAGAGGATCCCAGTCAAAGATGACCTGACGTTGGTCAAAGAACGATGCCGATTCGATCACGAAGCAATGGAAAGAGTCCGGATTGGACTAGGAGATGGCGGCAGAAGATTCTGCGGGAGCACGTTTCCTTTAGGAAAATATTATAGATATAATAGTTTTTTTATTTAAATCAAGTTTGTAATGGATCGTAATCGATCAGGAATCTTAGTCCTAGGGTATAAATAGGAGCCGTCAGGGTTTTGTAGAATATACATCAATCAATCAACAAAAACTATCTACTTTTTCATCGCATTTTACTTTCAAGTCGGCGACTTCGCCAATACTTCTTTTTCTTTCACGAGTTCGTACGGATTGGCAGGGCTTCATCGACACGATCTCCGACCAATTGGTAGGTTCCGCTTATCGAATAACATCTAAGCTTAAACTTCGGGCGCATCGCCGTTGTTTCGTTTAGATTTATTCACTAGTTATTGATATTTACCAGAATTATAGGTTTTACCTATTGTTCTAGTTTTATCACCAGTTATCCAGCTTGAGATCGAAACTATCGGCTTTATCATTGCTTTCCCTTGTTCATTATCATACGCCCGATTAGATCTATTTCAAGTGTTGCTTCCGTAGCGATAGTTTAAGTTGCTCCAGTAGTTTTCTTTGCAATCGTCGCGTGATTATCGGCTAATCTATAGCCGATCATCTTCATAGCAAATCGGCCGATTCGCTGATACGCTTTTCGGGACAGATCGGAACCTCAGCCGATCGGAACCTCGAAATTTAATACGTTTATTTTCTTGTCAATCAACAGGTCAGATTGACTGGCACGCCGCGCGAACCGCACCAGGGCAATCACTCGAACAGGAGTTAAGCAGATTCTCTCGGGTCGTGTGTTCGACGCTGAAGATCATCGGCCGATTCCTGGCCGATTTTTAGCGCCAACAATATGTTCTGAACTTTTGGTTCAGATATTCTTTATATCTATGTGGATATGAAGATTAAATGTGATAACACTCTTTTGTAATTCCAGGCATTCTATGTTTGTGGTTTTAATCTCCCCCTAATGCCTGGAATTTTCCTCAAAATGTAGTCAACATACGGGCTTGTGAATTAATACCTTAAGAGTGATCCAAGGTATTTTATGAGTGACGGATAAATACATTATATGGATATTCAATGCCCATGGATGTATGCTGCGGTGGTGATATCGATATGTGCAAAATATAACCAACACGCAGATGGAAAATATTTGGCAGAGGCCATGATTCCACGTATTACTGGAACGGGGGGCACGGTATGATTGCCGTTTGATGAATTTGAATTAAGTTTACGGCGTGTACGACCGCATGATGCCAACAAGATATTGGTAATTTGCAATTCTGCATTAATGGTCTTGTAAGTAATTTTCTCTCTTGATGAGAGATTCGGCTAATCCATTTTGTACATGTACATAAAGTACAGAATGTTCCACATTAATGCCTACAGCCATACTATAGTCATTGAAGACTTTTGAGGAAACTCATTGGCATTATCTATCCTGATGGATTTAATTGAATTATCCGGATAATATGCTCTTAATTTGATAATTTGAGCAATGACCCATGCAAAAGCATAGTTTCTAGTGGATAACAAACATACAAGGGACCATCTTGTTGATGCATCAGTAAGTAACATGAAATACCTAAATGACCCAGTTAATGGATGAATAGGACCACAAATATCTCCTTGAATGCGTTGTTAGTGGTTCAGCCTTTATCTTAAGATAAGAGGGTCTTAATATTAATTTCCCCGTGGCACATGCAGTGCTCACAAAATCTGAATGATTTGGGAAATTTAAGAATTCATATGATGACCAATTGAATTGCCGATAATTTTTTTCATCATCCCAATTCCAGGATGACCTTGACGATCATGCCAAGTCTTGAAGATATCAAGATTTTGAAAAATTATCTTATATGCAACATGTCGTACGGGTTTGATGTATGTAAAATACAATCCAATTGATAGTGAAGGAATTTTGTCAAGCAATTGCTTGGAGTATCCGCCAATTTTTATGATGAATAGATATTCATCTTTGTTGTCATCATGTGTTTCGATATGGAAACCATTACGATGGATATCTTTGTAACTCAATAGGGTACACGTTGAGTCGGGATACATGAGTGCATCCTCTATTATTAATTTAGTACCCATAGGGAGAATTATTATGGCTCGTCCTGAACCAACAATCATGGCATCGCAGCCCGCGATAGTCATGACATTTCCTTTACTCTTAGTGAGAGTATGGAAATATTTAATTTCTTTAAGTATGGTATTAGTGGTAGTACTATCCACTAAAAAAATTGCTTCCTTCATTAGGATTATTCCCGTATTATAATATATAGTGAGTGTATCATGAAAGATTTAACTTATAGATTATATATATACTTTATTTATTAAGTATCATATGTCTTACAATACATTATTGTATGTCTTTCGATACTTTATGATAACAAATATTTACAACACAATATAATATTTACATGAATATGGCTTGATAGCCAAGTTTTGGGGATGATGGGGACTAGTTGGTGTCTCCAAATATGTTGTTGGATTGCATTTCCACGAGCATATCGTCAGTGCCGAATAAGTCGTCCATCTGCGGAGGGATCTTCTCATCATTATTTTCCATAGAAGCATCCTTGGAGCAACTGGTGTCAGTTGGTTGAGTAGTGAAGTGCGCTTCATACTTGTCCCCGTGAACATGTTTGCCAACGGATTTTTGGTAGAGTTCAACCAAATGCTTGGCAGTGTGGCATTTCTTGGTGATATGGTTGTGACAACCGCACCTTTGACAAACTTGAGAGTTGTCATTGCGAAAATTTTTGTTAGAAGTGCCTTTGCCTTTGTGAGAATCCTTGTTTTTCTGGAAATGATGCTTGTTGTTCCATTTCTCCTTGAAATTCCTTTTGAATTTCTTGCCACCAAACTTCTTTTGATTATTCTGACTGTTGTAGTGAACTTCAGGCAGAGAAGATGCACCCACAGCGCGCATTTGATGATTCTTTGTTAACAGTTCATCATATTTTCTGCCTGACGTAAGTCATATATCAAGTCAGAATATTTAGCATAGTTATGGCAGCGGTATTGCTGTTTAAGGTATATTTGAATAGTGCAACTATTTTGTTTCTATTCCTGCGGGAATTGATGACTTGATAGTCATATTTTATGCTGCTTGCATTTTTTAGAATATTTGGATATACACTTTGTAGGTAATCATCATAAGATGTAGACCTCTCAGTAATGGGTAAGAAACTTGCTGCCTAAAAGTATGGTCTCAGGGCAAATAAATTCATAAAGAATTTATCGAAGCCGATGCCTAGTACTCCATCACCTTGTGTTATTCCAAAAATTCATATTTATATACCTTAATTTTCAATTTTGCATTATCTACTTGATGTAGAATATGAATCAAGTGCCATATTTGTAAACATACAAATAAAATAAATAGCACATGAAAAGATTGTTCGAAATAATATTTCATAACAAATGTGTGATCTGCGGATCACATAATGTACAATTACTGCGGTAATCATAGCATCCATATTATATTGGTGCTATCATGCAAACCGGATGGTTAGATAGCTATTTACAACAATTATGCAAATCCCGAATAGTCTGAGGACTATAGCAGAACAATCTAGGGCCTTAAATATTAACATGCGGTACTGAATATACTAAAACATGTAAATATATAGAAATCTAGGGGCCTCAATGCAAGATTGCATGAGAAAATGAGGAGTAGGCTCAGTTGACTTGCTGCGGCTCGCTGCTGCTCGGCTTCGGTTCGGCTGCGGCTCGCCGCGGCTTGGCTTGACACGCCTGCGAGGCGGCTCGGCTCGGCCCATGGCCTGCGAGTGTGGCCTGCCAGGCGGCTTGTGGCGGCCCGTGTAGTAGCCTGCTACCGTCCCGAGCTGGCCCATACGAGCTAGGCCCGTATAAAAAGGGTTGAGGAGGGCGGTTAGGGTTTGAAACCCCAACTCCCTCCCCCTGGGCCGCCGCCGCCGGTTGGATGTGCGCCACCGCCGCTTCGGGCCTGCCCAGATGAGCCGCGGCCGCTCGGGCATCCTGCCCAGATGCACCGCCGCCGCTCGGGCCTTGGCACTGGCCGCCGCGTGGGCGCCAGCCGCTCGGGTAGGTGCGCCGCCGCCTGGCTGTCGCCGCCCCTTGGCCTGCGGCGCTGCCGCCCCCGGATGTCCGAAGCGCCGCTGGCACGTGGCCTTGGCGCCACCGCCCCTGTGCGCCGGCCGTGGGTCGGCCGCCGGCCACCACCATCGCCGGTAGGCGTCCTTGGCGCTGCAGCGCCACGCCCACCGTCCCGCACCCCCTTCCTCATGTTCCCCCAAGGCACGCCGGCCATGAGGGTTGGTCGGTCGGAGCGAATCGGCCCGGCCGGCCCTCGATGCCATGTTCAGAGGTGGGGAGATGCCCCCTCCTCGAAGGAGATGAAGCCTGCCCCAAGAGCACTCCCGGATGGGAGGATGTAGCGACGGTTGGAGGCGATCTCGGCATAGGAGCGCGGGAGATTCTGTAGCGGTTGAAGTGGAGGTACGATGGTGATGTCGTAGGCGAAGCCCGGTGGCCACATCTCGGCGGCGGCAGTGCTGCTGGGGAACGGAGGTGCCCCACAACGTGCAACCATGGCGCCGTTGCTACCAGTCCATGGAGTCGCGAGTGGCATCCCCGCCACATGGGGTGGTGGTGCCATTCCAGCGCCCCTGTTGCGAAGAACAGGGCCTAGTGCAGTCTGCAGTGCCGATGAATGGCGCTCGCGATGGCCATTGGAGCGACGGGGAGGAATCCGCTGGTGATGGATGTCGCGCAAGGCACGAGGAACATCGCTCTGAACCATGAAGCGACGAACGCCGCCGGAGTGGTTGCCGCGAATAACGGTGTTCTCCACTGCATCCGTGATGCAATCGACCATGGCATTCAAGGAAGGTGCGTTGGAGGTCGTCATGTTTTCTTACCCAGGATGTAAGGCCGACAGGCCTCTTTCTTCTTTCTTGCCTTGCGCTCAGTAGTGGAGAGCAAAAGTGCTGATAACGTGTTAAAGTGTAAGAGTAGACAGTGAAAGAACGAGTGAAAGACGGATTCCATTGAAGGGGTGACCACTGCTTATATACATGCCCAAGGGGCAGGGGCCGAAGGTACATGCCCCTTCGGGATGGCCCCTTCCTGATTTGTAACTTCTAATGACATCATTAATCACTAAGTAATTATTTAATTATAGAAATTGATCATTAATCTTGTTTGCTTCACAACAGTACCCGCTCCCTCCGGTCACACACGCCGTCTTCATCTCGTCGCTAGCCGACATCGACAAGTTTGGAGGCTATGACTAGTTTGGAGGTACAGTGCAGGTCACTGCCTGCAAGCTGCAGCCTGGTTCCTAAACAAAGTTTGGAGGCGAGTAGAAGACGAAATGAGCACATACGCAGGAACAGGGGTGGACCTGGGCTGGCCCAGCGTCTGGGCCACTCTGTGTCTCTGTGGGCCAAATATGCTAGATGTTCTGGATCTTTCTTGTGCTACAATATTCACAGCGTAAAATTCAGCCCACGTCTAATGTCGTAGCCTTAGTGGCCCTAAACTTCTATCTGTCGTTGCGTACGAACACAATTTAAACCGGACAAGATGGCAGTTCCTTGACAAATTTGGCAAGGACAAGTAGCGTTGGCGGCTATCGTTAGGTCAAAGGTAAGTATCGCTCCATAAAAAGACGTTTCGTTGAATAACCGGAAAAGATAACTCTGTTCAGCTGGCCAGCAGTATTAGCACCAGCCGGCTTCTTTCGGCTTATTCTCTCTCACATAATACTATTGAACCAGCTAAAACCAACCGGATTTTAGACCAGCAGAACAGAATGGTATAAACAATCTTTCCTTTTCCATTTTCCCAGTCAACAAGCAACCACAGGGCAGCTTGCCGGCTTCTATATGGTATTCCCTCCACCCTAAATTATTAATTATTTTATTTTTTTCTAGATGCATAATTTTATTATCCATCTAGATATATGTTATATCTAAGTACGTAGCAAAATTTATATATGTAGAAAAGCTAAAACGACTAATAATTTAATATGGAAGGAATATCAAACAAAAGAAAGCTGAATGCATGCCTCGTAAGATGAAATAGTGCAAAGCCAGGACGAACGACACGCTGAAGCCTATCACACGTGACACTGAAAATATGATTTTCCCAGCCTTTTATAGAAATCATTGACCTTGGTATAAAAATACATATTCCAAGGAAATGTTATATGACAGAAGTAGTTATTTGAATAGTCAAAATTTTGGCGACTAGGCTACATGAATTGCCAAGAAGCAGCTCTCATTTCCAGGCCTTGCGGCCCCTGAACTGATTTCCGGAGCGCTTGCGCTGCTGCTTCTTCTCCTGCCGAGAACGCGCTGCCTTGGCTCTAGTTGCTGCCAGAGGCATCCTCTTCCTGTGTTGTTTCTGCTTATTGCTCAGGCCACCGGTCTGCAAGACAGCACACCATGCAATCAGACAAAGGTATAGAAGAACGAATGAGCAATCTGATGGTAAGCAAGTTTTGTTGTAACCAGAAACAGACATGCAGCAGCTTACCTTTTTCTGTTTCACAGCTGCCCTGGCTACATACGCCCCTCTATCCTCTCTTCCAGCTTTCACCATCGCTAATCTTTCTTCTTTTGACATCTTTCTTCTGACATGAGCCTGCATTATAAAGTGTACGTGTCAAGCACTTGCGTGTGTTTCCACGTGTGTATGAGTGCGAGAGAAGAAGGGAGCACCTCAAGCTGAAGTGGATCAACACGCTTCCTACTGAGCTGATCAGAAGACGGCATCTTAAAGGTTGCAGATTTTGTATCACCACCCTTGATTAGTCCATGTTGGGCCAAAGCCAGTTTTGCCTCTTTCTTTGCCTGAAAATCAAAATTTCCAATAAGACATCCATAAGCCATCAAACTATATCTTGTAAGAACAGAATGCAAGCAAATTTATTTTTTAGCCGTAAGTAGCTTCTGAGCATTCCCAGCTTTGTAGTTTGAACACAGCTATTGGAAAACTGTTTGCCATCTGAAATTCACATACCTTGAGCTCTTTGATGCGCTTAAAATCTTCATCCGATAAAATTTTACCAGTTTCATCCGATGAAACTTGAGCCTTCTTGGCTCCTGCTAACCTCTTCAGGGCTCGAAGGCTTGCATCAGCAGCATTCAGCTCACCAATATAATCACTCAACTTCCTCTTCTGTACCTTAGAGCCGCTGCCATTAGACTTCTCTCCCTCATCACTGTCTTCATCCTGGTCTGAACCTTCATCCTCTGAACAATTTATGCTCTCCTTAATTTCTTCTTCATCATCATCCTCATCAGACATATCAGTATCAGCATCCATATCAGAGTCATCATCTAATTCTTCATCAATATCATCACTATCATTGTCCGAGTTATCTTGACCCTCATCTGTACCATCGTCCTCAGATGATTCGTCCTCCTCTTTGGTATCTTCGTTGGCATCAAGTTTGTTTGCATCAGATACCTCCATATTTTCTTCTGTTCCAGGAGGGGCAGATGGCAAGGTTGTCTCATCATCGGAATCAAAAGCATCAGACTCATCATCTGAACCTTCCCCTTCCGATGAAATGTTTTCATCTAGCAACTCAGCACCAGGCACGTCGCTAGCGACAGTGACTTCACCAAATGCCTTCGGCCGAGCCTTTGGATCAACAGGACGGCCTCGATCTTTCTTGACTAACAATGAAGGGCAGATCTGAACTTCAATGAACAGATGTTTAGCACCAAGGAATTTTAACATACAGAAAAACATTGGAAATTTGCAAGAAAAGACCTGACCTCTCTGAACAAAGTGACCAGCGAACGAGCAGCAATGGAAACAGCTTTCTCATGGGACTTTTTGTACAAAACAAGGTCTTGGAGCAGATCCCCATTCATCATCTGCAGGTTTCCCGGATGAGAGGATGGAGCAAGGAAGATAAGGACAACAAAGATAATAAGTGTACATCACACCAGATATTCTAGAATGCACAAGAATCTCAGACTTGCATGTGTGTTCTATATCAGCAACAGCACCAATAAAAAAACTTTCAACCACACAATCAGCAAGAATGGCAGACAATCACAAACTAACACTGTTCAAAGGTTTATTCCTCTCCATTTAGTGACATGATTAGAATTTCTAGAAGCACAAATGTCGTGCTGTTCAGTCAATCAGTCATTAATACAGACACCAAACAAAAAATAGTGAAAAAAATTTGATAATGTTCCCTCTGCTTGTTTTGAGACTATGCTAGACATGAGGAACACGTCACATACAAAACACAACTAACATAAGCACAAGAGTTCAGGGAACCAGTGCCTTAAGGGATGTATGGCCAGTAGCATTGCATACAAGGTACAGGTTAAGGTATCCAAAAAGATTAAGGCACCTACCAAAGGCATTCTCATGCAGATCTCTCTCACGACATTCAAGCCAACAGCAATAGCCTATGAAAAGCAAAGTCAGTATTTGCTCATGTTTAGCTTGAAGAACACATATGATCCATATGCTGAATAAGAGAAATGCAAACCTCCGGGCGAGATTTGTCGTGCACAAACTGATTTACTATCTGCTTGAACAGTGGCTCAACAGCATCGGGAGGTACCTAAGTTTAAACATGTGTATGTTTTGCATTTAGAAAAAAAGTGAAATAAGTGGGACCAATATAGATGAAAAAGGAATGAGCTTTTGAAGCAAGACGGAAATCAAACCATATCATGGCAAGCCTGAACTGCTGCAGCAAGTAGAGTTGTCACATCTCGTTGATGAGGCTGCAGCATTTATACCAGTGTTACTACAACCAAACTAGGCGGTTTCAAAGGTTGATGCAAACTAAAATACCGTGTTAAATTAACATACTTGAACATATCTTTGAAGATATGGGTAGAAGTTCAACAGAACCAAGTGATGCAGCCCAATAGTCCTCGCAATAACTTTTAACATCATCATCCTTACCTGCAAGGCAACGGATTTTCTTTAAGCTTTGATTTTTATTAAAGAGAAGGGGGAAGAAACTATTGACAATGTTACAATGGAAAGAAACGAGGATGACCTCAAAACGTTCATTGCATTTCTGCAGCCGAGAGAAAAGCTTCTCAGCAAAACCCTGCCAACCAAACCAAAAACACTTTCAGTATATAGAAGAGTGCATTTCATAGATACCATCTAAGGTGATAACTAGTGGCACTAACGCACCTGGGCATCCTTTAAATACGTCAGGGCTGAGTAGTAGCTGGAACCAGCCTCGTCAACAGATTTCCGCTGTTGCCTTTTCATGCTACGAATAACACGTTGTAATTTAGCTTTCTTCTTTTTCTTACTAGCAGCTGTGCCCTTGTGATTTGCCTGGAATTTGAATATACCACCAAAAGATAAATAATACATCAAAAAGGACAAAGTAAATATCCGAATACTATCAGTTTAGGCATGATGAAAGACAGTTAAAACACCTTATAAACATCCTGTTTGCTAAGCAGAATTTGTGGGTTTTGATCTGCTTCATCTTCACTGCTTGATGCATCACTGTCATCCTCTTGTTCAGCATTTTCATATCCAAGAAGGAATGAAATAGCAGCTATCATAATCCTGCATGTCATGACAATCATTTAGGCAAGGAGCAGCCAATAGCAAAAAAACAGGATATTCTACCAGCATGTACCTAGAGGAAGGATGGAAGCAAGCATCGCATATTGCATTTGTTGTGCGTTCATTAAACCAGACCCTCCGACGGTGAAGATCACACAGGATAGTAAATGCCCTCTTCGCCCGCGACTCTTCTTCGGCCTGAGAAACAGGAGGCATATTAAAAAGACAAATACATATATGTTTCCCAGTATGCTAAATCTGATAGTACTGATCAATGCACTTGCAAGATGTTGCAAACCTGTAAGAATTTAAAAAGGATGTTCTGCAGTTTACGATTCCTTGTATCATTCTTATGTTTCTGATTCATCCTCCTGATACTGTGTACAATATGCGAAAATGCTAGCTTTTTAACAGCTCGATCTCCAATAACCTGAAGCTCCATGAATAACTCCAGTGTGTCCTCAAGATCAACAATCTAAACATTTTTTCCCAAAAACAAAGGACAGTGATAACAGGTCAGATTTCAATGGGACAAAAAGGTCAAAATAATCTGTTAACAAGCAATGCAAAAGTGAAATGTTTTCACCAAGTTAATACCCATCCAGAAGAACTCTTGTTTGTGATACATATTTTCCCATTTCTTAGTTGAATGAGGGTACTTAATGCTATAAGTCTAGCAAAAGTCACCTAAGACTTTATCTAATTGTAGTCGAGCCCACGTCTTTTAATCGAATCAAGGTCTACTGATGTTAGACCTTCAGATACAGAAACAGGGCAACAAGATATCATATCAAAATATGGATTTTTCTATTTTGAAGAAGATAAGAATGGCTAGAAAGGAAATGAGCTTGTCATTTTGCAACATCAACAGGAATTATACTCAGTGCAAAGCCCATTAGCCTTAATTCATTGCTATCCTTTCTAAGCCAACCCCAAGGACACCGAACTCCTCAAAATTTGCGCCAACAAATCAAAGCATACCGGATGTTGAGAGGAGGGGGCTAGTACAACTCTACACAGAAACATTTTACCTTTCGATTGACCAGCAGTATCAACCCCTGCACGAGGTGCGTCCTGAGCCCCGGCGGCAGCCCGCGCGCGTTGGTGTCGAGCAGACCCCCAATCTGGTCTGGCAAATCGGCGAGGTCGTCCGGGTAGAAGGGCGCGACGTGGGCGAGGAACAGCGCGAGGTCGCCGACCTCCTTGGCCACCTCCCCGCCGCCGCCCGATGCTGAGGTGGTGGCCAGCGCCGCCTGCTGCCGGAAGAGGAACACCGAGGACTCGAAGTGGCGGTGGAGCTGCCGGAGCTCCTCCTCGTAGCCCTCCGGGTCGCGCTTCATCTTCGCCTGGAGCACCGGGAGGTTATGCGGCTGGCCAGCCCCGGCGGACGCGGAGGCGGAGGCCGCCTCCGGCGTGAACGCCGGCGCGTGCTTGCGCGGCATCGGCGAGGGGGGGTTGGTCCGCGCCGCCGGCGAGGTGCGCTAAAACCCTAGAGGCAGTTGGTTGGTCTGTGCGCGCCTGCGGAACTTTATTTTTTCCAGCGAAAAAAAAATTAGTATATCGGGGAAGGGGAGGGACAGTTCATTTCCGCTTTGAATGCGTAGTGGCGGAAAGATAGTTTCCGCCTTCAGAGTCAGGGCGTTTTGTTTTGTGAAGCTGCTTCCCTCAAGGATAATCTTCTACCTCCAACTGGATTGTGTCTTCTCTCGTTCATGCATCGCCCTCTCCTCTGCAAGGAACCTGCGCGCGCTGCAACTTCTCCGTGACCGCGCGAGCGACGGGCTGAGCCGTGACGGCGTCGACGAGTGATGCGCCATTGGCAGCTACTACGCTCTTGTGGATGAAAGAGCAAGATGGGGAGCTTAGCAGCTGCGCGCGCGGCCGTTACGCAAGTCGCTGCAAACAGACATGGCCTCCCCGGACGACTCCGGCCGCCGTCTCCACGCAAGCCTCGCCCCACCGCGTTCCCCGCAGGCAATGGCGGCACCCTGCCATGCGTCATCGCCCGTCGTCTCGTCTCATGGCCCGGCTTGGCCTGCTCCGGGCCCTACGATTTGTTCGCGTTTCAGCCTCTCGGACGGTGTCGCCACGGTTCGGTTGTCCTCAGCGCCTCCGACGACGTCCGACGTGCCACGGCAGCAGGCCCCGCCTCGCGCTCGTTCGCCCCAACCAACGGTGCCACGCGCGCTCCGTTGTCCCAGCCGTTCGGTGCGCGTGCGCCCGCCGCGCCCTCGGAGTTCGGAGCCCGGAGACGCGCCCCGTCGCCGTCGCCGGTAGCGACAAGGACCCCCGCGGCAACTGTCACCGTCGCTGGTGTATGATGTATCCCCCACCGACCGACCCGCGGCCGGGCTAATACTACTATGCTGAGCGGTGCCGTGCGGCGCACCCCACCCGTGTCGGCAGGGGGCTCCGGGCTGGAACGCCGGCGGGTCGATACTTGTCAATCCGCCGCGCGATCGTCCTGCGTCAGGTACACGACGGCGCTAACTTCACCTGCAAAGCACCGTGCCAATTGCCAGGTGGGGCGCGCGTTCAGCTCCTACCAAGAACTGGATTACAAGCCACATTATACACATCTAATGATGGTGGTGGCGCCTCCGATCCATCCACAACCCGAGTCGCTAATCATTGCACTACTCCGATACTTGGACTGTACTTAAAGCACGCACGTACGACATTCTACGCTTTTTATCAAACAAAAAAAATGAAGCTTTCAGAATTCAGAGCTTCATGAATGAGAAAAGGCCTCTGGTCTGAAGATCGTATCGATCGTGTGGCCCGGCCCGTGTCTGCCAACGTCGGTGCTTTGGAGAAAGCTTCGAGTTTTAACCCTCAGAAGAAGAGGTGAACAACTGAGCTGGCGGACAAACAGGACGACGTATGGTCACCAACCGAAGGTACGCGAACAGTAATCCGCGTGCAAGTGGCAGGTGGGGGAGTAGAATCCAGGCCCCACAGGTCCCTAACCTAATCAGCAGTTCAGTACTTCACTACACTAATCAGTCAGTCCCCAAATCATCTGGGAATGTTAGTTAAGCACTTAATCCCCTGACACGACGAGACAAAGCAACGATCAGCGAGCGTCGATCACCGGTAATGGCGTCTCGTCGTCGCCGCCGTTCTCGTCCGGCGGTGAAGCGACCGAAGCGAGAAAAGGGACGCGGCACCGTCGCGCTACTGACTTGCCAGCTCGTCGCGCCCGACCCAACCCGAAAGGGACAAAAGCTGGGGGAGAGCA
This sequence comes from Panicum miliaceum, assembly GCA_032594955.1. Classification (NCBI taxonomy): domain Eukaryota; kingdom Viridiplantae; phylum Streptophyta; class Magnoliopsida; order Poales; family Poaceae; genus Panicum; species Panicum miliaceum. The sequence goes on from CM064069.1 coordinate 3,117,864, forward strand.
ACGTCGCAGTGCGCTCGCCCCGGCCCGGCCCATCTCGAGGCCCGCGACGCGGAAGTTGACCGTTCATCGCGATCGAGCATGCCGGAACTGCCCCTCCCGTGGGAATGAAACCCCGAGACCGCCACGGGGCCGGGCCGGCCAGCCACTGTTCCGTCACGAGCCGGCCGCGGCCGGCGCGGAGCCACCTCGCCGCCTGCCGCGCCGGCCCGCGGCACCACCTAGTGGCAAGGGGAGTAAATAAACCCGTCCTGACACATCGGGCCTGGTACCCCTTGTCATTTCGGGTTCAAAATATTTCGAAAAGGCTCCGCCGCCTCCTCCCCTCCCCCCTCCCCTCGGCTTCTCGCTCGGATCCGAGCCAACGGAAAAATCCCTCCGCAGGTCCATGCGAGCACCTCGGCCCCGCGGTTCTGCTGAGGTTTTCCGGAGCTTTTCGGATCCCGGGTGCGAATTCGTCGGCGCTTCAAAGCCACGAGATTCTTTGGCGTCGGGTTCACTCCACCCCAAACCAAGAAAGCTCCACCTCTCCCACCGCCGGGAGGAGAAAACCTAAGCTAGAACCCCTAGTCCCACCAGGAATCCCACCATGGCCTCGTCTCTGCCGCCTCGCAGCTCCTACCTGGTGATTTTCTCCTCTGCAAACTGTCTCCTTTTTCTTGGGTTTGCTATTCGCTTCTGAGTTGGTCGGGATTCGAAATGCGGTGAGGCGTGACGGTGCTGCTGCTGTTGCCGCAGAAGAAGGAGAACGCGGGGACGGCGCGGCGCGAAATGGGGCTCAAGGTGATGCCGCGCCGGAACGTGCTGTCGGCCATCAACAATGGCGAGGCCAACGGCGGGACGCCGTCCGCGCCGGCAGATGGCGGCGGAGCGGAGGCCGCGCCCGTGGTCGAGTTCAGTGGGAGGGACGACGTGGAGCGGCTGCTTGCCGAGAAGACGAAGGGCAAGAGCAAGAACGACTACAAGGTTGGTTTAGGGGGGGCTTTATTGGTTCGTTTTTTTCAGATTGGAGGCCTTTTCTTGAATTCGTCATATTTCTGCAGGGGAGAGTTGAACAGATGAGCGACTACATCAAGAAGCTCAGGGTGTGCATCCGATGGTACATGGAACTAGAGGATGGCTATTTGGCTGAGCAGGAGAAGCTCCGGTGTACTTTGGATGCCGAGAACAGCCGTCATACTGAATTGGGTAATAAATCCTAACTCTCCTTTTATTCTTTCCGTTTGGCTGAGCGCTCATGGCGAGGAAAATTGAGCCCTCGCAGGCTCTCAGCGCACTGTACTATTTAGTATCTGAAGATTCTGAATTATGGTTCATTTGAGTGTCTGTCAACGCCACGCGTTATTTATTGATAGAATTCTCGTTGCAGAGGCCCAGCTCAGCAATGCGATTGAAGAGTTGAAAGCTGCTAACTTGGACTTGACAAGGCGTTGCGAGAGTTTAGAGGAGACCTTGAACAGGGAGAAGTCTGAAAAATTGGTGAGGGATAGATAATCTTATGTCACTGTGGCGTGATAATTGATACACTTCTGACTTCTCACCAAAATTTTATTTACTCAATTTTGTATATGGCAGATTGCTGTGGAGTCTTACGAGAAAGAAAAACAGGAAAGAGAATCGGCTGAGAGTTCACGTGATCTACTGACTGTAGATCTAGAAAGGGTCACTCATGACGCCAAGCGCTTTAGCGAGCAGGTAATGGTTGGCATAATGTTTTCAGGGAAATAGTTAATGTAGTCTTGTCGCCTTTTTAAATGGTTTTGTACCTCAAGACCTCTCTGTTAACATATATATGTCATGAACTTATAGCTAAAAATGGTTCAAGACACGAACAAAAGGCTTCAAGAATACAACTCCAGCTTACAACAATACAACAGTAATCTTCAGGCTGATGCCTCAAAGAGTGGCGAGACTATCTCAAAACTACAAAAAGAGAAGAGCGCCATGATGGAAACTATGGCTGCTCTGAGAGAATGTAACAATTCAATGAGCAGCCAGCTAGAATCTTCTAGAGTGAGTACTTCCATGAAATACTTTTATCAACTATTTATTGAATTTTATGTGTTTCCATAAGGAAAATCATGGACTGTTCAATGAATTTGAGTGATATGTATATTTCAGCACGAGTTACAAATATATATGTTTTTAAATCTATTTTCTTTTAATATTCTGTTAGGCTTCTAAACAAGAGGCAATCAGAGTGAAGGAAGAACTCAGGAAAGAAGTGGAGTGCCTTAGAGTTGAGTTGATGCAGGTTAGGGATGACCGTGATCATTCGGTTGCTCAGCTGAACAATTTGAACATTGAACTTGCTAATTGCAAGGAACAAGTTGGTAGATCATCAAAAGAATGTGAAAGCATGAGTACAAAAGTATCGGCACTCGAGGTTTGTATCTGCAGATTTGGATTCATATCTGTATCTCATAACTATTGGGCTTAAAATCATTCTCTGTTATTAGGAAACATGCAATACACAGCAAGAACAGATTCAGACTTTTCAGAAGCAGCTTGCAGTTGCAACCGAGAAGTTGAAGGTTAGAAGTTGAAGCATTTGCTAGTTGCTGCTAGTGTTTCTAATATCTTTATGAAACTAATGTATCATTTCACTTTTTGTTGTTTGACACAATTATTCATCTATGCAGCTTGCTGATGTGACTGCAATCGAGGCGATGACAGGATATGAAGAGCAGAAGGAGAAAATAAAATACCTCGAGGAACGTTTGGCACATGCAGAGTCTCAAATTGTTGAAGGTGACGAGTTGCGGAAAAAACTACACAACACCATACTGGTAATACGTGAAAGCATATTATCTCTTTGTTAAGCTGTTAGTTATTTGTATCTCTTTTTTTTAGAAAAGACTTTGAAAGAGCGATTGAAGTATTATTGTATATGTTTTAGTCTCTAGGTATTGATTGGCCTCATCTTTGCAGGAATTGAAAGGAAATATCAGGGTTTTCTGTCGAGTTCGGCCGCTTCTTCGGTTTGATGGTGATTCAAATGGTTCAGAAGGCGCCTCTATCTCTTTTCCAACATCAATAGAATCTACTGGGCGTGGTATTGATTTGATGAACCAAGGTAAATTATGTGTTCAACATGGTTATTTCTTGGGTTTCCTATTGAGCTTTATATTATGATACTAATGTGGAGTTCCTTTGCTATATTTTTCTTATGTAGGCCAAAAGCTTTCCTTCTCATATGACAAGGTTTTTGACCACAATGCTTCACAAGAAGATGTGTTTGTGGAAATATCGCAATTAGTCCAAAGTGCCCTTGATGGATACAAGGTATTAAGTTTGAATTGCAACATGATGTACTGATGGATAGTTATAAATGTTTATCTTGTATGGTTCCAATCGTCCTTCACTTCCAACATATGCAATGCAAATCATATGCTTAAAAGTATTAACATTGGAGTTTCTAGTGATGTGGTGCCTTCTTTGTGTTAAAACGATCACATAATCCACACACAATCAAGTTACTACCATCCTCATGGAGCTTTCAGTTATATGGATTGACACTTTTTTTCCACATATGTTGGGTAGTTGTCGTATCTTTTGTTCATCTATGAAGCAATTTATCATGGTTAATGTCTCGCTGTGATGCAGGTATGCATATTTGCATACGGTCAAACCGGATCTGGTAAAACTTATACAATGATGGGCAGACCAGGAATTGATCAAAAAGGCATAATTCCTCGCTCATTGGAACAAATTTTTAAGACAAGTCGATCTCTAGAATCTCAAGGATGGGAGTATTCCATGCAAGTTAGTATCACACAACTATTTGGCTTACAAATTGCTGCATTGGTTTGTGTTGTACTAATATAATTAATGTATATTTGACTCAATGTGTAGGCATCCATGTTGGAAATATACAATGAGACAATTCGCGATTTGTTAGCACCAGGCCGCCCAAATAGTTTTGACATGACACCCAGTAAACAATACACTATAAAGCATGACTCTCATGGGAATACAACTGTGTCTGACCTTGCAATTGTTGATGTCTTCAGTATTGCTGATGTGACTACTCTACTAGAGAAAGCATCCCACAGCAGGTGAGCCTCTTTGATGGCACATATACATTTGACACTTGTTTCTTGTTGAGCATTGACATCTGTTGATAATTTTTTGCTTCAATAGAATAGACTTGCTGGTGCATTATTTATTTTGTGCAAAGAGTAGTGTTAGTATATAGTTAATGGAATGGTCTCCTTATTTTCAGGCAAAGTAAAATCACCGGTTTAACCTTGTATCTAAGCTGGTTTTCCTATTTGTATATTTATGTGACTACATATCTGTATTGGATCTAATATTGTGTTCTGCATTTATTACAGGTCTGTGGGTAAGACCCAGATGAATGAGCAATCCTCTAGGAGTCATTTTGTGTTCACACTAAAGATATCAGGATCAAATGAGGTATGCAAAGTCTCACACATTGAACTGTACCAGGAGCTATATTGAAAACTTTAACTTTATTATCATGCCAAGATCTACCAAAATATAGTGTGCTTAATGCTTCATTTCCGTATGGATGTTAATCCTTTTTTAGATAAATACTCAGCATACTAAATAAATATAAATGATGAGCCTATATTTTCTTTTCATTTTCTTGCAGAACACTGGTCAACATGTCCAAGGGGTCCTTAACTTGATTGATTTAGCTGGGAGCGAGCGCCTTGCTAAAAGTGGTTCCACAGGTGATCGCTTGAAGGAAACTCAGGTAAGTGTTTGTTTCTTATAGATTTCCAATATTCTCAGCATCCGATAGTGGTATGTAATCATATATTTTTTTAATGTTTTAGTCAATCAATAAAAGCTTGTCAGCTCTGAGTGATGTAATCTTTGCGATTGCAAAAGGAGATGACCATGTTCCCTTCAGAAATTCAAAACTTACATACCTATTGCAGGTTAGTGATTCACGGTATCTATTTAAAGTTGTATGTTCATGAGTTCATTTCAAACAATTTCTTAGCTATAACTTGACTTTGCAGCCTTGCCTTGGAGGAGACTCGAAAACTCTCATGTTTGTCAATATTTCACCTGAGGCATCATCTGTTGGGGAGACGATATGCTCATTGAGGTTTGCTTCAAGGGTGAATGCTTGTGAGATCGGGATACCAAGACGTCACACACAAGCACGTTCCTTCGATTCTAGCTGAGTTATGGGTAAAGTCGTTGTAGCCATCATTGTAATGTGATGTATAATGAGCTGGTTTATGCTACATTTGGCCACAAAGGTGAGGCGCAACAGAAATCTTGTAACTTGTACGGTGTAGGCAGTGGCAATGTGCTGAGAGCAGCATATGTTTGAGTGCTGACATCTTGTCACGCTTTCCGTTTGGTATAGCAGATTTCAGTAATATTAATTGTGACGGCGGTTTCAAAATTGAAACTACGTTTTTTTTTTCGCCAAGCAGAACTCAGCTGCTGGCTTTATGGCTACTGGCAACAGCGACAGTACTATATGCTAGTATGCTACAACGAAAAATCACCTGGTACCTTGTAATTACCATGGAAGCTTGCACTGAGTTGCGCAACCTTGTACTCTAGACTTATTTGGGGGTCATGAGTGGCTGTTCCACAGGACAACGCAGCAAAAACTGAAGTATTGCCTCTTGAAGCATCCATATTATTATATTATCATGGAGGAATCTTTTGACGAGCTAATGCCAGTTTCGAGCTTATGACACGAGTGATGAACGGTTAACAGCCTGCTTGCTCGTTTGCTGCACTATGAGCTTGTTTTTCAGGTAACTTTCCTTCCTCTGTACTGTCTTTTCTCTGAAAACTTATCTTGAGCTATCAGGATCGCTATTCTTGTGTAAAACTATCAGGATGGATATTCCAAAATTATTCTTTGTTAAATCTGGAAGCACGAACCAAGCAGCAAAGTTATAATATCATTACTCTGATTCATTCAATTTGAAAAAAAAAATGAAACAAAGAATTCTAATATCTTGAGCTCACCGCACGCGGCCCATCCTTATCCTGGGCCCAGGCACGCGCGCAGCTGCGGCCCAAGTTCAAGCCGCGCGATGCGTGGCGTTGCAACTTGCAAAGCATGGGGAGCTCGTCAGAAATCCGCGGCGGCGTCTTCTCCGGCGGCGACCGGAAGCTTCGACGGCGCAGCGCCCTGAGAACTCGAACGCTCTCCCGGAATCGATCATGTTCTTGATCGAAGCCAGCAGGCGAAAGCTATGAGCAATTCCTTTTCCTACCGTGCGGCAATCGGTAAATATATGTACCGTACACAGCTAGGATGCTAGGGTTTTGCAATAGGTTATAGTTCTAAATTTCCAAAAAAATAAATCATTTGTTTCCTGAATCACTATCAGAACTAAGATAATGACATGATCTTGGGTAGAATTATGCTACATTACGCGTTCGCGTTTTATAGGAGACAACATGGGAAACTTCAGTTCTAGGCTTGATTGAAGTTAATTCGTACTGTGTACGCTATACCTTGTAACTACGGACTGGGGTTGTTTCATCCTGGATCAGTCCTCATGTATGATTGAATTCGCAATTCCAGGTTTGTGCCCCCACTGGATGGAATTTATGGGTTAAGCAGGTTTTGTCAAACTCAATTATTGATCATATCATAAAGAATCATTGCATTATCTGTAGGTAGGGGTTGTTTCCCCATCTATTTTGGATCTTATCCCTGTCTGTACTAAGGATGCAACACAAGTACGGCTTGGATAGGTCCGTCGGATCATTCATGCTTACGCTGCCTTGAAACTACAAGAAGCAAAATAAATATACGGAAGATTCTGGATTGTGTTTCTGTCATAAATTAGAAGATAGGTTCAAGGTGCCTTGTCTTGATTCTTTTATTCCCATTTGGTGAAGGTGTGTGCTATCATTGATGTGGCGCTATGTACCATCTTAGGTAAGGAGGCTGCTTTTTCCCCTCAAGAAGATAGGAAGTTGATGCCACAGAAGAATGTAGCACTGCCAGCAACACCCTATGATGTGGATTTGACTATGATGGATGCGTTTTACTAGGATGTTAGTTAATAAGATTAAGTTGTGGGCTCCTTTCCGGCATCTCACCTGATAAGCATTGTATTAATATTTATGCCTCACATGTTCTCACCTGATAAGCATTGTATTAATATGCTTCCATTTGTACGCCTCTCTTTTCTCTACTCCTGGACGTATCTCTTATGTGGTTCACATAAACGCATAAGAGTTTTTAATACTGCATAGGATCCTCCTGACTCCAGAAAAATCAGACCAGCCAAAATAAGGCCGGACCCACCATCTGTAGAATATATTCCCATGCTTATCTTAGCGGAGTGGATTGGCACACCTCTCTTGCCGTAGACAATCTGTAAATCTTTTTCTTGCTGGGGAAGGGATCGGGGAGGAGACCCAGAAGCAGAACAGAGAAGGGGAAGAAGCTTGTGTTATCAGGCCATATGGAGAACCAGCAGCCCCGGGGGGTTGGGAATTCGAAGGTCGTGAAGGTTCAGAGCGAGGAGGCATGGGAGCTATTCACCAATCAAGCAAGCAACGAAGGGCGCCCTGTGGGTACCCCTTCCTCTCCCTTTCCTCCCCTCCCCTCTCCTTTGGCCTGGTTCTTTTCTTCTTGTTGAGATTCCGTTCAATTTTCAAAGTTCTAGCGATGCCCTTTGATGTTGTGGGCTCTCAGTTATTTCCAGTTTGGTCCATTCTTTGTTTCTGTTTATGATTATTGTGCTATCATAACGCTGTTGCTTTTGTGAGATTCTACAACTTTTTAGCAACTTGGTTTCTATATAGCCATGCTCCTTGTTGTTCTTCCTTTTGCTGTTTGTGCATCCTTTACATCTTTTCCTTTCATTATAATGAGCAAAATCAGTAGAGCTGGGGAAAGATTAGCCTGACGGTAGGTGCTCCGTTTTTGCTACTGAACAGCGATCCTTCTCCTGTTTTTCAAATCCACACATAATTTTAACCTTGATAAATTATCCTCCATGTCGTGCAGGTTGTTGCCCATTTCGGGGCATCATGGTGTGTGACATCCCTGTCCATGAACTACAAGTTTGAGGAGCTAGCTCAGACCCACCCTGAGATCTTGTTCCTCTATGTGGATGTTGACGATATCCAGGTAAATCAATTTTGACCTTACCGGTCTTGTGTCTGGGCCTTTTATGGTCTAACCTCTAAGGAAAGAAAGGATTTCTCTTAGCCACATCACATCTATATTTAATAAATTTGATATTATGACACAACACATACAGAAACTCACTCTTCATAAATGTCCCTGAAGAAAGCCTGATTAAGCCACGCCACCATGATGTACTGACGCACAGTAAATGAATGCAGAGTGTTTCATCCAAGTACGGAGTGAAGGCCATGCCGACATATTTCCTCATCAAGAACAAGGAGGTGGTGAGGAAGATTGTTGGGGCGAATCCAGATGAGTTGAAGAAGCTGGTGGATGCTTCTGCTGATCCCTTCGAAACTCAGATAGTCGTCGAATAGTCAGCCGTTCGTCGCCATCATGTCCTCTGAAACTGCTCTGTGACCGTGAGCACTGCCTGGTCAGGTCTTCTGAATTGCGTCTGGATGTTCCAAACTGTACATTGTCGCGGCTGTGACTCTGATGGGTGTCGCTTTATAGCTCAGTAGTCTTGCCTGTTGGTCCTGCAACTGTGACTGCAGTGTGTGTGACTCTGAATTTTTTTTTTTTTTGAAAGAGTGTGACTCTGAATGTTGCATGCGTTTGGGTTGAAAAATAAAGGTCGCTTCAAGCGCACTTGCCTGTTATCATGATTGGAGGTACCAGCTCACCTCAGATGGTAAATGGTTGGTTACGCTAGTGCCAAATTGCTCTCTTCTGGCAATGGATTATTAAAGTGTTACCATGTCTGCAGCATTGCAAATGTTCAAATCCCCATGATTAAGCGTGATGTAAAATCTCAGATTACGTTGGTAGGTACTATGTGGTAGAGGTAGCTTCTTTTTTTTAAAAAAAATATAATGGGTAGAGCGTAGAGGTAGCTTCTAGATAAGATTATCATATATTTGAAGGCGCCAGTGCAACTGCAGCTTTGCATCTGAATCAAACGAATATACAATAGAAATGGACCTGACTTGAGGCACCACATCTAACCACCCTAGGATAATGAACAAAACTGCAAGCTGTGCTGTGGCCCAATGCAACATGTGAGCAACTATTGATATGTCACAGGTTGGCTTCAGCTTTTCCCTCAATGATACTCTTATCTTGGCCCAAGAGGCGCTGAAGGAAAAAGATGAAAGACCAGAAAGGAAAGGCAAATCATTGCTGGGGAGACACCATGGCACCATGGACTGTGGTGTACAGTGCTTTCTCCACGATCCCATTCCCATGATCTGTGGGGCTCTGAAGCTTCACACTTACTGTCGCCTCGTCCAATAGATCCCCAGGTTTTACTTTTGACCAGGAGTGTCGGCAGAGTAACTTCTGTTGCTGACAAGCACAATCAGATGGTAGAAGTACGCTTTTGTCGCCAGAGAATCTCTGCTTGCTTTCTGCAATTCTGCCGATATGAACCAGCACTTGATTACTTGGGCCATGTTTAGATGCACCGTGTAAAGTTTTTAAAAGAAAATCTTTTCACATTTGAAGTATTAAGCATAGACTAATCACAAAACTAATTATAGAACTCGTCCGTTAACTATGAGACGGATCTAACGAGCCTAATTAATCCGTCACTAGTATATATTTACTGTAGTTTTACTGTAGCAATTTAGTGTTTAATCACGGCCTAATTATGTTCATTAGATTCGTCTCGCAATTTACAAGTAAACTATGTTATTAGTTTTTTATTTCGTTTAGATTTAATTCTTCATGCAGGTGCCGCAACATTCTTTTAAAATTTTGAATTTTACATCTAAATAAGGCCTTGAATCTGCCAGGTGAATGCAGAAGAGTACTAGTACAGAACGTACCACTGCAGAAATGATTTTGTGTCGCCGTAATCTGACCTTTCTGATGTTCTGTCATGCAAACAAGAAAGCAGCCACAGAGCACAGAGCACAGAGCAGGCTGATGACCAAACTAACTGCTGAAACTGAACGGCACTGAATAAGATAAAAAGTTTTTGTGACATAATTAAGTTCTCGTGATTGCTTAATTGCTTATAATACTGTGTGTACTTCGGTAACAGCAACTAACAGAACTTTTCCTCACGCTATCTCGCTCTCTCTCTCTCTCCTTCACGTGTAGCCATGCACGAGCGCTAATCCGACAAGCAGCACCAACACCAAAAACAAAAGCGAGGTGGCCGAGTGCCCCTCCCTCTTCCTCTGTGACTGGTCTGGACCCATTCGCCATCACCCACTCTCCGATCTCCATACCTCTCTCTTCTCTCCCCAAGACTCCCTCCGTGCGTGCTCTCCTAGTGAGAGAGGAGGGAGTGGTAGCTAGAGGTTGAAGAAGAGAGAGCAGCGGCTGCCCTGCTGCCTTCCGATGTGCTGCTACGTGGGCAAGGCCACCAAGATCTTCCTGCGCCTCGTCGCGGCGCTCCTCGTCGCGGGCCTCGTCCTCGGCTTCGGCCTGGCCCGCCACACGTGGGGAGCCAACAGGGCCCAGCCAGACTACTGCCGCTGGCCCGACTGCCAGCAGCAGGGGCCCGCGTACGGCGACCCGCTCCTCCCGGCCACCGCCGGCGCCGCCACCACGCCGCCGGCCAACCCGCTCACGCAGCCCGCCGTGGCTGCGTTCCCCGGTGTCGCGTCGTCGTCGTCCTCCGCCGCCGCCCCGCCGCTCACGGGCGTGGCCTACTTTGGGCCGCCTGGGCCGTTCGTCGTGGGCCTCGGCCCGGCTGCTCACGCATGACGGCATGAGCGTCTGAGGCAAAGCGAGTTGGATTTTGACTTTTTTTTTCTGGATTTTAGCGTTTGAATGCGATTTATTTCCTTTTTTGTATTTCCGTTTAATTTGGACTTGTTTCGCTGTACAATTGCGTAAATTACTCCGAACCCGTGTCCGTTGTTTCCTTGGATACAGCTAAACTAAATTAAATTCACCTGGGTTTCTCAGGTTCTTGTTTGAGGGATGGGCTTCGTGCTCCTGTTCCAAACGGTCCTGAAATTTCGGAGAAATTCCAGTGAAATTTCACGTACCCTACAGTCATTATCCGCCGTTCCGTGGCGTCCCTCGCACACGCTTCCTTCCACCGTAAGCCACGCCCGACCGTTTCCGTTTTCGCAGCCAATGAGAATATTTTTGCTCCCGCTCGCGTCCTCCCACTGACAGGTGAGCCCGGGCGTCGGGGGCCCACCCGCAGGCATACAAAGCTCTTCAACCAACGCCGCGCCACTCCCCCAAAATACTTTTTCAGGCCTCGCCCGCCCGCCCGCCGTCACGTACGAACCAACTCGCCGGATTCCCCTCGCCGCGGTGGATTCTCGCAGATTCCGCCGGCGCACGTGCTCCCCGGCCTCCGGCGCCGCGCCGGCGTGCGTCCGACCGTCGATCCCCGCCCGCCCCGGCTCGCCGATTTCGGAGCAGGTAACGATGACGCTGACTTCGCTTCCCCGTGGTGCTTTCCTTGACTGGTTCGTGGTCTGCTTCTTGGGCGGAAAGCTATTATAATATGGTTTCGTTGGGTGCGAGTGCTTTGATTTACGGGAAATTTAAACGGTATTGATTCCGGTTGGGACGGAAAGGCGGTGGCTTTGCGCAGATTAGGGCGTCGTGGTTTGCTGGGAAGGGGAGTTGGGGTCTTGGGGAATGTTTAAGCGATCGCGGGATTGGTTGGGTTTACGAATTCCGCAGATGCTGCCTAACGGGATTATTTTGTACGTTCGTATGTAGCGCCATGGGTGTGGGTTCCTGTATTGTACTGTTGCTTGGGAAATAACAGTCCGATGACAGTTTTCCTGTTGCTGTTGTGACGAATCTACTTCGCTTGAATCTTGATCCTTGCAAAAATTCTGCACCTTTGAGTTCATTTTCTTTTCGACTAATAACCGGGGATGTTAACTTTTTTGGAGAGCTAACATCTCGCACTCGAGTATCAACTGTTCCATTCTTTTTGCACACTGCTGTCTCGTCCTTTCTTGAAGCCAAATAAATTTTTTGTTAACCGTGGGTGTCTTTTTGTTGCTAGAGTTTCATTTCAGAATTTGCATTACTGCCGACCCTGACACGTGTAGCTGAAATTTCGTTTGCCATCTTGATGCCCCTTGCAGGCTGGCTGCTGCCTGCTCTACTGAGATCTGGTCACAAGTACTAATCTGGGCTGCTTGAGGTTTGGTGCATTATTTATTTGTTCCTTGTCAGAAGTCATTTCATAGGAGACAGTCATCAGCCCTTCTGATGTTGATTAATTTGATTAGCTGGTGATTAAAGCTAAGCATAACAGATATTCAACAAAGCAGATTCAATGCTTATGATTGCAAGCAGTATGGACATTATTGACTTGAGTTCAGATAGTGAGGAAGGCATCATTGACCTGTCTTCCGATAGTGAAGACAACAATGAGTTTCATTCATGCAGAGAAGATGATACCGATTATGATGATCCTGTTAGTCCTTATCACCTGCCTCTTGTTCCTTTGAACACAGCACCTGATCAGAATAGCGTGGAACAACCGACCAGCTTGGAATACGATGTTGATTTGCATCAGATCGCTAAAAAAGAATATGATAATTGGTTTAGCAGTAGAAATGCTTCATCCTCTTACAGCCCTGTGGATAATAGATCAACCACTGAAATGAGCAGTGGGGTGAGCAATGATATCAGTAGGGATCTTCCATTATCAATAACATATGGTTCTGCAGCAAAGTCTGAACAGTTCTATGTTCCAAGTGTTGAACATCAGCTTCCACAATCTTTCACCAACGGAAGCTTCAGTCCTCAATCATTTGCACCCAACCATTCAAGTTTAGATGGCAACAGAATCAAGGAAGAGCCTGCTATGAAGTTTAGTGGTTTTCAAAGATTCACTGCCAGTGGAAATGGGATGTCTTCATTTACAATGCCAAGAGGTGACATTTTATTTACTATCCATGAAAGGTTTTAATTTGAGTAATCCTACAATAATTGTGCTAAGTGTGGATATTAAGACAGTGTTGTTTGGACATGTCAGATGATGTCTTTATATATGGAGGTCCGCGTTCACATAGGATCTTCCCTCCGCCAATGCCATCCATGACTTCTGTTAATGATGCAACAGTTGATAATGATGTAGAAAAAAAGGCTTTTTGGTCTTGACGAGAGAGCTGTATATGAAGAAGCACTTAAGGTATAAATCGTTTTCCTATTTATTTTTTTAGTCATACTTGGATGAACCATACTAATGTTCCCAAACAAGTGCAGCATATCAGCCAGGAAAAGGGGGAAGAAGATCTGCTTGAAGGTGTTATGTCAGTATCACTGCTTAAACATCAGGTAGCCTTTTCTGTTCCTCAGTTATTTTACTTATTCTGGAGGCCCTCTTCACTCCATGTTCTTTTATGTTTCAAAGAAAATGGCATTAGCTTGGATGCTTTCGAAGGAGAATAGTTCACATTGTCTGGGTGGAATTTTGGCAGATGATCAGGTTATTTCTTACTTTTCTACCTTATTCAAGTAACTTTTAATTCTTCCTGTCAAATTCCTTTATACTTCCTCCGATCACAAATGTTTGTCCATCATGACATTAACATGGTCTTTAATGTGTAACTTTGACAGCAAATATCTATAAATATATATTCTCTCAAATAGTAAAACTTATATAGGAGTATAATGAAAGTATAGGAGTATAATGAAAGCGCGTGTCATGATGAATCTACTAACATTGACCTTACATTGTCAATCTATGTGTGTTTTTACTTAGGTCAAACCTAGGTGGACTTATATTTTTGATTGGATGAAATATTAAGAAATTAACTTTCTGCGATACAGGGTCTTGGGAAGACAATATCAACGATTGCCCTTATACAGAAGGAGAGGGTTAAGCAGTCTAGGTTCATGACTTCTGGATCATACTGTACAACATCTGTCCTAAGCATTGATGATGATGACGTGGTGATTGTCATGGACAAGAAAGAACTGAAGGCTGAACCCCTGAACAAGCTACATGATTCTAGACAATTGCATGTTGCCAACAGTCTTAAGCTCCCTGATAGTCAGTCAGGTGCTGTTACTGATTGTGTTGAACCAAGGAAGAAGACCAGGGTGAAGCCCTCTGCATCAACCTTGGGGCCCAAGATTAGACCTGCTGCAGGAACATTGGTGGTGTGCCCTGCTAGTGTTCTTAGGCAGTGGGCTAATGAGTTGTCTGTGAAGGTTATGGAAGGCGCTAAATTGTCAGTTTTGGTTTATCATGGAGGTTCAAGGACTAGAGATCCAAATGAGTTGGCAAAATATGATGTCGTTATCACCACATACATGACTGTGGCTAATGAAGTGCCTAAAGAAAACTCTGATGATGATAAAGAGGGCAGTGAAATATCTGGAATTTGTCCGGAATTGTGTGTCGGTGGCAAGAGAAAACGAACAAAAAAAAAGCAGAGCAAGGCAAAGAAGAAAAATAAACCTAGCAATTCAGATGGTGGTCCACTTGCCAGGGTACGATGGTTCAGAGTTGTGCTTGATGAAGCTCAAACTATAAAAAAACTACTGGACTAAAGTGTCGAGAGCTTGTTGTGGACTGAGGGCTGAGAGGAGATGGTGCTTATCAGGAACACCTATACAAAACAAAATTGACGATCTATACAGCTATTTCTGTTTCTTGAAATATGAACCATATTCTAAATTTAGTTCTTTCAAATATATGATCAAGTACCCAATTTCTAGAGACTCAGTTCGTGGCTATAAGAAACTTCAAGCTATCTTGAGGATAGTTCTACTGCGGCGCACAAAAGGTGAAATAAAGTACTTGAACCATATATATATTTATCTGCATTTTGTATCTCTGAGCTAGACTATGAAACCTGCACTGACGCACACTTTAATGCTTTTGCCTGCAAAACTTAATAATTCCTTACTTAATATGGAATGGCTTGCAACCATCAAACTTTGTTCAGCATATTTGATCTTGTTTGTTTCATCCAATACTTAGTTTTTCTGAAAAATAATTATGCTGTGTTTCGTATATCATTATTTCCAAGGTTTCTCAGTATATGCCACTGTCACTTGGTTCTTCATTGGTTGTGATATTTATCATTGATATACTCTTGAACGGTTGTCCATACAGAAACACTAATAGATGAAGAACCAATCTTAAAATTACCAGCAAAGACAATCCAGCTGAGTAAAATAGATTTCACCCCAGAGGAGAGAGCTTTCTACTTAACACTTGAAGAAGGCTCTCGACAAAAGTTCAAGGTACCTTCAACTTTACATCATCTTTCTTCAGTAGGGTACGAACTCAATTGCTTAAGTATGATGCTTTTTTTTATTTGCAATCATGGTTGGATTGTCTTTGTCTAATCTCAGAAGTCAGTAGCAATATTAGTATAATTGATGTATGCTCCTTATATTTGCACTACCTTTACTGAAGATTACGTCTAGCGGTTTATAATCACATAAGAATTAGCTAACATATTTAAATATCCCATTTCAGCTTATAATTTTTGCCTTTTCAAATTAAAGTTCAGTTGCTCAGGAATTTCAGTGCAAAATGCCTGAGCTCATATCTTGTGTTCGTGATACAGGCCTATGATGCAGCTGGAACGATAAAGGAAAATTATGCAAACATCCTTGTGTTGCTGTTGCGGCTTCGGCAGGCTTGTGACCATCCTCTTCTTTTGAAGGGGCAGGAATCAGATCTGATTGACAATAATTCTATTGAAATGGCAAAGCAACTTCCTAAGGAAACGGTCACAGATTTGCTTGAAAAGCTGGAAAGAGGTCCTGCAATTTGTTCCATATGCAGTCTAAGCATTTAGTTCACTCAAAATTTGTTACATGCACAGTTTTTGAAATATTTTCTTCTATGAATAAGCATAAGAATGAAGTTAAACAAGAGATATGTGTCAGTGTGTGATGAAACATTAATCAGTTACTGGTTTGTTTTATTTAAGCTAATGTGCTACAGCTTCTTATTAGTACAGTAATTTATTTCTACATTTTGCAGGATCCACCTGAGGATGCTGTTGTTGCAACATGTGGCCATGTTTTCTGTTATCAGTGTATACATGATAGCTTAGCGGGAGATGCACATGTCTGCCCCTATCCACTTTGTGGAAAGAAACTAAGTGTTCGATCTGTTTTTACACCAGCAGTATTAAAGCTTTCTATCTTGCCAAAGTTGGAGATTGATCAAAAAACTAGTTGTTCCACTGTGGACGATAAAACATCTTCAATCTGTGATAGCAGTTACATCTCCTCGAAGATCCGTGAAGCAGTGGGCATACTTAAATCAATAGTCAAGACACGTGCCATTACAATGGGGGATACTACTGAATCAATTTCAAGCGAGGAGGCCCCTGTTAAGGCAATAGTCTTCTCCCAGTGGACTGGCATGCTGGATTTGATGGAGCTTTCACTGAACAGCAATAATATACAATTTAGGAGGCTAGATGGGGCAATGTGTCTCAACTTGAGAGAAAAAGGAGTGAACGAGTTTCAAACTGATCCCGAGGTCCTTGCATTCTATCCTTTCTCATCCAGCACTGTTTGCTTATATTTGACACATATATTTAGATAATCCTTTTCATTCTTTAGGTGAGAGTAATGCTAATGTCACTGAAGGCTGGCAATCTGGGTCTAAATATGGTAGCTGCTAGCCATGTTATTATGCTTGATCCTTGGTGGAATCCTTACGCTGAGGACCAAGCGGTTGACAGAGCACACAGGATTGGCAGACCCGTCCTGTTACTGTTTCGCGCTTTACAGTTAAAGACACGGTGGAAGACCGCATATTAGCTTTGCAGGTAATACTTTGGCTCTTGCATTTTCATTTTGAGATCACAACATTCTTTCTTTTCGTAATTAGAGGACACACGCTACATTAATCGTGTCCCCATGTTGATTTTAGGGAATATTTGACATTTACAGCTTAACAGATTCAGCCTATAATTGATGAATCATAAAAAGTAGTTAAGCCGGTTCATGTTTCTCTCAGTTCAATTTAGTTTTGTAGCCAACTTTAAGCCAATACCAGTACTTCAATTTTGTACCACGTCTTTTATTAGGAAATAATGATTGATGTAAAATGACATAGCAGCTACAATGAACAATACAATGATTATGAATGCTAGCCTAACGACATATATCAAAACAGCAATTATATATGCACACCACATGCCAGTGCCAATCCCTTTCTTCCCAAAATAATTTTATGTGAGCTAGAAGGTCTATTCATGTTGTGGAGTGGATGCTACTGATCAATTACCACTTTTTATTGACAAAACGTGTATATTTATCCCGCCAGGAGAAAAAGAGAACGATGGTCCAATCCGCTTTTGGCGAGGATGGTTTCAGTGGCAATGCTACTCGGCTCACCGTAGAAGATCTCCGGTACCTCTTCATGGTGTGATAGCGACCCACAAAAATTTGTGGGGCTGATGATTATTTGTTGTGACAGTCCTAACACATAGGCTAGGTTAGAGTTGATCACGGTATCTGGCACCGTTGTTTATGTAAGTAGGCATTTGAAGCTGAGGTAGTGTATGCTTATGCACCTCACCATCACTGATGCTCCAAGCCCACATCGGCACTGTTCTGGTAGTTGCTGGACAATGTAGCGTTTGCTGGTTTTCGCAGTTATGCCCATTCATGCGTGTTAGCTTGTAACTCATAAGAGAGCTCTTTCATCCGCAGGTGAATATCTGTACATAAATGACATAGGTAACCTTGCATTTTGGTTCTTTGATTATGGGCATGCCTAGAAATGAAACCTGTAACTGGTGCTGCAGAAGAACAGAGGGCCAACTGCTTTTGAAGGTTGGCTGTGAATTGTGATGCAAATGATATGTCGATAATTGCTAACCAACTAGGCCATGGGCCCTCTTCAAGCTGAAGATACTACCAGGTGGACCGGGATTTATTCCTCTCACATCTCGTTTCCTAACCCAAATTGGATCGATGCTAGTATATATCCGGGAAAATAAACAAGTTTGTTACATCGTCTATCCACTAGTAAGCTCTAAGACCACTGATTTTGGAGTGGGATTATGCATTCATGCTGCAATTAATCTGCAGATAGCAAAGCAACTTGTCGTACGTGTTGTTGATGTAGGTATGGACACCGCCAACGTATACGGTGAACAAGATGAGGTGGCCGTTGTTGTGGGCTGTTAGAACAAGGCTGAGAAGAACCTAGACTTGAGCCTGAGCAAGAAGAGGAAGAAGAGAGGAGTTCAACATTGGATCGCCGACCGCTGGTGGAGTGGCCACTCCTCGCCATCACATATGCGAGCTGCAAACCCACTCGCCTGAGAGCCGAGCCGCATGATGCGTTCCTGGGAGCCGAGTGAGCCGTTTGCAGGAGGATGTCAAGTTTCCTTGGTTGGTTCCCGGTTTATCGGTCGCCCGCAGCCCTCATTTCAGTTCTTCCTTTTCGAATTTCATTTCAAATCGTCTCGGCCAACGGTACCCCAGGCCCCACGCCGCCTACAAATACCCTTCCTTCCCCGGTTCCCCCAGTTCCCCTTGATCGATCACCACAACTTCATCGTCCAAATTCCGGCCGTTCAAACTCCCCCAAGTCTGCAACCCGCTCCCCGGCCCGCTGCTGGTCTCCTCCGGCTCCGATCGCGGCGACACGCGACGCCGATCGAGGTAACCCGTGGCTTCATCAGTACGTGATCGCGAGTTCAGGGCGGTCGACTTGGATCATGTTGCGCGCGCGTTCGGCAGATAGTGGCCGGCTTGATTATATATTCTTCTGATCAATCGCTTCATTTTCCATACATTTATGTGCGCCGTACGTAGATTCACTAGTCCGATCAGCAGGCAGTTCTTATGCATGTAGCTTCATTTTTATTCGTCGTTGGCAGATTGTTTGTGATCGATGCTTGCTGTGTAATGAACCCAGGGTATTTTCCTGCTGTTCCTGTTGTGATTATAATATATATATTGTTCTGATCAATCGCTTCATTTTTCATACATTTATGTGCATCGTAGATTAGATTCACTAGTTTGATCGGCAGACAGTTCTTATGCATGTAGCTTCCCTTTTATACGTGTTGGCAGATTGTTTGTGTGATGCCACCCAGGGCATGTCGTGTGTTCCTGTTGTGATAGATCTCCATCCTTAGCGTATACTACTGCACTTACACTTTATGTTCTTGTTTACGTTTCATCCACCCGTCGAGCATCTACTGTTGACAGCTTTCTTGTAAACCAAATACAGTATATGACAAGGCATACTTGGATCATATGCATGTTTGCAGGCACTATGGAGATCATCGACTTAAGTTCAGATGGTGAAGCAATTGTTGACTTGTGTTCAGATGGTGAGGACAGTAGCAGCATCAAATTGTGCTCAGATAGCGAAGACGATCACGATCACCATGATTTCGACGATCGTTTTCGCCAGCAGCCTCTCCATTCTCTCAGCACAACTTCTGATGACACGAACACGAGTAGCAACGATGATGAACCAGTTATGCTGGATGGAGACGGCTTTAGGTGTACTCATCAGGCTACATCCTACTATAGAACAAGCAAGGACTTCCCTCGTCAGCCAATGCCATCCATGGATTCTGGTGGAATTCTGGCAGATGATCAGGTTATTTCTTATTTCATACCTTATTCCAATACATTTTAGTCTTTTTTACCAGATTCCTTTGTTATAGGCAGATAGTTTCATTTTCATGTGATCCAGGGTCTTGGGAAGACAATATCTACGATTGCCCTTATACAGAAGGAGAGGCTTCAGCAATCTAGGTTCATGTCTAATGATTCAGAATGTGATATATCTGCTGATGACGATGATGAAGAGGAGCTTGTTGTGGACAAGGACTTGAGGGCCCGTGCTACCCAGTCAAGGGCTGTTAAAGCTCAGCCCAAGAAGAAGACCGGAGTGAGCTCCAGTGCATCAACCTTGAGGACGACGTCCAGACCAGCTGCAGGCACATTGGTGGTGTGCCCTGCTAGCGTTCTTAAGCAGTGAGCTACTGAGTTGTCTGCAAAGGTCGCCCAGCGCGCAGAATTGTCTGTTCTGGTTTATCATGGAGGTTCAAGGACTAGAGATCCAAATGAGCTGGCAGAATTCGATGTTGTTGTCACCACATATGCAATTGTGTCCCTTGAAGTGCCAAAAGAAGACAATGATAGTGGGATTAATAAGAAAAATGCAGCAGTCAAGGCAAAGAAGAAAAAGAGACCTAACAATTCAAAGGGTGGCCCACTTGCCATGGTACGATGGTTCAGAGTTGTGCTAGATGAAGCTCACGCAATAAAAAGACACCAGACTCAAATGGCTAAAGCCTGCTGTGGATTGAGCGCTGAAAGGAGATGGTGCTTATCAGGAAAACCTATCCAAAATAGCATTGATGATCTATACAGCTATTTCCGCTTCCTGAAATATGAGCCTTACTCTAACTTTAGTTCATTTCGCTCTATGATTAAAAACCCAGTTTCTAGAAATGCAACTCATGGCTACAAGAAACTTCAAACTGTCTTGACAATAGTTCTGCTGCGGCGCACAAAAAGTCAGTTAAAATATTTTGAATACATATACCTTTCTGCAATTTTTACCTATACATAGGCTACACTGAAAAACCTGCCCAGCGCATCATTCTGCCTATAGCACTTACTATTTCCCGAATAATCTGGAATTACTCATAACAAAAAAAATCTGTGTTTAGTATATAGATCAGTTACATATACGGATGTATTATGTACAGAACTAGGAGCTATATAGTTGACAACATGAATTAAAAATTTTTGTTCTGAAGATGCATAGGCCTCTGCCATTTACAAAAATCATGGGTATTGATGTAGCATATAAAGTATTGTATTCTCTTATTACTTTTTATGGAATAATACTTGGCACATCTCCACTTCATTTCTGTTGTGTGTGTCCAGTTCTTTGTTTTTCTGAAGGAAATCCCATCATGTTTTCACCCTAAGTTTTTAGAGGTTTTAAGCATATTTGGCTGTTATTTGATTATTTTCTGGTTATGATATTTTTTTCATTGATATACTTTTTAACTCTTTCCATACAGAAATGCTACTTGATGGAGAGCCGATCATAAACATACCACCAAAGACGATTCAGTTGAGTAAAATAGATTTCACCAAGGAGGAGCGAGCTTTCTATTTATATCTTGAAGAAAGCTCTCGTCAAAAGTTGAAGGTAGCTTCCATTTTACATTCTCAATTTTATTTATTTTGTATTCTTTCAATAAGTAGTCAGTAGCTTTCCTGAATCCTGATCCCCCCGTTGCCTTACATGATAAATGTTTCAGTCCAGTAAGGTTACGTCAGAATAGCAGTCCACATGATAAGTTTTGATGAACATGAGCTAGTTGTCCACATTAACTTTATGAAAGTTAGGTTTTAGGGGTCACATTTAACTCAATACTGATTCTACGTGTTCAATTTACATTTCTGTTTCCAAAGTAAGTTTCAATTGCATAGAAATTTCAGTGTGCAATATCTGAATGCTTGTATGTCGAGTTCATTTTACAGGGACGCTCTAAAGAGTACATTCAGAAAAACTATGTGCATATCCTGGCCTTGCTGTCTCAGCTTCGGCAGGCTTGTAACCACCCTTTCCTTCTGAAGGGGAAACAATCATTTAACCACTCTCCAGGATTGGCAAGGCAACTTCCTGTGGAAATAGCAGCAAATGTGCTTGAAAATATGGAAAGAAAAGCTGCAAGATGTACCATATGCAGTGTAAGGAAACAATTCACTCAGTGTTGGTTCATGCAGATTTTTTCGCCTTGCAATAACTGCTAGCTCACTTATTCTCGGCATTAATTTTATTTTGCAACATGCCAATATTTTCTTTCTTTCTGTAGGAACCACTAATGAGAGCTGTTGTAGCAACATGTGGTCATGTTTTCTGCTGTGATTGTGTACATGATAAACTAATAAACAATGTGTCGGTTAAAGAGAAGGTCTGCCCCGCTTCTCCACGTTGTGGAAAGGAACTAAGTCCCGATTCTCTTTTATTAGCTTACGCTTTGAAGTTCGTTCTCTGGCCCAAGTTGGAGTCAGATGCAACAACGAGTTGCTTCACATCTGAGGACCAACCATTCTCAATCTGTGAAAGTAGTTACACCTCCTCGAAGATCCAGGCCACCATCGACATACTCAAGTCGGTCATCAACACAGGGAATGATCATGATGCAATGGGATCAATTCCAAGCGAGATAGCTCCCTCCAAGGCCATAGTCTTCACCCAGTGGTCTCGCATGCTGGACTTGCTGGAGCATTCACTGAGCAGCAATTATATTGAGTTCAGGAGGTTGGACGGGTCGATGCCTCTGAATGTAAGAGAAAGAGCAGTGAAAGAATTTAACACTGACCCAGAGGTTCGTTTCTTGCGTTCTACATTTTATTTTCATTTCCATCCTAGTTATTTACCTTTAGACATTTCAGAAAGTAATCAGTTCTCATTCTTCAGGTGAGAGTGATCATTATGTCACTGAAGGCTGGCAATCTTGGCCTGAATATGGTAGCTGCTTGCCATGTGATCATGCTCGATCCTTGGTGGAACCCCTCAGCTGAGGATCAGGCAGTTGACAGGGCACATGGGATCGGGCAGACCCGTCCTGTTAGTGTCTCCCGTTTAATCAAAGACACGGTGGAAGACCGCATCTTATCTCTTCAGGTAATATTTGTCACCGATGCACTTACATTTTGGGGTCTTGATTTTCTTCCCCTGCTTAGATGGTATGAATTTTGTTGATCATGTGAGTTTAGAGAGAATTCGGATCACAGTTCAATAGAAAAATGGCCCCAAAAGACTAAGTTTTAAATGATCACATGGCCATGATATTTCTCTCAGTTTCATTTAGTTTCCTACTACTACTTCCTCAATTCATCTTTATCTGTGTGTTTACAATGCGGTGGTTAATCACAACAAACTCGATATGAACAAATTAACATGTTTAAACAGTACCAAACTTCAGTAAAGAAAAAGTGATTGGCTAAGTTTTAAGAAATAAAAAACAGAGGGTAACAGTGGGGCAGCGATCAATCCGTTTAGTGCAGATATACAGTTCCTCAAACAGATGATAAAATGTAAATGCTTTGTTTTGCCAGGAGGGAAAAAAGAAGACGGTCCAATCTGCACTGGGCGAGGACGAATCCGGTGGCAGCGCTGCGGCTCAGCTCACCGTAGAGGATCTCAAATATATCTTCAAGATATGACCACACCATGTAAATTTTTTTGCAAGGATCCTTCCTAGGGCTGATGATCAATATTTATCGCCACGATAAATATGCAGCCATGCAGGCTAGCTATAGGTTACTCCCTTAACTGATGAAGAAAGCATGTACATGAAAGAAGAAAACACTTGCCTGCTAGTAATAGAGACCTTGAGACACTCAAAAAAAAAAAGAGACCTTAAGGCTGTGCAGGTTTATGCACGGCATCCACTACTCATCAAGGCCATCCTGATGGTTGATGCTTAGTTCAAGCCCACTTGCACAGTGCACTGGTTGCATGCTGTTTTCCTTGCAATTTTTCATCTTACCACAGATGTTATGCCAGACTTGTTTGGCTGTGTTGTGGAGTTTGGTCTCTCACTGCCAAGATGAAGAAGCATCAAGCATTGCAGCGGCCTCCGATGGGCTGGTTTCGGGTACCCGTTGGGCCATCTGGGCTGAAGATAGCACTGTGGGCCAGGCCAGCCCAAAGCCCAGAATCCAAAATAATTAAGTTTGTTGGCTAGGGTCAAACTACTATTGCGTTGACCCGTTCCAACCCACCTGTGCACCAGCACCAGGACCACACCGTAGCGGCGACGGCTGGGCGACGACTCCTGCGCCAGTGGCGACCTGCAACAGCCACCCTCTTCTGCTGTCCCCCTCCACTCTCTCCCCTCTTCCTCCGTTCACCTCCCCTCTCGCGCGCGGCGCGCCTTTCTTTCCCTGCGCCGCCGCCTCCGCCGCCCTTCGCCGGCGACGAGCACCAGCGCGCGCGCCAGGTATCCCTTCTCTTCTCTTCCCTTGCTGCCGTGCGAAACCGATTGAGCACCCCGAACCCTAATTAAGCTTATTTGTATTTGGATCTGAGTATATGCATGATGCCTACTGACTTCGAGTTTTTGCAAAAATATCATCGGGTGGACACCCAGGTTCGATACTGGCTCAGGCCCTGGTGGGATACTGCCTCTCGGTGGCTGTGGGGACTTCCGAATTCGCCCTCCCCTTTTGTTTCATTTTTAAAATTTCAGTTCCTGGATTGGAGCTGAGAGTGAATTACCCAGAATATGACAAGGTTCTGCTGCTTCGGAGCCGGTCGCTCAGAGGTGAGCCCCGCTTTCGATCAGTTTCTGCTGGCACGTATTTCGTTGATTGTTTGCGCGGCATATATGGAATTGTTCTGAAGCTTTTGTCAATTAATTATAATTATGTATTCCTGTGGTACTAGTAATTACTAGTGGCTACTATTGACTTATTGGTACAAAATACTATCCAGCGACACGAGTTTCACTAATTTGTCACCCTCCACCTGGAAATACTCTAAAAAGTAAGATGGTTCATGCTATATCTTTATTCAGAAGCTTGTTAGTAAGCTAGGATGACTACTGCAACTTATCTCATATTAACACTTCAACCACACCACCCGTGCTGATTGTTCTGCTTGTGTACAGTTCACGGGGCATGGGTCGACAGCATCTGGTAGAGGGAAAGGCTGTCAAGGGCAAGTCAAGGTCTGCTATGGCTATAATCTCGTAAGAGGGATGACGAATCATCCGATGGAGGACTATCATGTCGCCGATCTTGTCGATGTGAAAGGAAACGAGCTTGGTCTTTTTGCTATTTTTGATGGCCATCTAGGAGATACCGTTCCCGCGTATTTACAGAAGAATTTGTTTTCAAATATTATGAAAGAAGTAAGTTTTAAGCTTTTGTTTCAATGATGATTAATTCACTATCAGTGTGGTGATCTTATTCTTATCGGGCTATTTTAGGAAGAGTTTTGGACACATACAGATAGGGCGATCACAAAAGCTTACGAAAAAACAGACCAAGCTATTTTGTCGCATACTCCGGATTTGGGACAAGGTGGCTCCACTGCCGTAACTGCCATTCTTGTAAATGGCAGGAAGTTATGGGTAGCTAATGTTGGGGATTCAAGAGCTGTTCTTTTGAAAGGTGGTGAGCCCATACAGATGTCAGTAGACCATGATCCGAATGTTGAGCGCAGCGTAATTGAAAATAGGGGTGGCTTTGTTTCAAACATGCCAGGTGTGTCCTCAATGGTTTACCTTTAAGCACGGTACCTTGATTTAAAAGATTCAGGTGCCTGATCAATTTTTCAATACTCAGTTCACTGGTCTTGTTCCAGAGCATTTGAAATTTCAAATTCACAATATTAGTGAGATATTGTTTTAGCGGTATTAGTGGAAAGCTTGTAGGTAGGGAAAATAAAAGAAGTGTCTACTAGCCAAGTTCAGCTACATGATTACTTATTTTAATCTTTGCTACTAGTCATATGCAAGTGTTCACTGTACGGCACATGTGGTTAGCTTACTATTGGACGGTTCAAAGTATGTTTTGATAATGGCTTAACGATGCATTGCATGTGAAAATAATGTAAGCAGTGAGTTCTTGTATTGTGATAGTTTGAAACAACAGTGTTATGCCATTATGGGCAGTGCAATTTGAGAAGTCAAATCATTGCTACCGTATTGATAGAAACATAGCAGTAGTCAATTTATGCACTTCCTCGCAAGGAATAATTCGAAGTTGAAAATTACAATATTAGCATTGACACATATTAAGGAGTCCTAATTATAGTAAGGTGTAGTGGCATTACTTGTAATTCTTTGTCTTTTGGAAACTCTCTATACAATTGTTATCCCTTAATATGCTATTCCTAGATAAGCAGTTAAGCAAGACCATGTGCCTTGAAAATAAGCAGAAGCATGACAGCATATTGAATCTAACACTGTTAATTTCAGGAGATGTTCCTCGGGTATGTGGTCAGTTGGCTGTCTCCAGAGCTTTTGGAGACAGGAATCTAAAATCACTATTGAGATCAGAGCCCGATATCAAAGTTGAAGACATAGATCACACTGCGGAGCTACTTGTCCTTGCGAGCGACGGCCTCTGGAAGGTGTGGCTTGTTATTTCGAAATTTCCAAATGGGCAGAATATAGCAGATCGGAAGCATATCCATGGCTGCACTCTTAATACTTTTCCTTTTATCGACATCGCCAGGTGATGAACAATCAGGAGGTTGTCGATTTGGCCAAAAGGTACAAGGATCCATATGCAGCTGCCAGGCAATTAACCGCCGAAGCGCTAAAAAGAGAGAGTAAAGATGACATATCATGCATTGTTGTTCGGTTCAAGGCGTAAAAGGATCGCAGGCGACTCACGGAGGATTTCCATGGAGAGCAGAAAACGAGTAAATTAGGCTGCCTGACGACAGTATTGGTAACCGAATGGATGAATAATCACAGGGGGCGTTGGTTGTAAATGATTTGTTGGCTCCATTGTATGTGCATATATAAATATGCTAGGGTTATTTGGTTTGGCGGTTCCAAAGGTATAGGTTTGAGGGCCCGAGAGCTATCTAAATATAGCTACCATCTGTAAATAATGGTTGCAGATATTGGAAGTTGACCGGTGCTCCACTGTGAATTTGTGAGAGTAGGTTTAGCAGACATTTGGATAGTCGCTAAAAGAATTGCAAAGTTATATGTTCAGAAAAAAGGTTGTATTCTATAGGTGTGTGTGCTTATTCAGAAAAAAGGGCTCGTCTGGAAGAACTTGCACCGGCTCCTGCTTTACCTGCAAAAGCACTATTGTAGCGATATTGTCCAGGCACCTTAGCGCAAAGTCGTTTCGTAAATCGAGGCACAAATGAACCGTAAGCCATTCAAGCTGCTAGTGTTTGTTTCCCCCAAACTGTCAACACAGTAGTGTCCTTGAACTGAATTAGCAGGATATATCCTACATCCTAATATGGCCATGATCGCGTGCGTGTACCGCGCCGACCATCGGCGCCGCCTAGTTCCCCTCTGGCTTCACCGTGCTCTGCACGCCGGAGCCCGACACCGTGATGGCCACCTTCTGGCCGGGCGCAGTGCGACGGCGGCGGCGGTGGGCGTGGTGG
The DNA here is from genome assembly GCA_032594955.1 of Panicum miliaceum. NCBI lineage: Eukaryota > Viridiplantae > Streptophyta > Magnoliopsida > Poales > Poaceae > Panicum > Panicum miliaceum. The sequence continues at coordinate 3,145,028 of CM064069.1, forward strand.
TCTGCTGGTAGGAGAAGCAGAGCGCCGAGTGGATCGCATGGGGGTGCGAGGAGTGTCAGGCGTGGCGCGAGCTCGACCGAGACGTGTTCGCACAGACGCCGCGCCCGACGGTGGCGCAGAACGCGGCGCATGGGTGCAGTGCGCCGGCGGCAGATGGGCAAAGCGCAAAGCAAATGTCTCTCAGGACTTCAAATCGATGTAGGCTGACCCCCTCCACGTCCTCTTCTCCAATCGAGAGCCATGGCCCATGGCCATGGGCAAGCAGCCAAGCAGCAATTCATGCCATTGCCGCATCTGAGTTAATGGCGCACGACGCGAGGTGTCCAGGCGAAATCATGGCTTCGTACTCGAATGGCCGTGCTCCCAGCCGTCCCGCAGCAATCATCCCCGCCGTTTTCCGCACATCATCGCCGGCCACCACCAAGGGGAAGCTGTGCGCCCATGGCTACACTCGTCACCCTCCTCCATCGTCACATGTGCATCCTCCATGGCGCGCGGCATCAACCCAGGCGAACACCCCGACATCACGCGAGCCGCCCCATCCCACGACGGCCTTCTCCACCGTCGAGCGCCACCTCGCGGAGGCGGAGCAGGAGGCCAACACGCTTGCTCATCGTCGCAGGCCCTCACGGGGACGGAGGGAGCCGCGGCGGCGGCGTGACTTAGCTGAGGAAAAATCTTTGCAAAATACCCCCGACTATTTTCAAATATCCCCTGATTTGGATCGCGATTAGTAATCACGATCCGAATATAACCCCCTAACTCGGATCGCGATTACTGATCGCGAGCCGAATATTTACAAATATACCCCCGGTTTTGAACGGCCGGGTCCTTGGCCTCCTCCGGCCGCCCCCTGGGCTCCTCCTCCAGTCCATTCGCCGCCGCCGTAGTCCCCGGCCCCCGCCGAGCACGCGACACCACTTTGCACCCACCGACCACCCCTTGCAGCACCGACCAGCTCCCCCACCCATCTGACTCCCGCAGCAAGCCAGTCCTCAGCTGGAGGAAGGGGACAAGAAGAGCCTTCTGGGTTCAAGGTCGATCTGCTGAGCTGCTGAGGCGATCACATCAACAGGGAATGCTGGGAACTGAGAAGAAAGGAATCGGATGTTGGTCTTTCAATCATTTTGTAATTTCGCGTTACTGAAACTCTGAAAGAGAGTGAAAGTTGTCGTCCAGAGTTGCGAGGTGAGTCCAGTTTCTGAATCCCGTGTATGATTTTAGTGTTTGAAAAGTTCAAAATCGAGGTATAGTTAGTGGTTTGAATGTTTGGTACTCTGATTGACGAGGTTAGTTCGTTTATCCGGAATTCAGTTGACGATCGAGTTATTGTATTTGTACTCAAATGAATAATATATACTCATCATTCTGCGACTGCGAACGTGTATTAATTATTACTCCATCAGCTTGCCAAACAAATCCATTACGTCTGCAAGAACGTGTTCTACACACATGGCGAGAATGAAATACCAAACCATTTTGAGTAACATGTAATGTAACAAATCATGAAATTAACAGTACACATATTGCAAAGCGCCGAAGTGGCAATCGTGCTACTGTGCAAGCGCGACGGAGCTCGATCGATCGATCAGAAGGCGGCGAGCAGGGCTGCCCCGAGGCCGAGGCCGAGTGCCAGCTTCGCGGCGACCCCGGCCGCGCCGGCCATCGGCGCCGCCGAGTTCCCCTTGGGCGCCGCCGGGCTCTGCGAGGAGGCGCCGGAGACCGTGATGGCCACCTTCTGCCCCCCGGCGCAGTGCGACCCCGTGGCGCACGCGAAGTACCTCGTGCCGGGCTTGTCGAACGTGAAGACCGTGCTGCCGCTGCTGTCGACGACACCGCGCCGCCGAAGCTGCACGCCGTGTAGTCCGCCTCCGACGGCAGCTCGTCCACGGTGTGCGGCGGCCCGTACGTGAACACTGCGCCGTCAAATCGTCGAAACGGAGACATAAAAACAGGCAAGACAGCAAGGATCGGTCGCGAGCAGCTCACCGACGGTGTCGCCGACGCTGACCGCGTTCGAGGCCGACCAGTCGCCGTAGTTCCCGCTCGCCGACCACCGGATCGTGTGGTTCTTGGCGGCGGCGAGCTCGGCCACGGCGGCCATCGCCACGAGGGCGACCAGAGCCTTCGCCAGCGCAGACATTCTCGCACACGCGATGGAAGAGGCACTCGCAGCAGCAGAGGAGTTGGAGAGAATCTTTGCAGTTGCAGGCGACGACTAGCACCAATGCCACGGCCAAATGGTGAAGCCGGCGTGCGCATATATGGAGGCGCACCTCGATCGGGTGGTTGGATTGGAATTGGATGACTGGATCGTGGATGAGGATGACGACGACGACGAAGTTGCCCATCTGCGTTGCCACCAACAGGATGGCAGGCAGGATTATACATTGATTGATGACTAGTCCTTGCGATAGTTGCTGAGCACGATCGAAAGAGGTTAGGCTGGGGTTATCTTTCGCAAAAAAAAAAAGAAGGCTTGGGTTATCGAAACGAAAACATCGCCTGACGCTGTCACTGCCTAAAGGCGTAAATACTAGGGATACGTCTCCATGTGTAGGAAGCGTATCCACGTGCTACCAATTCCGCCTGCTACCTCCCTGCTGGAGGCTTGAGCTCAAACCCCAAAACCCCCAGCGGCCAGCAAAAGCAGCGGCGGCGCGGCGGCCGGGAGCTGACGAACCCGCCGCGAGAAGCTCCGATTGGTACCGACCGACAGAATGGGTGGGATTGGCGCCAGTCCGTGCGATCTGGACAGGGAGTTCGCGCCCCAAATCGCCCAGCTCCTTGCCACGCCTCCTATTCAATCCGCCCAGGTACTTCCTTCCTGCACCCCCTCTACGCTACTAGGCCTGGTCTGTTTGCTTGAGAATTCCTTGATTGAACTGTCTCGTGCCGCTGCAGTTATTAGTTTGGTCGTCGAAAGATGGTCAATTTCATGTTCTTCACGGCGTTGCTGTTGTCTTTTATGTTGTTTGATGCGGAATTTTGAGAGGGATCTGTATTTGGGTGGTAACATCAATGGTTTGATCCAGTGCTAATGATAGGTGTTGTGCGTAAGAATGCTGCCTTTTGTTTTCTCAGGAATACTATGATGAAGTCATACAGTCCAAGAAGCATGATGGCATAAGAGTGAGCTACAGTGGCAAGCATGGGAAAGGTATTGGTTCCTGATAAATTACTCCACGGGGCAGCAATCCAGTATACTTTTGTAAAATTAGCATAAGGTGAAAGCTGGCAATTTCAACAAACTAGTTTTTGCAGCTGTTTGTGCAAACAGGGACTTTGCTGAAGACGATGTTGTTCTAAAGGATCAAATGTTGGTCGGTGCTCAGCACAGCCTTAACAAGGTTCTCTCATTTGATCAAAAGTAAATAATTCAGTACGGCCTTTAAGCGAACTGTTTCTCTGAAATGTTATGTGGGTTTCATGTGCCTTTTTGCAGATTGACTGTGTTGTGTGCAGTTACTGCTTCCGCTTCATTGGTTCTATAGAGTTCCAGATTGGGCGTAGATTGTATCTGCATAGCATTGGTGCTAGCACTGGCAGCACGTCTGAGAGACATTGCCATGGAAGTGATGTTGGGTCAAGTACTGGTTGCTCTGGTTCAACAAATGGGAATAGTAATGCTGTCCCACAAGAGGTCATAATGTCACTTATGGATGGTGATACATCACTTCCTTTCACTGATCAGTTCTGTTTGCCATCAATTGTTGCTTGCCCTGGTGGATGTGAGGGAGAACTCTACTGCAGGTTTGTATTCGTAATAATTCGCAAAACCATTCTCTCTTTGCAAAGTGAGATCAGATACGATTATGTATACCTGACAGTTAACTTCTCTACAAAATATATGTCATCTTTTTTTCCTCAATGTTATCAGTTATCACATCAGACCTAATTCCTCATTGAAAACATGTGTCTACAGAACATAAAACATACTCTTGTTATTTCTTGGATATTTCATGTAAATGTTGTCTTGAGAATAAAACTTGGTTCATTAATACTGAAATTTCGTACAGCCAATCATGTGCAGATTCTGATTGGGATTCTTATCACTCTTTGCTGTGCACTGGATCCAAAACTGAACCATCACGAAGATCTGCCCTTCAGAAATTTGTAGAGCATGCTAATGGTAAGTAAGCACTGACTATTCATCGATCTATATCATTGTAGCACAATGTCCATTGTTCATTAGGATTCATGATGGTTTCCACCATTCATATAGGCTGTAAACCTATTTTCTGATGATTGTTCTTTATTTCAGGAACCAATGATATTTTCTTGGTCGCTGCCAAGGTAAATGACAGAAATATGCATATAATCTAGTATCTAGGCATCCAAACATCACATCTAATGACTATTTGTTTCTCATTTTCCAATATTCTCCAAGTGACATGTTTTTATATTCAAAAGCACAACTTAGCCTTGGTCAGATGCAAACAAAAAATTGGGTGTCAGACTTAAGAGTTGATATCAATCGCCAATATCTGTCAGAAAATCTGTGAACCTGCTATTGACCAAATTTAGTGTACTTGATCAAATGCATGATAAGAAGATGGGTAGAATATAAGGAATGCTATATTGAGCAAACCAAAGAATCGCTATCTGCTTCCTTTTGTCTTCTAGCTTGCTATGTTGCGATTCATTTAATATTAATTGATTCTCATGCACAGACTTGTAAATTTTATATCTCAGGCTATCACTTTCACCTTGTTGAGGTACAAGAAACTCAAAAGGCAGCCTGCATCTCATGAATCAAGCTTTCCGCTCCTCATGGAAGCCTGGAAACCACTTTCAATGGGATTCAAAAAGAGGTAATAAAGCTGAGCTTATTTAGCTGCTCCTCGGATTACCAGGAATTGTTATTATGTCACTAAGCAACAGTGTTGTGTGATACAGCTGTTGTTAACATGACAATTTTTCTTCTTTTTCACATACATTAGTAACAATTCAATGGACTGATTTGATGAAATGGCCATGGAATGGCTTGCGTCTTTTGCTTCCCCTTTTTCTTTCCCTATTCTGCAGTTTTTGCACTATATACCAGCCAGAAGGCTAGTTATGAATAGTTTCCATGTACCCTGATTGGATACAATTGTTGTTGTGATGTACGAACTGTGATCTACTACAAACTTTTGTGAAAAAGGAAAGCTTATGCTTGCAGATGGTGGGAGTGTGTTGCTTTGCCTGAAGACATTGATTCCAGTGAAGAAGATTCATTTAGACAGCAAATGAGGGATCTAGCATTTGCGGTAATTATGCAGCAGATCATTTATTTCATGGGACATTATGAACTGTTCATTTTCTACTGATGATGTTGTAGTCTGGCCACTTCAGTTGAGCATCTTTTTCATATAACTTTAATACATAGCATGGCAAGGAGAAACTTGATCACTTCTAAGTACAACTTATTCCGCTTTGCTGGATCTAATCCCAGTCATTGTCTCACTGATGTGTATTTTGCAGTCACTGCAGCTTTTCAAGGATGCAATCTTTGATCCTGAATGTGCACCATGTATCCTTTTCAGTAGTTCGCAAACCTGTTCAACATGTAGTTTCCTTGACATTATTTTCTTATCCAAGTTTGAAGTTTCCTTGACATTGTCTAGTGTTTTCGCTTGACGTCTATGGCCATATAATTGGCATGTTTGAGCTGAACAATCTGTAAGTAAATTTAATCTTTTGTTTCATCGTACATGCACTGTCACTATTTTTCTTTGCACCAATAATGAACACAAATATCTGTGCTGCATTTAACATCATAATATCTCCTTTGTTACAGTGATTTAGTTGTTGCATCGCCGGTTGAAGGCTATTTCATACACATTGATGATCTTCCGGAGAGCGAGAAGGTTTGTTGACTATTGGCCCTAATTTCTGAGATCTTTAATCTGAAAAGAACCCAGTAGTTTGTTGACCTGAAGTGTACTGTGCCCTAGGAGGAAGCAGAGAAGGTAACAGGACCATTCCTAGATGCTTTAGGTGAAGACTATTCGGTTCCTTGTGAGGGTATGCACAGATCCTCCTGCAGTACTGTGATATTGCATGTTTATGTTTGCTAAACAGTATAAATCACTCTCCCTGACAAAATTTCATTGGCAGGGACGGCATTCTTCCCTTTACAGAGCTGCATGAACCACTCATGCTGTCCAAATGCTAAAGCATTTAAAAGAGACGAGGTGAGTGAGTGCATCTTCATCGAGCTGATTAATTCATTTTTCCTGCCAATTTGCCGTCAGCGTTGCAGATTCTGAGCTGTTAAAACTACCACTGCAGGATAACAATGGTCATGCAGTGATACTTGCCCTCAAGCCTATCAGCAAGGGTGAAGAGGTACCTACCTTTTTGGGTCAAATCATTTCATTTATGTAATCAAGATAAAAGGATATGTTATGTTGCCACCTACTAACAATGGGCATTCCAGATTACCATCTCCTACATCGATGAAGATCTTTCATACGAGGAGAGGCAGGCACAGCTTGCAGATTACGGATTCACATGTGCATGCACCAAATGCCAAGAAGAGCGACTGATCTGAAAGAAGACACAATTTGAACTTCGCAGGAAATTTTGTGGCATTGGCATCTTCATGTAGGTTATTTCATTGGGGAATTTCAACAGTTTGGACAAAAAGTGAGATAGTGCACAAAGAACTACACAAGACTCTTTTGATGTTGCAATTAGATGATACTTGTTCGAATGAATACCAATGCTCAAGTGAAAATATTACAGTCGATCACGTAAGATAGGATGTGCACAGCTAATGAGACTCTTTTAACCGACTGCAAAAAGATGTCTTCTTATTCGAATATTGCTGCTAATGTTAAAATGTTACAGTTGATCAATCGTTAGGATCATTCTTGATGCTCCCCTTATCGTCAACTTCATTACTGTAGATAACAGACTCATGGGAGACGACAAATAGCTATCCACACAACGAATGGCGAGAGGAACAGGTTGACAACTCCAATTGTTTGGTTTATACTTGTACATGAACACAACTAATACATCAAGTATGCTACATAATATGCTATCTCCTTGCATAGATTATGCCTTACGGGGCATCGTCTCCTTGCACAGCTTATGCCTCATGTGGCATCGCATTACAACGGGTTACTAGTACATGCCACAAGGCTTTTACACATGATACAGGAAAATCTAGTTCCATCATTCAAGCGAGACAGGGAAAAAAAATTGAACAATGATGTCCTCGGTTCTCACTAAACCACGGCTTTGCTGGATGGAGTTTGACCTGCAGGTAAAGAAATTCGATAGAAATTAGGGCATCTCTGCTAGGATCATGACTCATGTTGTCTTACTGTTTAGAAGAGTTTATGTTAAAAGATTAAGATACATGTGCATGTACCTCTTATCATCTCTGATCCAGGCCTCCAAAATATTGCTCCAAGCTTGGGGAGCTGAAAACATTTGATGCTATTCTTTCTGGTCGCTGCGGCGAAATGTGTAGCTGATATTTGATAAACCTCTGCAGGAAAAAGAAACAGCAAATTAGAAAAGTATTACAAATAGCAAATTAATATCTACTCCAAGGATGTGTCAGTAATATGTTGTTGCAACTAAGAGTGAATGACTTACAGCTAATTGGTGAACAATTTCCGGACTTGTGTCAATGTGCCAATCAGGCTCAAGTTGCCGAACAAAAGATGTACGGCCATTCTCTGTACTACAGAAGACAACCTGCAGCAGATTTCAATAAATGTTTAGTGACATAGCAAATAGCCTATGGCTACAAGCAATACTAGATAACAATCAGTTTCTTCATCTTGCAGCATACCTTTTCCTTTATCAAGGCACCACTAGCAAAAAGTCCAGCTTCACTCAGGGCAGATAAAACCTTTTCCTGCAGACATTATTCAAGTTCTAAATTTGACAATGGGTAGTTCATGTACATAGTAATGCAAACACTATGGAATCCAGAATTGTAGACCAACGGGCAGTTGATTCATGTGCTTTCATTATCAACAAAAACTAGTTGCTACTTAGTACTTACCTCACTTTCATCGTCGAGAACACGCTCCATCAAATAGACATCACAGAATTTTGCGATTTCTAGAAGAACCTCCACAACAGAAGTCCTCACTGTGACATGGTTCTGGAAGAAGACGCATAAATCCTTTAGTTGAATAGAACAATGTGATGTTTCTTTTAGCAACAATGCAGCATTGTTACAACCCACCTGAAGCTCCTCTGGAGTTGTTTCCGCCAGAATCACACCAAGTAAGCGGCATGTGACCTAAAAATGAAAAGCATACATCAGTATAACATTACTCTATAAATCTTATAAATGTAGCATGAAAGAAGCTATAGCATAGTACCCTTCGTCCTTCGCTCAGCTTATGCCTGACAAGCTGCTCAAGAGTCAACTGCAGAAGAAACGAGCAACTATCAAACCAACGAATTCTAGGAAAACAAATACATCATTCCAGTATTTAACACATGAAAGCAAGCAATACATTTACTGGCTGGAAAAGTTGACTGACTGCTTCATGCGCCCTTGAATCTGCTGATGAACAAGCATCTGTTGTGGTTAAAGCACCTGGTCGCGATCTACTGCTGGTGTTGCTAGATGAAGGGGCAGCCCTCCTCCGAGGCCTCCGAGGTTGCTCTTGAGGAGCTCTCAACATTTTCCAGGCAAACAGAAGTGTGACCGAGATCGCAGCAAGTGTGGTAAGTGAACGAAGTTTCTGAAGCATGAACACGAAGAATTTCAGTAATTCATGTAGCAAGGGCTCGCATGCCAGTGGTGAGTTTGTTTATGTGTAGCTACAAAAACTTGCTACACTTTTTATTCCAACAAAGTAATACACGTTGACATCAACCAAAGATCAGCCCAGATGATAGAGGTGCTAGATTTTTTTTTTAAAAAAAACATGTATTATGGTAGAATGTTTTAAATTTTAACTGTCCAGGGGAACCATGTGAGTATGTTCTTTAATTATACACAACTAAAACAGGAACACTACAATGCTGCCAATCAAACAAGCCATGTCAAACACATCAGGTGCATGCAATGAGCAACTCAAATTATTTTATCACATCAATGTTTAAATTGCTATGCCACAGACCTTGGCATTTTACATGGAATCGGTCTTATACTCATTGTTACTCAAGTCTAGGAACAGCACATTATAGAAACTAGAGTACGTAGATTATAGAAAACTAACTTGATAATACTGTAATAACTGTTACTCTAAGAGAAGATAAAGCAAAAATGTGGCATTGAACAATTCTCACCCCGTTAAATGATTGATCACAAAGGTGGATCATTTCCTTGTCTCAAAAAAAAAAGTGGACCATTTCCAGAGACCACATAAACGTAACAATTGAAAACTCTTCATTTTCTTAAAGAGATCGTCCACTTCAGAAAGTGGTTCAGATGAAATTTGGTTTCTCTGTTTTGCAGTAACTTTAAACGACCTGAAACCAGAAGACACATCAAAATCACAGGGGCCACACTAATCACCTAACCTTATGCCAAATTTGATCGCATTACTCAAAAGGGGGGCTGTTTGCAGTGAACACCTGAAATCAACAGCTATGTGCACAGCAATGCATACAGGTGGAGCCCAAGCATTCACAAGAGCTAAAAAGGCATTACCAAATCGATGCTTGTGAACCTACAATTCGACGAGGGAATAGCACAATACCCACCCTAGACAAGTAAAAGTCTAACTTTTCCCCAACAAGGTCTTTGGCCGCCCGGACCCCACAAATCCCCCGACAACGAGGCACACGACCGGTCAAAAAGGCATCAGCGCACGGCACAGGGATCACAGATCCGAGCGCAAACCTGGCGATCGAGGTCGAAGGGTAGGCGATCAACGTAGCGCGCGACGGCGTTCACGAGGCGCCGCACCAGATCGGCGAGCTCGTCGTCCTTCCCGCCCCCGGCGCCTGCCCCCGCCGCAGGGGCTGGGGCCGAAGCCATCGCCGCTGACGAGAGGAGAGCGGAGCGGGCGGGCGGCGGCTGGCGGCAGCGGAAACCCTAGAACGGCGCGTGCACCGACGAGGGGTGAGAGGGGAGGGGGCAGTGTAATTTCGGGTGTTGTAAGAGGGGGTGGGGCGCGAGATGTCGGAGTCGGACCACGACGGGGAAGAAGAGGAGAGAGAGAGAGAGAGGAGGGACGGAGCTGTGCTTTGTGTTGGTTTTGTCAGGAGGAAGGAGGCGTGCAATTTGCAGTCGAAGGCCTCAGGATTGTGAGTATTTTTCGAGGGTCCCTGGTGGTTTGAGTCTATTTGCAGTATTATTATTTTTTTATAAAAGAATTTACGGTGCGATTTGGTATTTTGGTACCAGGACAATGTTTTTTGGATTTCCCGCCGTAGTTTGTCAGTACTGTGCAAGCTGTTCTTAGAACTGCACTGGAACATGTTTTTTCATGACAAAGTAAGAACCATACCGCTAAAGCTACGAGGCAATTTATACAAAATCTAGCCCTTACAATTGAACAACTTAGCACTAAAGCTCTCGGGAGCATAAAAAGAGAGAAAGTAAAGGGATCCTTAAATTTCCTAGATTATTCATCATTAGTGAATAAGGAAATGTTCAATAATAATTGTTACCAACGAATTTTATTTGATAGTGGCATGTCACGTCACTTGAGACTCATCCTTTTGACAACTATCATACCATGAGTCGCATGGTTAAAATCGAGATGCAGAAAGTGAAAAGTTGAAGACTCACTATGACTATTGTAGCAGCATCAAAATGAAATGCATCAGAAGTGAGGTAGGAAAGATTTAGGTGCGAACACATAACCAAAAACCATTAGAAGAGGAGCCTCAAGGTTCAAATATACTTTATACAATTACTTCTCTCATTTATGAATCCACTGTAAGAAAAATAGAGGGGCTCAAGGGCCTCCAACTCCAAGTACATGATAATCCATAATATTCTGAAGAATATTCATGGTATACCATGATAATTTAGAATTTTCAAATTATAAATAATTAAGAAAAACTGTAAACTCTTAGGCATACATACTCACCATTGGATTGAGGAGATCTGTGCTTCAACCTAAGTTAAGATCCTGCCTTTGCCCCTCAACTTGGCTGCATCAATGACTATATTGAGAATTTGGATTCACCACAGATGGTAAGGATGTGACGACGTTGGTGGGTATCACATCAGAGATTAGGAAGAGAGGCGACGACCAGGTGGTAGGAACTAGATGAGATAGGAGGGAATCGCCATCGAGGCAAATGTTAAGTAGTGTGTAGTATCATCAAGTGGAATGGCGGCGGGACGGTAGGGACGGAGTGAGGGGATGTGTTAGGGTTCGAGCGGGCGCTATACCTATATACAAGTGACCGCGGGGAGGTGGATAGATCGACGGTCTAGACTCAATGGGTTAAGGATAGTGAGGAAGAGACAATGACATATTTAATAACTAGATAGCTTTTTATCATTTGGATCATGGTAATTGCAGTCCCTATTTTACTATACTAAGGCATATCAAAATTAATGCTACATAATACGGTAATTTCAGTATCTTATCTAAGCACTTAAAAAAGCATATAACCATAAATTACTGCTATACTACTATCGGACCATTACCACGCAGTCCATGCTTACCAAACCTCCACAGCTTGATCCCTGGAGAGCGGAGACCCCCAGCAACAAACTCAGATCGAATTAGCCGAGTCTCCGGGGGCGTCGGTGCAATATGTCCCCGATGCCGTCCACGCCAAAATGGAACGGAAAGGCAACGCCAGCCGTTTCGCCATTTTCCGGAGCCGGCTGCATCAGCATCGTCCTCTGAACTCGTCACGCCTCTGCCCCTTTCCTGCCCTCTTTCGGTGACGGTTCTGGCGGCTTCTCCGACCTCTTCCGCGCCAGCTTTCCGAGACCCGACGAGAAGCCCTCCACGCTTTCCTCGCGGGGGGCGTCCGAGCATGCGTCAATGCTTGCGTCTGCCTTGGACCGGCGTGCAGGGCGTGCGAGTGTGACTTCTCTCGTCAGAGTTTGGCGCCACAACCTCCAACCAACTTACCTAACTCGGAGTCTTCACTTCACTAGTACCCTTTTGGACGAGTGTGTTTGGCTGGCCTGGCGATCGATCGATCTGCCGTGGGGCCGATGAGACGCCGCAATCGAGCTCACTGCTCGCCAGTCGCCTGATGGAGAACGAAGTGACACACGGCAGTTGGTTTCGATGAACAGGTGATTCACCGTGTGATCTTGGCACCATTTCATCCGATTATTACCTGTAATTCACAGCACCGTACATGTATGGCACATCCGATTTATCCGTAACAATTCTGCAGATATATACACACGCACGTTCGATCAGCACGCTCTGAATTTGCAGCTTGCACATTGCTACCTGCTACTACTAGTACTCTAGTAGTAATCCAAGGCGCACAGCTCCCGAAGGGTCTTGGCCCCCGGCGCCACGCCGTTGGGCAGCTTCCGGTCGTGCTCTTTGCCGGCACGCACGCCGTTCGTCGGCGGCTTCCGGCCGTGCTCTTCGCTGTCGCCGTCGGCGATTTCGGCCCGGCGCTGCTCCGCCAGCGGCGGCAGCAGGAGCTTGACGGCGGTGGGCGCGGCGGCCGTCCTCGTCGTCGGCTTGGGCGCGGCGCCGGGCGGGCCGGGGCCGTGGTGGTCCCTGCGCATCTCCTTCTCCAGGTGCTCGCGGTACCTGCCGTAGGCGCGGTGGTCGACCGCGACGGCGAAGTCCAGCACGCCGAGCAGCTCCAGCTCCAGCTTGTTCATCTCCGCGTTGCTCACGCCGCCCACGCGCGCGAAGAAGGCGTTGCTGTGGTGACTGCGAGATGCGCGCGGAGCCGCGGAGCGACAAACCACAGCACAGATCAGTGAAAAGGTTTGATGCCTCATGGATGCTTTTGCAAATACAATACTATGCAACAGTAATACTACATCCATCTTTCCACAAAAAAAAGCAATAATACTACATCATTTTCTGAAGTTTTATGTCTTGAAAGCAGCTATCATGAGGCAGCTGTCATGGTTTGCAAAATACTTGACTACAAGTTTGTCTGATGTCGTTGTCAGAAAACAACAGCCAGTAAATTAATGTGACAAGAACTAATCGAGAATAGAGAACATCCAGGTATTTCTTTTCTTGGCTCAATAGAAGTCACAGTTTTAATATCGAAATATTATCTTTTTTTTTCTGCGGTGTGAAACCGTCGATTAAATGTGGTCGTGATCCGTCAGGCTGCCCTTCGGATGAAGGCATTATCAAAGTACACATGTAATGTAACTGTTCTTGCGCTTTGCCATTCTTGACGGCGTGGAATCGTCGATGCAAATGAATAATGGAGTTACTTACAAGTCGTCGAGGACCTTGGAGGCGACGAGGAGGCAGGCGAGGAGCAGGCGGTGCACGTTCCTGGACGCGACAACGGCGGCGGGCCGGCGGTGCGCGGCCATGTCGACGTAGGCGTACGCGACGACGTAGCACTCGGGGTCGAGCCCCGCGTAGCGGTGCATGCGCTCCAGGTACTCGGCCACGCCGATGCGCGGCGCCGGCGCGCCCCGGGCCGCCTCGAACGCCCTCATCCCTCCTGCTCCCCCGACCCCGCCGCGCCCGTCCGGCGCCGCCACCGCGTCGTTCCGCGCCACGAGCCGCTGCACGGCGCGCGCCACCATGGCTAGCTCCGGCGGCGCGGGCGGCGGCCACGCGGACCCCGCCTGAGGCGGGGAGGAGGACGGGGAGCGGTCGCCACCCGCCGCCGCCGCCGCGGCGGCGTCCGTGAGCGCAGCCACGGCCGTCATTCTCCGCTGCTGCGGCGGGGACTCGTCGCTCAGTCGTGTACTGGTAGTGGTGGTGGCGGCTCGGTGCTCCACTTGGCGCTCGTTTAACTGGGCTGTGGACGGCTGGGATGGCCGGATGGGGTGGGCCGCGGCCGTCGGATGCGATGGACTCGACTGGTGGAGCTTTCTCTCGTTGGGCTAACGAACAGCAACGGATAATGCCGGTCGTTGGCCTTTTCTTCCTTCGATCTCGACGCTGACGTCTTCTTGCAAGAATAGTCTTTCGTTCGTCTATTTTGTCGGAGGATTTTGTAGTTCAGCCGTCTACACAGTAACGCTAGATAGGGCAGAAAAAATTCACTAAAAACTGAACAAATAAAATCAAATTGCATCTCCACAAAAGAGAACGGATGCCAGGTCAGGAAGAAGTTGTCTACACTACGGAGAACCGAGAAGCTGAATCTAGAACTACAAACTACTGCACTTTTTTCAATGGAACCAATCCCACTCGGATGGGCTTGCGAAGAAGAGGGGCAACAACATGCTCATCATCCAACTAAAAAGTGAATGAATAAAATCGCATTGCATCCCCACAAAAGAAAGGGGACACCGGGTCAGGAAGAAGTTGTCTACATCACGGAGAACTGAGAAGTTGAATCATACAGCCATATGTTGAATCACCAATCATCCAACGGTGCATCCACCCACCTAGTTGTACTACGACTAACATTGGGTGTCATCCAAGACTACTGTACTTTGTTCAATGTAAGCAATCCCACTCAGTTGGCCTTGCGAAGAAGAGGGCAACAATAGGCTCATCATCCAACTGAACGTTTTCCAGCTCATCCGCCAAGAACATGGCCATTTGGAAAAGACGTAAAATATCCTGGGACCGCAGCACTGAACATGTGCTCAATTTGAGTAGTTGTAAACATCCGCATTGGATACTTCTGTTTCTTTCCTTTACCATACTGCTTCTTGGCTGCTGCCTGCTTGGGTCGCCACTGCTTGAGCAGCAAGTGATAACTGCTGCTTGAGTAGCATGGATAGCTGCTGCTTGGCTCACTGTTAGATTTCTTGTTGCTGTATTTGTAGAGAATGGGATGTTGTAGATTGCAATTGTTTCTGCGGCAGCTACGGCTGCTGCCGCAGCAACCTCTATGCGCCTATTTTTGTAAGCCTCAAGTGTCTTGTGTATTGCATTCGATGCTGCTGCTGCTACCACGAAATGAAGGGGTTGAAAGAAAGGACTGATTGTTTCTTCTTTAGTACCGCAACAACTGCAATCAAGGAAGTTGTTCATAGAATAATCTTTCTCCAAATGCGCCATTCCATTTCACCGAAATTCGAGTAGTCCTTCAATTGTTTCCTTATACCGTGCAGATGAACTAAAAAATAGCTTAGTTTCTGCACCAGGGACGTTCGCTTGGCTCTGTGACAATGATTTGAAACGCAGAACTGACAGAAGATGTATGTTCCCCACAACCTTTGCAGTCCAATCAGATCCATGTGGAAGTTGCAGTATGATGCCATCATACTTTGTCCAATTCTCAACCTTTAAGGGCATCAAATGGTCAAACATTTTGGTATAGATTGCAGACTTCTTGACTTCCTGATAGTGGCATACATGGCAAAGAATTAGAGGAATTAAGCTTTCTTGACATTGTCTGAGGAGAAATAAGAGATTTGACACATCTAGATTTGGTTAGTTGGAAGCTTAAATGGCGAGCTCGATGCATGATCTTATATCCTTCCTCACATATTTCTTTTTCCCTAACACTTCTTTGACTTTTTCAAGTAGTAGGTCTGTGCCCGTGTGTTGCTACAGCCGCAACAAATCCTCTTTACATGCATCAATCTTCATGTAATCATCTTTACGATATCTATAACTAAGCAATTCAACTATTTAATTCACCATAACAAATTTACGCAAACATACTCCATAAGCACATATCACTTAAACTTATATTGTATCATTAAACTTATATTGTATCATTTTTAACAAGCAATCTTGCTGATGGACTCAATACCTAGAATATAAGGTACAATCTTAAATTTTCTAATTTTTTTAAGACACAATCATCCCATTGTTCATTTTTGAATTATATACAACATAGCAAAAGCCTCCCCCCCCCCCCCCCCCCCCCCCCCCCACACACACACACACAAATAATTGATCCGGCGTTGTATTTATAAACATTTCCAAATATCCAAAAACAGACTAGAACCTTCATCCATTTGATTAGTAGTCCTGCAAAAAAAGATATTGTTTGATAAGTACAAGCACTTGATTATTTCTGTCCTAAAGCATCATTCTATCTAAGCAATTTATAGAAGTTAAAACACACATTTCAGATAAATTCATGTAAACTAGTGTTGCCATACAGTTTATTTATGTCATGGTTCTAGAATTCTCTAAAAGGCTAGTCTTCCGAAATTTGAGTCATGACCAATGACACGGGACAACCCAGTCTAAATAAATACAAGTCTCGATAGTTGAAAAAAGCAATCGTGAAAGAAGTACATCCTCCTAAATGGAAAAAGAAAATGAGAAAACAAACACAGACGTAAAAGAAGCTAGATGATATATATACAGCGGTAGACATTCGCTGTGCAAATGCAGGCATCACCGAGGTTGTTGGTGCCGGGCTCTTCACGAGTCTTTGTGTAACACTTTGCAGATCCAAATAATCTGGTATACACTTTGAGCACGAAGGATGGAATCCAGAGAGATCGAAGTATATGCTAAACAAAAATCCCTATCCACATATGCGCATGAAGGTATGCATGCAAAGCCTGAAACACATCGACGTAAAGCAAAGGAATAAAAGGGTTCAATCAGTCTTAGCTACAAAGTTATCAATTTATCAATAGCAGCCAACAGCATGTAGGTCATGAGAGATGACATGCTAGAAAAAATTAGATGAAATGCAGATATTAGCAAATTTATTCCCCAAAAAAATAAAATATATAGCTCCATTGAAACAAAAAGCATTTTGTGGCATAATAAGCATGATTTGCTTGATGGGATGATGGTAGATCAGTTCAGCCAGCACAATGGTGAGATATATCAACTTTGTCACCTGCAAGTTTAACAAACCAGCTTTAGAACAAGTTTGTAATCTACCAAGTGAAAGCTCAAATATGCTATCAATCTTTAGGAAGAATATCGTTTTTTATATGCATTTACCAGAGCACTCGGGGTCGAGCCCCGCGTAGCGGTGCATGCGCTCCAGGTACTCGGCCACGCCGATGCGCGGCGCCGGCGCGCCCCAGGCCGCCTCGAACGCCCTCATCCCTCCTGCTCCCCCGACCCCGCCGCGCCCGTCCGGCGCCGCCACCGCGTCGTTCCGCGCCACGAGCCGCTGCACGGCGAGCGCCACCATGGCCAGCTCCGGCGGCGCGGGCGGCGGCCACGCCTGCGGCGGGGAGGAGGACGGAGAGCGGTCGCCGCCGCCGCCGCGGCGTCCGTGAGCGCAGCCACGGCCGTCATTCTCCGCTGCCGTGTGGGTGGTGGTGGCGGCGGCTCAGTCTTCGGTGCTCCGCTTGGCGCTTGTTTAACACGGGTGTGGACGGCTGGGATGGCCGGATGGGGTGGGGCCGCTGCCGTCGGATGCGATGGACTCGACTTGTGGAGCTTTCTCTAGTTGGGCTGGTTTGGTTTGGTTTTTCTATTTTAAATTATTAGTTCCATCACATCGCATGTTTAAATATTAATTAAAAGTATTAAATATAGATGTGTTATAAAAATAATTTTATAAACCATGATTTATTCATGGGACGAATCTGTTAATCCTAATTAGTTTATAATTTGAACACTAATTGCTATAGTAATTATCTGTTAATTATTCATTAATTATACTTAATAAATTCTCTGAACACTCAAATTGATATCCGAATATTCGATGTGACGATACTTAGAAACCAAACGATGCCTAACGATCGGACAGAAACGGATAATGAGGGAGAGTACGGCGGTCGTTGGCCTTTTCTTCCTTCGATCTCGACGCTGACGTCTTCTTGCAAGAAAAGTCTTTCTTCGTTCGTGTATTTTGTCGGAGGATCGTGCCAAACCAAAGCGCGTCGTGACCTAAAATTGATTAAAGTGGATTTTCCTCGCGGTGTGCGATGTTCCTGGGCTTTCCTGTGTGCTTAGCACTCTGAACGAGGCCCCCAAATTCCCATACTAGCCCGGATTCATTTGGGCTCGAGGCCTGGTTAGGCCTTGTTCATTCCTTTTTTTTCTTTCCTTCCCCGTTCTGCTCCATTCGGACAGAACTTAAGAGGTTACCAACAGTTTGAAGCCTAATTGGCTGTCAGAGTTGAGGATCCACTCTATGTACGAAGGACTCCAGGAAGAAAAAAAAAAGGAGGAGGAAGAGATCAAGTGGGGGCAGCAACGCAACGCCGCCCGCACGTCGTCCTGCCTGGGCACCGGCAGTTTCCGGCCTCTGGCTCTCTCCTGGGCACGCGCAACTGGGTACCAGACCAAAGCCACCTGCCGAAAGCTTCGACAATTCTCTCCGGACTCCGGCAGACAGCAGAAAAGAACTCGCTGCTGTCGCTGCATAGGATTCCATTCTTGGCTCGTTTTTGGTAAGGCACCTGCTGAAAGCTGCTCTGAAAATCGTCCGCTGTCTGTCTGCTGGTCCGATCGGCTGATGATATGACGTGTGGTGTGGATGTGATGTCTGATGGATGCCATGGAGCATGCAAGGACAGCGAAGGACAGTGGTTTGAACGAACTCACAACTCAGGGGTGGGTGTTTAGTTGGTGTGTAAAATTTTTAAAATGGAATCTTTCGTATTTAAAGTATTAATATAGACTAATCATAAAATTAATTACAGATTATATCCGTAAATCGCAAGACGAATTTATTAAAACTAATTAATCTATCATTAGCATATGTTTACTGTAACATTTTATTGTCTAATCACGGACTAATTAGGCTCATCAGATTCGTCGCAATTTGTAGACAATGTGTGAAAAAAAAATTCCGTCTACATTTGATATGTTATGCATACGTTCAAATATTAGTGTGATTGATGTGTAAAATTTTTAACGGAAAACTAAACAAAATCTCAGACAAATCGCCACTTTTTTACGGATCTTCTCTGTTCAGCTCCGATCCATAAGATGGGAGATGATGGCCTGAACCCCATTGCAGAGTAACCCTTCTTTCACAACAGGTCTACACGACTACACATGCTCCAATCTACCATGGAATAATGACTCGAGTGTCCTAGTACCAACCAGCTGGTCCTTGTCCTTGCACACTCATAAAATCTACCCAAATCCTTGACGGCAGCTTTCCATGGAACTTCCTGACTCCTGAGCTGATGATGAACATGCAGGCCAACACAGGCAGCACTGTCTGCTTAGCATAATACGATCATTGCGTTTCATATTTGCACTAATCAAATTCATCCTCAGCCTGAACAGTTTACCGAGTTGGAATAAACTTTTGCGCCAGCGTCTCTCCATCTGCTGGTCCCATCCAAGCCAAGAAGCATATGACTGGCTGGCTGCATGGGTTCCCACTGGGAGCAAACGACCAGATCTGCCTGCCCGTCTGTCGGCGTCGCATCAGCGGTGACAGTAGCACGCAGTAATAACGAACGATGAATAATCCCACGTGATTAGCCTAACCAGTAACCAGCCCTCGTACAGCTCGGTTTCGCCCTGGGTGGACGAGCAGGAGATCCGGCTCCCCTCGCGGGTTCCGAGGCCGATCCATTCAGCTTTGCCGCGAGCTGAAGCTTCGTGCTGCTGACAGTGCTGGACTGGACTGATGCGTGCATGGCTCCAGCTTGCAATTGCGTCGGAATTAACTTACTTTTAATTGAAGGTTCCGGTAACTTTTCTGATGCTGCTGGTTAGATTTGTTTTGTAGCAGCTGGTAGCAGTAACATGGTCACCCGTGGATTTTGTTGAATGGGGTTGAGAGTGATGGGATTTAAATTTTAAAATGAGTCCGGTGGGAAAAGTGGTTTGTGGAAAGGTACGGGTGGCAACAGTAAGATCATGAGGCCAAGGTGTCTCTGTCGGTTGAGTGAATCTACCTTTGCTCATTTCGTCAGCTATTTAAACTAGTAACTAATTCTTTCTAGAAAAAACTAGCAACTAATTCTCTAAAAAAAGAATCCCTTTCCAAGTTATAATCTAATTGCACATGGTTTGATCTAATTGTCATCCAAATTATTTACTCCAAACTGTTTTAACGAAATACTTCTGCTGCAGCTTGAATACTTATGCAGTGTAAACCAATCCACCTAAATTACAAACAAAAATGTAAAAAAAAAGTGACACCCAAGTACACAATACCAACCTTAGTCTGTACCCAGAATAGATCCCCAAGTAAAGGATCGCACCGATGCAAAAGTCCCAAGTGACACTCTTACACCAAGAAGGCAATAGAAAAAAAAGTAAAATTGGATCTGTACCATTAAAAGAACCAATGTTTGGATATATAGCATCAAAAGATTTGACTCTAGTTATTTACCATTCAAAGATTAGCACGTTATTGGTATGTAGCACTCTGTTAGCTTCTGTTAGCTTCTGTCGCCCTGATTGTTACTTTTCTTTTTTTTTCACCAATCAACAATTGGAAGCTTCCAATTTTACCCCTAGCCTAATCAACACAGGTGGGCTCGTTTCTTTTCCCCAGTAACCCGACACCCCTGTGCACATGGAGCGACTCGCTCGCAAGAAAGGAGCAGGCGGCGACTAGCAGCGCTCCTCATCGGCGGCCTTCTTGGCGGCGCGCTCCTCGCGCATCTCGTAGGCGACGAGTGCCTCCTCCTCCTCCCATTCATAGTATGTATGCCCATCTTCTTCTTCTTCGTACTCCTTCTCCCTTTTTTCATGGTTCTAAACCCTAGGGTTCTCCTCTCTTACCTATAGTGCTCAAAAATTTGATCTTGAATTGAGGCATATGGATCCTGATGAGGTTCCTGAAGGGTAATAATCTTTTTTCTCTCTATTGAATTTCTGCAATTTGTACCTAGTTTGCTGGTTTGGGAGAGGGTTGGGACGAACAGATGGCTTGTGAAGGGAATAAATGAGTGATTAGGACCTTCAATGTCGTTGATTGGCCCTTGCATCTATTCTCTCTTCCATGTTTTTGCCATTGCTATTGCAGGATTGATCCAAAAAGTGCATGTCGAGTAGAGGTCACGGTCAATTCTTACTTCACTGTGCAGGACGGTAGAAAGGAGTACAATCGTGGTAGGCTAGTTAGCTATGTTGTTGATTCAGAAGCATACTCAATCCTTGATTTGGAGATGAATATTTCTTCAAAATTTAAATGGGACAGCGACCAGAAGGCAAATTTTTGGGTTCTAACAGGGAAAAATGTTACATGCAAGTTGAATTCAGATCCACAACTTCTTGATTTGTTAAGGGCATATAGCGTGGTGAAGTTGTTCATGGTAGTGGACAGATGTGAGAATAATGCAAGGGAGGAGGAAATGCCTACTGCAGTGAACATAGAAGTGGAGGAGATACCTATTGCGGTGAATATGGGAGAGGAGGTGATCCCAGATGCAATGGATACTGATTTGGAGGTGCCAGGTGGAGGATTTACATGGGCTGAAATACCTGAATATGGGGAATCAACTGCAGGACCACCACTGGATGAAGAGGAAGAGAAGGAGCACTTCATCAGTGGTGGATGTGATCCTAATAGAGATGAGCCAGCTGGAGCAGATGAAGGGTGGAGGTACTTTAAAAATGTTGATCATCCAGTTGTTGACGCCAGATTTTGACACGTATTGAATCGGCGTCAGGAGAAGAAGATTGGCCGATGCGGCAGATCTGGGAGCTACAGTAAGGAATCGGCCGATCGGGGTATCAGTTGAAAATCGGCCGATTGGTGGCGCAGCCCACACCGACAGGATAGGATTATTCCAGAAGATCCTGGTCAAAAGCTGGTCAACGAGGTATGCTAAGACGGCCGAAAAGCAATTGAAGAGGTTCTGACTGGATTAGGAAGCGGCGGCGGAAGATTCTGCGGGAGTCCGTTTCCTTTTTAAAGTTATTATAGATATAGTAGTTTAGCGCAAATCGGCCGGGTAGAAATCGGCCGATGGGTCTTCAGCGTCGGACACACGACCCGGGAGAATCTGCTTAGCTCCTGTTCGGGTTATCGCCCTGGTGCGGTTCGCGCGGCGTGCCAGTCAATCTGACCTGTTGATTGACAAGGAAATAGAGTATTAAATTCCAGGCGCGTCGATCGGCTGGATTTCCGATCTGTCCTGAGGAGCGCGTCGGCGGCAAATCGGCCGATTTGCTGTAGGGATGATCGGCTATGGGTCAGCCGATGATCGTATAGTAATTGTAAAGAGAACTGCTGGAGCAATCTAAACAATTACTATAGAAGCAACACTTGAAACAGATCTAATCGGCTATATGGCGATGAATCGAAGGAGAACAATGACGAAGCCGATTACCCTGATCTCAAGCTGGATAACTGGTGATAATACTAGAATAACAGGTAAAACTTGCAATTCTAGTAAATATCGATAACTTGTGAATAAATCCAAACGAAACCACAGCGATGCGCCCGTAGTTAAAGCTCGGATATTACTCGATAAGCGGAACCTACCAATTGGCCGGAGATCAGGTTGATGCAGCCCTGCCAATCCGTACGAACTCGTGAAAGAAGAAAATATTGGCGAAGTCGCCGACTTGAAAGGTAAAGTACTGGTAAAAAGTAGAAGTGTTTTTGTTGATTGATGTTGTTTTTTGCAAAAACCCTAGCGACTCCTATTTATACCCTGAAACTAGGACTCCTGGTCGATTACGACTTGTTACAACCTTATTTCAAACAGGAAAACTACTATATCTATAATAACTTTAAAAAGGAAACGGACTCCCGCAGAATCTTCCGCCGCCGCTTCCTAATCCAGTCAGAACCTCTTCAATTGCTTTTCGGCCGTCTTAGCATACCTCGTTGACCAGCTTTTGACCAGGATCTTCTGGAATAATCCTATCCTGTCGGTGTGGGCTGCGCCACCAATCGGCCGATTTTCAACTGATACCCCGATCGGCCGATTCCTTACTGTAGCTCCCAGATCTGCCGCATCGGCCAATCTTCTTCTCCTGACGCCGATTCAATACGTGTCAAAATCTGGCGTCAACACATGCCCCCCAGTTTCGGAGTAAAATATAACTTTTCTTCGAAACTCTTTCTTTAATCCTTCTCTCTAAGCTTCCCCATTGCGACAGGAGAAAACCTCGGAATCAGTTGTGTTACCTTTCCCTCTGCATCTGATCTTTTTTTAGAATCAGCCCTATGACATGGAATCCGGTAACAGGATTTATGTTGGCGTGTAAATTCGGACTTTGACCGTCTCCCCTGGCAGCTTTACATTTACTGATGCCTTTACTCCGACGGTACACGTCTTGCCAACCCTCTGTCTCTTCCTTTCTATAAATACGACTCTTCGTATTATTTCCAAAAATGTTCATCTGGCTTGTCTTCTTTTCCTTCTGAAACCCGCCGCTCGCCGTCTTTGGTCAAGCATTAAAATGTCTTCTCGATCCTCCTCTTCCGTTAATCAGGTATCAATTTCCTCTCCATCCCTTCCTGAGATATCTTACTTTGTTCCAACATATTTGTCTATTCCTTCTTTCAGCCGAACCGTCTCAGCCCCGGTTTGGAAAGAGCGATCGAAATCATGCATTCAGGCAAGCCATTGTCGCAAGCTGATATAGATCTGATAAAAGCTCATTCTGAAGAACTCAAAGATCATGTTCCTGCCAATGTCCGATCAATCTTGGACCATATGGATCTCGTCTGCTTTGAACAAATGCCATCCTCTGACGAGAGTTCTTCATCTTCACACCGACTTGCTGAAGCTAAGACTGAAGCCACCATGAAAGATTTGGAAGAGGAGAAGACCCGCCTGCTGAAAGAACTCTGCGACCAAGCTGAAGCTGGAGCCACTGCAAAGGACTTGAAAGATGAAAGGCTCTCCCTCATGATAAGATTAGGTCGCGTCGAAAGAGAAATCCAACGCAGGCGTAACCAGTAGTGTTTTTATTTTAAGGGCGACTCACACCATGTCGGCCATGTAATCTTGATATATCTTGCTGTAAATTATGCACCTACCCAAATGCTTGGATAGTACCTTTTCAAATATCGTCCATTCAGAGCTCTTGGGAATTCCTCCCCTTCTATCGTCTCCAGAATGTATGCATTTCCGGGAGCACATCGGCCGATTCTATACGGCCCTTCCCAAGTGGGTGACCACTTACCGAATTTGGGATCCTTAGATCCTATCGGCAGCACCAGCTTCCATACCAGATCTCCCTGAGAGAACTGTTTGACTTTGACCTTCTTGTCATACCATCTGGCCACCCTTTTCTTGTTCTCCTCTATGCTGATTAGAGCTCTTAACCGCAAACCCGCCGAATCGTCAAATTCATCTTTCATGAGAAAGAAATAATCATCGGCCGTTAACTGATCCTGTAGCGATATGCGTCTTGACCCTGTTCGTATCCCCCATGGTAAGACCGCCTCATGGCCATAAACCAAACGATAAGGGGATATTTTAGTGGCCCCATGACAAGCCATCCTGTACGCCCATAAAGATTCAGCCAAAGACATATGCCACTTCTTGGGCTGCTCCTCTACCTTCCTCTTGATTAGCTTGATTATCCCCTTGTTAGACGATTCTGCTTGGCCATTGGCTTGAGCATAGTACGGAGAAGAATTTAATAATTTAATTCCCATATCGGCGGCGAACTCTCTGAACTCTCCAGAAGTGAACATTGTCCCTTGATCAGTTGTGATGGTTTGAGGAATACCAAATCGATATATAATATGGCTTTTAACAAACTCAATCATATCGGCTGATGTCACGTTCCTCAAAGGAACTGCCTCCACCCATTTGGTAAAATAATCTGTAGCCACCAATATGAACTTATGCCCTTTGCTAGATGGAGGATGAATCTGCCCGATGAGATCTATTCCCCAACCTCTGAACGGCCACGGCTTAATTATTGGATTCATAGCCGATGCCGGTGCGCGCTGCACATTGCCAAACCTCTGACAGTCTTGGCATCGTCTGTAATACTTGAAACAATCTTCAAGGATAGTCGGCCAGTAATATCCATTGTTCCTGATCATCCACTTCATTTTGTGAGCCGATTGATGAGCTCCACACACGCCTTCATGGATCTCTCCCATTAGAATTTTTGCCTCTTCTGTTCCCAGGCATTTGAGAAGAACTCCATCAATCGTCCGAAAAAAATAAGTCATCCTCAAGCAACACATACTTTGTAGCCTGAAAACGTGTTCGCCGATCCACCTTTTGGGATGGATTTTTCAAATAATCGGCGATCTCCTTCCGCCAGTCATCGGCCGCGAGTTCTAGCGTCATCGCTCCCTGAATCGGCCGATACCCAGAAGCATGTTGAGCCAGTCTGTTGGCTTCCTCATTATAATCTCTGGGGATGTGCTCAATTGTTGCAGATTTGAAGCCTCTCAGAAGTTGAAGATAATCTTCATAATAAATCCTCAAGATGTCGTCCTTGCATTCGGATCGTCCTGTTAACTGATCCACAATGAGCATGGAGTCCCCAAAGATCTCGACTGCATCCGCCCTGACTTCCCTTAACAATTGGATGCCTTTCAGAACAACTCGATACTCCGCCTGGTTGTTGGTTGCAGAAGCTTCTATCGGCAGAGAGAAATCATAAGTTGCCCCCCGAGGCGACACAAGAACGATGCCGATTCCTGATCCGACCCCACACGAAGAACCATCAAAATATAGAGTCCATGGAACTGGTTCAACGGTGGCAATTTCTGGTCCACAATGCTGAACTACGAAATCGGCCAACACTTGACCTTTGACGGCTTTGGCCGATTCGTACCTTAGATCGAATTCTGACAAAGCCAGGATCCATTTTCCAATCCGCCCCTTCAAAATCGGCAATGATAGCATATACTTCACCACATCATCCTTGCACACGACTATGCATTCTGCCGATAGCAAATAGTGCCTGAGCTTAGTACATGAAAAGTACAAGCACAAGCATAACCGCTCCACCGAAGAGTATCTCGTTTCGGCATCTAAAAGTCTTCTGCTGACGTAGTACACCACTCGTTCTTTCCCTTCAAACTCCTGTACCAACGCCGATCCAATAGCCTGCTCATCAGCCGATAAATATAACTTGAACGGCTTACCAGACTGTGGCGGGGCCAACACCGGAGGTGAAATGAGATACTGCTTGATATTCTCCAGTGCCTTGCGTTGTTCTTCCCCCCATATGAACTCTTGGTCGGGCTTTAACTTCAACAGAGGGGTAAAAGCCTGAATACGTCCCGATAGATTGGATATGAATCTTCTGATGAAATTGACCTTGCTGATGAGGGACTGCAGTTCAGTTTTATTTTGTGGGGCCACTACTCTATTGATGGCGTCTATAGTCTTGCGGCTGACTTCTATCCCACGCTCATGGACCATAAATCCCAAGAATTGTCCGGCCGATACATCAAACGCACACTTGTTTGGGTTCATCTTCAGCCCATGCTTCCTTGTGCACTCCAGCACTTCCTGTAAATCGGCCAGATGATCCTGGTGACCTTTTGACTTGACCACGACGTCATCTATATAAATTTCCACTGATGAACCAATGAGTTTGTGGAAGATGTAGTTCATGACCCGTTGATATGTAGCGCCGGCGTTTTTCAAGCCAAAAGTCATAACCACCCATTCAAATAAACCAAGATGGCCTGGGCACCTAAAAGCCGTTTTCGAAATATTTTCTTCGACCATTAATATCTGATTGTATCCGGCATTCCCATCCATGAAACTTATGACTTTGTGGCCTGCGGCAGCATCCACCAAGATATCGGCCGTTGGCATCGGATAACCATCCATTGGTGTAGCCTGATTTAAGTTCCTGAAATCGATACACACATGCAATTTTCCATTCTTCTTGTATACAGGCACAATGTTAGAAATCCATTCGGCGTAACGGCACTGCCGAATAAATCCTGCCTCAATCAACTTTGTAATCTCAGCCTTTATATCAGGTAGAATCTTGGGATTACACCGCCGTGCAGGTTGCTGATACGGCCGATATCCTGATTTTATAGGTAACCGGTGTTCAACAATAGACCGGTCTAGTCCTGGCATCTCGTGATATTCCCAAGCAAAGCAATCCCTGAACTCTTTCAATAATTTTATCAATTTGCATTTGTACTCAGGATCCAAATTGGCACTAACGTACGTCGGCCTCGATTTGCTGCTATCTCCCAAATCTACCATCTCTAACAAATCGGCCGACGTGAACCCGTGCCCCAGCTTCCCATCTTCTCGGATGAGCTGATCCATTTATTCTGAATCTCCGGAGCCGACTGCTTGGATCGGCTGTAGACCGAAATCGGACACTCTCAGGAAGTCAGTGTCCCAAGTCCTGCCAGATATACACTTGACGTGCTCGCAACTCCACTGTTGTGTGTCGGCCGCTGCAACGCTGTAGACAGAATCGGCTGCGACTATCTCTGTACTGTCGCCGACCCATTGCAAAAGGCATTGATGCATTGTAGAGGGGACACAGCAATTTGCATGTATCCAGTCGCGACCAAGCAGCATATTATAGGACCCTTTGCCATTAATGACGAAGAAAGTAGTGGGGAGGGTCTTACTGCCGATGGTGAGGTCGACGCAGAATGCCCCGCGGGCAGGCGACACGTTGCCTTCGAAATCCTTCAGCATCATGTCCGTCTTGGTGAGGTCGTCATCGCCCTTGCCCAGCTTGCGGAACATGGCATACGGCATGATGTTGACTGCCGCGCCTCCATCTACCAGTAATTTGGTGACGGGTCTTCCGTTGACATACCCTTTGAGAAACAGCGCCTTAAGGTGCTGTCGTTTTTCCTCTTCTGGTTTCTCGAACGTAGCCGTCATCGGCTCTAATACCAGTTGCGCCATTTGCTCTTCCTCTATTTTTGTCACTTTATCCCGATCGCTTGGCGCCATGAACTCCATCGGTAGTATGAAAACCATATCAATCTCGGCTGCCGATTCTTGGTTATCCGTTTCTTGATCGCTTTTCTTTGGGCGCCAAATTCGAGATTTCACGTTCCTTCTCTCTGGCACCTGTCTCCGTTCTTCTTCTTGATGCTCCCACTGGTCTAGGCGTTGGATCCTTCGCTTTTGGGATCTGGATAAGCCATCGGGACACCACCTGGGATTCGCTGGTTTGGCCGATGATCTGGCGTGTTCCCAGTCTGGTTCCCTACCTAGGGGGTCTTCGTCTGACACCCTATCATCGGCCATCTCTTCCAGCCGATTGTGTACTCTCATCCTGCCCCCCAGTCCATCTTGCTGGCCGATCTTGGTTTTTGACCTGCCGTACTGGTCAACTCTGCCCCCCAGCCGATTATGCACCGAAACGTGCCGTTCTTCGCGCCGATTTCTGTTGATCGGCTCTGATCCTCTGTCTCTAGAGTGTGGCTTCGGGTGATCGTTGCGGTTTGATCCGTTGCACTCCGGACAGTTATCGGCAGAGGGCAGTCTAATATCGTTCTCCCAACAGTGGATGAAGAAGGGACACTGCCAGTGATCTTCACGTCGGCGTATCATCTCTATCCGGATCGGCCTTCCAGTGGTTTACCACTCTGCCGCCAAACTCTATCGTCACGTGGGCCGATCTGGAGAAACAATTCCACAAGTACTTCTATGCAGGAGTACACGAGATGAAGATTTCGGATCTAACCACCCTCAGGCAGAGGAGCGATGAGCCGGTGACAGGGTATATACAGAGGTTCAGAGAAATCAAAAACAAGTGCTACAGCCTGGCTCTGACCGATGCACAGTTGGCCGATATCGCTTTCCAGGGCCTCTTACCGCAAATCAAAGAGAGATATGCCGCCCAAGAGTTTGAGAGCCCGAGTCAAATCGTCCACCGATTGTCAGGGCAGGAGATCCGACCGCTCGAACAACGGAGGAGTTTCCAGAAGAAGGTGGCGTACTTGGAGGGATCTGAGTCTGACGCAGAGGAAGAAATCGGCCTGGCGGAATGGGTAAAAGGGAAAAAACCAATATTCTGCCCCTTTGGCAAGAAGGAGCCAGAGACATTCGGCTTTGATACGACCAAGGCCGATAAAATTTTTGATCTACTGCTTCAGGAGCGACAGATTAAGCTGTCGCAACATCACACCATCCCTACGGCCGATCAGCTGAAGAAGATGAAGTACTGCAAGTGGCACAACGCTACCTCTCATGACACCAATAAATGTAAAGTCTTCCGTCAGCAGATACAATCGGCCATTGAACAGGGGCGGCTCAGATTTGAGACTCCAACCAAATCGGCAATGCCGATGAAGATAGACCAGCACCCCTTCCCGGCCAACACGGTCAACGCTGGAGAAGAATCAAGTCAAACAAGGGTGCTGACGTCAGAATCGGCAAGAAAAGACGGCGTTGTCGATCCCAGGAGACAGATCACGACGGAAGAAATCGGAAGGAACAGGCGAGGACCAGAACGACCACACAGGCCTGTCTCCTCCCGATTTCTACTCAGTAAATATCGGCGGCAGCAAGAACAAGCACAACAACAGGAAGAGACGATACGCCGGCGTGAAGATCACTGGCAGTGTCCCTTCTTCATCCACTGCTGGGAGAACGATATCAGACTGCCCTCTGCCGATAACTGTCCGGCGTGCAACGGATCAAACCGCAACGATCGCCCGAAGCCACACTCTAGGGACAGAGGATCAAAGCCGATCAACAGAAATCGGCGCGAAGAACGGCGCGTTTCGGTGCATGATCGGCTGGGGGGCAGAGTTGGCCAGTACGGCAGGTCAAAAACCAAGATCGGCCAGCAAGATGGACTGGGGGGCAGGATGAGAGTACACAATCGGCTGGAAGAGATGGCCGACGATAGGGTGTCAGACGAAGACCCCCTAGGAAGGGAACCAGATTGGGAACACGCTAAACCATCGGCCAAACCAGTAAATCCCAGGTGGTGTCCTGACGGCCTATCCAGATCCCAAAAGCGGAGAATACAACGCCTACGCCAGTTAGAACATCAAGAAGGAGAGCAAAGACATGTGCCAGAAAGAAGGAATGTGAGATCTCGAATTTGGCGCCCAAAGAAGAATGATCAGGAAGCAAACAGCCAAGAATCGGCGGCCGAGATCGATATGGTTTTCATACTGCCGATGGAGTTCATGGCGCCAAGCGATCGGGACAAAGTGACGAAAATAGAGGAAGAGCAAATGGCGCAACTGGTATTAGAGCCGATGACGGCTACGTTCGAGAAACCAGAAGAGGAAAAACGACAGCATCTTAAGGCGCTGTTTCTCAAAGGGTATGTCAACGGAAGACCCGTCACCAAATTACTGGTAGATGGTCGATTACGACTTGTTACAACCTTATTTCAAACAGGAAAACTACTATATCTATAATAACTTTAAAAAGGAAACGGACTCCCGCAGAATCTTCCGCCGCCGCTTCCTAATCCAGTCAGAACCTCTTCAATTGCTTTTCGGCCGTCTTAGCATACCTCGTTGACCAGCTTTTGACCAGGATCTTCTGGAATAATCCTATCCTGTCGGTGTGGGCTGCGCCACCAATCGGCCGATTTTCAACTGATACCCCGATCGGCCGATTCCTTACTGTAGCTCCCAGATCTGCCGCATCGGCCAATCTTCTTCTCCTGACGCCGATTCAATACGTGTCAAAATCTAGCGTCAACAACTGGATGATCAACATTTTTAAAGTACCTCCACCCTTCATCTGCTACAGCTGGCTCATCTCTATTAGGATCACATCCACCACTGATGAAGTGCTCCTTCTCTTCCTCTTCATCCAGTGGTGGTCCTGCAGTTGATTCCCCATATTCAGGTATTTCAGCCCATGTAAATCCTCCACCTGGCACCTCCAAATCAGTATCCATTGCATCTGGGATCACCTCCTCTCCCATATTCACCGCAATAGGCATCTCCTCCACTTCTATGTTCACTGCAGTAGGCATTTCCTCCTCCCTTGCATTATTCTCACATCTGTCCACTACCATGAACAACTTCACCACGCTATATGCCCTTAACAAATCAAGAAGTTGTGGATCTGAATTCAACTTGCATGTAACATTTTTCCCTGTTAGAACCCAAAAATTTGCCTTCTGGTCGCTGTCCCATTTAAATTTTGAAGAAATATTCATCTCCAAATCAAGGATTGAGTATGCTTCTGAATCAACAACATAGCTAACTAGCCTACCACGATTGTACTCCTTTCTACCGTCCTGCACAGTGAAGTAAGAATTGACCGTGACCTCTACTCGACATGCACTTTTTGGATCAATCCTGCAATAGCAATGGCAAAAACATGGAAGAGAGAATAGATGCAAGGGCCAATCAACGACATTGAAGGTCCTAATCACTCATTTATTCCCTTCACAAGCCATCTGTTCGTCCCAACCCTCTCCCAAACCAGCAAACTAGGTACAAATTGCAGAAATTCAATAGAGAGAAAAAAGATTATTACCCTTCAGGAACCTCATCAGGATCCATATGCCTCAATTCAAGATCAAATTTTTGAGCACTATAGGTAAGAGAGGAGAACCCTAGGGTTTAGAACCATGAAAAAAGGGAGAAGGAGTACGAAGAAGAAGAAGATGGGCATACATACTATGAATGGGAGGAGGAGGAGGCACTCGTCGCCTACGAGATGCGCGAGGAGCGCGCCGCCAAGAAGGCCGCCGATGAGGAGCGCTGCTAGTCGCCGCCTGCTCCTTTCTTGCGAGCGAGTCGCTCCATGTGCACAGGGGTGTCGGGTTACTGGGGAAAAGAAACGAGCCCACCTGTGTTGATTAGGCTAGGGGTAAAATTGGAAGCTTCCAATTGTTGATTGGTGAAAAAAAAAGAAAAGTAACAATCAGGGCGACAGAAGCTAACAGAAGCTAACAGAGTGCTACATACCAATAACGTGCTAATCTTTGAATGGTAAATAACTAGAGTCAAATCTTTTGATGCTATATATCCAAACATTGGTTCTTTTAATGGTACAGATCCAATTTTACTTTTTTTTCTATTGCCTTCTTGGTGTAAGAGTGTCACTTGGGACTTTTGCATCGGTGCGATCCTTTACTTGGGGATCTATTCTGGGTACAGACTAAGGTTGGTATTGTGTACTTGGGTGTCACTTTTTTTTTACATTTTTGTTTGTAATTTAGGTGGATTGGTTTACACTGCATAAGTATTCAAGCTGCAGCAGAAGTATTTCGTTAAAACAGTTTGGAGTAAATAATTTGGATGACAATTAGATCAAACCATGTGCAATTAGATTATAACTTGGAAAGGGATTCTTTTTTTAGAGAATTAGTTGCTAGTTTTTTCTAGAAAGAATTAGTTACTAGTTTAAATAGCTGACGAAATGAGCAAAGGTAGATTCACTCAACCGACAGAGACACCTTGGCCTCATGATCTTACTGTTGCCACCCGTACCTTTCCACAAACCACTTTTCCCACCGGACTCATTTTAAAATTTAAATCCCATCACTCTCAACCCCATTCAACAAAATCCACGGGTGACCATGTTACTGCTACCAGCTGCTACAAAACAAATCTAACCAGCAGCATCAGAAAAGTTACCGGAACCTTCAATTAAAAGTAAGTTAATTCCGACGCAATTGCAAGCTGGAGCCATGCACGCATCAGTCCAGTCCAGCACTGTCAGCAGCACGAAGCTTCAGCTCGCGGCAAAGCTGAATGGATCGGCCTCGGAACCCGCGAGGGGAGCCGGATCTCCTGCTCGTCCACCCAGGGCGAAACCGAGCTGTACGAGGGCTGGTTACTGGTTAGGCTAATCACGTGGGATTATTCATCGTTCGTTATTACTGCGTGCTACTGTCACCGCTGATGCGACGCCGACAGACGGGCAGGCAGATTTGGTCGTTTGCTCCCAGTGGGAACCCATGCAGCCAGCCAGTCATATGCTTCTTGGCTTGGATGGGACCAGCAGATGGAGAGACGCTGGCGCAAAAGTTTATTCCAACTCGGTAAACTGTTCAGGCTGAGGATGAATTTGATTAGTGCAAATATGAAACGCAATGATCGTATTATGCTAAGCAGACAGTGCTGCCTATGTTGGCCTGCATGTTCATCATCAGCTCAGGAGTCAGGAGGCGGTCTTACCATGGGGGATACGAACAGGGTCAAGACGCATATCGCTACAGGATCAGTTAACGGCCGATGATTATTTCTTTCTCATGAAAGATGAATTTGACGATTCGGCGGGTTTGCGGTTAAGAGCTCTAATCAGCATAGAGGAGAACAAGAAAAGGGTGGCCAGATGGTATGACAAGAAGGTCAAAGTCAAACAGTTCTCTCAGGGAGATCTGGTATGGAAGCTGGTGCTGCCGATAGGATCTAAGGATCCCAAATTCGGTAAGTGGTCACCCACTTGGGAAGGGCCGTATAGAATCGGCCGATGTGCTCCCGGAAATGCATACATTCTGGAGACGATAGAAGGGGAGGAATTCCCAAGAGCTCTGAATGGACGATATTTGAAAAGGTACTATCCAAGCATTTGGGTAGGTGCATAATTTACAGCAAGATATATCAAGATTACATGGCCGACATGGTGTGAGTCGCCCTTAAAATAAAAACACTACTGGTTACGCCTGCGTTGGATTTCTCTTTCGACGCGACCTAATCTTATCATGAGGGAGAGCCTTTCATCTTTCAAGTCCTTTGCAGTGGCTCCAGCTTCAGCTTGGTCGCAGAGTTCTTTCAGCAGGCGGGTCTTCTCCTCTTCCAAATCTTTCATGGTGGCTTCAGTCTTAGCTTCAGCAAGTCGGTGTGAAGATGAAGAACTCTCGTCAGAGGATGGCATTTGTTCAAAGCAGACGAGATCCATATGGTCCAAGATTGATCGGACATTGGCAGGAACATGATCTTTGAGTTCTTCAGAATGAGCTTTTATCAGATCTATATCAGCTTGCGACAATGGCTTGCCTGAATGCATGATTTCGATCGCTCTTTCCAAACCGGGGCTGAGACGGTTCGGCTGAAAGAAGGAATAGACAAATATGTTGGAACAAAGTAAGATATCTCAGGAAGGGATGGAGAGGAAATTGATACCTGATTAACGGAAGAGGAGGATCGAGAAGACATTTTAATGCTTGACCAAAGACGGCGAGCGGCGGGTTTCAGAAGGAAAAGAAGACAAGCCAGATGAACATTTTTGGAAATAATACGAAGAGTCGTATTTATAGAAAGGAAGAGACAGAGGGTTGGCAAGACGTGTACCGTCGGAGTAAAGGCATCAGTAAATGTAAAGCTGCCAGGGGAGACGGTCAAAGTCCGAATTTACACGCCAACATAAATCCTGTTACCGGATTCCATGTCATAGGGCTGATTCTAAAAAAAGATCAGATGCAGAGGGAAAGGTAACACAACTGATTCCGAGGTTTTCTCCTGTCGCAATGGGGAAGCTTAGAGAGAAGGATTAAAGAAAGAGTTTCGAAGAAAAGTTATATTTTACTCCGAAACTGGGGGGCATGTGTTGACGCCAGATTTTGACACGTATTGAATCGGCGTCAGGAGAAGAAGATTGGCCGATGCGGCAGATCTGGGAGCTACAGTAAGGAATCGGCCGATCGGGGTATCAGTTGAAAATCGGCCGATTGGTGGCGCAGCCCACACCGACAGGATAGGATTATTCCAGAAGATCCTGGTCAAAAGCTGGTCAACGAGGTATGCTAAGACGGCCGAAAAGCAATTGAAGAGGTTCTGACTGGATTAGGAAGCGGCGGCGGAAGATTCTGCGGGAGTCCGTTTCCTTTTTAAAGTTATTATAGATATAGTAGTTTTCCTGTTTGAAATAAGGTTGTAACAAGTCGTAATCGACCAGGAGTCCTAGTTTCAGGGTATAAATAGGAGTCGCTAGGGTTTTTGCAAAAAACAACATCAATCAACAAAAACACTTCTACTTTTTACCAGTACTTTACCTTTCAAGTCGGCGACTTCGCCAATATTTTCTTCTTTCACGAGTTCGTACGGATTGGCAGGGCTGCATCAACCTGATCTCCGGCCAATTGGTAGGTTCCGCTTATCGAGTAATATCCGAGCTTTAACTACGGGCGCATCGCTGTGGTTTCGTTTGGATTTATTCACAAGTTATCGATATTTACTAGAATTGCAAGTTTTACCTGTTATTCTAGTATTATCACCAGTTATCCAGCTTGAGATCAGGGTAATCGGCTTCGTCATTGTTCTCCTTCGATTCATCACCATATAGCCGATTAGATCTGTTTCAAGTGTTGCTTCTATAGTAATTGTTTAGATTGCTCCAGCAGTTCTCTTTACAATTACTATACGATCATCGGCTGACCCATAGCCGATCATCCCTACAGCAAATCGGCCGATTTGCCGCCGACGCGCTCCTCAGGACAGATCGGAAATCCAGCCGATCGACGCGCCTGGAATTTAATACTCTATTTCCTTGTCAATCAACAGGTCAGATTGACTGGCACGCCGCGCGAACCGCACCAGGGCGATAACCCGAACAGGAGCTAAGCAGATTCTCCCGGGTCGTGTGTCCGACGCTGAAGACCCATCGGCCGATTCCTACCCGGCCGATTTTAGCGCCAACACCAGTTATTGATCTAGTTGAAAAAGTTGAGGTGCAGAAAAGAAAGAGGGCAAGACCTGTTTCAGAAATCAGAGACTTTGATACTGAGGTTGTTCCTGATGATGAGGCTAATACTTGATGATTTTATCGTGCCTCACACATCTCATGATAAAGAGAATCCGATCATTAAGGTGGGAGATACATTTGTAGACAAGATTGCTTTTGTTCACACCATCAGACAATATGCCATCAAAAATGAGTTTGAGACTAGGATTGAACACAGTGATAAAGAAAGGTATAAGGCAAGGTGTGCTGATAAAAATTGTGATTGGAGAGTTTTTGCAAAGAAATTACATGGTGACAATATATTCATGGTTGTGTTTCTTTATTTTTAACTTCTGTTGCTTCTAACATTTTTTGAATCTTTGGGCTAACTTTTGTTTCTTCTATTTATTTCCAGGTGGTCAAACTCTCAGAATTGGATGTGCACACTTGTTCCAGTACAAGCAAGATGAAAGGACGAGAGACTTTCATATCTTGGATATCTCAAAAAGTGAAAGATGTTATAAAAGAGGATCCCACTTTGAGCGCTACGAAGTTACAGAAAAGATTGGAGAAACACTATAATATTCAATTGTCATATTATAAAGTGTGGTCTGCTAGGAAGTCTGCAATGGAGGATCTTCATGGTTCTTGGGAGGACATCTTTGAAATGTTATGTAGCTTTAAAGCAACAATAGAAGAATCATGCCCGGGAAGATTGTTGAGATGAATTGCAAGAAGATTAATGGGAAAATGCATTTCTCTAGGATGTTTGTAGCAATTAGAGCATGTGTAGATGGATTTTTGGCTGGGTGCAGACCTTATCTTGGGATTGATTCGACTCACCTAACTGGGAAGTACAAAGGACAATTAGCTGCAGCTACTCCAATTGATGGACACAACTGGATGTATCCAGTTGCATATGGCATATTTGGCAAAGAGACAAATTCCAACCGGGCATGGTTCATGGCACAACTGAAAAGAGTAGTTGGGACTCCCTCCGGACTAACAATTCACACTAATGCTTGTAAGGGATTGGCATATGCTATCAAGAAGGTATTCCATGGTGATGTGGAGCACCGTGAGTGTTTTAGGCACCTCATGGCTAATTTCAGAAAAAGATTCAAGGGTGATGTGCTGAAGTATACGTGGCATTGTGCATGGGCATGTACAGATCGTAGATATGATACACTAATGGAGAAAATTACAGCAGCTAGTCCTAAAGCGGTTCCCTTTTTAAATAGGCATCACAAGCTCAAATGGAGCAGATCCAAATTCTCAAAAGAATGTAAGGTTGATTATGTGAACAACAACATCTTGGAATGCTTCAACAATTGGATAAAAAATTACAAAGACCTTCCTGTTGCTGATCTAATGGATAAGATTAGGGAGAAGATCATGGTAAAAATTTACACTAGGCAAGAGATAGCTAATAGAATGGAAGGTCGTATCTTGGCAAGTGTGTTACATGAGTTGAACATGAAGAGCCGAGGGCTGCACTATGAAATCCTGAGAACTAGTGCAATGTCAGCTGAGATACCAGGAATAACAAAAGAAGGGAAGAATTGGAGAGTTCCTGTTGACATTGATAAAAAAAACTTGTGGTTGTGGACAATGACAAATTTATGAAAAACCCTGCACTCATGCAATAGCTCTATTTGGGAAAATTAGAAATCTCAACATTGGGAACTTTGTAGATGACTACTACTCCGTAGAGAGATTCAAAGCAGCTTATCAGTATGTGGTTACTCCGATGGATGGCAAGACTTGTTGGCCAAAATTTAATCCTGGGTTTAAAATGATTCCTCCAAAGCTAGAAAGGCCTGCTGGCAGACCATGGAAGAAAAGAATTAAAATTAGTGGAGAGGCAGCAAAAAGAGGGCCATATCAATGCAAAAGGTGCTTTCAGTTTGGACATATAGAGAAGGGTTGTACTGCTACTCAAGCTGAATTAGAACAAGAGCTTCCACCACCACGTCAAAAAAATCAAAAGGGCAAAGGTACTGCAATATATCATTCCTCATATGTACTAAATATGTTCCATGTCTAATCCATATTGTGCCTCCTAGAAAATCTAAATCTGAAGTTGAAGTCTCCATGATTGATGCTGAGTCATCCCATAATGTTGCTGATCTAAAAGTGACCTGCAGTCCAGGTGTAACAACAAGAAGCATGTCTTCTCCTTCAACTAGCCCAGGTCCTGTAACAAGGAGGATGACATCCATCTCACCTGGAGGAATTAACATGAGGCTGATTATTAGCTAGAAATATTAGTTGTCTAACTCTAGGTTGCGTATGAACATGGCTGTGCAAGTATGGTCTTTTGTGCAACTCTATGTGTGTATATACGCCACTTCCATGCAACACTTTTGTGAGATTGTGGTACTTATATCGTGAACTTGAAAGAACTAGCTGTCTGCTGCAATTTGCCACTGAAGTAACCGGGAATTTTGATTTATATACTGTTCAAATGGTGTGTTATATGTTGCAAAGATGTTGTTAGAACGTACCAAAATCTTGTTGCATATGTCCTCTTATATCCTCTCAAAATGTTGTTCAAATAGGGGTTCAAGTTAGCTATAGTGCTGCTAAAATCATTTTGTCAGCAAAGGGTATAATGGTCAGAAATGGTTAGAGTTAACGTCCATTTCACAGAAATGCTAAGTTGCTCAGTTGCCATATTTTAATAGTATATGCATAAAACTGAATCTTTTGATGGTATATATCCAAACATTGGTTTTTTTAATGCTACATATCCAATTTTGCATAGAAAAAAAAGGAAAAGAATAAAAAAAGCTTAAACCAAAAGGAGTCTCAGTCTCAGACCTAAAAGGGCCCACCATCTCTTCTCACATCCCTCCACCCCTCCACCTCCTCCCTCCCCCTCTTTCTCCATCTCGCCGGAATCTCACCTCCGATCCGGCGCCGCGCCACCACCGACACCGGGCAAACCGTCCCCGCCGCTGCTCCGCTCCACGGGAACCGTCCGGGGCGCTCTGGGAGCCGGGGAAGATGGAGTCGATCATAGCGCGGGCGCTGGAGTACACGCTCAAGTACTGGATGAAGTCCTTCTCCCGCGACCAGTTCAAGCTCCAGGGCCGCACCGCGCAGCTCTCCAACCTCGGTAGGAACCCTTGTACCCTCTAAAGTCTTCACCCCGGGTGCCGATTTCATTGGGTTTTCGGATTCCCGTGCTGAGTTTTTGGTTCCGGGTGTGATTTGGCGGGGTCCCAGATATCAATGGCGATGCGCTGCACGCGAGCCTGGGGCTGCCTCCGGCGCTCACCGTCGACACCGCGCGCGTCGGGAAGCTGCAGATCACGGTAAGATGCCTCCACCTTCCACTCCTAACTTTGTGTATTTCAGCTGCCTTACTATTTTCCCTGGGCTTTAGGGGCCGCATT
Source organism: Panicum miliaceum (assembly GCA_032594955.1). Classification (NCBI taxonomy): domain Eukaryota; kingdom Viridiplantae; phylum Streptophyta; class Magnoliopsida; order Poales; family Poaceae; genus Panicum; species Panicum miliaceum. The sequence continues at coordinate 3,183,809 of CM064069.1, forward strand.
GGTGGTAGATTTTTGACCATGCTGCTGCCAAGTTGCCCGAGTTTGGTGTATTCGCGTAATTTTTGTTATTCACTCTACTTGTGCTCGTGGGCAGTAGGAAACAGCAATTGTGCGTGGTGCAGTTGTGACTTTGCTTGTCGTTATGCATAGATAATCTTCGTGGTGGAGAAAATTAGAGTTGTGTGTTCGTGCTTATGTTAAAATGATGGTTTCATGAAGTTGTTCGTTGTGTTAAATTTTTGACCCGTCGTTTTAAATTTTCTGAGTTTGCTCGGCACTTGTGTTCACTTTGCTGCACTTCTGTTAATTTTTGGACTGTTGTCAGAACTATGGAATTTACAGTTGGAAGGGGGGGAGTTTGGTGAGTTTCTTGTCCGGATATTATTGAAATAGTGACCAGTAGGTCATCTCTGCTAGATTTGGACACCTACGCTCAAATGGCAGTGAAGCCTGAGTTTGAAGTTAACAATAGCCTGGTAGTATGCCTATTAACCTTGCATTTATTACTTTTGGTAACGGGATCTTATGTTTATCACTGCAGTTACCATCTGTATCAAATGTACAAGTGGAGCCTATTGTGGTGAACATTGACAAGCTTGATCTCGTGCTTGTAGAAAAGGACGATTCTGAAAATCTCAGCCCGAGCAGGTAATCTCACTTCTATATGTTGCAATCTAGTGTCGTTGTCTGACAATTCAGTAATTGTAGTTCTTTCTGTTATTTCCAACCCTTTTAGCACCGCATCATCTGCATCAGCAACTAAAAGCAGCGGATATGGTTATGCTGATAAGGTATGTTTTCTTGCACTTGATGTTTAGCGCACGCACACATTCCAAAAGTTTACGCTGTATAATCATCAATATTCTGATGTTTGCTCTGTGATAACTGTAACGCCAGTTCCATGACCGCTGAATTTAAACTTATCCATTTTCTCTGTGATCTGATATTCTCCTCTGCTCTTATATTCTTCCATTTTATACTACTACCCTGTTTTAGAGTATGGATAACTTTGCTGAAGCAATACATACTTGCAAGAACTGAACTAGGAATGGGGCTTGATCTACTATATTGGGCTTAGATTGCAGATGGAATGACAGTACAAGTAGGTATTGTGAACCTGCTCCTGGAAACACATGGAGGGTCTCGCCGACAAGGAGACGCAACGTGGTATTTACTAATATTTGACTATTCGAGCGACTTTGGAGTTTTATTTAGCACAGTCCTTTGCAAAGTCAAGCCTTGCTTGTTTATCTTGAAGTAGACTTCACTGCAATTTTTGTACCTGGAAAAAGGAAACACTAATCTCTTGTAATTATCAGGTCACCGCCACTAGCAGCTATCACATTTCGTGATCTTGTACTGTACACAACAAATGAAAAATGGCAGGTACTCATTCTGATTTCAAATTATAAAATTTAATAAATGGTATTATGGCATTGCCTGATTTCAATGAATGTTTATAGGTAGTAAACTTGAAAGAAGCAAGGGATTTCTCCAACAACAAAGGATTCATATATGTATTCAAGGTTTGGTGCTCCCTACTTGCTTCCAGAAGATTACTGCCTGCTTTTTACTGCTTCCTGATCTATCACAAGCTGAAACTTTCAAAGTCATAAAGGACTTCTGATATCACATATATTTTCTTAAAATTCACAGAAACTGGAATGGCAATCACTCTCAGTTGATCTATTACCTCATCCTGACATGTTCACCGATGCAAGATTTAACTCTTCTAACAATCAAGATAATAAACGAGACGATGATGGCGCAAAACGGATGTTCTTTGGCGGTGAAAGATTTTTGGAAGGAATATCTGGGGAGGCTAATGTGAGTGCTTTGAGTTTAGGAACATATTGTGTAAAACTCATTAATTTGTTAGTTTATGTTGAACTTCCCTTTTCCTGGGCTTCTTGACATGTTGATTTGAACTTCAGATCACGGTTCAACGAACAGAACAAAATAATCCACTTGGGCTTGAGGTTCAACTGCATATTACTGAAGCTGTCTGTCCTGCGTTAAGTGAACCTGGTAATCAGTTCCTGTCCGTGAAGCTTGACCACTCTCTTTAGTACTTCAATTTCTCTTTGCAAAATTTCACACTTCTAAAAAATATTTTTGACAGGCTTACGGGCCTTTCTTCGATTCATGACTGGGGTATCTGTGTGCCTAAACAGGGGAGACGTGGATCCAAAAGCTCAGCAGGTTTACCTTCTCTTCCGTGTACTTTTGATATTGTGGTGCATGCAGTAAGGTGTATACATGTTTCAATTGTATCCTTATTACCTTCTATTATTTTTCGACCAGCTTGCAGAAGCAGCAGGATCTTCCTTGGTTTCCATTATTGTAGATCACATATTTCTCTGCATTAAAGATACTGGTTAGTTGTAGTGTCAAATAACTTCAAATGTGTCACTTTTAGTCCTGCTATAATGACTTGTTTGTCAAATCATATGTACCCACAGAGTTTCAACTTGAACTTCTGATGCAGTCTTTGTTCTTCTCACGGGTAATTTGCTCTTGACTGCCATTGTTATTTTGTAGTATGATTTGGTCACTGCTAATAGGATCTGCTGATGATATGATTGATTTATATGATTGACCTCTTAGAGGATTTAGAATAAGTTTTTCTTTATCTTAAAGGCGAGCGTTTCAGATGGAGAGTGTTCGAAGAACTTGTCTTGCATAAAGGTTGGCGGGCTGTTTCTGAGGTACTATGTCTGTCTTTGGTACTAGTGACTCTTCATGTCTAAACTATCAAATGGCATTGAACAAACATCTTCTGGATTATGCACACTAATGCTGAGATTACTCAGGGTGCGTGCAATGCTGAATACAGGATAGTGGGGCTGTTCATGTCTAAAGCATTAAATGGCATAAAACCATCATATTGTATCACTTAGGTTACTCAAGGATCGTACCATGTTGAAAATAGGGCACTTTAAAATTTGACTTGAATTAAAGTAAGGGAATTTGTGATCTAGCTGAAAGTATCTAAAAACCTTTGCTGGATCTCATGTATGGATATGTTGCTGCAGAGACACCTTCTCTCGCCCTCCGTGCACATTGATACAACCATCTATGCAAGCAGTTTCACAAGAGCCCCTGCCTGTGCCTGACTTTGGTGACAACTATTTCTAATTCTTATGCCAGATTAGATATCCATGAATATTGTTGAGTCTGATCTCAATGTTTGATTCTATCAGGTCAAAATTTTTGCCCTCCAATCTATCCATTTGGGAATCAGCTATTAGAATTCGCTGCCGGGGTTCCTTTGTTTTCTCTCTATTGTCTTCAGATCACTCCTTCTCCATCACCTCCAAAGTTTGCTTCAAAAACTGTGATCGCATGCCAGCCTCTTACGGTTTGTCTCCTTCATATATGCAGTGAAGTTTGTTTGTTTAGCGTTTTCTGCTTAAAAATATTTCTTGTGCTTCTTCATTCTTAGGTAACCCTCCAGGAGCAGTCCTGCTTAAGGATTGCATCGTTCTTGGCTGATGGAGTTATGCCTAACCGCAGTACCGTTTTGCCTGATTCTTCAATCAACAGCCTGTCATTTTCCCTTAAAGAGTTTGATCTCTCCGTTCCATTGGACTCCGAGGAAATCACAAGGTGCAGTGGAACCAAGAACACGTGTCCTCAATCATCATTTTCAGGTGCACGACTTCATGTGGAAGACCTATACTTCTGCCAGTCACCATCAGCAAAATGTCCATTACTAAACCTCGATAGGGATCCAGCTTGCTTCCTTCTCTGGGAATATCAACCTGTTGATGCAAGTCAAATGAAGTGGGCTACTAGGGCTTCTCATTTAAGCCTCTCGCTCGAAACTTCTGGCGCTTCAAACGGACAGAGAGCAGCCAGGGACTCTTCTGCAAATTTGTGGAAATGTATTGAACTAGATGACATCCGATTTGAGGCAGCTATGGTTACCGCAGACGGTAGCCCTTTGTTGGATGTGCCACCCCCCGAGGGTGTTGTAAGGATTGGTGTTGCTTTCCAACAGTTTACGTCCAATACCTCAGTGGAACAGTTGTTTTTTGTCCTAGGTTTCTATACTTACTTTGGTCAAGTTGCAGAGCGTATTTCAAAGGTCAGCAAAGGTAACAAGTCTGGGGTGACCAAATCCTCGGCTGACAAATTTGAGAATAAATTGCCAAGTGATACAGCTGTGAGCTTAACTATGAACAACCTCCAGCTCAATTTCTTGGAATCTTTGTCAGCACATGACATACATATGCCCTTGGTTCAATTTGGGGGAGAGGATCTGTTCCTGAAAGTTTCTCATCGCACACTAGGTGGTGCCTTTGCGGTCACTACTAACTTGTTGTGGAGAACTGTCTCTGTGAACTGTTTGGAGGGAGAGAGTTCTGTGATTTGTGAGAATGGCGTCGCAGTGACTGGCGAACACAACATTGTGGTGCATGAAAATGGGCATCCCAAGATGAGAGCAGTCTTTTGGGTTGATCATCGGAGCAAACACCAGGATAAAGAAGCTCAGTTTATTGATATAAACATCACTCATGTAATGCCTTATGACATGCATGATATGGAATGCCATAGCTTGAATGTTTCAGCTAAGGTATCTGGCGTTCGTCTTGGAGGTGGAATGACTTACACTGAGTCTTTACTGCACCGGTTTGGTATCCTGGGGCCTGATGGTGGTCCAGGGGAAGGCCTCTTGAGGGGATTAAAGGATTTATCTTCTGGCCCACTTGCAAAACTATTCAAATCCTCGCATCTTACCGAGGAGGAAAGTAAGTGTTCACAACTGTGTCATTTGATTTGTTACTTCAAGAAACGTCGTTCTTACGCTGGAGTCTTGATTGTTTGTGCTCAGTTGTGAGATTTGAGATGTGATATATGAGATAGGTTTATCCAGCATTCCTTGGGTACCCTGGATAGTTATAACCACATAATTTAGCATGACCTGATATTAACTTCTCTCCACATTATGTTGTGTTTAAATTCACAAAAGACATGGTTTTCAGATCAATAACCATTTTCATTTTCCACCATCCATGGGCATGTCTCCTTTGCATCTCAATCCAGATATAAATTTCTTTTTAACTATAACATGCTCAAGTTCAAGTAACTGTTATAGTTGAAATAGTGTATGAAGAAAAATACTTTATTCCTTATTTCAGATGCAGGGCAAGTTCTCAAGTTTTTGCTTTGCTGCTTTTCTAGTGCATTAATCATTAATTTCTCTTCTTTTCCCTCAAAATTACAGACGAAAGGTCCAAAGTTGATGATCTCAATTCAAAGTTTGATCTCGGGGTGCCAGATGATCTTGATGTGTCAGTTGAGCTTAGAAATTGGCTATTCGCACTTGAAGGAACGGAAAAAGTAGGAGATTGTTTTACTCCAACTCGTGGAGGTGATCGTATCAGTCGAGAAGAAAAATGTTGGCATTCAACCTTCAGGAATTTACATGTCTCTGGAAAGAGCAGTAACCGGCTTAACTTGGGAGATGCAGGAAAGGCATCACCCAAAAGGGCATTTCCTGTGGAACGCTTTACGGTACATGACTGTTTGCCTCTGGATTTCAGTTTGGCGTCTCCTTTAGGCTTTAAGATTTTCAATTCTTTGATACTCTGTACCTGCAGGCTGGAATTGAAGGTTTGCAGGCAATAAAACCTCGCCTGAGAGTTCAACACTCTGGAAAAGGAACATCAAACAATCATCAAATGGGCAGTGGATTTAATAATGCAAGTTCTGTTGGTGACCATGGTGTTGATGTTGAAGCTACCATGGTCATTGGCGAAGACGAGATTGAGGGTGCCAAGTGGACAATGGATAATGTTAAGTTTTCTGTCAAAGAACCGGTATGAACACATTTCAATTAATTGTCTAAACCTGTTGCAAATTTTAATATGCTTTCTGAGCTATTTTATCCATTTGAGAGCACAGATCGAGGCAGTTGCAACGAAAGAAGAACTAGAGCACCTCGCCATGCTTTGCAGATCTGAAGCTGATGCGATGGGGAGGATAACTGCTGGAATTCTTCGCCTCCTTAAGCTTGACAAATCTCTTGGGCAGGGAACTATAGAGCAGCTTCGTAACCTAGGTATGGAGCTCCCCACAAGTTATTTGAATTACAACTCTTGTAAGTGCTTTGGGATTTCTAGGTTTTTTGGCACCTTTTGACTTGTCATAATTGTTCACAATTGAATTGAGGTTGGGCAGCTAGATGCAATTGCATTTATCGTGGGCAACTATTCTCATTCTTTAGTTCCTTGTAGGTCCATTTGATTTTCTTTTAAAAAAGGCTTAATACAGCTCTGCAAGCTTGACTGAGAACATGCTTCCTCCTGCCAAAAAGTAACCTTGATATTGCAAAATTAAAAGGTTTCTACTAAGTTTGTACCGCGAAAGGCAAGTTCCAGTTTCATGGTTCTCAGTGCTGTAGGGCTCTCGTAATGTTTATTGTCTCTGTTCTTTCATACCCTTTCAATTGATTTAAAGAGCAGCTTTGGAAGCTATTTCTGGAGGACTCAAATGTCTTTACGATGTTGTGCCATTACAGGAAGTGGAGGCATGGACAATATCTTTAGCCCCAAGAGGCTCAGCAGGCAGAACAGTTTTGGCAGTATAGGCACTCCTAGGACTTCAACTATGCAAGCGATTGCAGATGTTATGGGATCGAAAAACACACTAGAAGCAACCATTTCTTCATTGCAAGTTGAAATTTCTGAATCCAAGGCTAAATGTGCGGCACTGATTTCCCAGGCAAGCAACACGGAAGATCAGAGCCGCACCGAGGATATCATGATACTGAATGAAAAGCTAGAGAGCATGCAATCGTTGGTGACACGGTTGAGAACTTTGATCTGAGTTGTACATGGTTTCTTTTTTTGTGTACAGTACACAAGATGCTTGTCCAATCTTGGAAGTGGCCAATGCTGCACTTCCTGGTGGCTGATTCAGTTATTCTTTTGTGTACATTTATATATGTTCCTTGGGGTGGGGGTGTATAAAGGTAGAGGGGGTGGAATAATGGGTTGATACTTGATAGGCAGCTGGAAGAAAAATTTGTAGGCAACTGGAATGAGGATGTTGTGTAGCACTTCATCATGATCAAATGGGTCATTAGGGAGAGTGCAGTTGTCATTTGTACCATTGTATATGTATAATGTGATCAGCGACCGTTACTTTTGGCGTACATTCGATTTGTATGTTTTGGTGTCAAAAGAGTGCAACACCAAACAACTAAAGAGCAAACAGCACTTAAATTTTCCTTGATGCAAGAATGGTGTACTTACAATCGGAAAAGGCTCCATTTACGATGTCAACATTTGATATTATAATGTCAACATTATGAACATCAAATGTTAAACATATGTTAAAATTGTTGAAATATCCTCCACAAAGTGTTAAATTAAGCAGTACATATTTATAAAATAATAAATTATTGATAGTAAAAGAAATATGTCCAGAAGAAAGATAAAATAAAAAGAAAAAATAAGCTAGGCTGGCCTTTCTCGCGCACTGGGCCGAACTGGACCTTTAGCTCCTGCTTTGCTGTGATGGTTGAGCTTGAGCCTTTTCAGCATGGAAACAAAAAGCATCCGGCGGCTTCTTCGTCGTCAGAACTCAGAAAATATATATATATATATATATATATATATATATATATATATATATATATATCTTCTTGAAGATAGTTTGTCATGAAACTTCCACTTTAAGATCCGTGCTAAGTCAAAATGAGCATATGAGATTTATGCTGGTAGGAAAGGAGGTGAAATGTTGAAAGACAGTAAGGGTACAATAACTTGGCTAGATGGTGAGTGGTTTAAATTATTTTTTGTGATCTTAAAATATATTTTTTATTTCGAACTGTGAATGAGTTCTCAATCAGTTTGAACCACTATGTTGTTCAGAATCAACATTCATAATGCAGTATTTCAACATTATAAGTATACATGTTCAACATTTTTTATATAATGCTTCGATTTCTATGTAAAATATTGAACTATTTCATCGAAAATGTTCAATCTTGTATTTCAGAATATTTACTATATTATTTTAATATTTTGAATATGCTATTCCCAAGAACTTTAGCAAACGTGACGAACAAAATAAAAAAAATGAAAACAAAAAGGGGGGCCCGCTGCGGTTTTGGGCTTCTCGTGGGCCTCCTAACTTGCGGCGCTCCCGTCGCACGGAAGAAGACAGGAGCGCCCCTCTTTCCTCCTCTCCCACGGCTGTTCTCTCTCTATCGGCCTTCTCTTTCCTAGCGGCGACGACAGGGGAGTGGCGCCGCCCTTGCCAGGTCTTCGTCCGGCGCCTCGCCGGCCGACAAGGGTATGTCGACCCATTCCCTTCCCTTCCGTTCCTTTTCTGCTGTGCGAAATCGAACACCCCAAGCCCCTAATGTATGCTATTTGTGTTCGGATCTGACCGTGTATTTTACCTACTAACTTCGATTTCTTTTTTCGTTTCGGCAAAAAATCATGTACACCATGTCCTATACTGGGTCCACCCCTGCTGGTGACGATGTCCACTTGTTTGATACTTTGATGTTGCACTGTGGCAGCTATGGAGCACCCTATAATCCAGCAAGTCTTGGAGCATCCCGAAGAGCACGATGATGATGAGGAGGATAACAGCATGAGAGCGGAAGCGGCATTTGAGGGGGTGCATAGTCACAGCACGTTCAGGTACAAGCACAAGAAGAGGTCCAAGGTGTGGGAGGAATACAAGCCCATCTTCCTGAATGGGAAGGTTCAGTTTGCAGAGTGCCTGTACTGCCGCAGCCGAATGAGCTGCAAGGATTCCAATGGGACCAGCCATCTGTGGCGGCACCAGAAGATCTGCCCGGGCAAGGAGGATGCGGCACGGCAGCGGCTCAAGGATTCCTACTTCCCATGTGGTATACTTTGCTTTTGGCAATTCAGGCTTTGTGCGTTAGTTCCTAGATGATTCCTGATGTTCTTTTGAGTGACTTGAGTCTATTAGTATTCTGCTTGTTTCAGTTAGCATGGCGTAGATTAAGATCTAGCTGCGTAGATATTTCTCTTCTTAAAGGCAATTTACTGGTGGCGTGTATGTAACCCATCCGTATTTTATATGCAGTTTTGGTGAATGAGGATGGACTGCTTACACCGGGTGGTGATCCAGTAAATCAGATTATTTCTGAGACACTTGATGACATAAACTCAGTAATTCCCAGCAGATTCAAGTCGAAGGTGTGGAAAGAGTTCTCACCTATCTATGTTGAGGGGAAGCTCCAGGCTGCAGACTGCGTGCATTGTCACAAGCGCCTCAGTGCAAATAAGTATGGGGGAAGAAGCCATCTGAGTCGACATCTTCAGACCTGTCAAGCACGAAGTGGTCAGAAGGGTGTGTTTTACCCTTCTAGTCTACCTGGTTTGAAGTCCAGGGGGCAAGATGAGCTCTCACCTGCCTTGACAAATGGGAAGGTTCAGACCGCAGAATACAACAAGCTTCTCAGGTCTAGTAGCTCTGGTGTCAATTCACCTGTAGTCCGGCCCATTCAAGTTGTGCCGGCACATCAACCTTTCCCATCAGCAGACTTTCCAAGCTTGAAGAAACAGAGGACTTCATTTATGACCACAACTACTGATGTAGGCACAAGGAAGGTTGATCAAGAAATAGCTTATGAAGATCTAGCCAGAATGATAGCTTTGCATGGTTATCCTTTATCGATTGTAGAGCATGAAGAAATGAGAAGATTTGTAAAGAATCTCAACCCTATGGTTAATGCAGCATCTCATAATGATATGGAAAGGCATTGCTGTGCTCTATTTCTGAAGGAAAAGGCAAACCTTAAAGATAAATTGGCCCTTTCCTCCCAGCGTGTCTCTCTTTCAGCAAGTATCTGGACTCCTGATGGAGCTGAGCCAGAAGTAAATTACCTTTGTCTGACAGCACATTTTATTGATAAAGACTGGAAAGTTCACAGAATGATAATCAAATTTGGCATGTTTCGGTCCTCACCTACGAATGTGGAAAGGATGATACATTGTAAGGAGGCTTGTGTCCCAGAGTCTGAAAGTGGAGCATACAACGTCACATGGGATGCTATTAGAGATTGGAATCTTGATCAGAAGCTTTTGAGCTTGATTTCTGTTGGTGAGGTTAGGGATGATGCAAGTACCTCAGAGCTAAAGGAAACACTTGTAGAGAAGAAGTACCTTCCTATCAGAGGCAAGCTATACAATATTGCTTGTGTGGATGATATCCTTAATAGTATTGTTTCCGAAGTGCAACAAAATATCATTCACCTTGTCGGTGACATGGTAACGGAATTTTTTGGGGCATGTACATCTTCATCATTGAATCAACAACAGCTTGTGGAAGTCATTTCGCAGATGAGTTTGAAGTGTCCAAAGGAAGATGCCAAGTGGTGGCACAAATTTTATTTTAGGCTTGAAGTTCTTTTGCATTTCAAGAAATCATTCCCTTTTGAAGAAGTGACGTCTCCAGAAGATATCAGAGTTGCTGAGTCTATTTGCAAGATTTTGAGGACATTTTATCGTGTTATTGAAGTTATTTCTAGCCCTAGTTCTCCAACAGCAAATATGTACTTTAATGAGATATGGAAAGTGCGAACAGTTTTGCAAGAGGAAGCATCAAATGAGCATGGAGAACTTGCTACAATGGTTACAGAGATGCAGGAAATGTTGAATCAATATTGGCAAAATTCATACTCGTGGTTATGCATACCTGTTATTCTAGATCCTAGATTCAAAATCAGTTTCATTGAGTTCCGTCTGAAACGAGCTTTTGGATTAAAATCAGCGAGCTACTTATCTGACATACGCGAAGCACTCCAGGAACTCTTCCATGAATACTGCAGTTCTGTGGATCATCCGAATGGAGGTGCTACAAAAACTGAAGCCTTTGATGCAGACGATAATGACTCATTCGACGATTGGGATCAGCACCTCAATGAGCAAGCAAGTAGCCAGAAATCCACGGAACTGGACAACTATCTTGAGGATGGGTTAGTTCCAAGGAAGGATGATTTCGATATTCTAAACTGGTGGATGTGCCACGCCATGAAGTACCCAACGCTTGCTGCTATTGCACAGGACATCCTGGCGATGCCAGCATCTGCTGTTCAATCTGAAGCAGCATTCACCAGCAGTGGTCCAGTGATTCCCAAGCACCACAGTACGTTAAGCATCAAGACGATCGAGGCACTTGTCTGTACTCGAGATTGGATGTGATAAAGCTGTAAGATCCTCCTCCTTTGTTTAGTCCTAGTATCAGTAAAGTTGACACACTTTTATTTGTTACTTCTGTGCTTATACCTAGAATTGTTGTGCCCTGATTGGAATAGTACCTAGCAAACCAACCCACTTGTGCTAACACATGGTAGCTGATGACCTGCTTTCCATCGCAGGGTGTGCACCGTGCTGCAGTGGCTGTGAAATGTAAACAACCAGGACGCAGTGCAGTTATGTTCAGGGGATGATCCAAACTGAACATGTCGGTGGCGCCTTCAACCAAAGGTAACCCTCTGCCACTGCCAGTTGGTGGTGTTGCTGACAGATGGGGAGAAAAAGAGAGAGAAAGATACAAGAGTGATAAATAGAGAGGGGGATAAGAAGGGTGGAAAAAAGGGGAAAAAATAGTTTAGCCACTGACAGATGGGTCCTATATGTCAGGAGAGATTGGAAGCACAAAGGGGATCTGCTGCAAAGCTCTTCCCTAATAACCTGAAAATTGTGAAAGGGGTATTCCCCTATAACCAGAAGAAAAGGGAAAGGGGAAAGAGGATCTATTGGAGTTGCTCTTAGTCCTGACGTAGATGTGTATATATATATCAGCCATTTGCTTGATGTAGCTTCAGATGCATTTTTCAGGCCTCTAATGTAATGTCGCAGACATGCTTTGTTGTTGAGCCCTTAGTCCCTAGGTTGATGAAAGAAGATGCTGTCTGTTGTTATCTCTCGTCAATGGTCGTCCCTTTACAAAATCACGCACGCACGGGGCATATCCCACATTCACACTGTTGCCAGTTCTTAATCACTACTGCTAGCTCGGTCGTAGCAATGGCGCCCCTCTATAGTCGATCTCCTAGAAGAAGTCTATGCTGCAGCGCTTCTGCAGGTACTCGGCCAGCAGCTGTCCATCGGGGCCCACGGCCACCTCGCAGCGGACGTTGAGCGGGTGCCAGTGCCGGTTGCCCCAGAACGCCAGCCGCGCGCGGATCCGCGACCGCACCCTCACCGTCATCTCCACCCTGCCGTCGCCCTCCGCCGCGTCCTTGGCCATGTCCTCGCCGGCCGACACCTCCACGCCCTGGAACGGCAGCGGCGACGTGGTCTTGGGCGGCTGGTACAGCGGTGCCGCCGTCAGGGGCCGGTCCCTGGCCACGTTGGCGCCGCGGTACTCCACCGACAGGTAGAACCGGTCGAAGAAGTAGGCGATGTCCCTGTTCGGGTTGCGGACGGAGAGCTGCCCCGACAGCACCACCGGCCCGCCGCCGGACGGGATGCCGGACGCCGTGAAGGCCGTCACGTGGAACCGTGGCCGGTGCGGGCGGACGGCAAGGTAGGCGACGAAGACGACCACGCCGGCGACGAGGAGGAGCGTGAGGAACGCCGAGCACAGCAGCTTGGTGCACCGCGTCAGGTGTGGCCGCTCCGCCTGCAGCGGCCGGATGCGGCCGGCGACGAAGCCCGTCGACGAGGAGGCTTCCGGCGGCATGGCGGTTTGTACAGCTTCTGCTTGATATGTCGGCGTATGTATAGCCGTGCACACGCACGGGCATCCCTGATCGTCCAAGTTTACGTGACAGGTTACTGGCTATTCTGTCGCGGTTCCGGACGGTTTCTTTTTCACATGGCGATTCCTTGACGAGAGCGGAGGGAAGAAAAGGCGAGGAGGAAGCCATGGCGGCTAGGCTAGGTGGTAGTTTTCTTCGTGTGTTGGTGTAGGGCATATTCGACAACTTTCTTGGCTCTTTCGGCTGCGGTTGGAGGAGCATACAAAGGTGGTGAAAAGGCTCAGTAGAATACAAGTTTCAATACTTTGGTAATTTCAAGTTGATTCATTAGTTCCTCGGCGTTAACAAAAGGTTGATCCATTCTTTAGTACTGGTAGTGAATGTGTAAGATAATCCATGATGAACTAGAACTGCTGATGAATTAGTTGAGCAGAGTACTAGATTTGATAGGAAATGATCATAGGCTGGAAAGTGCAGCTGGGAGGAGTGCGAGGTAAGATTGACAAGTTGACCGGATCAGAGGAGATAGATCATAGATGGTCCATGACCATGTGGAGGTAGCTTAACAACCTCTTATGCTTCATCCGTCAGATAGGGTCACTTCATGAGTACTGTATATCTATACTGCACAATGTGCACCTTATTCGCCAAGTGGCCACAAAGCATATTTCATCTCTCAAGTTTCCTATTCATCATTCTGCCGATCATCACTTTGTAATTGTGTGTTCGTATTTTTTTTTTTCAAAAAAAACTCTTTGCGAGCTTTCAACAACGGAGGCTCAGCAACATGACACTAAACTCTGTGTTTTACAGATGTTCTTTCAAAACACCAACTTCTTAAGTTAGAGCAGTACAAGTCAGAGGCACCAAAACGTCATTATTTCATCACTGTACCAGAAGCAAGCTGCTTATTTGCTGTCATGAAAATATTACAAATGAGCTGAGCACATGATGCACTCACACGCTGTAAATTGAACACGGTAATAATCTCTCTACACACATGCAGTAAAATTAACCACTAATCAAACAATCCTCCTCACAATCCAACACACGAATCACCGGGGCTGCTATTCACGCATCTCCTAGTTCACAAACGCGCAGTGCCTCCGGACCTCCCCCTGCGCGCCGGTGAGCACCTGCACGCCGCCCATCTTCACCATGGACACGGCGAAGTCGGCGAAGAACTCGGCCGGGTAGGCGCCGGCGTCGGCCACGGCGGCCTGCCGCCGGACGTAGGCCCGGGCGGAGGGGTCGTTCATGAGCGTCTGGTCGGAGGTGAAGAGGGACCTGCCCCTGGCGACGTGCTTGTAGTAGCTCGCGTCGAAGGTCCGGAAGCTGCCCGGGTCCATCTCCACCAGCGTCGTCGTGTCGCCGGGGCTGCTGCACTTGCTCTTCAGCCGCGGGACGTAGCGCCTGTCCAGGGACGGGTCTGGCATCATCGTGCCGTTGAAGTTGTGCAGCCGGTCGGCGAATTCCGAGCAGTGGGAGGTCCCCAGCGTGTGCCCCCCTGTTGCGGATCAACAAGACACAGGCGTCTCAGTCAGTAATAACCATGCATATATGAACATGATCATGAGAAAAAAAGTATATGAACAACCATTTTTTGCAATTACAATATTTTAACCAGATCTGAGGCTACAGTTTCCCGATTCTGTTGACTTTGCCTTTTTTCATGAGCAAGTTGCTTCACAGTTGCTCTACAAAGTATCACCTTTATTGGAGAACGCTACTACCATGGATTTGTTGGGATCAGCACAGCACGGGGTTTAAATAGAAACCAGGAGAAGCACCAGTGCCAATCATCTAGAGGTTCTCTCTTTCTTTATTAATGATCATTGCATCGAATTGAGGATATGATGACGAGTAGTATATTACCTAGCAGAACCACCTGATCCTTTGCATCAAGGCCCTTGGGGATGAAGAACTGGTACAGGTTCCGACCGGCATCAAAGAAGGGCGGAGGGAGGTTGTCCAAGGCATCTTGCTTCACCGATCTCCTCCCATCTCTCCGCCCAGTTGGAACATCCCAGTGAGGCCCTTTCGTCTGTTGCACAGGGAAAAGGTGAACAAGAACCTTGGATTAAGTTCAGTGATTATCAGAAGTAAGGAAGACTACTGAGTACTGACCACGAACTACTCGAAGATGAATAGATGATCAAACTCAATTAGCGAAAGCCATTATCAGCGTGATACAGCCAAATAGGGGAGTCACTTAAGCAAAATAGGTTAACTTTGTCCTACTTGAAGAATTAAGGAACCAAATTCCCCTTAAAGAAAACAACTAATGAACAAACAATGTATGAGCTCTTACCAAAACAACGACATCCCTTGCTACCAAAGCCAAGATATCAGCACAGGACACCACTCCAGGGCAGGCCCGCTCCAGCTTCGCCTTGACACGGTCGATCGTGCCAAAGCCTCGCAGGCTGAGGTTCGGTATCGCCTCCTTCTCGGATGGTAATCCCCCTAGGCTATTCAGAAGAATAGAACCATCACAACCCTGCAGCATAGCACATTCAGTCGTTCAGTCACATACCTTTTGAACACATACTAAAATGATCGCACACTTACATTCACAAAGCAGTCGTGGAAATGCATCCGAAGCAGCGGGCCAGCGAGGCTTGGGACTTGAGAGATGATCTTGGTCATTTCATCGCGAACAATGGCCTCCGCATTCGGACATGAGTACCGGTAAAAGCCAACCCTCAGCCCTGATGGATTGGGTGGCCCTGAGGATGTGGATTGTAGTCCTAATACTAATGGATTGGATAGCGCCAATGAGGATTGTAGGAAGAGAGGAAGGACAAATCCAAAGAGGAGTCTGAAAACCATGCTGTGCATCATGAGCGATGCAAAGCGACTAGGCATGATGATTGATGAGAGATTCTTGCTGATTTTGAGGTGAGCTGGAACTTGCAGCCTGCTTTATAGTTCAGTTGCTTAGGTTGTACATAAATGATAGTGAGCCAGCCATTTTCTTCAGTATTAGTGTAGTGGCTCCAGAAGCCCAGATGCCCTTGAAGCTGCATTCTATTCTTATATGATGAAGTCAGCATATGGCCTAGGAGGTAGTCATGTGCCTAGGGATCGGTATTTCAGGAGCCCTATGGCATGTGTTCATGCATAGGACCTGAATAATATGTGCAAGTCTTGGATCAGGTGGAGCATATTACATTCGGTAATAAGCACATGATTCCCATAACTGAAGGGATGCTATTTTACCGGTTACACGTCGCCGACAGTATTAGTTCTGGGTTGGGAGATTCTTCGTGCCAGTGCACTTGTGTAATCGACACTCTCAAGATGATGCAGAGTACAGCGTGTTGCTAAAAAGTGCCACATCAAAGACTTGAACTCTAAGCTGCTAGCTATGATCCCATATGTGTTTCTAGTTTAATATATTTGATTGTGTGTGTGTGTTTTGGGGTGGGGGGGGGGGGGGGGGTGGGGGTGGGGGGATAGATTGATTCTGATCTCCAATTCCATAGTGAAAAACTGTATTCTGATGGTTATGAAATATTAAAAAAATATTAGTACAAGAGGAGGGAAAAAAAGAGGGGGAAATGGTTATGGAACGTTTTTTTTTTCAGTGGATCGAGTTCATGGATTTACTCAAGGAAAGTAGACTTTGGGCTATCACTATATCCTTTCGTTATTTGTTCTGAAAAAAAATATGCACGCAAACGGAGAAGAAATAAAAAAGGTTATCTCCTTTACTAGTTTAAAGAAATTATTTATTCGATATGACAGCTACTTTTTTCTAATAAGGAATCATTCTGATTCTGAATACCAAGAACATATTACATATGTCTAACCAAACAACAATATATGAGCAAAATATATTGAAACACACAGGAGCAAACCATCAAGTAAAAAAAAGAGCGAGCCAGGATAAGATCAGTGCTATTTGATCATTAAGCTTACCAAGTTGGTGTACAGAAATACTACTTTGCTTTGAAGAAAAGCTTAGGTCTGGTCAAACGTATATGTAACTCAAGAAAGATTGGGCATGTTATATTGACACCACTACTTCAAGCCCAAAGACTAACAATGCATAGAGACTTTGTAACAAATCATACATAAGTTATGCCCTGTCATGATTGGCAAACTTGGTGTATCAGTCAGACTATACAACCACATGCTACTGATGAAATGTCATCTTCAACAAATATAAACAAAGTTCACCATACTTTAAACAAACTTTAGTTCGATTTGTTGCGTTTAAACCATCACAAGTGAAATTAAGTCAAGAAACTAGCAGCAGTCTGGTGATTACTACCACATGAATTGGACAATGTATTCGACTGTTTGTTGAGTAACTGAAACGTGATGGCTTCTGGTTGTCCTAAACTTAAAAGTCTAAGCCTTTAACAGATCATACATACTTGTTCAGTTGACCTATCGTGGCTTTAAATGACTGTTTCACTCAACACTAGTTAGTGTGTAAAAGAGAATCGTGCCATAACAAATTTTCACGAATTGTTAACACCTGCAGGTTCAGTTATTTCCATGGAAGGTCACAACCTGGATATGAGACAACATTATTACTTACAGGGGCTAACAATTTACAACTACGACAGGAACAATGCAGGACACAAGGAACATAACCGTCAAATATAAGAAATACCTGTTGTGCCTTTTGAGAATCTGAATGATTCTAATAGCACGGTGACTAAGCAAGGAGCACAACAGGTCATGAATGCCCATACCTTTGGAGGGTGAATCTCACAAGAAGAAACCCCATCTTCAATTGTGCATTCTATAACAAAAAATAAAACAGCATAGAAATCAATAACTGATCCCATAAAAATCTGTTCTATCAAAAACACAACTTGACACTGCAAAGTTCACCACATTTTAGAACTTCCAAATGTGAAATGGCAGGTAGCATCACAGTTAACTTTGTATGGAATCTCATAAAGGAATTGTGTGCCTTTTGAATGAAAATAAGTGAACTAGCCGAGCCAAAATGGCCAGGAGAAATAGCTAGAGAAAGAAACCATAAGAACAGAGAAGCATAATATATCAAAATCGCACTGGAATATCACCGCCAATTGCACATTTGCACATCAACAGCTGAGGTTGATAGAAGTACCAGGAAAATGAGACGAACAAAATGTCAAAACCAAATCAGCACTCAATCAAGCATCAAGAACACACGCAAACAAAAAGATAACATCACCAGGGGATATTAAACATTAGAGTAATATAATATTTGTCTAAAAGACAGGGTGATCACAATCCAAAAGGCTCACAAAGCCTTGTACATACTGACATACTATCACGAAGACTCAAAGTACTTATTTAGCTCATCTGAAACTCCAACTTGATCATGGCACAATGACAACAGAGCTAATGCTGCACCAGAACTTGGTCACAGACCACCACGCAGGCGGAGAACAAGGTGGAGGGTGGACTCCTTCTGGATGTTGTAGTCAGCAAGGGTACGTCCGCCCTCAAGCTGCTTGCCAGCAAAGATAAGGCGCTGCTGGTCCGGGGGGATGCCTTCCTTATCCTGGATCTTGGCTTTAACATTGTCAATGGTGTCAGATGGCTCGACCTCCAGGGTGATTGTCTTGCCATTGTCTTGCCAGTGAGGGTCTTCACAAATATCTGCATGCCACCGCGGAGGCGCAGGACGAGGTGGAGGGTGGACTCCTTTTGGATGTTGTAGTCAGCAAGGGTGCGGCCATCCTCAAGCTGCTTCCCAGCAAAGATGAGCCGCTGCTGGTCTGGAGGGATGCCCTCCTTGTCCTGGATCTTGGCCTTCACATTGTCGATTGTGTCCGAGGACTCAACCTCCAAGGTGATGGTCTTGCCAGTGAGGGTCTTCACAAAGATCTGCATCTGCAGTAGGCACAAAGAATTGGATTAACATCAAAAGCTCAAATCTGAATCTAAACGAGTACAATAGTATGTAGGCAAAACATAAGCTTGTCCCAAACTATAACAATAGCAACAAGAGAGCTATGGTGGACGCAGATCTGAGCAAGCTTTGCCTATGAATGAAATACAGAATCACAACAGAAGAATCTAACTCCATCATTTCAACAGATTCATAAATTGTAAGGACAAAACTTAGAACTCGTGCATGTCCAAGTACAGTATGAAGAGATTCTTTTTATATAATACAATATGAAGAGAAACATAAATCCTTATATTAGGAGCTGTTCACAAAAGCATATAGACAACAACATATAACCATTGAACACAGAATCAATAAGCACCAGACTAACAAAACTGAAAGACTAATAAGTCAAGGAGCATCTATATCAATATAGACTTCAAATGAATCAAGATACTGCGAATAATCAGTTCTTATCGGATTGGTGCACCAGTTTGTGACTGGCAAGATCAACAAATCAGAATGTAGAACTCAGAATACACCTAGATTATTCGCACAATTCGCAGTAGTAACTACTCACAATATACCTAGTACCTAGATTATAATTTGCCCAATTAGCGGGGAGAGACCAAGATTGAAACCACAAGTGGTTTTTCATGCAATCAAGAGCGACCTGATGAAACTTGAAACCCTAAAGCTTGCCCACAGATTCTAAACAATTTTCACCACGGCCTTAAAAACCCTAACGTGATAGATAGAACTAACCACGAATCCGACGAAGCAAGCGTTAATTCGACTGAAAGGACGAGACCAACAATCGCGAGAAACCTTGAGAGTGACGCGAAACCGCCCAAACCGTCTCGATTCGGCGATGAATTATAATGGGAGATTTGATGGGGATTAGTTACCTTGACGATGCGATTAGCTGCGGAAGAGGTATTTCGTCTGCGAAATCAGAAGGCGATTGCGATCGATGATGAGAGCCCGTGAGGGGGATCGGAATATATAGCCCTTTCGGTGGGGTTACCGGCTTACCGCCTCGGGCGCCTCGTGTTCCCCCAGATACGATCAGATCAGATCAGATCAGATCAGAGCCGTCCATACCCGATCGAACAACCATCAGAGAAGCTCGTGACACGGCATGTTTGGGCTGGAAGCATGAAGCTGTGAAATTGGCCCAATTAACTTGACCCAAGTAAACCAACAGACGGCAGCCCAACTCGCTCACGGCCCCGCCAAATCGCATCCCTATCTGGCCAAAGCCCAATTCGGGCTCCCGTAGGCGAGAACGCCGCCGACGCCGCTCCCCCGCTCCTCCTCCCTTCCCCGCACGGCGGCTGCCGGCGCGGCCGTGCCCCCCGCCCTCTCATCTCTGCGCGCCCGGCCTCGCCGCCGGCTCCCCCGAGCATCCCTCGCCCCACCCGCTCGCCGCGCGCTGCACCCTCTCTCGAGCGCCGCCTCTCGCCGCGTTCCGGCGCCGGCACATCCCCGGCTGCTCTCCGTCGCCGACGCGGACACGTCTCGTCTTGGCGGTATCAGCGAGCAAGCGGCGCAGGTAGCAAAATCCTGCCCCTGAAGAGACGCCGGCTTCAGGTGGCATCACGCAAGTGGCGTCGGCCTAGGCTCGGGGACGGGCGCGGCTCGCCAGATCGACCTTCCCGACCAGTAAGTTGTTCTGATCCAGTCGGGTTTCTTAGTTCTAATCAGACGTTCAAGGAAGGAAATTCGATCGCGTCACTTTCTTGTTTTCCATATCTTACTTGTTCCAATACCCTTCAGCCTTCGCTTCATCCAATTATGCAAATTGTGAACTTGTAGGCTTGCTGTTCATGTGCTACAATGGCGTCTCTGGGCCGAAGAGCCGGGAGCTACATATGCTCGGAGCTGTGCGGCTCGGTTCTGAACCAGAGGCGCTACTCATCTTCGAGGGTGGACTGGAAGCAGCTGCGGCCAATGATTCTCAAGAGGATTAAGAGCCGGTCAAAGGAGTACCCAATCAAGCGGATGATCCCGGTTGCAGAGGAGGTCGTCAGGGCTAGGGAGATTGTCACTGAGGGCGTCTCCACGCTGCTCAACGTTGTTCCTGTGCAATCATGCAAGTAAGGGAAAGAAATGTGAAATTAGTATATTCTTGTCTTAGCTCAGAAAGATAATAAATTCAGCAGTGTAGGTTTGCTAAAAATGCTTTCTGTGAAGTACAGCATCTTTAAAATTAGGCAATCTCCAAAAAAAAGTGTAGAAATGGCACAAGAAACTTAAGTAGAAATACTACTTTATTCATAGGTTAGTGTTGGTGTTGTGTATCTTCACGATTTTAGGTACTCTGATCCAATTCTTGTGATACCAAGTTAACAATTCTATGATAGTTATGCCTTATATCAGTGTTGATTTGCGCTCAAGATTTTGTCCGCTTGATCTCAGTTTATTAATTCCTGCCCTGAAAATTTCTGCATTTTAAGAATCTTTTTAACACCTTATGTGTTGATTTATGCTGAAGGTTTTGTCCTGAAGTTCACATTGGAGCGACGGGTCATGAGATGAAAACATGCCATGGTTTCAAGCGCATGATCAAGGACCGACCACATAAATGGGGTCCAGGCAATTTGAATGACATCCTTGTCCCCGTTCAGGCTTTCCACCTGAAAGAAATGTTTCAGGATGAGATAAAGCATGACCAGAGGTTTGACTTTGCCCGTGTCCCAGCTGTGCTCGAGCTCTGCCATCAGGCAGGTGCAGACATACCTGATGAAGTTTTATACAGAAGTGAACAACTATCTACAATAGTCAGAGGCAACAGCCAACAACCTGCTCCTATTTTGCCAGATCAACTCAGATATATAGGTCAGAGGACACTGGATGCATGGGAAAGCCTGAGATTAGGTGTCACAAAACTCCTTTTGGTGTACCCATCCAAAGTTTGTGAGCATTGCTCTGAAGTGCATGTCGGTCCTTCAGGGCACAAGGCCAGAATGTGTGGAGTATTCAAGTTTGAGGGCTGGAAAGGGATGCACAAGTGGAAGAAAGCCGGAGTGGATGACCTAGTTCCTCAGAAGATTGTGTGGCATCGGCGGCCTCATGATCCATCAGTTCTTGTGGACGGTGGGAGGGACTATTATGGCCATGTGCCTGCTGTCATCGAACTCTGCATGCAAGTGGGTGCAAGAGTACCCCCAAAATACCATTGCATGATGAAGACACACGGCTTAGCACCACCTGTTCAATGAGACCATGTCTTATGAAGTTGATTGCCTAGTTAGATTTCTATTTGGTGTTATACAGGAACTGTATAGATTAGACAGAAGGAAATTTCAAGGGTGCAGAAGATTGCTCTGGCAGAAGCCATCAGTTAACAGTAACGACCAGCAATGCAGATACACCATTTTGCAGATTGCAGTGTTATCAGAATTCGAAAGGTCGACTATCAAAAGGAATGAATTCAGAAGGTCGGTGCTAGACACAGCTACTGATTTGAAGGTCCTCAGACAATAAGGGAAAACTGTTTATGTGTCGTAAAATATTAGAACGGATTACTTCATTGCCAGACTTGTTTCTCTAGAATGGAGGTATAGTCTGATGTCTGCTCTTCAGTTACTCAACTCAGCTGCTGTAACATCAAGTGTTGTCATTCTTCACCCTGTTTTGCATAATCTTCATTTTGCAAAGAGGATTGCCTTGATATTTGCTCGTGTCATCGCAGTGCCGTAGCTTAGAATTTTTCCCCCCTCACTCAATTTTCTGCCTGTCTCTGCTAACCTTACGGGTAATTTTGTTATGTGCAAGCCATGTAAACATATAAGAGAATTTGCCATATTCTGTATTGTATGTATACCCTGCTGCCACATTTTACAAGTCGCAGTCATTCTATCTTACAAGCTGTTCTATCATTTCTTACAGCCAGTCACATTGGCTGCCTGACATCTGAATCCCAAAGCTGCAAAGCTGAATGTTTTTTTTTACTCGAAATCTGAATAGGTTTGATCTGCATTTGACAATTAACATGTGTTTCTGCTGCTGTAATGCTGCTAATCTCTATGGTTATCTGTGAGATAAGGAGCTGCATGGCAGCCATGGTATTATATGTATTATATGTATTGTAGCTTAGAATTTTCCCCCCTCAGTTTTCTGCTTGTCTCTGCTAGCCTTACGGGCAATTTGCCTTATTCTGTATTGTATGTATACCCTGCTGCCACATTTTACAAGTCGCAGTCGTTCTATCTTACAGCCAGTCACATTGGCTGCCTGACATCTGAATTCCAAAGCTGCAAAGCTGAATGATTTATTTATTTTTTTACTCGAAAGCTGAATGGGTTTGATCTGCATTTAACATGTGTTTCTGCTGCTGTAATGCTGCTAATCTCTATGGTTACCTATGAGATAAGGAGCTGCTGTAACAATACATGGCATATGTATTGTGCTTGTGCAAAGGGGGCGGCATGAGTTTCTTTTTTCTTTTTGAGAAAAACATAGTTTCTTTTTTTTTCTAACAACTGCTTTCGGTTTCTTTTATTCTCTCTCACAGAACGCTATTGAATCAGCTGAAATTTATCGAAATCTGTCCGGAAAAAAAGAGTGTATATGGCCTGGCCTGGTAAGTAAGCAAACGTGCCTCACAGTACCGTGCTTAACCGGGCTGGGCCGTGTCGGCCTGTGCCGCCGTTTGGGGCATTAAGGAAGGACTGCGTAGCCTGTGACCAAAGCGTTGTCCCTGTGGCCTGCAGGACACCGACCTGGATTGCAACCGAGAAACCGTGGCTGCCAAGTTTTGTTCTGCGCAATCACAGCCGGACGCGTGCATCGGACGGCCGCGATCGAGCCGGCGCACGGCACCGCCTCGTCCCCTCGCGGACTCCGCTTCCGTTCCCAGGATCCGCCACCGCGCGTATAAATCCACGCCGTGGCCTCCCCCCGCAGCACAATGCAATCAACGAAAGCCAACAAGAAAATCTCCAGCGCCAGAATCCCCGGAGCCCAGGAGAAAGCCGCCGCCGTGTCGTCGCCGTCGTCGTTCAAGTTGGAGACCACCACAGACGTGGCGCCGTCCGAGGACAAGGCCCCCCTCGCGTTGGAAGGGTGGGGATTGGCGAGCTACTCCGATGAGGACGGGGATGAGGTGAAGGCCAAGCCCGCGGCGCCCAAGAAGGGGAAGAGCACCGGCAAGCCCCGCGCGCCGTCCAAGGACAAGTACCTGCTCCCGGCCGCCAAGAAGCCCGCCGGCCAGCAGGACCAGAAGGCGAAGCCCGAGCCCGAGGACCAGTTCATGCCCGGCCCGGCGGCGGGCTTCGGCGAGCTGCTGTCCTCGTTCGACCCCTTCGCCGACGCCGAGCGCGCCGACGAGGACGACACGCCGGCCGCGCCCAGGGACGGCGCGGTCCACCTCCGCGTGCAGCAGCGCAACGGCCGCAAGCAGCTGACCACGGTGCAGGGGCTCAGCGCGGCCTACTACTACGCCAAGATCCTCCGGGACCTCAAGCGGGACCTCTGCTGCAGCGGCATCGTGGTGGAGGACGAGGAGCTCGGCAGCGTCATCCAGCTGCAGGGCGACCACCGCAAGGCCGTCGCCGGGTTCCTCGTCAAGGCCGGCATGGTCAGCAAGCCCAACGTCAAGATCCACGGCGCCTAGCCGCTTGTTCGGTTTCGATCAGAGTCTGCTAGTTGTTTCGGTCGTGTTTCCAATTTAGTCGCCGTCGGATTCTCTGTTTGGTAATTTGCGTCTCGTTTTCGTTAGGTTAGTTGTCGATCGTGTGCCGTCGTACTATGGATTGCAGATGTCATCTTGTCAGTCACGTTAAGGTCTCGTGTTACGTTTTTGGGATTAATAAAGCAGACTTTTCCTATAGTTTGGTTGCTTCTTGTCAGCCTCTGTGCAAATTCATGCCATTACTCTTTTTTATAAACGAATTCATGCCATTACTTGATTGCAGAAACGTTCACGCGTATTCTGATCAAACGTTGCCGTTTTCTCTTGGTTCAAGCAATTAACAAGGGGAAAACTTCTGAAAATACGGTGCTCTGCAAAAACTCGTTCTGCCTGTGCTTGGGCCATGTGCTCAATGTATGTTTTTACCTGTGTTGAATCTAAAAGGCGCGGCCCGTCATCTGAAACGGACAACTCGTTCTGCTGATGGGTGTGGGATTCGCTTCCAAAGGCCTAGGCCTGTTACAGAAGAAAACCCCTGTGGGCTGCGGCCCAAGAGCTAGCACCGTGAGCTGAAGAGCTGAAACCCAGGCGAAACGGTTAGCAAAACATAGTCCCACCTCGGAAGCTCAGACTACTCCCAACCAGCTTATAATGCTGAGCCTCGGCGGATGCAACACGACCTTACTTGAACAGGATCTGTTCTATAGGATCGTACCGCTTCATCCTTGATTAATAAGGAGGCAAGCACTCAAGCCTGGTTGATGACACGTGACCTGTGGGCCAGAGCGTGATTAACGGCTAGGATTTAGAGCTGATGCTCCATCCTCAGCTGTAGAGGATCGTTCCTGGTCAAGCCTGCTTGGCTGGGGTGGCCCTCAGGTTGTCTGACAGGCTCTTTTTTTGCTGCTTTTTTTTTATCTTGCGACTATAACTTCTGCAAAGTTGCTTCTGCCCTTACATGACTTGGAAATTGTGTTTGATTTTATATAAAACTGTCAACAGCAAATCCAGTAAATTGTTCTATCAGTCGGAAAGGAAGAGGAGTTGACAGGATTCTACGATGATTCTGCCTTACAAAATAAGATTAGCATTCTTAAATATTGGTAGCCACAGAATTTTTGCCTACTCCAACTCTTATTAATATATAAAGATCAGAATTCCACAAGGTTGTTTACTTCAAATCTTTCAGTCGAATCAACTGAACCATGGAGAAGCACGTGTCAACATCACCAACAACTCTCTGAGGTATGTTGATCAACGTTCTTTTTGCAGAAATATATCCACCAATCCATCATTATGAACGGGATGAAATTTCATTCTTCACAATCACAATTTGTTACTACATCTCTGTCAGGGGCCAGAAAAGCCTTTGAAACCCGTCTTACTGCTCGTCTCTCCCCTACCTCCTTGTTTCCGAGAAGGCCGCCGCCCGCCGTGCAACGTTTCCTCCAATGGCGTACAAGGTGAAAGGGTTCTTCAAGGGCCTCAAGGTCATCTCCCGGATCTTCGGTAAGCGAACCCTTCCTTCACATGTGAATTCTGAACATTGACCACGTACGGTACGGTGAACAAGAACAGACAGACGCATGTTTGCTCGCACATCTTGTATCTTCAGCGCCTGCTCGCTGCATCGTTCTTAATTGCAGTGGCGAAGGAGCACGAGATGGAGATCGGTTATCCGACGGACGTGAAGCACGTCGCGCACATCGGCTGGGATAGCGCGACCGGGAATGCCTCGCCAAGCTGGGTAACACACCTGTATTTTTTTTTCCCAATCATTTCTGCAAGTTATCCAAATGTCTGCGTTCATCTTTTTTTTCTTCGCTGCGTTATCTCGAGTATCCTCGCAGATGAACGGCATCATGGCTTCCCCCAACTTCTCGTCCTTGGGCAACTTTGCTGCGTCCACAGGGGCCACCTGGGCCTCTCAAGGTACGGTGATCAAGATCAACCGTCCTGCATTTTTCTCTTTCTTCAGTACACAAAGCATTACGCTGTTTGGTGTTGGTTCCATGTTTGATGCGCTGCCATTTCCTCATGTCGCCGTGTTTGGAGGTTTCTATGTCGATTCTCGTCGATCGATCCCGTGTCTGTAATCGCATAGCAATGTTAATTAGTAAGAAAAACGCACGCTTCGTCAGGTTTCTGAAGTCTGAACTACCAGCAGCATCTCTGAATTGCTACTGGTAGGCAATGGGTCGTGCAGACAAATGTTGATTAAGTAACACGATTTTTTTTCATGGCTTCATGCAAACAATAGGAGAGACTTCTCTTGAACATATCCTAGTACCTAGTTGTTGCTTCATAAGACGGCAACACAGGCAAATCTGAAGCTTCCTGTGATGGATACACGGCCAATCATTGAATTGGCGTCGTTCATGCCTGGGTTCTCCAAATTAAAGAGAACCGCTGGCCGGCGTGTGGTTGGTGCTCCAGACGACAGACGCTGACCGCGGTCAGGCAGCCGGCAGACATCGGAGCACAGTGCTTCTTCCAAGATTGCACACGTTGATTTTGTTTCTCCCTTCCAGAATTAGAAAGGATCCCGTGTTCTGTTCATGCCATCCGCTGACTGACACGCATTTGTGTGGCGACTGTCTGGCAGATTTCGGCGCGGTTTCAGAGGGCACCGGCCGGCAGGAATCGGCTACGTGCCCCGACGACGTTCCAAGGCCGCTGGGGAAGCCGGAGGACGGATCGCCAACCGCGCCGTCGGCGTCCATGGAGGAGCTGGCGTCACCACCGCCAGCAGCCGATGAGGCTGATACTGCCGTTGGCGTTGCTGCAGATGGCACGCAATGATCGAATACAAACTGTGTCCGGTCTTCCATATTATTATGTAGGCAATGGTAGTATATGGTACAACGATTGTATGTCTCGACTTTGTGTCAACTGAGATGGATTGCAGATGAAAATGGAATGAATGCAACGATCTGTTTGTTTGTTGACTTGTTGCCGGGTATTTCATCGTCGTTTCACGGGCCTTGTTCGTGCATGGTCTCGCCTTTTAGGCCCGGAGAGAAGAAGAGTCAGTCCATGGAGCCCCGCTAAGCCTTATTTTTAGTGGACGCTAAGCCTTATTATTATGGGCCGCGTTGTAGTCCTCTCTGACGGCCCGCCGGCTCGAGTAGTGACATCCCGTTTGTCTAACCCGGCCCATCTTTTGCTGCGACGAGAATCCCCAACCTGCCGCCGCCGAGACCACCGCGGGCCGCCGGAGCTCGCTCCGTCGCGCGGTACTCCATCCCGCCGTCGGCGAAAGATTGTAAGTCACGCAACTGACTTCAGCTCTTGCCCTCGTAGCAAGTAGCGAATGCCAATCCTCCTTTTACCCCCGGATTTTCTGCTTGTCCCATGGAGTCCCCGTGAGACGATTTTGAATTGTTGCTGCGCATTGTCTTACCAAACTTGCAGATTGGCGAGCAACTTGCTAGAAACTATGCTTTCGATGGGTGCGGGCCTGTGGAGGGACTAAAAATTTGCCTCGGAGTTAAGACATCTGGAAAGATTATTACATCTTGCAACTGGAATGGTGCTCCAAAACCATCCACGGGTGCGGCGGCAGCCGGATACTCATGTGCCAGCGCGCCGTATGGTACGAGCGCGCGCGTCGGCTGCAGCCTCCAGCGATGCGCGTGGCGCCAGAAAAGTACAAGGCTTCGAGCAAGTTGCGAGGGGATCGAGATTCGTTCAAACGATGCAGAAGGTTACAAAGTTCTAACCGCTGGACTGGAGGCTTTCTCCCTTTCTTTTATGCGCATGATTTTTCGGTTCCAACATATAATCGGTTCCTTGTCTCTTTCGGGGCCGGTGATCCCTAGCCGTTGCTGATTCCGGTGCCTTTGGTTGGCTCCAGCGCCACTGCATTCTATGAACTTGCCCCGTCTATGGTTGGCCCTGTGCTATATGATACTATGGTCTGGGTATTATGTTAGTCTCTTGCCACCTTGACTTAGGAAAGGGTCTAGCTAAAACTTTCATCTTGGGTCAACGATGAGTAGAAAATTGACGGTGACCTTTCAGTTCGGCATCAGCAGTTCTCACTGGCCTGCGATTAGATTCTCACTTCAGTAGGTACAAAGGTCACCTACTAATTACAAGTAGCAATGAGATACTGAACCATGAATCCCTTTTAGATAAAGAAGAATCCTATGCTTGATGTCCTTCAGCCTGGTAGTAGCCAATATTCCAAATTCTAGCTTGGCATAAACATCGAATAGTATTTTCAGTTGAAAGAAAGACACCCTTATGCTTTTCCGCCTTTTGTCATTTTTTTCCTTCTTGCTTTTTTTTCAAACGATACATTTTCACCTTAAATGTCTCTGAAATGCCGGCAATATTCATATTTTTCGCACCTTTAGTTCAGTTGTCAACCAGACTCCTGAAAGTGACTATGTATTCTAAGGAACTTCCCAACAGCTGTGATGCTTAAATCTACAAATGCAAGGTTGTCACTGAAAGTCCAATCGAATAGATGAATACTTCAGACATGCCAAGTGGGGTTTTTTAATTAAAGACTTATCCAATGAGCTCTTCTACAGAAAGTGACCATTTGGAAGCACTGGGGATGTATAATGGAACAAGAAATATTCACAACCTGTGAAATAAAATAACTGTGCCTTTTCCAGCTTGCTACTCAGTATAATTGTCTTGGGGTAACGAATGCACAGAAATGTGCCATGCAATGTGCATATTTTATCTGGACAATATAGTAAACTAGTATTTGAGTCCATCTTTTATTCTGTTCTGCATCTAAATATTAAAGGGGTGCACTTGGTTGCCAAGCTTTCAGAACTTAGTATGCAGGCATTACAATCAGAAAGGTTCATGTTCTTTTGAAGTCTTGAAAAGCATATCTCTAGGACACTCATGTCCTTTAAAATGCCAAAGCTTGGTACTATTTAGGAGAAATTCCATAGAATATTCTTACATTGTCCAGAATTCAGGGTCCACTTGATGCAAACTGTCTCCTTGTTATAGCACATGCAAATATCTTATTTTGATAGGGTGTTGCTAGTTGCAACCTCTGCAATGGGTATATAAATTATTGAACTGAGCTTATTCCATGAACACTAAATTACTCGTTTTGGTTTAGTCAGGACTTCGTATTTTTGGAAGGTCAGAGATGCCGCTCCTGCTTATTCTGACTGATTAAGCAGGATTTTGGTACTAGCCACTCATTAAATAAATGTTAGCTTCCAGTGTCCTGAGGTCACTATTACAGCTTGCTTCTAGATAGTCATCATATTACTGACGTGTGCACAAATACAAAGGGATTCCCTAAACATGTGGTCTGTAAACTGAGTCAAGCAGCCAATCATATCATTAAATTATTAATTTCGTGATTCCCACCCAAACTAAGCTGTTACGTTCTACTAACTGCTGAGTTAATCACCTGCATTTCAGTTTGATGGGCATATATACCATAGAAGTTTGAGAATTCTGTCTGCTGAAATGAGGTATATGCATACATGTTTCGAACTTGCAAGCTACCAAGGAGTTGCACTGCAGGGTTTCCCTGAATTCTGTAATTTAATTCGTTACTGCTCAGTGAAACTATATTCAAAGTTTTTCTCACTGCCATGAACTCAGATTTCTTGTGTTGATTGTTTGCTTTTTCCCCCCAATAGTTGAACTTTTCTCTCTGTTTGAATAGTATGATCAGAAGAGCTCAACAGCTGGATGGGTGTAGGTTCTCTTAGCTGACAGAGGAGCGCGATGTAGAAACTATAATATAATTGTATACAATTACATTGAATACTGGCTGTACATGAACTGTAATCATCCGAGATAGTTTATCAACATGGAGATAGGGACCAAGCAAAGCCCTTTCTTCCTTAGCTCATTACTCTCATACAGTGCCTTCTCATTGTTACTATAACTATTGATCAGTTGCTGATCTACTTTCGTCACCTGCTGTTGTGAACCCACAGCTTCGAAGTACTTGGCCTGCAATATTCCAAGAGCACACAGGTGTAAGTAAAACAAGGGGTAAGCAACCATCACCAGCAAAAAGGAAGAGAATGAGACTCTTTCAGAACATACCAGGTGGGGCATGCTGAACTCTTTTGCATCCATGGTTGGCATTGCCTTGATATCAAAATTTTCCATCTGCGCAACAAGAAACCGCAATCACATTATAAGACAAGCTATGTAATGCTGTTATTTGACGAGCTATAAACTAGAGAATCTTTTGCCAACCTTTTGGCCAGCTGCAGAAGAGCAAGCAGTGTCCTGTAGAGACTCATCTTCCTCCTCGCCGTCATCGCACATCAGCTCGGACGTGATGAAGGAGACATCATCGCCGAAGGAATCGAAGGAAGAGGAGAAGCCGGAGGAGAAGCTACCGCCAGAGACTGCTGCTTGTTGATCCGTCTCCCTGTCCTGTGGTGTTGCCAGGAAGTTCGCGATGTGCATCGCCCAGCTGCTCTCGCCGGCTGACATGGTGGATGTGGGTGCTGGGCTGACGCACGAGGAGTGCGATTTGTTCTCCATTGTGATCTATATATCAGTGCCTGTATGAACGAAGTAGCAGAGAAGAGAAGAAGCAGAAGCAGAAGCAGCAATTTTTTCGTCTCTGCTGTTCTTCTTTGGCTGGTGCCTCTGGATATGGAGTGGAGGCTCGCTAACAGTCCGTGGCTATATATATAGCTCTAGGGAAGGGACGGATATGGCTAGTGGCAGCTGCAGCAGTACATGAGTATGAACTGTCTGTCAGTGGAATACAGTTGAAAAATGCCTCTCTGAGAATCTTCCCGCTGCCTACTTTATTCTGTAATGATCGGGGATTGTTGTACGCGCAGTAGCATATGGTGTATATTGTATGGTTTATTATGATAACTATTATAGTACTGTGGTGTACTCTTTGCAGCTGATTGAGCCGATGAGGCCGTTGGGATGTATATCAGCAGTGGCCAGTTGCAATCGGCATGTACTTCCAGCGAGAGCTACACTTCACCTGCTGCTGCTTGAGCAGCTTTTAGTTTTCGTCCAGATGAATCCGCATCGCCTTTTCGCTGGCTTTTGATCTGAATTTAGAATGGGTTTTTTGCTTTCCCATGTGGCCCATACCATCATGAACTCGGTCGAAGATGAGCAGGGCGTGGATCGCGGGGTGTGGATTAATAATTACTATATATGAGGAGAATGCGTGGATTAAAGAATTGAGCTGCAGTAATGGCGAAAAGTTGCCGAGGACGACGGAGCGGAAGAATCACGATACGCGGCTGTACGTGGCGATCGTGGAAGGAGATCCAGCTGGGTGACGTCCATATATCGGCGACCCATCGATCGAGCACGTCCGCCTCCTCGCGCCACCTAATCCGATCCGGCGGCGACCACATTGCACGCGCAGCGCAAGGATATGACCCCAACCCTAGAGCCTATCTATCCATCCTTTTGGGCGGATCAGATTCAGAGCGGCAGCTCGATCGAATGCCCGGTGCATCTCCATGCGTGCGTGTCCAGTCCAACTCGGCAAACACCCTGTTGCTCTTGACCGCCGGCGCCGCCGTGCCAGGCCACCCATGTGGAAGGTCGTCTGTGTGGTCAGCCGCACAGCCCGGCGGCCGAACCCAGCTGCGCGCGCATAGGCCTAGGGTCCGTAGGCCGTAGGCATAGGCGCGCCTGCTAGCCGATGGATGATTCGGCCGTTGGCGAGTCAGCCAACGGCCGGACGACGAATGTATGGCGGCCCCGGGCTCTCGTTTCGCCGGCGACTTAAAACAATTCCGTAGCTAGGTGGCCTCTCGATCGGCGGCCGTGGATCTGCAGAGATCTTAATTTCTCTTGTTTACTTGCTGCCGCCGCTCAAGTGATGGATATGGGTTCTAGAAAACCCCATCATGTGCTGTGTTTAGTTGACGACCACGAGGAGCTGAGCTTATTATCGATCGATCGCGTAAACCCCGCGTAAAAAAGGTACCCAAGGGTTATTTTTTGCCCCCCATTTAAATAGCCTAAATAGTTCTGGAGGAGTTAAATAGGAGGGTTAATTCTGAGCTATTCACCCTAAAAAACTATCCCCTCCAAGAGGTGCTATTTGGGGCTATTTTGGATGGGACCCAGTGATTCTTTCTTTTTCTCTCTTGTTATAGTGGTAGCTAAATAATTGGAAAAATACTTTAGAAGCTAAATAACTTTTAGATCCAAACATCGGATCCAAACATCTCAAGGGCTATTTTATTGAAGAGCTATTTTTTTATAATAAAATTTAACCTTCAAAATAACCCTTGGCTATTTTTCCAAACAGGCCCAAAGTGACATAAGATCTCGTTGAGAGGTGGCGATCTGCGTGGATTTGCTGGACAAAGAGATCGGCACCAGTATCTTAGTATGGAGTAGCAATTCTTTTTTTTTTTCAAAATAAAAATAAAAATATAATACAAATACCGACGCTCATCACATATAAGTACACGCATCACTGCTGACTTCATCCGTCGTCACCCCCGGTCTCCGCATGCTTTGGAATTTGGATGCACACAGCTCTGTATGGCTGTATCCAACAGCTAACGGCCGAATCATCGTGATGACTTTGCAAAACGTGACCATCAGTTAACTCGCCACGAGCTCAAATGGCGCAGATCCGTAGGATACGATCCCCCGCGTTCTCGCGCACCTGCCGTTCTCATGCCCCTCCTGTATCATTGTAAATCCTCACTTGTATATTTTTTTTGCTGCAATTTGCACAATACGCATGCAAATTAAACTAGCCGATGACGTGCTCATCGTCCACAAGTGGTTGTAGGTGGCACCAACTTAACTTTGGTCTTCAATTCTTCATCATCAATTCAAAACAAAGGTTCTTAATTACTCAAAACCCATCTTCAAGCTTCAGTACCACCACACCTTTACAATCAGAGAGCGACACACGGTCACAGACACGTCGGTTCCATTTTATTCATATGAAATCATTATTGTACAAACTTTTAGTACCTTGCCGTTAATTGAATTTTCTATGATTTAACGGCATTGTAGTTTCAGTGGTAGACGACGTTTCCGTCGACAGCGAGATGCCTGTGGTGACTTCGTCAATCTTAAAAATTTACCGGCTCAGTCTCTCAGAGATGCTCACAGAAGTAGGGTTGCATGCGTGTATTTATATGGGTAAGTATGCGTGCGTGTTGTGAGCGTCTCCGTCTGTACTGTCTTTTTAGAAAAAAAATTCATATGTACTGCTTCCGTCCCATGAAATTGCAGAAATGTTAATGTTCAGACTGCATATGTACTGCTGGCTGCTGGGCTGGGTTCACCTACCTTCTCCCGAGTCTGAACAAACGCATTTTAATCCATCTTTCTTCGTCCGCCCCCGGCCCAACTAGCACGGTAATCCGCAAGGCCCACACCCGCCTCACTTCTCCCCCCTACTTCGTCGGCCCCTCCGCGCGCCGCACCCGCCGCCGCCGCCGCCGTCTCCACGCACGGGCCCGCCCACCTCGCCGCGCCCGCCCGTCCGCCTCCAGCCAGCTCACCGGCTCCCGAGCCACCCGACGACACACGGCCACATGCCGCCGCTCCGCCCCCCGCCGCCGCGGCTCCTCCTCAACAACGTCTCGTGCATGCGGAACGCGCAGACGGTGCTCCGCGACATCAACCTCAGCGTCCACGACGGCACGGCCCTCGTCCTGACCGGCGCCAACGGCTCCGGCAAGACCACCCTCCTCCGCATGCTGGCCGGCTTCTCGCGCCCCTCGGCCGGGGAGATCCTCTGGAACGGCCACGACGTCACCTCCCCGGGCGTGTTCCAGCAGTACAAGCTGCAGCTCAACTGGATGTCGCTCAAGGACGCCGTCAAGGAGAAGCTCACGGTGCTGGAGAATGTGCAGTGGTTCGAGCTCCTCGAGGGGAAGGACGGCAGCAGGTCGGGCCCGGCCATCGAGCTCATGGGGCTCGGAAGGCTCATGAACGAGAAGGCCAGGATGCTCTCCATGGGGCAGAGGAAGCGGCTGCAGCTCGCCAGGCTGCTTGCCATTGACCGCCCGATCTGGCTGCTGGATGAGCCCTCCGTCGCGCTGGATGCGGAGGGTACCAGGCTGCTCGAGTACATCATCGCGGAGCACCGGAAGAAGGGTGGGATCGTGTTCGTGGCGACGCATCTCCCGATCGAGATTGAGGATTCCATGTCCCTTCGGCTTCCGCAGAGGTTCCCGCGGAGGAAGACGCTGGTTGATCTTGTCCACTGATTTCAATGTGAGCTCCGGATTTTAGCAGTATCTCTCTAATTCTTCTCCGGCTATCTGTCTGAATGCTGTTGGAGCAATTTTTGACTGATGCTGCGTTTGTGATTCTATATTTGGGAACATGACAACAGATTTACAATACCGATATATGCACAGATGTTCTCTGTGATCATGGTTTTGATGCATTGGTCCATATGTTCTACTTGCTGGTGAAATGTTCTTTTGTCTCCTATTCATTGTGTAGTAGGTTTCACTGATGTGTTGCCTATCCACCTGAAGCTTCAGCTGGCGGAAACCAGGAAACTTGACCAAATTTGCAGACCATTGTATCGAATCAGGTAACTGATGTGCGGTTTAGGAGCGTCTGTTTTCTCACACTTTTGTCAGTTTATGCATTAATTAACATTGATTTCTGCCCCAGTAGTCGTGTTTAGTCTGAATCTGTTTATAATTTTACAGCTTAGAAATCTTTGTGCAGCTAATCCTGCACGCAATATGTTCAGTACAATTGCTGACTGCATTTCTGAAATGCGGTGTTGTGTTTAACTGATAAACAACATTTGATCTACATTCAATAGCTATCCGCTCGGTTTATCTCTTCTGACAGCCCTTGTTTACATATCCTTTGTGTTCATGGGAATCCTCTGCATAAATCAGCAAGTAACGTTACTTCTCTAGAAATTTGGATCTACTGAAAACAATTTATCAGCATTGAAGTTATTGGTAATAGTTTGCAAGCTGCAAAGAAAATCATAGTGCTAGTTGTACAAGAAGAACTGTGAGGAATAAGTCATTTCTTCAAGTTGAGGCATTTCCATGTGCTATGTATAAGTCAGGATAGGCAGTACCTTGATTTATTGAGAGCTTATTGATTTGATATTAAAAGAGGTATCGAGTTCAGTCCAACTGGAATTTTGCTGTAGTGAGAACTACTTTGTGAAGCACATGTCAGAACAGAATAATGAAGATCAGTATGACCAATACATTGTTCCATATCATGTAGTCGTGCAAACATTTTTATGGTGACCAGTTAGCAAATTGTCGTGCATATTTTGCGCATTGTTTCCATTCATGTGTACTTGGTTATTCGGTGCTCCCATCCATTCATGTCTGCTGAAAAAGATTACAATCTGTTGTATCCATAAATAAAGGCCACAGATTTTTCTGGAGGAAGTTGCTTGCTTCGTCAGATGTATTAAACAGTTCTGATCCCCTGTACATACCATCGAATCAAATTCCTATGCTCTGTACAATTTACCAAGCTGTTTCAGGTGTCAATTCATAGCATGCTGTTTAGGACATTGCATTCATTTACATTTTCTGCCAAAAATACCTTTTCGTTTTCTTGGATATAGTTTTCAAATATAACGATAATAATTCTTATATGTATGTAGTTGTCTTTATGAAGTTGAGCTTCTCGCCAATAATTGAAATGTTCTGATTCTAGAAGCAAAGTATGAGCAAAGGCTGATATTGCCAACCAATCGCAACCATGAAAAATAATGCAACAAAAATACATTTTGTATATTTATGTAAATTCTTGTTCGTGCTATGGATTTAATAGATGGTTACCTGCCAGCTTCTAGCTGTTCCAAGCTATACTTTGATACTGGCTTCTATTTATCATTCTGGACATATTTTCCTTTTATAATATTTATAAACAGCTCGAAATATTCTGATTCCTTGTTCTAACCATGCGCTTCTTACTAAACCTTAAGAAATACTAGTATCTGCAGAAATTTATATATCATGAGGAGATCTGTCTTCATAGAGCAAAATGAAAGCCAAAGAACAAGGTAAATCTTACAAACACTGCACGCTGCTGATATGTTTCTGCAATTTCCATCTGAACTTTCTTTTACTCGGTTACTGCCTTGCTGATTGTAAGTCGAATCATCTGATGTATGCATTCGGTATACTGGGCTGTCCTGTGTTTACTTTCACAGTACACTGGTGCAGGCTGTAAGAAAAGAGCAGTGAATGCAGCAGAAATAAGTCTCTGGGGACCATTGGAGGTGCTCTCTTGACCCCATTCTTGAGGTAGCTGGCCCACTATTCAAGACAAGGTATAAATCCACTTCCCAGGCCAGCACGGAGCCACCAATACTACATAAATGCATGCTGTTCCTATGCTGTATATTGTGTGGTTGTCACCGCTTCTCTAGGCCCCAAACTAGAGGTTTCTAGGGTGGAATCTTTGTACAATGGATCAGGAGTTAACTAATCTTTATATTGCAATTGATCAGGTTTTGCCTGGATCTTGGTTAAGTTGTCTATTACCCCATCTTCATTCAAAACGGAAATGGCCTTTTTTGTGGATGAAAGTTGATAGGACTTGGGCTATCTGGTCCAATATGATTGAACTTCAAAGGTTTCTGCATGTTTGATGCGTTGATATTAGATCGTTGTCTACTGTGCTTACCTTGTTATTATCTCTTCGGTGAACATTTTGTATCAGTGCAAGACACCAGAGTGGCGCGCAACATCTGCGCCCGGGTGTAGTGGAAAATGAGAAAGGGTCTTCGCACTTCCCTCGACGGGTGCGAAGGGTAAGGAAGTTAGCCGAACCAACTAGGATTCGCATAGGTAGCTGGAATGTAGGATCCTAACAAGTAAGTTGCGGGAGCTAGTTGATGCAGCAATTAGGAGGCGTGTAAATGGAAGGGGTTAAAAGGCGAAGGAGGTTGAGGATACTGGCTTCAAGCTTTGGTACACGGGGGCAACACCGGATAGGAATGGTGTAGGTATCTTGATCGATAGGAGCCTTAAGGACTCTCGTAGAGGTTAGGAGGCGAGGCGACCAGATTATCCTGATCCGGATGGTAGTTGGAGATTCAGCCCTGAATGTGATCAGTGCCTATGCCCCTCAGGTAGGTCTCAGTGAGAGCACCAAGAGGCAGTTCTGGGAAGACCTAGATAGCATTGCTAGTACCGTTCCTAGCAGCGAGAAACTCTTCATAGGAGGAGATCTCAATGGCCATGTGGGTGCGATTAATGTAGGGTTCGAGCGAGTGCACGGGGGCTTTGGGTATGGTCGCAAGAGTCAAGAGGGGGAGGATATTTTGAACTTCGTGTTGGTCTACGACTTGTTGATAGCGAATACCCTTTTTATGAAGAGAGAATCCCATCTTGTGACCTTTCATAGTGGACAACTCTCGAGCCAGATCGACTTTATCCTTGCTAGGAGGGAGGATAGACGGGATTGCTTAGATTGTAAGGTAATACTCGGGGAGTATGTTGTCCCTCAACACAAGCTTGTGGTGGCAGACTTTCATTTTCGGATACGTGTCCATCGAGATAAACGCGCCAAGATTGCGAGAACGAAGTGGTGGAAGCTTAGAGGGGAAGCGGCGCAAACGTTCAAGGAGAGAATGCTAGGTGAGGGGCCCTGGGAGGAAAGAGAAGATGCAGAAGATATGTGGCTAAAGATGGCAACATGTGTTCGGAAGGTGGCCTCAGAGGTGTTTGGTGTATGCTCTTTGCTAATGATGTGGTGCTGGTGGACGAGAGTAGAGAAGGGGTTAATAGGAAGTTAGAGCTGTGGAGACGCACGTTAGAGTCGAAAGGGTTCAAACTTAGTAGGACCAAGACCGAGTACATGATGTGCGATTTCAGCGCGACTAGGCATGAGGATGGAGATGTTAGCCTCGATGGGCAAGTGGTGGCCCAGAAGGATACTTTTCGGTATTTAGGATCGAGGGTTCAAAAGGATGGTAACATTGATGAAGATGTTAGATATAGAATCTCAACTGCCCGGTTGAAGTGGCGTCAAGCTTCTAGCGTTCTATGTGACAAAAGGGTGCCACAAAAGTTAAAAGGTAAGTTCTACAGGACAGCGATTCGTCCGGCGATGTTATACGGTGCTGAATGTTGGCCTATAAAAAGACGACATGTCCAACAACTGAGTGTACTAAAGATACGGATGTTGCGGTGGTTTTGCGGGCACACACGAAGGGATAGAGTCCGGAACGAAGTTATTCGGGATAGAGTCGGTTTGGCACCAATTGAGGAGAAACTTACCCAACATCGATTGAGATGGTTTGGACATGTCCAACGGAGATCCCCTGAGGCGCCGATGCGTAGTTTGGTTCTAAAGCAGG
This sequence comes from Panicum miliaceum, assembly GCA_032594955.1. NCBI lineage: Eukaryota > Viridiplantae > Streptophyta > Magnoliopsida > Poales > Poaceae > Panicum > Panicum miliaceum. The sequence continues at coordinate 3,222,273 of CM064069.1, forward strand.
CCGAAAATGTAAAGAGAGGTAGAGGTAGACCTAAACTGACTTGGGATGAGTCGGTGAAGAGAGACCTTAAGGAGTGGAATATCTCCAAAGAGGTAGTTTTGGATAGGAGCGCTTGGAGACTCGCCATCCACGTACCTGAAGATCCGTGATCTTTGTTTTTTTATGTGTTTCATCTCTAGTCTACCCCAACTTGCTTGGGACAAAAGGCTATGTTGATGTTGATGTTGCAAGACACCAGAATTAAGATGAGTGATAAAATTACTGATGTTTAACTTAAAATGCCTTGAAATATGAAAATTCATTTATTATAGACATATTGTCACAATTAATTACAAAGGGTTTGTGGATGTCGGAAGAGTGTGGTGTGAAGTGGTAGGATGCTTACCAAAAGTAGAAGACTAGGAAAGGGATGCTTCAGAACAGATTCCTTTCATTTTTTGAAAAATCGCAATGATTGTTCGCTAACTCTTATAGATCATGAATATAGTCAATATATTCAGAATAAATTTTCCTTCTAATAATTCTTCTTTAAATTTTCCCTTCATTTCTTAGGAGGTACATTTTATCTCCTTTTACTATTCTTTGCTGGACATGAATATTAATTATGTTTGACTTGTGAAATAAATAGAGAGAGTTCATTTGACTCAACAAGGTAACTCCAAGATCCAAAGATACACAAGTTTAAGATAACAGGTTAGCATCTGAACATTGATGTTCCTTTCCAGCCTAACTTCTGCAACTCCAAATGCTGATCAGTTGTAGTTTTATTAAACTCAATATTTGCTTAATTGTACCTGCTGCAATTTGGTGAGACCATAAACGAGGAAAGGAACGATTTGCCTTTGCTAATGCTGATAAACCTTTGGATTAATTGGCAGCTTTGCTTTGATTTGGATAGTTGAAACAGTGTTGGGAGTTATGTGTTTGTTTAATTCAACAATTGATGAGTAGAAGAGATATGACAATGATGCCTAGAGTATGTTTATGGAAACATAATAAATGTTTGCTGGCATTCAAGTGTCATGTTGATTTTGCTTTAAAGGTGATGACCTAAAAGGGGGGAAATTTTCTGTTTGTGCTTAAGATAACAAGCATGGGCCCAACCCTTATAAATACATCCAAGTGAAATTGATCATCGTGCCAGCCTTTTGTTAGGACACTCTTTAAAGACTGCGGCCTTTGACTACTACATCAAACATTTAAGCACAGGCTTGGAATCCTATACCATTCCTTAAAGGGAGGCAAATAGCGTGAGCACAGAGAAGGCCTTATTAATACACACACTAATGTGAAAAGGTGTAGTAAAGTGCTTGATCCACCAGAAGTCTAGGAGTGAGACACAGGGCGCAAGTAATAATGTATGAGAAAATTCCTTATTTGACACTGGAAAAATGAGTTATTTCTTTCTTGACCCTGAAATTTTCTTCGTTCCCTATTTGACACTCGCTTCAGCTTTCATTCCCTATTTGACACCGCAGTTAAATTCATGAGCTAACGGTGTTAAGTGGCTGTTAAGAAGATGTTTTTGCCCCTAGGCGCCGCATCCGCTATTACGCATGTGGGCCGGTCCTGGGCATCATGGGGCCTGCTGTCTTCTTTTTTCCATTTGAAAATTAAAGGAGGACGCCGTAGATGATATATATATATATATATATATATATATATATATATATATATATATATATATATATATGATAATGATGACGACGACGACGGTATCAAATCAAAAGGGAGGGGCGCATGAGATGAGATAGGACAGTAAAAAATGCACCGCCACGACAACACCAAAGCAAAACCTGATTGTTACCATGAAAAATGCATATACACATACGGACCAGAGCACTCTCCATTTCTGCAAGTCTTCAACCCTGTTAACATCTGCTACAAGTCTGCGATCGGGCGATGGCTTCAACTGCGCGCACGACCGCCGGGAGGACACAACACAAGGAACGGCATCAGGAGTGGCTGACTATGTGCAACAACGATAGTTAACTTACTGCTCATGGATCATGATCATGGGTTGGGAACTCCTCCGGAGGATGCTGGAGACTCGGGAGGAGAGACGGCGTTCTCCTCCTCCACCACCGACGGCAGGCTGGGCTCCCACATCCTCCTCGGCGTCGCGAACGCCCTCAACCCCGCCGCCGCCGGCGGGCCCGCGGCTGGACGACGCTCTCTCCGCTTCTTACTCCCCTTCCGCTTCTTCTTCCCCTTCTTCCTTGCCTTGCCCTTCCTCGGATCCGGTTGATCTTGATCATCTGTGCTCGGCTCCACGGCGAGGCCCTGCTCCACCAGCCTCCTGAAGCGGCACGCCGACCACCGGTCCCGGGCCACGAAGTACTCCCTCGCGCTGCACGGCGGCATCAAGCTGCTACCGTCCCGCTCCTCCTCCTTCTCCGCCGCGCCGCCGACGCCGCAGTCCTGGTCCTCCTCCGTTTCCGTGGACGACGTGGCCTCCTCGCCGCGCCCGGGGGATCCCGCCCGAGCCGCCCTGCCCCACCGGGGAGATCCGGCCGCAACCACCCCACCCCGCCTGGGGGATCCGGCCGGAGCCGCCCCGCTCCGCCAGGGGCCTCCCACCGCATCCGCCGGGCCCGCCCTGCCCCGCCGGGGGGATCCCGCCGGAGCCGCCCCGCTCCGCCTGGAGGATCCCGCCGAAATCGCCCCGTCCCGTCGGGGGGATCCCGCCGGAGCCGGCCCGCCCCACCGGGGGGATCCCGCCGCAGCCATCTCCCCTGGCCGGGGGGGGGGGGGGGAGGAGGGGGCTCGCCGCCGCCATCGAAGCAGCCCGAGGGAGGCGACGGCCGGCCGCCGCCTCAATCTGGGAGAGACTGAGAGAGACGCACGGGAGAGACCTGGGAGAGAGACGCACAGGAGACTCCTCGGCGTGCTGCGTGCGCTGCCTTGGGTAATTTGGACCCAAACGTTATTATCTGACAGCGGGGCCCATGATTACTAACGGGATAAGTAACAGAACAGACGGTAGTGTCAAATAGGGAACGAAAGTTGAAGCGAGTGTCAAATAGGGAACGAAGAAAATTTCAGGGCCAAGAAAGGAATGACTCATTTTTCCAGTGTTAAATAAGGAATTTTCTCATAATGTATTGCTTCTAGTACCTTCTCTCTAGGGCATACTATAATAACTGCATGGGCTCCAATTTTAATACCATTCTGTTTCTGGATATAGAGTTTACATGACAGATGAAATCGTAATTGACATTTCTACTTCAGCCAGAACAATAATACAATCAAGTGGTTCCCACATGTCAATGTCAATGTGATACTATTGATGGTACAAGTGGAACTATGTATGGATTAGGATGCAATACTTACAGCTTTACTATCTAATCAGATTAATCATCTGTGGTAAGATGACATCATCAAAACTCAAAAGGATGTGTAAGTGCCACATAACTTTGGGTACAAGTTTGTTCAACAAACCTTTAGTGTTGGCTTGCGCAATTGTAGTTTTTGCAGTTTTTGCTACAATCTGTCTGTATAGTGTGTGTTGATTGTGATGCTGACAGCTAGGAAATATAGTGTATACGCAACGTAAGAGAGAATTGTTAAGATGTATTTAGTCCATTTTCTGGCCATGGGTCCCAGGACAGTAATGCAGGCGCAGAATGCAGCCACATCTTCGTCCATTTTTCACGAAGGAAAGAAACGTACGTGATAATAGAAGCTACTTGTCATGCGCTGCATCCATGGGTTAGCCATATGGAAAGGAAGACGCCGTGATGGCTGGTTGGGTGGAGAATAAGGCTAGTTTCACTTTCTAGATTTATTGTTCTCCTTCATCATTGAATATTTCAATGCTTGATTGGTAATATTTATCCATTGGAGCAAGTTGTGCTCATGAGCGGTAGATATCACCATCATCATGGCGTAATGCTAGGGTTGGTTAGAGGTTTCTCTATCCGAAAGACTGGCGTACCTAGCCTGCCACACACTTAGCGATCTCTTCTGGAAATTTCCATTGTCATTTCAAGAAATTGCAGCACATCGTGCAATGAAAAGGAAAATAGAGAAATATAGTTATATTTGTAAATGCCACTCAGTTGAAGGGGTTTCATGAAAATCTAGGCTGCTTGATGCCAGAGTGTTCTGGACACTAGGATTATGCATAGTATATTCATAGATAGTACCGGCTTCTTGTTGATAAATGTTGCTTCTTGATTTTCAATTTTACATATGTATCCATCTGTAAAACTCACAGGGTGTTTGAAAAGGATCTGCCGCCATACAGTTGTATGGTTGTGTTATGCTTTCTAGGTGCGAGTATCTTTTCCACACACTTAAACTGCACTTATACCTAGATGCTACGACATAGATTAGAGTCACAAAGTGTACATTTCAATCATAAGAATGTATGATTGAGTTGTTAGTAATTATTGTGTATCACCAATATCATGATAATCCCTCTAGGCCATCTCCACGGTCAGTGGCAATGAGTGGTCCCTTACTCCCATTCCAAACATATGGTTTACATAGGTGTGGAAAGATATGAAACCAGCACAATGAAATTAGTCAAAGGAAGAAACTATGCTAACAAGTGGACTATTATACAAATGAACATTAGGGAACGTATGCAAATGCTGCAATTGTTTACTGTTGTAATCAGTAAAAGTTGCATATGAAGGACACATTCCTTTGCTTGGACTAGATTAAAAGTAGGGTGTGTGGATATAGGTATTGTTATCAGTAAAGATGACAAAGAAAGCATACTTTGTGAGCTACAGGCTACAGCTGTCTCCAAATTACTCTAAAAGTTGACCTTAAGTCCTTAACCTAATCAATCTTGAACCATTCTATTTTCAAGCCTTGATGTGCTTCCCGTGGAGCACTTAGTACTCCTGCCCATTAATTATCCTTTACTTTCCACAATCAGGTGCTTTGATTATTGTACCTTCCACATCAGTTTAATTCTGAATTTGTTTGTACAATGGCATCTGCGAGGCCCTTTTTAACTCCCATAAGGCATAAGCCGTTACTGTTAAGAGGTCCAATCAATCATGTAACTGACATCAGTAATGACCTGTATGGGATCTGTTTCTTTTGACAGGAGACATGTAAGGATGGATTTGCACGGGGAGCTTCAATCCAAGGAAGACAGTGGAGGGCAATGGCGAGGGAGGCATGGCTGGCTTCACTGAACAAGAGGAAAGGTAAAGAAAAAAACAAGAGCGCTCATAGCAATGGTAACTTCCTGATGCATGACATGTAAGCATTCTGCGTATCTCTCCTCGATGCAATAAAATCTTAATTCCTTGCATAGAAATCCTAAGGTGCCATCATTAGTCAGATCATTGCCCCCTACATCCTTCTGCCAAACCTTTCTTGATTGACATCGACTCCGCATATTTGACCATGATAATGAAACCGATTATCCGGCAGCACTACTGTATGATTGTTGAAACTGAAACCTGATTACCTAATACCATGTACACTAAGCACCAACCCAGCTTAGTTGGGGAGCTAGCGGTTGACTCTCATAAATGACAAGCGACTGCAAGTCTGCAATGACAACACTCATTTCTTTTCCTGTTTCCCTTTTTTTTCTGCCGAGAGAAGGAAGAAACCCCTAAACAAGGACTCTCCAATTCGATGGGTGCAGCTGGACCGGACCCTACATTGTAAATGTGCGCCTGTCCCGTTGTTCAGACGGTCAGGGCGTGGTATGGGTCCATGCACACATGCCCGAAGATTGATGCAATGTTGACGGTGACCAGTGAGCCCCCATCGCAAGCGTCGGAGCCAGATGGATCAGAGAAGCCGGTGTGAGCGGCAGCCCGGCGGCCGGCCGGTCTTGCGAGCCGAGCACGTTCGGGTGGGCTGAGGTTCTAGACGGTGTACGTGTGCTCGAGGCAACTGGATTTGCGAACAGGTTTGGAGTCGGAAAGGCGTCATTGGGGGTCCAGATCGGTTGGAACGAAGAAGGCAGCTTTCTGATCCTGCAGACGGCGTGTGTGCCTTCTTGACCAGGGGTGTTCGTTGCGGCCATAGCGTGCCTGACCGAGTCTGCCTTGGCGTGCTCCATGGGGAAGAAGATTTCGTGGCAATATGAGGTGGCCGCCGCCGTCGTCGTCCAAGGGGAAAAAGGCTTCTGGGTACTGCATGCAGTTGATGTGCTGGATTTCATCTGAAGTCGTGTTCATGTGTAGTAGCATATGGGAGAAAAATGATCTGTAACCTTCGATGGTGCAACTTTCGAGGTGGAGTGTCGCATTTTTCCGAGAAGGCAGGTTTGGTACGGAACAAGAACAATAAACTCATGAGTGTTCATCAATTGGGTAAATCCAATGCCATTCTTCCGCTCATTTATGAGGCTGATGACTTGTACTAGTATGCTAGTGTCAGCACCAGTAGTCCTGGTTAAACCTGAGTTGGATGGATCATGCCGCCATCGATGGATCACGCAAGATCGTTTGACCCTTTTCCGAGCTTACTATGTTGAACTGGTACACGGTTGAAGTCAGTGGAACTCGTGGCGCAGGTGGAACGAACGTTTCAAAGTGAGGTCAATGCCCAATCCACGTTATCTGGGGAAACCTCGTAATCAGATGCTACAGATGCATTGGACGATTTGAGGAGAAATTTCGGAAGGTTCGGTGACCTCGTCTCGTGAATCTCGGTGAGATAAAAATCATCGTCTTGTGGTGGATCATCCTCTGGAACGGCATTCGAGCTATTCTTGTGGGAATTTGAATTCCACGTTTTAGCTCGATATCATTTCCACAATTTTCACGTGCTTTAGTAAAATACTAGTCTTCTCCGAGACTGAGATGGCGTCAGCCTAGACCCAGGCCGTGAAGTAATCAACTCGAGCTGTGCATGTCGAATACGTAATCCACACCATTTTCTTGTTGCTACCTACGGAGTGCCAGTAGGCAAGGCTAGTAAGCTCGGCGTGGCAGCTCCATGGACACAGCCCGTACCGTACGATCGTCTTCTTCCTTCGACGACGCCGGGAACCGATCGAGGTCGAGCTCTCGATCTCCATCGGAAACGCGTACTCCACTGCACGAGGTCACGGCGATCGGTACTGGCGCCAGCGGATCGCTGGAATCCCGTGGCAGGCAGGCAGGGCAGGCCCCTCCGCCGATCCGCGGTGGTGCGGGGCCGGGGTGCCGGCCGGTGGCGCCGTTGGGGGACGCGAGGGAGGCATGAACGCAGTAAATGCTGGCCGGCCGGGGCGGGCCGGCTAGGGTTAGCCCCTCCTGCGCCTGCTGTGCGGCGATCGAGTAGGGGTGGCCGGGTGGGTGCCCAGCTCACGCGGTGTTGCGCAGAGGCCATCCAATGTGCTGGACTGTGGAGTGAGGAGAGAGAGAGAGAGGAAATAATAAGCGCGGCTCCAGCTCACGCGGAGCACTCGTTCCGTTCCGTTCCGTTCCACAGCAACAGTACTACTAGTACTAGGCACAAAGCGACAAACTTTTGGAGAAAAAAAATGTACTCCTATGATGTTTTGGACGAAACCAGCATCTAGCACGTATTGTGATCATATTGAACTCTCGTGGTTCTAGTATGTTTCCTTACTAAAATTGAAATACTGAATATATTTATTAGTTGGATAGTTGTGCGAGCTATGTGTTCATAGTAAATGTATGTGTGTGTATATACGTATCTATGTCATAATATGTTTCGAAAGAAAAAAAAGACTTGCATTTTTGTGCTTAACACGGGCCATATATATAAACATATTTAAAAGAGAGACACAAGTACGAGACACGAGAGGACGATCGAATGATCGATGTACGGTCAACAACAGGCCAACACGCATCCATATGAGCCAAAAGGTTTAGGTTGACGTTGTTTCCCTTCACACATGATCTGGTGCATCGATCGGATCGGATCTTGCTGACCCATCCGTGCGAAAAAGACAAACGACTCGAGGATGGGCAACACGCCACGCAGCACGGATCGCCGCTAATGACTAAAAGGGAATTACTCCTTCAAATGAAAACACTGATGACATGATCGACGTCCATGCATGTCTGGTTTAGCGCATACTTAAAATTTTGGAAAAGATACGGCGCGTCGTTTTTCAGTCCACTCCGTACTGCGACAGAAATAGACGTCTTTGAAAAATCACGCTGCTAGATATATTGACATTTAGAGCCACTTCGCCAGTAGTCTATATCGTTATTGAAAATATATTTTTAAAGACTGTTTTATTTTTCTATTGATCCTACTACCTGAAAGAAATACTCTCACGGTTTTTCATTTGTAATGCTTGTGTTGGTCCACATACCTGCCTGGCATAGTATTTAGTTAATACCCCCAGTTTAAAATACAAGTACAATTTCACTTGCCATGTTCTCCGAAAATTGACCATCAATTTATCTTATACTACCATGTTTCTAGCGAGAAAATCATAACATAATACTTTCAAATACAAGTATAATGATATAGTTTCTGGATAATGAAATTTCTTCTATAGATTAAGGGTCTGATTGGTTCGCTTCCAAAATATTGGCAATGCCAAAATTTGGGCAAGCCCATAAATTTTGGTACTTGTTTGGTTGAAGGCTAAAAAAAATCCCACCTAACCAAGTACTATTCTAAACTTGCCAAAGTTTTGGTAAAAAAGTTAGCATGCCCACATTTTAGCATACGCATATTTTGGCATGCCAACATTTTGGCATCCAACCACCCTAAGTCTAATTATTAGTTGAAGATCACAAGATTTGATTATAAAAAGAAATGGATGGGATAATTAATGCAATTATGTCAAATACATTATATGCAGATAGATCAAGAATTCATCTAATAAGACAAAGAATGATACGAGTTCATAAAAAAATAGTTAGTCACGTTATGCAAACCAAACAACTTTGTTAACTAGAGAATATTTACGGTAACTCAAGTCCTGTGCATTATTACCACATTGGCATGCATGCGCGTATCCGACCAGCAGACCATGAAGGATTCTAATATAATTAAGATTCCATTGTCATTTCCTCTGCCATGCATACTCAAATTTTCTTTATACATGCAGTAATCTTTCACTTAATTTATTTTTGACCAGGAAAAAGCGCTGTGTTTCGTATATATGCGCAGACAGATCAGACCCACACGCCAAGAGCCGTGCCGAGGTATGAAAACAGTACACTACTATCTGCAGCACTGAACCATCGATATCTTCGCCAGTTCTCCTAAAAAAATCAGGACATAAAAAATTGGAAAGAAAAACTCCGTCAAATTTAGAAAGAAAAAAAACTCTCGATCTCTCGGGGATGATACGGATGGTGTGGTGGTACCATTTATAGTGTACCGAGTGCAGAACACAGCGAGAGTTTGACGATGTTCCAATCGTTGCAGCGTCATTGTAGACGACCGGCCGGGAGCACCTTAGTGAAGAACCAAAATTCATGTATCAATCGTTTAAAAAAAATCATGTATCAACGAAATGAAATGCAGCCTGGTTTCTTGAATTTCTTTTGTCCTGGCCAAACTAACTGCCATGTTGTGGATATTTCGCGTCATTATCTCTGTAACTGTTGGTGGAGTATAAGTGAATTGTCCACCTTCTCTTATCAGTTTAAGCTTTTAGGTTGAATTGGTTGGTGTATAATAACAAACTTTCTTTTTTAATATAATAGTGTATAACTCCTCTATATATTGCATACATTTCTTGGTGTTATTTTAATTAAATTGAAGGAAGTCTTTATTCCGACTTTGCGCAATCAACCATACTCTCCTAGTATTTGAGAAAAAAAAAGGAGAAACCGATCAAAGTTCTCGCACTACTGAGCCAGCAATACACACCGGAGCAGTTCTGTGTAACATTTTTTCTTATCCTTGGCTACAATTGAAGAGTCGCTTTAGACGCTCCGTATGCTATATATGATGAATGTAACAGTAGCAATGGAGAACCTTTCCTCTCCATCACTCAATAACTACGCGGGCCGGTTATTAGTCTTAAACATTTGTCAACAGTGCATTATTCATGCACAAAACGTACGTCCACTGCCAAGCAATCTCTAGCGGGAATTAAGTAACCAAGAAAAACGAAAAATACACCGACAAATTAAATTATGTAAGCCTGGAAATGCATGATTGGGCTTGCTGCCTTTATTTTTCTCCTTTATTGCTGTAGCTCGAAATAAATATATATGACATGCAGATAATATGAACGCCCATTTTCACATTCTTAATTTGACCAAAAAAATACAAATGACGTCCAATAAATCCAAAATACATGACATATCATGCGTATTTCGCCGTATTGTGGATATAAAAAGTATTTTAAAATCATGCACCCGTCTCTCTCTCCTAGCAATTACGATACGCCCTCTCAATAAATGCGGATTGCACCACCTCAACACTCGTCCGCAATAACTCCTTCCCCCCTCTCCACATTCTCTTCCACCTCCGTTCCCCTTTCTTCTCCTCTTCTTCTTCCTCCTCCTCCCTTCCTCTTCCATGGCCGTTTAGCTCCTCAGGATCTCCCCGTCTCCCCACCTCTTGCTAGCTACCCTTCTGAGCTTGCACGCGGTAAAGGATCGTTTCGAGAGCTGCAACTTGCAGGAAGACGACATAGAGAGAGAGATCAGAGTTCTATTTTTGCAAAGCCACACACATATATAGTTCTTCCGCTAGATCTCACTGCCAGTCTCACAGCGAAGGTTCTTGGGGCTAGCTTGTCCCTAGATCTGTTGCTGGTCGTACGTGGTTGTTGCTTGGCAGGCAAGATATCTCTATATAGGAATAGGATTACCCATGTGTTTGTGAAGAAATGGGAAGGAGCAAGACGGCAAGAATTTAGGGTTTGAGAGGTGGCGACAGGAGAATGATGATCCCGGCGAGGCACATGCCGCCGATGATCGGCCGGAGCAGCGCGGCGGCGGCGTACGGGTCCTCGTCTGCACTGTCACTCGGTCAGGTAATTAATTCCTGCTGGTTTTCTTTTGGGCTGCTGAGTGAGGAAAAAGAATTTCTTCTCTTTTCTTTTGGAAGATCACAACTTGTACCTGTTGCCGTTCTTGTTTCCTTTCGTGTTCTCTTTCTCTCTCTTGGTGAAATTTTTGTTTCAATTTGAGGACTCAGTTTCAGTTTCAGAACTTGGGATTAGTGATAGCACAGAAGGGCCATGTCTGCAATATGCATGTACTGATCCAGCGAGGATTAGTAGCTTTTCCTTGGAAACCGAGAAGTCCCAGGGATGAGAGAGAGAGAGAGAGGTTATCTCCAGTACTTAGTTGGCTGCTGTTCACACATAGATTAGGTCATCAGAGCACTTGATCCCCATTTCTTTAAGACTTGCTCCTATATAAAGGGGCAGATGAATGGGACAGCAGCTTGGAGAGAGGGGAGACCTCGATCCCAGCTGATTCCTGATCTTGCTTACACACACAAACAGATGTTGTAGAGATCAAGAGCAGGTTGGTGTTGCTGTTCCAGCTGCTCTTTGTGTCTTGTGGCCCTTGAATAAGAAACGACGACCTACCTTTTCTTCCTCCTTCCCATTGCAAGCTTGCTTTCACATCTCCCTTTCCTGAAATTATTGTTGAGCAACTCTTTCGTTTCATCCCCAAATTATTTCTCTCTCTCCCTCTCTCTCTCTCTCTCTCTCTCTCTCTCTCTCTACGAGAACATCTATTTTCTTGAAAAATTGCTTCTGCGCAACCATTATTTTCCATTCCTTTTGGCCCATGAAATTTCTTCCCTACCATGTCTACCTACAAATTAATGGCGACGATGAAACGCACGGGATGCGTTAACAGAAAAACGCCCCACTTTTCAGCACTTAATTGATGGTGTATTAATTTCAACTGATTTGTGCAGTAGTACAGTCACAGTGATTTAGATTGCCTAATGAGTTCTTCTTCCCCTTCCTTGATGGCAGCCAAACCTGCTGGACAACCACCCGCAGCTCCAGCAGGCGCTGCAGCAGCAGCATCTGCTGGACCAGATCCCGGCGACGACGGCGGAGAGCGGCGACAACATGATGCGCGGCGGCCGGAGCTCAGACCTGCTGGGGGACGAGTTCGAGAGCAAGTCCGGCAGCGAGAACGCGGACGGCGTCTCCGTGGACGACCAGGACCCCAACCAGCCGCCCAGCAAGAAGAAGCGCTACCACCGCCACACCCAGCACCAGATCCAGGAGATGGAAGCGTAATGCCCTGCTCCTCGTTAATCTGTTATTGTTCCCTTAATTCTGCATAGATTGTGCTTCGAATATCGTTGATGTTTAATTTTTACATTTTAATCTTGTCCATCAATGTTTGGTTTAGAAAAAGGTATGCATAAAATGTTGTTGGTTTGCGGAAATTGATGAGGAGAGGACAAGGGATAGTCAGTCGGTTACTACTAGCATTCACTGAGACTGATGTAAGCTTGCGTACAAAGTCAAATTGAGTTCTTGCTCGTCCAGATTCTTCAAGAGTATATATTGTATACGTTGACCCAAACCGTTTTTGTTCTTTTGCTCTTCTCGAAACAAACGAAAAAACAAAGCATTGCATTCAAGGACTACTAGTGCGTTCACACTTCGCACTGAACTTCTTTTCTCATTCCATATTTTTCATGGAACATTAATTCGCCAGTCAACAGTCATCACTCACAAAGTACTCATCCTTTCTCCTGGAAATTGATTATATTGATGGCCAGCTTCTTCAAGGAATGCCCGCACCCGGACGACAAGCAGCGCAAGGAGCTGAGCCGGGAGCTCGGGCTGGAGCCGCTCCAGGTCAAGTTCTGGTTCCAGAACAAGCGCACGCAAATGAAGGTGATCATCCTGCTGCTTAATCTCACTTTGTTCATCTCTGATGATTTCTCCGGAGAATTTTGATCGGAAAAAAAAATTGCTTCGATTCTCCAAGGCAGCGTCGTCACAACTACTTCATTTAAGCCTCTGACCTAGCCTCTGACAGCCTGCATTCATGGCCTATTACTATAACTGGACAAAGCTTGCCCACACACCCCCATGTCCTCTTCTGCATGCACACTGCGAAATGTGCTGCCACACCCCAGGCTGCCAGGCAGTGCCACCAGCCATAGTCAAACCCCACACCATGCAGCATAGTATGTCTTCCTCACTCCTGCTGCTGCCTACCTGGCATACGTTTACAGCACTGTTCATTGACCCAGGCACAGCTGCACATGTACAATCAGCATGCATACGTTGCTGTCAATCCTATACAACCTGTACTAATGGTCAATCAAGCGTTAATCACAGATAGTTTATGCAGAGATATACTCCATAGTGTAACACATGCTTGTGGTGATCAGTGGCATTGTTGTGATTGATTGGTGTGCGTCGTGTGAACGGGCGACTTGTTGCAGAACCAGCACGAGCGGCAGGAGAACTCGCAGCTGCGTGCAGAGAACGAGAAGCTCCGGGCCGAGAACATGCGGTACAAGGAGGCCCTGAGCAGCGCGTCCTGCCCCAACTGCGGCGGCCCCGCTGCGCTCGGGGAGATGTCCTTCGACGAGCACCACCTCCGCATCGAGAACGCGCGGCTCCACGAGGAGATCGACAGGATCTCGGCCATCGCGGCCAAGTACGTGGGCAAGCCCATGGTGTCCTTTCCTGTGCTGTCCAGCCCGTTGGCTGCCGGACGCGCGTCGCCTCTGGATATCGGTGTGGGTGCCGCCGCCGCGTACGGCGCTACCGACATCTTCGGTGGTGTCGTCGCTGCTGGTGCCGCTGGGGAGCTGCTGAGGGGCGCTGCACAGTCGGACGCCGATAAGCCCATGATCGTGGAGCTGGCTGTGGCGGCCATGGAGGAGCTGGTCCGGATGGCGCAGCTGGATGAGCCACTTTGGAACGCGCCGGGGGTGGATGGATCGAGCGAGACGCTGAACGAGGAGGAGTATTCGCGCATGTTCCCCCGCGGGATCGGACCCAAGCAGTACGGCCTCAAGTCGGAGGCCTCCCGCGATAGCAGTGTGGTGATCATGACACATGCCAACCTTGTTGATATCCTCATGGACGTGGTAAGTGGCATACTGACTAGCTGATATCTGATAACCTTTTGGTGATCTGAACTTTCTGATTCAATTTTTGCGCAGAATCAATATGCAGCTGTGTTCTCGAGCATCGTGTCAAGAGCGGCGACGCTGGAGGTGCTGTCCACTGGCGTGGCGGGGAACTACAACGGCGCATTGCAAGTGGTACGTGTTCTGAGCTTAATTATGTGGAATCCATGGCTAGCTAGTTTGCCGTGATCTGTTAATCCTGAACACGGGACATGTCCACTGGTCTGCAGATGTCAGTGGAATTTCAGGTGCCTTCGCCACTGGTGCCGACCAGGGAGAGCTACTTCGTGAGGTACTGCAAGCAGAATGCTGATGGGACATGGGCAGTCGTTGACGTCTCATTGGACAGCCTGCACCCCGGATCTGTCCTCAGGTGCCGGCGCCGGCCGTCTGGCTGCCTGATCCAGGAAATGCCCAATGGCTATTCAAAGGTAAGTGTTATCAAATTAATCAGTTGAGTTGTCACATTCTCTGTAGTTAAATAACTGAATTACCGTATACCGTATGACAGAACTGCTCTTTTAATTTGCCTAGTATTGGTATATCAGAAACTCATGAGATTTGTATCTCGTGTCCCGTTCATCAGGTGACATGGGTGGAGCACGTTGAGGTGGACGACAGGTCGGTGCACAACATCTACAAGCTGCTGGTGAACTCGGGCCTTGCCTTCGGTGCACGCCGGTGGGTTGGGACGCTGGATCGCCAATGCGAGCGCCTTGCCAGCGTCATGGCCAGCAACATCCCGACCAGCGACATTGGTGGTAAGCTTTCACTCCCATGAAATGTAGCCAACAGCATGTCCTTCCAACTGAAGAAAAAGAAGTCACGAATTATTTGCTGCAGTGATCACGAGCAGTGAGGGGAGGAAGAGCATGCTGAAACTGGCTGAGAGGATGGTGATGAGCTTCTGTGGCGGCGTGACGGCCTCCGCGGCGCACCAGTGGACGACGCTGTCTGGCAGCGGCGCTGAGGACGTCCGTGTCATGACCAGGAAGAGCGTCGACGACCCGGGCAGGCCACCAGGCATTGTTCTCAATGCCGCCACTTCGTTTTGGCTCCCTGTCCCGCCCAAGCGTGTCTTTGATTTCCTCCGCGATGAGAGCTCCCGTAGCGAGGCATGCACTGCATCCACACTATCAAATGCATCACGTATAGAAAAAATTAAACATGATCTATTAACATCTTTTATCATCATCATTTTTGTTTCTGTGCAGTGGGACATCCTCTCCAATGGTGGCATTGTTCAAGAAATGGCTCACATTGCCAATGGCCGGGATCACGGCAACTGTGTCTCGCTTCTTCGTGTCAATGTAAGCACATGCATTTAGACCCATTTGATTCCTCATGGGTGCATGCGATAACGTAGGATGTTTAAGTGTTTGATTGTGTTTGCGGATGCACATTATTGCTGCAGAGCACGAACTCGAACCAAAGCAACATGCTGATCCTGCAAGAGAGCTGCACCGACTCGTCGGGTTCCTATGTCATCTATGCGCCGGTGGACGTCGTGGCCATGAATGTTGTCCTCAACGGCGGCGATCCCGACTACGTGGCACTCCTGCCATCGGGCTTCGCCATCCTACCTGATGGCCCAGCCAGGGGGAACATGCAGGGCGAAGGTGGCGTCGGTTCAGGTGGGTCGCTCCTGACAGTGGCGTTCCAGATACTAGTGGACTCTGTGCCCACAGCCAAGCTCTCGCTGGGGTCGGTGGCAACGGTGAACAGCCTCATTGCCTGCACCGTGGAGCGCATCAAGGCCGCGGTCTCAGGCGAGAGCAATCCCTAGTAGCTTCGTTGAATCGAAAAATGTTCTTATCCTCGCATTGGAGGTATGCATCATGTTAAACCAACGCTATGCATGTTAGAATTCGCAAAATTTCATCATTTGGTTTCTTCTGAATCTGAATGCTGATGAATTTGATAAAAAAAATCCTTTGCAGGAGCAGCAAATTTTAGAGCTTCATCAGTGGGAAGTCAAGAACGCACCTCAGACTCTCCTTGCCATGTGGTGCTCATAGTTTGGGTTATTATTTTTGCCTAGTTTCTGCAAAATTTCTGGAAATTCCAAGAAATGTTTCAGTTATCAAAGAAGATGCGTCACCACTACGCAAGGGCAGTTGGTTCGGGTATTGACTTCCTCTTCATGTTGGCCTCTCGGATGCTGCTACCTGTTAATTTAGGTTTCTTGTCTTGTGGAGAGTACAAAACCATAATTTAGCCTGTAACTGATTTTGCTGTTGTTGCTGTTGTTCAGACTTTTCCAGTATCCTGGTAGAAGTTCTAGAATAGAGATTTGTGTGGCTTTAGTTCTACACTTTGTAGTGTTTCTGGTGTCCGGCCCCCATTTTAATCCCAAATGTGCCGTGCGTGATGTGCTTGCATTGCTGTGTCTTGCTGCTTCAAGTTCTCTTATTCGGTTTATAGTGCCATGGCCATGCAATGCCAATTTTTCAGTTATTATGTTCCCACTGTTTTCAAGAACATCAGCCTTATATTTGTCACTATGGTATGCTGGGTAAAATGATTGCATTCTATGGCCATGCTACCACTTCAATGTTTGAGTATATTGCCAGGTATCTTAGCATGTTTAGTGCCACTTCATGTAAAACAGCTTATCCTTAAGTTGTACAATAAAGGTAGAGACGTTACATTTACACCACTGTTCTCCTCAGAAGGCACTGGAGTTACTCCAAAAAGTCAACCATGTAACAGATACAATCACAAAATAAGGTCACTATGGACATGGCATTCTGCTAGTGAAATCAGTGCCTGAACCATGTCACTCATGATCCATGAAGGTGTTTCTCTTCATTCTGCTGGGAGAAGGTCCGCAAATGAAAAATCATGAAATGGTGGACCTGAAACACACATGTTGAGTTCAGGGTAACTTTCCAGACAATCATACCTACCACCAATGAATAAGAAAACAAGCATATCATGAAAATATAACCAAGACTGTTTATAATGCATTGTTCTTCGCTTGATTCTATACCCCTTTAGGTTTACCCTTAGTTAGAATGCACAATTTTTCATCTCACTATACTTAAATCGCAAGCATAGCTCTCTTAAGAAAACAAAAGGATGGTTTGCATAGCTCTATATTTTAAATATTGAAGGGTTTGCAGAAACTTTTACCTTTTTGCTCCGCTAAAAGGTAAAAGGGAACATGAGCTACCATCTTTGTTCCTCCTTCGCACCAGTCAACAATACCAGGACCATTTCCTTGGGCAGTGGACGGTCCCAGTACAGATAAACAGATGGCTGGTTCATTCATGAGCCCTAAATAATCACAGGCACGTTGCCAGATTCTCCTGTCTGATGTTCGGGAACGAGCAACCTGCAGGAAAAGCAGTTAAGATGCCGTGCGAGAAGTAAACACGTCTAAAACTGCTCATTTATATCACATAAAGGAAGGATAGAGTCAACACCTTAGCCAATGATACCCGTGCTCTCGGAAGCAACTCACTGTGGCATGTTGCTAGTTTTGCAATGGCGGTCACCACAAAGCAGAGGAGCCTAGCTTGGGATGACTTTCTAGAAGTTGCACCCATCGAATCAAATCCTGGTTCCTGGCTTAATCCCAAACGACTTGACAAGATATAAAAGAAGTCAATCACATGCATGCCATTCAAGTCTAGAAAACAAAGACATAGTAGACTGGGGACTCACCTAGTTGCCAGGTTTTCATACAATAACAATTCCAAATTTTCAAATAATTCACGAGCTACATCTTTGCGATTTATACCTCCAGCTCCATGCTCACCAATGGCCCAGCATAAGTGCAATGCTAATTCTGTCTGCATAGGTCAGTCCATAAGAAAATTCAGATGCAGTGAAAGGACATAATAGTTATTTGAGCAAGTAATTATCTAGCAATTTCAGTGGCATCATGGTGTAAGAACTCAAAAGATATACTTGCCTTTGCAGGATTATCATGAGCTTCACCAAGTCTGTCAGTAATAGGCTTCTGCAGAATGATTCAAAGTTATCATGCGAAATTGTTAATAAAACTCTTATATAAAGGAACCTTTTAAAGGCCACCTTATTGCTGCTAAGTTCTACATAACATGTATTTGGTTCAGACTTCGAAGTTCTGACTTGTATGTATAGTAAGAAATAAAGAACACAAATTTACACTCATTACCTTTAGTACTGCAATGATGTCAGGAGACCGCTGGAAGGCAGCCAATATGAAATCCGAAAGTCTTTTCCTGACCTACAAGAATGTAATATTAGGTAACCTAGAATATGGGAACTTTGGAACTTGCAGAAGTCATGTTAGGCAAATAACCATCCAAAGCCAGACAAGCCATATGAACATACCATCATTGTGGATTATAGGTTAAGGTGGGTATTGGCAGTTTGTACTTCTTTCATTTTGATCATTCAACATATTCCAACATAAAATAGATGGACTTAACATACCACTGCTCCATCAGTTAGTCATAGGATCATTTAGGATGGCTTTCAGAATTAGTAAGTTTTGTGGAAACAACAGCTGCAATAGTTCAACATATATGCTGAATCCTTCAATTTTGGCTTGTGACGTTGTTTATTAATTGCTTACAAATTGATTTCCTACAGAATTAATCTGTTATATCTGATCAAGCAAACAGAGATATTGGAAAGGTAATATATCCTTGGTTGCGAACCACACCCAGCTTATATATCTAACTATAGTTACAAAACATCAGTATAACACATATGAGACAAGGAAAATTCAGAATAAGTTAAGTTGTTTACCTCGAATGAGAAAACCTTGTCTGGGAACATTGCAGCATATCTTGACATAACTACTGGAATAAGAGCACACAACAGCGCTGAACAACCAAACATAGATTTTTCACATCAACATTATGTTGGTAATTTAGTATGTATATCAATAGTAATCATAATGAAAAAAGGTAGGAAACATACAGTCATTAACGTCCCGCAATGCAATTGCAAAATACAAAGAAAGAAAGCGAGGTGCCATTTCCAGTGACTGTTTTAATCTGTCCGATTGTGGGCTGTTAACTGCCGCTTGTAATGTCGAAGATATTGTAGGGGATATCCAATGTTTTGCCTGAAGGAAACAGTAGAAAACGATACCACTAGTACTAAGAATTCAGGGGGAATATAGAAACATTGAATATACACTATTGTACAGGATAAACTACTTACGGCAATACCATCATTCTCATCTTTTAGAAGGTCTAGGAACATTGGGTCAGCGAGGTCTAGAGGACTACCATCGTCAGAACCTGAATTACCCCTAGAATCTTCTATTGCAGAACCAGTGTATGCCTCATCCATCAGTGCAAGAAGCATCTGCACCATAGAAACAAAAATGGCTTAGCCAATTTGAAGTAGGTAATTCATTCATAGCTTCGTGAATACATTCTGAAGATAACCTCAGGAGCAGCGCTCTTCTGGATTGTAGCTATACAACTACCAATAAGAGTTCCAGAACTTCTTTCCACCTTCTCCAATGCCACCACCAACACTGGATGTCCAAGTAGTGAGAGAGGAGCAAATGAGTTGAAATCAACCGTTATTACATAACAAAACCAACAATGCATAAAAGCACTGAGAAAAAAAATGATAAATATCTGAATGAAACCATCAATTTTGGTAGTCTCCAAATAAGATCAATCAGAGCAGCTTGATCTATATAGTGTGACAACTAGTCTAGTTCATGTCCAGAAATAAAAAGTGAACCAAGACCAGCAGGGGCTAGGTCATGTAAGCACGCTATATCCATTCCATAAATCTCTCACATTATAGGGATGTGCTCCAGATAAAAGCAGAAACAAGAATTTAGTTATGCCGGCATGCATCTAACATAAGCTAATTAGCTGCTAAAATTATGTGGATTAAAAAAATTCAAGGAAGTCCTAAAAGCACATAATCAACAGGCTTACTTGGCAGATCCATAAGGGACAGGAAGAGCGGAAGAAAAGATCCTGCTGACATCATTAATGGAAGTACTTCCAAAAACTTCTTTTCCAGTCTAGAATGTTAGCAAAAACTTAGGTAGTTCGACAGGATTCCAATGAAATATTTATGCTACCAGTGTCAGGAAACATGTGCATAAAACTGTCAGAAGTTCCCAGCAATAAAGAGGACATACCTCTCACCATTTGATGCAATTAGCTTCAACAGCAACGGATAAAACTGTGTATAAACAACAGTACACAAGCATCGTCATGTTCTAACATGCTTAGATCAATTTGGAAAATATAAAGAGAAGGAGATAGATTATCGACATGCTTTAAAAACAAACAAGGAAGCTTAATTGATACATTGATATATTTGAAAGCAATGCTTTGCAGCAACATGACCTGCACGAGCCTAGATCTACATGCATTGTTTACTATTTCTGAGTAAGTAATCATTTCACATGTATGCACCTGTGGAATCAAGGTGGGAAAAGAATTAAGGATCTTTGCCTTGTTTGCTACAAGGAATTCAAGGGTGCGCTCTGCAACAATAGGGTCCGCAAACTCTCTATTTACAAGAAAGAAAATTGGAGTGATTTTAGAAGCTTTTGAAGGCAATACATAATGGTATGTACACCAAGAGACAAATGCAGAAAACAATATTACCTACTTAAGCAAGAGCGGAAGAAGGTTTTCAAACTACCATCAGCATCATGCAAGACTGCCTCCCCAAAGTCCAGGAAGAATTGCAAAATAGTCTGTAGGAAAAATACATGTCTCTAATCAACTCCTGCTAGAAGTATAGCTGAACTCTTTACAAAATAAGGAAACATCTAAAAGTAATCTGAATCCAACAACTGTGCAGATAAATTGATTGTTGGGTAAATCAGGAAGTAAGTATACTTTTCATATGCTTAACACTAGATTAACTCTCTCCCCAAAAGACCAGATATACGCACGTTACTGAGAAATTTGGATAAAGGGATAAAATTGTAAGGAAGAAGTACATTTCTACGCAAAAGGACCCTAGTTCCAGACATCCGAGCCTTTATCCATCAAGATGTTGAATAAGATATTTGGAGAGAAAGACTGAGAAAAGTCGGCTTACAAGAAGCAGCACACCGGTGGAGGCCACGGCCTGCGTCGGAGCGGCGGCGCATCGCTGAAACAGCTTGCTCATCACCGGGAACGCCCGCGCCACCATCTCGTCCCTCGCCTCCTTCGCTTCCCGGCACATCTCGCGCACCCTCCTCACCTTCACGCGGGGAAAGAAAAATGGCGCAAGAAGCAGCAAACTAAAAATTCGTATGTACATCCAAGAAACCGGACATGGGGAGAAGGGCTCGAAAGGAGATGCAGTTACGGATTGGAGGAGGTTGGGGTCGGAGGCAGGGTCAGCGGCCGCAGCGGAGTCCCGTGAGGCCGCGGACAGCGAGCGGAGGTGGAAATCGTAGCTGCCGTCGCCGCCACCGAGCTCCGGCGAAGCCATGGCCGTCGCAGTCGTGTTACGCCCCTTTTTCTTTCTTTCTTTCTTTCTTTTCTTTTTTAGTTTTTTAGTTTTGAGATCACCGCCGTGTTAGACTTGACGGTATGGGTTGGAGAAGGCCCTGCTCCGGCGCGGAGTGGACGGCCTATTAGGTACGTGAGGCCGATGTACTCCTTTATTTTTTTTTCTTTTGTATTTTGTTCACTATGTATTTCCTTTTTTTTGTTATCATGCCAAGACCTTTACCCCTTCTCATGCACCTAAAACTTCTATACAAATTGAAAAGTATTTTGAAAATATTATAATTCGAAACTTTAAACACCGTACTCAACCTCATTATCGAATAGGTGAGAAAAATTGTCAAAAGCAACCTAACAGTTTTCAAAGATCCAACATGTGCGATTTGCTTAGATGATATATTTTACCGATGATTATTTTGTAAAATGAACGGTGAGAAACAAACATGGTCCGAACAGTTTGAGAATACTAGACTTTTGTAGGTTGTTGCCTTCATTTGGCCAAAGTCAGAACGATTGCCATTTGCCAAAATACACTCGGAATCATATCAGTGCACAACCATTGAACTTCCCAGTTTACAACAACAACAACATAGTCTTTTGTCCCAAGCAAGTTAGGATAGGCTAGAGATAAAACCCCATAAAATAAAGATCACGGATCTTCAGGTACGTGGATGGCGAGTCTCCAAGCGCTCCTATCCAAAGCTATCTCTCTGAAAATATTCCACTCCTTAAGGTCTCTCTTCACCGACTCATCGCAAGTTAGTTTAGGTCTACCTCTACCTCTCTTTATATTTTCGGCCTGCTTTAGAACCCCACTACGCACCGGCGCCTCAGGGGATCTCCGTTGAACATGTCCAAACCATCTCAATCGATGTTGGGTAAGTTTCTTCTCAATTGGTGCCACCCCGACTCTATCACGAATAACTTCGTTCCGAACTCTATCCCTTCGTGTGTGCCCGCAAAACCACCGCAACATCCGCATCTCTATTACACTCAGATGTTGGACATGTCGTCTTTTTATAGGCCAACATTCAGCACCGTATAGCATCGCCGGACGAATCGCTGTCCTATAGAACTTACCTTTTAACGGCACTCTTCTGTCACACACTTCTGTCACATAGGACGCCAGAAGCTTGACGCCACTTCAACCAGGTAGATGAGATTCTATATCTAACATCTTCATCAATGTCGCCATCTTTTTGAAACATCGATCCTAAATACCGAAAAGTATCCTTCTGGGCCACCACTTGCCCATCGAGGCTAACATCTCCATTCTTCAGGCATCTTGCTGGACTGAAAAATAAGATTAAAAAGCTTAGTTAACCATACTATCGCTTTGGCACCTAGACATCTCCACACCTCAACGGGATACCATCTCAAATGGCAGTAGATCAATAGACGCCCTTCCGTGGCTCTACTGCATGCTCGAAGGTTTTGAGGATGGCCATTGGCTACAACTACATTAGTGTCCTCTCCGAGTTTCCCTAACAATCAACTTAGCTTCGCCCTGCCATCCTTGGAATGGCAAGGCCCGGACAGATGCAAGGAAGTGAAGAAACCTTGCCCAACTTCAAGCCAAATGATGTCCAGAAGTGATATCATCTGAAGATGATTGTAATCTTGGCAGGACTTCGAGACATAATTCCTGCAAGAAGGTCACCGAGGAAAAAGATCGATCAGCATTTCTCCAGGGAGAAAAGGTCATGTGCAATGCTTACTGGCATCACAAAAGGACCTGAGCAAAAGTGCAACACTCACCTCATAAAGTCAATATGCAAGCAATGATGAGTGCTTACAAGTGTGAGCAGCTTCCAATACATATAGCTACACTGTTCATCTAGACGAGTGCAATGTGAAGGAACACTTGGTTCACAGCTGCTTAAGATGGCACTTGCTGGACTTGCCAATCATAGAACCAGTTGAACATCTGAAGTTGCTTCAGCTAGAGTAGTTCCATGTTGACTACTGAAGCGCCTGAGATCTCCATGAATCCACCAAATCTTTGTGCCAACACTGCTGCGCCAACCTTGGTCTCAAAGTGAAAACTAGAGGAACATTAGGAGACTTTTCACGTTAGCTGACTATATTGTAACTGAATTTCAAAAGATTGACAGTAGGCTCTTACTGCTGTCACTAGCAACAGTTAGACAAGCACGCACTTGTGCAATTGAGTAGCATACGATTCGTGGCTAATCAGAAAAAGAAGCTGCACTCCTGTGACATCAAAAGCTTAACAAGTAAAAACATAATTCATGGTAAAAATAAGAAAAAGAACTATGTTATCTAACTATCTGTAATGCTATCTTATAAAATCTTCGTAATTATTTTTTCCGTCAATGTTCACTGCATTGAAGAAAGAAAACAACAAACTTGTGAAGGAAATTCCATTGCATTATCAACAAGTGAAACAAACAAAAGGAAACAGGTTTTCTTATACTTTAATAACGAAAATTTAAACTAATACTTGTGCACTGGAAATTTCCTGTCAGTTCAAAAATCTTACTTATTGGCAACCCAATTAACAGTTCATTATGTGCAAACTGAAATCATGTTCAAGACCAGAGGTGCAGTCGAGTTTTATTTGTACGCTAGTGGTGTGCGCATGTGAAATATGTGGATCTCCTTTATAACCTAAAAAATCATGTTAAATGGTAGCATGATTTTATTTCACCAAGATAGGCAGATTAACTAAGGGAAAAATTACACAGTTACAAAATACTGAGATGCAAGCTATTTTTTTCCATGGATTGTTCAGAGTAGCTCAGTAACTTACTGACCAGCAGCGTAGTTGACTGATAATCATTTGAGATGGCCTGACAAGAAAACATTAACAATCGGATTGTGTCTCAACAATTTGAACTAATTTAACATGATTTGATAATATTGAACACTGCACAATCCCACCTGTACATTCCTAACTATATCTACTAACAAAATTATCAGTAAAACATATAAGTGCACACCATCTTATCATAGTAAACATTTTATAGAAATTTACCGAAAGGGAAAGAATTAAATTTATTCGAGGGAGTTACCATATTCGTTTTTTCATACGATGGTCCCACAAGCTGAAATTCTTGAAGACGGACACCAGTCCCACAAGCTGAACTTTGAGGTGGTTTAAGGTTACTACAGATCATGCATGTACATGACTGTAGGCAAGAGGCCAAAACATTAGGGTCTGTTGACAGCAGGCTTAGGAAATACTATGCAATATGTAGTTCAAGACTTCGGTATTTTGATAATGGAAGATCTATTGATTTTAAAATTTCAAGACTTAGTACTTGAGTACTTGAACAGACAAAGGTGTGTGTCCTAAGTCCTAACAACACTCATTTTGGCTACTGCGTAAGAAGAATATTGCCTTAACTACCACAAGTTTTGCCTACATATGTCACATGGCCACATTGGGGGTTCAAAGGAGATGCTCTACAAGACTGACGAAAATAATATCTTACGGGGCAATCAAGCACTTACAGTTCTTTCACAAGCTACCATATTTGCACAGAGTGTGACTTTCTATCTTTAGTTGGTTGTTCAGTTGTGACTTTCTGATCTTTAGTTGGATGATCAGAACTAAAAAGTGCACTTCTAGTTAGCAATCTACCAAGACACAGTGCACATGTATCCTTGTTATTTTGCTATGGATTTATATAAGTATGAAATAATGATTTTATTTAAAATGACGGGAAGAATATTTGCCTTTTTATAAAAGAAACTTACTTCAGCATATTTAAGTCAATGTTCTTAAGATTGTACTTTCAAAATAAAAATATTCTTATACTGCATTGTTTCTAAAGCCTCAAACATGGGCACTCAACAATATTAATTATGAATGTCCAAAATAATTCCAACATCATTATTCTGTTTTCCCACAGGGAATATGAAAAACTAGCAAATATAGTATACTTACATTTGGCAATGGATTTTCTAACAGCAGGAATACACACTCAACTTCCTAGTGTGCAACAGTGTGTTTTCAGAAAAGTGCAGCAGGATTAGAAGGATGTACAGCTCAAAGACTTGATGTTTCTTGCATACTGCAGATTGAAATATGCAGATTCCATGTCAAGGGGAACTTGTGGAACATGGTATATGTAAAACTGACTTGATATTCGTATGATTAGGAAAATGCAAAGAGCAATTACCTTGCACTAGTACAGTCTGATCTCAGAGTTGTTCTATTATATTAGATAGTAGGCTCCAATGGAGATGATCTACAATAAGAAGTGGCAATATGGAAAGAATTTGAGGTTAGCTCTTGTCTCTATGTAATCAAAATAGGAATGACGCAGATACTGAGAATACATGCTGAGGTTCAACAAACTCCAATAGTTAGGCTAACTTGGAATACAACAATGTAGATGGTAAATTACCATGTTGGAAAAACAAATCAGCCCATCGTTGAGTAAATGAAACTAGGATATCAGAGTTTGGAACCAATATATACTCTCAGAGTTGAAAACGTAAGGATGCAATATTTTCTTCAGCAACACCTCAGAAAACAAAAAAGCAAGTAGATGAACAAGGTTCTACAATCTGAGAAGTACTATTCTTGTAAACTGGCAAAACCAATGTTTCTGCAGAATCAATAACTAAATTCAGACTGAATATACTGTTGATGCATCTTATTTCTGTAGCAATGCACCAAGACAACTTTTAAGTATTTGGAGGAACAAGCCAAGGCATTCTAAAACTGCTAAACCCACACACCAGTGTTATATGAGTGAAAAAATCCCTCTACTAATAGTTTTTCCTCAACTCTAAACCAAAAAAGTTTGAACTACTCAACATTTATAAGCAAAAAGGCATCCTAAACCCCAAATGATTAACAAAAACAACAGGCAGAGGATTAACAAAAAAATATGGATCAAATTTGTAAATATTTTGCGGGACTTTAGGACAACTATGCATATAGGATACTAGATACTAACCATTTTTATGTACAGGGTGTTAGACAAATCCTGAGATGTTCATGCTTGACAACTGTGAAGCGTGTATAGATACAGTGAGAATCCAGAGGTTAGAAGAATGTACCAATTCGAACAATAGCCCTGCATAGTAGATAAAGACAGATGGGTTATTCAGAAGGAAACCATAGCTGTAATCAAATAAACAGAAGGAGAATTACTGATGCTTATAGGGTTCGGGAAAGCAAGGGAAATTGATGGGTAGGAAATTCCACCCCTTTGTTACCTCGGTTTAGTCAGGCTCTGACTATTGGAATGGTTCCGACCACCTTGCGGCAGTGCCTTGTTAGCTCCTCACTTTTGCTACCACGGACATTCAATTCTCGCAGTGAACTTGGAAGGTCGTCCACCTTTGGTAGCGATCGGATGGCTGGGCAGCTTATGATCTCTAGTTTTTGCAGTGAACTTGGGAGGCACTCCTTGGGCACCGAGCGGATGGCTGGACAGGAATTGATCTCCAACTCTTGCAGTGAACTTGGGAGGCCGTCCTTGGGCAGGGACCGGATGGCTGCACAATTGAAGATGTGTAATCTCTTGAGGTTGGGAAGTCCGTGCAGCCCTGCAGGGAGGCATTGCAGCTTGTCGCACTTGCAAAATCGGATCCTCTCGAGGGAGGTGAGGAGCTGAAGGGCCTCCTCTTGCTCCTTTGTGAAGCGCTCCACCTCTTTGTCCCCCCAAAAGTCAAGTTCGGTGAGCGAGGGAGAGAGCATGGCACAGGTGGGTGCAGCAAGGGCTCCCGTGACGTCATCCGTCACAAGCTCCTGCAGTTTGGTGGAAGAGGATGGAAGCTCTTCGAAACCAGCGAAGAAATTGGGGGTTCCACTGACTTTTAAATTGGTGAGACGGCCTTGGGCGAGGAGAGGCCGCAGCCCCTCGACTCTTAAATCCCGACATTCCCATATGGTTAAATCTGTGAGAGAGGTGAGGTTTGAGAGAGGCAGCCGCGTCGCCGTGCCCACCGCGCCTAGAAGAAAGAGGCGTTCCAGGGAGGTTGGGAAGGGGAAACAAGGAGGAGAGGAGGAGGATGAATAGGAGGAGAGGAGCCTGGGGCAACCAGTTATGTCCAACGACCGGAGGGAGCGCAGACCTTGGAGCCCTTGTCCTCCCCCAGTTCGCCCTGCTTCTGTGTTGTGGTCGACTGGATTGGAGCGGAGGCTCAGCTCCCAGCATCGGTGGATGTCCAACTTCTGCAGTTGGGGAGGCAAGAGCAGCAGCCCTTCTGCTGCTATTTCCTCCTCTCCTCTTGTTCCATCCTGCTGCTGCTGGTGCTGCAAGATTTGCGCGCCGTCCGCTTTGACAGCTGAAGACGGTGGCACGGGTGTTGTCTTGGCACGCTTCTCCGCTACACCCAGCCATAATATCTTATCGCAGTCCCACAGATTCAGTTCTGAGAGATTGGGGAAATAAGCGAGTAGCTGTGTCAATTCCTTGGCACTAGCACCCCACTCAACGATGCTCATGCATTCAACTTGAAATTGATATTCCGCACAGCTCTCTCCTCCGACCAATGGGAATATAATACTGCTTGACCTCCATAGCCTGAGGGTCTTTAGGGATGATAGCATATGGAAGTGATGCAGCGGAAGAGGAGGGCATCTGTTAATCTTCAACTCTTTTAGTTCGCTTAGATTACTAAAGTCCAACAAGTTCCAGAATGTGCTGTCCAAATTAATAGTTCCCTTAATGTCCAACCAATACTCAGATTTGTAATTTTTGCCGCAAACCAACTCATCTAAACCTGAAGTAATTCCACTTATCTCAGCCGAGCATGGAGTGCTAGTCCAAGGAATAGGAGGAAAGGATAGTAGTTCAGGACAATCTTCGATTTTGAGCTCATGTAGTTTAGGAAACCAATTCATGTTTGCCTCTCTCTTTCTCTTGTTGACAGCAAGCAGAATGTGCAAAAGACAACTCCGAAAGTTTGGAGCAATCCTTAACGATAAGCACTTCCAAATGAGCAAACAATTGACAAGGGGCATGTACAACCCATTTGTTCAACCTTGGTAGCTTAACAAGTTCCAGTCTTCTCAAGTTTTGAAACCTTTTGTCACAGATGTTATTTGAAATTTCTTCATGAGGCTCATTAACTAGCCACAACTCTCCAATAGGTGGAAATATATTCCAAGCTACACCATCTAGATGAAGAGATTCCAAATTTTTGACTGAGAGCTTCTCACCTAGCCATTGTGGGCATTTTGTGCCTCCATGCCCTCTAATGCATAGGTGTTGAAGATTGCTATGTGGCATAAGAATCTCCAGAACATTTTGCTCATGTGCAGTATCCTTTTTTGGTTGATTGGCATCCGCCCATTCTAATGTTAGCTTGCTTAAACGTTTTATGTGTTTGAGTCTTGCCTCACTAGCTTCCTCCATTGCTTGTACCTTTTCAAGACTACGAATGGCAAGTGAACTTCCAAGTCCTGACAATTGCCCAAATTCACTTATTTCATAACCCTTACTACGAATGGCATGTACCTTTTTTTTTTGAGATACGGAGGAAGACAGCAACTGAGTTACAGGTGTCAGGTGGGAAGGAAGGTTTTGAAGCGGGAACACGAAGTAGGCTTTTTCTTGCGGGCTTGACAGCAGTTCGGCCCATACTTGTGAGCTTCGGCCCAGGCCCAGTCAAAGGGAACAGTCAAAGGACTCGTCTTGTGCGAAGTGCGAGAGACCACCTTTCAGGTTCCAATCCGAGAGGTGGCGGCAGACGTGGGGACCTCCCATTGGATGGCGCTGGATGCGCTTCTCCCCTACTAGATTCATCGGCCACGCCATGAAATCCCACTGCATAATCCACCGACTACCAAGAAGCTTCCGAAAGCGGTCTCGTCGGCCTGAGACTTGGAAGGCGAGCGCGCGAGGCCGCGGGAGCCATGGTTCTCGTGGCGCTGGGCTGCTCCCCCGCCTCTTCACTCCCCGCTCGCTCTCTCACTTCCAGGTACTGGACCACCGGCAGGAACAGAGTGCCGATTATGGTTGCTTTTCTCTGGTGATGCTTGTGGACTAGGCCAGGTTGGGGAGGTTGTTCAGATTTCAGAATGGGGTGGGGGGCGGCGGCAAGGTTTAGGTGCTATTGGATATTTGGAATCTCAAGCACGTTTGGGTGCTCCTGAATCTTAATGATAAATCGAAATCCTACTTCAGTGGTGATCCAGCTACGATGACTAGTAATTAAGTCAAGAAAACCATGCTGTGACTATCTCACTATCCTTGTCATTGCTATTCTGGATGCAATGCTGATGAGTTCATTATGAGTACCCCAAAAAAAACAGCATGGAAATTTCGCCGTAAAACTTACTTGGTTTTCTGAATGCCTTTCTTCTCTGAGTCTCTGTTGGTTTCGGCTTGGCAGGAGAAAATGTAGCACCACCAGACAGAGAATCGTCAGATGCTCTCTGAATGAGGAAACACTGCTGAACAAACATGGAGTTGTATCCAAGCAGATAATCTCTTGCGTTGCTGCTTCGCTCGTGTTCATCTCTCCACCTAGTCAGGTACTTATTTGTATGTTGATTTTGTTGTGTTAGATCCCCATGTATCATATCAGAAAGAAACACAAATCTTAGAGATTATAAAGAGAAATTCCTGCATTATGTTCTAGCTTCCTAGTATATGCACAGCACGTGCATATCATGAAAGGATAAGAGCTTGGAGATCACATAAAGATTAATGTTGAGCAAAGATTGTACAGCACTGGCACATGATTCATTCAAGTCAGAAAAAATGGTTAATTTCAGTCAGAAGGAAATAATAAGAATATGATTACCAGTTAAAAATATTATGCCGCGATATCGATGAACTCTTCTTGTTGACCAGGCTATTCCTGCAGAAACCTCTGCCCAGCTGGGCTTGTGCCAGATTGCGACAGTGGCAGCCATCAATAGTGCTTCAGTTCCTCTAAAATTTGACAGCCCTTCAGATGAAGGCAGCGCAGGGATGATGATGATGAAGGGTATGACTGCCAAGAACTTTGATCCAGTTCGCTACTCTGGTAGATGGTTTGAGGTAGCCTCACTGAAACGTGGATTTGCTGGTCAAGGACAAGAAGATTGTCATTGCACTCAGGTATTGTAATGCCTGAAACATCGAACAGAATAGCACTGAGTCACTTTGGCACTATATCGCTTCATCTGCATAATACCCCAATAATGTATCCTTTCTCAATTGTTACAACCTGATTTTGACATCTTAATAACAAACTGCTTTTTGGCCTTTTGCAATAGGTTTTCATGGAATGATACTCCCATACCCTTTGCATGATGTAGTCTGTAAGTGGATTGTTACAGAAATTTTCTGCCACTGCAGGGTGTGTGTTCATTTGATGAGAAGTCACGCTCAATCCAGGTGGATACATTCTGTGTCCACGGAGGACCTGATGGATACATAACTGGTATTCGGGGCAGGGTGCAATGCCTGTCTGAAGAAGACATGGCGAGTGCTGAGACAGATCTTGAGAGACAGGAGTGATCCGTGAGAAATGCTTTCTTCGGTTCCCGACACTACCGTTCATACCCAAGGAACCCTATGATGTTCTTGCAACTGACTATGACAATTATGCAATTGTATCTGGAGCTAAGGATACAAGCTTTATTCAGGTGAGGAACTAAACTCTGACTATGACAATTATGCAATTGTAAGGTTCTTTATTTTGCAGTTATAACTAGGTTCCTGCAAAAGAGCTTACAATAAACTTTATTAAGAACCGATAACATCGTCAACTGAACTATGCTAACTTTTTTATCTTTTTTGTTAAGAACTGAACATTGAAAAGTAAATTTTGTAGAATGGCAACATTAAACAGGTATGAAAAGTATACCTTTACAGTAGTAAATACATCTGCATATCTGATGCACTTGTAATGTGAAACATCATAAGCTCTAGCTCCTTTTTCTGCCACTGAACCAGATATACTCAAGAACACCTAACCCTGGGCCAGAGTTCATAAAAAAGTACAAGTCCTATGTTGCCAACTTCGGCTACGACCCGAGCAAGATCAAGGATACCCCGCAGGACTGCGAGTACATGTCCTCGGACCAGCTCACGCTGATGATCTCGATGCCCGGGATGAATGAGGCCCTGACGAATCAGTTCCCAGATCTAAAGCTGAAGGCACCAATAGCACTGAACCCATTCACAAGCGTGTTTGAAACCCTGAAGAAACTGCTGGAACTGTACTTCAAGTAAATGGAATGTTAGTGTAGCATTGTTAAGCATCCAACTGTTCACTTCTCCACTTGGGGCCTCAATTGAATAAAGTTCCATCCGTTTGTTCTGACATTTGGTAATCAGAATATTGGTAAATTCTTTGCCTTTTCCAGAAGAAACATTCAGTTTAGCGTTCTCCCAAGCACGTGATACCGATCTACTTGAGAATCCAGTGGGTTAAGCGTCTGAGCTAGAAGGTTAGAACTCACCATCAGAAAATCGACTTCCGTTGCTGCCTGATTTGCAGGCGCGCCAACAAATACCCTGTCTCTTTGCCTTGCTAAGCAGAAGGCAGGGCCGCCGCTCGAGTATCAGGTTGCTCCGGCAGCGGCACGTTGGAGTTCCAGTCACCATGGAGAGATGCGGTAGCAGCAGCAGAACAGCAGTGAACCAGTGACGGACGGAGCCCAGCCTCTGTTGCAGGACCTGAGCGGCAAGGCGACGGCGGGGCCTCCTACCACGTCGGAGGAGAGAGCGGCGTACGCAATGGCATCGCGGAGCGCCACCAAAAGAGGGTGGAGTTTCGTCGGAGGCGGCTAGGGAGAACGGCGGCGCGGAGGCTTCGAGGGGCGGCCCTTCCGCCGCTGCCTGAGGAGTGAGGACGACTGGTTGTGTGACTCGTGTTTAACGCCGGCAACCAAATAGGCCGCGACTGCGCCTCCGATCAGCCAGATCAGGCGAACAGCGGCGGCCCGGCGAGGGTCGAGGCCGGGGACGGCCCGGCGCTGTCAAACTCGAAAGGAATCAACATGCCGGAAATTTGCTATGAACAAAAAGATTAATGTATCAAAATTGTTACTTTTTTTTCATCGCGCCTCACTTTTTAAAGCAATGACAGGCTATTTCTAATGAGGTTCTTATTTTGGTTTTATTCTCATTATTTGCATGTCATGCAAGTTTCTCCGATGACATGACACGAGAGAGAATCAAGCGGTTTCATCTGGATCAAACCGCCTGAATAGCTTAAATATCAACATCAATGAATATACCGATCTCCTTTTTTAACACTGTTACTTTTAACCACTTTATTTGTTTTAAAATAGACACTTCAAGATTTGTAAAATACACCTTTCTGTTTTGCTCTTATAAAAATATTATTCTAGACACACTAAAAGATAACATTGCGAGAAAATCTTAGTCATTTTACCCATATAAAAAGTGAATTGCATTGGTAACCATGCTTTGATCAAAGGCGTACTAAGTGTTTAGAAACGGAGGTTGATACTTTCTACAATTTTGATTGGATAGGTTTAATAATAATAATAATATAATGTTTGAGTAAAATAAAATGATACGAGTACAAAATTTCCAATTGCTGTCCTGGCGAGTAGCTTTCGATTAAAATATATAAAGCCTAAATTTGAAATCACTGCAGATATCAATGCATACCTTATATGCCGCGATTTCGGATGGAACCCCCGAACTACCTGTAGGGATGAAAGCGGGAACGGGAAAATCCCGTACCGACCGCAACCGTATACCGTGTAAACCGATCGAATACCGTTTAGACAGGAAAAACGGGAAAACGGGAAAATACGGCGGGAACGGGAACGAAAACGGTTAGGACTATTTCCCGACCGAATTCGCGGTTCCCGTATATTACCGGGAACGTTCCCGCGGGAGTTTCCCGTATTCAGCCCGTCCCTTTCCCATCTAGCGGCCCAGCCCACTTACCCCCGGCGCCCCGCACCGCACCGTATTCAGCTCGTAGGCGCCGCCGCCGCCCCCCCAACCCAACCCCTGCGCCGCCGCCCGTAGCCGCCGCCGCGCCCCCAACCCGACCCCTGCGTCGCCGCCGCCCCCCAACCCAACCCCTGCGCCGCCGCCCGTAGCCGCCCCCCCAACCCGACCCCTGTGCCGCCGCCGCCCGTAGGCGCCGCCGCCGCCCCCCAACCCGACCCCTGCGTCGCCGCCGCTCGTAGGCGCCGCCGCCCGTAGTCGCCGCCGCGCCCCCAACCCGACCCCTGCGCCGCCGCTCGTAGGCGCCGCCGCCGCCCCCCAACCCGACCCCTGCGCCGCCGCCGCTCGTAGGCGCCGCCGCCGCCCCCCCAACCCAACCCCTGCGCCGCCGCCCGTAGCCGCTGCTGCGCC
Source organism: Panicum miliaceum (assembly GCA_032594955.1). NCBI lineage: Eukaryota > Viridiplantae > Streptophyta > Magnoliopsida > Poales > Poaceae > Panicum > Panicum miliaceum. The sequence continues at coordinate 3,255,952 of CM064069.1, forward strand.
CCCAACCCGACCCCTGCGCCGCCCGTAGCCGCCGCCGCGCCCCCCAACCCAACCCCTGCGCCGCCGCCGCCCCCCAACCCGACCCCTGCCCCGCCCGTTCGCGTGCTTGTAAGCTGTTTGTTGTTTTACCATGCAAACATATTAGATGTTAAGTGCTAATAGTGTTGGTCCTTAGTTGTTTATGCATCAGAAATTTTTGTTGTTCATCCGTTTTCTTTGTTTGAACTGAACAGAAGTGATCTAGTGTTATATATAAAATTATTATGCTTGCGCTACTGTAAACAATTGATGTCACATTATGTGGTAATCCATCTATAACGTAGCAATTGAATGTCCCTGTCGATTTGTGTTTGTGCAATGGAAGAAAAGAAAGGTAGCATTCAAAAGAAAAGATGCCTACCCGATACAATCTTCCTAAAGTAAATTTGTCATTTCCTGCTTGTGGTATTTTAAGCGAGTTCTGCATCAGTAAATTTGTTCTGAACTGTGCACGTAACTAGACAAAAAACTATAGTTCAAAGAAAACTGAAGGTCCAATTCTGACCTTTTTCTTCACATCAATATCCAACACCAATTCAGCATCGCTGTTTGTTTCAGAAGAAAATCCTTTGGACCAATCCCAAATCTTCACTGATGCATCATTGCCGTCTGAAACAAGGAACTTTCCTTTCTCACCAAATGCTGAAAATGCTCTGTTAAGCAGCTGATTAGTTTTTTTTTTGAAGGAGAGATGTAAGTGATACATCAACAGAATGGACTTACACACAAGACACAGCTGCAGTATGGCCACCCATTGTGAAATCAAGATGGATCCTTTTCACTTGACTTTGATTACTGCTTCCATCTCCAGGTTCAGTTCCTTTTGAACTCATTGTTGAAGTTGCTGTCCGAGGAGGTCCTTTCGATTTAGCAGGTGCCAGTTCATATTCGAGATCAACTACATCAACAGCACCATCGCCCCTTGCAACAGCACAAACTTTGTAGAACCCACCCAAAATGCCCTCTTCAGAAACTGCTAGCGAATGAACAAAAGCAGGGTTGAAACATTGCCCTGCACTACCGGAAGAACTGCCATTTTGCAATTCAGGTGATCCTGAAATTCAATAATAAATTACTGTGTTGATTGATCCAAATTGGGAAGTATTTTGAGGTGAAAACAACACCGTGTACAGCTTTGTAATGGATCAACATACTTTTGAGCAAGGTGAATCCACTTTCTAACAAACAAGGGCTCAATTGGCCATGCTTAAAGCAAATATATTATTACTGTAAGAATATGCTATTTGCTAGTTGCTACTTGTCAACTTGTTTCATTGTGTGCATATCGTTGCTATTGTTGCGTCGAGCTCATTGTTTTAAGTGGTTACGTATATTGATATTCCCGTTTTATGTTACCGCTTCCCGATCGTAATCGACACGTCCCCGTTCGAATTATTCCGTTCCCGATATCCCGTATTACCGGTTTCGTTTTCCCGTCCGGCCTTCCCGTTCCCGTTTCCGTTCCCGGCAAAAAAAAATACGGGAGCGGGAACGTTAAGAGCTTTTCCCGACCGTTTCCGATCGTTTTCATCCCTAACTACCTGTGCCACCGTTCCCCAATTTTCTGGCCTTTCCTGCGCCATCCGAACACGCCCCGAGGCCCCGATCCGATCCACCGCGGCTGCGCCTGTCCTGCTCCATCGTCGCACATCCATCCTCCCCCTCTGGATTGACGTGGAGCGGATTCCGTCCGAGTCGATTCCTTTAGGTATTGAAGCCCTAGCTCATGGATTGGCCACTATTTTCTGCGGGTTACTTTATTTGACGTGGATTCGTGGAGATTTTTCTTTATGCTGCGTAATTGATCAAGCACATGTTAATTCCGTCCCTATAGGTTCTGATTAACCTCTTATTATTCACCTTTCGCGCTGCGACATGATGCTGTATAACATTCAGAACCACAAAATATGCATATATCTTTGCCTTTAATCCTCGTGAAAAATCCTTCCGGTACTGTGGCGGCCCGCTTGGCCGAGGCCCCTCCCCGAGGCTTCCCCTCCCGGTGCACGGCGAAGCCCCGCGGAGGCCCCTTGCGGCGCGCGTCCACGGACAGCGAAGTAAACTGTACTGTGGTCGTTCGATGATTCCCATGCTCTGTTGCGTTTTCCCCCACGGATCCTTCTATTTGGTGAAATAAGTTAGTGTTGATTTCTGACTAATTACGACTTGTTGATACATAGGGTTATTATATGCAGTTCTTTTGTTTCAATTTCTGTTCAAGGTCAGATCAGTTTTTTTTTTAAAGCAGATCAGTTTAATTGGGTAGCTCAGAAAATTTGAGATTCGTCAAAACAGGAAAAATGTTATTAGTGTCCAGCATCAAATTGCCACTGATTTGTAGTGTCTTTTGGCAGAGACATTTGTTTTTAGTGGTCTGTAGCAAAATCCATGTTTGTAAGGGCATCCACCCGCCAATTTTGCCCTTTACATTGTTGGTTGCAGACTGCGCCATGTAGCATCTGATAATTGGTCTACAAGAACTGCCTTCTTTGGATTTCATTATTGGAATACAGACTGATGAACCATGTGTATTCTAGTAATTTATCATCATGTTTTGTCATCCTTCTCATTTTTTATGGCGTTTCTTGCACAGCACCACTTTTCATGTTTAGAGGAGAAAAAGTAGGAAAGCAAATGCCGATTGTCACCAATAAGTTATTCTTACCCTTTTCAGATTCAGCTGGTTGAACAAAACCAGTAAGTAAAGATGGCATCAGAAGGGAATAAAGATGCACCTAATGAAGTTCTGTCCATGGAGCAGTCATCAACTTCTGGTGCAAAGCGCAAGCGTGGTCGCCCAAGGAAATACGAGTACCCTGTATATGATGTACCACAAAAAGCACAACCCATTCAGAGTGTCCCACCTCTTCACTGCACACAAGATGGCTTGAGTATTCGACAGGATGGGCTGCAGGCCAGCCATACATCAGGTGGCGGTGCTCATGGTAATCGGTCTGGTCGACCTAGGAATTCTGCTAACATTGTGAATAATTCTGAGAACCAAGCATCCTATCATAGCAATGCTCCTCTGCAAGGTAATTCAGGAAAGGGTGACGTTCTTGGCAAGCATTTTGTTGGCAAGCTGACAAAGAAAATCCCTGGATTTTCCCTCATTACGGTAAAAGTGAAGGACAATCAGGTGCTCAAAGGTTGGGTTCCAGATGAAAATAATCTCCGTCCAATAACACCTAAGGATGATCTTGCCCCAGAGCTCCCCATGCTTCGACCAAGTCAAGTTCGAAAGCGAGCATCAGCAATCCTCATTCAAGCAGCTCCTCCTGTGCCAATCCACTTGGAGGATGTTACACTTGCAAAGCCTCTGCAGATGAGGAGGCCTTCTGAGAAAACTATTGCTAAGCACACTGTCCCTCTTGCTCCAAGGCCTTACATGGGTTCTGCTGTTCTAGCAGCAGTACCTGTATCAATTTCACCCAGTAATCCTGAAATGAGAACTTTGGCCAAGCAGGATGCTGAACCTGTGATCCCACAATCATCAGTTGTTGCCGTGCCAATTAAATCTGCTCGTCCTGTATCGGTACCATGCAAACAAGTGGATAATCAAAATGAACTTGCTGGAAAGAAGTCTGTCAATGAGTTTCAGAAAGATTCTGAGTCTTCAAGTGAAACTAAGGAGTCATCAGGTATGCTTTGCTGGATCCGATGTTCTGCTGAGTTTCAGATCATTGACTACAAATCTCAAAACTGTTTTGTCCCACAGACAAGTTTAAAAACTTTTCAACCCTGTTTGTACATATGATTGCCAGGAAACTGCACTTCCCATCTGATTTTTCAATCTCATAAATCTTCGCCACATTAATGCTTGTAAAATTTTCCTTTTGTAGTGATAGGTGAAAAAACAAACACTGCTCTTGTGGATGTAGTAGTCAAGGATTCTCCAGGTCAAATATAGTTTTTATTACACTTATCAAGTTGAAATAAACATTACCTCTGGGTTCAAAGAGATTTATACTAATGTAGCCTGATTTCTTTTCCTTTGGTTGCTATAGAGGGAAGGCAACTGCTTAATGTTCAAGTAACGGATGTGGTCAAGGAAACATCTGGTAAGGTCTATAATTATATGCTTGAAATATAGCTGGCATAGTGCATGCAGTTTATGTGCTCTTTCTCATGGCAGGCCAAACTCAGAATGTTGATGCAACAATTACTGATGAGATCAAGATAACATCAGGTACTATATAATTTTATACTCCTGATTCACATTTGTTACTGAAAGTGACCACTAAATGGAGTATTTCTTCAGGCGTCGGAGATCAGCCAGATTCCGCAAATAATGAGCAGCAGAGTTCTAAGGAGCCATCAGGTGATATATGAGCCCAATATTTCCCACATTTTAAACTGGCCTTGGTCTTATACTCTGGGTGTGAATATTTAGACATTACGGAACAATCTGAGCAGCTGAAGACAGAGACCAGTGTCCTGAAAGGAGTTGATGGCTTAAAGTCAGGCGCCTCAGGTAAACCACTAATCCTTCACCTCTCCTTTGAATGATTCTAGTGGCATCTGAATCCAGGTCGGATAAGACTGTAATCATTTGATTGTACCCTTTTATCTGTGCAAAATAAAAATTCCTATGCATGAAGCAAATTAATATTTATTGAAAATATATCCAAGATGTCTAGTTATTACCCTACACTTTCTTGTACAGTGCTAAGCACATGCTAGATTTGCTACAATAGTAGCAATTTTTTGTCTGCCATGCGTGCCTTATTCTAACCAATTTTTAGAGGAGCCGTGCGTACGGCTGAAGCTTAAGTACAGGCAGTGCACCATATCCATATAAATATGTACAGGCATTACCTGGATATTCACTTGGCAGAAGTCGTCTTTTTTTACTGCAAGAGCTAATAAACTATTGTGGTGTTTAAATTTGTAATTCCAGCTGATGTTCACAATGATGTTCACCCTGCACACGATGAACATGAAATGAAGGTTGACAGCAAATGAAAGCAGAGATCAAGATTCAAGAAATGCAACACAGTTCCTGTTGTTTGGTGGAAGCTTGCAGTCTGGAATGTTTCTACCAATGTTACCATAATTTCAGTGGCATGGGGAGCTGGAGTTTTAGCGAATGGTTCAATGCTTTAGGTCTAGACTCCTATCGTTACAATTTAGTTTTGTTGCTCTCAGTTATAGGTGAGAGATTCCGCGCCTCAAGTACTCGTGCAGTAGAATTGTAAATAGAAAAAAAATAGCATATTTAGGAAAGCCACGTCTGAATCTTAAGTTTTTATTGTACACATGATCTTGTAGCATGGCTTATGACATTTAAGCCTGAACAATGATGCTAAAGATAATTGACAATTGCTACTCTCGTCTGCTATTACCTAATTTCCCCAAAATACTTGCAACAAATTGTGTCCCTTCATATTGAGCATGACTAAGTTTACTTGCAGAATTCTTTTAACCGTGTCGTTGCCTTGCTATTGTTACTAGGCTGTCCGGCAGATCGAACCTCATACAAGATGATCAGAGCTTATCCATATCATGGTCCCAGGAAAGCTTTCAAACAAAAGATTATTTAGGCTTAGCACGGCCACTCTAAAGATTTGCACAGCCCTTCCAACAAATAAGGGGTGACGCTGACAGCAATACAATGTTGATCAGAAGCAGTTACACTTAGCAAGATGAATGTACATTAGCCTTGTGAAAATAAGGCCTTCACTATCTTAATCTTTCACAATGTCACATTGTACATCTCTTGGAAGAAGAAAAGGTATTGCTAAGACAAAACAAAGAATTGCTGCAATCTTCTCTCTATTCCATATTACTCCCTTATGGAACCCGCCTAAAAAGAATATTTCAGAAACCCACACCAACTATGAAGAATGGCAAAAGTTGCAAAGCCCTTCCAACTAAAATACGGACACAGACCAGCAACTAACAAGTGAATCAGGAGACTAGGCAAAACTGCGAGTCCTTTGAGACGAGACATATACCCCAAACGAAAGGGATAAACCAGGATTCTTCTAACAAAAGGAGATGTCACGTTGGTATGACAAGTTTACATGTATTTGCCCGGGACCATGCTGCTTGCAGCAGGAACCATGATGGGATGAATTGCCTGGAACGGCTGCACAAGTGGTGCAGGGCTTGGTACCACCAATGGCAGATTCCCAGTTGCCATCACTTGAGGTGCCAAATATACAGGGGCGTTTCCTGGAGAAAAGATTTTGCAGGTACTTCCATTGTCAGTTAAAATATGCATCTTCCATTCAAGAAAAAGAAACTGAAGCTAAACATAGCAATATCATTTCTACAGTAGCCTCAACCATTACTTGGGTCTGTTACCTTGGAACTTCTGCATGCTAGCTTGATATGAATTCAACATAACAGGGCGAGGCCATCCTTGAGAACCAATGGGTGTTCCATGTATTGCATCCTTCAATGAGAGCCAAGAATAGATGAGCGATGAGGAGGAAGGGAAAAATCTGTGTCAATTTATATTTACAGTACATATCATTCTATGGGGCATGGATCGTTGATTGCCAGAGTCAATGAAAAGATTCAATAGGTTAACTGATCATACGTAACAGAAAAGAACAGTTCCAACGAGAAAAAAATCTGTTGCACAAAGATCAAGTAAGGTTTTATTAGACAGAAAATTAAGTTACAAAGTAAGAACATGAACAAAACATTCATCGATCTATGTCAACACTTTACCAAAGGTCTAGGTTTATTAAGTAAGAACACTCTATTTCTATGTTAGTATGTAAAACAACAACCTGTGCAACATCAGGACTGGCAGCAAAGATCCATCACATGAGAAGGACACTCACAGTTGCTGGAGTGTAAAGCTAAAATACTTTACCCAAGGTCTAGGTTTTAGTAGACAGAAAATTGAGTTCTCAAGTAAAGTTTGGATAATTTCTGCCTATTTTGCCAATAAAGCAACACAGAAGGCATATGTGTCTCAATGGAATGGGGACTGTTGCACAAGTCATATAAATATAGCAAAGCAATTCTGTGCATCCTCTTCCTATTCTTGATATATCCACTATAAGTCTTAACACGATCAATAGTTGTGAATCATCACCTATCATACAACAACAACAACAACAACAACATAGCCTTTTGTCCCAAGCAAGTTGGGGTAGGCTAGAGATGAAACCCATAAAAAAAACAAAGATCACGGATCTTCAGGTACGTGGATGGCGAGTCTCCAAGCGCTCCTATCCAAAGCTACCTCTTTGGAGATATTTCACTCCTTAAGGTCTCTCTTCACCGACTCGTCCCAAGTCAGTTTAGGTCTACCTCTACCTCTCCTTACATTTTCGGCCTGCTTTAGAACCCCACTACGCACCGGCGCCTCAGAGGATCTCTGTTGGACATGTCCAAACCATCTCAATCGATGTTGGGTAAGTTTCTCCTCAATCGGTGCCACCCCGACTCTATCCCGAATAACTTCGTTCCGGACTCTATCCCTTCGTGTGTGCCCGCAAAACCACTGCAACATCCGCATCTCTACTACACTCAGTTGTTGGACATGTCGTCTTTTTGTAGGCCAACATTCAGCACCGTATAACATCGCCAGACGAATCGTTGTTCTATAGAACTTACCTTTTAACTTTTGTGGCACCATTCTGTCACATAGGACGCCAAAAGCTTGACGCCAGTTCAACCAGGCAGCTGAGATTCTATATCTAACATCTTCACCAATGTCGCCATCCTTTTAAAGCATCGATCCTAAATACCGAAAAGTATCCTTCTGGTCCACCACTTGCCCATCGAGGCTAACATCTCCATTCTCATGCCTAGTCGCGCTGAAATCGCACATCATGTACTTGGTCTTGGTCCTACTGAGTCTGAACCCTTTCGACTCTAACGTGTGTCTCCACAGCTCTAACTTCCTATTAACCCCTTCTCTACTCTCGTCCAGCAGCTCCACATCATCAGCAAAGAGCATACACCAAGGGATATCATCTTGTATGTCCCTTGTGACCTCATCCATCCCCAAGGCAAATAAATAAGGACTCAATGCTAACCCCTGATGTAGGCCTATGTTAATAGAAAAGTCAGTGGTGTCACCATCACATGTCCGGACAAACGTCATCGCATCCTTATACATATCCTTGATGGGGGTAATGTACTTAGTTGGGACTTTGTGCTTCTCCAAGGCCCACCACATTACATTTCTCGGTATTTTATCATACGCCTTCTCAAGGTCAATAAAGACCATATGCAAGTCCTTCTTCTGCTCTCTATATCTCTCCATCAATTGTCGGATTAAGAAAATCGCCTCTATGGTCGACCTTCCAGGCATGAACCCAAACTGGTTTTGGGTCACGCTTGTCACTCTTCTTAGACGGTGCTCGATAACCCTCTCCCAAAGCTTCATCGTATGGCTCATCAGTTTAATCCCACGGTAGTTAGTACAACTTTGAACATCTCCTTTGTTCTTGAAGATTAGTACTAATATACTTTTCCTCCATTCTTTAGGCATCCTGCTGGACTGAAAAATAAGGTTAAAAAGCTTAGTTAACCATACTATCGCTTTGGCACCTAGGCATCTCCACACCTCAATGGGGATACCATCAGGGCCCATCGCTTTACCCCCGTTCATCCTCTTCAACGCCTCCCCGATCTCAGCCTCCTGAATTCTCCTCACAAAGCGTCTGTTGGTGTCATCAAAAGTGTCATCTAACTCAAGGGTAGGGCCTTCATTCTCCCCATTAAACAACTTATCAAAATACTCTCGCCATCTGTCCTCGATCTCCCCATCCTTCACTAGAAGTCGATCTGTCCCATCCTTGATGCATTTGATTTGGTTGATATCTCTTGTCTTCCGCTCGCGGATCCTAGCCATCCTATAGATGTCCTTCTCCCCTTCCTTCGTGGCTAGCCGCTGATACAGGTCATCATACGCTTTACCCTTTGCTACGCTCACAGCTCGCTTTGCAACCCTCTTCGCTAAATTATAGCTCTCGATGTTGGCTGCACTCTTATCAAGGTGGAGGCGCTTGAAACACTCCTTCTTCTCCTTAATAGCCCTTTGCACCTCGTCATTCCACCACCAGGTGTCTTTTACTTTCTGTTTGCCTCCCCTACTCACGCCAAACACCTCTGAGGCCACCTTCCGAACACATGTTGCCATCTTTAGCCACATGTCTTCTGCATCTTCTCCTTCCTCCCAGGGCCCCTCACCTAGCATTCTCTCTTTGAACGTTTGCGCTGCTTCCCCTCTAAGCTTCCACCACTTCGTTCTCGCAATCTTGGCGCGTTTATCTCGATGGACACGTACCCAAAAACAAAAGTCCGCCACCACAAGCTTGTGTTGAGGGACAACACACTCCCTGAGTATTACCTTACAATCTAAGCAATCCCGTCTATCCTCCCTCCAGCAAGGATAAAGTCGATCTGGCTCGAGTGTTGTCCACTATGAAAGGTCACAAGATGGGATTCTCTCTTCCTAAAAAGGGTATTCGCTATCAACAAGTCGTAGGCCAACGCGAAGTTCAAAATATCCTCCCCTCTTGACTCTTGCGACCATACCCAAAGCCCCCATGCACTCGCTCGAACCCTACATTAGTCACACCCACATGGCCGTTGAGATCTCCTCCTATGAAGAGTTTCTCGCTGCTAGGCACGGTACTAGCCATGCTATCTAGGTCTTCCCAGAACTGTCTCTTGGTGCTCTCACTGAGACCTACCTGAGGGGCATAGGCACTGATCACATTCAGGGCTGAGTCTCCAACTACCATCCGGACCAGGATAATCCGGTCGCCTCGCCTCCTAACCTCTACGACTCCATCCTTAAGACTCCTATCGATCAAGATAACTACACCATTCCTACCCGGTGTTGCCCCCGTGTACCAAAGCTTGAAGCCAGTATCCTCAACCTCCTTCGCCTTTTGACCCTTCCATTTAGTCTCCTGAAAGCATAGAATATTTATATGCCTCCTAATTGCTGCATCAACTAGCTCCCGCAACTTACCTGTTAGGGATCCTACGTTCCAGCTACCTATGCGAATCCTAGTTGGCTCGGCTAACTTCCTTACCCTTCGCACCCGTCGAGGGAAGTGCGAAGACCCTTGCTTATTTTCCACTACACCCGGGCGCAGATGTAGCGCGCCACTCAGGCTGTGATGACCCGACCCTTGCTCACTTTTCATCGTACCCAGGTCACGATACGACGCGCCCTTGGGGGGATGGCGACCCGGCCCTTGCCCATTTAACACCACACCCGGGTTCCGATGTAGCGCGTCGCTAAGAGGGTTACACCCCAACGAGTTTCTTATGGGTTTCATATCCATTAGCGTGGCTGTTTTTTTACGCTGATTCGCCAAACCTAACACAACCCTCCTCCTTTATCCGGGCTTGGGAACGGCTATGTTGAGAACCAACACCTATCATGTCATCACATAAATTTAATATATATAATTTTTGGAGGCATGAGCATAATTTTAACCAAAAGAATAAAAAGTATATGAACAATCTCATTAAAAGCGCATGCAAACTTACAGGCTGAGGACTAGGGCTATTGTAGGATGCTCCCACTTGCATGGGATGGTATGGTGTGCCAATTCTGGCTGGATCTAGCCTGGATGCATTATGCCCCACGACCTATGACGCAAAAAGTTAAGTAGTACTAGAATTTAGAAGCATAATAATGTTAGAATCAAACATGCATGATAGATGTAGGAAGCAAGCAAGATCAAATTTAGGTGTATTTGCACATATACTTGCACAAAGTACAATTACAGAACATAAAAGATAAGTTGACAATTACAGAACATAAAAGATAAGTTGTTAAAATAAGCCTTCAAACATCAAAAATAAATTTACATGTGAGCTAGTTTTTTTTATAAAAAAACAAAGTGTGGAGGAAAAAGATGTGTCACGTTCCTTGCATCAGAATGAAATTAAAGCTGATAAGCTGAAAGCTGGCATGGACAATCTGCTACAGGTTCAAATTATTCATTTGACCCAGCAGAAAAATCAGATTAGATAGGTAATAAATAGCAATGGCTTGCATAGCTCAACCGCAAAGCATGTGCATAGGAGCAAGTGAAAGAGCTCAAATATAGAACAAATAATAATGGAGTACCCCATGTGTAGCAAACTATCAACTTGGCCTCAGGGAGGCATGGTACAAGTTCCTTTGTGATATTTCCCACTTTGTCATTCAAGAGAATATGATAGTATACCCAATGACAGGGAAAACTATTGAAACAATAAAAAAGCGCATAAGAAATAAATTGAAGTACTTACTGACTGAACATATTGAGGTGAAATGGCATAATTTGCAGGAGACAGGTTACTGCAATGAATCTTGTTGGATAGAGATGAAATGCCTGGTGCAGATTTTGGCTCATATACAGGTATGCCCGTTGGTACTTCAGGGGCAGAGTGTGAGATGTAGTTTGAGTTAACAGGGGATGCAGCTGCATGTGCTTGTCTAGAACTTGCAAAAGATGGAGAAAAGACCTTTGCACAAGGATTGAGTTTAAATTCCTGAAATAATGGATCATTGCTCTATTAACACGGAAAAGAAATAGGCATAGAACTATTGGCATTATCAATAACATGTACAGCTAGAGAAGGGTCAAAACAAAAGATAAAATCAGCAAGCAATACTTGTAGGTCAGAAGTCAGATCACTAGAGAACTGTCAGTCTGTCACAATTCAAATTAAAGGAGCTCACCTTAGCATTGGTTTTGCTTGATGTGACAATCTTGGTAGCCGAATTATTGGCTGGTTGAGAGGCTTTAACATCTGAAGTCACCATGGGTGCGGGTATAACTGAGCTTGTAACAACATCACCTTTAGGCCCCAGAGTTGCAGACCCGGAAACCCCATTCATGGACAAATATGGCCCCACATGTCCGGGAGAAGGGCTAACACCTGTAGCATTACCACTAACTGAGAAATTGAGCAGGCTTAACACAAAGAAGATGAAGGGTAGAAAAATACTATCTCGATACTGGAAGAAACAAAAGGGGTTCATACTTTGACCATTTTTATTAACAGTGGCATTTTTCTCCTTACCCGCCACGGTGCATTTCTCAACTTGCCTGTGACAGAAATAGTATTAATTGAGTTACAACGATGAGAAGAATGAAGAATTTAATCAAGTTAATAGATTGCTTGATATCTACATTTTGAATCAGCATGAGGAAAAAAATCACTGTCATTCACATTGGGGCCAAGTATGATGCATAAATACAATCCAATAGGGATAAATATGAAACAGTATGCATAGCTTGAATTGAGAACATACTCAAGTGGAAATATATTTCCAGTTTTAGACATTTTTGTGTCGTTTGCATGTGAAGTTTGAGGCTTCAAGGATCCACTGGCGGCCACCACATTGCAATCAGGAGTTCTACCAACAATAGGTAGTGTGAGACCCTGGGGAAAAAGGAAAGGATGTCATGAATGCCGGTCATTAGACAATGCCTCGTAACGTACCACTGAATTAAACCTACCTTTGCAATCACTTGAACAAGATCATCTGGGTGAACAACAAGAGTATCCACAAATGCTCCCAGCGACAGATTGCCATCTCCCTTCCCATTTGCTATCTTCTTTGCTTTCTTTAGCACAACACCTGCTCAGTATAAAACCATCAATGCAATGTTTATTCACAACTGAAAAATTAAGCTTTCATTTTTTTTAATATTTGGCGTTTCAACTCACGACACAGACAGTATCGGACAAACCAGGAATAAATGATGACTGGAAATTCATCGCATACTCTAATGTATTTATTTTATTTTATTTTGTGAGGGGGGGATCGCATACTCTAATTGCAACCTAGAAACTAGGACCTCTCATATGATCTCAGAAATGCCGCACAAGTCATCCCTTTAATCTATCCATGAGTCCAATCATGCTGTGGTTCCACGACAATGCAAAATCAGCGCTTCAACCAAGACCACGAAACGACGAGATCTTGGCCGCTAACAAAAGAAAACATGCATAGCTGCATCACAGGAGGAACCAAACCCAGCGATCTCTGTCACCCGCCTCCAAATCCATCCCAACGTAACAAAAACTAACATCCGGCGAGCTCCCAGGGACCACAAACACCCACCCGCCAAGCAGATCAAATGGATGCAGAGGAAAACGGGGCCACCAACTACCCTGGCAGCATCCACTGTTCCACTCCACCCACTGTTGGATCACGTCCCGAACGCCAATCCCGTGATCCATCAAACCCAACGCGGCTACGCTCAACGAGACCCGCGAACGGACAGGTGTCGACGAGAAGGGGAGGGAGGGGCAAGAGGTTACGGCCGCTCACCGTATCCGTCGTCGACGCAGGCGGTGTGGAGGACGCCGGCGTAGGCGGATCCGTCGCGGACCTGCACCTCCACGGGGAGCCCCACCATGCAGACCGTGGCCAGCAGCAGCGCCTCGGAGAGGGACGGCGACGCCGCCTTGGGCGGCGAGGGCGGCGGCGGCGGCTTCGCCTTCCTGGGGCGGGCCATGGGGGAGGGGGAGGGGGAGGGAAGGGGAGGCGACGAGCCGACCCGAAAAAGGCAAGGGGAAAGGGGGCGTGGCCGTGTGACTCGCTCGGTTCGCAAGTGGTGGCGCCTTTTGTTTTCCTTTCCGGGATGATCCCTTTGCGCCGCGCGAATCTTAAAGCCTGACTGACGGCGTGATTATGCAAATAACATTGGTTGTACATATACAAAATAAAAAATCCGTCTGCATTTATAGATCAGATTCGCCCTGTGCTATCCTTGACAAATTTCGCATGTAAAAATTTAGTCATTAATTTAACAAATGATGAATTCACGCACAAGTTGGTGGAGGTAATGCATTGCCAAGGGTAAATAAGTGCGCAATTTTGGAATAAACTCAAACGTTGGTTCAATCTGATCACGCTAACCGACTTTGTGCGAGCATCACTGCATCAGCATTGTGCTAACCGTACGAGTACGGAACCGCAACAGTCCACTGATAAGGATTTGCTCCTACTCCTAGTACAAGCAACTGTTTAAGGATCTCTCATCTGCGGGTTACGCTACGTTCAGAAAGACTTTGTCTAATGTTCAAATATACAAATTCTTAGGGTGGCCGATTCCTGAAAATGGTATCACATCTCGTTCGTAGTTCAATCGTATACTAAAATCGTTCTACGGTCACGACCATGATGGCAGCTAATGCTTCTCCTCCACTCATGGATGCAAAAAAATTTAACTGCTTGTGTTTAACCAAAGAAAGTGTTTCAAAACAAACATTGCCGAGCCACATTGCTATCGACAAATTCTGTCCTGATATCATGCATGCCCATGTGCTCAATCAGAGAACAAACCAGAGCTGTCCCGTAGTGACACAGCGAATCCAACACAATAATAAATTAACCATAAAGATGCAACGGGAAGCAAACGGTACAGTGTACATATATAGCGTAACAGCAGATAGAAATACACATTAATATAATACCACTAGATTGGAGAACATTGAGAGAAGCTAAGAAAGCATGTCTGAGCATAGCAATCACAGTAGAGCACCACTGGTTCATAGCCATAACACAATGCCATAATAACAATAATATAAAATAGATGAAACCATGCCATGAGGCAATCAAAATCAGGAGCCTTCCGAAACCATCTCTATTGACAAGAGCTAGAGTGCAATATACCAGCGCCTCGAAATAACTTTAATACGTCTCACAACCCAATGATCTGACTGAGCAAAACAGGCTTCACTGTAAGAAAGAAAACAAAGCAGTGTCAGATTAGTAAATAAGGTTATGGACACTCTGTAATGTCAATTGACACTGGCACATAGTCTTGTAGACCATGCCGATTTCAAAGATGGCATACATTTGTTATCAGAGGAGATAATTAAATTCACAACAGTTAATTATTTGAGAGCTTCACCTGTTGTTGCTGTGGCTGCTGTGCACCTGGTTGCTGTTGGTAATTGGGATAACCAGCATAAGCACCATAACCATACATGTTAGGATCCTGAGGTTGTGCATAACCACCGCCATAAGCCTCATAGCCTTGTCCATAGCCACCATAGTAACCACCGGCAGCAGCAGAAGCAGCAGGCCCACCCCATTGGTTGGAATCCTGCTGAGGCTGGGAATTTTCACACAAGTGTTAGCACTTCAGCTACAGTTAAAACATGCTAAGAAAGAACATTGATATGCAATATGTGACATGAACCTGCTTGTTGGACAGGCTTCGACCCCATGAAAGCCGAACATTCTGCCCCCCAATTAAGGTCCCTTGCAGCATCAGCAGCGCTTGCTCGGCAGAAGGTCTGAAAATGCGGTGTCAGAGTAACTAGGACCAAAATGCTCTACATATACATTTCAAAGGAACAGCTGATAAGAAAGAAGCAGCTGAATAAGAGTCACCTGGTATCGAACTGAACAAAACCACATCTTTTCCCAGCAGGGATCTTAACATGGACAACTTCTCCGTAAGGAGCAAAAACTTGTTTCAGGACATCTTCAGTGACGTTGGGATCAAGGCCACCAACGAATATCTAAAGACAAAGACAGACAAAGGTCAACAAAAAACTGAAAGATGAATGACTGCTTTGCAGAAAAAAAGAATTAAGAACGCACAGTGGTATTGTTAGGATCATTCTCAGACTGAGCTCCTTGAGAATTTGGTACTGTAAATGAAAGCAAAAAAAAGTGAAGGAAACATATTGTAAGATTTACGAATATCAAAAGCTATAAATGAATGCAATCATGCAAATGTTTGTTCGGTACTAAAGTTGTTAGGTTAACACGTATCAGACAGTGAGAACATGTATTCATGTATTTTCATATCATACAAAGAAGAATAAGGCAAGTTAGCCCAACAACAAGCACATAGTTATGAAGAATCTTTGTAGAAACAACCTGACAGGTGCAACACTTAACAGACTAAACAACATACTCATGCGGATAAAGATTGCCAGTGAAGAAATAATAAATCATATGAAAATAAAAGCAGCCTAATACCAAAAACAAAAGCTGTTTTTGAGTGATAAAATAGATAATTAAAATGTCAGCTCAAATCATTGATTTAGCAAAGTAAGGAAGGCAGGAACGAACCATGCACATGCTCATATATATTGATATAAAACGAAGATCAAGGAAACAAAGGAAAACCAACAAATACAAAGTCAAGCACAAAAATTTACAAACCCCCCCCCCCCCAAAAAAAAAAGAAAAAAAAGAGAAAAAGGAAAAAAAAAAGGGTGCGTAAACTATCTTGTAGGAAAAGAAGGAAATAGCTAGTATTTCAAGCTCTACAAGTCCAAAATGGGCAAAGGGATTTAATCCTGCCCTCGCTGAAGATACAATAACAAGCTACCATGCTAACTTACCTGTGTACCTATCAAGAATGGGCGTATGAAACAATGTTATTCAGTCATCCGACTAATCATGATTAGTCGTCCTAGTCGGTACTGAGACAACTAGGTAAAACCCCGATTAGTTGGACTTATCGCCCGATCAGGACCTTATCGTGCCATGTCGACTAGGTTCGATTGGACGATCATATAACATTGGTATGAAAAGAAAATGCGCACTAGATGTATACATAGATGAAAACAGAATAAAACTAGCAACAGAAATAAATGGACAAGGCACCAGAAACTGAAGGAAACCAACTTTGAATTTAGGATATAAATGATTTACACTGACCTAAATGAGGCCACGCATTAAACATGAAATGCATCACAGCTCAGGTCAGTTCCAAGGCTCCTATTCATAGAGCCTGTTGGTATCCTGCTTCCAGATAACATGAGTTCCATGAGTCTACTATTGTTCTAGTAAATTAAATTATCCAAATTCACACTGGGAATGCTGTACTAGGGAATGACTTTTTTGAAGATAAGTGGTCGAAACCTAGGCCTAGCTTCCATTTGAACACAAGTAATAAAACAACCAAAAAAGACAAACATGAACAGAACAAGGAAACCTCAAGGGCACCAATCAGCAACATGTAGAAGCTAACGACTATCAAAGGGGCCTGAGGTTAGCCATGCCTACCTCTTTCTTGAACTCCTGTTGTTTTCCTACTTGCCGCAGGACCAATACGCATAGGCCTGGATGAACAAGGCATTCCATTCATTTCAGTCATTGCACGAGCTTGCTCAGTAGGATCACCAAATTTCACAAACCCATAGCCCTTCGAACGCATTGTCAATTTATCAGTCACAACTTTTGCACCCTTCACCGAAGGATAATGAACCCTGAATGTCTCTTGTAATAAGTAATCTGTAACATCTGCTGCCAAATCCCCCACAAAAATAGTATAGTCAGGGGTATCATCACGCTTTTCACCAGCACTGGCCCAGTTCAGCCGGAATGTCAACTCAACACTGGGCATCATTTGCCCATTGTATGTTTGAAGAACTCGCTCTGCAGCTGCGCGGCTTGTAAATTCAACAAAGCCATAACCCTGGAGCTGCCCTGAATTCTTGTCGCGGATGAGCTTCACAGATTGAACCTGCAAATTAACGTAAATGTAATGTAAGTAAAGCGTCAGAAAATCGTAAATGCATGGAGAAATATTACTACCATGCAGTTCTTGTGATTTGAGCAGTACAACAATAAACACCAACCAGTAAACTAAAAACTGACGCATATAAATAGTTTTGCACAGCAATTTACATGGCTGCTAAACATTATTATTGCCCATGTGCGAAAGACGAATGGGGGCAAACAAAACAACTACAGAATAACATAAAGCGATGGTTTTAGGTTATTTCACCAGATGCAACTCTCGCTAGATCATGGTAAGAAACTCACGAAAACAAATTTAAAATTATTGGTTCCAAAATCGCATATAACCTAGCCCAAAGCTTGATTATTACAAGAGAATCTAGAAAAACTACCAAGTAACTCGTACCCTTGAGCTTCAGATGTTAGTAGTCATACGAAATTCACAACAAAATCAACATAAATCATGACATTTACAGCGGCACCTATTAGCAACAGCAATGCGCCGTATCTGAAATTCCGAGAAGAGCGCAGCCCTCGAAATCACGCGCAAGCACAACCAGCAAGCATCAGATCGGATCGCATACCTCCCCGGTGCTGGCGAAGCATCCGTAGATGTAGTTCTCGTCCATCCAGTACTGCAGGTCCCCGATCCAGAGCGTCCTGACCTCGTCCCCCGCCGCGGGGGCCGCCGGCGCCGGCGCGGGAGGCGCGGCGTAGTACGGCTGTGGGGGTGGCGCCTGCGCGTAGTGAGCCTGCGGCGGCTGCTGGGCCCACGTCGCCGGCGTCTGCTGCGGCGGCGGCGCGCCGTACTGCTGCGCCATCGGCGGCGGTATCCCACCCCACTGCGGTGGCTGCCCGCCCGCGGGAGGTGGTGGCGCCATACCCGGCTGCTGCGGCGGCGGCGGGGGCTGCTGCATCATGGCGACTTGGCGAGAGGCCCTAACCCTAGCCGAGACGAGACGAGCGCGAGAAAGAGAGAGGAACAGCGGACGAGGAGGAGACGGGGAATGAAGTGGAGAAGTGGAAAACTCGTCAGGGTTGAGATTTTGTCTGTACGCGGAGACTTTACGTGGGCCGTGGGCCGTGGGCTGTGGGCAGAGCGGTGGTGTGTCCCCTCTTTGTGTCAGTACGTGCTTCGTCATACAGCTGGGATGCTGGATTGAACCTGCACGATGCTGGAGTGATTATATTATCGGATAAACTTGTATATGAAACTTACGTTGGATTGAGCCGTCACGATGCTTCAGTGATTATATTATCCCATTTACGGAGTAGTATAAGGAACTTGTTTTGTCAAAAAAAAGAATATTTAGCCGCATCTCATGAACATGTTTCAGTGCAGGTCTGTTATATTCATGTTCATGAACCCAAAGCAAAAGGATATTTCTGACAGCATCGTCAAACTTTTAGCAGATATAATCACTCTGTTCTGCTTGCCAGCAGCATCAGCACCAGTCGGCTTATTTTTTCCTATAGAATACTATTGAACCAGCCGAAACCAGCCAGCTTTTAGACCAGCCGAACAGAGTGAATATACATCTATATCTTCCATGTGAGATGTTGCACATAGCCAGGTCGGTCAACGTCAGCTCAGCTGGGTCTGGTTGAGATGCCATGTCATAGCATGTCAAGAAAAACAGAGTCATCTGTACTCTGGTCGGTATCATCACAAGGTTTTCAAGTAATACAGAAAATGTCTGAATCAATTCTTTAATCTTTATCCATTATGCTCTGAAGAACTCGTTTGCTTGCTTCATAGTGCATATACAGAGCCACAGAGGTACACTTAGTGCATCGAAGTCGCGCCTTAAAAACAGGACCTGAAGATATATGCATTGTCATGGATAAATGCAACAGAAATCATAATGCATCCAGCGGAATACAGAAATGCAGAGCACGAAATCGGATGCTGACAGAAAGATTGTGGGCACTGATATGCGATCGAAGGAGGCAATCACAGTCACTCTGCTTACATATCGCAATTTGAAGAGGAGGGGGCAAATTTCGTTCAGTACTGATCACTAGACATTCAGACAACAAGAATATAGATGGATAGCAAATGAAAATGCCCAAACCTACAGAAATTTTACATTTAGAGAGCTAGAGTCAATTTATCATGGATTCATGTTACTGTTCTTACATGCTTGAGAAGTCTTACTCCCAACTCCCAAGATATCACAGTAAAGCACAAGACTTCGGATGACAGTATCACTCACTGGTCACCGGTGCTGATTATCACTCCAAATGCATGATACCTTGTCCAAAATCTCCTTCAAAACCAAAGGGCAGCTTGCAATAAGATGATTGAATCCGTCGGTTTCCATGATTGGGCCAAGCATGTTGGGCGAGGCCATGAACCCAATGCAAGCTCGTTGCAGCTGTGAGCAGTTGTGCTGCTCTGCTAAAGCTAGTGCGGTCGCCACCGTTTCCACATCAATGGCTTCGCTGAGCTTACTCTCACACATCAACCTTAGCCTCTCTACTCCATACCGGTCAGCGGCAACTAGCAAGTGCTGCATTGCCGCGTTCCGACCATCGTTGCAGCTATCTGGCAGCCGATCCGTGTAGATGAAATGGAGGAGTGCCTCGAAGATTGGCGGCTCCATGCCATCGATCCTGATACAGCTTGTAGCTTTCTCCTTCATCGGACCAAAGAGCTCGGCTCCAAACACCGGAGACCGGTAGGCCAGAACACATCTATGGGCACGGAACGATTGGCCATCCACAGTGAATGTCACGTCTGCGCCTTCACCATCTTTCAGCATCTCTACGAAATCCTGGTGCAGGTTCGGCGGCGGGACGACAACCGAGTTCATTTCGTCCTCCACGGTGCGGGACTCGATCACGACAGTCAGCACGCACCTGATCGTCAGGCTGTCCTTGTGGAGGTACGGCGAGCCTGTCAGCAGCTTGGATTTCTCGATGAACTTGATGAAGCCCCAGTTGTCGCTGGCCGGAGAGAAGGTGTGCTTCATGTAGGGGTTGGTCGCCTGCTGGGACATCCTCCCGTCCCTCTCGAGCAGGTTCAGGGTGAACCGGGCCCTGACGCCGGCCGCCGGCTGCCGGTTGAAGTAGTACAGGAAGGCGGACACGTGGCCGAGGCAGCCCGCCGTGGCGCCGTCCGGGTAGAACCGGACGGCCCAGTCGCGGCCGGCGGCGGCGAAGGTGCTGGAGCTGACGTACCTGCCGACGCCCATGCCGTCGAGCAGCGAGTAGTCGGTCACCTTGAAGTCGTGCACCGCGGTGACGGACTTGGTCAGGCTCGTCGACGACGTCTTGGGCAGGCAAAAGACATCCGGGAAAGCCGAGCCGCCGCCGTGATGAGCCGTGTCGAGGAGGGACGACGGCGCGATCGGCTGCGGGGGGCCCGCGACCGATCTGGCATCCATGACGCCGAACAAAACGCCGCGCGAGGCGCGATGAGCTATCCGACCGCCCTCAACGGCAGCGGGCGGCGGGGAATCGGACCTTCGGGGAGGATCGGCGGCGACGACGCGCGAAGCGGCTAGCGCGCCGTTGATGAAAACCCTAGCTGATGATGGAATCGAACATCGTCGGGAATTTTGGGGGAGAGATGGAGGGGAACAGATCCACAGCACGCCCGGGCAGCCTGGTCTTGGAATATCATCGGGGATTGGGAGAGCAACGAATCCCCCGGGGTCGGGCGCCGTTCGTTTAAACCCCGCCCGGGCCCGATGGCTGCGGCGGTGCGGCCTGCCGCTGCCGGAGGGAGTCAGGGAGGAGGGGGGGACTGGGGGAGGAAGTTCGCGGAAGAAAACCCTCTGCTCGCTCGTGCGCACGGAGAAAACCCCCCCGCCGCGCCCCCGCGGCCCCGCTGCGGTCGTCGGGTCAGCCGGTCAGGTCAGGTGGGGGAGCGTGCCGTGGGCTCCGCTGCCAGTGCGCGCGTGTGGCGGTGTGGGTGGCTAAAATTTCGTAACCCGATGCAATTCGCTATTCAAGTGGAACCGAGGAGGCCCAATGCAATGGGCCGGTCGGTAGCCCAGAGCCCAGGCGATGGACGCTGTCTTATGTACACTTGCGTAGCGAATCAATAATCAGCTCAATAGGAAATCACGAACTCAGCAAACCTAAACCCTGAGTAAAGAGCATAGCAAATCAATAATTTTCACGAAGTCGGCAAAGTGTAGAACAAAAATAGCAAAGAACTTACTACATTCAAACCAAGAAATAGTACAAAGCATTGCAAAACCTTCACAAAATAAACCTGATCGAGCCTAACATTATTCTGTCCGTAATCCTTTGAGGGCCGAGTCCTAGTACACTGGAGAGAACTATGTATATGTTCAAACAAGAAAGCATAGCTACAAAGAAAAGAACAAACACTTCAAAACCTTTGCACATGTTCCTCGCGAGAGGAGTTCCAATAATGCAGAGATTGCAGCCAACAATTCACATGATAACAAGATCTCGACTACAAAAGGTAAAACTCAGCGCTAACTAGACTGAACAAAGAACTTACTCAATTCTGGCTGATGCGATCGTCCAAAATCTCCTTTGTAACCAGAGGGCAGCTTGCACTGAGATGCTTGAATCCATCTGTTTCCATGACAGCGCCAAGCACACCTCGACAGTCGATAAATCTCAGGCAAACATCTTTGAGCTGCACGCATTGGTGCTGCTCGGCTAAAGCTAGCGTGGTCGCAACTGACTGCACGTCAAGCCAACTGCACAGCTTCTCTTCGCACATCAAGCGTACCTGTCCAACCCATATCGATCAGCGGCAACTAGCAGGTGCTGCATCGCCACAATCCTATCCCCATTGCCATTGCAGTCATCTGGCAGGGAATCTGTGTACATGAAGTGGAGGAGCCACCCGAAGACAGTAGGCTCCATGTCATGGATCTTGACGTGCTGCGTCGCCTTCTCCTTCATCTCGCCGAAAAGCTCCGCCCTGAAGACCTCGGACCGCGCGGCCAGAACGTACCTGTGGGCATGAAACAGTTGGTCGCCCACACTGAATGTCACATCCGTGCCTTCCCCGTCCTTCAGCATGGTGCCTTGCGCGGCGCGCGGGTCGCGAGTGGCCCACCGCCGCCCCTAGCGGTCGTAGCGTCTGGCTCGGTGGGGCCCTCCTCCTCCTGGTGCCTGAGCTCAATGTCGCTCGCTTCGCCTGGCTTCCTTGGCGTCGCGTCCTTGAGCGAAGGAAGGGGGTTTAGGAGAAAGCGATGCCCGCTTGTGGGTCCGGCGATGTCTCGGGCGCCGCTTACCTTCCTAAAGGCGTCATCCGTTCCCCCATCTTCCCTCTTCTCCGATAAGCTTTCTATGTGAAAATTCTGAGCTTCTGGTCAAGCAACCGTGGGGCCGGTGGCGTCACTTTCTCCTTTGAGGCGTTGCTCTTAGTGCTATGCCGGCTTTGGGACCATGGGGTGCCAACCCTATCCACCTTGTTCACGCGTCACTTTCACCTGACCCTCCGATCCTACCTTTGCTTCATCTTCCCCGCCATCACTTTTGGTTGCTCATATCGCTTTAGGTAGGCGGATGCTTTGCCGTCTCGCTGGTTAAAGTTCGTTTAGGTGGATGCTTTGCCACCTCTACTTTGTTCGGACGGATGTGCCGTCGGTTTTAGAACTGGTCGTACCTTCTAGTGGATGCTTTGCCACCTCTCTCGGTTCAGGCGGATGCTTTGACACCGTGTTCTTCTTCACCTTTGGCGGATGCTTTGCCGCTAGGGATCTTGGTGCTGCGACGGAGGCTACGCAACCATAGTGATGTTGTGTTTCTTTTTGCAGGTTCAGTTGTAACGGTGGTGTGGGTTCCTTTGGTTTGTGGGTTGAGCGTGTTGTCATCCCTGTGTTGATTGTTGCTGTCCGTGTTGTTGTCGTATTTTCTCGCTTGTGCGTGCGTTTCACTAGTGTTTCTCTGTTTTTAATCCTTTGTGCTCTTGCATTGGTCAAGCTCTGTTTGATTGCATCAAATTTGTGTCTGTAACTGCTTTCTTCTTAATGAAAAATGTGCTCAGGCATAACTAAAAAAGACAATAGCAGATGACATGGGCAGAGCTGCTCTCGCCATAGTGATTATAAATGAGAGCAATGGTTCTCCTAAAGTGGTTATTATTATAGATGGTCAAACGGGCCGCCTGGCCTAGCATGGCACAACCTGCTTCAGCACGGCCACGTTAACAGGTTGTGCCAGGCCGCCCGACGTGACGCACCATCGGGCCCAAGCACGACACGGGGGCAAGCATCGTGACGGCCGGATGATGAGCTCGATGGGCTGTGTCGGCCTGCTAGACTGTGGAGGCCGGAGCGGCGGGTGGAGCCGAGAGGTCGGCGGCCAACGGGAGTTGAAGCGGCGGTCGACAAATTGGGGAGACTGCGCGGGAGGTCGGAGCGGCGGCCGGCGAGTGGAGAGGTCGCGCAGGAGGTCGGAATAGCGGCCGTCGAGCGGAGAGGTCACCGAGAGGAGGCGGAGCGGGGGCCGGCAAAGCAGCGCGGGAGGTCAGAGTGGCGGCCCGACGGGCGGCGAGCAGACAACGTGTGGGGAAGATAGACGTTGTAACTATATGTCACTTATACGACAAATCTCAAACCATCGCCGAAAGAAAATCACCATATCGTTGGTGGTCTTATTTCGGCCTAATATTATATTCCTACCTATCACTGCGGCCCAATATAGATGTTATCTGCTTAAGATCCTATGGGTTAGATTTCTCCTCATAGCCTGCTCTCTGCTGCATGGGCCAGGCTGGCGCTGATCCATTCAGGTCTAGCTCAACCAAACAGGTAAGAGCATCTCCAATAGTTCCCTATTTTTTCTCCCCAAATTTTATTGTTTGTCAACTGCCCAATTAATTATGGGAAGGTAAAAAAGAGATCATCTACAAGAGTATCCTATTTGACTTCCTAAATATGAAAATTTTTGGTCCCACAAAGTTAATTCCACGCGATTGATTTTTCTGATCCCGTTTCTTTGACGACGCTGTCACGGTCGCCTCCACCGGCCGCGCCACCCGGAACCGCACCTATGGGACCTTCGCCATGATCAGGCGCTCCCACTTCCATCTGCGAGAATTGCCGCGGTCGCGTGAGGAGGGAGATGTCCCACCTCTAGGACCTTCGGGACCTTCACCATGATGAGTCGTTTGGCGGCACTGGTGCTGGTGGTGGTCGTGCGGCGGGAACAACAGCAGCGACAAGGACGCGGCATCCGTGCGCACGTCGCCGGCCATGAAGCACACGTCGGTGTGGACGCTGGAGCGGTCGCAGCAGCCAGCAGATGGTGTGGTCGCGCATGGACGAGCACGGGGAGAAGCGCGACAAATAAAGCCGCAGGAAGGGGGATCGGGAGGAGCGATGGCGTGCGTATTTTTACGCACAAGAGAGGGAGATTTGCCAATTGTTAGGAGATGGGGAAATAAGATAGGGTACTATTGAAGAAAATTTTCTTCCCATTTTCCAAAACAACAAGGATGGGGAAGTGAGATTGAAAACTATTGGAGATGCTATACGGAAACATCTCTTTTTCCTTCGTTTCTTTTTATATTCTTATTTTATTTCTTCGGTGTTTTTTTTATTCCATTACTGGTTCCCTCAGCTATATTCTTCTATTCATTCCACAAATCTTTTCAATCAACTTTTACTTTCTTTTATTTTCTTCTTTTTTCCTTTTATTTATTTGTTTTTTCTTACCTTCCTTAAATAGTTGTTTTTATCTATTTTATAATTCATGTTATTTATTTTTATTTCTTATAACAGTATCTGCATAAATTCATAATCAATTTATGCATAATCGATTGTTTGGATAACAAAATTTTTAGAGATTCCTAGTATACGAGATTGCTCTTGAAATAAAAGATTGTTGTCTCGTCATACATTATATTTATTCTGATACTGAAATAGTTACTTTTAGTACATTTTAATTTTTCAAAAGATCAAGTTTTGTTATTCCATGATATTTATTTGTTCCATTTAATATTATAAATTGTTTGCATGTGAAATATTTATTATAAATAGGTCACATTTAATAGCAAGTTATATATTTAATGTAAACAAATTTATTTGTATTGTATATTTTATAAATTTGTGTGTGAAATGATTTATTTCTTTTATATGCTAATTTATTCAGCGCATGCATATATGTTTATAAGAATTACTTTTTTTTATGTAGATGCATTTGTTTTTATGTAAAATTATTTTTCTATGTGTAACTAATTTGTTTGCAGTGCCTAATCATTTATTCGCTTTTGTAGATTAAATTGTTCGGTGATATTGATTCATTTATTCACGATATTTATTTCTACTATTTATCCTATACAATCAAATATTCGTGATGTTTAAAACTTTTTTTACAGTATACTATTATTTGTGCCTCATGTTTAACTTTTTGTTCGTAGAAATAATTATGTGTTCGTGTTGATAAAATATTTGTTCCGAGTAGCCGATGAAATTAATTATTTAGTACTAAAAAGGTATATTTTATAAATATCATGCAAATATAGGCAAGTGTGGTCTTATTTTGAAGATCTTATCATAAGAAAGATAATGGTGCAATTCAAATTTAATTTAGATGCTTGGTTTGATACTGCTTTCTTAAATTTCAAATTTGCATGCATGTAGATCACGTCACATCGTTGTCCTCTTACTAAAACAGAATCTCTCTCCACCTAGTAGAAACAGTCCGATCTCATTAATGGGGCTAATTACATCCCAAAATGGTATCGGCACCCACGGTTAGGTGATGATTTTGCCACGTTTGGAGATTGGGGGGGGGGGGGTGTTTAAACAGGAGAGGTTGATTAGGGTTTTCACTATTTAAACAGGCGATCTGACATGCCGTACATGCGGCCCAAGCATGGCACGTCCGATCGGACCTCGGACCATGCCGGCCTGCGCACGACGTGGACCAGGCCGTGCCTTGGGCCGCCGATCAGATCTTACCTATTTAGCCAACTATAGTTATCAGTTTATCACAAACAGAAGAATTTTGTCAACAACTTCGGTATATGTTCGTATAAGAATGCCAATGTGTCATTAGAATATGAGTCCTTACAACGATCGAGTTACATAAGATTAAAGCTGTTTCGCAAAAATAAAATGATAAACACTGTTAGTTGTATATTATAATGAACACGGAGCAAGCAAGGCTAGTCACCATCAAGTTTGGGCCAGGCGATCTGGTCTAAAATCTCCTTCATAATTAAATGGTAACTCATGATGAGATCCTTAACACTACGTGAGAATCTCAAATAGATAACGCGGTATTGGTAACGGGCCACGTTATCAAAAATATTAAAAGTAACGGATATCATTAATGCCCGTTACCAATGAGTCTACGTCCGTTACCCGTAGGACCTCCAGACCGCAGCCCATCTTATTGGTTACGGGTGTTAATTGTTTAATATTTGTGGTAAGGGGCCGCGGAAGGTCCGTTACCTACTACACTGGTTCCCGGACCCGAATTTTCATTTCAATCCCGTTAATTTCCCTCTCGTGTCCGCCCACACCACCCGTCCACCCCCACCACTTGCCCTAACCTTATCCTCTCCGCTCTATTCACCCACCTCACAAACCCAGGCCGCCGCCGCCGCCGCCTGCATCCCACGATTCCCCAACGTATGAGAAGCTCGGTGCTGCGGGATTTCGCCAACGTCTTCGAGGCCTCCGGGAGCAGGCTCCGCGTCGTGGGTTGCGCGGGGGTCGAGATCGACAACGTCGACCTCGCTGCCGCTACCGAGCACGGCTGCCTCATCCTCAATGGCTGGTGAGTTCAGCCACTGCACCCTCCATAGTTGAAAATGATGACTGTTTCGACAGGATGCTGTCATCGTCTTTGCAATCTGTGGTGTAAAGCATTAATAAATCCTATTCATTGCGTATAGATCTGGTGAGATTTTCTGAAATAATTGCATTTGTGGTAAAGGAACATGAAGTTAAAAGTTATACGGTGGATGCCCAATTATTTCGTTTCATGATTGTGTTCTAGTCTTGTTTGTGAAATGAAAATGAATAAATGATGTACCAATGTGGTAATGGAAACATACAAGTTAGTTGTAATTTGAGGGATCATCTCGTCTGCTAAAGCATTTTTATTTACTTGAGGAACGGGATATATACGATTTTTCATGTTAGCATGTCAGTTTTCACTCTAGCCACCTTTTCTTTCACTTTTTGAACAAGAGTGTTGTTAGCTCAAGTTCCACGTGCCTTCTTTATTCATGATTTATAAAAATCTATAGTCATGTGCTATCCTTTTATTGATGCCTAAACATAGTTAAGGCTGAGCAAGTACTACTTGAAATCAGGTTAAGCATCTTATTTGCTTTTACTCCTATTGCATGTTGTAAAGTGGATACTCAATCAACCAGATCACTTGGAGTGGAGGAACATGCTGTAAAGTGCATCCTCAAAAATGGCTGTGTAAGAATCTTGCAAGTATCTTCAGTCTAAATTTTGTAAGCACACGTCCTCTCAGTTTATATTGATGCCAAATTCAATGTTCAAGCACCTTCTGCCAACTAATGGTGACATTTTCCTATAGGTTTGTATTCCCGTTTCTGTTGTTCCATACTTGGTTGTGGGTACTGAGATTATTAGAGATCTTATTGCATCGCAATATCTTTTTGAGTACTAACATTCAGTAAATATATGTATGGAACAGATAAAGTAGCCATTTGTGTGTAACTTGGAAAATCTGAGCAATCTTTCATTGTCGTCGGTCTTGGATCGTTTCTTGCCAGATCAAAATGAGTACTACTGGTTATCTTGGTCTGAACATTTCCTTTTCATTAGAGTGTTTATTCAGACTTGCTTGCTTGTTATCAGTCACCGTTGTTGTCTAGCTGTTTGGTTTTCCTAAGCACAATTCCGTTGCAACAGAAACCAGGACGGCGCACTGGCTCTCTGTTCCTGCAGCACGCTGAGCCTGAGGAGGATCTGCTTGTCGCCTTTTGAAGAGGGTGAGGTATTTAAAGTTTTCAAAGTGGTCTTATGATGACGATGTTAAAGGGATCAGTACTGATGAGAATAGAAATGTTCAGAGTACTTCTGCACTTCTATAAATAGTTGCTATATGTAGTAGTATATCATCATCTTGGGTTTTTTCCTCGAGCGTGCGATTTATTCTTGAGAAAATTGTTTACTTTCTTTGATTTGGACTAATCTGAAACATGTTTTATATTTTAAATTAAGCAGAAGCAGTTGAATGGAAGCAATCTCAGGTCTAGCATTGAGAGTGCCATGTGGGATTTAGCAGTCCTTTGACATATCCTAAATTTGGTCTGGTTCTAGAAATTGTTGGGTTTTCATTTCTTAGCATGATCCTGAGTTAAGAGATTCAATCGTGCCATTGCCAATAGTCTGATCTTCACTACAGAAATAAGATATTAGACTAGTTTGCCATTGTGCATCCTTGCTGCACAACTAATTTGATATGATTTAGGCCTCTATATGTGTGAGCAGATCAGTTTCTGGTACAGAGCTAGAGGGCATGAGGGATGGCATTGCTCATCTACTTGTTTTGTTGGATATAATTCATGTTTTCTGTAGGACTCTAATAATGTGTATGGATGTAACTGGATGTAACTGTGTATGGATGTAATAAAGGAATAGAAGAAATTTTGATTTTTTTTTGTTTTTTTAACTCCACATAGGTAACGGGCATTACCATAATGCCTGTTACCTATAACTGTTGTTGGTAACGGGCGTAATTGATGCCTGTTACCGATATTCTGTTATCGGTAATGGGCATTGATTTAATGCCCGTTACCGATGATGGGTCATTAGTAACCCAAAAAGGGTAACGGGCGCTATAGCAATCTATGCCGGTTACCAATTAGGCTTTTTCACGTAGTGTGAATCCCTCGGTTTCCATGACGGCACGGAGCACGTCCGGCCACACCATGAATTCCAGGCAAGCCCTTTTGAGCTGCACGCGGTGGTGCTGGTCGGCTAGACCTAGGATCGTCGTGACCGAGTCCACGTCGATCCAGGTTTGCAGCTTCTCCTCGCACATCAGCCTCAGCCTGTTCAATCCGTACCGGTCGGCCGCAACTAGCAGGTGCAGCATCGCCACGCATTTGTCCCCGGCCTCGCAGTTCTCCGACAAGGAATCGGAGTATATGAGGTGGAGGAGCCTCTCGAACACGGAGGGCTCCATGTCCTCGATCCGGATGCGCTTCGTGGAGCTCTCCTTCATGGCGCCGAAGAGCTGGGCCTTGAAGACCCTGGACTGTGCGGCCAGCACGTAGCTGTGAGCGAGGAAGAACCGGCCGCCGACGCTGATCGTCACGTCCGCGCCGTCGGCGTCCTTGAGCATTCGTGCGAAATCTCGGTGCAGATCCGACGGCGGGACGACGATGGTCGCCGCATCCTCCGTGCGCGCGCTGTTAGGATGGTCAGGACACACCTGATCGTAAAGCAATCGTTGGAGCCGAGCAGCATCTCCTGGAGCTTGGATTCTTGATGAACTCAGGCCAGCCCCACCAGATCGAGAGCGGCGACGGGAAGGTATGCTTACAATGTTTCGACACTTTTATTTCTCTTCGTTTTTCTTCATTTTCCCCTTTTTCTCTCGACGCTTGATCGTCTTCGAGGAGTAGACTACAGCTGAACTTAGTCCTCGTACCACGCACATGGTCCTCGAAGGAAAGACAAAAGGACCGAGACATGAGCCTTGGTCTCCGCCCCGTCAGGGAAGAGCCTGATGCTCCAGTCGGTGCCGCCGACGCTGAACGTGCCTGAGCTGACGTGTTTGCCGAGGCCCATGCCGTCGAGCAGCGAGAAGTTCGTCACCACGAAGTCGTGCGTTGCTTCGATGCTCTGCGTCGAGCATGTCGACGACGTGTATGGTAGGGTTTGGTTGGCTGATGACGAGCAACTAGAGCTGTAAGCCATGGCAGCGAGATGGCGAGCGGAGAATAGCTAGAGGCACGCCCACGTCGTCATTCCTACGAAATTTCGGAAATAATTGCGTGCCTGAACTGGTCGGACTCCGATCCTAAACCTACTGGAAACTGTCCTTAGAGGCTCACAATCGAGTCGTAACCATATATAAGGCCAGTCTCCGTGGAGAGTGTCATCACATAGTTATTAAGTCTAGAATCTTAAAATTATACCAGAGGAGTGTCATCACCATAACACTCCTCTCTCATCCCATGACTCTCTCCCGAGAAGTGTCACTCCTCTCTCATCCCGTGACTCTCTCTCTCTTCTCTCTCATGTCATGTCAGCAAATTTAATGCTTATGACACTGCTATGATACTCCCATTGAGATTGGCCTAAGTACGCATTGAAGCTGCCGCCCAATCAAAAAAGATCGGGTCAGATCCCAATTCTTTGAAAGTTCAGTCAAGTATGGCATGCTAAATATATCGATTTTGGGTATGGCAATGAGGCTTTTTTCTTTCTTATTACTAATTTTTGCCATATTTTTTTTGGAAAAAGTCTGGTTTACACCCTCGAACTATTGTAAAAGTTCGATTTTCAACCTTAAACTATAAAACCGGATAAGAAAGGTCATCCAACAATCAAAACCGGATAAATTTGGCCCTTAGGATGGTTTTTAAGGTAGTTTTGTATTTTTTTAAAAAATAAAAAATTCTAATTAGATCTCAAAAATTAAAACTAATTCATTTTAAATCAGAAAAATATGAAACTAGTTCCAAATTTTTTCTAAAAATGTGACCTATCTATTATTGCTCTATTTGAATCTTATTTATTCAAAAATAATAGGCATAACTACAAGCAACCAAATACTATGAACATAAAAAAATTTGATCCAAATAACTGACAAGTATAGTGCCAAAAGATAGTTTATATTTTTAGAAAAAAATTGATATCCATTTCATATTTTTTTTGATTTAAAATGAATTACTTATGAATTTTTTTGTTTATATTTGAATATTTTTAATTTTCATAAAATGGAAAACCACCTTTGAAACCAGCCTAAGGGCCAAATTTGACCGGTTTCGACAGTTGTATGGTCTTTCTTATCCGGTTTTGTAGTTTGAGGTTAAAAATCGGACTTTTACGATAGTTGGAGGATGTAAACCAAAATTTTTCTTTTTTAAAAAAAAAATCTTCTTATAGTTTGGTGCAGAAATTTTTCATTTTATCAAGTCCACCCTCTTCTTTGCTTTACGTGAGTTTAATTCGTTCATGCACTCCAGGAACTTGTGCCGGTTTCCGCTCGGTTGACTCTAGTTGATTTCATTGTTACTATTGGCTGCAAGCCAAGTTTGGCCATCTATCGATCATCATGATTTCTGCCGCCTCAGAGATCGAAGAGGGCGCTGCCTCCCGGCGGAGATCGACATGGGTGATCTCCCCGGAGGCGCGCTAGAACGCCGTCGAGAGGGCCCCCTTGATCGGCGCCGTGGGAACGAGTAGACGACCCACGGTGCGCAAAAATAGAGGTACATAGCTTGTAGGGTAAGGAGCCTCTACTACAAATATGGTAGAATCCAGATACAATCCTAATCTAGTATTTATTATAGAGATATCCCTAATATTAGAGATACCATCCTTGACGAATTAGTAATCCTGGCCTTGGGATAATACGCTAACTCCTTATATCCTGTATTTATAATAACACGGCCCATGCACGGTGCGGTGTGGATTTGTTAACTTTCCCTTTGTCCTGTGTGTCGACCTCCTCCTACCTTTCGCCATGGCGAACGCCTCTGCTTCATCGGCCAACGACCAATCCCTGCCGGAGACGTCGTCGAGTTGCCTGACACAGGGCGCCACCGCGGCGCACAACTTCGAGGTGATCAACTTCCCGCTGCTCGAAGGCATGGGCGTTGGCAAGTTCGTCAGCTCGATAAACTTCAGCGTTGGCGGCTGCGACTGGATGGTCAAGCTCTTCCCTGACGGAGACAGAGCGGCCGAAAAAACTCATGTCTTGTCCTACCTGAGTCCTCAAGGAGGGCAGGCGGGTGAGAGGGTTAAGTTCAGCCTGAGTGTCCTGGGCAAAGATGGTCAGGTGGCGAAGCAGCAAAACGGACAGTATACCTTCGTCGACTCGGCGATTAACGGCGTTGGCTGGAGCAACTTCATCGAGAAATCCAGCCTGCAGCAGGTGCTGTGCAGCAGCAACAACCGCTTCACGATCAGGTGTGTTCTGACCGTCATAAAACCTCCCCGTGTAGAAGATGTGGTGAGCGCCATTGCCGTCCCGGAGTCGAACCTGCTGCGGGACCTCGCGAGCATGCTCAAGCTCGGGGAGAGCGCGGATGTGACGTTCAGCGTGGGCGGCCAGTTGTTCCCGGCTCACAGGTGCGTCCTGGCGGCAAGGTCCCCGGTGTTCAGGGCGGAGCTCCTCGGCCCGATGAAGGAGAAGGCTGCGAGGCACATCAAGGTCGACGACATGGAGCCTTCCACCTTCGAGCGCTCCTCCACTTCGTCTATACGGATTCTCTGCCGGATGGCTGCGACGACGCCGACGGAAATGTGCCGCCATTGCAGCACCTGCTGGTCGCTGCGGATCGGTATGGGCTGGACAGGCTGAGG
Source organism: Panicum miliaceum (assembly GCA_032594955.1). NCBI lineage: Eukaryota > Viridiplantae > Streptophyta > Magnoliopsida > Poales > Poaceae > Panicum > Panicum miliaceum. The sequence goes on from CM064069.1 coordinate 3,288,889, forward strand.
CTGATGTGCGAAGCGAAGATGTGCAGCAGCATCGGCGCGGAGACGGTTGCGACCACGCTCGCTTTGGCCGAGCAGCACCACTGCGTGGAGCTCAAGGACGCTAGTATCAAGTTTATATCTTCACGGGGTGTGCTTGGTGCTGTCATGAAAAGCGAAGGATTTGATCATCTCGCCGCAAGCTGTCCGTTAATCTTGTTGGATATTTTAGACAAGCTCGCTTCTCTAGGAGTTTAGCCAAACAGTTTCTTTTTGTCGTACTTGTTATTAGATCATTTTATATCAAATGGAATCATCACTAATGAAAACCGAAATTCTCCCGTGTACATGAATCAGTAGGTAAAGCCATCACTGTAGAATTGCTCCATAATTTTTATTAAATACTCTCTCTATGTTGCTTGTCTCCTAAAGCATGGAATCTTAAAATTTTGCGGACTGGTAGCAGGCATCAAACATATTTTAGAAAAATATATCAAGAATTTTCATCAAAATTTTGACTGAGTGAAATTTAGAAATAAATTAAAACAAAATTATCAAAAAAATAATGGTGAAAATTTATAATATTTTTATTGATATATGTCGTGATTCCCATAACGTCCCTGCAAATTCTTAAATTAAGATTACACTTGTGTGTAGAGAAAAAAATTATATTAGAGGGTAAAATTGAACGAAATGACATGATTTAGAGGGCAAATTGAACAAAAAATATTTAGAGGGGTACCCAAAGTTTGGTCATTTGAAGGGAGTAATTTGGACTTTTCTCTTTGAGAAATTGAACCAAGAAATAGTTTAGGGGGTTATACAGATTTTGGGCATAACACTACTAAAAAAAGATTTGTATCAACGCCCTATATTTTTTCTAGGGGCGGGTCAAATGTAAGTATGTAACCCGCTCCTACAAATGGAGCGGGAGTACTGTAGCATCCGACCCGCCACTAGAAAAGCATTTTTAGAGTCGGGTGATGGCGTCACTCGTCCTAAAAATGCATTTTAAGGATGGGTGATGGCATAACCCGCCCCTACAAATGGTTTCATAAAAAAAATTATAACTTTTTCATATGATCTTGGTTGAAGTCAAACTTTATAAATTATAGAGAATGGCGGGATCTAAAACTTTATAGTTGATAACATTTTCATTTAAGGTCATTTAATGGTCCAAAAAGTTATTATGAACCTACAGATGGCTATGACTATATAATATATCTCATGCTTTAAGATTTCAACATTCTTAATATTTTTATACACTGAAATATACTTTACATATTTTTTACATCTATATTTCACAGTAACCATAGTGTAGAAGTTTTGCTTTTTTATTTGTTTTGCTATTTTAAAAGATCTAAATAAATTTTTGGAATAAAATTGAAAAATATTTTTAGGGGCGGGTGGTGGCGTCACCCGCCCCTACAAACGATTTCTAGGGGCGGGTGATGGCGTCACCCGTCCCTATAATTCAATTTCAGATTTAATATAAAAGAATAGCATACCACATAGAGTCACAAGTGACTGTGTGGTGTAGTGGAGAGGAAGATACGTGCGAAGCATGAGGTGATGCAATTTTTTATATTTCTTAAAAAATTTTGGATAATATAGGGGCTTGTGGTGGTGGCTGGTTGATTGGAATATTTTTTTTTTTATTTTGCTGTTTTTGATTTTTTTTTTCAACTTTTTTCTTATTTTTTGGACACCGATTTATAGGGGTGGGTCACTCCATGACCCGCCCTACAAATGATTTTTAGAGGCAGATGCGTTACCCGTCCCTAAAAATTCATTTTTTAGCTGCGAGAACTAGGGGTGGGTACCGCACCCGCCCCTAAAAATACGTTTTTATCTGCTCTTAAAAAAATTTTTATAGTGCAATTGAGGGAGATATTTCTGTTTTTTTAAAAAAATAGGAAAGTTCGGTTTACATCCTCCAACTTTCGTAAAAGTCCGATTTTCGACCTCAAACTACAAAATCGGATAAGAAAGACCATCCAACTATCGAAACTGGGCAAATTTAACCCTTAGGCTGGTTTCGAAGGTGGTTTTCCATTTTGTGAAAATTAAAACTATTCAAATTTAATAAAAAAATCATAAGTAATTCATTTTAAATTAAAATAATATAAAATGGATATCAATTTTTTTCTAAAAATGTAAACTATCTATTGGCACTATCCTTGTAAGTTATTTGGATCGAATTTTGTTTATATTCATAGTATTTGGTTGCTTGTAGTTATGCCTATTATTTTTGAATAAATAAGATTCAAATAGAGGAATAATAGATAGGCCACATTTTTTAAAAAAATTGGTACTAGTTTCATATTTTTTCTGATTTAAAATGAATTAGTTTTAATTTTTGAGATCTAATTAGATTTTTTTTATTTTTTTTAAAAAATACAAAACCACCTTCAAAACCACCTTAGGGTCCAAATTTGCTCGATTTTGATAGTTGGATGATATTTTTTATCCGATTTTATAGTTAAAGATTGAAAATCGGACTTTTACGATAGTTTGAGGGTGTAAACCGGACTTTTTCCTAAAAAAACTAACTATACAAGAAGATCAACAATGAAGACTAGTGAAATTTATCATGTTTTTCCAGGGCCATCGGCCACGCATTATTCTTGACTAGCAAGCATGCCCGTGCGTTGCAACGGCAGAGGAAAAACTGCCACACAAAAAAGTAAATATTATTCAATATTACAATAGTATAGAGATATAAGTACTAATTTTGACGGCTTATGCTGCAAATAAATACAAAAGATTCCATCGTGTATGGAAATGTACTTTATTTGCAATGTGCAGGACCATACACTTGAGTTTACATAAGGATTATAGAAAACACAAAGTTTCGAGGTCTTTCACTAAAAAACAGCTGCTGCTGCTGCTGCTGCTTAGAGTCTTTAGAATTTGTGATGTTGTAGGTTCACGAACTGCTCTTGGTTTAACTGAAGCGATCAACCACAAAATATCCACAGCAAATATTCAAGAAAACAAACATAATAAATTACAAACAGTACACCAATCATCTCCTAAACAGAATAAGAAGGTAGACCACCTTGCTATGGTTACATGAGCGTAAATGATTGCTAAAAATGCATTTTTTTAGGGGGGGGGGGGGGGGTAAATAATATGAGCATTTAAAGGTCAGAGGCAATAATGCAGAAAACCCCCTAAGTTTCAAGAAATTAAGGGATATTTTTTGGAACTGGGAAATAAATGGGAATTAGAAAATTATGCAATAGTGATGTCATCATGATGCAATGATTGAGAAATAATCAAATAAATAAATAAATAAATAAATACACCAGGATTATAACATGGCCAAGGATCATATTTTATACTTCAAATAAATCACCAATCATTCTACGGATTAAAAATAGTGAAGATCACAAGATTTCTTAAGTTTGAATAAAATGGAATGGAAAACTCAAACACATTAATTATTTTTCAGAAGGAAAAGTCTTATTTACTGCATAGGCATGGCATGGGCGGGTATTGCGCTTGTGCGCAGCTACATGGCATTGCGGCTACTGGCTAATTAATTTGCGGCAGAACTGATGTTGATGGCCTTTGTTTGCTCATGCATATGTATAAACATGCACATGGTGAGCTTTCCTTCCTCTTGTACGCGATGGCCGGGTGGCTTATAAGTTATTACTGTCGGCAACAGTGGTGGTAGTGTACAGCCAAGCAGCAAGCGCACGAAGCGCGCATGGCGCAGCATGTGTCAGCGTGCACACGAGGCGAGGAGCGGGAGCGGCGCAGACGCAGGCAGCAGCGAGCAGCTGGAAAACATGAGGCGAGCGAGACGTCACGTGCCGAGGCTCGGAGCGCAACTTCATCTCCTAATCGGCGAGGATCTTATAAGTTTGTTTTCCAGCGGAAGAACGTGAGGCGATAACGAAGGCAGTCGTGTCCGTGCCGGTATCTTCCGTGTCCGATACTTGATAAATTCCAAACCGGAGAAAGGAATATAGATGCTTGATGGCCCACCCGTCAATGATATATGACGTACCAAAAGTCAACATACCGCAGAAATGATCCGTTCTTTAGAAATAGTTAAAGAATACGAATTCAGCCGTGCAACAAGCTGAGTGATACGCTGGTCATATAAGAGAAATCTGATAAGAGGTAGAACTGAAACTCATTACTCTAGCTTACTCTTGCATGACTAAGGACTTTATCACGTTTTTCTAGTGCCACCAGGCAGACAGGCACACATTATTCTAGTTCAGCCATGCAATAGGCCACACACTGATACAGTGTTCATGTGAGAGAATTCTGTTAAGAGCAACAACTAAAACTCATTACTCTTGCATGACCAGAGATGCTGCATACTCGTCGTCCTCCTCCTGAATGTGGCAATCTTCTCTGAAATCTCCTCGACGATCAAAGGGCAACTTTCTTTGAGATGTCTGAACCCATCTGTTTCCATGATAGCACTGAGCACGTCCCTTGATGCAATAAATCTGAGGCAGGCATCTTTGAGCCGTTCACAGTTGTGCTGCTCCGCCAAAGCTAGGGTGGTGGCAACCGTCTGCGCATCAATGCCGTGGCATAGCTTGGCTTCGCACAACGCCCTCAGCCTCTCAAATCCGTATCTGTCCGCGGCAACCAGCAAGTGCTGCATTGTCGTATTTTCGTCAGAGTTGCAGCAGCTATCTGGCAGGGAATCGGTGTATATGAAGTGAAGAAGCCCTTCAAAGATGATAGGATCCATGTCGTTGATCTTAACAGCAGGCTGTGCAGAATTCTTGTTCAGTGGGCCAAAAAGCTCCGCATCGAAGACAGGTGATCTTGCAGACAGTACACACCTGTGGGCATGGAACAGGTGGCCATCTACGTCGAATGTGGCGTCGACGCCCTTGCCATCCTTCAGCATGTGCTCAAGATCTCGGTGCAAGTTTGCCGGTAGGACACTGATGATTGTTGTGTTCACATCTTCGGTTCGGGACTTGAAGACAGTTAGAACGCACCTGATGGTGAGGGAGTCGTCGTTGAGGAACAGGAAGTGTCGCAACTTGTATTTCTCAATGAAACAAGGAATGCCCCAAATCCATTCTCGATCTTCCGGACCGAAGGTATGTATCAGTGGCCTGTCGTCTCCCAGCATCGGAAGCTTCGATACTCTACCATCTTTGTCCACCATACTTAGGCTGAACTTCGCCCTCACGCGCGTCGCTCCTCCTCCTCCTCCGCTAAAGCACAAGAACACCGAGACAAAGGCAGCTTCTTGCTCCTTCCGGTCCCCGTCTGGGAAGAGCCTGATGTTCCCCAGTCGTAGCCGCCGACGGTGAAGGTGCTCGAGCAGTCGAGCTCACGAACTCGCAGATGCCCATGCCGTGGAGCAGCGAGAAATCGGTCACTTCGAAGTTGTGCGTGGCGGTGAAGGTCTCCGTCACGCACCTCGACGACGTCGTCTCGTGTGAGCCCTGGCCCTGGCCATGGCTGGCAGCAGCAGAGGCCGAACCGTCGTTGGCCATAGCAAAGACGTACGTGTACAGGAAAGAAAAGCTTGCGTGGGCTTGTTGTTTGTGATCGGAAGCTTGATTTAAAAGCTTGTTCGCGACGTCCTTGGATTGCTGTGTTCTTATACGACGCGTACACAGTACAGGACAGTTATTATTCCTAAACATACTAGACTCCGAGGCCTACGGGAATACCAAGATCACAAGAGCCCATTGTGATATTTCAAAAAAAAAGGAGAAAAGCCCAATTGTAGAAAGATTGGACTCAATTATATAGGAGGTAATATGGTTGTGGACTTATTTTGTACATGGGATAAAATAATGGACTCATAATTTTGGACTTCTTTTGGATAGTTATTCGGAAAGGATTTAATTCAAGTCGCGCCGAGGAAAGTGTTTTTTAACAGAAAATACAGAGATTCTAGGTACTCTCAGGCCGATGTGGGCCTATAAATATATAATATAGTGGCTATCTCACGTGTGCCACCGTGCAGCCCATTCGGCTTATGGCCCAACCAGGGCCCAACATCCTCCATTTTCCGTCGGGTGCCTAATTGCGAGTAGCACATTTTGCTTAAAGAAAAGACATCTAACACACGTGAGGAAATTGATTCACGAGATAGGATTGAATAGTAAACTGATGACCGGTTCCTATAAAACACGAAATATTTTACATTAAAGTGGAAAAATAAAGGACGGTGGGGAAAAACCTATATACACATATATTTCTTTAGAATTAGAAATGCTGTAGTGCCAGTAGATCAGTACACACACGTTGAAGAGAGATTCTATCAGAATACGGTAATGCATTGATAATGTGATGGTCTGACAGTAAGCCGATGTATAGAATGCATTCACCACTCAGGCAAAGAAGATTGAATAATGATAGAGCCAGAGCCCAACTAGAGAAACCCCAACAGCAGTTCAGTGTCACTAATCCATCTGAATATTCAGTATCATTTATTCAGCTGAACTCACAAACTTAAGAAACACTGCTGACTCTTGCCTATGACGCGATCTTGTCCAGAATCTCCACCAAAACCAAAGGGCAGCTAGCGGCGAGATGCTTGAATCCATCTGTTTCCATGACAGCACCAAGCATATCCCGCGAGGCAACATACTCGAGGCAGGCATTTTGAGGCGCGCGCAGCGGTGCTGCTCTGCTATATTATTCATATTACAGAGCTGAGATTCTTTGGTTGTTATTTTGATAGTCTATCATGCTCATATCTGTATCATGCTCATGCCTGTTATGCTATTATGGTAATATGTGCTTGTTGCTTCATTAGTTATACTCTCTATATGTCTAGGTCAGATCTATATGTCTAGGTCAGATGATCTGGGTAAGCATAACGGTTCGTCGTGCCTTCGGGTTTGCCTTAGTGTTTTACTTGTCCATCCGAAGGGTGGGAGATCCGAGGACACTAAGGTAGTGACCTCCTACACAGGCGTGGTGCTTGGATATGCGGGATCCTTCGGATATGCCCGTGCTCCATGGTATTGCAGGGGTAGGCCGCAGAAGGTAACAGCTCTGTTGGTCCGCTATGATGTTACGTCATGGTTAGTGAAGTCTCCCACTTTCGAGTTCGGGGTAGGAGTTCTGAAAGATGTAACGACCTGGATGTACTTCGGGACGGGATATTTTCCCTGTTGTCCCTATTTTCCCGGCACCTGCAGTTTTAAGCATGTTTAGAGTGTAACGTTTATTTGTATGAATAGATGTTATTAGGACCCCTTGTATGCCTTTGCTCCCACTAACCCGTAGGTTTATTCGTTTATTCTTTATTCTGAGTTTGGCCTATGTGTGTGTCACATTACCCCTATTCATATTTTTTATCATGATTTATCCCTGTTTATGCTATATTCTTTGACTTATTCGTATCGTCTCGCTCTTGTACCAAGTAAACTCTTACAATCATACTCTCCTTTGAGAAAATATAAATAACGATATCCGAATACTCTTATAATCCATGCGCTTGCAAATCTCCCGTGCGCTTGCAAATCTTTTTCTGTAATCGGAGTGTGCTTCGATTTTGTAGCGCTTCGGTCACGAACAAAGCCGCGTCTTCGGACCTTCGCTCCCTGGTATGGTTGACCTTCGGCGCGCGGTACTTCGGTTATACTTCGGCCCGCGTCCGCGCGTTCGGCGCGATCCGAAAGAAACCTAATGACTTTCTTTAAAATTTTATTATCGGAAAATACTTTATGCGCACATGGGAAGGTGCCTCATTTAACTCCGTTAGCCCTTCGTTTGTTTCTTGATGTCAGGGTACTCGTGTTTTTTTATCTTCTTATGTCCGTCTTATCTTCCTCTTCCCACCGCTATCCCGTACACACATAGAGGCACCCCCATCCGTTCATCCAAATTCAATTTAAAAAGCTTTTTGTCGATTCCAATCTAGATTTACAAAAATCTATTTCAAATCATCCAACAATCTGACAAAATACTTTTACTAGCTACTATCTAGATTGATCTCTAGTTGCTATTTAGAAAATTCCTAACCAGTAAACCTGCATTCATTCTGAACACTTGTTTTGACTTGAAATTCGGGCAAAACCGAGAAGTCATGACATGCATTTTGGGAAGAACACAATTTGAAGCTGGAAATGAATCATTCTGACAAGAATCGACCATGAACAAGAAACAAGAACCAGCAAAAACTAATCTGACAAAAGTGAAAGAGAAAAAAAAACTCAGCGCAGCCGCTGTTCATGGTTGCTGCAATTGCTCGCATGGCTGCCGAGCCGCCTGCTGTGCCACGCACGCACCGCCCTCCGCTGCGCCTGCTCCTGATGCTAGCGCTTGCGGAGGCGGCCCTCGATCTCGCCGTGTGCGCCACCATGGCCTGGCCGTGCAGCAGCGCGTCGAGGCCCATGAGCCGCGCGGCGACGCTGGCGACTGGCGCTCGTCGCCCGCGCCTCACCCCACGGACGGCAATGGCGGCGCGCCGGGGCTGGCGCCGTCCGGATCTCGTGCGGCCAGAGCTTGCCCCTGGCGTCCACCACGATGCGGATGTCGAACGAGAACCGCGCCAGCCGCCATGACGACACTGCCCAGCCGCCCCGCCCCCGCCGCCACCCTTGAGGTCCAGCGCCGGCGGCTGCAGCGATAGCCTCGGCGCGGCCGCCTCCTCCTCGCCGCCGTCGGCCCCGCCCAGATGCAGATGGGTGGACTCATGAGGGGGGGGGGGGGGGGGGGGGGGGGGAAGCGATGGCAGCAGTGCGCTCATGAGGGAGAGAGAGAGAAAGGAGAGAGGTGAAAGAGACAGACGTGGGACCTAACAATTATTGTGGCCGCACTTTGACAATAACGGCGTTTGCTCCCGAGATAAATAACCACCATTGATATTCAATCGGACGATGACCAATCCGGGCGGGCAGATGCCCATGTGCGCGTAAAAAACGTTATCTTTCATTATAGCAGTGGATCAAGAAGTACACATTCTTCGATACAAAGCGTTGCAATGAATACACCAATAATAGTAATGTGATAGAAAGTGATCGAATACTAGCTGATACTGCAGCTTATACATTCATAGTAATGCTACTATTCATCTATATTTCCAGTGACACTACTCGCTCCATACAGCAGCGACCTTGTCCAAAATCTCCTTCATGATCAAAGGGCAGTTTGCGATGAGATGCTTGAATCCATCGGTTTTCATGACGGCACCGAGCACTTTACGCGAAGCTATAAATCCAAGGCAAGCATCCTTGAGCTGCTTGCAGTGGTGCTGCTCTGCTAAAGCTAGGGTAGTGGCAACCGTCTCAACATCAATGCCTTGGCACAGATTGGCCTCGCACATCAGCCTTAGCCTGTCCAGTCCATACCGATCCGCTGCAACCAGCAGGTGTTGTTGCATCGACGCATTCTGATCATCTGCATCACAGTCATCTTCTATCAGAGAATCGGTGTAGACGAAGTGAAGGAGCGCCTCAAATATGGGAGGCTCCATGTCATCAATCTTGATGCATTGTGTATCCTTTTCCTTCAGTGCTCCGAATAGCTCTGCCTTGAACACCGTGGATCGCGCAGCCAAGATACACCTGTGAGCAGAAAACATTTGGTCGCCGACACTGAATGTAACATCTGCACCTTCCCCGTTCTTCAGCATGTCTGTGAGATCTTGGTGCAGCTTTGGCTGTGGAACTACAACGCGGCTTCCTTCCACAGTGTGAGGCACATCTTTCATGGTAAGAACGCACCTGATTGTGAAGCGATCACCGTCGAGGCGCAGCAGCTCTTGCAGCCGGGATTTCTCAATGAAGTTGCGCCAGCCCCAGTCGCTATCAACCGATGGAAAGGTCCGTTCGAATATACGCTGTTTCGACACTTGGTCATCTTTGCCCAATAAACTTAAACTGAATTCAACCGTCACACCTGCTGTTCCTCTTACAAAATACAAGAAGGCCGACACATATGCACCATCATCGTTCTCCGTCTTGTTCCCGTCAGGGTAGAAGTCGATCCTCCAGTCGCAACCGCCGACGCTGAAGGTGCTCGAGCTGACGAACTTGCCGGCGCCCATGCCGTCGAGCTGCGAGAAGTTGGTCACCTCGAAGTTGTGCGTGGCGGTGACGCTTCCCGTTACGCACCTCGACGACGTCGCGGGTAGGCACTGGCCATGTTTAGCTGCAGAGGTTGAGTTGGTAGCCATAGCGACTTCGACTTGGCGAGGGAGTATGGCAATGGGCGTTGCACAAGACGGATCGTCAGAAGGCCTTCTTTATATAGGGCTTTCCTGCAGTTTGAGCGGCGCGCCGTGTTCGTATGGGATCGGAACTTGACGTTTAGGTTTCCGTGAACGCTAGGCGCTGCTCGTTTCGATTCACCCGTTCTGATCGGAGCCAAATAAAGTTCATCGATTGAGCAACCGTGTACTGTTTGGAATACGAAGGGTTTCTTGGTCAAAATTACAAACTAATCCATAACAGCAATCACATGGTTATTTCTAAATTGCCACATATTCTTGGCAAAATACTCTGTTCCACACTGCCATCACTTCCAATGCTTAGCATGTATATGCCGGAATTTTGCCATTTTCTAAAAAAAAAGTTTGGAGCCCTGACAAAACAAATTGATGATGATAAAACATTAAAATGTTTGCTATTATCGGATTAAGCTTTCACCCATGAATCCATGATACCTACATCGCATACATATTCTATGAAAATGAGTTGATTTACGCACATAATACCGTCATGTTATTATAACTAGTAACCGCGCACGTGTGACACGCACGCGCAACATTTTGACATAGTAAAAATTCCACAAAGAATGAATAAGTTATCATTTTCAAAGTATATTGTGTCGATTTCACAACAACCATATAAATTTTAAAAATGAAATGGAAAACTATAATAAGTATGAACACCCCTTCTTTGATTTACCTTCTTTGATTTACAGACCACTTACAAAGAAAGCATTATTCAGATTAGAAAAAAGCGTAAATGATCAAGGAGAAGTACATGTATTCAGACCTGATAATCCACAATCTGAAACTAATAAAAATACTTTCTCCCCGTGCTCTTTTTTTCAGACCTGATAATATTTCTTTTGGTCAACAGGAATACCAGGTTTTGCTATATGTAATAGGCAACATTGATCACCACCTTACAACATCCTTTCTATGTGACATGGCTATAACCAGATAACCAAGTTAAACAAGTTAGTGGCAAACATAAGCATATATGAAGCAATACCCAAATGAACTGATGAATTAAGACAGGCAGCTAAAAGAATCAAACCGCCAGTTCAGATTTCAACAGGTTATCTCGTACTGATCCAGTTCCGCATAAAAAGAACCAACCAGCAAAAAAAGAAGGTAAGCATTGGACAAATCCATGACATGTTATCCATGACAAGCAGTGAAATGCTTTCTGCTTAGCTCACCTTTCCCGGTACTAAAACCATTAAGCCTCCAAAGTGGCGTCTGAGTGAGCCCATGCCCCAAAAATCTCTGCAGTTTCATCCAATTGCATCCATGTTGTCCCTCAACATGAAGCTTGCAGGTGCCAACCTCTTTTCCAGTAACAACAGGCATAAGGCATTCCATCCTATGCTATAATTGTTTTTCATAAGCTTGTAAACTGAGATGGTGTAGCACTGTAGCATCAGTCCAGGGAACTCCTTTCCCATACTTTTGGGAAACTTTCATTCATGACTTGTCTTGCATCAAACACACAATGCTTAGGCATTTCCTACAGAATGCGATTTGCAGCCACCACAACAACTGGGGCCTCCACAACAAGTTCCAAGTTAAAAATAGTGGCGAGCTGCCAACATAGTAAGCACCTCGTTTGCCCTGAGCTCAATTAGTCGTTTTTTTCTTCTCATCACCCTTGTAATCCTGCATGCCCATGGCTATTTGCTCCAATAAACCACCATGCATATGTCCCGGTCAGATAGCATCCCTTCATCCCAAACCACATCAACACAAGGCAGTTCATCAAGCCCCTCTTGTACAGCATCATCCCACACCACTGAAGATTGGATAGGCACATGCTTTGCTTCAATAAACCGTGCTGCTCCAGCATGCCTTGCATGTTCATCCCAGACCACCTCGACAGGCATTTCCTCAAATACTTCATGGCCTCGTGGCCACCTGGAACTACTTGACTCTCAGACAACCAAGTTCTAGCATCTTAGTATCTGAGTAATACAACATGCTAGTCTGATCAGGCATTTGATCAAACACATGGCGGGCACAACACATAGTAGCTTCCTGCAGCAGGATGCAAGTCCTTGTACAGTTGTACCTCCCAAAAACAACTCGCTCGGGGAAGGAGGAGAACCAGAGAGTCCCACCGCGGTCTCCTTGTTGCTCATGGCTTCACCGCTCATCATCTGAATGGCTGCTGCAGCTATGCCAAATTCCTCGAGCACGAACACAATTTTACGACCTTCTTCGACTTTCTTGCCGGCCGGCGATGCCCGCGGAAGACGACCTGGAGGCGTCGGAGGCGCCGGCGGTGGCGGAGGCGAGCAGCGCCCAGGGGTCCCCTGCGAAGGCGGCGGCCTCCTCCCACGCCGCGAGCCCGAACGCCCAGGCATCGTCGGCCATGCGGTCGAGCGCGGGGCAGCCGCGGGACGCGCGCGCCGCGGTGAGACGCGGTCGTAGCTTAGCGGTGGTGCAGGTGAGCAGCGCCCAGGGATTGGGATTGCCCGCGAGGTCGGCAGCGGCCAGGGGAGCCGCACGGGCGGAACTGAGGCAGCAGCTGGTCCATATCGGTCAACGGGTACGCGGGTGGGTATTGTAGCGGACGGTGAAAAAAACAATTGACTTTTGGCAGAAATATTTTCTAACTCGCAGTTTTGATAAGTCTAGCTCTTCTTCCACCTCCTTTAGTTCCGACATGTGGATCCAATATAAAGGACAGATGGATCCAATATAAAAGATACGGTGGATTTGAGAAATATTTTCTACAGATATATAGAAAGATTACTGTCGTCTGCTACTTCAATTCTTTTCGACGGATGCACCTTCAACGCTTTTACTCGAGGCCAGCTGGGGGCAGGTCGCCATCAGGTGCTTGAACTCGTCTGTCGCCACAAGGACTCTCAACACCTTCGGCGACGACATGAACGCGATGCAGGCTTCCTTAAGCTCCTGGCAATGGTGCTGGTCCGCCAAGGCCAGTGTGGTCATGACGGTCGACACGTCAATGCTCTTGCACAGCTTCTCCGCGCACATCAGCTTGAGCCTCTCCACCCCGTACCGGTCCGCCGCGACCAGCAGATCCTGCGCCGTCGCGGTGCTGTAACCCTCGAGGCTGCCCGGCGGCGAGTCCGTGTAGATGAAGTGGAGGAGCATCTCGAAGACCGCCGGCTCCATGTCCTCGATCCGCACGACGCGCCGCGCGTCTCTCTCCGCCATGGGCCCGAGGAGCTCGGCGTCGAAGACGGGGGACCGCGCGGCGAGCAGGACCCTGTGCGCGCGGAACTCCCTCCCCGCCACGCCGAACGTGACGTCCGCGCCCCGCCCGTCCTTGAGCGCGCGCTCGAGGTGGCCGGGCAGCTCCGGCGGCGGGGCCGGCGCGGGCGTGGTGTCCTCCGTGCGCGGCGGCGTGAAGACGGTGAGCTGGCACCGGATCTTGAGGCGGTCGTCGTCGAGGCACCTCGAGAACCGCAGGAGCGGCTTGAGGTAGAAGATCTTGAAGCCCCAGCTCCTCGGGTGGGGCCACCCGTAGGTCACCGTGGCCGACCTGCGGCGCCAGAGCCACGACGCCGCCGCCCTGCCGTCCCTGTCCACGAGGCTCAGCGTGTACTTGGCGTTCACGGTCACCGCTCCGTCGCAGATGGACACGAACGCGGACGCCGCGCTCATGCAGCAGCAGCAGCAGTCCTCCATGGACTGCCCGTCCGGGTAGAACTCGATTATCCAGGTGTAGCCGCCGACGGAGAAAGGGGCGGACTTGATGGACCTGCCGGCGCCGATGCGGCCGTCGAGCAGGGAGTAGTTGGCCACCTCGAAGTCGTGCGTCCCCGTCACCTTCTCCGCCCGGCACCTCGACGACGTGTCCGGTGGACCGCGGCGGCGGGGGGATGTGTGGTGGGCCGAGACGTCGGCCATGGCAGCAACAGGTGAAAGCTAGCTAGGGAAGATGGATCAACCATTCGGTTGGGCAGGCTCGTTGCATGATAGTATATAGGTATACAGGTAGACAGGTAGATCAATAACCGCACGATCTTCTTAGAGATATAAGAGTTTATTTCTCTATATATATTTTTTCCTTTTTCTTGCGAAAGAATTACTCCGTATCTTTTTTTTCAATTCAAAAGATATGACAACGAGATAAATAAATTGGACGTCCCTTATTATTTCTTAGTCAAATAAATTTCCAATCTACACTGTTGAGAAATCGGCGCTCCTAACCTTGACACCGACTTCCAAGAAGCGATACCAAAGTAGTGTGATACCACTTTTCCGTGGACCCTATACCCACACTATAACGATAAGATATTCACCTGTACACCAATATATGAGACCAACTCTCTACAAGAGAACTCAACTCTTTATTCACTACTATAACTTGATACAACACAAGAGTCATATACTCTTTATGTGGCTACCCTACCATGACACAACTACACTATATGGCTATCATGCCACACTCCTACTTGAGACCCTTATGCCATTGTATAGAAAGAGGGAAGAGGACACCTCTATTTATAGGTGCTCGTGGATATTGTGGTGTTGCCATGTGGCAACTTCCACACTCTTTCTTACAAAATATCTATCTCTAAAATTTTCTTCATCCTTATCTAACTATGCAAAATATCTAATTCTAGAGAATTCTACCCTTATCATGAAGCATGGTAACTCCTTATTCTTATTATTTCTAAATTCTTCTAAAACCTTCTCAAGTATGCATTGCTTATTTTCAACATACACCATCAATCATATTGACGAGTTAAATTCAATAAACTAACTGCAATAGAACAAATTACGGATCGCGACACATCTTCAAGTACATAATAATTCAGCAAAATGAAGAACTAGCCATGGACATTTGGATTGCGAGGCAAGCATCTCCGAGCCTCGGGCAGTTGTGCCGCTCCGCTAGAGCCTGCATGCTCGCCACCGTCTTCTCGTCCACGCTAGCGAGCAGCTTCCCCTCGCAGATGTGCTTCAGCCTGTCGAGCCCGTACCTATCCTCCGCCACGAGCAGGTGCCGCACCGTCGCGGCGTCACAGCCCTCGCCGTTGCCCGGCAGCGATTCCGTGTAGATGAAGTGGAGCAGCAGCTCGAAGACCTCCGGCCTCACGCCGGCGATCCTGATGCGCCGCGCGTCCTTCTCCATCATGTGCCCGAAGAGCTCCGCGCGGAACACCGGGGACCGCGCGGCCAGCAGGACCCTGTGCGCCGGGAACGCCCGGCCGCCGACGTCGAAGGTGACGTCCGCGCCCATCCCGGTCGCGAGCAGGCTCCCGAGGTGGCCGGCCAGCTCCGGCGCCGGGACCGGGTCCGTGGTGCGGACGACGGTCAGGACGCACCGGATCGTCAGCGCGTCGTTGTGGAGGCACCGCCACCTCTGGAGCATGGTCGCGTCGGCCAGCAGCTTGTGGAAGCCGTGGCTGTCCCGCGGCGGGGAGCCGAAGGCCGCCGTCATGGTCCGCTTCGCCATCGGCGACACGCGGCCGTCCTTCTGCAGCAGGCTCAGGGTGAAGCTGGCCGTCACCTCCGCCGTCCCCGCGCCGGCGTCGCGGAGGTGCAGGGACGCCCCGGCGTAGAAGAGGGGCGGCTGGTAGTGGGCAATCGTGTCGCCGTACTGCTTCGGGTAGACCCTGATGGCCCAGTCGTGGCCGCCGGCGCTGAAGGTGCCGGAGCTGACGTACTGGCCGACGCCCAGGGCCTTGAGGTGCGAGTAGCCGGCCACCTCGAAGTCGTGCGTCACGGTCGCGCTCTCCGCCACGCACCGCGACGAGGTCTTGGGCTGGCGGCACGCGTCGCTGGCCGTGACACGGTGGTGCAGGTTCATCGTGCGTGTTGCCATTGGGGAACAACTGGTGGCGGCGGCGGCGCTACAGATTCTGACGTCCGTTGGTTGAAGAACGTGCTCGATCGTTGTTTATGCAATTGTGGGCAAGCTTCTCATCACCAATATATAGACGCACCTGGACGAGTATTCTTATCCGCATCGGTTTAGGCCTAGTACGAGGCAGATCAGATCATTCATCAGAACAAGAGAGAGAGAGAGAGAGAGAGAGAGAGAGAGAGAGAGATAGAGAGAGAGAGAGAATGGAAGTAGGAGGTCGAGACCGAGTCCGACGTTCCGTCGAACAGGCGGGCGTCGTGGCTTTGCCCGGGCCGTGAGGAGCGAGAGATCAGGGATATCGTGCGAGCTAATGGGCCAAGCGGCACCTCCACTAGCGGCTCAGACGCTGTTGGGCTAGGTGGGCTTTTTTGTGCCAATTATTTAGGCCCAGATTCTTGGCCCGGCCTGGCACTAAACCCCCGAAGCAAGCGTCCTGGCACCGCCGCCGTCTTCTCCTCCTCCAGCGCGCGCGCCCGCGCCGCCGAAACCGCCGCCGGCCTCCTTCCAGGCTTCCACCGGAGGACGCGAGCCGCAGCGAAGAAACTTCTTCCCTCCTCCTCTCTTCGTCGTCGTCTTCCTCCGCTCTAGAGCCGCTCACCTACTGGTATTAACTTGGCTTGGGGTGGAGTTCCACCCGCACGTGGGGATTAATTTCTTCTGCTGGTGATAAACCCTAACTCGCTGAGTTTATTTCAGGTTCCTCTTCTTATTCGACGCGCCCCGTCTTCGATTTCAGTTGGCGCCATTGGACTTGCAATCCAAAGTGCGGCCGCAGTTTATTTGGCAGAAAACTGAGCTAAAACCCCATGGGCGACAGTATGGCCTCCCCTGCGGTGGAACCCAAGCGAGAGCAAAATTTTCTAGTGAGAGTGGGGATGGATGCCTGGACTCAGCCGTTCGCGGTTTCCCACAAGGTCAGGTTGGTTCACATCCTCAAGAATCTCCACACCTCGGAGGTGAAAATCTACTCGGACGCGTCCAAGGAGTTCATTAAGCTACTGGACGGTGAGTCCGGTGGGGAGGTGCTAAGGGAGTACGTGCAGCAGTCACCGCAGCTCGGGGAGCTGGTTGAGGCATGGAGGCTCCACCGGGAGAAGCCGGGGGTGGCATACATACTTTTGCTCTTTGCGACAGTCCTAGGCCACCCTGATGGTAAGCTGCGGCGACATGGTTTGGTTAAGAAGAGTCTGGATGGTGTTGCGAGGATGATACTGGAGGATAAGGAGAAGATGGGGGATGTGTTTCTGGAGCTGAGCAGTGGCGAGTTCCGGCGGCAGAATGCCGCGCTGGATTTGCTGGCTGCAATCGTCAGGCGTGGTGGGGGTTTGGCGTCAGAGGTCGCTGAGAGATTTGATTTTAAGATGGCTATTTTGCCGCAGCTTGCAGGAACAATGAAGAAGAAAGGAAGCAGAGATGGAGGGAAACGGCAGAAGGGTGCTGAATCTGGGTCCACAAGGCGGTCATTTGTTGGGTTTGCCATGTCTTTTTTGGAGGTTGGGAACCCAAGGCAGCTAAGATGGGTCCTTCAACAGAAGGAAGTATACTCAGGGGTGCTTCGTGGGATCGGGAATGACGATGCCGAGACTGTCATGTACATCCTCTCAACTTTGCGAGATAATGTCCTGATAGAGGAGTCACTTGTGCCACCAGGGCTCAGGAGCGTCCTCTTTGGAAGTGCCACATTGGAGCAGCTGAGCTTGATTTCAGGGAATCGGGATGCAGGAGAAGCAGCTGACATTGCTCATGAGGTATTGGTCATGGTGTGCACTGATCCGAAAAATGGATTGATGCCAGGATCAAGCTTGAGAGGTAACGAGAAACGCTTGCTGGATCTCATGAAAAAGTTGAAAGCTACTGAGGTTGCTCACCACAAAAAATTGTTGCTGGCCATTGTGAGTAAGAGGCTGTCTCTTTGTTCGGCATACATGAATGAGTTCCCTTACAATATCGAGCCACGGTCATCTCCTTCATGGTTAGTTCTTCTGAGTATTTATATATTTATTTTCTTTTTAGTACAATATGGCCGTGTTGGTCTAATTATTATTTGCAGGTTTGCGGCCATCTCCCTTGCAGCTGATGTTATAGCTTCAGCAAAATGTGATAGCATTGTTCATACTCTTTCATCCAATTCACATGGTCTGGTATCTGTAGATGATGAAGAAGTTCAGGTAGTCTTGAAGTGCATCGTGCCCAATGTATGCTCTCGAGCAGTGATAAATAGGGGGTTGCTGCATTCTGATGATCTTGTGAAGCACGGTTCACTGAGGTTTGTTTTTGAGTCAGTTAACCTGTTATGCTATATTATCGAAGCCCTCAATGGCATGGTATCAAGAGGGAGAGCAAAGTCAGAATTCATTAGCTCACCGAAAGTAACCATCAAAATAGATGAATCGCCTGTATTAAACTGTTCTGATGCTGCAGATGCATCCTTAGTTGATGATGTTCACCAGGGAGATGAAATGCAGGTCAAGAGGTGGGCATCTCTAAGAGAATACATCCAAGATGAAGTTCACGGAGCTATGCCTGATCCTCAAGTCCTTCTCAAGTTACTCTCTTCTGCCAGTCAGAAACATCAGAAAAATGCTCACATTTCTGAGCCGCCTCAAAAGAAACGAAGATGCAATTCTTCCTGTGAGGTTTATGATATTATTATTGGTGGGATTGATGCTGCGCAGGATAAGGACACATCTGAAGAACAAGACATGGAGTTAAAAAATGATCCCACAACCACCTTGTGTGAGATATGGGGCTTAGATAAACAAGATCTGAACATGAAAGATGCAAAAGTTGTAGAAGATGTCTTCCACTCAAAGTTGCTGGATGTTCTCAGGCTTTATTTGGTAAGCTGCAGCTAAATACAATTATGCTTTTGCTTGCACTTGCCCTTTTTATTTGCATGTTCTGAATGTATTTCCTCTGATAATGACCTGAATATTTGTTTTGTTGACTTCTTTAATTGATGGGATTCATTGGCAGTTTTTAGCCTTGACATTTTCATCATCTAATTTTCTTTCAGAGGGTGATGCCTAGCTCTTTTGATGGATCGTATGATTTCTTTAGGATTATACCTCCTAACCCATTGGATCTATCCATGGATGAACAACAGTCCTTATTATCTCTGTTACTCGAGTATTCAGTCCAATCTGGAGGATGTTGGAACCTAGAAAGAGTTCCAGAGTCAATGTACAAATATCTACAACCCTTGTTTTACATCATGTTGGATTCACAAAATAAGAACATCCGCGATCAAGCATACATTTTAGTCAAAGCTGCTATGGCAAGTTCTGGTGCGTTTGATCAGGACTTCACGGAGATTGATGCATGGTTGGTTTTCTTGCCTGGTTATGTGGCCAAATGGTGTACAAGAGAGAACCGAAGAGTTGGAGCACCTAATAAATTGTCACACATTGTGATTCCTTTCCTCTGCGATGCTGTTTCAGTAGTTGGTAACAACTTGTACAAATACCAAGAGCACACACGCAAACTTATCTCTAAATCAGGCCAGTTTGAAGGTAATACTTTCTTTATGAATGTTATAATAGATCAGTAGCTACTCTTTTGATATATTATGTCAAATGTCTGTTCAAGCTAAACTTTTTAAACTAGTCTATGTTCCACCATATCAGCTATACCGCCTGATACTCATGCTGTAGAATAGTAGTCTCCAAAATGGAATGCCAACTTGCCAAGAATATGTAATTGACTTCAAAAAAAAAAGAATTGTGCGTCACCTGAAACTTAGTAGTTCCACCATATCAGCTATACCGCCTTTCATCTTATCATCTGACCATGTAAACATGTTTGTTGATATGCTTATGTCATGTTAGCATTTATTTAATCGCAGTCAGTTTTTTTGGATTGTGATTTAGATTTATGTGCTACATCCTAAAATCACTCTGTAACACTTCCTATTATAAACGCTTTACGGGTTACTTTTTTTTTCTTTGACTTCTAATCACCGAGTCATCTTGTTCATGCTTCTCATTGTTGTCTGTTCTGCTATAAATGTTGCCTGATGAGATTTAGCTTCATCTATATGCTCAACCTTTTGCGTTGTGGTTTGTAGGCACTCCAGCTTTCAGCCCTCTGATTATTTGTGTTCTTCAGAAATGCCTTAGGCTACTTGACTCAGAGTCTGGAAGTATGAAATTACACGAGAAGTCCACTATTTCATTGTATGTGTGCAACACGATCCACCTTATTCTGCAGTCTCAGGTATATTGGACATTCATTACACTATGGCTTTTTTACGGATTTGCGTGATGAATTGACTAGTCCGATGATTGTAACAGGTGGACGTGCAATTATTGTCTGATCTTATAGGTGCTGTTCTAAATGAGAGATTTGATAAATTTTCATCTGAAGAAATGAACTCTTTGATTTATCTTGCTGAGTGGAGGCCATTAACAACTATGCTACATTTCTTGAAGAGAATTTCCAGCCAGCACACTTATAGTCTGTTCACCACGGTGGAACATTCTTCTGAGTTTGATGGTAACTCGTTGTGCTCTGTATCTAGAAAGGTTGAAGAAATGTTGAATCAAGAACAAACTAATTCGCCGGATGATGTGGCAACTGCATTCTTATTTTCAATCATATGTGCATCACCAAAAGATATTATCAGTGACTTTCCAGATCTTCTTGATGTTGTGAAAACACATTTTCCATCTCATCTTGCTTTCCTCTCATCGGTTCTTTTTCTGCAACATGATTATCTAGCTAAAGTTGCTAGTTGTTGGCCAGATATATTCTTCAGCAGCATCAGACTGTTCAAGGATGATCTGAATGTTGACCATGTAAACACTGTTGAGGACAAATGGCAAACCTTCTCTGTTTCTACAGAATCAGCTCCCTTGAGTACATTTTTAAGTGTCAGTCCCTTCTGTGCACTTTTACCTTCAGTATTGAGCCTTGCATTTTCTGTGCCAGATGAAATCAGGGAAACACATAAGGATGCACTTCTAAGACTTCTTCAAGTTAAGTTGTCTGAATGTACATTCAGTGAGGTTACCTTGTACCTGAGAGTCATCTTGTTCTGGAGTCATCACCTACTGTCATCATATACCATTAAGTCTTCAAATATTCTTGAACAACTATGCCATTTGTGCTTTGCTCTTGTTGATCGAGTATTTGAGCGTATTCAAGTTTTGACTGCTGACAGACAGTCAAAATCTGCAGACCTGTCCTATCCAGTTCAACATATCCAAGACATTGTTGATTCTGTTCTTCACCACCCTATAATTGCCCTGTCTTTGTCACACTCTTTATCCAATTGCCAGAGTTTGTCAGATGGGAGTTTGGAATATCTGGAAGAAGCTTTAGCTGTTTTTTCAAAGGAAAATCTGCACCTTTTAGATCGTTTTGTTTTAAACCTTTTGGGTAAACTGTATGACCTTTTACTAGTGGTTCGTAGCTTTGAAGCTAACTACTCTAGAGATGATGGCACGTCATATGAGTCACTGTTTGCTGCTCCAAATCTTCTGCTGGAGAACATACTGTTGTTGTTCAAGGAGAAGTTTGAGCTCTGCATGGACAAAGTGAACTTTGGACTGCTTTTGCCAAATTTCAACATGGTTCGTGCACTGTCCAAATTCTTTTCTCCTGTCAAACTCCTGGACCTTGCAAATTGGATGTTCACAAAACTGGGCGGTTGCAGCTCCAGTTGTTCACCTGCTTTTGTTCCTGCTGCTTTGATGTGTCTATATATTATTAATGTTGCCATGGAAATGATGTGCTGTTATCTACAAAAAACTGACCAGAGATCAGAATCATATCTACTATGGGACTTGGAGATTCATACCACCACCATTCAGCAAGTTTATCACATTGTTCTTCATTTTGCTACTAAATGGAATCTTGAATTTGCTGATCATTGCTTGCTGAAGATGCTGGGTCGAATCCATCACTCAGAAAGATATGCAAGATGGAGCACTGACTATGTTGCGTTCCATATCATATTATCTACATTGGCCATCAATACTCCCATTGACATTCTTCATCACTGCATCTTGCCCACATCTAAGGTAAAAGCAAAAGCCTTACTGTTGCTTTTGGAAGCAAGTCCCATGCATATGAACCTTTTTGGCAATATATTCTTGGAAATTTTAGAAAAAGACAATTCTGTTCTGCAAGTCAAGGATTCTGATTCTAATGCTTCATGGGCTCAAAAAGATGGTGCTATACTTCTATTGCCTGCTGCTTTATCATGCTTGAAGTATCACAGCGATGACAATGGGTGGTGTGCTGAATTCCTTGAGCCAGTTCAAATCTTTTATTCTGAACTCCTGTTATGTGATAAAGGGTTTTCAAGCTGGAAAAGTTTTGTTACCAGAAGCATTTTTGAGGAAGATTTTAGCGACTTTATACCCACATCAGTTGAAGATATAACGATTTATTTCAGTGACACTCTCTTGGGGAAATCAGTTACGTTGTTGCACTACTACTTTGCTTCAAAAGAAATGCCGAGGAAGCAACGCTTGGAAATAGTTAGTTCAATATTTCCAGAGTCATCTGAGCTATTAGATTCTGATGTTAATGATATTAATTCAACTTCATGCACGGGCATTATGAAGGTTACTAATGAACTGTTTGCGAAGATATCACTAATTAGACTGTTGTTATCTCCTAGAAAATTATTGTCCAGCGAAGTAACTTCAGAGAGGGAGTCCAAGAGATTGCACAAAGCAAAGCTAAATTTCATTAGCATATTGGTCAGAACTATGGATAAAATACTCATGAATTTCCCTTTGAGTGACAATATCTTATCACACTCTGCTAAGGAACAAAAGGTAATCTGTTTCCTGGAATATGTAATCCTCAAGAATATCATCGAACTGTCTTCAGAGATTCAAAGTCATCTAAACCAGTTGAAGTCAATACCATTCCTTAGCCAATTCATTAGATCATCCCTCCTGCACAGATTCAATGATCCTGTCGCAATAAAAGCAATTCGATGTATCCTTGTTGTGCTATCACAAGGAAAGTTCTCTGCTGATGAAATTCTTGAACTTATACTGGGTCACTCCAATTTTGTGTCGACAATAACATGCAATGAAGTTTCTGAATATCGATCTGCTTGTGACCCTACAGGGGGGATGCTACAGCCAGCTCCAAGTATTTTGAAATTAGTTGATTCTTCTTTCATGGAAGAAAACAAACCACAACTTTGTATTGCAGAAAAGAGAAGAGTTGAAATCATCAGATTACTAAGGGTACTGTATGATATTAAGAGCAGGCAACAGAATAATAGTCAATTGAGTGAAACAAGAGAGTTGGTTTTCTTGCTTTTGTCTATTTATGGTGCAACTCTTAGTGAAACAGATTTGGAGATACTTCATCTTATGAATGAGATAGAATCACCTGAGTGCAGAACCATTACTGAAGTGGACCATCTATGGGGATCTGCAGCTCTGAAATTCAGAGAAGAACTGAAACTGGATTTTTCAAAATCAGACACACATAACATAGAGAATGCAGAAATTACTGAAAGACGAAGGGCGCTGTTTCGGGAGAACATACCGGTTGATTCCAAGCTCTGTGCAAAAACAGCTTTGCTATTTTGCTATAAACGATCTTCAAGGGCTTCTGCTTTCTCACCGGAACAGCTTCAACGGGAGAACTTTGCCGATAGCTTCGAGGTAATTTTGTAAAATAATAGTGTCAACTGAACTTTGGACATTGTTCTAGTTTTTATGCTTTCACAATAATGTTATTTGAATCTACCTCGTTCATTTGCCTTCCTCGATCTGATTCTTGCTGGCAGGTAACATCTCAAAGAATGGATGTTCAGATTTATGATCCTATTTTTATCTTGCGGTTCTCAATTCATACTCTCCTCATGGGTTACATTGAGCCTGCTGAATTTGCCCGACTAGGGCTGCTTGCAGTAACACTTGTTAGTATAGCATCTCCTGATCAAGAATTAAGGATGCTGGGCTATGAATGTCTAGGAGCATTCAAAAAATCCCTTGAGGTACTTGCTATTTCATGAATGAATCTCTAAATTTTTATTCAAAAAAATGAATCTCTAAAATTTTACCTGTTGTCTTGATTGGTTTATTTGCTTATCAACTATTCCTGTCTGCTTATGTTAGATTTCCTATATGACAATTTAGCTTCGTGCAGTTAGCATATTATTGGTTAATATACATGCTTGTATCTGTATGTTCCAATTCTAGCATTTGTAAGAATGTTTACATGATTGTATCAGTATTATTGAAATTCCATTTGTAGTTTACATTTTTTTGGTTTGTTGAATTTATTCACATGTGATGGCTTTTGTTCTTATTTCACTTGAATGGTGGCAAAAGGTTTATTCTGTATCTGTGATCCTTTTATGCAAAATATATCCGTTATCTTCTTCAGAAGTCCACTTGAAAGCTATTTTCACATATTTGCAGGCTTCTCAGAGAAGTAAGGAAACATGGCAGCTTCAGCTCCTTTTGACATATCTTCAGAATGGGATATCCGAACAGTGGCAGAGGATTCCTTCCATTATTGCTGTTTTTGCTGCAGAAGCATCTTTGACGCTACTGGATAGCTCACATGCTCAATTCACTGCCATTAGCAATTTTTTAATGAATTCTACCTCTGTCAGCATGCAGGTAACTCTTCTTTTATTTATTTGCATATATGAACTATCTGAGTGTGTATTCTATAGTATTGTATTTTAGTATATGATCTTTCTTTCTCCTTTTTTTTGCAGAGCATTCCGTTATTTCCAACCTTATTGCAGAGTAGTTCAGTTCATTTTAAGGCTGAACGCTTGTGGATGCTTCGGTTATTATCTGCTGGATCAAACTTAGCTGATGATGCCAAAATATACAAGAGAGGAAGAGTCTTAGAGCTTGCTCTTGCGTTCTGTTCTTCACCTGTTTCAGATTCTGAATCGAAGGTTTTAGTCCTTAAGGTAAATTTTGTAATTTTTAGTGCATTTGACTTGCTGGGATCTAGTAGCTGCTTAGATATTTGAACATTTGTTTCCGTTTGATGCTTGTTTACATTCTAGGTGCTGAAGAAGTGTGTGAAGCTGCCAGATCTAGCTCATCATCTAGTAAAAGAGTCTGGCCTTCTGTTGTTGTTATCCTCTGTTATGTCAATCTTTAGTGGAGGATCCGATGGTACCGAAAGCACTTGTTCTAGAGTAACTGAGTTGACGTTGGAGGTAAAACACTTACATAAATTATTTTCTGCTCTACTGCAAGCCCCTTCAGAAGGGGGAAACAAATAAATCACATGATCTATCATCTTTTTGCATGAGTCTTCACTGCAACTGGCAATCCATCAATTGTTTCATGGAAGTTCTGTTAATGAACATGAGGACTATAACATCATTTTTTGTGTGCAGAAAACTGCTTTAGGTACTGTTTGGTATACTATATAGGACATACTGATCTGTTATTTTGTTTTTCTTTTCTGCATTAAGTCAAACTAACTCTGCTAATGTTATAGAAACACCCTTGAGGTAATTCAACATATTAGAGGTGGACCAGATGGATTTTTAGAAATCATGGCCTTATTAATTGGCTTATGGGCATTAATCTTTTGACCAAACTTATGAATTAATTGGCGCGTATTTCAGCTCCATAATAGGTTTCTTTTTGGTTTGTTATGCTTTTGTCTCTTCAGACAATTAGCTAGGTTGCAGTTAACTATTATAATAAAGTTAGCAGTTTTATACTTTTATATAGCAAACAGTTGCTGAAACCCACATTTGCTTTGATTATTGTATTTATGAAGGGATAAGATTGGTACAAATGTGTCATTGTTGTTAGTTGTTGCGTTTTTCATCTGAATGCTAGAACTAGCATGGATAAAAATGATCGAGTGATTTGTTCTTATGTATGGCTTTTCTGCATCATAACTTCCTAGGTGGGTCGTAAATCCTCCATCTGTTGTCAGACATCGTAGTGTGGTTTGGAGACGTTATTGATGTATAATTTAAGTTTTTTTAGCTATGAAGGTATTTGATTTGTAGCAGATTTGTGAATCCATTTTTTTCATCATTAATCTGCAACTTGATTTGCTTTCTTCAGGTAGTCAATGATTTGATATCATCAAGACAAATTACAGATTGGCTCCAAGAAACTGCCCTTGAGCAACTCTCGGCGATATCATCAGACCTTTGTGTCCTAATTAACAATGCCAAATTATTGAAAGGAAATGTTCCCTTGTTGACTTCAATGCTTAGTGTGATTACATCAACAATGAGGTTGTCTATGAAAAGGAAGATATACCAACCGCATTTTACCTTCTCCCTCCATGGTGTATTTAATCTGTGCCAAGCTACCGGTGGCAGATCAAGAAGTGCAGAGCATAAGCTTGCAATGAAACTTGGTATCAATGTCATTCTTATGAATGGACCTATGCCAATTTTATCTGAAATGGTACTTTGTTTGTGCACTGCCTTTATTTCACAAGCCACTAAAATCACATTTTTAGCATAATCTGTTTTTTATATAATTATAGCATTGTCTGTTTGTCATGAATATCTAAAAATGTGTAATCCTTATGTTCCTTTTTTTTATTGATTTTTTTTAAAATTCATTAGATTTTCACTGTACAATTATTCAAATACATATCATATATCATATTTAAGGTTTATATAAATAATAATTAGGTATGTGTATCATCATGAACAATGTATACATCGTGTCTGTGCATACAAATTACCAAACAGTTGTTTTGCCTGCCCAAGGACTACATGGAATGCTATATAAATCTTTATTTTGTTTGACAGGATAAGTCAAGGATATCAACGGTTGTTTCTTGGGCAACTTCAAACATCTTCTGGTTGTACCCTAACCAAAGGTCTCTGTTTGAAACATCCTCCAAAGAGACATCTATAAATGAGTCTCCACTTTCAAAGCTTTTGCGATTGTTAGTGGCTTCTGTTATACTTGGGAGGATATCCGGCATCACTCATGGAAAGAGTGGAGATCTTGCTCGGAGCACCAGCAGTCTTGGAACTCTTCATTCTTTCTTGAACGATGCATATGAAAGGGTTGAAACAGCGGAGAGTTGCATGGCAAATGAAATGCTAGCTGTCATTATACTGTACCTTCAAGACCATGTGCAGAGGAACAGTGATTCTTTGCCATCGGTTGTGATGGTGCTTTGCTTATTGCTTCTTAACAGATCCAGTAAGCAAGGTACGCCTCGACTTTGTTGCATTCTAATGCTAGTCATAAAGAGTTTTGATGAACCTGAATTAGTCTATGAACTTTAGGCTAGTTTATTGAGTTACAATTGCATTATGGAGTGCCTTTGTGCTCTTCTCATCTCCTTGCTGGAGTAATGACTAATGAGGCATCTCGTTCTTTTTTCCCCCTTTTACCTTGTTGAAGCAGTGAACAAGCACCTGGCCAACAACCGTGGAAAAATTGAGATGCTTTGCTCAAAGATACGCTGTCCTGCTGAATCTAATCCTTCATGGAGATGGTATGGGCTCTGAATGTTGGCTATTCCATTTTTATGCGTTTAACTTATAATGGCATAGTGCTGTATACTGTGAAATTTAATCGTGTTTATTCGTTCTCAGGCATTACTATCAACCCTGGAAGGACCCTGCTGCGCCGCGCACCGAGATGGAGCGCTTGGAAGAACAGCAGGCCTGCCGAAGCCTCCTTGTCCTATTTTCTAATGCTTTCAGTACCTGCCGGTCAGAATTTCCAGTATTGTCACTGGATGATGTTGAGAAGTCTGGCCTATTCCAGTGGGAAAGAGAGTCCATGGTTAAACATCAACATTGCGCTTAGTTTGCTGAAGAAGTAAGATGGACCCTAACACTGGTACAACCCCACATTTGACCTGCGTGCAAGTCATACAACTGTTGGTGTTTAAAGGAATGCTTGGTCCTCAGTTGGATCACATAGAGTTCCATGCACAGAGCGTGACGGGGCTGCCGAACACAACCACGTTCAACACTTCCACAATTTTGTCTGACATTCACTGTTCTCCTTTCAATTGTATAGGGTTTCTACTGTTGTACAAGTCTTGGCAAACAAAGTAGTGCTTCTGCAGTGCTGCGTTTCCTGTGTAGTATAACAGATTTTGAGATCGAAACCCATGCCTAACAGAGATACTCTCAATTTACTTAAACACGAGAACAGGTAACCAACAATCAACAATCAATGCGTGTGAACTGTCTAACGGTGAAAGTGTGAGCTAAAGCTAGCTAGTTAGTCTTCCTGGCGGCCAGAGCGTACAGCGGCTTCTGCGAGTCGGGGAGGTTGCGGACGTAGAGCGACCGCACCGTCTCCAGGTGCTCGTTGATCCGGCCTTCCTCCCAGCCGTCGGTCCTGATCGGCGGCAGGACCTTCACGGTGAGCGGCACCGGGCGCACCCGCACGCTGTTGTTCCTCCACGCCTGGTGCGTCCCGGTCACCACGATCGGCACGATGGGCAGCCTCGTCTGCAGGGCCGCGTGCACGAACCCCTGCACCTCGAGATTTTGTATACCCATGAAAAGAAAGCTCATTTGTGCCCATGTGCGTGTGTGTGTGTGTGTTTGTTCAGCTGCTGCTGATGCAGCCATGGCGATGGATTTGTGTGTACCTTCTTGAAGGGAAGCAGCCTTCCGTCTGTTGATCGTGTGCCCTCCGGGAACAAGATGAGCGACAGCTTGTTCTTGACCACTTCACGAGCTACCTCTTTCATGGACTCGATGGCGGCGGCAGGGTTGGAGCGGTCGATGCGCAGGTGGCTGGCCAGCACGTAGAGCTGCCCGAACAGCGGGTACCAGATGATCTGCACGGCAGGCAATCAGGAGGCACGTTCGTTTTCGACCTGAGCAGGCTGATGATGGAGCGAGTCACCGACCGACCGACCTCCTTTTTGGCGATCTCGACGGTGCCGGTGGGGGCGAGCCACATGACGAGGAAGATGTCCAGCGGCGAGGCGTGGTTGCAGATGAAGATTCCCCTCGCGCTGAGGTGCTCCAAGCCTTCCACTTTGATTGGGTTCCCCAGGATCCACAGCTGCAATGGTCAATGGACAGACACAAGTTTCGTCACTGATGAACGGTCTGAATGGAAGAAGACAACACACTTCAGGGAAAGAACATTTTCTACTGGGGGCGAGGACGGTGTTGCCTGGTGTTCACCAAGCACAGGATCACGTTTCTGTTTTTCTACTAGCTCCTGACTTATCATCACACGTGCTCCATCTTGAGTGGACGTGCTAGTCTGAGCTGTCTGATTGCTAGAATATAGAATCGCTATATATATGAAACTTTATTATCTTTGGAAGAAATAAAATACTGTGTTGTACTAATGACAAAGAACAGCTGACAATCAAAAAATGTCACAGAACTGAACAAATTTCAAGAAAATACCGGCAACGTTTTCACTTTCGGTAGCTTACTACGCCATCAGAATGTGTTAATTCAAAAATAGACGAATGAAAAACAACATTTCAGCCAGGAGGAAGAAAATCGTTGGGAGTGTCCAAAGATAAACGTGACTTAAATCGCCATTGATGAAATGAAGAATCGTGACCAAAGAAACCATCGTTGTTGATCACCCCCTGCACTCCTGCAGGCGATCGAGCGTACCAGCATGCGCCCGGTGACGTGGCCGTAGACGTTGCTCTGGCGGATGCGCTCGCATGGCCACGGCAGGAGCAGCAGCATCACCACCGCCCACGCCGCCGTGGTCACCATCATGGCCAGGAAGCACGCCACGACCCGCGCCGCGGACACCGCCGTCGCCACCAGCCCGTCGCCGCCGCCTCCCCCGCCGGCCACCGCCAGGTACGCGGCCGCCTGGCGCCGCGCCCACGGCAGCCACCGCCGTCGCTGCACCGAGGTGGCGGCGTCCATGGCGCGAATAATGAAAACTCGGACGACGAAGCTAGAGCGCAGGCGCGGGAAAGGTGTAGGAGGAGGCGGTGAGGTGGAGCAGCGACCCGCGAGGGGAAGATTCTGGACTGGAGCAGCGGTGTGCGTCGCCGTTGGTTGGTTGGTGTTGATGATGGGCACGTTGTGCCGCGTCTCTCTTGGACTTTATGCGAGTAACTTGCTTGCATAGCGAGGTGGCCAGAGCTCAGGGCTCTTCTTCCATCAAAGGGCGGCTTTCTCTGTAGGGATCAATCATGCTAGTAGAAAGCTTAGAACAACAGTATTAGCCTCGTAGCAAATCGTAACATTTGGGCATATGGCATGATCATTTACCGTCTGTTTGGTACGTTCATTCAGAGACAAAAAGCAGAGGCTTCTTCTCCGTTTCCGAGTAATCCGGTCCAGACACGGCTTAGCTTCTCCGATATTCGGTTGCCACATGGCAGGGTTTTAGCCACCAGATCAGGCGCTGTCTTCTGCTCCTTTTTTCTTCTGATTTTGAGAGGAAGATGTCAATGTTTGGGGTTGCCTTATGGGCCTCTGACCTGCCGTGTGCACTGCCCCTGAAAGGGTGGGTACTTGCAGAGCAACAAACAGGTGCCACCACCGCTGGGTCGGTCCTCTGCAATTGTGGTGCAGGAAAGAGCTGCGGAAATCACAAGGCCGAGAGGTCCACGAGATGGTCGGAACGGATTTAAGACGATGAGACCGGTCGTCCGTGCCGTCGCGGAAAACAATCGGAGCCCTGGATGGGGCTGCATCTGATAAGGCGCTTATCTGAATTCTGAACAATCTGAACCCTGCAGGCTGCAGCACACATCATACTATCCGAGTAAGATTTCTCTGCCGGAGGCTAGAGGTCAGCATCGCCTGCAGCAAATCGTCAAATCGTATGGGTTTCATGTTCGACCCACACCGGTGCATTCCGCCGCCGCCCATACGACCGCTGCCATTCTTGACGCAGCCTCAAGTGATCTGAATGATCAGATGGCGATCTCGGTCAGGCAGAGTGATCGGCCTGCCGTCTGGTATCCCGCCGAACAGATCAAATCGGAAGCGAAAATACGAATCGAAGATTCCCTTTCGCCGGGGTTCCATTGCTCTAGCAGAACCCCGTCTGCCTGATTGCCTCCAGAATCCACATTCACGGAGCTGATCGGCAATGGCCTGGTCTGACACCCCCGCTCATGGACAGCTCTCCACCTCCGCCGGAGAACAATGCGCGCGCGCGGCTTGGACCTACATGAACACCGTCCAGGCCACCAACGTGGGAGGAGAAAGGGAGTGGAGGCGTCCGAGCGCCTAGGCGGGGCATGGAGGTGGAATCGGGGTGGCCACCGGGGACGCCATGGACGGCCTGCCCCTCAATGGTGGGGCGCAGAAGTTTTTGCAAAAAGGGCCCTTAATCAGGGATCCACATATTTACACAAAATCCCCTAAATTGGATCGCGATTACTGATCGCAATCCGACTATTTGCATATACCTCCTAAAAAAAATTTGGTTATTGCAAAATAATCCCTCTGTTCTGTCCTTTGCGGCGGATGCAGGCGGAGGACGGCTCGACGGGGCCGCCGACCGCCGGGGCTTGAACGACATGTGGGCTGGTGTCCGAGTGGTAAGATGTCGGGATTGACGACGGAACCGGACGCCTAGGCCGGACGCTGGGTGTAACACTATGTAAAAAAATATAAAGAAAAGAAAAAAATAGAAAAAAAGGCTTTCTAGGAGGGGGTCAAGGCCCAACAGCCCACTTCCTCCCCCCCTCACGCTCTGCTCCTCCTGCCCGACCCCGCCCCCTCCATCTGGTTCTTCCTCTCGTGCTCCTCCGCCCATGGCTTCGTGCCCTTGAATCCACCCTCTGCAGCACCAAATCCGTAGGGAAAAACCAGCAAACGGAACGAGGGCGATGAGAGGAGCAAGGAGAGGTGCGCATTCGATGTAGATCGGTCTTTCCCCCACCGTTTCCACTCCCTAGGGTTTCAAAGGCGACAAAGGTGAGTGGGATTCCCTCCTCCCTGCTCCAATTAGATGATCATGCATGAGTTTGGGTTGGAGATTTAGTGGATTAGTGGGGAGAAAAGGACTTTTGGTACTTTACTAGGATTTCAGATTCGTCACTTTATTGTAGCAGTGTTGAGAGAGCATTTCGGGGAATTTAGAGGCCGAACTGATTTTTGGTGTGAACTACAAAGTTGCAGGGGACATTCAGATCTAGTAGCTTGTCGAATTCCGTGATTTTAGCCCAAGGGATTTGAGAGATATGGATTTTATGAGCTAGCTGTCATGTTCTGATGAAAAACTGAACAGAGCTGTATCTAGGAGGTATTTGAAAGCCTCAAAGGAATAATTAGGCTTTATAACTATTATAATCTTGTAGTGACTTAATAAGCTTTCTACATTGTTAAAGAGAATAATTTTTGGATAAGGGGAACTCCATATATGGATTTAAAGTTCAGGTGTACTATTTTGTTGACAGAGTTTTTCAGTTAAGGTTTAGCCCTACTTTAGGCCATCTTGTTGACCTCTAATGCAAATGTGTATAATACCAAAATTGTAGATCATGGAATTCTTTATCCTCTGGTCAAAGTTTAGAATTTTTGGACAAATGGATTTGGAGTTATGGATATGTGAAGCTTGTTGTCCTGATTTTCTGGGCAGATTGAGATGTCTGTTTTCAACTGCAGTTTGGACCATTTTAGAGGCATGAGAAAAATAAAATTTCTACATGAAATATTTAGTTCTTGGTCTGTAGATTCCAGAAATTGTACTCCTTTGCTGTCATAGCCTTTATGGATTAAATGGTACAAAAAGTGAAGCAGCAGTGCTGTAGTTGGCTTGTGGCCTTTTCGCTATTTGGGTGGGATGGTGGATTGGGAGGGCACGTAGGAGTGCTTTACTTACTGTAAAACTTGTTGGCATGATTTATTGTCTGATCTTTGCATTGTCAAAACAGGTGGTAGTACCCCGGATCGCGCCTAAAGCGGTCATCCCTTCATTGGAGGCAAGTGAACGTACCTGTTGCGTTGCTACAACTTTAACATTCCATTTTTACTGCCTCCACTCATAAAATATAGCACACATACTTATATGTGATAATATAGAATTTTAGACATGACTCATAATTATTGGGTGAAGTAGGAAACATTGTTGCTAATATAAATTTAGAGGTAACCGTGGCTTCTTACTTCAGCATGGATGGATAGATAAATAAAATGGACTACATGTGGTGAATTTTGAATTTATGGCTGGGGATGAAAGTATATTTACATATGACATATACTTAGTAATTTATCCTATGACATGTTTTTCTATGAGTAAAATCTATGGAATCCTTGGCGGTTTACTAATGATTGGGCTTGTTATAGTAGAGGTTATGTTAATCTTGGTGTATGAAAACCTTTGTGGTATTTATGTTACTCATGTCTCCTAGTGCTATTATGCATGGGTAAATTGAAGTTTGGATTACGAATAAGGTTCGAAGTAGTTTCGTACTATCCTTGGGTATATATGTTCAAATATAAGGATTGAACTTTGGGTTGACTAGCTCTATTTAGAAACGTTATTTTCTTTCTTTCATATGATAGATATGCTTCGGGCTTGGATTATGAAATTAGTGTTCTCCTCTATGTTTAAATTTCTCATGGCTACATGCTATCCTATTTTCTTAAGATTAAGGAGATCTATAGATATGATGGTATGATTAACTATTCGGTTGATGTTTGGCATATGTGAGATTAAATTATTTAATCATGATTGATGCTATTTACGTTACAGAAGCACCGCTTATATCTCTCTATATTAACTATCATGGACTATTCTCTTTTTCCATCATGGAGTACATGGTATTTGGATATGGAGTATATGGTATTTGGATATTATTTGGATATGGCATTTATCTTGTGGCATTGCATCATGTTGCGTTGCATTGCATTTGGAGTTATGTCGCAAACCTATGGTTGCGACTGTACCGGTACAGCATCGTTTATTGGGTATGAAGGCAGGAGTTCATGTGCATTGATATGCATTTTTTAATGGCTTAATGTTGGATGTGATGGAAATATGTTGTTACATACATATACTGTGCCCTTATGGTGACATGCGCCGCGATGTGGCTTGCGAGAGTTGGATATAGCATATGTGTGCCTCTTACATTCACTTGCTTTATTGTATGGATATTTGGATATTGGTTGATATGGTTACAATGAAAAATAATTTGATAGTGGTGCTTCTCTATGGTGATGGGAATTTTTTATGACTTACGGGATTATGGAGATATTTTACGTGTCGTTTCCTTGCATTCCTTTGCACCTTAATTGGATTACAAATATTATTCAATTTTTTATTATTATATGATCAGTACATTGCTACCTTTCTTTCTAGTTGCTAGGGAGATCTAGATGCTATGATTGTGTTAAGGGTTGCTTATTATCATCCTATTTGAATCTTACATTATTCATTATTAGTAGCTCGGTATCAATATAATATTATTTTATCCTTGCTATGCTCTTGGTACATCTGGCGAAGGTGGAGCTATCTTTGATACTTACTACTTTGATAAATTATTAATTAATCTATTGCAGTTTAAATAGCTCGTTAAAGTAGTTTGCTTGCTGAGATTATTCAATCTCACCCTTATTATATCTCTCCCCAGGCTATTTATTCTTTGAAGTTTGTATGAAGGAAAGTGGGTTAGTTGCACGTCATACACTTCTATGGATATGTTAATGATGTGATGCATAATTATGAGTTGTTTTGATCTTATAGTAACCTTAATCATATTTGTGCAGGATGTAGAGTTGTTTTGTTGGAGTATCATGTTTTGTATATACATCTATCTCTTGTTGCTTCCGCATCGTACTTATTTATAGGTATATGCTGCTGAAATTTTAATTTACAGCATTTGGCAGTGTAGTTGTATAGTGCCTCAGGATTGCGCGATAGCTGGGGTGTTAGACTCGCAGCGGAGACCTCGTGGAGACCGGGCGCATCTCTGGGAAGAACGACCCTGCCGCAGAGCCGGAACGTAGAGACTGGCAGCATCTGTGGCTGATACCGGACTCGGGGACACGTTCGTGTTCGTAGGTAGGGAGTCCATCAACCTCGCCTAGTCGCCCCTGGCCCTGGCGCGGAAGTAAGGCTGGCCCTCGTGGTGGTGGCGCGTACGTGGCCGGTGGACATGGCGGCACGGTCCGGTACCAGGGAGACAGGGACTGGCGACCGGTCCAAGCGAACTACGCGCGGCGCGATCAAAACTTACCGGGCAGAAGCACATGGCCCCCTAGCATGACTGCACGAGCACACGCCGCGGGACATGGACGACGACCAGCGGCGGTGGAGGGAGGGTGCGCGGCGGCTGGCCAGCTGCCAAGCCTTGCGCAAAGAATATTCAAAGGAGACACGCAGATGCCAGGGTGATCCGGCCGTGGGGTGATGTGCTCAGTGCGGCGACCGAATGGTAAAGCGCCCGATTTTGGCTCGCGGCCGCGATCAGCACAGTCGTGGGCGTGCATCCTGCGGCCATGGCGCGAATGCGGATTGGATGGCAAGCAGGCAATAGGGTGGGCGCGCGAGAGGAGAGGAGCATCTTAGTTTGTGGCTTTGTGCGCCGGCAACCCCAGCCTGGCACGGCGCTCCGGCAGCCACGCAGTTGGATACTCCCTGCGCTGCCAATGGTGTGCGGCTCTCAAGTCCGAAGGCGTTCGCCGATCGCTATCCAATCCTCTGCACCTCCATCTTTGCTCGCTGCTGCTATTGATGACCCAAACAATGGCCACGGTAAATCCCTTTTTGCCGGTGGCAAAGGTGGCAGTGGACGCCGCTCCTACAGTCCAGTGGGAGGGAAGAGGGGGTGGTCCACCCAACCTCCAGATTTTCTCGATTTAATTTCTCCCTCCACAGGTCGCGGGTGAGACTGAAATTTGGTAGGTTGTTTCGCAATTTTTCCAGGATTTTTCGTCGCGATTTGATCCGGAAATGGAGGGACATAGGAGGCCGGGGGTGGACCGTATTTCAAATACCGTCCACCCCCCGTCCCCAACCAATCACCGCTCGGGGAACGGCGTCTTCCTCACGCTGCCGTTTCTCCTTGTCTCGCATCAACGGCGGCTCATGGCGGCGTTGGGGGCGCGTCCGGGGTTGTATGTAGAGAGTCCAGCAACCTCGCCGCCCCTGGCTCCGGATGAGGCAGGCGGCGGTGGCGTGCCGGACGTTGCCGGTGTCCATGGCGGCGGCGTCGACGGCCGCTCGTGGCGCATCTGATGTCTTAGGCCCGAGATGTGATGTTAGTAGGAATGGTTTCTCTTGTGGGTTTGTGGTGCACATGCCATCGGGTAGGGCACGCTCCGAGTTGACGTCACGCGCCATGGACATGGTGCTTCAATAGCGTCAGGCGCAATCGATGTCGATCATCGGCCGGCGGCTGCGCGGGCCGGAGGGCACGGACGAACTGCCATACGCCGCCTGCGGGCGCGTGGCACGGTCCGGTACCAGGAAGCCAGAGGACCGGCGACCGATCCCGGCAGACGCGCGCCGCCCCTAGCACTGCCTGTGCTTGGCACTTGACGGTGGCGGTGGAGGGAGGGAGCACGGCGCGCCAGTGCCTGTGCTGGCCTCTCCGCCTCTGATGGGTCTGATCGGAGGAAACAAGGGTGGACAGTATTTGCAACACCGACCACCCCTTAAACTGGATTTTCCAGTGTAGACACCTGCTAAAAATTCAAGAAAAACTATGAGCATTCACAATCCATGGCCACAGAATGGCATAAAATTTCAGACCCTCGTACGGTGTTTGAAATGCCGTGAATCCGATTTACCAGAGCTACGGAGGCGTAAAAATCTGGTGAAAACTCATGGGTATCGGGAGTGAATCTCCGCAGCATGATACAGAATTTTAGACTCTGATATGTTGCATAGGCGGAGAAGTTAAAAAGGACAAGTTTCTGCCTTGGGTGGTCGGTAAATCGGATTGGACCCCATTTGCCAGGGTCATGGATTCGTAAAAATTTCCAGGAAATTCATGGAGGTAGCAAATGGTAGTCCTTGGCATTCTACCAACATTCAGGTTCTGATATGATGTGTGGACGGAGAAATTAAAAAGATTAGTTTGAGATGCTGCCAGGTGCCAGCCAACGGCCAACGCTAAATTGTGTTTCTGCATGGCTAGTCAATCGTTAAATGCCAACTTTTTAGTGCTCACTCTTCATTGGCTCTCTTTCCTCACAAGATTTATACAATTATACGGCGGCAGCTGTCGCGAACCTGTGACTGTCATCGAGTTTGACAATATCATGTTTCTGCATCTGGTGAGGAGGATCCCGTCCCGTGCTGCGCAACATCGCAGCAGCTCCATGTTTCCTTGCTTGCTTTGTCAACAAGCAGATCGGCTCATCAGTGGAGCTTCGCTTGATTCAGACGGATGTTCGGTTGTTACGTGAGGTGGCCTTCGCATCGGCTTTCTGTCCACGACCAATCCTTGAAAAAATACTCAGGTGCATGGAAGCTTGCATCAGGATCAGGAGATAAACGGCGTCATCGACGACGAAGCAGGCGCAGGACTGGAGCTGTGAGATAACCCCGTGCATGCAACTCTGAACTTCTGAAGCAGACTTCTGAAGCAGACCCCAGTGGCTTGAGGCTCCGTTCTTCTTGACGAATGCGGCGGCGAGGCTGCCTCTTGCCCAGCAGCGACCTCCACCGGCGGGGCTTGCAGTTGGGCTCCTCCAGTCTCGCTGTCCACCCGGCCTGAGCCCTCCGCCATTGCGCCGCCGCCGAGCTGCCGCGCCTGCCTGACGAGGATGCCATGGCTCTCGAACTGAAGTACGCGGCAGGCTGATCTCGCCCGCACATCTCCCATCCAACGGCTAAAACCGGCGGAGGGCCGTCCACCCCCTGTCGTCGCATGCACGCCGCCTCCGCTGCTCTCCGTGGCTCGCCGGAGCGGCGGAGCGCCACCGCTCATGGCGATTCTGATGTCTTCACTCTTGAGCCCGGCATATGTAGGATCGGGCTTCACTTGTGGCGCACGTGCCATCGGCTTTTGCCGTTTTAGCTGTTCCGCTGGCGGTTCGGCGGCAGCCTCTCGACGGCACGGGGTGGGCGCGCTCCAAGTTTGAGGTCATGTGCCATGGATGTGCTGTTGCAGTAGCGTCAGGCGCGGTCGGTCAGCGACTGCCTTGTGCAAAGAATATTCAGCGGAGACGCACGCAATGTCAGGGTGATCCGGCTGTGGGGTGATGTACTCGGTGCGGCGGGCACGGGGCTCGCAACGTCGATCGAATGGTAAAGCGCCCGAAACCTCGCCGCCGCGATCAGCACAGTCATGGTTTGGCCGGCCGGCCGGCGTGCATCCCGCGGCCATGGCGCGAACGCAAATTGGGTGGACGCGCGAGAGGAGAGGAGCATCTCAGTTTGTGCGCCGGCGGCCTAGCACGGCGCTCCAGCGGCCACGCAACAGTTCGACGCTCCCTCTGCTGCCTATGGTGTGCGGCTCTCAAGTCCGAACTCCGAAGGCGTTCGCCAATCGTTATCCTATCCTCTGCACCTCCATCGTAGCTTGCCGCTGATACTGATGGCCCAAATAATGGCCACGGTAAATCCCTTCTTGCCGGTGGCAAAGATGGCAGTGGACGTCGCTCCTAGACCGCAGTGGGAGGGAAGAGGGGGTGGACAGTATTCGATTCGCCGCCGATTTTCCGGTGCCAGAAGCACGCTCAAATTCCAAGAAAAATCATGAGTACTCACAATCCATCGCCACAACATGGCACAAAATTTCAGATCCTCGGACGCTGTATAGAGGGAGAAATAAAAGTGAGAAATCGCGACCTAGGGTGGACGGTATTTGAATTACCGTCCGCCCTAATAATCCGATTTGCGCACATTTACCAGAGCTACGGATGCTTAAAAATCTGGCGGAAATTCATGGGTATCGGGAGTGAATCTCCACAGCATGGTACGGAATTTTAGACTATGATATGCTGCGTAGGGGGAGAAATTAAAAAGGACAGGTTTCTGCATAGGCTCCGTTCTTCTTGATGAATGCGGCGGCGAGGCTGCCGCTTGCCCAGCAGCGAACTCCGCCGGCGGGGCTCGCAGTCGGGTTCCTCCAGTCTCGCGGTCCACCCGGCCTCAGCCCTCCGCTATTGCGCCGCTGCCGAGCTGCCGCGCCTGCCTGACGAGGATGCCATGGCTCTCGAACTGAAGTACGCGGCAGGCTGATCTCGCCCGCACATCTCCCATCCAACGGCTAAAACCGATCGAGGGGGTGGACGGTATTTGAAATACCGTCCACCCCCCTGTCGCCGCAAGCACGCCGCCTCCGCTGCTCTGCGTGGCTCGCCGGAGCGCCACCGCGTCGCGGAGGTTTCTCCTGTACCTCCTTTTTATCTCCCTCCTCCAGAGGAATCCGTGATTCTTGACTCCACCAACTCGCGCCAGCCATGACCGGTGTGCGGTCCTCTGCTCGACGGCTCCTGCCCTCGTGCGACGCGCGGTGCCGGACTGCGCCATGCTCTTGCTTCATGACCGCCGCGCGTCCACCGAGGGCCAAGGCTACATCGGTACATCCCCAGCAGGTGCCACCGCGCGCGCGTTCCTGCTGCCATCCACGAGTGAGAACGCCTCCTGCCTCACGCCGTGGCTCGCGGCTCGCGGCTCGCTGGAGCGCCGCTGCGCGCCTGCGCCCTGGAAGAAGCAGCCACGCGACGCTCATAGGCGTCGCCCCGGCCGCAACTGCCTCAAGTATGGGGCGGACGCGGTTTGGAAGGCAAACGGGCAATAGGCGCCGGCTGCCCGGCACGGCGCTCCGGCGACCATGGACGACGGAAGGTGCGTGG
Organism: Panicum miliaceum; assembly: GCA_032594955.1. Taxonomy (NCBI): domain Eukaryota; kingdom Viridiplantae; phylum Streptophyta; class Magnoliopsida; order Poales; family Poaceae; genus Panicum; species Panicum miliaceum. Next base: position 3,328,546 of record CM064069.1, read on the forward strand.
CTCTAGAGTCCAGAGTCGTTCACCAATAGCCATGCTAACGTCTGCACCTCCATTGCTGGTTGCTGCTGCTATCGATGACCCAAGCAATGGCCACATTTGATCCCTTTTTGCCGGTGGCAAAGATAAGGAAGAAGAAGAATCATGGAGACTGGCAGTAGAGTCGCTCGGCCTTCTACGGAAATGGGAAGGAACTTCTTCGTAGGGAGGGAAGAGGGGTGGACGGTATTTACCGTCCACCCCTTCAACCCAATTCGCCGCCGATTTGCCGGTGATAGATACACCCTAAAATTTCAAGAAAAATCATGAGCACTCACAATCCATTGCCACAGCATGGTACAAAACTTCAGACCCTCGGACGCTGTATAGAGGGAGAACTAAATACCGTCCACCCTAAGAATCCGATCTGCGCGCATTTACCAGAGCTACGGACGCGTAAAAATTTGGTGAAAATTCAGGGGTATCGGGAGTGAATCTTCGCAGCATGGTACGGAGTTTTAGACTCTGATACGTTGCATAGGGGGAGAAATTAAAAGGGGCAGGTTTCTGCCTTGGGTGGTCGGTAAAACGGGGTGGATCCCCATTTGCCAGGGGCATGGATTCGTAAAATTTTCCAGGAAATTCATGGAGGTAGAAAAATGGTCGTCCATTCTACAAATAATCAGGATCTGATATGATGTGTGGACGGACAAATTAAAAAGATGAATGTGAGTGCGGGAGATGGGGGAGAAAGAAATTGGGACAGACAACCCTGCTTGCCGATGCCGACTGCAGAGCTTGCTCATGTCTAGTGCTGTAACTGCTGTTGTTGCCACTTTGATGTATTCTTAAGCTCAGCTTACGAGGAACAACAGTGAACCTGCCATTGCAGAAACCTGCTCTCAATATATGTCCAAAATCTACTGAAATTCAGAATCTGAGTGAAGAACGCACGTGCCTTCCGTCCCTCGGTGTGGCCCAAATAGCCCATGGGCCCTAAGTGATGGCCCAGCAGCAAGGCACCATCTCGCGCATACGTTGCATAGGGGGAGTCTCACAGCCCACGCTCGCTCGGCCCATCTCGCGCCTGCGGCCTGCGCTACGCTCTTCTGTGCCGTGTGCGCTCCTCCTGCTCGCGCTAGCTGGTACACAGTACACACCCTAGCCGAATTCATCGAGCCCGTCCCACTGCAACTGCACCACGCCCACGCCACCGCGATGGCGCTGCACCACCTGCGCCTCGCGCCGCTCGCGCTCCTCCGCGTCGCGGGCCTCCCGCCTCGCGCCTCCTCCCGTCTCGCCGCGCACCACCACCACCTCCTCCTCTTCGCGCCGCCGGCGCGGCCGTGGCGCCTCCTCTCGCCCGCTGCGAGGCCGCGCGCGCTTGCCACCGCGGCGGCCGAGGCCGACGGCGCGGGCTCGGGCGACGGCTTCTTCGCGGAGGAGAGCACGTTGTGGGGGTCCCTCGGCGTGTCCGACCGCCTCGCCTCCGCCCTGCGCGGCGCCGGGCTCGCGAGGCCCTCCCTGGTCCAGGTAAGGCTCTCGCGCGCTCCGCTGCTGCTGGCAGCTGCGACACATGTCACGTGCTCGACGGAATGTCAGAGCTCGTGTGATCGTCTCACGCCTGTTTACCATCGGCTGTTTAAACATTTTCTAGTTCGAAATGCTAAGGTGGAAATTGTAACTCCTGGCTTCATGTACCTAACATTGCAACCACATTATTATCTCGATAGGTAATTGGAAACACTAGAGGTTTCAGGTGACATGACCATATACCTTTGCCATTTGCAAACAATTAGAATTTTAGACCCTTTTGCTATAAACTTACTAGTGTTGTCATCAGTCGTAACTCTGAGAGACTTATCTTTATTATTTTTTGCCTCATAGCTGTGATGGGATTTGGTATTTTTTTTACAACCACCTTTTGAATAAATATTCATCAGATGGTAACTTTATAATAGTTTCACTTGGAGTTGTATGTTCTATCTTGTTCAGTGCCTTGTGCTGCATAAATGACACTTACACAATGCTTCAAATGTTATGCAGGCAGCCTGTATACCACATGTTCTCACAGAGAATGATGTAATTGTTGCCGCAGAGACTGGCAGTGGCAAAACCCATGGTTACCTGGTTCCCTTGATTGAAAAGTTGTGCTCAAAATCTTCTAACACAGAAGATGATAATTCCCAGGACACTGCCCCAGGTGTACACGACATCGTGTTGGTCCTTTGTCCCAATGTCATGCTGTGCGAGCAAGTTGTTCGCATGGCTAATTCGTTGCTTGATGAGTCAGGTGCGCCACTTAAAAGTGCTGTGGCTGTTTGTGGACCGAAGGTATGCTCTATCTGAAAACAGTCGATGCTAATTGATAATATGGTAAACTCATTTTTTCCTTGTCCAACGTATAGATAAATTTATAATTAGCCGTATCACATTCCACATCTGAATGCCCATTTTAATAATTCTGACTTTGCTGTAACAGATCTGTTTCCTAATGTCTCTTTTATGTGATTAGCGGGGGTCTTTGTTTAAGCTTCTAGCTTCCTATTTGCTGCAGAACTCTTACATCACCTTGTGCATTGATGTAGTAGAAACTTATTCTGGTATAACTTATGGTCATGTTTTTCTTAATTTGCATTGGCAGGGTTGGCCAGCTGTTCATCCAGATATTCTCGTAGCCACTCCAGCTGCTCTCTTAAATTATCTATTTGACTATGACCCAGAAAAGAGGCGAAGAGAAAGATTCATGCGTAATGTCAAATTTGTAGTAAGTACTTGAGCAAAACATTTCTTTTCTGTCAAATTTGTATTTTGTGTTTTATTTCACCATTACTGAATCTGCTTGGCAATGCTACAATAGTAGTCTTACCTTTTTCATTTCCTGTTGCCTGTGTAAGAATATCCGGAATTGCTTGTAGTTGAGAAATGAGTGTCTGTAGTTTTTGCTGTTCGTGAGGATTTCTTAAATCTCCCTATTCATGTGTCTGTTCCGTTTTAAGGCAAACATTTAAATGGCAGTACTTGGTCTTGCGACTACAGAAAGTCCTAATAGTTGTATTTTTGGAATAGGTGTTTGATGAGGCAGACATGCTACTTTGTGGAAGTTTTGAGAACCAGGTCATTCGTCTTATCCATATGCTGAGATTTGATGAAAAGTTACTGTCTAGAGCACAAGATGCTGGAAAGGAAGTATCCCCTGGAAGTGACGATGAATATCATGAGGATTCAGACTCTGAGGGTGCTGAATTCAGTGGTTCTGATGAGGAAAATGAAGGCAACCTTGTTCGAGATAGACCAGGCAAGGTGGAGAATAGTCCTGTTGGGGCACGCAAGGACTGGAGGAGGGTTAGAAAAATATATAAACGGAGCAAGCAGTATGTCTTTGTCGCTGCCACCCTTCCTCAGAGTGGCAAAAAGACCGCTGGTGGTGTACTGAAGCGAATGTTTCCTGATGCTGTATGGGTTAGTGGAACTTATTTGCACCATCACAACCCCAGGTATCCACTTTGTTTTGACTAAAAGCCTTTAAATGCCCTCTCTGGCGGGGTTCTTCTTTTGAACTTCCTTGGCTAATATTTTGTTCAGCATGAGCGTAAAATGGTATTCCTCTTTAGCATCACAATTAAATCTTACTCTTTCTCTTATAATCCCAAATTTGTGTTATGTTTCTTCGCATCATATTCCCTCCTTAACTTCCAAATTTTATATATAAAATGTGCCTCGTATGCAGATTAGAGCGGAGATGGATAGAGGTCACTGCTGATACACAAGTTGATGCTCTTATAGATGCAGTAAAATATGGCCTAAAGAGTAAAGATCATGATGCACCAAAACGAACTATGGTGTTCACAAACACTGTTGATGCTGCCAATTCAGTCTCTGACATATTGCAGCGAGTTGGCATTCCATGCATCCTGTACCATCGTGAGAGTTCATTAGAGGAAAGAGCTAATAATTTGCAATCTTTTCGGGAAAATGGTGGTGTGCTTGTATGCACTGATGCTGCTGCCCGTGGGCTCGATGTCCCAAATGTTTCTCATGTCATTCAGGTACGTTCCAACGGTGCTGTTGCTAAATTAAATTCCTTGATGCCATCTATTTTTGGTGTCAATATCATACTACTGAAAATTTCACAGTATTATGGAAAAAATCATGCAAATTATGCATACAGAATTGTTTCTTTGTCATATTGCTCGAGTAACCCAACTACATTTTAATTTCTTATGGGTAGTACAATCTCATCAGAAAGTTTACCTATTGTTTTTTGCTTTTTTAGGCGGAATTTGCTGCCTGCGCTGTTGATTTTTTGCACAGGGTGGGTCGCACAGCCAGAGCTGGCCAGTCTGGCATAGTGACCAGCCTATTCACAGAGGCAAATCGTGATCTTGTAAGAGCAGTCCGTCAAGCAGAGGAATTGGCCCAGCCAGTGGTAAGCCTCTCTTCGTTCTTTTCATCATTTGGCATGGTTATAATATATTTTTTCCTTGAAAAGCGCTTAGATGCAGACTAAACATTATGGTTCCACAGGAGAGAGCCTTTAGTAGAAAAAGGAGCTTCCGCAACAAGTTGAAGAAGCAAGCATTACAGAGACGGGAAGCGTCGCTAGCGTGACCCATTATATTTGTAGAGAGGACAACGTAGTTTTTCTCCTTTATTGTTGGTGCTGAATGTTTTCGTATTACGTAGAGAGCTGCAGTATGTTGTATGGAAGTGATTTTCCAGATGGAGTGCGTTGAATCAATCTGACCAAAGTGTAGACTTTGAGCAACTATATTCCAGACTTGTCCTCAGCACCATACAAAACTCAGGTCCCCATAGCATGTGTGGACTGAGTAATGAAAAGGAATGAATTGGGTACTCTGCATGCTCATGTCTAATGCTGTTGTTGCCACTTTGATGTACGGCCTCTGACACTAGAGGCCCTAAGCTTATCAAATTCGTTGTAAGATCAGCAATCGAGCATGCGTGCGTGCCCGATTAAGTATGTAATCAGCAGTTCTGATCGTGCCAGCCATGAGCCAACGCTGAATGTAGTGCGGTTTCTTCTGTGAATTTTCACACCGCATTCTTCTCTTCTCCAGCTCGTTGAGATTTGCAGCTCTCTCGTACAACACCCGAGACTGAATAAGGCTGAAAGAATTTCTCTGCTTCGCCTGGGTCTTCTACCTCCCGAAAGTAGCTTCGCACCATGCCCCAGCCGTTAATGGCGACGACGAGAAAAAAGGACAAGCTGTGCGCGCGAGACGACATTTGGAAAGGGAGCGGCGCCCTGCATCAGCAATTCAGGTCGCGGAGAGGGACTGAGTTGCTGGTCACGTTCACACGGACGCCGTTCGTTGCGCGGTGCAGCGCTGGAGCTCCATGGCAACCGCGGGCCGCGGCGTCCGACCTTCTTCGCATCCGGCAGCGCGGGCTTACGAGATGGAGAAAGGAAATGTCAGTCCAGCGGGGTGCGGAGGCGGTGTGAGCGCAAAGCCGGGGCCCGGGGCCTGGAAGCGGGCTCAGGGTGACCACCGGTGCCGCCATGGCCGGCGAGGTCGCGCCGTCGCGGCCACGCAGGGTCATAGATATTTTTCAAAACGCCCCCTCAAATCGCGATCCTAATATTTACATATAGACCCCTATAATCGCGATCCGATTATTTACACATACCCTCCTATTCTGGATAAATAATTACATAAACCCCATGGTATTTTGCAAATAGCCCCTTTTTCGGCTGCAATTCTCCTTCGCGCTCTCTTCCCCCTTCCGCTCCGGCGGCGGCGGCGGCGACAGCCGCTCGTCGCGGCGAACTGGCTTACGCTCCACTGGATCCACCCCCACCCTCTCTCCGCTACGCCAGATACCGCCTGCTGCTACCCTTCCTAGAGTAGTTGTCGCATAGCTCTGCATCTCCTCGCCCTGCAGCTGGAGCCTCCTCTCGCCTGCTGCGAGGCCGCGCGCGCTCGCCACCGCGGTGGCCGAGGCCGACGGCGCGGGCTCGGGCTACGGCTTCTTCGCGGACGAGAGCACGTCGTGGGGGTCCCTCGGCGTGTCCGACCGCCTCGCTTCTGCCCTGCGCAGCGCCGGGCTCTCGCGCGCTCCGCTGCTGATGGCAGCGGCAACACAGGCCACGTGCTCGTGTGATCGTCTCACGCCCGTTTAACGTCAGCTGTTCAACATTTTCTAATTCGAAATGCTAAGGTGGAAATTGTAAGTCCTGGCATCATGTCCCTAACATTGCAGCCACATTATTATCTCGATAAGTAATTGGCAACACTAGAGGATTCAGGACTTCAGGTGACATGTCCATATACCTTTGCCATTTGCAAATAATTAGAATTTTAGACCCTTTTGCTATCAACTTACTAGTGTTGTCATCAGTCATAACTCTGAGAGTCTTATCTTTATTGGGTTTTTTTTTGCCTCATAGCTGTGATTGGATTTGGTTTTTTTTTTTACAACCACCTTTTGAATAAATATTCGATCAGATGGTAACATAATAATAGTTTCACTTGGAGCTGTGTTCAAACTGTCTTGTTCAGTGCCTGTTGTTGCATAGATGACACTTACACAAAGTTTCAAATGTTATGCAGGTTGCCTGTATACCACATGTTCTCACAGCGAAATGTAATTGTTGCCGCAGAGACTGGCAGTGGCAAAACCCATGGTTACCTGTTTCCCTTGATTGAAAAGTTGTGCTCCAAATCTTCTAACACAGAAGATGATAATTCCCAGGACACTGCCCCAAGGGCACATGACATCGTGTTGGTCCTTTGTCCCAATGTCATGCTGTACAAGCAAGTTGTTAGCATGGCTAATTCGTTGTTTGACGAGTCTGGTGAACTGCTTAAAAGTGCTGCGGCTGTTTGTGGACCAAAGCCCGAAGGTATGCTCTATCTGAAAACAGTCTATGCTAACTGATAATATGGAAAACTCATTTTTTTTCTCCTTGTCCAACCTATAGATAAATTTATAATTAGCCGTATCACATTCCACATCTGAATGCCCATTTAAATAATTCTGACTTTGCTGTAACAGATCTGTTTCCTGATGTCTCTTATATGCAGTGGCGGATCCAGGACCCGAGCTGGGGGTGCTGCAGCCTGGGTCTGGTACATAAAACTTCAGTATTTTTAAATGCAAATCAGCTTAAATAGCTTCAAATCAGCCCTAGTATTTTCATGTAAAACCATTTTACATTGGAGCAGCCCTGGCCAGCTGTGATTCAGGATCCGCCCCTGCTTATATGTGATTAGTGGGGGTCTTTGTTTAGGCTTCTAGCTACCTATTTTCTGCTGAACTCTTACAGGACCTTGTGCAGTGATGTAGTAGGAACTTATTCTGGAATAACTTATGGCCATGTTTTTCTTAATTTGCATTGCCAGGGTTGGCCAGCTGTTCATCCAGATATTCTCGTAGCCACTCCAGCTGCTCTCTTAAATTATCTATTTGACTATGACCCAGAAAAGAGGTGAAGAGAAAGATTCATGCGTAATGTAAAACTTGTAGTAAGTACTTGAGTAAAACATTTCTTTTCTATCAAACTTGTAATTTTGTGTTTATTTAACCATTATCTGAACCTGCTTGTCAACACTATAATAGTCATCTTGCCTTTTTTGTTTCATGTTGCCTGGATAAGAAATATCTGAAATTGCTTGTAGTTGAGAAATGAGTATCTTGTAGTTGTTTGCTGTTCGGTATGATTTCCTAAATTTCCCTATTCGTGTGTCTGTTCTGTTTTAAGGCAAATATTTGAATGGCAGTACTTGGTCTTGCGACTACCAGAAGGTCTTAATAGTTGTATTTTTGGAATAGTTGTTTGATGAGGCAAACATGCTACTTTGTGGAAGTTTTGAGAACCAGGTCGTTCGTTTTATCCATATGCTGAGATTTGATGAAAAGCAACTGTCTAGAGCACACGATGCTAGAAAGACCTGGGAGTGATCATGAATATCATGAGGATTCAGACTCTGAGGGTTCTCAATTCGGTGGTTTGGATGAGGAAAATGAATTCAGACGCCGAGGGTTCTCAATTCAGTGGTTTGGATGAGGAAAATGAAGGCAACCTTTTTCAAGATAGACTAGGCAAGGTGGAGAATAGTCCTGTTGGGGCACGCAAGGACTGGAGGAGGTTAGAAAAAAAAATATATAAACGGAGCAAGCCTATGTCTTTGTTGCTGCCACCCTTCCTCAGAGTGGCAAAAAGACTGCTGGTGGTGTACTGAAGTGAATGTTTCCTGATGCTGTAGTTTTTCTCCTTTATTGTTGGTGATGAATGTTTTTGTATTACATTGAGAGCTGCAACATATTGAATGGAAATGATTTCCAGATGGAATACATTGAATTAATCTGATGAAAGTGTAGACTCTTTGAGCAACTATATTCTAGGCTTATTGTATTTGTGCCAAATCTGTAAACTTGTCCTCAGCAGCATACAAAAATTCAGGTCCCGATTACATGTGGACCGAGAAATGGAAAGGAAGAAATTGGGAACTCCGCATGCTCATGTCGAATGCTGTTGTTGCCACTTTGATTTACGGCCGCTGACGAAATCTTTCATCAGAAACCTGCACAAAGTCACTAAAGGCGCTAAGCTTATCAAATTCGTTGTGAGCTCAGCAAGGACATCCATGCGTGCCCGATTAAGCATGTGAGTAATCAGCAGTTCTGAACTTCTGATCGTGCCAGTCAACGCTGATGAATGAACTGTCGTGCAGTTTCTTCTCTGAATTTTCGTGCCATATTCTTCTCCAGCTCGTTGAGATTTACAGCTCTCTCATACAACATCCGTGAATGAATAAGGATGAAAGAGTTTATCTGCTTCGCCCGCGTCTTCTACCTCCCGAAAGTAGCTTCGCACCATGGCCCCTGCCGTCAATGGCAGCTTGCTGCTGTTGGCTCAGAGCGAGGATGAGAAAGGACATGCTGCGCGCGAGACGACAGTTGGGAAGGGACGGCGTGGCCCTTCAACAGCCACTTCAGATCGCGGAGGGACTGAGTTGCTGGGGCTCCATTGCAGCCGCGGCGTCCGACCTTCTTCGCATCCGGCAGTGCGGGTTTACGAGATGGAAAATGGAAATGTCAGTCCAGAGGGGTGCGGCTGCGGTCTGAGCGCAGATCCCGGGCCTGGAAGAGGGCTCGGGGTGATCACCGGAACCGCCATGGCCGGCGAGGTCGCGCCGTCGCAGTCACGCAGGGTCAGAGATGTTTCTTCCAAATGCCCCCTAAAATGGATATATTTGCATATACCCCCCTAAATTGGATCCGAATATTTATATATACCCCCGAATCGGATCGCGATCGGTAGTTGCATACACCCCTGGTATTTTTCAAATAGCCCCTTTTTCGGCGGCAATTCCTCCTTGCTCTCTTGCCCCTTCCGCTCCGGTGACGGCGACGGCTGCCCGTCGCGTCGAACTGGCCTACGCTCCACCCCCCATCCCCACTCCGCTATTGGTCAGATATCGCCTGATGCTCCCCTTCCTAGTTCGGTAGCTGTCGCCATAGGTCCGCATGGCTGCATCTCCTCGCCCTGCAGTTGTCGCCGTCGTGGTCAGGCTGGGAGCGCCGTCAAGACGGCCAGTTCATCTCGCGGCCAATCCAAGCGTACGGGTCATTGGATCAGTCAATGAAGTTGATCTACTGGGGGCCGGGAAAAAAGTTGAAAAAAGAGAGATATACACCATCAGAACTTGAGGATTGCATTCCGCGTGTTCTTCAGATTTCCGTGCAGCGTCCAGAACTCCAGATAACAGGTTGTTCAGAGTGTAAAGTATATGTTTCAAATCTGCAGAGCTGTAAGCTTGTTGTACAGTCGTCAGTCGGCATGCGTTTTCAGTTTTCTGAAAATCGTTGCGTTTTCAATTTTCTGAAAATCTTACGTTTTCAGTTTCAGGTTGAGCCTGCCGGAAATAGCACAGGTTTTCAGTATTCCATCACCTTTTGATATTGTCCATAGGCATCTCAGCCAGTCAACTCCTGCCCATTTTTTGAGACATAAACCTGCAGCTCAAATCCAACAAAGCAAAAATTATGATTGAATCTGCTTTCTTCAAGAAGAGGGTAAAAGAAAAATTTTGAAAACTGTAAAAATGCAAACTAATATGCATCCATACTGAAGTAGTACAAAATGACCAAACAACTTTGTACTATCTAAAAGTTTAAGAACAAGTGAACTGGAACTCCAGAAATACAGCCATACCTTCTTCCCGTTATCACTAGTAAACCAGTTGCCACTGGCCAGAGCCAGATTGAGTACCACTGGCATACACCCTTCTTTTGCAAACATCAGATGGAACAGGTATCGAGCTGAACTGACTCCTGCATTACGGCAAAGGAAAAAAAAGTTTTAGAAGCCATTATCACATGACACTACGCAAAGGATTGAAATGCAATGATCATGATGTGAACCTGTAGCTGAGATTTTCTCCTCTGATTTGCTCATTTTCTCTGGTACTTCTTGAGTCCTGACCCAATGGGAAAGAAATGCTGCAGCTTGTCACGGACTAGATTACGCACCCTTGGGCTATCCCTTGGGTCACCGTGGAAAAAATATTGCATAGTAGGAGGATGATTGTCCAGGTTGTCATCTAGTACACCTTCACTTGACGTGCTTTGTTGCTGGAAATGTCGTTCCATCTCACCAATGGAGTATTTGGGTTGAGAAACCTTGGAACAACAAAAAGTCAAAAACTGTTGCCTTCTTTCTGCCGGGAAGATCTGCATCTTTTGTAGTTTGAAGTATTCATTGCAGAACTCATCAACGGCAGGTGTTGCCCAATTGTCCTTCATCGTAGCTTCACTCTTCTGTACAGTGGTGCTTACTTGGGTTTTGCTGTTTTGTTGCAAGGTAGGCTTTTCCTGCATATATTTGTGCATGGATTCTTGTCTCTTTTTAACAGGACTAGCTGGCTTCTTTGCTTTATTTGCATTTTGGTCACCATCTGCATCTGTATCAGAGTCAAGCAAATGGATTTTCCTCATTGGGCTTATTGTTATCATAGGAAGTAGTTCCCTTGTGCCGCTTTCTTCCAAAGATTCTGCAGAAGAAGAATTTGATGTATGTGTAAACTTTGATGTCTTTGCTTTGGTTGCTGACTGAGTCATAAGAACCCCACGGTTGAGCAGAGAGAATTTGAGTTGCTGGAAGTGCTGCAACTACCAATGGGTGGTGGCACATCTGCAAGTAAAGATGAGAACCCAATGATGTTCTACCAAGGAAATAAGAATGTCCCTAAAAAATGGTAACCGAATAACCAGCTACGAACTAGACTCCATAATCATGTCATGTGTTCCTACAGAAGACCATAGAAGTATCCACAGAGACACATATCCAAAAACTTTTTATAATAGATTCCATAAATAAAATCAAACAAAAAACTACAAGACAAAACTACCTCGGATTGGTCGGTCCTCGTCGCTTGTACAATTGTGGATCTCATCTTCCTATTTCCAAACTCCCAGTCCCAACCACGCCCAGCCTTATCAAATTCGTTTCAAGCTCAGCAATCGGAGGCCAGCCAAGCTGGATGAACTGTAGTGCACAGTTTCTTCTCTGAATTTTCGTGCCATATTCTTCCCCAACTCGTTGAGATTTACAGCTCGCTCATGCAACTATACAACATCCGTGACTGAAATAGGCTGAAAGATTTTCTCTGCTTCGCCTGGGTCTTCTACCTCCCGAATGTAGCTTCGCATCCCCGTGCCGTCAATGGGAGCTTGCTGACCGTAGAAAAGGGACGGCATGGGAGCGGTGGAAGAAGAGCCTAGACGGCGCCCTGCATCTGCCAATTCAGGTCGCGGAGGGACTGAGTTGTTGGCCACGTTCGCACGGACGCCGTTCATTGCGCTGTGCAGCGCTGCAGCTCCATGGCAGCCGCTACATCCACCTTTGGCCTTCCTCTCTCTCGTGTTCACGTCTAGCCTTCTTCGCGTTCGGCAGCTCGGGTGCTTACGAGATGGAGAAAGGAAAGCTCAGTCCAGCGGGGTACGGAGGCGGTCTGAGCGCAGATCTGGGGCCTGGAAGCGGGCTCGGGGTAACCACCGGAGCCGCCATGGCCGGCGAGGTCGCGGCCTCACAGTGAAGGGCGCTAGGCCGGTTGGTAGCACGCCGCCGTGATGGGAAGCTACCGCTCGGGGGTTCGACTCCCGCTTCGCGCAAAAAAAAAGATGATGATGAGTTGATGACTGGGGTAATATGAGATGGAGAGGCTCCATCACCACGTGTCTAATGCATTATCAGACTGTACAAAGTCCGCAACTAAGCGCTGACACTAGATCAGAATAATGAAATACAGCAATTCTCCCACCATTGCAGTGATCGAAGTTACATATGTTATGTTTACATCACCAAGAAGCCTTTTTAGTCCCCAAGCAAGTTGGGGTAGGCTCATAGCAATTCTTATGTTTGCACTTCAGAAAGTCTGACGTATGGCACACAAGCTGCATTTAGATACAGTCATTAGTCGGCATGCATGCTCAGTTTCAGGTTCAGGTTGCCCGGAGACAGCATAGCCGGGTCAAAAATTGAGACCCCAACCATCCAAACCATTCCCCGACGATCCAAATAACTATACCTAACATCGTACATAAGTTGATACTGCCGATCTATGCTCAGCAAATCCTCTCTTCACAGGCAGAAATTTGCAGATGTTTCAAGGGATCTGGAAAGATGACGATGCTGGATCACCAAGATATAGCCAAGAGGAAGTGAAAAAAGGATATGGTATGCCGATTCATCATGGATTGTCGAATCCCAATGCAGACATACCTTGAAATCGTTACTTCATGAATGCTACGAAGGTGTAATCATGTTTTATACATCCACTGGTGCTTACCATCCATTTGCATATGGATCCTTGGCACTTGGCACCTAACAGGCAAACAATAGAATACAATAAAGCAGCAGGAGCTAACAATATTTACAAGCGCACGAGAACCATGTATCGATGTATACGTGTGCCTCCTGACATCAAAGAAAATCGAGATCAATTGAAGCTTATAATGCTTATTACATGTTCTTTCAACAAATCGGCTATGAAGTGAAACCCACAAGGCAAAAACTAACTATAGAATCCTGCCCATTGTGAAGCTGGGCAAGCAGACCTGCCTCACCGCTTCCTTTTTCCTCTACCTCTACTAGAGCCTTGCTTCGCCACAGTTTCAACCTTCACTTTAGCAGCACCTCGTTTGGTTCCAGATGAACCTTTCTTCCTGGACCTGTTGAATCCCCTGCCACTTTCCTGTAAGGCACATTGAGATGGTGTTTAACAGCATGCAGTAAAACAGACACATGTTTTCTTTTTGCTCACTACCACAATTTTCTACTCTGAAAGTATCATCAGTTTTTCCATCATTTTCTAGAAGCTCTAGGAAAGTTTGGTTCAGGTAACGGTCATAGCAAAGTAACTATGCTAGCTACAAATGATTGATACACCAAGTGCATTCTTAATCATTCAATACCTAATCGACAACAATACTGGAGGTAATGTAGACCTAATTGTAAGCAGGGGATATTTAAATTCCAGTAAGTCCATTGTCTACTACCATTTCTGCTAACATGACTAAAAGGACAAATCACAGTAAAAGATAGGTATTGCATCACCTTTTTATATTGTCGATAGGCATCTCGGCCAGTCAACTCCTGCCCATTTTTTGAGACATAAACCTGCAGCTCAAATCCAACAAAGCAAAAATTATGATTGAATCTGCTTTCTTCAAGAAGAGGGTAAAAGAAAAAAATCTTGAAGTAACACAAAATGGCCAAATAACTTTGTATTGTCTAGAAGTTTAAGAACAAGTGAACTGGAAATCCAGAAATACAGCCTTACCTTTTTCCCGTTATCAGTAGTAAACCAATGGCCAGAGCCAGATTGAGTTCCACTGGCATGCACCCTTCTTTTGCCAACATCAGTTGGAACTGGTATCCTTCCATTTGGAGTCACCCAGTCATTATTAGCAGCCGTACTGGAGCTGAACTGCCTCCTGCATTAAGACAAAGAAAAAAAATTAGAAGCAATTAGCATATGACACTACTCAAAGGATTGAAAAGCAAGGACCATGATGTGCACCTGTAGTTGAGACTTTCTCCTCTGCTTTGCTCATTTTCTCTGGTACTTCCTGCCCCAATCGGAAAGAAATGACGCAGCCTGTCACGGACTAGATCACGCACCCTTGGGTCATGGTGGAAGAAATAATGCATAGCTGGAGGATGACCATCCAGGTTATCGTCTAGTACAGCTCCACTTGAAGTGCTTTGCTGCTGGAAATGCCCTTCCATCTCACCAATGGAGTATTTGGGTTGAGAAACCTTGGAACAACGAAAACTATTGCTTTCTTTCTGCTGAGAAGATCCTGCATCATTTGTAGATTTGAAGTATTCATTGCAGAACTCATCAAAGGCAGGTGTTGCCCAATTGTCATTCATCGTAGCTTCACTCTTCTGCACAGTGGTAGGCTTGCTGTTTTGTTCCAAGGTAGGCTTTTCCTGCATATATTTGTGCATGGATTCTTGTCTCTTTTTAACAGGACTAACTGGCTTCTTTGCTTTATTTTGATTTTCGTCATCATCTGCATCTGTATCAGAGTCAAGCAAGTGGATTTTCCTCATTGGGCTTATTGTTATCTTAGGAAGTAGTTTCTTTGTGCAGCTTTCTTCCAAAGATTTTGAAGCAGAAGAATTTGATGTCTGTGTAAATTTTGATGTCTTTGCTTTGGTTGCTGACTGAGTCATGAGGACACCACGGTTGAGCAGAGAGAATTTTGAGTTGCTGGAAGTGCTGCAACTACCAACAGAAGGTGGTACATCTGCAAGTAAAGATGAGAACCAATGATGTTCTGCACAAGGAGATAAGAATGTCCCTAAAAAATGTTAACAGAATAGCCAGCTATGCACGAAGATCCATAATCAAGGCATGCATGTTTCTACAGAGGACCAAAGAAGTATTCATAGAGGCACATAGCCAAATACTTCTTATAATAGAAGTATTTCATAAATAAAGTCAAACTTAAAAAATTACAAGATAAAACTACACGAATAAAGGCTAATATTGCATTGTCCACTTAATTCGATTTAAATATCCTTACAAACTAATGAGTTCCAGTATGTGCCTAAAGGCTAAAGGATCATGTATGGGCAGCAATGCTGTATATCGGTCACAAATGAAAACTACTGACCGCATTTTATTTGCGTTAATGGCATAAATTGGGTGTTGTTATAGATGTATTAAACCTTTAGCAAGAACATATCTTAACCCATCATAGTTGATGAATTAACAAGTAAAAGGAGACAAACATGAACAAGAGTGTGTTATATGGTCTAGCAGCTGTTTGTTCGAGTCTTTGGTCAACACAAAGTAAGATGGACATTGAAGAGGTTTTAGTCTTTTATCCAGCTGAGGTAATTTACAAAGTATTCTTTTATTGCAGGGGAAATGTCTGCTCAGTGGGGGAAACTGAGATTAATACTGGTGATTGTTCGATCACTTGAGCAACGGCTGCAAAAGATTTGAATGCATAACTTGTGCACAATAAAAGTTGGGAAGGTTACTGTTCTTTTGCTTGTCTAGATCTAGCTCCCGGCGCTTGTATTTCTCCAATTTAATTTGGATAGTGTATTGGGTGGTCTGTTGACACTTTATCTCTAGATGTTGCAGCCTGTTGTATGTTAGTGGTGCCTTCTGATCTGCAATGGTTTGTCTAAGGAATTTGCTGCATCCTATGTACTCCTTAAGTTTTCAAACAAAGCTGGACAATTACCCCCAATGAAGCCAAGTCTAAATATTTTGAATTTTCGATGACATAGAATAAAAATGACTCCCTGAAATATATTGGCATGACTGCAATCTAGATGCAGAATTTTAGGCAGACATCAATAAGAGAAATGAATACAAAATGTTATAAGCTCAGGGCTCAGGCAATCACCTCGCATGGGTCGGTCCTCGTCTGTTGTATAATCTTCGATATCATCTTCTAAGCTCCCAGTCCCAACCGCCCCCAGTGCTCCATTTTCACTCATCACTGGAGACACTTCCACCGTTGGTGGCCCTGGCACCTTGAGAGGAGGCGGTGCTGGTGCTGGCGCCGGAAGTGGCAGCACAGGGCCCTTCCGCAGCCGCTTAAGTGGAGTCGCTTCAATCCGGGCTGCCTCTGCCCTTTGGCCACCAGCGATGAAGAAGTCGTCGTCATCTTCAAAACTGAACGGCGAGGGGGCAGGAGGTGCTGCCGGTGGTCTCGATTGCTTATGGTGCTGGCCGTCAGCAAGGTACTCCTCGTCGTCGCTGATGCCCAGAGAGAAAGAGGGTGCGTCGGGCGCCTCACAGCGCCGCACCTGCCGAGTTGGCGCCGGATGGGCTAGCGCAGGGCCCTTCCGCAGCCGCTTGAATCGATTGGTCTCCGGCGGCGGCTGCTTGCTACCGGCGAGGACAAAGTCGTCGTCCTCATCTTCAGCGACGGCCGAAGGGGGGGCTTGAGGCGACACCTGGGGCCGCGCCTGCTCGTGACGCTGTTTGGCAGCGGGGATGTCACCGTCGTCGGCGTCATCATCGAAGCCCAGGGAGAACGACGGCGGGTTGGGGGCCGCGGAACCCCGCGCCTGCTCCTCCCGGCGTCCTCCCGCGGGCGGGCGGGGATCCTCGTCGACCTCGTCGTCGAAGTCGATCCCTAGCGAGAACGACGGCGCGTTGGGCGCCGCGTACCCTCGCGGCTGCTCGCGCGTGCCGCTCCTGGCCGGGGGAGGTGGGTCATCGTCATCCGAATCGAAACCCAGCGAGAAGGAGGGCGCCGTGAAGTCCATCCGGCGTTGGCGAGGGGGCGGCACCGGCGGGAGCTAGGGTTTGTCTCGGCGCGAGATAGCTCGATTTGGGGAACGGAGGCGACGGATTTGGGCAGAGGAATGGTAGTCGAAATGGACGGGTTATTGGCGGGAGAGCTTTGGTTTCGTAAAATTTGTGGAGGGAATCCGGAGGTTTTCGAATGGGTTTGGAGTCTGGACTTGGGCTTGAGGTGGTGCTGCGCCGCGCGGCTCCGGGGCGAGAGGCGCAGGTGGATGCGCGGCGTGGGGAAGAAGACGACGGCCAAGCCAGAGAGCGTACGGCGCGGGCCCGCGCGGGGCGCTGCGCGCGACCTCCCCACGATTGGGCTGAATTTTGGCCTACGTTTCCAAAAACCGCAACAGAGCCGAAGCAGTATTCTGGGCCGATGTTACCGCATTCCTACTCCTACAGTCATGGGCTGGTTTGCTTAGCTTGTTTGCATTCTAGTATTTTTTTTTTAGTTGAAGAATATAAGAAATATAGAGCTTGGCTTAAGTTGTGGCAGACTGCCAACCCAAACTTGATCGCTTCTAGATGTTCCCTCTCTGAAGAAAATACAAGCAAAGTTGTGAGTGTATGGCTTCTGTATGCTGCATTGATATACATCTGCTCGTTCTTGATTTAATGTTTAGGACTGGATTTTTTTTATTTTTGTTTTTTCATTGCAAGGATGACCCGCCTATTTCCAGTAGGATTCATAAGAGTTTCATGCGCATTAAATAGCGTGTCATATCACCATTTTAGATGATGCGGTACTAGATTAATGAGGAGAGAGATAAAATAGGTTTCATCTAGATGAAACTATGTATGCACGGTTACTAACTCTTGATTTCTTTTTTGAAACGAGGCTCAACCCCAATTCCATTCCAGACGAAACGGAATTACAAAGTTCTTGGGCACACGCCAGCAGTGTCTTGACGCCCTCGAGCAGCTCCCCCTGGAACTCGTGTTATATAAACCTGCCCAATAAGTCATGAAGGTATAAGAATGGATCAAAATCTCGGCAGGATGTCGTATTAGTTTTGCCATCAAACACCGCCTTATTCCGGCATTTCCGTATTGCCCAACTTATTGCAGCAAACCCAAAGTGATAAACATTTAGGAATCCAGCTTTTGTATTGGTGGCACCCCTAGGGAGTATTTGTTACTAACGCTTAATGAGTCTTAGAATTAATACGATGAGAGCTTATGAATAGCAAATATAAAACAATGCGTTGTGATATGAGTTTCATCTATGGTTTCATTTGAATTTTGTTGATGTGGTATTTTTGAAAACAACAAAATAAAATCATCCATTGGGATTGGCCTAAATGTAGCAGCTAGCTAAAATTATAAAAGCTACTTAGGCCAGTCTCAGTGGAGAGTGTCATCACACAGTTACCAAAATTAGAAATTTAAGAACTGTACTAAAGGAGTGTCATCTATTACCGTGACACCCCTCTCTTATCCCATGACACTCACCGCTCCCCTCTCCTCGTAAATAACTCCACATATCAACAAATTTGCTAATATAATATGATAATTAATACTTATAACACTTCTGTGACACTCTCTATTGAGATTGGTCTTAGTCCGCTTTGCTCTCAAGAACTTAGTCCGCTTTGCTCTCAAGAACCACATCTGCATTGGGCGAAAGTCTATTCGAGAGATTGTCGGGCCATGTGCAGGTCCACATCAATGTTGTGCGATGCAAGCTGCCTTGGTTGCTACTGCCGACCATGTTCACCATCGATACCGGTATCCAAAGAATGCGTAAACAAGCACGCCAATGTTTGATTGGCACAGGACAGTACTCCCCGAGAATCAATGACCAGTAGTCTTGTTTACACGCTTGCCCTGCGTTGTCTCCTTAACTACCACCCCCGTAGGAGTACCCTACGCGATCTAACTACCGCGTCGACGCTTGACAGGGGACGGCCCGATCCAACTGCCCCAAGCTGGCCAGGCAAGGCAAAACACGCACCACGCTTGACCGATGACCGATCCACACGACCACACCTACGATCACGGAGCGCGCCCCCGATCGCAAGCTAATGATGCCTGTCTCGCCGCCGAGCGGCCAAGCATGGATGGATCAGGCAGCATAGACCATCGAGCTAGCAGGACAGGTCACATGGATCGCGAGGGAATCCACAGTAGAATACACAGCATCCGACAAGCACCACTTAATCGAGCAACATCGTATTCTCTTCCGGGGCGGCCGAGCAGCTGGATCCTCCCCGTCTCCTAGATCATTACTCCTGACCTACTACTAAATTTACAGCGAGCTGGCTGTCTACCTGCTAACCTGCATCATGAGTGCACACACGATCCCAGTGTAGTTGATTGGGCTCGTTACGGATAAGCATGGGATTGGTACAGTGGTTTGCACAATTAAGTTTAGTTTAACCTCGGGCGTGATGTTACTGTTAGCTTTGCGCCACTCGGTTTAAATTTTGAACCGCACCGCACGAGCCTCGACTGTTCCATCGCAGGAATCGCAGTGCCGCCGCTGCTGGCCACCAAAATTTACAGTGCCCCATGCGGCATCGTCCCCTGCAGCGGTCGTCAGAACGCCGCACGGTGTCGTCGCCTTCCCGCCACCATTCTATATTCCCGCGGCCACGGCGGATCGCGACGGCCGGGCACCCACCACCCGCGGTCACGTGGGGCCCCGTCGGCCCCTGCGGCCGACCACGTCCTCCTCCCTCTCGGGTCCGACGTGGTGGGCCGCGAGTCTCCTCGTGCTCCGCCCCTCGGATGCCCTTCCCTCCGCCCCGCGCCGCCCGCGCGTGCCAGCGCCCGAACACCGGGCAGCGCGGCGCCCGTGCGCGCGGCGGCCACGTGGGCGATCGCCGGGCTACCGGACGGGCAGGCGGCGCCGGTGGTGGCGTTCGGATCTGGAGTGGAGAGCGCAGCGGCGCCATGGCCGGCGGGTTGGATTGGGTGGGACGGATTCAACGGAACGTGGGGGAGCAGGCAGGCAGGGGCACCGTGGGGGGCTGTTCCGTTATTGCCCTCCGTTTTGGAGGTGACTCTGGCGGCGGTGGTGTGTAGTGTCTCGTCTCGTGCCGGGGATTTTGTTTGTTGTTCCAGGAAGGGTGCGTCATGAGGCGGGACCCGCCGACCTGGCCAGGCGCATGGCCGCTCGACAGTAGACTGACGTGGTTAATTGTCTGACGCTGTCCGATCTGTCCAATCGTGCCATTTCCGCCGACAGCGAGGAGAAGGTCAGCACTCAGCAGGAGGATGCATGATCAGCAACTCCGATCAATGTAAACGATGCTTGATCCTCTTACGAGTTACGGCCACGAAGATGTTTTTCTTTTCAGATGTCCATTGGAAAATGAACTGATTCAACTTTTTTCCCTTGAAAAAGCTGTAAATTCTGAATTCTCCCACAGCATGATGGCAAATCTCCAGTATATCAGGACTTGGTGCAGCTCCCTGCCCTGCAGGCTGCAGCAGCTCCACCCTGCAAGGATCACGAGACCCTGCAGTAGTGGACAGAAGCATGAGACGAAATCCCCAAAGCGCCCCTAGGCCTGGCCCAAATCCGTCCTTGTCATCGCATCGCCCCCACACGCGCCCCCAAAACAAAACACCCACTCCATGTGTCCTAGACCCTACTAGTTTACTTCCCCCTACCTGGCTTGCGCTCCCATTTCCCAACGCCCCCGCACACCCCCACCACCTCCAACGTCTCTCTCCGGTCCACCCTGCTGCGCTTCCACGCTGCTCCGCGCTCCGCGTGCGCCGTGCGCCTCCTCGCTCGGTCTCTGCCTGCCTGCCTGTCCGTCTGCTCTCCTCCGATGCTGCCGCCGGCGCGGGCCGCCGCGAGCCGCAACCGCCGCAGATGAGCTCCAGGAACCGCTCCGCCACCGCGGCCGCGGCCGCTCCCGCCCCGGCCGCGGCGCCGTCGCTCCGGACGCCGCGGCGGCTGCGACGGCGGCCGGTGAAGGCCTCGGCGTCGGCGAGCGCGCCCGGCGGCGGGCGGCGGAGCGGGCCCTCGACGCCGCTGCTGAAATGGGACGTGGGCGGCGGCCGCGGCGGTGAGGGGAGGAAGCCGGGTGGCGGCGAGGAAGCGGGGGCCAGCGCGCGGGAGAAGCAGGCGAGGGAGGTGTCGGTGCGAAGGCTCGCGGCCGGGGTGTGGCGGCTGCGCCCGCCCGAGGCGGTGCCCGGGGCCGCGGCCAGAGCCGCCGAGAGGAGGGTCCGCGTCGGTGTTGAGGTACGTGTGCTGTGCACGCACGGTGCGCTTCCGCATCTGCTTTCCAGTTTGGTTCGTTCCGTCTTGCTGTTGGCGACTTGGGATGGAGCAAACCGGAGGCGCCGAGCTCGTGCTGTTTTTATAGTCCTATTGGGCGGTGGCATCGTTTTCCTTGCCTCCAGGAGCTAAATCATTTTGGTGTTTAGAGAATGAAATGTGCTATCCAATGATATTTCCCCCTTTTTTCCAACTGCTCATACGATTTTTACAGATATTTGTAGTACTAGTGAGGAGACTTGGTGCTCTAGGAGACTTGGACACAGATCTCTTGCACTGTTTTGGGTTAACTTCATCATTACCCTTTACCCGTTTACTAGTCGAGCTGCTTAATCCGCCTAAACTCGATTAGCTCAAGTCAAATCTAGTACGAGCCGAGTCTCCTCAAGCCTGAGCAGTGGCACTGCCGATTGCCATGTCGACGCATTTAGTACTGGCCTGGACGTTTGATGCGTTACACTGAAGCATGGCCATTTATGAAGGCGGCCGTGCAGCAGCCACAGTACGACGGCCGTGATCGCCTTCCCATAAATTTCACCCATCCGGAAGGCGCAGGCGCGCAGCGCTTCCCCTCCCCTCCCCTGTGCTGGGATCTCCTCATGTGATTCCTGCGCTGGGGGTCCAGGCATCGGATCCTCTCCGAGTCTCCATGCCCCCTGCCCGTGCAACCAAAATGCGCTGCCCGTGCGTCTTAGGGCCCGTTTAGTAAAAAAAGATTTTGGCAACTTTTTCAACACTAATTATGAGTATTAAATATAGATTAATTATAAAACTAATTACACGGATGAACGGGAAATCGTGAGACGAATTTATTAAGCCTAATTAATCCGTCATGAGAGCTTGTTTATTGTAGCACGACATTGTCCAATCATGGTCCAAATAAATTTAAAAGATTCGTCTCGCAATTTCATCTGGAGGTTATGGAATAGATTTTGTCAATTATCCACATCTAATACTATTAATTAGTGGTCAAACATTCGAAGTTACTGTAGCGCTGGATAATTTTTGGGAATTAAACGGGCCTTATTAGCCATTTATGGTTGGCCATCAGTACAAGGGCGCAGCTTCGTTTTTACCGGATTGACTTGTGGAGAAAGTGCGGAGCTTGGAATTTGGATCGGATCGTGAAAGGATTGGAAGGGTTGTGAGCTTCTGAACGGGCCAAAATGGCTCTCAACTCTTGTGTCGTGCAGCAACAAACGCCGGGTTCAGCAGCACGTGGTCCTGTTTAGCTGCTTGTCTTGTGCTATTGGAGACTATCCTAGCTAGCTCCAAATGATGGATTTCAATTCTGAACCTTAGGTTGGGATGAAAATGCTAGCTAACAAATATGACGATGTTACCGACGCTATAGGTGTGGGTTCTCTGTATGTGATTCGGATTGGGAGAGGTCTCCATGTTATGATTGTTTGGGACCCTATAGATTCTCTTTGTTCTTTGAGAATGTCTACTGAAAATCCGCCCTTTTTTTTAAAAAAAAAATATGCATGCTTGATCTAAGACCTTTTATGTCCCTTTCAAGTTAGGGTACATAACAGTATCATGAACATATACAGATCTCAGATCTGGTGCTGCTCAGATCTGAATGATCATGGAACAACTGAGTGTATAACTTACCGTGTAAATAATATATTTTTTTATATAAGATTTGATGAATTCATGGAACAACTGAGATTTTAACTTGCCTTGCAAACAGTTCTTTAGTTAAATGCGATGAATTTGTTGGTGTGCTTGTGTCTTATTTGTCTCATGTGCCTGTATGACAGCATATCCCAAGGCATCTACAAGTCCAGCTTCTCAAACAGAACACTTCGGGTCATCACCAGAGCCTGAAGAATGAGGTTTCAAGCCCCATTTCTGTTTTGGAGCGGAAGAGTGGAGAGCCCCACAAGGTGAGGGAAAGAACCTACCAAAATATTAATTACTTTTGCGTGTATCGGCTGTAAGGTCATTGACACAGCAAAACTATGCAGGTACAACTTCATGCTACTTCCACTACCATGGAGAAAGCAACAAAATGGGAGCCTGAGGACATAAAAGGACTGGAATCACATGATGCCTATCTGATAGCCAGCCAGCTAAATCTTCTTGATGAGCAGCAAGACACAACTTATGTTGCTAACCTCCAAATGGAGCTCCAGCAAGCACGTGATAGGGTAAGTGAGCTGGAAACTGAGCGGCGGTCAGCTAAGAAGAAGCTTGACCACTTGTTCAAGAAACTCGCAGAGGAGAAAGCAGCTTGGCGGAATAGAGAGCATGAGAAGGTCCGTGCTATTCTTGAAGACATGAAGGCGGACCTTGACCACGAGAAGAAAAACCGGAGGCGGCTGGAGATGATAAACTTGAAGCTCGTCAATGAGTTGAAGGAGGCGAAGATGTCAGCAAAACAGCTGTTACAAGAGTATGAAACAGAAAGAAAGGCGCGTGAGCTCACTGAGGAGGTGTGCAACGAGCTGGCAAGAGAGGTGGAGGAAGACAAAGCTGAGATTGAGGCCTTGAAACAGGACTCCCTGAAGCTGCGAGAGGAGGTAGATGAAGAGCGGAAGATGCTGCAGATGGCTGAGGTGTGGCGTGAAGAAAGGGTGCAGATGAAGCTTGTTGATGCAAAACTTACTCTTGATGCCAAATATGCACAGCTGAGCAAACTGCAACAGGGTGTTGAGGCTTTTATTGCCTCATGCAGCTGTACTAACGGAGACATCACAGTAGTAGAAGAAGAAGCAGAGAACATAATACAGGCAATCAAGTCAGTCAGAGCCCAAGATGCTGAATTCAGATATGAGCCACCAGCAGCCTCAGAAGACATATTTTCCATTTTCGAGGAGCTGCGTCCAAGTGAGGAGCCTGTCATCAAGGAGATTGAACCATGCTACAGGAATAACTCTGCCAAATGTGAATCAGAAATTCAAGAGGCTAGCCCAATGACAGATATATTCCTTGAAAAGAAAGCCAAGGTGTACTCAAATAAAAGTCCGCAAGATGAAAGCGACACTGAAGACGGCAGCAGCTGGGAGACAATAGGCCATGAAGATATGCAGGGGTCAAGTGGTTCACCTGATGGAAGCGAATCATCAGTCAACAACAAGATCTGTGATGGGAGCATTTCTTGGAAAAGTGGAAATGATTTCGAGTACAGGGGGAATGAGAAGCTAAAGGATGATCTGACTGATGCATACCTTACAAACATGAACCAACCCAAGAAGAAAGAATCAGCCATATCAAAGCTCTGGAAGTCATCCCGCCCAAAGAACAGTGATATATGCAAGAAAGATGCCGTTGAAACGGTAAATGCGAGATCATCAAATGTACGGCTGTCAGTCGGGACTTACTCCACCGTTGAAAGTGGCATTCAGGAAATAGGACTCAGTCCACCGAGTGTCGGGCAATGGAGCTCACCGGACTCGATGAACATTCAATTCAACCGGGGCTTCAAGGGCTGTATAGAGTACCCGCGGACGTCCCAGAAGCACAGCTTGAAGGCAAAGCTCATGGAGGCACGGATGGAGAGCCAGAAGGTCCAGCTCCGGCAGGTGCTCAAGCAGAAGATCTAGAGTGGACGGAACCAGAAGGTGAAACATTGTAAACCTAGAATTTAATCCAAGGAATAATGTCAAGAGTACTTAGATGCTTCCTTTTCCGTGTTTTAGAGTAACCTGTAATGCATGTACAACAAGGACTAGAAAAAGGGGACAAGGCCGGCCTTTGTGGGCTGGCTTTGGAGCCTTGCTGCTTCTGTATCTTACTTTAGTTGTGAGGTAATGGTTCCATTTTATAGGCTATGGTGAGATCCATCATGATGTATAATACAGACATATACAAGCGGCAATGTTCAGAAAAATTGCACCCCCGGATATGTACATTCTCTACGAGCAAGTACATTGCTCTTGCTCTAGTCTAGTCTAGTAGGCGATCTCATGCATTGCCACGTCATCTTGACACGATGTAACAAGCAATACATACAATAGGTTGTCTTATAGGCTGTCTCATAGTAAATACATAATTTAATAATTTCATAATTTGTGCATAGAAAAAAGATACAGAAAAGAAATTTATGCATAGTTATATGGCAACATTAACTCGTACGATGGTCAAAAAAAGGTGTCATAGTCCTAAATTTTTGCTTATGAGACGGTTGTCTCGCGAAACAACCACCTTGTTCTCTCTCTTTCTTCTCTCTCCGTCACCTAATAAAAAATACTACGTGAACTTACATGAAACGATCTATGAGAACGCTAACGTGTAGCAATGTACTTGCCCTAAGCTATTTTACTATATTTTTTCCTCTATTTCCACTCCGTCCGTTTAAAATTATAGTTCACTTTAACTTTATGCTAAGTCAAACTTGTTGATTAAAGTTAAATAAATTTCACTTGGGACAAAATTAAAGTGAACTATAATCTAATTAGTGAGTAATTCCATCTCTCTTTCTTATACGATGGCGAAATGATGGAAAGCTGTTCTAGCCTTAGGCCATGCCTTATTCTGAAGTTTCCCTGGGCTTAAGTCAGGTGATCGCCCAACTGTGAAGAGTGAACGGACAAATATGGAATTCTGAAAGAGCGGCCAACGATGAGTTTGGACTGCTCACTGCAGGAGTGGGACCATGTCTGAGCGATTCAATGCACTAGTGCCAGGTAATATAACCGATCGCAACAAATGCATAAAGAAAAAGGAAACTAAGCTGGCCCAATTTGGAAACCATTTTAGTTTCCAAGCTCACCATGAATTCTGGCTCGTAAACAAATGAGACTTGTGACCCAACTTCTTCGATTACTCGGCCCATACAACCGATGCGGCGGCCCTGCCGATCTGGCCGACCTCGCGCGCGACGCGCCGGTCTCATCACGCGCCACGCGCCAGCCGCCGCTCCCGTTTCAAACCGCGAGCACCCGTTCCCCCCACAACTTCCCTGCAAAACGGTGAGCAAACAACCCCACCGCCATGTGGGGCCTACTCAATCTGGCCCCACCGGCATTGGGGCGACACGGCGACAACTGCGAAGACGCGGTAACCGTAGCATTTCGAGCGAAACTTTTCCCTCCAAAGCTCGCGCCTCCCGCTCAGCCCTAGCCCCCCTTCAAATACCCCGCCCTCTCCGCCTCCACCGCAGCACCCATCTCACCCATACATCTGGCTATCCGCTCCTCGCCGACACCCGGGACCCACATGGCAGCCACTCGCTCACCGCCCGCCGCCGCCAGCGGCGACCACCACCGGTTCCTCCGCCCCGGCGCCCTCGCCCGCCTCCGCGACGCCAGGTTCCGCCGCGGGAGCCGCGCCTCCCGCCTGCCCCCGCCGTCATCGCCGGCGCCGGCGTCCCCTGCTTCACCTCCTTCTGCGGCTGGCGACGGCGAGGGCGGCGCCGCCGTGCCGTACTTCGTGCCCGTCTCGAGGCTCCTCGCGCCGCGGTGCCCCCAGCGGAAGAAGCTCGCGGCGGCCAAGTACGCGGTGCTCTTCTCCCCGCCGCCCCCGAGCCCCGATCTGCCCGTCGAGGCGGTTATCGAGTTCCTGAGCTCGTCTGACATGGTGGTCGCCGCGCACTAGAGTGCCTCGCAGTACTGTTGTATTAGTCGTGGTAGTTTGTAGATTTGTGGATCTATTCCTTGCTTGCTTCCTTAGCTTAGTGAGCTATAAATTTTTCCTCGTTTTGTTTGTACTGACCTTGCTGTGAAAACAAAGATAAAGAAAGAGTGAATCTGCTATGAAATACAAAATTACAAGAAATTGGGGGAAATTAACCCGCAGCATATGTCGAGTTCCCATTACGATATGTTCGATGAGATGTGAACTGGAATAATTTGGCTCATGGTTCTTTCATAGGCATATGGATGTAGGACTAGGCTCATTCAATTGTTTGTTACATGTGAATGCGAGCTCGTTGATCAGTTGCAGGTGCTTTGCCTTTCTTTCTATACTCTGAATCTAGCATATTTATGTAACTGTACTACAGAAATGATGTCAAAGAAGTGACATTAATGATTAGTCGGATTTTCCTTTAGTCAACTTGCTTAACATCACTTTCGTATTCAACTGCTCCAATTGTTCACGTGCTAACTCAACTTCACTGCGTTAAGATCATAGGAGCTCTTTAATTAGCAGTTCATTTCGGCCTATTGTTGCTCATGGTGAATTTTTCGCATGCCTCCAGATGTTATCCTAGTGCTTGCCACCTGTCAGGGGGCAATTAACACATGATCAGGATCTCGGTTTAGTTCTCTGGTCTTTGATGGCTTCCAACATATTTCTGGATACTAAACAATTCTTGCTTTATTATAACATATAAATGTGCGTTGCCTCTTGATCTCTGCATGACATGACTTCTATGCTATTCAACTGCAACCATCATTATCATCCAAAGTAAACATGCCTGCTCCCTGAGTCAAGGTGAATGCTCATTTCTTAGTAGTTATGTTGAATTATGACATTCGTGGCTTTATCATTAATATTTTTGCACTGTGATTTCATTTCAGACCAGCTGCGTTCAGTTTCTGAATTCTGATCAACTGCATACTGCCATCTTCTTAACAGAGGCAAGTCTGCTATGAAATACACAATTACAATAGTTTTGGGGAAAGAAATTCACAGTATTATGCCCAGTTCCTATGGCGATATGTTGGATTGTTCGTGGATTGAAATCATTTAGCATATGGTTCGGAGATGGGCATATGGATATAGAACTAGGCACATTCAATTGCTTGTTACATCTATGTGATCTCCTGGATCAGATGCGGGTGTTTTCATTTCTTTCTCTAATCTGAAGTTAGTATGTTTAGCTGATTCTATGACACAAATGATGTCAAATAAGTGACATTAATAATGAAAATTGTTTCCTTCAGTTGAACATTGCTTATCTCTCTTCTATATTTAACCACCCCCTTTGTTGATACGCCAATTCAACTTCTCTTTTGTATTAAATCTTTAATTAGCAATGTTCTTTCACAGCTTATTGCTACTTGTAGTCATTTTTCACCTACCCCAAGATGTTCTTCTAGTGCTTGCCACCTGTCAGGCGAGTGACATGCTCAGCATTTTAATTTCCTTGTTTGGTATATGATCATTTCTGGTATAATTTTGCATATTACCATTTCTTCCTTTATTATGATCTCTATGCTTACTCGATGACTTCTGTCTTGTTCAACTGCAACCATCATCCACATCCTCATCCGAAGTAAACATTTCCATTCCCTGAACAGAGGTAAATGTACATCTGTTACTAAAATGTTGAATTATACCATTCATGGTTCATATCATTAGCATCCTTTCACCGCCGCCACTTGTTCATCTGATTGAAATAATAGGCCGCTTTTCAGTTTGCTTTGGCTTCTGGATTTCAGTGGAGTTGTTTGTCTTGCTGTGACACGCAGAAGGTTTCTTTATGCTTTTAAAGTATGCTTACCAGTAAATCAAAAGCAGTCAGGCACATAAAACTCTATCTCCATTTTTGCTAATATGTTTGGTCGATTAACATGATAGGCAACTGAAACATTTCTGAAAGGGGTCTGAGTATTTCTGACTTAATGTTACACTGCTTAATCATGGAAGAAAGCTAATGATTTTGAAAAATGATGTACTTGACTCTTGGGAGTTGGGATGCCCCTCCTCTTGTGTCTGTCTTAGCCTAACCCTACACTGTACATGCAGGAGCTGGGCCAGGATAAGAAATAGAGATAAGAAATACTTGCCTATTGCATTCTTCTGTGCCATTTTACTGACAACTGGTGTCTGGTGAGAAGCCTGTCAGTGAACCAATCAAGACCTTGAATGTGTACCGAATCGAGCCCAACTGCTGGAAGTCTTATGGACCGGCTAGGACGATAATGTGGGAAGCATACTGAGTTCTTTGAGGGAGATGATATTCTAGGAGCAGAGAAGGTGAGTCGACAATCATGTCATACGTGTCTCTTGCTTTTGGTTAACTATGACATGGATTACCACTGATAACATTAGGCAAGATGAGATCTAAATAGGCAGTACATTGCACTGATTCCCCATGCACACCCATTATCTGCTACCACTTTGAATGAAGCTGTTTTTCTTAAGAAAGGATGCCACACGTTTAATTCTCAGCAGCATATTCTTGGATAAGCTAAAAAAGTACTGTAATCTCTGGTATACCAGTAGATGTCACATGTATGGTTCCTGATAAACCGAAGGCAGCCCTAAACCAAATCAGTGCCTCCTTTTTCTTTATTTGATACAAAGATTCTCAGGATCTAACATTATCTCTTTCCAAGTATTGTTCATCCCATCATATTCAATCAGTTAGTTTGATTGGCAATAGCTTGGGTCTGAGAAGAAATAGGCGGCCTTTCAGTCTGCTTCAGCTTATGATTCAGTCATGCTGAAGGTTTCTTGATCCTTAAACACGCGGGAGCAGGACTGAGGAATAAGAACTTCTCGTACTTGTTCACAAAAAAAAAAAACTTCTCGTACTTGCGTCCGTTTCTGTCATTTACTGACAATCGGAGAGAAGCTAATAGGTGAACTAATCAAGACCTGATTGTGCAATGGATTGAGCTCAACTGCTGCGAGTCTCCTGTACCAAGGAGGCTAGGACAGCAAGATGAGAAGCAGACAGATTTCTTTTGGAGGGAAAATATATTCTTGGAGCCGAGAATGTGAGTCGACAATTAGCTCTTACACGTCTCTTGCTTTTGGTTTACTGCAACTTGGACACCATTGTTAACGCTAGGAAAGATGAGATCTAAATAGACACTGCACTGAGACTGCACTGCCTCCTCATGCATACCCATTATCTGACATACTACTTTTTAATAAAGCTGTTTTCTTTATCAAGGATACTACATATTTAAATTCGTTCATCATGTGCTTGGATACACTACAGAATACTCTAAATCTTTGGTATCCCAGTAGAGGTCACATGTCCGGTTCGTGAAAACCAAGTCGGTGCAGCACTCTAGATCTGCACGGTGCTACTGCGAGATGTACGCGGAATGTTCCAGAATTCGGCAGGGAGATGCCCTAGCCGATCCAGGCGGCATCCGCCAGCAGCAGCAGCAAGCGAAAGCAACACGACTCGTCCTTGGTCCGTGGATTACTGGATTCCGTGGCCCATTCCCATAGCCTGCCCGGCCAAGAGCAGCCGTCCGTGGCGTGACCCTGGCCCACACCCTCGTCGTCACCTACCGGGACGGGGCGGGCCCTCGCCGTCCGTAGCCTTCCACCCGTCCTCTCTTTCTCTGCGCGTGGGGCCAGGCCGGGCAGCCGATGCGAGGGAGCGAAGCACGTCCACACATTTCTTCGCGAGAAATCCCATCCTTGTTCGCTCGCCGCAGGAAAATGCGAGAGCGCCCCCCCCCCCCCCCCCCACCCCCCGACACACACACACACACAAAAAAAAAAGAGATCGCGGGATTTGCCACCCAATCACACACATTGACACACATGCACGGGCACGGGAAAGCTCAGAGCCTTTCTCTTTCGATCGAGCGGCCGAGGCTTCTCTAGCAGGGGTGGTCGCGACCAGACAGCGGCGCTTGCGCGGCTGCGCATTTCAAGGGTGGAGTAAAATAGAGAGGAACCAGGAGGAATTTTTACTAGCATTTTTGCCTTTTTCTATTCTGTAGCGGGGAGAGGAGGGGATCAAGGGGAGGGAGAGAGGGAGGGAGGAAGGGAGGTTTTGCCGTCGGCAATGGAGATGGCACTCCGGGCGCAGAGCCCGCTCTGCTCCCGGGGCCGCCCGGCGCTTGTCGTCCGGCCGGCCGCTGCCGCCACTGGCCTCGCGCAGGTGAGTCCCGGCGGTTCATGGAGCTGTCCGGAGCCTTTTGGTTTTATTTTTCCCTTTTCGCTTTCTGGTCCATGTTGATGGTGGTGAGGTTTTGATTGGTGGCGTTCATCTGGGAAAGGGAGGCCAGGCGGGGTTAGCAAGCTGCATGTTGGAAAAAAAATATCAGTTTTTGAACTTGTAATACCGGAAGTCAGCTGTAGTACTTAGTACCGGAAATTAGGTGTGGAAACTCAGTTGTCAAATCTATGATATGCTTCCCTTTTGAACATATTTTGGTTTGTTTACTGTCATGGAAAGGTTTATTAGCTTGGCAACTTTGGGGATGACATGGTCTGAAGGATCTGTATGACCGACAGTTTTCTACCATTGTCTACTTTTACAGTCTACCATATGGCGCAGCAGATTTACAGGAGGCAGGCTTGTTCGATGCATGGTATCAAGTTCAGGTTTGAGGAACGATTATGCTGAAAGCAATCTCATAGGTCATACAGCATAGCTCATGTTTTCCTGACATTGCGTTGTTCAGATTATCCCAAGAAAAATCCAAGGAGAACATCGACTCCTAAGCCCAAAGGCACTGCATCCAGAAGGTATGCCTCAAGACCTACTGCTGAATCCAGCACGAAGAAGATAGACCAAAGCAGCACTGATGAAGGTGACCTTGGCAAAAGCAATGGGACACTACATGGTGAAGCAATAGAGCAGGCAAGTACTGCAGAAGAATCATCTGAGATTTACTTGCCAGGAAACGTTGCAAACAGCGCAGAAAAGGATGAAGCTGAGACCAAAGAAGAGGCTGGCCAAAATCAATCTTCTGCATTGTCTTCTACATCCCTGGATGATGAATCAATTGACAGAAAACTTGATGAGTATCGTGGTAAAATAAGTGCACTAGTAAGTTCGAAACCAGAACCTTCATCATTTGCAAGTGTTCGTGGACAAGACAAACCACTTGTTGGCACTCATGATCAAGAGAAATCAATAACCGGTTCCGAAGAACATGACAGTTCAACTGTTGATGAACCCAGAAAAGGCAGGCCGTTTGCCGAGGCCATTGTAGGCTATCCAGTGAAAGATGCAGAGGAAGAACCTCCAGTTTCAGAAGATGGTGAACCGAGGATAATCAAGGATCAAAAGCAGTATGAACCAGGTATACAAGCACCAGTAGAGGATGATGTGGACCCAGAAGTGCTAAAGAGGAGGCTTCAAGAGCTTGCTGATGAGAATTATTCAGTTGGGAACAAGTGTTTTGTTTTTCCTGATGTAGTGAAGTCTGATTCGATGTTTGATCTTTACTTAAACCGCAGTATGTCAGCCTTAGCTAGTGAGCCCGATGTTCTCATAAAAGGAGCATTCAATGGTTGGAGATGGAACTCTTTCACTGAAAATTTGCATAAAAGCGAATTAAGAGGGGATTGGTGGTGTTGCAAACTCTACATTCCCAAGCAGGCATACAGATTAGACTTTGTGTTCTTTAATGGTGGCACTGTCTATGAAAACAACAATCACAATGATTTTTTCCTTGAAATAGAAAGTGACATAGATGAACACTCATTTGAGGACTTCTTGGTTGAAGAAAAGCAAAAAGAACTAGAGAGGCTTGCTGCAGAAGAAGCTGAAAGGAAAAGACAGGCTGAGGAGGAGCGCAGGAGAGAGGAAGAAAGGGCCGCAATGGAGGCAGACCTGACACAAGCAAAATCCGAGGTTGAGATGAAGAAGGAGAAATTGCACCAGATGTTGAGTTCAGCCAGCAGATATGCTGATAACTTATGGTACATAGAACCTAACACTTATAAAGGAGGGGACAGGGTTAAGTTGTACTATAATAGAAGCTCGAGACCTCTAATGCATAACAATGAGATTTGGATGCATGGAGGTTACAACAACTGGATTGATGGTCTCTCAATCTCTGAAAGACTTGTCAAATCTCATGAAAAGGATGGGGATTGGTGGTATGCAGAAGGTATGTTTATTCACTTTTTGGATCCCTTAGGACTTGTGATACTCCCTATGTTTGATTGTTGATTACAACAACAACAACATAGCCTTTTGTCCCAAGCAAGTTGGGGTAGAGATGAAACCTATAAAAAAAACAAAGATCACAGATCTTTAGGTACGTAGATGGCGAGTCTCCAAGCGCTCCTATCCAAAGCTACCTCTTTGGAGATATTCCACTCCTTAAGGTCTCTCTTCACCGACTCTTCACCGACTCGTTCTAAGTCAGTTTAGGTCTACCTCTACCTCCCTTTACATTTTCGGCCTGCTTTAGAACCCCACTACGCATCGGCGCCTCAGGGGATCTCCGTTGCACATGTTCAAACCATTTCAATCGATGTTAGGTAAGTTTCTCCTCAATTGGTGCCACCCCGACTCTATCCCGAATAACTTCGTTCCGGACTCTATCCCTTCGTGTGTGCCCGCAAAACCACCGCAACATCCGCATCTCTGCTACACTCAGTTGTTGGACACGTCATCTTTTTGTAGGCCAACATTCAGCACCGTATAACATCGCCGGACGAATCGCTGTCCTATAGAATTTAGTTTTTTACTTTTGTGGCACCTTTCTGTCACATAGAACGCCAGAAGCTTGACGCCACTTCAACCAGGCAGCTGAGATTCTATATCTAACATCTTCATCAATGTCGCCATTCTTTTGAAGCATCGATCCTAAATATCGAAAAGTATCCTTCTGGGCCACCACTTGCCCATCGAGGCTAATATCTCCATCCTCATGCCTAGTCGCGCTGAAATCGCACATCATGTACTCGGTCTTGGTCCTACTGAGTCTTAACCCTTTCGACTCTAACGTGCGTCTCCACAGCTCTAACTTCCTGTTAACCCCTTCCCTACTCTCGTCAACCAGCACCATATCATCAGCAAAGAGCATACACCAAGGGATATCATCTTGTATGTTCCTTGTGACCTCATCCATCACCAAAGCAAATAAATAATGACTCAATGCTGACCCCTGATGTAGGCCTATGTTAATAGGAAAGTCAGTGGTGTCATCATCACATGTCCGGACAAACGTCATCGCATCCTTATACATATCCTTGATGAGGGTAATGTACTTAGTTGGGACTTTGTGCTTCTCCAAGGCCCACCACATGACATTTCTCGGTATTTTATCATACGCCTTCTCAAGGTCAATAAAGACCATATGCAAGTCCTTCTTCTGCTCTCTATATCTCTCCATCAATTGTCGGATTAAGAAAATCGCCTCCATGGTCGACCTTCCAGGCATAAACCCAAATTGGTTTTGGGTCACACTTGTGACTCTTCTTAGACGGTGCTCGATAACCCTCTCCCAAAGCTTCATCGTATGGCTCATCAGCTTAATCCCACGGTAGTTAGTACAACTTTGAACATCTCCTTTGTTCTTGAAGATTGGTACTAATATACTTCTCCTCCATTCTTCAGGCATCCCGCTGGACTGAAAAATAAGGTTAAAAAGTTTAGTTAACCATACTATCGCTTTGGCACCTAGGTATCTCCACACCTCAATGGTGATACCATCATGGCCCATCGCTTTACCCCCTTCATCCTTTTCAACGCCTCCCCGATCTCAGCCTCCTGAATTCTCCTCACAAAGCGTCTGTTGATGTCATCAAAAGAGTCATCTAACTCCAGGGTAGGGCCCTCATTCTCCCCATTAAATAACTTATCAAAATACTCTCGCCATCTGTCCTTGATCTTCTCATCCTTCACTAGAAGTCGATCTGTCCCATCCTTGATGCATTTGATTTGGTTGATATCTCTTGTCTTCCGCTCGCGGATCCTAGCCATCCTATAGATGTCCTTCACCCCTTCCTTCGTGGCTAGCCGCTGATATAGGTCATCATACGCTTTACCCTTCGCTACGCTCACAGCTCGTTTTGCAACCCTCTTCGCTAAATTATAGCTCTCGATGTTGGCTGCACTCTTATCAAGGTGGAGGCGCTTGAAACACTCCTTCTATTCCTTAATAGCTCTTTGCACCTCGTCATTCCACCACCAGGTGTCTTTCCTTTCCTGTTTGCCTCCCTGCTCACGCCAAACACCTCTGAGGCCACCTTCCGAACACATGTTGCCATCTTTAGCCACATGTCTTCTGCATCTTCTCCTTCCTCCAGAGCCCCTCACCTAGCATTCTCTCCTTTAACGTTTGCGCCGCTTCCCCTCTAAGCTTCCACCACTTCGTTCTCGCAATCTTGGCGTGTTTATCTCGATGGACATGTACCCGAAAACGAAAGTCTGCCACCACAAGCTTGTGTTGAGGGACAACACACTCCCCGAGTATTACTTTACAATCTAAGCAATCCCGTCTATCCTCCCTCCTAGTAAATCTGGCTCGAGTGTTGTCCACTATGAAAGGTCACAAGATGAGATTCTCTCTTCCTAAAAAGTGTATTCGCTATCAACAAGTCGTAGGACAACGCGAAGTTCAAAATATCCTCCCCCTCTTGACTCTTGCGACCATACCCAAAGCCCCCGTGCACTCGCTCGAACCCTACATTAGTCGCACCCACATGGCCGTTGAGATCTCCTCCTATGAAGAGTTTCTCGCTGCTAGGAACGGTACTAGCTATGCTATCTAGGTCTTCCCAGAACTGTCTCTTGGTGCTCTCACTGAGACCTACCTGAGGGGCATAGGCACTGATCACATTCAGGGCTAAGTCTCCAACTACCATCCGGAACAGGATAATCCGGTCGCCTCGCCTCCTAACCTCTACGACTCCATCCTTAAGGCTCCTATCGATCAAGATATCTACACCATTCCTACCTGGTGTTGCCCCCGTATACCAAAGCTTGAAGCCAGTATGCTCAACCTCCTTCGCCTTTTGACCCTTCCATTTAGTCTCCTGAAAGTATAAAATATTTACATGCCTCCTAATTGCTGCATCAACTAGCTCCCACAACTTACCTGTTAGGGATCCTACGTTCCAGCTACCTATGCGAATCCTAGTTGGCTCGGCTAACTTCCTTACCCTTCGCACCCGTCGAGGGAAGTGCGAACACCCTTGCTCATTTTCCATTACACCCGGTCGCGGATGTAGCGCGCCACTCAGGCTGTGACGACCCGACTCTTGCTTACTTTTCATCGTATCCAGGTCACGATACGACGCGCCCTTGGGTGGATGGCGATCCGGCCCTTGCCCATTTAACACCACACCCGGGTTCCAATATAACGCGTCGCTAAGAGGGTTACGCCCCAACGAGTTTCTTATGGGTTTCATATCCATTAGAGTGGCTGTTTTTTACGCTGGTTCGCCAAACCTAACACAACCCTCCTCCTTTATCCGGGCTTGGGACCGGCTATGTTGAGAACCAACACAGGCGGAGTTTGATTGTTGATTATATATGTTTTTTGTCTCTCATGATCTCATCCTCCGAGACGTTACTTTGACATTACCTGCTATGTTAAGTATGTACTAGAAAGTCCTAGTAACAAAAAAAAATCCAATAATAGTCATATTTTAGAAAGTTTGGCCAAAATGTTGTAAAACGTTATTTAAAAACAATGGAGAAAACTCAAACCATTATATTGTGGTATAGGTTGTAGTTCAACAAGTTAAAATTGTTCAACAAATAAAAGGAGTATGGTCACCTGAAATCCTCAAGCCTTGAAATACCTACTTGAGGTTGTTTTTTTCCAGTACGCTTTATCTTGCGAATGAGTCTGAAGATCAATCATGTGCTTGATGCCATGATCTTTGGTGTTCAGTTGCTCTTTTGGCTGTTATGCACAAATCTTACTTTTGATTATATCCATATGTAGTTACATTACCTGAAAGAGCATTGGTGTTGGACTGGGTTTTTGCTGATGGGCCACCTGGCAATGCAAGGAATTATGATAACAATGGCCGCCAGGATTTCCATGCTATTGTTCCCAATAACACACTGGAGGACATGTTTTGGGTGGAAGAAGAACATAGGATCTTTAGAAGGCTTCAGCAAGAGAGAAGGGAAAGGGAGGATGCTGATCGACTAAAGGTTAGTAAAAAAATAGCCTTTTGCATGTAGTAGGAGCAACCACTTACATGTACCAAGATACTTATCAAACAACAAGCAATTGTTTTCAGACTCTTCCAATTGCATAACTGAAACAAGATGATCTGATTGCTGCTTCTTTCCCTGCATAGGCTGAGAGATCTGCAAAAATGAAGGCTGAGATGAAGGAAAAGACTATGAGAGCGTTTCTGATCTCACAGAAACATATCGTGTATACTGAGCCACTTGAAGTACGTGCAGGAACCACAGTGGATGTGTTTTATAATCCTTCCAACACGGTGCTGAATGGAAAGCCAGAGGTTTGGTTCAGAGGTTCCTTTAACCGTTGGACTCATCCAAGTGGTCCCTTACCACCACAGAAGATGGTGAAGGCAGAGAATGGTTCACACTTACGAGCAACAGGTGTGAGAGCTTACAGTGTATCACGATGCTTTTTTTCTTGGACATGTTTGTGCACTAGTATCACTATTGAGTACTACCAAAATGGCCTTCTAAAATATCTTTACCCAATGCTACTTGTGGAATCTATCTTGTATGGTGACCTAGTTGATATATTTTCTATCGGATATGTTGCTATAAAGTTAGGTTTTTAAAACTCTGCTATAGTCCATAGTCTTGCTTGACACCTTCCTTTTCCCTGGTTATCAGAAGGAATCTGACAAGCACGTGATCCTGATAAACACATTTCTCTTTTTGTCAAGCCTATCAAATTCTTGTTTACCACATACTCCCTTCGTCCAGAAATGTAAGACATATTTTGTTGCACTAGGACAGCCTTTGCCAACGATAACTCTATGAATATATAAGATTTGGACACAAAATTTGTACTATTACATTCTTATTCAAAAGTACTAACTTATGATTAGACTTTGTATCACAAACATACATATCAATAGAGTAATTGTTAGTCAAAGTCTTGTCCTAATGAAACCAAATATGCCTTACATTCCTGGACCGAGGGAGTAATATTGATCCATTCTTGCAAATATTGTTCATTTTTTGGAAAAAAAGGAGGGATCAATGTTTACTGCTTTCCTTCTCTGAGTTCTCTCGTAGTTAAATACTTAAATCTGTTCGTTTTTTCAGTCAGGGTTCCCTTGGATGCGTATAAGATGGACTTTGTTTTCTCTGAGTCGGAAGATGGTGGAATATATGACAATAGGAATGGGATGGACTATCATATTCCTGTGTCTGATTCGGTGGCAAAGGAACCTCCAATGCATATTGTGCATATTGCAGTAGAGATGGCCCCTATTGCAAAGGTAATTTACAGTTGTCCATGTTTTGTGGTACACAAAGTGATGGCCTTACTTGACAATGATCAATGTCCACACAGGTTGGAGGTCTTGGCGATGTTGTTACCAGCCTTTCACGAGCTGTTCAAGATTTAGGTCACAACGTTGAGGTTATTCTGCCAAAGTATGATTGTTTAAACCTAAGCAATGTAAGTTTGTCTATTGGTCTGAACTATCCTGTGTCTTATTTTCTTTTTCTGTCTCCCCTCCTTTTGCTAACTTTCAACTTTGCAGTGCTTCTTTACTTGTTTAGTTTCTTCTAGTTTAAAAGCGTATGACTCTATTGTGTGTCAGTGATTTTAATGTCCCGTTGATTGTTTCTCTCAACTTCTTGGAGTTTCTTGGAGGATCACAATTTAGTGTTCCCCCGTCACAGAAAACTGTCCTTTTATGGTGTGAGAAGGCAAATCTATTCTAGCTCTGCCCATTTATAGACTTTTTAATTCTGTGTTTGAACATTAGAAAACGATGTACAAATTCTTCAGAAAAAAATATTACATTAGAAATTACTGTTCCTTCTTTACTGGAGGGAGAATGCTTTCAACATTATTCATGCATATCAATCTGGAAAAGCTTTTATCTTTATAGTATTTACGTGGAGACTTGCAAGTGTATGCATGACCAACGCTAGTGGAGGATGTCAATTTTACTCATTAAATTGTCTCTCTTTGATGCAGGTGAAGGATTTACATTACCAACAAAGTTTTGCTTGGGGTGGCACAGAGATAAAAGTATGGTTTGGGAAGGTTGAAGATCTCCCTGTTTACTTCTTGGAACCACAAAATGGGTATGCTGCATATCATTGGTTGTAACACAGCAAAACTCTTTCATCTCTTGTCTTGTTTTAGCTATTTTATACTGCTGTATATCATTAGTGGTTCCTTGTCTTGTGTTTCAACACATATTTAAATTAGTCATCACATTGTTAGACCAGCTTAAGAATAAGTTGATGATGGCTCCAGTAAAATCTGAATATCGTTGTCTTATATGCTGCCTATACTGATAGCTTTTTGCTCCGTACTGCTGTTTACTGTAAGATGCAGATTTTACATTCGAAGTTAGTTTTGCGGTTAACCTTTTTTAATCTTTTGTTCCCATGTGTCTCATCATCAGTTCCTGAATAATCTACTGACTTCAGCATTATTAGAGTGATGTAGCATTGAACTCTAGCATTTTTTGATATTTCTTTCTGCAGGATGTTTTGGGTAGGGTGTGTCTATGGTAAGAATGATGAGAGTAGATTTGGCTTCTTCTGTCATTCTGCACTGGAGTTTCTCCTCCAGAAAGGATCTGATCCTGTAAGTACATGATATGTTCCGCAAAACTTTAATCGAGGTTTACTAGTCATTTTCCGTTGCATTTGCTCTTGTCTTCTGCTACTGGTGCATAATGACAGTTTATTTGTGGAGCAATTTTCCTCAGCTTCTACTTGGTAAAGATGTGGAAATTACAGCACATGTTATATACTTGTTATCTACTCTTTGCCCCCCCCCCCCCCCCCCCCCCCAAAAAAAAAAAAAAAAAAAAACTTCTCATGGAGCTGACCTTCTCGCTATCCTTGTAGGATATCATACATTGTCATGATTGGTCTAGTGCTCCGGTTGCTTGGATATACAAGGAGCAGTATGCTCTTAATGGGCTGGGAAATGGTCGGGTTGTATTTACCATCCACAATCTTGAGTTTGGAGCACATCACATTGGCAAGGCAATGGCACATTGTGACAAAGCTACAACTGTGAGTGTCTTTGTGTTCTTTGTTGTTATGTTGTTCGAAGCCTTCATATTTTTCTCTTTTTCCTTCATGCTCGTGTCTGTCTTATTTAAACTATTTCAGCTATTCGTTCCAGGTTTCCGATACATATTCGAAGGAAGTGGCTGGACATGGAGCTATTGCTCCTCACTACTTCAAATTCCATGGAATCCGAAATGGAATTGATCCTGATATTTGGGATCCGTATACTGACAACTTCATTCCGGTACACTAATCATCACAGAGTGCATTCTTCCATATTCTATTAATATGCATTTACTCATTTACTAACTGCTTGGAGTTGTAAGCTTGCGTCAAGATTGCATCTTTAGCTACCTTTTTCTTTTATTTTATCATAGAACAGCCTAGCTATTTGCAGCAATGTGGGGCTAAATAATCATATTGCAGTGTTTGTTGTACTTCTACCACGAGCATACTTCATTTACATTGGCTGCAGATCAATGACGCAAGTTTTGGTTTCAGTACCATTGTGATCATTTTCTAGCTCAGCTCTTTTTGGCTGCATTCTATTTTAGGTCCATTATACATCAGAGAATGCTGTTGAGGGCAAGAGTGCTGCAAAAAAGGCATTGCAGCAGATGCTTGGTTTACAGCAAACTGATACCCCTATTGTTGGAATCATCAGCCGTCTGACAGTCCAGAAGGGAATTCACCTTATCAAACATGCAATTTATCGAACTCTTGAACGCAATGGACAGGTCTTATCTCTTGCTCAGGGATATTACTTGCAAGTTTGTTATGTTACATTTACACTGTTCACTTTCTCAGAAACTGAAGCGTTTTATTTTTCTATAACAGGTGGTTCTGCTGGGTTCAGCACCAGATCCTCGCATACAAGGTGACTTCACAAACTTAGCCAGTCAACTGCATGGTGAATATCATGGCCGGGTGAAGTTTTGTTTAACCTATGATGAGCCACTATCCCATTTGGTTAGTTTCAGATCCCCTGCAAATTGCCCCTTGTATTACAATTGGAAAATTGATGGGCCCTCAATTTATGATACTGTTGTAGATATATGCTGGGGCAGATTTCATTCTTGTTCCTTCCATCTTCGAGCCTTGTGGTTTAACACAGCTTATTGCTATGCGGTATGGATCCATCCCGATTGTTCGGAAAACTGGAGGTGTGTATATGTATGGAATCATTATATTCCCTTGGCAATGCGTTTCAAGTTGGCATTAAAAGGTTGTATCATGCATGTTGCAGGCCTTTATGACACCGTCTTCGACGTTGACGATGATAAGGATCGAGCTCAGGCACAAGGCCTGGAGCCAAATGGATTCAGTTTCGAAGGAGCTGATAGCAGTGGTGTGGATTATGCTCTCGACAGGCAAGTGTAACCCATCTGAAGTCACATAGGAGTAAACTCTAGTGATGCAACATTTCTTATTCCATCTGCTGCCATTTTATTTCAGAGCGATAAGCACATTTTATGATGCTCGTGACTGGTTCAACTCCCTTTGCAAGAGGGTAATGGAGCAGGATTGGTCATGGAACAGGCCTGCTCTGGACTACATGGAATTGTACCATTCTGCTCGCAAAAACTGATCCTAATGACGGAGAGAACAGATTCGGTCTGCCCAGGTCTGGAGCACATCTCAGCCTCTCAAGCATGCCCTTCCCAGTACCAATTTTCTTGCAAAATGGGAAGAAAAGAGCACTGGCTTGTGCATGCCCGCCGCCCGTGACAGCTGTCTCACTGCCGCCCTCTGCCCTGTGATGGCTCGAGTTTGCGACAAGCGGCTCACTTATGTGACACGCAGAGTACTCATTCGAGTGATAGGTAAACAGTTTTGCAAACATGTATCTTTGTCAGGTGCAAATAACTGTACGTAGTATTGCAGGTGTACATAGTTTGTATGTTAAGCTTTAGATTTTAGAGTCAATGGTTTCTTTAGTTTCTGAAGACTCCATCTTCAGATCAAATGGTATATGATGGGACCAATTACCGACCTTCCACTGTTGGTGGAAATGTTCGCTACTATCAACTTCTAAGCATCGAAAACCAGAAGCTTAGCCGTGTACTTATCTAATTTCTCCATCAACGGTTATATGATCACGTGCTTTCGAGGGCACTATGTTTTTCCCTTGTGGATTAAGTTTCCTCTCACTTGCACCTTGTGATTGGTAAGGTGGTTGGGTCGCGAGTCGCGACCAAGTCTGCTGTGTGTTGGGTCGTGACTGTGTGCAGCATTATAACATGCGTTGCATCATTCCAGAGTAGAGATGATAATAATGGCTCTGTTTGGAGAAATAGCCAAGGGTTATTTTGACGGATAAAATTTATCTTAAGAAAATAACCCTTCAATGAAATAGCTTTTGAGATGTTTGGATTCAAGAGATACTTTTTCAATCATTTGGTTGCTACTTTAACAAGAGAAAGAGAGAATCAATGGACCCCACCCGAAATAGAGAATCAATGGGCTCCACCCGAAATAGCTTCAAATATTGGAGGGGATAGTTTTTTAGGGTGAGCTATTTGCAAATAGTTCATAAATAGCCCTCCTGTTTGACTCCTCTAGACCTATTTAGACTATTTGAGTGGAGGCTGGAAAATAGCCAGGATCCAAACAAGGCCGATAAGTATTTAGAACCCAATGGATTTTTACTCTATTGATTTAGGGACATTCAATGCCCACACTATGAACGAAGGGATGGACCACCATGTGTGAGTTTGAGCTTATATCCCTTCTGTTTTGATGGAGAGCGGGACAATTCTAGAGGAGGAAGGAGTGAGCACCATAGATGACCTTGAGCTCCGTCTCACAGAGGGAAAAGGGATGAAGAGAGGAAGGGGGAGAGAAGAGGCTGGTAGACATTGAGCCATACCGGGTCTTAATTTTAGCCTAGATAATTTTAGGTAAAATAGACGTTTTAGTCCCTCAACTTTGATCCGAGGGTCAAATTCATCCCTCAACTTTCGGAAAGATCAATATAGTCCCTCAACTTTCGCTTTTTTGTCAACCTCATCCTTATGCTGATATTACACTTCATAATAACATGATATTTATGCAAAAAGTCAGCTTTGCTCTTGGCTCCTTCCCCTTCTAAATTCATTTAGGAGCTTAATGTCGCAAGTGTTTAATTTGGAACATAGAATTTTATTTACCGATGCATAGTATTATATTGCGGACGCATAGAGAGTAAAATTAAAGCTACTTATTTCATAACTACGTACCACCATTTAAAATATTGCAAAAAGTTGAGCGAACAGTGACACAAATGGGGAAATTTAGGAGGGAAGAAAGAAACCAAGGGTAAAAACGATCTTTTGCATTTATTTCAGTGTTATTGTGGAGTATAATATCAGCATAAGAATGAGTTTGACCTCAAAACAAGAGTTGAGATACTATATTGGCTAATTTAAAAGTTGAGGGATGAACTTGACCCTCGGGATAAAGTTGAAGGACCAAAATGCCTATTTTGCCATAATTTTAAGTCCGAATTCTAAAAAGCTCAGATTCTAATCTTAATCAATGTTAAGTTAAATATACATAAGAATCAAGTTGGAATGTGAAGAAAATACTAGAGCCATCATCTCTTGCCACCTCTACTGCTGACTTATGGTCACATCTCTGCCGCGTATAAAGTGCACGAACGATTCGTATGGAGATTTCGTTGTGTGAATAGAAATACATAAGGTATATAGAAGATAAAAATGGCAACCTCAAAATAATTTAGTTCGACCCGAGTCATATTATTAAGATATTAGTATTTTTTTGGGTCTAAAATAAAGAAAATCTTTTCCACCCCTTCGTCCCTCCCCCACCCCAAGCCACACAAAGGAGTATATCAACGCGGCGTGATGAGCCCACCTGTCAGAGGCGATAAACGAAATAAAAGAGGGGATTGAACAAGAGGACGACTTTGCTGTCCTGAGTCGTCGCGTCTCTCCCCCTCCAACAACAAACCCCCGCACCCAAATCCACGAGGAATTCCCCTTCCTTCCCCCACCAAAACCCGCCCGGCGACGAACACCAAACCCCCC
This sequence comes from Panicum miliaceum, assembly GCA_032594955.1. Lineage (NCBI taxonomy): Eukaryota > Viridiplantae > Streptophyta > Magnoliopsida > Poales > Poaceae > Panicum > Panicum miliaceum. Next base: position 3,372,352 of record CM064069.1, read on the forward strand.
CCTAGCGCCGACGAACAGGGCGAGCGGTGCCGCCCTTTACAGGTTTCGTCGGGCGCTTCTCCAGCGACTACATCCGCCAGGTACGCCGCCCCCTTCCCATCCTGCTGCGCGAAATCGAACACCCCAAACCCTAATATATGCTATTTGTTTTCGGATCTGACCGTGCGATTACCTACTAACTTCGATTTTCTAAAATCATCGTGTGTACATATGTACACCCATGTCCTATACTGGCCCCGCCCCTGTTTGGTGGTGAATTTGCGGGTAATTCGGTGAGCTTGACCTGGATTGCTGCTCAATTTTGGATCTGTGGCGTTGTTCAACGGATTGACGTTTGGGAGTATGCGAAATTCGGCCTCTCCGTCCTTAAGCTGCGTCCGAATATCAGGCTGTTGAATTCTGCCTGGACGACGGGATTAGGTGCTGAAAAGTCAGGATTTTGTGGTAATTGTGTCAAAGTCGCTAATTTTTTCTTACTGTAAGGCGCATGAGTATAAACTTATGCTGCTTTACTGCATCACCCCCACCCACCCACCCACCCACCACCACCAGGGGAAAAAAGTAAAATGTTACTTATTGTTTATATGTTCTTATTGTTTTAGTCATCACTTGTATATGTACTTATTGTTTATATATCTATATGTTCTTGCTCTTCTGTAGCAGTATATCAATCAAAGCAGTGGAAAATTGTTTCTAAAGATATCTCGATTCTACAGGTTGCTTCACAAAATTTGTAACGTCCAGGGTACAACTAGCCAAAGAGTCAATAAACTTTCTCTGGACTCAGAGGAGGTTGCAGAGAGCCCATCCTGCAGGGTGTCTCAGACATACTGATGGATGGGGAACCCAAGACCCTTGAGAAATTATCACATGAACGCATGTACTCCTGGTACTTCACCAGGGAAGAACTAGAAAAGTTTTCTCCGTCAAGGAAAGATGGAATTACTGAAAGCAAGGAGTCTGAACTTCGGCATTTATATTGTTCATTTATTCGGGATGTTGGCATCAGGCTGAAACTGTACGTAATTTCCTTTCACTCTCTTAAGTGGAATTGACTCTGTTTTACCATGTTCTAGGGTGTTCTTTTTAGTTTATACTCCCTCCGTTCCAAATTGTAGGTTGTTTTGGCAAATTTAGATACATAATTTTTGTGACGTACTTAGACATAGCGTTTATCTAGATGCATAGCAAAATCTATGTATCTAGATTTGCCAAAACGACCTACAATTTGGAACGGAGGGAGTAATATACTACTTTATATGGTAGCTCATAACATGTTTGTTTACATTTATCTCATCTGTCTGTTGGACCTAAAAGGCTTCCTTTTTATTCTAAGACACAGCTTTTTTTGGTCGATATGTTTGACTCTGCTTCTCTGATTGTATTCTTAGCACATGATAATTTCTCTTAGTTATTTTGTCAAGTTTGCTAAGCTTATTTATCTGTTGTAACATGCTTCTTTTTTCACAGCCCTCAGATGACTCTAGCGTCAGCAATAATGTTTTGCCATCGCTTCTATATACACCAGTCCCTTGCCAAAAATGGATGGCAGGTGAGAAACTCTGTTTTATTGCGGCAGTGATGGTCGATGCTGTCTTTGAAAAGCAAGAAGAGTGCAGAGTTTCTTTGCCAAGATTTGTTGGAATGATCAACAATCTGTTCTCCGTTTCCAACTTAACATTTCTTCAAATAATTTAAAGTATTTGACAGTGTAATGCCATTAGCATTTAATTTTTTTGATTACTTGCTAATTCCTAATTCATCGTGATGCTAATCTCCTGAAGTTCACACAGTGAATTGGACATTTCCAAAGAATCTGCTTAGCTACAATGTTACAGAAATATGTTTTAGACCTTTGATGAAGTTCTAATCCCCTTCTCTAATACTAAAAAAGTTTCCTATTGAAGCGCTTGTACTTTGTCAAAACTGCGCAAGTGCATTCAGAATTTTCCTATTGAAGTTACTTAACCCCGACCAGCCAACTGGGTTGCAACTTACTGTTACAACTTAAAAAAGTTTGACATACATTGACGGATCATCTTGTGAAATTACGAATTCTCCAGTAAGTTCTATAGAAATGGCTCACCTTACTGCATTACTTTTCTTTCTTTGTCTTGTGGGACTTGTTTATTTCATATTTACATGATCAGTTTATCCAGAGATTATCTCTCCGTTATTCTGCAGCCCTTAGTTATTTGCAACACTAGTAGCATTTCATGTTTGATGTTTGATGCTATTTGTTCATAATATTTAGTCTGTTGTGATTACATGATCTATCTATGGTTTGCTTATTGTCATCTCTTGACGACTAGTTCTTCTGGAACTTATCATGTTATTTTCCTGGGCTTGTTTTAACGGTTCCTTTTGTCCTCACCTGTTTCAGACAGTTGCAGCTGTATGTGTATTTCTGGCATCGAAAGCTGAAGATACTCCTTGCCCCCTGGACCATGTAGTTAGAGTAGCCTATGAGACAATGTATAGGCGGGACACTGCTGCAGCTCAAAGGATCCGCCAGAAGGTGCACTAAATCATTGCTTGTAACTTCTGTACCGTTGCCCATTCAGTGTTTGATCATCTTCTATTGCACAGGATGTTTTTGAGAAGCAGAAAGCACTAATTTTGATCGGAGAGAGATTGGTTCTTACAACTATTCGATTTGATTTCAATATTCAGCATCCTTATAGGCCACTTTTTGATGCTATGAGAAATCTTGGCATCGATCAGAAGGAAGTGAAACAAGTAGCATGGAACTTTGTGAATGATTGGTATGTGATATACTATTTCAATCTTTAATACACATATTTCTAAGATTCATTTGCAATTCCTTATAACCAATGTTTCTAAGTTCCTTCGCATTTAGAGAATATTTTCCTACTTATGTTCAGGCTTAAAACAACACTGTGCCTACAGTATAAACCACAGTATATTGCTGCTGGATCTCTTTACCTGGCAGCAAAGCTTCACAATATCAAGCTCCCGTTACATGGAGCGCATGTCTGGTGGCACCAATTTGATGTTGCACCTAAGCCTCTGGAAGGTATGTGGTCTACTAAGTGGATTGTACCATCATTGCACTCTGTGCCTTTTGGAACTTAAAAAGAAAATATTGCATTTCTGCAGCTGTCATTCAGCAAATGATGGAGCATGCTGCTGTGAAAAAACTGATGCCTGCTCGTCCTAGTCCAGTTAAGCAAAAGGAAGTTCCATGCGAAGCTAAACTGCACATATCTAACAGCCCGGACTCTGTGTTGAATCAATCAAGCTTGTTAATAAGCAGCTCAAGTCCTGATGTTGGCGAGCCCAGTGACCCAATGCAGCTGGATTCCTGTCAATACTTGATAAGCAGTCATACAAGTGATGGTAGGGTCTCAGGCCCGGACAGCAGTTCATTGAGTGTAAGTGCCTATATAAATGTTTCTAGGAAAGTACATGATGAAGAGAGCTTGGATCAGGCCTCAATCACCAAACATAACGATGGGATGATGTCATGTAGTAATCAGACATCATTAGATGCGATTGCAGCCACTGAGGGCAGTGCTGAATGTATGAAGCGGGATGCAAGCCATTGCACAGTCAATGGCAAAAATTTGAACCAGGCATCAAGAAATTGGCATGGTGGTAACGTGAACCCATTACCTGTGGTGATATCACTGGATGCCAAGGTGGACAAAGAAAGCACTTGGTGTGTCGAACCATTGATTGGAAGCTCTAATCATTGTACTGACAGTCTCATTGCGGATAGCTTGTGCACTGATCATAGATTGGCTGATGCTGCTTCAGTCCCCATTAACGATGCACCATCTGCATCGCCAGTTGTGGTGGAGGCTGATCCTTTGAGGGCAGAACTTAAAAAGGTTGATGTTTCCAGAATAAAGGATTTATTGTCGAAGAGGAAGAGGCAGAGAGAGATCCAAGAGCGAGCCATTGGTTCAGACGACCTCAGTGAAGAAGCATGGATTGAGAGAGAGCTCGAGTCTGGGATTGTTACAAAACAAGAAGCTGCTGCTTCAGATGGGCTGAGTGATGAAGCCTGGATCGAGAGGGAGCTCGAAGCAGGGATTGTGGTCGGACCAAGAAAGAAGCAGGCAATCACTTTAGATGGTTTGAGTGAAGATGATTGGATCGAGAGAGAGCTCGAGTCTGGGATTATTGTTGAGCCAGCGTCTGCCAGCAAGAAACAGAAGCTAGAGTCAAGCTGCTGCTAGCTCCTCCTGAGCTGATGCACTCAGAGGATGCTTTCCGAGCAGGTGAATAATGACAGATGGAGTCAGCAGATAGATGTCAAATCTCTTTGTTATTTGTTTAACGAGACTCCTCGAGTGCTTTAAACACGAGGGGTATGTGCACAGTGGGATATTCCCAAATTCTTGAATTCAGAATGGCATCATATCCACTGTCTTGGTTCCTTTTGTTGGGTGTAAATCCAGCATGACCAAAGTTATTAATAGATTATAGTTGTAACTGTAGCAGGGAATTATCTGTTGTTAAACCCAACTAGAAATTGATTCTTCAGTGTGACTGTAACAAATGAAATTTTTTCCTCAGTGTAGATGTTAACAAAAGGAAAACAGGACGTGAAAAGTGTAAGCTGTTTATAAATTGAAGATGAGTATATATATTCTAAATGGATGTTCCTACAGGGAGCTGATCACATGCATCGATGTGTCCTGTTGTCGGCCTTCTCTTTGTTTCTTCGGAACTCTTGATGTCTTATGTGTCTTATAATTGGAGGGTTATGTTACCTATTTTATTCTTTCCTTTTCTTCTATTTATTTTATTGTTCTTGGGTAACTTGTGAGCTACATTATACTTGGGCAAAGATTAAAAGGGTAAAGCATTGGATGATATGGGGATGTCCTACGGTGATGAGGATGAGTTGGAAATTTTTTCACATCTAGTCTCAATTTTGAGGAGCTGTCTTTCAGGTAATATTCTTATACTTCACTGCTTGTTCTAATATGGTCAATAACATGATGTTGTATACTTATGTACCAATGCTCTTATTTAATTATACTAATCTCGCTTTACTCTTAGTATAATAGCAGCGGTTCAAACCCAGGCGACGGCGGATATACTCCTCGTCCTCCATCTCACTCTTATTTCATTGAGCAGATCAGGTACTCATCGAGGGACCTCACTTCACGTACTCGACTCTGAGACCGCCGACGGTGACCGTGCCCCCCCCGCACCTCGGCACGAGCGACACGACAATCGTCTGGTCCCCGTCGGCGCCGATGTCGTCCAGCAGGTCGCAGATGCCGAACCTCGCCGCGGTCTTCATGGCGCCCTTGTCCTTCCCCGGCCGGCCCAAGTGCGGCGTCAGCGCCACGCTCCCGGCGCACTCCGCCGCCGCCGTGGTGGCCGCTCCGCTCTGGGACTGGTTCACGAATACGTCGAACTTGACGAACTTGGAGCAGTCAGCGACCTCGATCCCCTCGACGACCAGCACCTCCTCCTCGTCCGCCTTCTCCCCGCGGCTCCTCGACGTCCCGGGCCGCGCCACGGTCACCCTCACGGTCCGGCTCAGGGTCGCCGGGAGCGTGTCCACGGCGGGCTCCGCGGACCCGCTGGCCTCCGGGGACGGCCTGGCGTCCAGCCACGGGAGGCCGACGTCCTGGTAGGTGTAGCGCAGCGCGGCGGCGTCGAGGCAGTCGCGGACGCGGACGCGGACGGGGCGGGCCTCCTCGTCGTAGAAGAGGAAGCTGGCGTCCAGCCAGTCGGGGTCGGTGAAGCCGGTGTTGCCGGGGCTGAGGCCGCTCCAGACGTGCCACATGCGGTCGATGTTGGCGTGGTGCGCGAAGAACACCTGGTCGCGCGCCGCCGAGTAGAAGTTGCCCATGTCCTCGCCGTTCGGCTGCCTCGGGTCGCCGCTCCAGAAGTGTATCGTGTTGTGCGGCGTGTTTTCGATGGTGCCCGCGCCCGGGTCCGGCTGGTCGCCCCGGCGATACGGCTGCCCGAAGAAGAGTTCCTTCTTCTTGGCACCGGAGATCATCTTGTGCGGATAAAAAAGTTCATTATATGTTCCACGCGTTAGACATGTATCAATTCTGGATTACGTTCTGTTAACTTGATCTGTTGGCCCTCAGGTTCTGATCAGGTCCTGATCATACTGACCTGACGGTACATGATCCTGAGGTTCTGATCGACCTGCTGATCTCTTGTGATGGTCGAGTCGTCGGTTCCATTGTAGTCGAGGTCCAGCGTGAACTGTGGCTGGTGAGCAGGGTTGCGCCGTTCGTCGTACAGCGGCGAGGACACGTCGGCGTAGATCGCCGGCAGCGCCATGCCGCCGGGCGCGTCCCAGTTCCAGAACGGCAGCGCGAACGTGTCGTCGCCGATGAGCTTGCCGAGAATCCTCTCGTGGAAGTACAGGTAGAACCTGCGTCCAATTTTTTTATTGTCAAATAATTAAGCAGTGCATTATTTGAGACATGACACTCGACAACACATGCATGGATCGGATGCATGTACTGTACCTGTGCCACGGGTAGAAGAGCCAGCAGCTGTGTATCTGGAGCTGCAGGTCCGGGAACCCGACCTGGTCGTACGCCCCGTTGCAGTAGGCGCAGTGCACGCGCCACTGCTGCGCGAAGCTGCGCGGGTCGTCGTCGGGCAGCTTCTTCATCAGCGCCACGGCCCTCTCGTACTTGGCCAGGTACTCCTCGCCCACCAGGTGCGCGGCCGGGCGCACGCGGAGCGGCGAGCCGGCCGCCGGCGGCTCGAAGTCGACGACCGCCGCGCCCGGGCGGTACGTGAGGCAGCAGCTGACGTCGGGCGCCGTGTCGGGGAGGTCCTCGGGCGGGTGGCAGCTCCGGAGGTCCGGCGCCTGGAGCGGCGCCGCGAGCGCGCCGCCGCCGTGCGACGTCGCGAGGCCGGCAGCCGCCGCGGCCCCGCCGAGGCCGAGGAGCACGTCGCGCCGGTCGACGCGGCCTCCATCGGTAGCCCTGTAGCATGAGAGGCGCCGCGGTGTGCTCGCGTCCCGCCTGGTGCGGTGTAGGAGGCGGTGGCTGCCGCACCGGAGCGTCTGGAGGCTGGACGGCGTGCGAGGTGCGGCGGCACCTCGCGGTGGGATGGCGGCGCTCTCCATGGCTCCGCTCGCGGCGAACGTGCTCGTGCTGTGTGAACTTGTGAATTGTGATGGGTACCGTGCCATGGTTCAGGGGGTGTATATATAATATTATATATAGAGCGTGCGGGCGTAGTGGCTGGCTGCTTGGTTTGACTATTTGTTGCGCGCTCTGTGCCGTCGTGTCGAGGTTCTTCGGTTCGGTGGCGTGCACGTGCGTCGAGCTCCTACGAGACAAAGAAGACAAAACAATGCGATGCACGGTACGTGCTACAAGCACCGAGCAGAACTTGTACCAAACCGGGGTAGATCGTCGTGACATGCTGCTGCTGCTGCTGCTGCTGGGGTAGAGTGGTATAAGCTTTTTGACTTGACGAAGTAGTTGATTCTTCACTGAATACACACACCCAGATGTGGCGACACACTTAGGTATCATCTCGATACGAAAGGATTTTGCCAGCGTGGATACATCGCAGGTCGATCATACATGTGATGGAGATCGAGTCGTGGTTCTACTGTTCTACACGTATGTATCTTCACCCACATCCGATTGGTAAAGCAGCCTTTGCAGCTACCTGATCTCGATCTTTGCTGTATGGTCCTACACGTAACGGTCGGGACGCAGAGCATTTGCAGGATTGCAGTGGAGGCAAAGCAGAAGGAATCGGATGTTGTCGAGCCAGATCGATCAAAGGCCACCTGCTACGAGCTGCTAAGGAAGATGGAGCTTTAGACGGGCGGCTGGTTAGGTGGGCAATGCATCGTCCTTGCTTTTGTTCCAACCAACCCTGTGAACCTCTTGCCCGAACGAGGAACACAAGGCCACCAATTCTCGCCACCTGCTATGGCTAGTAGTCCAGTTGCAATCCAAGTGTTCAACCACTACCATGCGTGGTTAAACTTGAGGTTAGTTCTTGACGACCGGAAGAGAACAGACTAGTCGTCAACTCGTCAGCGCCGCCGACTCCAGCAAGCTCTGGTTGCGCCGCCGCCGGCGTCTCCAGACCACCACCTCAGTGGATTTCTTGGGCCTCATTCAGTTTTGCAAAAGTGGCCCAAGAGTAATTGGACAGGCCCATTGAGTAAATTGGGCAGGCCGTGTGGTCGAGACAAGGAAAGATTCAGTTTTGTAGGGAAACTGGCCCAACAAGGCCTCATGTTTGTTAACGAGCACGGGCCTTTATTTTCGTTTTTTGCGGGATCCCTATGTTATTTTTCGCAGGCTGTTTGGACTTTGGAATATACTGACTTTGGTTAAATTCTATGTAATTACGCTGAAGTTTCTTATAATAAAGGAAAAGAGAACTTAGTTCAAAGTTCAAACAGAGAGAGAAAAAGGAGAACTATGCCGATTGTTCAAAGTAAATTAAATAGTAAATAAAATTGCAAAGAGGTTAAAACTGTCAATGTAATGCCATTGTCCATCTCCTTTGGTCATCATCAGCACAGTATAATACGTTGCCTTGCATTATTGGAGCATGACTTGGTTTCCTTGTGCCAAAAGGAGCCCTACCTCTGCGCAATGACTATATATCGCTGCTTGTGTTACAAATAACCCACCCATCGCCTGAAGGAGATTTGGCTTCAATTAGCCCATCAGTGGATTCGGCCCAGCGTTCGCGCGTGGAGGATTTGGCCCGTTAGTGAATTCAGCCCACATACATGCACAAGCAAACAAAATTATGACATCACCCACATGCATGCAAATTCAAAACTGTTAAACCGAGTGTCCAAATTAAATTCCGATCACACCATTATCTTTCTTATGATGAGATCTTCAAAACAAAACCACATATGCCTATGTTTGCATAATATTTTTGAAAAGCATTTTTTTTCAATACTAAATACTTAATCGCGGAATTTGGGAACAAATATTTTAAGACCACGAACAATGTTCGCGATGTGTAATATTTTTGTTCGTCGTAAATTATTTTTTGTTCGCTACGTTTAACTTTTTTTCTGGGAAATAATCATTTGTTCGTGTTGTTAAAAAATCTGTTCTCAGGAACCGAAACTCATTATTTAGTACTGAAAAATATATTTTTTTTAAATATCGTGCAAACATAGGCAAGTGTGGTCTTGTTTTGAAGATATTGTCATAAAAAAAAATAATGGTGCAATTCAAATTTAATTTGAATGCTCGGTTTAGTAGTTATAGGTTTTTTTAGTTTCGTATTTGCTTGCACGTGGGTGACATCATCGTTGTTATTCCTCTCCCGCATTCATCAGTCCGCGTTAATGGACTCAGATCACCACGAATCAGTCCAATCCGATTGTCTAGCTATCTAGCTAATGGGCTGAAGTTCGGCCCAACAGCGAACCAGCTCGCTTCGGGTGATGGATTGCAACCCATCACCTTAAGCGATAGCTAGACGCACCCCTGCCTCTGCCTGGTTTCTAATCAAGAAGTTTCCTGCGCGTTACGTTTCGTGCGCGTGTGGGCCTTTACTTAAGCAACCCCAATCCCCCACTCTTTCCCCTCCCCATACCCACCGCTCCCGTCTCTCCGCCGCTGCCTTGGAAGAAGAAGAAACCCTCATCCGCAAACCCAATCCGGTGAGTCCCCTGGTGTTTCCTCTCTGCTCTTCCATCAATCTGCCCAGGTTTCCGCCGACCGGGGGCTCGCTCTAATCGATTTGGTGGCTGTTCCGTGTTTTTGGTCGGGGTGGATTTCAGGGCCGGGAGCAGTTTCGCCGCCTCCAACCGATTCCGTCGCGTCCCTACGAAATCCGACCCGACTCGTAAGATTTCCCTCGGTTCACTCTTAGTTTAGCCCGATCGGTTCGGTTCGATTGATGTGGTTTTCTCGGGGAGTTAATTTTGGGGATTGGTTTCTGTTTGTAGGCAGGAAGGAGCGTGATGGCCAAGACCAGCTCGTTCAAGCTCGAGCACCCCCTCGGTAAGTCTAATGTTCACATGCCCCTTCTGATTCTGTGATTGTAGTTTGATGTGTTGTTCGTTTTCTTCGGGGAGTTAATTCTGCTTGCTTGTTACTTGTTAAGGTTACGACGAATGACTGTAGTACAAATTTAGGAGTAATTTTTCGGATTATCATACTTAGGAACGGAGCAGTTATCCATCTAGTCGCGTAGGTTTATGAGCAACCATAATCGCTGTACCTTGTGGGTGAAGGTCACCTCTGTTCAAAAGTTAGCGACTACCGGTTAAGTCATGCAAGTCTTGTGCCAATTTTTGAGCAGCTTATCTTGAGGTTGTGTTGCTGTGTTGATTGGGTAGCAGTAATAATAGCTGAAATTATGTGATTTGACTTAGTCGTCTGCCATCTGATTTTATGTAAGATAGTGTTGTTAGGTAGTTGTACATGAATAGATGTTGCTAGCTAATCTGAAATTCTAGACTGATCATCGGGTTTGTCTTATGACATTTATCTGTAGTGGTTCCATGTATGGAGGATCATATATTTTGGATTTGTTTATTGAATCACATAATACATATGAACTCAAAAGGAATGTTGTATGCTCACAAGGCTTTGATGATCTTGAGCCATTTAGGCTTTAGCGGGAAGCTGCAATAGTGCTTTTAAAACTCTGGTATTGAAAGGTTCCTGATGGTTGACATTGTGTTGATGCTCCTGAATCCTGATAAGTTCCAGGATAATCATATTTGATTGAGTTTTTGTGCTAAGTTGTTGCTATTTCGTGGCTGAACTTTGCATTTTTACTAGCTTATGGTTGAGTTGACATAAGTTAGTTGGTTAGCATCAATTAATTGACATGCGCGCCTTACTTAACCTGGGTAATAACAGTACATTTACTCTTCCAATTTGCACTAGGCAACATTGACAACTCTGTTAGTTGCACAACAACAATTATATATTCCATCTCTGCTTTAGCGGAAGCTGCAGTTTTGCTTTTGAAACTCTATTTGGTATTGAAAGGCCTGATGGTTGACAATGTCCTCGTGGCCCTGATAAGTTACAGGATAATCAGATTTCTAACTGAACTTAACCCCTTTTACTTGCATTTATGGTTGAGTTGACATAAGTTGGTTAACATTTACTGATTGACATGTGTGCCTTACTTGACTTGGGTAATTATGGTAGATTTTTTTCTTCCTTAAGAAGCAGATAAGATAAATTTGCATTTGGCAACATGTGATGACTCTGTTAGTTAAGAGTTCTCTTTCACAACAATTGTATATCCCAGCACTGGTTTCCAACATGTTCTTCCATCATTTTCTTGCAAGACAATTTAGCTTTTATTCTGGTTACAAACTGAATTCTTAAGCTGCAATGCCTTGGGTTACAGAGAAGAGGCAATCTGAGGCTTACCGGATCAGAGAGAAGTACCCTGACAGAATTCCTGTAAGCCTCTACCCTCCTGCTTACTCTGCTTTTTTGCATGATTTTTTTTTCTAATTTATGACAATTTGTGTAATCCAGGTGATTGTTGAGAAGGCTGAGAGAAGTGATATTCCTGACATCGACAAGAAAAAGTCAGTTCTTAACTTCTCTAAGTTACCATAACTGCTATACTCTTTACAACTAATCTATACCAAGTTATGAGTAATGCTAGCAGGGTGTCTACCCATTTTCCCCCTGATAACTGGTGGTAGTTGGTGCCATCATAAATAATATTATATTGGGCTGCTCCAAGACAAATATGCAACCGTACTATTTTATTATCCCAATTTCTGTATCATCATTTATGGTGTCATCTGAAATCTTTTGATACTACTCATTTACGACACTTAATACTAATAAATAGGCTTGTGTAGAGTTAAATATTTAATATAGTGCCCCCATTTTGGTGGTCCAAAAACAGTTAGTTATTTAAGCTTCAGTTTGTCTTGAAGGAACTCCGGTACCATTCTGGATCTAAAGAAATGCTGCTGCATGAAAGCAATATTGCACAGATCAAAGCATTATGTGCCATGGCAGCCATAGTAGACCATAAGCTGTTCCGATTTTCTGATGTCCATGACTTTGCAGGTACCTCGTCCCTGCTGATCTTACAGTTGGACAGTTCGTCTACGTTGTTAGGAAGAGAATCAAGCTCAGTGCTGAGAAGGCTATCTTCATCTTTGTGAAGAACACTCTTCCACCAACAGGTCTGTGAAAAAAAATGCAGCAGTAACATTTGTTAATTTCTCTGATTTTTCTGCATGACTTCCTTGAGCATTGGCCATATGATTTCTCTGTTTCCAGCTGCTCTGATGTCCTCAATCTATGAGGAGAACAAGGACGAGGATGGGTTCCTCTATATGACTTACAGTGGCGAGAACACCTTCGGGCTGCTCTAGATGGCGCCACAGCTCACCTCAATCGGGTCGGCCCTCCCTGGCTTCCCTACTAATGCCTCCTGTAAATAAGACCTGCCAAGCAACTGTGTATATCCTGGTTTCCGCATTGCATGTGATTGCACTCATCTAGTACTAAACAGCTATCATCAGCTGTCCTTGATATACATTGCTTAAATCAAGTAATCGACAGGCTATGAAACCTGTCAATGCGTTACAGATGTGCCCTCATGTTCGTCTCTTGCCGCTGTTGTTACGGTTCCTGCTGCTGCTGTAAGCCTGTAACGAGGTCCATCAAGGCCTGCGTGTGCCATTGAATCCGGCCGCTGTTGCCGTTTTATTGCGCGACCCACAGCGGCAGCTGATGGAGAAGCTCACCGGCACCGGCAGGCACGAGGGCCTTATGTCGCCGGTGCCATTACTGCGTCCGGGCTCTGTTGCTGATGGCTGCAGAGCCTGGATGGTGGTGGCCTTGCTGCTCGTCCTGGCAGCGGTGTTGGGGGTGTCGGGATGAATGCTGGGAATCCTGGTTCCTGGCGTCGCCCGCCGTTGCCTCTGCTGTGGACGTTGGGGCCGGTCTGTTGCTGCATTTACTTTTGGCTGTCAGTGTGGCATGGGTTCTGGAGTTTTGTTGGCCGTATGTTTTTGTGGGCTGGTAGCCATGTCCCTGGTGTGTTCTTGGCCTCTTGGATCAAACAAGGCTTGGGGGAGTTGCGGACAAGTTGTGTGACAGGTAAATAGCTAGGATTATGATTTTGGAGTTTTAGGTTGGGTTATCACCAGTGAGCACGGATTGTTGGTGGTAGACCGGACAAGCGGTGATGGTAGGGCGCGACGTACACTTTTGTGCATGGTACTTAGTAGAGCGGTGGCTGTGGCAGGAAAGAAGCAGGCGAGTTGAGGAAGAATTTCTAGAGGTTGAAGCCGACCCATCGTCCAACGGCCACGAATCTGGATTGCTATATAGTCCCTAGCAGACAGCTTTTCAACTTTTGTAAATCCGGGTCGCGGAGTCGAAGGAAGGCAAATACACAGACAAGCGCCTATCGATCTATCATCCATCCTCCTTTCTCGAACGGATACAATGCCTACGCCACACATGGAATCCGACCAAGAGTCTGCATGGAGCACAGTGATCTACTATCGACCCTGTAATTCCTAAAGCCGGGGGTTGATCATGTGCGACACGTGAGACCGTGAGGGTTCTACCTCTCGTCCTGAGTTGCATGCATGGGCCTGCTGCATGTGCATGCTTGGTCCATGCGTAATAGCAAAATGTATTTTAAAAAGGTCAAAATGACCTACATGTTCTTTTAAGATTGTTGTAAGCAGCATCTCGATCCTGACTTTTTCCCATAATAATAAAATAATAATAAAAATGAAGAACAGAAACGACATGCACTGGGGCAACACCAACACAGCGTCCAACACGTACACGTCCTCCTGCGTACACTGTAGCATTAAAACCGCGAGCAGTGGGGAAATGGCTGGGCTTTGCAGAAGATGTAGGTATAGAGACGACGTATAGTAGGTTAGTACATGCAGCATACTCTAGGTCTCTGCTACATAATGCTTTGCCTGCCGTCTGCCGAGCACGTAGACACGACGAGGAGATTACGTGACCTGGCCCATCCATCATCTCCTGTAGCTAGGAGAGAGACGCACGCGACGGGATGGAACAAGTACGTGCCGCGCTCGAACCAAACTCGATCGACGCCGGCAAAGCTAGCACTGCGCGTACGCGTGCGTACATGTACCACCGCACCGAACGATTCGGTTTTTTTTTTAAAAAAAATAAACCGTACCCTTCGATTTTGTATACGTGCATATATATATTCTCACCACAGGCTCACAGCACGCACGACCTGCCCGTGACCATGTTGCGTGACGCGAGGTCTCACACGCACTACTACCTCGTAATGTAATGCCAACCAAAAGCCAGCCGCATGCGTTGCGTGTCAACAGTGCACGCACGCGCAGGTTGTATTAACTGCTGTCTCACATGCTGCATGAACGGATTAGTACATAGAGTATCAAACGGATCAACTCGATCGATTTTTTTCTTCTCGGATAAATCCGATCGATGATCGATTTACATGGGTGCTCACGTACGCGAAGGTACTCTGTACGTGTAGTCTTGTACGATTTCTGCAGTCCGGATTGCCGGCCTGCCGGTGCCGCCGGCGGGGCAGTCAGCACTGCACACACGTACGTACGTACGGGCGGGGGGATCGGAAGAAGAATCAGAGCGCGTTCACAGCCCACCAGCCGGGAAATGTGGTTTGAGATCCCCTGTCGCCGGCGCTCGTAGCCGGCCACCACCGTCGCCAGCGATCGACGACGTCCCGGGCATACCGGCCGGCCGGGCGGTTCCTTGGAAGCATGTCTTACCGCAACGGCCGGCCCACCCATCGGTGCTAGTAGTATCATCACACGCCACTCGATAGTTTTCGTCAAGGCATTGCATACGCTTGTCCCTCTCTCGCCTCGGCGCAACCAGCCAATAACATATATATAATACATGCAGAGAGAGAGCGCCAAACAGCGCATGCCATGCCTGCAGGGCTGCAGTGATAGATAGGAAGCAGAGTTACCGCAGGGCATTCACCGTCCCCCACACCAGCACACACACACAGACACAGTGCCCTACTTGCCCGCTGCCGCCTATCGGAATCCTTCTTCAATGCCGCCGGGCTCCATCTCCATCTCCCTCTCGCTCTCCAGGCATCTCGCTCGTTGGCACGCGATCGAGCGAGATCCATCGATCGACCGTGACTCGACTCCCCCACTACTCGCCGTCTCGGCCCCTCGTCTGCAATTCAATGTGGCACTTGAATTCCCCAACCTCCCCTTTTTGGGTTGTTGGCGCATTCACTCACTCGCCTCGTCGTCGCTCCGCTTACACTGCTAGCAGACTACACCACCTAAGCTAGCTCCTCCTCTATGTAAGGCACTGTGCGAGCTTCAATTCGGCCATCCATCATCCTATATGTACCCCATGGACGCCCTGCGGCCATGGTTCGTTCTCTCCTCTCTCGCTCTGTTCGATGATCTGGTCTGCATCTATCGATCTCGCCTAGATAGCTCGCTACGATCCAACAAGTTAAGAGAAAGAGGGCCTATTAAAGGAGCCCGTGCCTTCCTCCCGTCCTGCCCTCCCCCTCCTTTCGTCTCCTCTCCCATGAAACCAAAGGGGTGGGTGTCTTCCTTCCTTCTCCACTGTTGTTGTTCCTCTCGCTTAATTATCATCAGCGATCTGTCCTCGGCCTCGAGCGAGCGAGCTAGTTTCATAACTCCCAGGTGGCGTACGTCGTTCTTCCTCCTTGATTTGGTTGCCATTGCTCTCTCGTCGACGACGTGGTAAGGATGCTGTGCTCGATCGCCCTTAATTAATTTCTCTAGGAAAAACGGGATATTGGTGCGGTTCAATCAGAAAGCTTGTGCTCCAAAGGCCAGGGGCTCCACTCTTTGATTGAGCCGTGCCAATATCACGTCGTCGCGTCGTCGCCTATGTTGTCATCACAGGATGTCTATCATTGTTCCTGCTCTTACTATTAAGTTTTCTTTTAGTTTGTGTTCGTGCTACTCTTGATTTCATGCTTGCATGCAAAGTGCGTCATCATGTCATATGCAAGTTTTCTTTTCCGGAATTTTAATTGCAATGGATCATGCATGTCTTTGTTTTTTTCTTCAGAAATAGGCAATGGTTTCTGCAAAACTGCGCCGTAGTAGTAGTACTATGATTCCTTTAGCATGTTCTCTCTCCTGTATAATTCAGGTTTACAGTACATAAACTTTGTTTTGAACGTTAAAGTACAGAATTTTTGTTGCCATTGTAAGCTAGGGTGGGACTCAAAAGAGCACTCCTGTGTCCTGACTATATGGATTCTTGAGCTGAAAATATGACAGTTCAGTTTACCGTTATAATTAGGTCCGGCGTTTTGCAACGTAATTTGTCGGTACCTTTCTTTTAAACGCGTGTGGCAAGAACTTTGCCGATCTGATCTTCATAGAGAAGAGTAGTATCTGTCGTTACTTTTTCCCCTTTGTTTCAAATAAAGCTACAAATTTGCAGCAACTTGCTTTAGTACAACTAGAGTTCGATCGAGTTTTGCGGCCCACCCACTGTAGCAAATGATTTTGAGGAACAGCATAGAGGCAGTTCTCTACTTCTCTTGACGAACCAAATGAGGTCAACTAAAGGAGTAGGGAACTCGAAAGCTATAGAGACAAAAGGATGAATGCATCTTGCCATCGTTTTATGCCAGCATCAGCACTGGCATTTCCTGCAAACTCGAAAGCTGAGCATGAACATGCCCAAGGAAGACCGACCGATCCACTACTACTACATTGCAACAGCCAACTGTGGTTTAGTCTTCAGTGGCTGTATAGCCTGTGATAAAGAGGTTGCCTTGAAAGGGTGCTTGCAGTCTGCATGCAGAAAGAGCATCTCGAAAGGACAGTTGGAGCAAAGCTTTCACATGTTTCTGCATCTGCTTTCCCTTTCTCTTCATTTTCCACAGAAAAAAAACAATGTGATTCCTCTTGTCTATCTCTGCCCTCCATTGCAGTAAATTTTTTGTATTCTCACACTAGGTGGCGTGCCTATGCCGTTTTGGGGGACCGAGGAAGATGTGATCGTCATTGAGTGCCGGTCAGTTAAGTACAGGTCCTTCATAGTCATAGGCGTGGAGAGGTATGCAGATCCTCATTGCATTGGGACTTGCAAATTCTTTGCAGATCGCCGGGAAACGAAATGGATGTGCTATGACTCTATTAGTACGGTAGCTAATGAACTTAAAGAATGGAAAACTAGAATTGGCAGTGTGTTTATTGTTCAAAAATATAATGCTTTGCAGTGTGCGGCATCAGGTTCCGTAATGCCTGCATTGTGGTGTGTCCATAGTTGCATACTGTACGAGTATATGGTTTCATATACAATATACTGACGTTTTTTTCTTCAAAAAAAGGAGTACTGCCGTGAAATTACATTAGTATCTACACTGGAAAATTAAATACTGTAAGACATTTGAGTCTTTTCAGTCTTTGGCAGATACTGATGAAAAGAAACAAAACAGATGGAAATATGATGATGCAATTGTTGGTAAAGCTGAATAATGAAAATAAGTGACCATTGGCCGCACACCGTTGGTAATTTCGCATGATCAGCTACTGCACTGCGGCATCCATCACACGGCACTCGGCAGCACGACATAAATACCGCTGCAGCGGCAGTGCACGCAATTTTTCACAGCAGGTAAGGTAAAATTCACTTGCAAGTTATGGATAGCCTAGCTACTGCAAGAAGGTGCAGCTAGCACTGTGAGGATTCTTCTGCTGCGTGAGTTTTTTTTTTCTTTTTTCTTTCCCCTGGGGCTGGGGCCGATGCCTCGTGCAGTCGAGCATCTGTCAGAAAGTGCTGCTACTCCTTGCTGATTTACAGAATGAACAACTGGTCCTCCACAATTGCTTAGATGAAGCCGTGGAGGTGAGCAAGTGCATGAGCCACGAGAAGATTGATCGGTGGAAATCAGAGGCCCCATCTGCTATTCTTCTGCAATGTGATTTGGCATCAGGCAAAAATGGTTCAGGAATCGGTACGAGTGAACCAAAGCTGCAACTAATTTAAACGTGGCACTAGTGCAGTTGGCGTAAACTGCATTTGGTATTCAGGTTTTGTCCAAGAGCTTGGTGTCGTGGAGCTGCCGAGCTGCAGGCCAGCAGCAGCTAATGGTGGAGCGCAGCTGCCCAGCTGAGCCGACACGAAGCATAAGTTGGCAGGGGGGATCAGGGGCCGGGCGACCCCTCCGAGGAGATGAGCATGTACCCGTGTCGAGGCAAGAGCTTAACGCCTGTCCCCTCCCTTTCCGGCCGGGAGGCCAACCAGCCGCGCAGCCATGCTCACGAGCTCAGCTAGCTGAATTCATGGTTTTTGTGGTATGTATCTGCAGACAAGTCCGGCGATCGCTGACGAATTTGCACGGTATACCCCTCTATCAGTGCGTCTCGCTTGCATTTGGTTGCTCCGATGCGTTCGTATTTCTAATAGAGCAGCTATTGTCTCTTCAATTGAACGAGGGCGCAAGATCGACGGCCGTCCAGCTAGCTTGCGCGACGACGGGAAGAGCTGCGGGAGGAGGGTCACAGGAACAGTGGTGGAACGGAGTAGGAAGGGGTGCGGCGGGGGAGAACCGCCGAGGAAGAGAAAGGAAAGAGCCTGGGTGGAGCGGAAATCCGTTCGCCGGCGACGATATGGCTGTCGCCGTCGCCGGAGCGGAAGGGGACGGATAGCAGCCAAAAAGGGGCTATTTTGTAAAAAATCCGGATCGCAAATCCTAATATTCACATAAAACCCCCTGATTTGGATCGCGATTCATAGTCGCGATCCGATTTAGGGGGTGTAATGTAAATAGTTGGATCAGGTTATTAATATAGATTCAATTTAGGGGGTTTTGTGAAAAATATGTAAACCCCGTTTCTCAGCCACCACCGCATCATCCAATCGATCCGCCACGACGACCTCAGACAGCGTCGCCGGCGGTGCCTCACCGTATTCTTCCGCGTCACGTCGCCGCCTCAGCTCCCCGGATTCGCCGCTGCGGCGACGCCTTATCTCTCACCGGCGG
The DNA here is from genome assembly GCA_032594955.1 of Panicum miliaceum. Classification (NCBI taxonomy): domain Eukaryota; kingdom Viridiplantae; phylum Streptophyta; class Magnoliopsida; order Poales; family Poaceae; genus Panicum; species Panicum miliaceum. The sequence goes on from CM064069.1 coordinate 3,391,303, forward strand.
CGGCCTCATCTTCCTCAGCTCCGGTCACTCCACCAACGTTTGCCTCGAACAGCACTAGCACCCTCGCTCACGGCGACTCTGCTCTCCGAGTGTGCCAAGAGAGTCGCCCCCCTCTTCCGCCATGGTGGCCATGTTCCGATGAGGGTAGGGACCGTGTTCGGCCTTATTGTTTGCGTGGGTTGGCGTAGAATGGCGTCTGGTGCACACGCGCTTACAGAGTCAGAGTTCAAGAGGAAGGAAAATCAATTATATCCTCAGCTGCCTGCATCTGCAAGTTTCCATTCACTTCTTGGACATTGGTGTGATGCTATTCTTGCGAGGAAGAATATCTGGGTTTTGCAGAGAAACTCTTAGAGCATGTCTAAAGAGTCTCTCTAAACTTCACTCTCTGAATTATCATTTAGAGAGTCATTTACATAAAAATCGTTTTTTATATCTTTTCATTTTTCAACAGCTTTTCTATATCTTGTGTGCACTCTGAAAAGCTATTCTCTTTTCCATATTTGGCTAGCTAGAAATTCGGAATAGAGAGTGGCTATGTTTGAATAATCAAATAGAGAAGCTGTTGGAAGGTACCTTTTAATTGAAATCTCTCTAAAACTAGCAATTAGGAAGAATTTAGAGAGTCTCTTGGAGTTGCTCTTAGTCAGTAATCATCATTACTCATCATGAACATGTTATCTCTTCAATTTTCGTTGAAAGTTTAGCAGAGAGTTACTACATAAATAATTTGGATTCAAACTAATCAATGTACTTCATATTGCATTAGACATGGCCTGGTGTAGCATAAAAAATTTCTAGATTTCGTAAGTTTGAGAAAGGACATGGCAAGAAAAAATCAGAGAACAAACTGCACCACTGTTCTTCAATATATCATAGCTGATCAGAAATTAGTCATAGCTGTCACCATCAGAACAGGGTAAGCATAGTGACTTAGTGCGGAATTGTGCAGGAAAAAAAGATGCCGGTGGCAATGGCAACAACATCAAGCAAGCAGTAGGCTTGAACAAGATTTCACCTGCAAAGTGCAACTGCCAATGCCAATGCCGAGGAGATCAACTCCCAACCTTCATGATTTTCGTTTGGTATTTTTTTACGCGTTCATACTCAGGAAGGAAGGATTCAGACATTCATGTTAGCTGGGATCGTCAGAACTGCTGGAGTTCTGATTACTACATTCAGATATTCTCGGCCTCTGAACTTATTCAGTAATCAGTACTCATGAACCTGTTACCTCTTCAGTAATCAGTACTCATGTACCTCTTCTTTATTCATTGCTAGTTTTGCAGCCAGTTACTACATAAACTGGAACCAAATTAACCGATGTATTTCTACTGCATTAAACACGGCCTGGTGTAGCATAAGAAAGTTCTAAATTTCGTTTGAGAATGTACATGGCAACAAAAATTCAAAACTCGTAGAACAAACTGCACTACAGTTCTTCTATTACCATGGCAGGTCAGAAATTATTCGGTGTTAGCTGTCACCGTCTGAACTTGGAAGTGTGCAGGGAAACAAATACTGGTGGCAGTGGCAACAACACCAAGCAAGCAGTAGGCTTGAACAACCTCTCGCCTGCAAAGCACAACCTGCCAATGCCAACTTATGCTTTTCAGTTCTGCATCTACATATAATATTAGGACATGAAATTTTGCAGAATGCCGAGGAGATCAACATGAAGAGGGAGTGAGGAGAAGAGGCCTACTAAACTGGGAAGAGTTACTGTTAGTCACCTGCACACTTCAAACCTTTGCAGCAAATTGCTGCTGATATACAGCACATACATTCAGGAAGAGGAAGATATACTGCACATTCAGAATAACGATACGCTTACAGTTACAGCTCTGCAGCACCGACATGAGCGACATCAGATCTGAAAGATATACTGCACATTCAGGATAACCATATCATAGTTGACTGCATCCAGGTGCTACCTTCCGTGCAAATGCGTCAAACTTCGCGTCTTCGCGAGCAGACTGTTTCAGGTGAAAGGCTGAAGTCGGCGAGGGGCGCACGACGGTGCGCGACATGTTCCGGCTCGCCCTGGGACACGGTGCTGTCGATTCATCGACGATGTTGACGCTGTCGCTGTGGTGCGCGTGCGCTCCGACGCCGACCAAGGTGCAAGGCGTGATGCAAAGAGCAAAGCTGCGCGTGATCATGGTCTGCGACCGACCGGGCGGAGGCTCTGGACACGACGCCGCTGCAGACGGTGCGGCTGCCGGGGACGCACGCGCGACGCTGCTGCAGACGAACCAGCCGAGATCTCTGCGGCGTGCTTCTGAGCCGGCCGGCATGCGGGCGCAGCGCGGCGACCCGCGGGGACTTGGACACGCGAGGAAGACGGAAAAGGACCTTTTGTGATTATATATGCTCGTCAATCTCAGCCGGTAAAGCTTGATCCAACGATTAGAATAGCACCTAGGGGTGGACGGTGTTTCATTTACCGTCCACCCCTGGGGTCCGTGCGCCCCTTGCCATCGCCCGCCTGGCCGCCACGCCGACGGAATGCAAACCACGCCGGCAAGCCGTCACGAGCTCCGCCGCGTTATAACTCGCGGAGGAACGAGGTTCTCGAGGCCGCCGAGCTGCCTCTGGATCCGCTTCGTGCCCATCCCGTACAATCCGGCCCTCCTGCTGGTGCTGCGAGACCATGCCTGCCCGCCATCGCCAGGGTGTTCGCGCACCACACAACACATCGGCGGCACTCATTCGTGTCAGCTGCAGGATATGGGCACAGGACAGGATGGTGCCTGACGTGTTCCGGGCGGCTTTCCTGGGTTGGGATCGAGATGACACGGTCATCAGCTGTCTTCATCGACGAGGTGGATGGGACGCCGTCGCGATGGACGGGGTGTTGCGGCTGCCCGACGCAAGGGAGAAGGGTCTCGCGATCCAGGCGTGCGCGGCCGGGATAAGGTGGACATACTGCAACGTGCACCTGGAGGACCTGGCAGCGCGGCAAGACTGAACGGGCGCCGCCGAACTCGCCGCGGTGGTCTGCTTCGAGGCAGGTAGCATGCCGGCTGTGCGCGGCCACCGGTGCGGGGTCGTCGGCGAGAAGCATGGCGTTTTGATCGATCTGTGTACTGCAAGCTCGCACAGCTTCTGCGTCATGGGCAACTTGCGTTGCTTGCGGCCGTACGCGCGGTCGTGGCAACCAGCCGCGAGCACACGATGGCGGCTGGACTGACCGCATGGTCGAGCTCCTACCGCAGGATGGGGGCCCGGAGCGGCTCGTGTTCCAGGCGAACGCGGCGCAGGATGAGCCTTGATCTGCCGTGGCGTGCACCTGGAGGACACGTGGCGACGCGGTACGTACGACAGGATGACTCTTCCGCCATGGCGCGGCACTACGCAGCTGCTCGGGCGAGCACAGATTTCGTCAGGATGCTCTCTCGCCATCGGCGACGTGCTAGCTCGTTCTGTCTGCCACATCACGCGCGGCGAAAGCCATCCGCGTCGCCGAACGGGGCCCACCTCCATTTCTCTGTTTCCTAAGACACAGGCTTGCTGTCGAGGCGAGGTGGTGCCCATCGCCATTTCCCCTTTGTTTTCATAGAGCTCCAAGTATGCATCGAAAATAATAGCATAAAAAAGAGCTCAAGCTATGTCCACTCAGCGACTTGTGCTCTCTCGAAGACCAAAATTCAGTCAAGTTGGACAAAGAATACCGCAAGAAAATTCAGAGGAAGGGTTCTCGTAGATACCAGCTCATTCAGTGTTAGCCGGCACGATCAGATGTTCAGAGAACCGCTGATTACTTTGTGCTCGACTGTCTCCTCTGGTTTCGTCTGCCGTGCCTTCGTCTCGATCACCAACTGTCCAACTCACCCTCCCGCCGCGCCAATGCCCGCATCGGAATAGAAACTGAGCGGTGACTGAACCAGTGGTAGCCCGACCGACGCACGCCGGTCGTCGTTGGCTGTCGGCGCGCGAGCGACGCCATGCCCACGGACCCAGGCAGCTCACAAATCTGGAGGCTGCTGGCCTGCCGCCGTTGGCTTGAGCTCTGTCCTGGATGTCAATGTGCACGCGCGGATGGGAAGAGCTGGATCAGAAGACGAGCGGAAGTCCGTTCGCGTCGATGACGCGGCTGTCGCAGTCGCCGGAGCAGGAGAAGAGAGCACGTAGGGATAACAGCCGAAACAGGGACCAAAATGTAACATACATACCAGGATCGCGATCCAGTTCAGGGTGTTTTTGTAAATTATTGGGGGTGTTATTGTTAATATTTGGATCGCGATTATTAATCGCGATCCAAATTAGGGGATTTATGCAAATAAGTGCTCCGTTCGCCGTTACCGCGACGATCTCGACCGCGCCGCCTCGCCGTCTTCTCCCGCGCAGCGCCGCCGCCTCCACGGGACCCATCCGCCGGTTCTGCGACACATACTCTCTCTCTCCCTGACCCCTTCTTCTACCGGCCCGATGCCTCCGTTCCCCGGATCCGGAGCACCCTCGCCCACGGCGACTCGGCGCTCTAAGTGTGCCATGCTGAATGACCCTCTCCTCCGCCATGGTGTGCCATGACAACCAGCGTGTTGGATTCCGCTCGTTTGTTCCATGACTAGGAAGGATGTCTATCCCCTGTTTGCACGAATTTTTCCTCAGATTTTTGCGGGTCCGTTCATCCAGCAAACTGAATTCATGGGGTGGACGGTATTTCGGATCCCGACCACCCCAAATAGCGATTTCTCCTTTTCCATTCTCCATCTATAGAGCATATGAGACCCTGAAAATTTGCACCATGATCTGGGAATCTACTATCTTTCTCCATGAATTTTCTTGGATTTTTTGCGCGTCTGTGTCACCTTCGATTTCGGGGCGAATCGGGGATTTGTGGGTGGTCGGTATCTGATGAAATACCGTCCACCCTCTGCCTGTCCTCTCTCCCAGCCACCGCGCCGATTCCACGCCGACGGTCGATGTGCAGCGTGCGCGCGCGGAAGCTTCCGGCCGCTCTGCTCCATGGCCATGAGCCTCTCGCCATCAGTGTTGCATGCCCTCGCCAGCTTCCGGAGCTCCGCTACTGTCGCTGAGTCACGAAAAGCTACCAGGTTCGATGGTGCCCGCCGCCGTCGCGCATGAGTGCGAGATCACCTTCGCGAGAGCGCGCCCTGCTGCTGACCGTGGCGTTGGCGTCCACCGGCTCGAAGAAGAGGGCGATATGGTCAGGAACAACGCGTCCCGTTGTCGCTGCCCGGCATGGCGGCAGCGCGACGTGCACCGTCCGAAGCCATGGGCCGTGCGGGAGGCCGGGAACGGCGGGCCTTATCACGACACTACGCAGCTCGTGCGCAACGAAACCTGGCGGCGGCGGAGGACTCGCACGGCGTCCAGGAACTCGAGAAAGGATCCCGATTGACATCCCTGCTGAGGTTACTAGAACTTTCAGAGCTGCGCGGCTGTGCCCTCGCTCCATTGCTGTGCGGCCAGCCCAGCCATGCTCAGTCACGACTCACCCAGAGCAAAACGCTTCTTCTCCGATGCCTCTCCGGCTCTAAACCCCGCACGGCGGCGCTGGCGCATAAGGAGTATCCGATCGATCAGCCATGGACGCAGAAACGACCTGAGAATCAGCGTTCACAGGGTCCAAGAGAAGAATAAAATGCATCCGATTTGCCATACAAGAAGACCCCGACGAGATTTTTTTCAGGCCAGATCGAAAGAACTCCGGCTTGACTCGTGCAAGCAAGGCTTGGGGGCTTGCCGGAGTTCGGCGAGGAAGCGCGGGATCGAGAGCCTCGACGAGGGGCCGCGGGGAAGACTGAAGAGGCCCGTTCCCTTTGCAAGCGTGACTGAATAGATGTATCCAAGCCGTTGGTAGAGGATCGGACGGCCCACGGCTGCCCGGGGGTGGACGGTAAATGAAATACCGTCCACCCCGGACGGTAATTGGGATACCGTGCAACCCCTGGTCGCCGTGTCCGGCGGCAAGGCCACCCGCCGGCGAGCCGAGAGCCGACAAGCGAGGCCAGGAGGAGGACACTGCTCCGGAATAAGCGCTAAGAGTGCCGGCGAGCCACCGCCGCGGCCTGAGTTGGCACCCAGCACGGTGCCCGCCGCCGTCGTCGCATGAGCGCGAGGTCACCTTCACGAGCGCGCACCCTGCTGCTGGCCGTGGCGGCGGCGTCCACCGGCTTGAAGAAGAGGGCGATACAAAACTGAAGCGTCTCGTGATACCCGTCCTCGTTGCCCAGTATAGTTGGCCATCTGGGCCGGGTTAACCGGACGGCCCGAAACCCGACCTGAAAAAGCCCGACCCGAAACTAGCCCGACACGATGGGAATAGTGCCTGGACCGGCCCGTATTGCCGGCCCGGTCACGGCCCGACTAACCCCCCGGCCCGATACGACCCGGTGTGCCCCCCTCCCTCCCGCTAGCCGTTGGCCTGGCGGCCTGGCCTAGCCCAACTAGCCGTGTGGGGGGGGGGGGGGGGGGAGCATATATATACCCCGCCAGCCGGCCCCCAGCGCCCCTGAAACCCTAGCCCAACTCCTCGCCTCCACTGCCTCCCCCAGCTCCTCGCCTCGCTCTCTCGTCTCCCCGCTCCTGAAACCCTAGTTTACTGTGACTAGAGATCTTGTGAAGTATTATGTTGATTGTCGTGCTAAGCTTGTTGAGGCTTTGGGATCTGGGGTTTCTTTTGTTGCTCTTACATCCGATATTTGGTCTGCAAATGCTAAGGAGGATTACCTTACTGTGGTTTGTCATTTTGTTAACTCTGATTGGCAATTAGAAAAAAAGGATAATTGATCTTATGCTCATTGATGTGTCTCACTCTGGTAAGAATATTGCTGAGCGTTTGCTTGCTGTGCTTAAGGAGTATGCTCTGACTGACAAGGTTTTTGCCATTACTTTGGATAATGCCTCTGCTAATTCTAATGCCATGGATAGATTGAGCCCTAGATTGTCTGCTTATGTTGGTGAACTCTTCTTGCATCAACGTTGTGCCTGTCATATCATTAATCTTATTGTTAAGTCTAGCTTGAAGAGGCTGAGGCCTTACCTAGAGGCTTTCAGAACTACAATTTCATTCCTAAACTCTTCTAACCAGCGCATTGCTGCATACAAGAGCTATTGCATTGCTACTGGTACAAGGCCTAGAAAGTTTGGCTTGGACATGGAGGTGAGGTGGAACTCTACCTACTTAATGCTTAAGCATGTCATCTCTTATAAGGACACATTCAGTGTGTTCATCCAGACTCACTATCCCACTGGACATGGTGAACCAATGCTTTTGACTGAAGCACATTGGTATGTTAGTGAGAAGATCCTAGCATTTCTTGAACTTTTTTATGATTCAACTGTTGCACTCTCTGGTGTTTACTATCCTACACTCACTGGTACTGATTATTGTGCTTACTTAAATGAGGTAAGAGCTGAGATTGCAACCATGCTTAACAAGTATGACAGTAAGTTTGGTGCAGTTAGATTGCAGAAACCTGCACAGCAACCCTCTTCTGGTAAGAAGAAAACAACTTGGGGTAAGATTTTTGCATCTGATGGTGCTGGTTCTTCAAGTTCATCTGTCAGTTTTGGTCCTGGTACTTCCTCTACCCCTCCCTCTCTATCTAGAAGAAGCTCCTCAGCAAGTGCCTTGCTGCATGCAGCAAGCACTACTGCTGGCCTTGATATTGGATCTGAATTGTCTTCATATTTAGATAGTGACACTGTGGACCAATATGACGATGATGATTTCAACATCTTAACCTGGTGGCATGAACACAAACTAACCTATCCAGTACTTTCAATCTTAGCTAAGGATATTTTGACTGTTCTTGTTTCTACCATCTCTTTAGAATCTTCATTTAGTCTTCCTGGTAGGATCATTGAAGAAAGGTGGCATCGACTGACCCCGGAGATGGTGGAGATGCTCTCCTGCATCAAAGATTGGGAAGCTGGTGAAGCAAGGGCACAACACTCAGTGGAGGATAAGGAACTTGAAGCTTCATTCAAAGAACTTTATCTTGATGGTGTTAATGAGTAGCTGTAATATTAATGCTGGTGCTGTAATAACTATACTGTAATGTGGTTTAAGACCTTGAACTATTTCACTTGAGATGGGGTGTACTCTTTTCCTATCTAGGGTTTTCTCACAAGGTGTGAGTTTTTACCTAGATAGGTTTTTAATGAGGCGGTCATTGCACTGAAGCTCAATAATATTAAGTATTTGTATCATCTCTTGTCTCTGTGGCTATCTTTGTTTCTCTTTTTCTGAACTTTGGTTTCTTGATCTGGTGAAGTGGTAATGTGAACTTGCAAGAATGAGGCATATTTTCAACTTGGTATAAATAGTATGAGTTGAATGAGTGGTGATTTATGGCATCGTGCCTGGGCTGGCACGGGCACATAGGGCCCGGCGTGCCAAGCGGCTCGGCCCGGCCTGCCTAAGAGGACTTAGGATCGTGCTTGGGCCGTTGATTTGGCACGTCAGGCGGCCCGGCACGGCCCGACTAACTTATAGTGCCGTATAGGGCCGGGCCATATCGTGCCTGGGCCGAGCCGGGCTAGGGCTGGGTCGTGCCGGGCGGCCCAGATCGCCAACTATACTGCCCGGCATGAAGGTAGCGCGACGTGCACTGTCCGAAGCCATGAGCCGTGCCGGAGGCCGGGAACAGCAGGCCATATCACGACACTACGCAGCTCGTGCTCAACGGAACCTGATGGCAGCGGCGGACTCGCGCGGCATCTAGGAACTCAAGAAAGGATCCTGACCGACATGCCTGCTGAGCTTACTAGAACTTCAGAGCTGCGCGGCTGTGCCCTCCATTGCCGTGCGCGTGCCACCAGCCCAACCATGCTCATGACTCACCAGTAGGGTGATCAAACAGGTACTTGCTGAAGAGGCCCGTCCGGCCGTTCCCTTCTTTTAACGAAGTTCGTTAGCTAGCGTGACTGAATCGGCGTATCCTAGCTATCGGTACAGGATCGGACGACCCTCAGCTGCCCAGAGGGTGGACGGTAAATGAAATACCATCCACCCCGGACGGTAATTAGGATACCGTCCACCCCCTGGTCGCCGTGTCCGGCAGCAAGGCCACCCGCCGTGTTGGGATTCGGAAAGCGTGAACCCCAAACAGAAATGGTGGAAACAAAAGTGCGAAAGTAAAGAACACGGGACAAGGCAACAGTATGCACTTTCAATTAACAAAAACCCAACCCTTTTACAATAAAATCGGGGGTATTTATACCCTCCACCTCTGTTACATGTTTACACTTATACCCTTGCTTACCCCGAATATCCTTGGAATATTTGGGGTTTTTAGGGATTTTACATGAGAGGCGTGTCCTGCGTGCTTTCGGGGCATGATCACGCCCTCCTCGTGCTCTCCGAAGGCCAGTCCTTCATCTTCGAGTCACCCGGACCTTCGGACTTCGCGGGACCTTCGACTTCATCACCGAACCTTCAGGCGCTTCATGGACCTTCGGACTTCTCACCACACCTTCGGGCTTTTTACCGAACCTTCGGTCGTTTGGACCTCATCCCATACCACCATTGCCGACAATTTTGACACTTTTTCCTGCGCACAGAGACAGCGAAGGTTCCCGAAGGTTACATGTTAACACCTTTGGGCGCTTCTTGGGGTGTTCTCCTCCTTCGTGCGCTACTTCTATTCGACAAGCAACCTACGCTAGTTGCATCCTTCAGAGGGTGCCATCCCCAACAGTAGCCTCTCGCGGGCGAGGTCTGACTCTGACGGTCCGAACCCTCGATGTTAAGTATGGGACACCCTCCAAGAAAACGTCTCACAAACGTCGGAGGATGGGACGAGCGAGGGTTGCGTGTCGAATTACGAGGTGGTGACCGTTGGGCTTCTCCTCGATGTTACCGTTGGTTATTAGTGTACAATTTACCCCCCCTATATAAGGGTGGGGGAGGTACCCCCGTCGCTTTCAAGCTTTCGAGCACTTGGCAACCTTCGCTTTGATTTCCGAAGCTTGCTAGCCTCCGAGTGCTTGTGAGCTTTTCGAGCCTTCCTTTGCAGAGGAAGTTTTCTGGGATCTTCGACCGGAGGTTCTTTTTCTTTGTAAGTGTTTAAGTGAAGCTTGTTGAGCTTTCTTTTTGCCTCGGTATCGCCTGGTGGCTTACTTGGCTTTTACAGGGATGGCCCGCTTGAAGCTGACTGCGAAGCTCTTAGATCCTGTTGAGGAAGTTGTTACGGGTGAAGAGTCACCTCGACAAGTGGGGGTGAGGAAGACATCTCCGAGGTTCAAGCCAGCCCATCTGAGCTAATGGCCCGAGATAAGCCGGAGCCGACCCTTCGATATCAGCAACAGTTGATCGACTTCTATATCAGCAAAGGTTTCTTCAAGGCCGGGGAATGCCGGCCCCCGGGGGATGAAGACATTCCTATCCCCCAAGACAGGGAATGTGTAGTTTTTAGGGATTTCTTCACAGCCGGGCTCCGTTTCCCCTTGGACGCGAAGCTTCCAGAGATCTTGGTGAGGTTTAATGTTAAGATGTATCACTTAACTCCTAATGCGGTGATTCAATTAGCGAAGTTCTTCTGGGCAATGAAGACTTTCGATGCTCCGGTGTCCGTTGACACCTTCTGCCAATTCTACGAGTTGCATCCTCAAGGGCGAAAGGTGACCTTCGAGGATGATGCAGAATTATACTTGGCACAAAGCAGCTGCTGCACCTTCGTTCCTCGAAGGTCAAACAAGGTTTTGCAGCTCGACAGGGTCGAGATTTCGTTCGGTCAAAAGAACAAGTGGGACGATGACTTGTGCCAGTACTGGTTCTACGCGAAGGTGGAGTTTCCCGGAGCTGGAGGAGATGGGGGAGATTTTCCGCTCGCGACGGGGATAGAGGTGTTTAAGCACCGAAACCAGGCTACCTTCGACACATTGGGGCCTGGTTTTGTTGAGTGCGAGGCCGCTTTTTGACTTGTCGCCAAGTTTATTGGTGGCCGTGATTTAGTGGAAGAGTATTTGGCGGCGAAGGTATGGCCGTTGACGTCTGGCTGGGCACCAGCGTCATTCTCCAAGGTGAAGTTTGGCTCTTTGGTGAGATTGATTCATTGCCCTCATTTTGGGCTTCAGAGGCCATCCTCCGGGAGTGATGAGCTGATTGTTTTGGAGTTGGAACGTGCGGCCAATGACTTGTTGGGGTTTTACCACGATAAGGAGCACAAGGCGTTAATTGAGTGTTGCAAACATGAAGACTGCATTAACCGAAGCTTATATGAGATGGGTGTGAAGTATGCGAATCGTCCGACTCCAGAGCCTGCGAAGAGAAGTCGAGGGGCCAGTTCTTCTACAGTGGTTGAACCCCCCAGCAAAAAGGGGAAGGCTTCGGCGACGGCTACTAGTTCATTGGCACCCGCTGCGCGCGCCAAGTCTGTGGCGAAGGTTTCTGGACCTTCGTCGCAGACTGTGATTGGCAAACCTCCACGCCAGCCCACTTCCAAGATTGCGGTTGGCCGGGCGGAGGCGCAAAAGAAGAAGGCTGCTTCAAAAAGTAAGTATGCCTTTTCAATTGCCAAGGCCGATATGGGAAGTCCTGACTTTATGGAGGCGTTGAGGGAAACCGAGTTAGTGGCTCCTAGGGGTTTAGGCGGTAGGGGCCAAACCTTTGAGATTTATATTGATCAGTTCAGGTCTCTTCGTGCGAGTCCTGATAGTGTTGGTGCTGTGATTATAGATTTGCACCAAGGAGCCAAACCCAAGCGTATCTTCAATCTTGTCGAAGATGATAGTGATGATGAAGCGCTGGAGGCATCCCCGAAGGCGCCTTCAAGGGTCAGCATTGAGGCAGCAGCAAGTGGTTTGCCTGAGGGGAGATAGAGTGCTCCAGCCGAAGCACCAACGATTTTGGAAGAAAATCCGCTGCCCCAGTCCACTGGAGGAGAGGCCGTTGATTTGGGGGGAGAAGGTGCTCTGCTCTCTCCCTCGAGGGTGGCCTCTGACGCACCCTCGGGTCCTGGCGGCGAAGAGATGACTGCGTTGGATGCAGAGAGAATCGCGAGGCTCAACAAGTTAGGTAAATCGCTGATTGCGTCATGTCTTCCTTTCGAGGGTCTTGAGTTCGACCCTTATGACCCTTTTATTCGTTACTTGCTTAAAGTAGAAGTAGCGAACTTAATGAAAAAGCTCGGAGGTCAGATCGGAGGCACAAAAGAAGGCCCGGGTGTGGCCACCACTAGTGCTCCGGCTCAGACTAGTGAACCCTCAGCTGATGTTGGTTTTTTCAGCTTCGAAGATTAGTGTTACAAACTAGAGTTTTTTCTACGTATTTTTCTCCTTTGCCTGCTGAGTAGCTTCTCATTTTTTATGGTTCAGAGTTCGGGAGGACCCTCGAAGGTCATGGGCCTGAGTCACTTGGACGTGTTGCGGCGCTTCTAAGTTTGAAGGTAGGTAGCTTTTGACTTGGCCTTGTGATTTATTTTGTTAAGACAAAAATGACCGTTGCCTTGCTGTAGTCTCGTATGGCGAGCAAGGTTCTGGCCAACAAGATCAAAGAGAGGGAGGAGTTTCTCTTGAAAAGATCTGGCGAGAACCTTCAGCTAACTGTTGAGAATCAGAAGCTGAAGGAGGAGAAGAAGGCTTTGGAGAGGATTTGTGAATTGCGGGCTGAGGAAGTTGAGAAGCTGGAGGCAAAGATTGGAGAGCTGGAGAAGATTGTTGGAAGGATGGAGTTGATTGCTATTGACAACGCGAAGGTTCTAGAGAACCTTCGCAACACTGTGGCTAAGGATGCAACGGAGATCAATGCTTTAGAGCGGGAAGTTGCTCAGAAGAGCGAGCTTGTGAAGAAGTTGGAAAAAGAGGCTGAAGTGGATCGAAAAGTGATGGAGGAGGCTATCCAGGAGATGATCGCCCAAGGGAAGCTGATCTTTTCGGAGTACAAAAAGGCTTTGGCTGCCTTCGGAGCTGAGCCATCGCCCATTCTGGAAGATCCTGAGGGGGGGGGGGGGGGTGACAGGTCTTCTAAACTGGATTCTTGGGGAGTTTTCTGACTTGACTGAGCTGTTGGGCAGCACCGCTGACAATGTGGCAGTCATTTCTTGCGAAAGTATCTTAGCTGTTTTGGACCGCGAAGGTTGCCAGGATTTGAGCCGCTTGAGCTCTAGGGATTTCGAGTACCCTCGTATTCCGAGCTTGATCAAAACATTGCTAACATACAAATTGTTAAGAAATCATTTGTCCGCAAGTTTTGGAAAGTTGCTGGTCGCGAGGTGTAATGCGAGAGGTCGCTCAGAGGCGTTTGGAGAAAGTGAGCTTCGGGAAGCTTGCTACTTTCATGCTTTTGCTCTTCTCCTGCTTAACCTTGTTGTTTTTCAGGCTAAAGCTATGGAGGCTGAAGTGGCAAGCGCTTTGGAGGATGCCGAAGGTGCAGGGACCTCCGAGGCAAGGCCGGCTGATGTTGACGATCAGGTGTAGATCATGCACTTTTGGTGGAAAACAGCTTTGCACATTGTCTTTGAGTGAAAGCTTTGTAAGTAATATCTCTACTATTTTGGACAGGCACTCATGGTTGCGAGTCCTGTGTTGGATGTTTCCCGGGTGAACATTGGGTGCGCGGGTCTCATAGTGTCCGGGAGTGCTTGGGAACGATACAGCTTTACCCATCCTAGAGCAAGTGTTGTTGAGTTTTTGATTGCGTGTAAAGAAGACCCATCAGTTGCGCTTTGATGCGGAACTTGTTTAACTGTTATTGCCCATCGAGGCTTGTGGATTCCATTTAGATCACTTGCAGTTCTGCTCGTGTTGCTTTTGTAGATCTCTTGCCTTGGTTTTTGAATGCTTTTGCTCTTGGCTTTTTTGTTCGAATGTTTTGTGGCTTCTAAGCCTCTGGGCAACACCAGGAAACTTCAAGTCATGAAGAGTTTTTCTTCTTGTTTTTAGAGGAAACGTCTCCCCCCTTAGTATTTACGACTCGGAGGTTAAAGTTCTTTCTTCGTTAGTCGAAGGTTTCATGGCTTCGAAGCCCCTGGGCAACGTCAGGAAGCTTCAAGTCATGAAGACTGTTTTCCTCTAGTTTTTTTTGAAGAAAACGTCTGCCCCCCCCCCCTTAGTCTTTATGACTCAGAGGTTAGAGCTCTTTCTTCGTTAGCCGAAGGTTTCATGGCTTCGAAGCCCCTGGACGACGCCAGGAAGCTTCGAGTCATGAAGACTATTTTCCTCTAGTTTTTTGGAGAAAACGTCTCCCCCCCTTAGTCTTTATGACTCGGAGGTTAGAGTTCTTTCTTCGTTAGCCGAAGGTTTCACGGCTTTGAAGCCCCTAGGCAACGCCAGGAAGCTTCGAGTCATGAAGACTATTTTCCTCTAGTTTTTTGGAGAAAACGTCTCCCCGATAGTCTTTATGACTCGGAGGTTAGATTTCTTTATTCGTTGGTCAGAGGTTTCGTGGCTTCGAAGCCCCTGGGCAACGCCAGGAAGCTTCGAGCTGTGCAAACGTCTTCCCCCTTAGGGTTGATGGCTCCTGGGCGCTTTATTGTTTGTTGCATGTTTGGTTTTATTTTTGCTGAAGGTTATTTGGCTTTGAAGCCCCTTAGGGTCGATAGCCCCTTGGCAATTTTAGTGCTTATTGCACGTTTGATTTTATTGTTGCCGAAGGTTCTTTGGCTTCGAAGCCCCTTAGGGTCGATAGCCCCTTGGCGTTTTTAGTGCTTATTGCACGTTTGATTTTATTGTTGCCGAAGGTTCTTTGGCTTCGAAGCCGCTTAGGGTCGATAGCCCCTTGGCGTTTTTAGTGCTTATTGCACGTTTGATTTTATTGTTGCTGAAGGTTCTTTGGCTTCGAAGCCCCTTAAGGTCGATAGCCCCTTGGCGTTTTAGTGCTTATTGCACGTTTTGATAAGTATGCAAAGTTTGCTCGGAATGTAAATTTTGCTGACTTAAACAGAGACGACTCCAGGGGGTGATGGTCGATTTTCGCAACACCTGGTTGCTTCGACCCGAGACAAGGAATTTGGGCAAATTAAATCTTTATTTATTTGAAGAGTTATTACAAAGGATCCACCTCATTAAAAACCTCACCTCCGATGTGGAGTCCCCTATGTGAGGAAAAGAGTACGATCCCAAATGTTTTACATGCAGAAAAAAAAGAAAGAAGATGCTACGGCTAAGGGAACCGGTCCTGCTTATATTTTTGTAGTCCGGCTCTTACATTACTCGTTACATATAGTACTTTTTGAGACTGTCAGCATTCCATGAGTGCTGCAGTTCTTGACCTTCGTTGTCTGCCAGGTAGAAAGATCCTGGTCTGTTGCTTTGGACGACGAGGAAAGGACCGTCCCACTTGGACTGCAGTTTTCCCACTGTTTCAGCATTGGGCTTTCTCTTCAAGACCCAGTCTCCTATTGATATTTCCCTTTTGACAACCTTCTTGTCTCTCCATTTTTTGGTTTCTTGTTGGTATTTGGTCAAGTAGTCGGCAGCTTGCAAAATGTCGAGCTCAATGAGATCAGCTTCGCTTGCCGGGTGGGAGTCTTCTTCATTCGCCTGAACGTGCAGGCTCTTGTTTTTGAGTTCTTCCAGACTCATAGCTTCAGCTTCGTAAAGGAGTCTGAATGGTGTGAATTTGGTTGCCCTAGACTCGGAGGTGTTGTGAGACCATATGACCTTCGGGAGCTCGTCAACCCACTTGCCCTTCTTTTGGTCAAACATGCATTTTTTGATGCTTGTGAAGATGATGCCATTGGCTCTCTCTACTACACCATTGGATAGCGGGTGGTAGACCGAGGCAAACATGATCTTCGTGCCTATGCTGTGGCAGAATTGCTTGAATAAGTCAGAGTCGAACTACTTGCCATTATCGACGGTCAGCTCTTTAGGTACTCCGAACCTGTAGATTATGTTTTGCCAGAAGTACTTCCTCACAGCCTCTGATGTTATGTTCACTAGCGGCTTGGCTTCGATCCACTTAGTGAAATACTCCACCGCAACTACTGCGTACTTGTAATTTCCTTGTGCTGTGGGCAAGGGACCAACAAGGTCCATGCCCCATCTTTGGAGTGGCCATGCAGGTGCTATGGGCTGCGAAGGTTGTGAAGGATTGCTTGACTTGGGCCCCATCATCTGCAGGCTTCGCATGTTTTGACAATATGCTCGGCATCTTTTAGAGTCGAGGGCCAGAAGAAACCTTGTCTGAAAGCTTTGGTGACCAGAAGTCTTATGCCAATGTGTGAACCACATAAGCCTGAATGTATTTCATTCAGTAGCTCTTTCCCTTGCGTGACTGGGATACCCTTAAGTAATGGGGTTGTTACTCCTGCTTTGTACAGTTCACCACCTTCGGATATAAAATATCCTCTTGCCCGCAGGGACATTCTTTTCTCTTCAGTTTCATCTGTTGGCTCATAGTGACCCCGAAGGTAAGCCATTATGGGTGATCTCCAATCTTCACTGAAGATTGCATTTATTTGTTTTTCTTTCTTTGATTTTATCGAAGGTGTGTTGATTTCTTCGAAGAAGCCATCGGGTGGTAAGGGCTCTTTGTTGGCTGCTGCTTTGGCTAGCTTGTCAACTTCGCCATTTTTCGATTTGGGAATGTGCTCAACTGTGAAACCTAAGAAGTGTTTCTCCATTGCTCTCACGGCCTCCAATTAGCTTATCATTTCTGGTTTTTGGGCGTCTGACTCTTTTTCAATGTGCTTGGAGATGACCTTCGAGTCTGTTCTGATTGTGATGTTTTGGTGCCTGAGCGCCTTCATCTTTCGCAGGCCTAAGAGCAAGGCCTCGTACTCTGTAGTGTGGTTTGTGCAGGAATCTGGCTTGGCGAAGCTTAGGCGAGCTGCATATCTCATCTTCGCACCCGAAGGTGATTCGATGATTGCTGAAATCCCAACACCTGCTTTGCACCATGCCCCGTCACAGTATATGACCCAAGGCTCGATTGGTGCTTCCTTCGTTACAGCTGGAGATGTCCAGTCGTCTACAAAGTCTGCTAGGACTTGAGATTTTATGGCTGTTCTTCTTTTAAAGTCTACATAGAACTCAGAAAGTTCTGCAGCCCACTTGCTTATTCTACTTGAGGCTTCGCGGTTGTTGAATAAGTCATGCAATGGTTGGTTTGTTACCACTATGATTCTGTGAGCTTTGAAGTAATGGCGAAGCTTTCTTGAAGACATGATGATCGAATATGCTATTTTTTCAAGCTCTGAATAGAAGAGCTTCGACCCTGACAGTGCTTCGGAGACGAAGTATACTGGAACCTGCCTGACAGATCCTTCGATCTCCCTCTCGACCACAAGAGCTGCACTGACTGCCGACTGAGAGGCTGACGTGTACAGCAAGAGTGTATCTTTCGGGGGGCGTCACTGGCGAGGTTGGTCAGGTATGTCTTCAGTGAATGAAAGGCTCTACTCTGTTCTTCCCGCCATTGGAACTTGTTTGCAGTGCGAAGCACTTTGAAGAAAGGGAGGCTTCGATCAACAGAGCGCGGGATGAATCTATTCAGGGCTGCAATTCTTCCCGTGAGCTTCTGGACATCTCTGATAGAGGATGGCTCTTCCATGCTAGTGAGGGCTTTTATTTATCTGGGTTGGCCTCGATGACTTTAGTAGAGACGAGGCATCCAAGAACCTTCCCTTTGTGAACTGCGAAGATACATTTTTCTGGGTTCAGGCTCAAGTTCGCCATCCGTAGGTTGGCGAATGTTTCTGCTAGGTCTGCAATGTGTTTAGACCTCTCTGCGCTTACTACGACTATGTTGTCGACATAGACCAGCACATTTTTTCTGAGTTGAGGTCCCAGGACCTTCGTGGACATTCTTGAAAAAGACCGTCCTGCGTTTTTGAGACCTTCGGGCATTCTTACGAAGCAATAGGTGCCCGAGGGTGTGGTGAAACTTGTTTTTTCCTCATCTTCTTTTCTCATCCAAATCTGATGATACCCAGAGAAGCAGTCGAGTAGAGACATCATTTGGCTATTTGCCGCATCATCAACTACTTTGTCAATTCGTGGCAGAGGGAAGTCATCTTTTGGGCAAGCTTTGTTTAGATCTGTGAAGTCAATGCACATGTGCCACTTGCCGTTCTTTTTCAGTACGGCAACTGTGTTGGCAAGCCATGTGGGGTACTTCACCTCTCTGATTACATTTGCATCTAATAACCTCTGTACTTCGGCTTTTACAGCCTTAGCCTTTTCGTCAGACATCTTTCGAAGCTTCTGCTTCTTAGGTCTGATCGAGGGATCAATGTCTAGCCTATGCTCAATTATGTCCCTGCTTACACCGCGAAGGTCACTAGCGGACCATGCGAACACATCTTGGTTTTTGAAAAGGAACTCAATGAGCTCTTTTTCTTCTGCCTCTTCAAGGTTTGCACTAATTGTGACCATTTTGTCAGGCAAGTGCTTGTCGAGCTGAACTTTCTTGACTTCGCAGCCTTCTTGAAAGTTTACTTTCTCTTTGTCCCTCGTGGACTCTTTGCATGGTGAAAGGTTGGTGGAAGCCTCGACGAGGTGTACGTTTTTGAGGCCCGGGGTTACCCCGTGCTCTATGTCCCTGGCCAATTGTTGATCCCCATGGACTGTGACGATGCCTCTGGCGGCTGGCATCTTCATGCACAAATAGGTTTGATGCACAACTGCCTCGAACTTGTTTATGAACCCTCCGCCAAATATGGCAAGGTAGGGATAGGGCATATCCACGATGTCGAATGTGACGTGTTCGGTTCTTGCATTGTTCATATCCCCGAAGAATACTGGCAGGGAAATCTTGCCCAAAGCATTGACCCATTTGCCTCCGAATCTCATAAGTGAGATCTCTGCCGGCTGAAGAAGATTTCTGCCGATGTTCATTCTGTCGAAGGTGTTGGAGAAGATGATGCCTGCGGAACTGCCAGTGTCAACTAGTATTTTGCCAATTGTCCAACCCTGAATGTTTGCTTCGACTACCATGGCATCCGTGTGTGGGTAACAAATGAGCTTGATGTCTTGTTCAGTAAAGGTGATTGGCATGTGAGACCATTGGGTTCTCACTATGGGGGCATCTGGCATAATGTTGTGCACTTGCCGAAAGTAGTCGTGTCTCTGTCTTTTGTTCTCAAATTCGAGAGACGAGCCACCGACAATTTGCATGATCATGTCGTAGGATGGCAATGCCGATTGGCTTGGCTTTTCCTCTTTGGGAGTGGGAAGCGGCGGAGGTGGGGGTAAGTCCTCCTTTGGTGGCGCGGGTGGCGGTAAGTGGTTTGCTGGCGGCGGAGGTGCCGTTGCCGAAGGATGGCGGGGGTTTTGCCAGGTTAAGGCTTGGTTTTGGTAGTGAAAGTTTGGGTTTCGAGCGAAGATTGGACACGGAGCGAATGTTTGTGCGGGTTCGAAGTTTGCTGGGTGGGCGAAGGTTGGCTGGTGGGCGAAGGTTTGATTCGCTGGCTGAGCTGACCAGGAGGTATGGTTTACAAGCTTTTGGGCATTTTTCTCCGCTTCCATTCTTTCCAGAGTTTTCTTCTTCTCCAGGCAGAAGTTTGTAGTATGGTCTGAATCAGGGCCATGGAAGTGGTAGAAGAATTTCTTTAGCTCATTTGGGTCTTGGTTTTGATAACCTCGGCCGCGGCCTCGGCCTCGACCTCTGCCCCTTTTGTTGTTCCTTCCTCCCCTGTGCGAGGGTTGATCGAAGGTTTGATTTTGGTTGGTTTGAGGTGGGGTCACGAATTGTTTTGGGTTTTGGGTTTCGTCTTCCTGCCTAGCTTCGACAGGTAAGACAAGCTGGGGGGTTTGGTGTGTTGGGTTTTGGTAATTTTGGTTGTTCCAGCCTTGCTGATTAGACTCAGACTGTCTCATCATCTTCCTTAGCTCGACCTTTCTCCTGTGATCAGCTTCAGATCTTGCAAGCGTAAAGGGCACTGAGGGTTGGTGGGGGCTCTCTGGAGAGATGGGATGCTAGCTGGCCTGGTAGTAGGCCTTCCATGCATTTCTTGATGGCCTTCTCCTCAGAGAAGTTTGGAGTTTGTGCTTTCTTCTGAATGAACCTTCGGAAGTAGTCATAAAGTGGCTCTTTGTCTTTCTGGTAACACTGGAAGTTTTCAGCGGCATCAGAGTTGTTTCTTCTGAAACCCTGGAAATCTTGCCTGAGTTTGAGTTTCATGTCTCCCCAGCTTCGGATTGACCCGGGGACTAAGTAAGAGTATCAAGTTAGCACCGGACCTTCGCAAGCCATAACAAATGACTTGTCCATAACGAGGTCATCTCCTCCTGCAGAGGCTGTTGCAGCCTCGTAGGTCATTAGAAACTGGGTTGGGTCTACCGAGCCATTGTACTTTGGGAGTTGGACTGGCTTGTAGCTTCGAGGCCAAGGCAGTTGCTGCAGTGCCACGGATAGTGGTGACGCAGGATCGAAAGGCTGTAGCGGTGGTGAAGGTTCGCGTGTTCTGTGATGGTGAGCTTGGTGGTGATCTTCGCCACCATGGGTTCGGTAGTTGGTGTGGTTGTCGGTTTGGTTTAGGGGGATAGCTTCTTCTTGGTCAAGCCCCTGCTGAATTTTTTCGAGCTCGTCGAGCTCCGCTTGCAGAGCTGCTAGCTTGCGCTTTGCGTCTGCTAGCTTTTTTGCCTCTTCGGCCTTCTTCTGCTTCGCTAGCACCTGAGCGCTGAGTTTGTTTTTTGCTTCTTGCGCTTTTTTGGTTTGAGCTAGGACATGGGCAAGGGTAGAGTCATCTGGGATTGTTAAGGGAGGCTCAGTGTTGGTTTGGCTCGTTTGACCTTCGAGCCGCTAGCTCTGAGCCAAGAGTGGAACTTCTACTTTGGGAGCGGCTGGGGCATCAAGCTCGGGGTCGGTGCTTGTCCCTGCAAATGTGGATCTCTTCTTTGATGGTGCCATCGTAGGTGGTTTTTCGAGCTAAGAACACGGTGGGCGTCTCTATTGGGATTCGGAAAGCGTGAACCCCAAACAAATGGTGGAAACGAAAGTGCGAAAGTAAAGAACATGGGACAAGGCAACAGTATGCACTTTCAATTAACAAAAATCCAACCCTTTTACAATAAAATCGGGGGTATTTATACCCCCACCTCTGTTACATGTTTACACTTATACCCTTGCTTCCCCAAATATCCTCGGAATATTTGGGGTTTTTAGGGATTTTACATGAGAGGCGTGTCTGACGTGCTCTCGGGACATGATCACGCCCTCCTCGTGCTCTCCGAAGGCCAGTCCTTCACCTTCGAGTCACCCAGTCCTTCGGACTTCGCGGGACCTTCGACTTCATCACCGAACCTTCGGGCGCTTCATGGACCTTCGGACTTCTCACCGCACGTTCAGGCTTTTTACCGAACCTTCGGTCGTTTGGACCTCGTCCCATACCACCATTGCCGGCGATTTTGACACTTTTTCCTGCGCACAGAGACAGCAAAGGTTCCCGAAGGTTACATGTTAACAACCTTCGGGCGCTTCCAGGGGTGTTGTCCTCCTTCGTGCGCTACTTCTATTCGACAAGCAACCTACGCGAGTTGCATCCTTCGGAGGGTGCCATCCGCAACACGCCGGCGACCCGAGAGCCGACAAGCGAGGCCAGGAGGAGGAGACTGCTCCGGAATCAGCGCTAAGAGCGCCGGCACGGCGAGCCACCCGCCGCCGCCTGCGTTGGCACCAAGCAAGGCAGCCTCTGTCTGCCCCGTCGCGCGCGCGCCGTGCTGCTCGCCCGCTGCAAAGTGCGCAACGGCGGCGTTCGTTTGTGGCATCGTGCCTCTCTAGTTCCCAACTGATAATCTGATAGTGTATTCGCAAATCGCAATGCCCTTCTCGCTCTCGGGACGACTAGGCTGACCTCTTCCCTGTAATTTCCTTTCCTTTTGCATAGGTTATGTCCGATCAGTAAGAATTAAGAATTCAGTGTTACAGTAGGTGGCATCCTGCTGGTGGCGCCATCAGAATTGCCGATTACTTGGCCGTTGGAACCTTGCAGGCATTCATCCCTTGTCACCGAGCTTGGGATGAATTTGATAAGATTTTTAGTGACTTAGTACCGGGCAAAGGCTGCGTGCTTCGCAGAAGTTGCTGGTACGCTTTCATCCAAATGGCAACAACACAGCAAGCAGGCGTAGGCTTGAGCAAAGCTCAGCGCCTGCAAGAACAGGTTATCAATTCCATCTCTGACCCATATTCTTTTTCTTGGAATCTTTGCGCGACCAAGCCACATGCAAATGGGGCATGAAGCCAGGTTCTATGATTCTACTGAAAGTACACACATGCGTCAAACATCTGTTGTTGTCTTTACAACATTGGCATCTGGAGCTGTGAATATTTCAAGATAAGCATAAACAACACTACAACAGCACAACTTACATCAAATTCCACACACATGAACATATTTGCTTTTGAAAATATAAAGCATTATTAGCAGGCAGAAGTAAAATGTCAGGCTGTAAGAGGGAGTCTTACAGAAGTTACAGCTGCAACACTGCACAAGCCTGTCAGGGACAGACTGCGACAAGAGAATTGCAAGAGAGAACTGTAGCTGAAAGAACATCCGTTTGTACAATCTATGAGGGCTTGTAGTACTTGGTTGGCACGAAGGGCATCTTTGTCACAACAGCGTCATAGGACTTGCCACGAACAACAACCTTGAATTCTGTCCCAGCCTTATGCAAACCTGATTTAACGTAACCCATGGCGATGTTCTTCTTCAGGCAGGGGCTGAACCCTCCGCTGGTCACCTCACCGATTTTCTCCCCAGAGCTGCTCACAAGCTCACTGTGACCCCGTGCAGGCGGCCCTTGTGTGAACATGCCAACACGCCTGATCTTTGGGCCTTCTTCCTGAAGCTGCTTGAGGATCACATCTGCACCAAGGAAACCACCTTCTGCTCTCCTCCTTTTGCCGATTGCCCATGAGAGGCCGGCTTCGACTGGCGTGATGTGTTGCTCCATGTCGTTGCCGTACAGGCAGAGGCCAGCCTCCAGGCGGAGACTGTCACGGGCACCCAAGCCAGTCAGCCGGACCTTGTCCTCTGATTTTTCCAGGATAGCCTTTGCAAGATCGACTGCATTCTCTGATGGAACAGAGATTTCAAAGCCATCCTCACCAGTGTAACTGAAATAAGATATCCTTAGGATATTGAAACAATTCTGAATTGTGAAGCAATATAGGAAATTTACGTCCACCCTTCATTGACTAAAAACCATAAACCCATCATAGTTAACTATGGATGTTGGGGAGATCAAATAGAACCGTGTCAATAAATTTGTGGGAAATCACATACAAGCTTATGTAAAATGCTGCACTGAAGAATTTTGAGAAAAGATAATCTAAGATAGCTTTGATGATGATGACTTTATACAGTTGGTTGAACAATAATCACCAAAGTATATCACTTTGGCATGATGGAACAGGAAATGATACAATTTCTTTATGTACAAGTATGAGTGTATGACGGATGAGCAGTGACTAATCAAAGTAAGTTAGTAGTTAAGGACTTCACCTAGCTTTTAAAGGAAGCGCCAGAATCATATGAGGTGGAGGTGTGGGTGTTATTTAAATAATGGAAGTAAAAGATCAAAGTAATACCCTGTTCTTGTAAGAAAGCATGCATATCCATTGATGTCAATCATCTTGAAGTCACTAAAGTACATTTTGCTCAAATCTTCTTTTGTCAGCAACTGGAGGGTAGGTGCAGCAAGAGGACCCTGTGTATGTCAAGGAATAAGTTATACAATATGCTGCCTTTCTATGAATTTGGGAGCTGGTACACATAAGCACTCGGATAAATGAACATTCTATTTGCCACAGAAGTGAAAGTTGATCACTTCTGTGAAATAATATAAAAAATGCTTAGGGAGGGTACATATTTGGGAGACTGCTTCCCGAGGAATTAGACATGAAAACCATAATTACAGATCATGCAGATTGATTCTATGTATGGTTACAGAGCAGCCAAAACATTTATCCTCCTACTTAGAAAAGAAATTGTGAACCATGAATGGAGTTTAAAAAAAAAAAGGTTCATCAGGAACCACGTTCCATGTGTTGCGTTAACAAATTCATATGAACTTGGAGTTGACTGTTTTGACAATCCACTCTAGGTATTTCTTAACCACAAGACCATGGATGCAGCATTACATCCACCAACCAAGAAAACGACATGCAAACCTGCTCTACTGCTATCTCAGGTAAAACAATTGGTTGAAGCCCAGAAAACACTCAAGGTTACCACGATTTGACTTAGCAACTAGCAAGCAAGCAACATCGCTTGATACCCTAAATCAATTAGTGGATCCAACTAAATTACATGGATGTCTCTCTTATGATTCATCAATCTGAAATCATAGTTAACAATCATAAAGAAGCCCACCAGACATGTGCATATGAATCATAAAAATATTGTTTTACCATCAACATAACATCAAGATCAAAATTCTGGTCTGCATACTGAACTAGTGTCATGCCATTATATCGGATGGGCTATTGAGAAAAACCAATAATCTTGCTAAAAAGACTAAACACACTTGATACTGGCAGAAAATTCAAACACCAGTACACCGCAAACTAATACAGAGATCTCAGATAAACTGCAAACACTTTTCACCAATCACCAATCATAGTCTACACTCCATAGCATCACTGGGTACATATTGAAATAAAAATCCAAGCAAAGAAATCTTGCACAAAAATCAGCTTTTTGGCAAAACAATCTGCTTTCAGCCATACACATCCTAAAGCCCCCATTGATCTAATGGTTATAACTGCACTTTATCAAACAAGCCTCTGCGTCCATCTAGTGATCCTGTACATCTGAACTCAAATACATTTTTGTTTCAAACAACAAAAATCATTTTCACAATAGTTTCTCTGTCCTGTCGTTATTGCATCGTCAGCACATTAAGAAAAACTTTTGGGAATATTCACGTATGGCAGTCATCAATTAAAGCAATCCATGAACACCAGTAGGAGGGCAAGAGAACGGCACTGACCTGTAATGCGAGCAGCGAGCGCTCATCGTGGATGTGCCACTTGACATCTCCGCCCTTCTTGTTGAAGGCCTCCATGTGCGCCTCGATGTGGGCGAGGTCCTTATCCCTGCAGCCGGCGTTGACGACGAGGTATATGTGCTGGTCGGTGACCTTGGTGACGATGGAGTCGTCGATGGCGCCGCCTTTCTCGTTGGTGAAGACGGTGAGCGTGCCGGTGCCGTCCTTGAGGCCCGCGACGTCGGCGATGACGAGGGACTCGAGGAAGGGGATGGCCCCGCGGCCCTTGAGGCTGAGGCCGCACATGTGGGCGACGTCGAAGAGGCTGCCGTTGGTGCGGCAGTTGACGGTGGACTCCATGATGGAGTCCTTGTACTGGATGGGCATGCTCCACCCCGCGAACGGCACCATCTTGCCGCCGTTGGCGACGTGGAAGTCGTAGAGCGCCGTCTTCTTGAGCTCGGCCTCCGCCGCCTCCGCGGCGCTCGCCAGGTGGCGGACGCGCGCGGGCGCCGCGCCGGAGGAGCCGGCGGCGCGGCGCGCGAGCGCGGCGCACGCGAGGAGGCCTCTCATCGTCGCCGCGGGGTGATGGGGTTGGTTGGTGGGTTCTTTTGGAGATTGGTGGGAGAGAAGGCGGAAAAACGAAGAGGGGGTGGGTGGAGCGGTGGGATCGGGTGCGGGTGGTGGTGCGCGCGCTCGGAGCAGCGGCGGCGGCGGCGGCGCTTGGTTGGTGATGACGGATCAGCGAGTGATCAGTGCTCGCCTGTCTCGTGTTGTTATGGGTATTTTTTAGCAGGTGTCTAGTCTGGTGGTAGATGCTGACGGCGACGGCACCTCGACTCAACCAACCGTTCAGTGCTTGTTGCTTCCTGCTCAACAACGATTCCATAGTGTTGGGCTGGCCGGCTGGGGACAAAAATCCCAGGAAGAATCAAAGATAAACTAGCAAGGAGGTCAGTGTCCAGCAAGGCGCCATGTCGTTTCAGCAGTATTGCAGGGGTAGCCGGGTAGGTCACTAGTTTATGCCCCCAACATAAAATGGAACTATATTCTGATGAGCACAAGCATATGGGAATCTCAAGCACGGGATAACATTTGACAGTTAAGGGTAAGCGATAAAACAATTTGATGAACATAGCCACCATGATCAGAGCACCAGCCATTCTGCTGTCTCCGGCAATCCTAATTGCAACCACGCATTTGTATTCCAGAACTAATTCAAGAAATATCTACTAACCATTGCTAATGGAACCAAGAATCCTGGCGACATCAGTGAACAGTTCCAAATAGAACCAGAATTCTGTCAATAATGAACCATTGCAAATAGCACCAAAATTCAATTATCAGATCAAGAAATTCAAAGAGCACGTCTTTGCTTTGATGCCAATCAGAAAAAACACTATGGCGGCTCAGATTCACCTCAAAACGCATCTTCAAAAATGCTAGTATCGACGGCACAGCTCTATAGAGGTGTATTCACAGGCTTCACCTCCCAGACACGAACACGAATAAAAACGGATGAGAAAAACTTGACGACACTCAGATTAGTCTGGCTGTAGACAACAGAAGGCACAGTGAGTCCTGCAGCGCCTTACGACTTGGACCCTGAGGATTTCTTTGAGGACGCTTTCTTCTGCTTCTTGGGTGCGGTCTCGGGTGCCTTCTCAGCATCTGCGGGCTTCTTCCTGTCTTTTCTCTCCCTTTTCTTCAGAGCATGCATATGGGCTTTAAGCACTGTTGCATATGAAGCTTGGAACTTTGCGTACTCCTTTAGAGAGACCTGGAGGTCATCCAAAGTTGAATTACAGTAAGTTTCATGAGCTGGTTCCACAAGCTATGCAAATTACACGAGGATAAATATACAGTTTTAGCAAGTTGGAATAGTGCTTATGGAACAGAAGGATACAGGAATTTCACATGAATCAACTAAGCATCACAAAAACAACAAAAGTAATTGCAAATGAGTGTGTTCAGGAGACATTGAATAAAAAAATACCATTGTCAACATCCTGGTAAATTAACACTTGCAGTCTTATCAAGCTCCATAGAGAAGCATTTGGTCGAAGATGTTCTAGTTGACTGTGCACAAATTTGATCCAAGGACAAGTAAATGCGCACGAAATAGAAGAAAACTAACATATACTTAATCTGCATTACCAGAATATAATTTGCACTTGCACGGTCACGGTTCTGTAATATAAAAGGTAAAGTTACTAGTATTTCTTGTGATGACCTTGTCTTACTTTTATGTGAACCTGGAGTACATATATATTATGGGTTCAAAAACCAATATTTCTGTCCCCAGATATGGAATGGTTTACATCACCACATCAATACAAGTTCAAGGAAATTACTTATTTAGAATAACTTGGAATTCTGAGCATGCCATGCCTGTTTCATTTAAAAACCGAACAAGTGCCCAGGCTAACTTTTTTAGGAATATTTATGTGCATGCATGCCTGTGTTTTCAGGCAAAGATTTATATGCACCTTGGTAAAAGTTTTCACCAAATGCTAAAATGTGGAGCTAAGGAGAGCCATCACTGATTGATACAATTTAGAATTAAATACAGCAAGTAAATGAATCTCATGCTTTAAACATTTCACACATAGATATCTCAAGTTATCGAAATAGGCAAACTTAGGAACTACAGCAGATAATTGTTAAGCAAATTAGGTGACCCTTTACATGTTTCCTTTATACCAAGTGACTAGCAGATGTTGGGTGATATTTTCTCGCTAATGTCATGCACGCATGGTTGCATTAAATACAACAATAGAAGTCGAACAATGTATGTGCTATTTCGCCAATACAACTCAAAAATCACAAATGCATAAATTGTATCATTATTAGCAAGATGTCCTATGCATTCCGGTACTAAGAAGCTGATTCTGTAATTTCTCTCTACTTTCCATCCTGCTACAGGAGAAGTTGTTCATACTGCTGCAGCACAATGCTCTATCCCACGCGGACATACCCTGAGGCACCCTGCTACCCGCCACTCTTTTCTAGATATTGAAGGCTCTGCTTCAATTTACTAAGCTTATGGGTTCCTATCGACTTCCTAAATCCATACAATCCCTTTGACAGAAAAGAAAATGACATATCCTACCACCATATGTCCATATCGATAACCATGATGTTTTAGCACACAGGCGTATATGTATGCAAATGTCGATCTTAAATTCATACTCATAACTACTGCACGGGCATAATTAGGAACAAATAAGCTAGCAAATTGCTCACTAGTCACCACTACACAGTATGCACAAAACCATCAACTCTACCCAAAACATATCCGATAATCCCAGGAGCAGCACAAGGATGATCTCATTACCGAGGTGGAGATGCTCTTCTTGCCATCGGAGGCGCGGACAAGGCACCGGTACTCCACCTCCTTCCCCTTCTTCTCCATCTTCTGCAACTGCGCCTTGGCCTTGAGAAACGCTGCCCACATCAAACAACGCATCAGATTAGACTTCAACTCCTCACCCACCTTCAATCTACAGACCACCACACGAGTCAACAGAGAGGGGGCACTCACATCGCTTCATGGTGACCCACACGGAGCCCTTCTCCGTGCTCCGCTCGTACATGCTCGTCAGCTCGCTCAGGAACCGATCTGGTTGCAGCACCACCTGAACAAAGCCACACAGATGCGATGCGTAAGGGGAAGTAATCGGAAGCACTCTCGAGACAACCGCATCTACGATTGAAATAGCGGAAGAAACCCAACATCCAATGGCGATTCCCCAGAACTATCGCGTCTAGTTCCACTTCCAATCCGAACGCTAGGGCAAAAAAAAGGACAATCAAAAGATCTGGATCCCCAGAAATTCTCGCCGCCAAATCGCGATCCACAGCGCAAAGGGCACGAAGCACAGCAAAACTGCGAGCGAAAATAGCAGAGGGGACGAAGAATCGGGGCGCGAAATTACCATCTTGAGAGGGCCTCGAGCGATCGCCGAGAGAGCAGTCTCCCCTCGAGTGTTCCTCTCTTCTTCGAGTCTTCGTTGCCTTTTGGCCTTCGGGACGAACCGTGGAAGACGAGAAGAAGGGTATAGTGGGGTTACACGAGTACGGACGGTGGAGATTTTGGAGCACGGAAGATTCAACGGCCGCGATGCGGGTTAGGCTTCCTGGAGACTTGGTCAACCGTAGCTTGAAACAGAGTTTGCTCCGCCGCCGCCAAGCTTAAGTTGTGAGTGGTTGAGTCCCTTGCAGTAACTATTTTTTTGTCTTTTTTTATCTGCATGTACTTTCCTTGTGGATCCTAAATTTCTTGACTTGGACGACATGATCGGCGATTTTGTATACCTGTGAAGGCCGTGATTCACATTTGACATTGTCGTGCACGCGTGTAATTTTGAGTTTTCTGAACTCCTGATTCAGATAGCATTCGAACTGATGCAGAATGCTTGTACACAAGCTCGAGTGCGAGCAAAATTTGGGAAACGGATCTACAATTCACCAGACACTAGTTAATAACAAGAATGCAATCATCCCTTCGTTGTTGCACGTGTACGCATGAATCTACGGAACACAAGAACTGCTGTCTGACACCACTGAATCTCTGAACCCATTTACGCCAGGGCATTCAGGTTCAGCCGCGCGGTGACTTTCAGACATTCAGTATCACAATTCACACACAAACCAGCAGCAAGAGCGAGATTACAGCCGAGAGCGACGGATCCTGTCACCCTCAGTGATGACGTGGTCGCGTGTGATCTCCTTCAGCGACGTGCAGCCGCTCAGCGCCATGGCGATCTCGAACTCGTCCCTCATCATCTGCAGCGCCTTCCTCACACCGGCCTCGCCGTCCACGGCGAGGGCGAACAGCACGGGTCTTCCAATCTGACAGAGGACAAGCATGATGCGTTACATGTCAATTCCTACATTCATCATTCAGTTGTCAGAGTAATCCTGCAGGGGACTTACGAAAACTCCTGAGGCTCCCAATGCCAAGGCCTTGAACACGTCAGTGCCACGGCGGATGCCGCCGTCAAGGAACACAGGGACACGCCCTTTGGCTTCTCTAACAACCTGAAATTTTCATCGCCACTGTAAGTTAGCTTCAACCAAAGATATCCAAGGCAGATGTGCAACCGTGCCAGTGATTGGTTAGCATACCTCTTCTAGGCAGCTGATGGTTGAAGGAAGATAGTCTAGCTGGCGTCCCCCGTGGTTGGACATGATAATACCCGCAACACCGCATTCAATGGCAATTCGAGCTGTGCAATTGGAAATGTTTCATGGGATCATATCTTAGGTCGAGTGGCGGAACATTTAAAGAAGTAACTGAAAGCGAAATACTTACCGTCTTCGGCTGTTATGACCCCTTTCACTAAGATAGGCAACCGGGTAATCGTCTGTAGCCACTTCATATCCTGCATTGCATCACGAGTCATCAATAGTTCATTTTCACTGAGAGTTATGCATTAGATATGCCATTACTCTCTGAGGGTTGAAGTTATTCATAGTAACTACACATTAAAATGTTGCAAACCCTACCTTCCAAGAAAGAGAGCTGTCAATCTGACTAGCGACATATGCAGCAAGCCCAGAAACATTCTGAAATATTACAAAACAACTTTTGTAAAATTAAAATGAAATGAAACATATTCATCTGAATTCCACCCCGCATGCTATTGGAGCAGCTCAGTTTTCAGAAAACCTTGTCCATGTTACTGAGATCCAGTCCTTCAAAGCACTTCAATCCCACATTTTCAGGCAAGGAGAATCTAGTGACCCAAAGAATGCATAATTCACAAACTGAACTCCAGATGGTATTTTCAGTTAAGCATGTATAGTTCAGATATAAAACTACAAAACATCACATTGTATACAGTTCAAGACTAAGACCTGTTCCTGATATCAGCTTCCCTGCGACCAAGCCGTGGGGCATCAACAGTGACGGCAATTGCCTTATAGTCAGTTTTTTCAGCCCTTCTGACAAGTTGTTGCACAAAGTTCCTGTCCTTGAATACCTAAATATGGCAATGGCAGTAAACAGGGGAAGATCAAATCAAGAGAAAAAGGAAGGTAAGAATGTAAGTATGTAACATTAGGTATGATAATCATACTGAAAGTTGAAAGAAACGGAGTCCTGGTCCACTCGAGCTAACTTCTTCAATACTACAAGATGACCATGAAGATAACGTCTGAAAATGTTAATCAGTAAAGAATTAACATGTGAGCCATCATTTAGCCAATACAAAGGTGTAATCTTCGAGACCATAATAGTTCCTGCAGCAGCAGCAGCTCGGGCAGAAGCAACCTCTCCTGCATTTCAGATGAACCTCCATACATGAGCTTGAATGACACCAGAAGACAGGTTAAGTGAACTATAGTAGCGAGATAAAACCTTCTGGGTGGGCCAGTTTGTGCAAAGCAGTGGGAGCCACCATAATAGGCATGGAAATGTTGTAGCCTAAAACACTCACGGACATGTTGATACGGGACACATCAATCAGTACCCTTGGTAGAAACCTAATATCACCATTCATTACAAAGGACATGGTGAGATTCTTTAGTACTTCATTTTCTTCTTGTTTCCAGATTTAGATCGAACACATAAGAATGCACCTTGGAAAATTTAATTGGATTGTAATAATAAAAGTAAGCAAGTGTAAGTGCCAGTTCACCATTCCTATTCTTTTTCCTGAAAGGATAACTGCTATATTTTCTGCTAAAGAAATTAACACAGAAGAAATTCCCAGATAACATGTTTCTATTCCCTAGAGACAAACTTGCAAAGTTGTGGTTCTTCAATCTTACACCACAAAAATTGCCAGTTTCTTCACTTTCAAAGATGCAGTTGGTAATACAGTTGGTTCTCTGAAAACCTAAAATAAAAGATGAAAAATAATCGCATCTAGCGATTTAGCTGATCCAGTTGAGCACTGCATGCAAACACAGATAGAACCTACAAACCTGTAAGATAACTTACAAAATTCTGGAGAATGCCTCCCTATTCTCCTTGAGTGTCTGCTGGTCTTCTGCACCTGACGCATAGAAGTCATAAACCATCTTCGACAGCTTCTGCTTTGCGAGCTCCTCATAGTCAGAGACATTCGTGATCAGCGCCATCTCCCTGCTCAAAATTATTTTCTCTTAGCTCACAGTTTCAACACTTGCTTAAAAAAAAGGATAAGGGCACTAGTCACTGATTCATCCACTTTGATTAGACTAAACATGTTAGATGTGAGAAGCTCATAACAATAACCAAGGGGAAGAGAAACCGAAATCGAAACAGCCTAAAAGCTCAACAGGGTAAAACGGAAATCAAACATGTGAGAAGCTCACATGCATCGTTTCAGTAAAGTCAAACGCATCCATCAAACTAAAAGGGGGAGAAAAAGCACTAACAATATAGCACTCTTGCAGGATGGATCGACAAGAGGACTGACTAGTCAGCAGAGTGCAGGCTCAAGGTTTGTGCCTGTGTGTGGAAATGGATTATGCTGTGGCTGTGGCTGGTGATGGTCTGTTACTGCCACTAGACTGAAAACTAAAGGTTTCAACGCTGATAACAGTGACAGAGCAGGACGCCTCCTAAAATATCTCGATTTCTGCAATAATGGATTCCGATTCGAGTACGAGACTGCAGCTATTCTGCTCAAATTAAACTCGTGGAGAAACTGTTCGTACCTTCGGTAGAAGACTAGAAGTCGAAGCCCCTGTGGCAGTAGGTCGACCACCGCTAAGGCAGCAGTTGTCACTTGCCAATCTGCCAGTCACAAGTCCACCATCCCTTCCCGTACCAATAGACAATAGGATGACGGAGCTGTGATAGTGATAGATTGATAGCTCAGCATGGAACGGGCAGTGGGTTAGCTTCTCCGTAGCCGTAGCAAGGAAATGCGAGGCCGCCGTTGGTTCAGTTAATTTGGGGAGGCGCGCTGCTAGGCGGCGGCCGGCGGAGGGGGTTGGGGGCCGTAGCATGGGCGTGCGGGTTCGAGCGGAACCGTCGGGCCGAGCGGATGCGGCTCGCTGGGCGCGCGCCGAGACCGATAGGTGGCGGCCGACGGTCGTAGGGGAGGCGGCGCGCGGCTAGAGGAAGGGAATGCGGGGTACGTGAGGCGCTGCCAGTGGGCCCTGAGCCTACTTGTATCCGTGGCAGCGAGAAAAGCATCACAAGTTGCAACGAGATTGCAAATCTCTACTTCATTATTCTGATAAATACAGTATGGAAGAGAAAGCAGATGTGCAAACCATCAAAAGTTGCAACAAGAACAGCAGATGTCTCAGGAGACTCTGAATCTCTGAATCCATGTAACAGTAGCACACGCATGCTAACCATGGCGTTCAACCGACGGCCCAGGGAGTTTCAGACTACAGCATCGAGCGACGGATCCTGTCGCCCTCGGTGGTGACGTGGCCCCGGGTGATCTCCTTCAGCGACGCGCAGCCGCTCAACGCCATGGCGACCTCGAGCTCGTCCTTCAGCATCTGCAGGGCCTTCCTCACGCCGGCCTCGCCGTCCACTGCCAGGGCGAACAGCACCGGCCGGCCGATCTGACAGACAACAAGAAAGGCGCGTTTTGTCATTCGGTCAAGGAATATACATGTAGTATGCAGCAAGTGTTCGATCGATCAGATGCTCCAGCTGTGGACTTACAAAAACTCCTGAGGCTCCTAGTGCCAAGGCCTTGAACACGTCAGTGCCACGGCGGATGCCGCCGTCGAGGAATACAGGAACGCGGCCCTTTGCTTCTCTGACAACCTGAATTTTCCTTCCAAATTTGAGTCTTTAAACAGAAAAAAAAGTGATAAAAATGTCCATGTGGCGACTAGCACAGCACACCTCTTCTAGGCAGCTGATGGTTGCAGGGGCATGGTCTAGCTGGCGGCCACCATGGTTGGATACGATGATACCGGCAGCACCAGATTCAATAGCGATTCGAGCTGCGGGTTTGCAAATGTTTCATGAGAGTGCAGCTCACATCAAGTGGATACTGATACAGAAGCCACTGAAAGCAAGCAAGCACTCACTGTCCTCTGCTGTTAGGATTCCCTTCATTAAGATTGGCAGCGAAGTAATTGTCTGCAGCCATTTGATATCCTGTATTTTGCACCATGCGGTCAAGATCATCAATACTTTATACTCGCTGAAATATTCGTGGAATGTATCACTGTTCTGTTGAAGTCTTACACAAAACACATAACAAATCATACCTTCCAAGAAAGAGAGGGGTCAACCTGGCAGGCATCATAGTATGCAGCAAAGCCAGAACCATTCACCTGAAGCATATATATACGAGAACATGGAATTGAGAAAAGTAAAGTAAAAATCTCAATATTTTTCTGTACATTGGGATTAGCTCAGTTAAGACAACCTTGTCTATGTTGCCAAAATCTACCCCTTCAAAGTTCTTCAATACCACATTTGGAGGTAAGGTGAACCTAATGTAACATATAGAAGAATGCATAATTTAGATACTGAACTTCTGATGAAATGGAATGTATTTTTCCCTGAAAAGCATGTACAATTATGATGCCTAACTCCTGGTGAAATGAATATATTTATGTGTAAACACTTCACATATTTGATGGATCAGGACCTGTTCTTGACATCAGCTTCTCTGCGGCCAAGCCATGGAGCATCAACTGTCAGTACAATTGCCTTGTAGCCGGCCTTTTCAGCCCTTCCAATAACCTGTTGCACTAAGTTCCTGTCCTTGTATACCTTAAAATAAGAACCATAGCAGTAAGGCGACAGTATACCGTGCTAGGAAAAGTTAAGAATGTAAAGGGCATGGGTTTAATACTGAAAGTTGGAAGAAACGGGTTCCAGGTCCTGTCGAATTAACCTCTTCAATACTATAGGACGACCAGGAAGACAATGTCTGAAAATATGACTAGTTATAAGCCAACATGTTGGGTTCAGATAGCAATTACATTAAAAAATTGATATAATCTTTCAAACCATTATAGTTCCTACAGAAGCTGCAGCCCTAGCAGAAGCAAGCTCTCCTGCATTTCAGATGAACGTCCATAAAGGGAAATTGGTATGAAATATGCCAAAAGGAAAACAAAATGAATTGAAAGAAAGCTAATAAGCCCTAGCAGAAGCAAGCTCTCCTGCATTTCAGATGAACGTCCATAAAGGGAAATTGGTATGAAATATGCCTAAAGGAAAACAAAATGAATTGAAGAAAGCTAATACCTTCAGGGTGGGCCATTTTGTGCAAGGCCGTAGGGGCAACCATGATAGGCATGGAAATGTTGTAGCCTAAGATACTCGTGGACATGTCAATGTGAGACACATCAATCAGTACCCTTGGTCGAAACCTAATGTCATTCATTAATAAAAACATAGTGAGGTTTTTGAGATGATTAGGAACGATCAATATAATTTACATTTGGAGTATAATATTTACTGTTTTACTTTCCAAACTAGGTTTGGATACAATTTAACAAGAATTCTTGACAGTAAAAAGCTGATCCATTAATCTTATAACTGCACAACCTAATAAAACTGAAAAGATGGAGGGAGTCCTTCTAAGAAGGAATTTAATTATTCACAGGCTAAACCTTCCTTAAAACTGGAGCTTGAGCAGTGGCTATGTAACTTTTCCTAATTCTCTTGTTTAGCTAGCATCTGTTTTTGAGCTTATGGCCTTGTACAAGGTACACATTTCTCTTTTCCAATTTAGTACAAAAAAAACTGAAAAAACGTAAATCTTGCAATCAAAATTTTGAA
This sequence comes from Panicum miliaceum, assembly GCA_032594955.1. NCBI lineage: Eukaryota > Viridiplantae > Streptophyta > Magnoliopsida > Poales > Poaceae > Panicum > Panicum miliaceum. The sequence continues at coordinate 3,426,860 of CM064069.1, forward strand.
GTCATGGGAAACATGATATTCAAATGTCACCAATTTAAATCATCAAAATTCAGAGCTTTAATCAAGAATTTAAAGATGTATGGCAGTGGATTGCACAAGCATGTTGAATGATTCCGTGCATGTGGTCCAGGACCTCTTAACACATTTCACAAGGCTTGTAACAGTTCTTGTTATTCAGTGGAATTTATTCACCAGCAGTGGTTTGTGTTTGTCATACCAAGTACAAACCAACTTTAAGTTCAATCTTTCTTAATTCCATTTAACTCAAACAGGGTTAGAACTATTTTATTAGATTCAGAAATAAATTCACATTGTTTCTTGTAAGTGCTGAGTCAACCACTGATATATTATTTGCATGTCTCTCTAATACAAAGGTACACAGATCCCCTGCATGTTCGAGAAAAGATATATTATTTGCAGAATAAGTTAAAAGATAGGAGAAGTTTCCAAAATAATATGATCTGGCGTACGTACCCACTTTCAAATGTACCAAAAATCTTCTGGTACTCGTAGCTTTATTTTTAAAAGTTATTATCAGTGTTAATAATTATTTCCAATTCACCAGATGTAACTAAAACATATCAATTGGAATATAACTTAGGCCCCGTTTGGATGTCAGTATTGGAGCTTGGAATCGAGAATTGGAATTGGATACAACGCTGTTTGGATGTCCGTGGAATTGAGAGTTGGTATTGAGGAGCCAATACCATGGAATCAACCCGCAACTAAAATAGCCCTCCGTCAAAACCGAGCCTTCCCCCTCCGTATTGGGAGGAATCAGCTCGATTGCTTCTCCGTCGCTCAGACCCCGCCTCGGATCCGCCGCCGCCCGAACTCCGACCCCGCGCCCCTTCCGACGGCCAGCGGCGCTGGCGGGCGCGCACTGCCCTCCCCTGCCTCCCTCCGCCGGCGGGCTCACGCTGTCCTTCCTTGCCTCCCTCCGCCGGCTCCCTCCTCTCCCTCCCTCCTCCGGAGGGCGCACTTCGTCTTCCCTGCCTCCCTTTGCCGACGGGCCGCGCCGCCCCTCTCCTCCCCCCCTCCACCGGCGGGGGGCGCGCGTCGTGCTCCCCTACCTTCCTCCACCAGGGGGCTGCCCATCTTCCCCTGCCTTTCTCCTCCGACGGGCCGCGTCGCCCCTCTCCTACCTTTCTCCACCGACATGGAGGAGGACGGGGAGCTAGAGTACGGCAGGGAGGAGCTCCGGGGCGAGCCCCGCGCCACCCCTCCCCTGCCTCCCTCCGCGGCGAGCCTCGCGCCGCCCCTCCCCTGCATCCCTTCGCGGCGAGCCTCGCGCCGCCCCTCCGCCAGCGAGCCGCGCAGCGCCCTCCCCTGCCCCCCTCCGCGGCGAGCCCTGCGCAGCTTCTCCGCCGGCGAGCCGCGCGGCTCCTCCCCTGCCTCCCTCGGCGTGGACAAAATCGGATGCCACGGTGCGGACATCCAAACATGAAATCGGTATTCGCCAGCTGCTTTGATTCCATCTTTCAATTTCATCTACATCCAAACAATGGCTTTGGTATTGTAATCTAATACCAATACTAGGCTGATTTGGCATTGAACTCAATTCAATGCCAAGGCCTCCAATATCAACATCCAAACGGAGCCTTACTGAATTCTGGAGAATGCTTCCTTGTTCTCCCTAACTGTGCGTTGGTCCTCTGCACCCAAGGCATAGTAATCATAAACCATCCTTGGTAACTTCTGTTTCGCAAGCTCCTTGTAGTCGCAGACATTTGTTGCGATCAGCACCATCTCCCTGATCAAATTCTTTTGCTCAGCTCACAGTTGAATCATCAATGTTGCAAAATAGATTATTTCATGTTTATAGTACACACAGAGCACATGCAAGTCGTACTTGTGGACAAATTGGATAAAAGAAGAAACTAAAATAAAGATTGCCTAATAGTTTGATATAGATCAGTCAAGAAAGACAAAAAGTACATGAAAAATAATACGATAATGCTAGATAGTAGTTCATTGAAAGCAATTCAATTGAGCAAGCCAGAAGATCAAACAAACGATGTACTTTTTGTTGTGGACAGCAAACTACAAGAAACTTTTGCGCTAAATTATGAAGCAAAGAGAGACTATCCCACGGTATATATACAGTAGACAGCCAGATAAGGTGGCGACAAATGAGTATTCGGTTTCAGCTCCACAATATATGCGCAATGTTATATACGCAACCTTGATTTCTCCCTCCCTCTATCAGCCACGAGAACCTTATCCATGCAATGACGCGAACTCTATTTTACACAGTAAGGAGATAGTAATTCTGATCTCTCCAAATTTGTTGGAGAAATATAGAAAGAAATAGAAGTAGGACTCTATGATTGGGAGTACATATATAAAGCCAAAAGGTGAGACTCTGAAGTTAGAAATTCTTCTATTGATCCTAAAAGAAGAAATACTCAAAAGCCTCTCGCTAGTTGATAGAAATGTAGAATGACTTATATCTTCTATATTAGTAGGTCAGGTTATAACGATGTGGATTAATCTGACATTCAGATGTAATAAACACAGCTTACTTGCCGAAGAAAATACTTAAATATTTCAGATATTAGATTTGTAGATCAAATGAAATTAAAGTCATATCACCATTTAGAGTTGTACAACAAAATTTTGAACTACATTTACAAATCTATCCGCGCAATTACGTGAACAAATCATGGCAGTTAGCCAGTTACATCAACAAAATAGTAGCACGTCTTGTCTCCCTGTTATTAAAAACACGTTTGCGCTGCTAGTTAGCATGTGCTTGGTTTTGGATCGACCCTGCTAGTCCCGCTCGGCGAGAACAATGCAGGGAGTGTCCTTACCTGCCGGCTCGCCGTGGTACCAGAGGTGGGGCGATGACCGAAACAAGGCCACCAACCCGCCATTCCGTCCTGTCGCCGGAGTGCCGGAGGGCGATGAAGCTGTAGTGGTACCTTGACTGGTTGTCCAAGGCGCTATGGCATGAAAAGGACCGCGATTATCGGCGGTCCAGCTCAATTGACATTGGGGCGGAGGGGGTGGCTTGGGGAGCGCAGCGGGATTGGGGGAGGCCGGGAGCCGGCAGCCGGGTGGGGAGGGCCTATGGGTCTGGATGGGGAGGGTGAAGTGGGAAGTCTGACCAGATCGGAGCAGCAGGCTAGCAGCATCTGCTTGATTGATAGCACTACCATCCATTCCATGCACTGCTGGTGGGATGGGATGGCTTTGATAATGTAAGATTTGGCGCTGCTTTCACGAGCGGCTGTTCAGAACAACGGCGAGAAGTACACTTTGGTGTCTGCTCCTGCAAATCAGCCTGCCATTCAGTCAACGCCGCTGATTGTTTTTATGTTCCCTATATTCTACCCACCTCTGTTTTAAATTATAAATCATTTTAACTTCCTGTCAAACTTTATCAAACTTTCTAGTCTTAATTAAATTTACAGTAAAATAATTAAAAAAAATTCAGTTTACACCCTCAAACTATCACAAAAGTCCGATTTTTAATCTTTAACTATAAAATCAGATATTTAATCCGTACAAAATTTGACTATTAGGGTAGTTTTAAAGGTAATTTTGTATTTTCTTAAAAAAATAAAAAAAATCTAGTTAGATCTAAAAGATTTAAACTAATTTATTTTAAATTAGAAAAAAATACAAAACTAGTGCTAAATTTTTTTGATGTTGCGCCGGAGGGGTGAAGTTGGGAGGGGAGGGCCTGGATGGGGCCGGCAGGATCCTCTGCAGTACTTCACGGTGCAGTTGGGTCACTGACATGTGGGCCCGGCCTCACACGTCAGTGACACTGCACTACTGCAGAGGAACCACTTCCGGATGGGGAGGGGTGAAGTTGGGAGGTCTGACCAGATCGAAGCAGCAGGCCAGCAGCTTCCGCTTGATAGCACTACCATCCGTTCCATGTACTGCTGGTGGGATGGGATGGCTTTGATAATGCAAGATTTGGCGCTGCTTTCACTAGCGGCTGTTCACGAACGAAGGCGAGAGGTATACTTTGTTGTCTGCTCCTGCAAACAAGGCCACCAATTGTTTTTATGTTCCTCCTATTCTACCCCGTCGGTTTTAAACTATAGATCATTTTAACTTTATTAAAGAAAAGTTAAACTTTTAGCTTTAGTTAAATTTATAAAAAAAATTATAAGTATTACAACATCAAACTAATTCATTAGACGGACCATAAAATATAATTTCATAGTGCACTCAGCATCTGCAGCACCTTCCTCACGGCCGGCCTCGCCGCCGGCCACGGCGAGGGCGAACAGCACGGGCCTTCCAATCTGACAGAGGATAAGCATGAATGCATGATGGCTTACATGTCAACAATGTTCCTGCACTGTTCAGTAGACTGTCAGAGTAATAAAGCAGGGAGCTTAATACAAATACTCCTGAGGCTCCCGATGCCAAGGCCTTGAACACGCAGTGCCATGGCGGATGCCGCGCCGTCAAGGAACACGGGAGCACGGCCCTTTGCTTCTCTGAAAACCTGAATTTTCTTTACCATATCATCGGACTGAAGGGATCCAGGGCAGCTGTGTAAACGTGCCTTTGATTGGTTGGCAGTGTGGAGATTCACAACAGTGGTATATTGTAGAACTGTGGAGTTATTATCTTCCACTGTAAAAATCAAAACCGTGAGACCCAACAAGGCCCAAACTTCATAAACTCCTTTTTCCATTGGCAGAACACCAGAATCAATCACCTATCAACACGGCCAACTGCAACACCGCTGCAAAACGTCACGAACAGGCACACACACGTACACAGCCTCCTTATTTGCCTGACATCACACGGAAGCACAACAGCTACAAGCTTGCAGTATCTCGAATCGGCTAATTAACGTACACACATCTTCAGGGGACAGTTCAACGATCGGTCATCGCATCAGGGCTGAGCTGAACTGCAGCGCACGCTCTACAGCCGCGAGCGGCCGATCCGGTCGCCGTCGGTGATGACGTGGGCGCGGGTGATCTCCCTCAGCGACGTGCAGCCGCTGAGCGCCATGGTGAGCTCCAGCTCGTCCCTCAGCATCTGCAGCACCTTCCGCACGCCGGCCTCGCCGTCCACCGCCAGCGAGAACAGCACCGGCCGCCCGATCTGCAGCGTCAGTTAGTTGTCAGGCTGAATTGAAATACTCTGCATTGCGAGATCAGATGCTTGCAACGGTGTCAGCAGTGGGTCATGTGAGCTTACGAACACTCCTGAAGCTCCCAGCGCCAGGGCCTTGAACACGTCCGTGCCACGGCGGACGCCGCCGTCGAGGAACACCGGCAGCCGGCCCTTTGCTTCCCTGACGACCTGAACTCGCATGACAGTTTTCGTCAGAATCTCAGTAGGCATCGAGGATGGAAAATAAGGAAGTTTTCAGTCGCCTTTTTATGAAGGGTCTATATTATTCACACTGAATCTCTCAGTATGTTTCTCAAACGTAATTTATGAAGCTCTGAATAGAGGAGATTGGATGGGTACCTCTTCAAGGCAGCTGATAGTCGCGGGAACATAATCTAGCTGGCGTGCGCCGTGATTGGACACGATGATCCCGGCAGCGCCATATTCGATTGCAAGTCTAGCTGCATTGCATACATGTTGCGTGTGATTACAGGCCATAACAATAGCTGATATGAAAGTGGAGCTGCACATCAAAAGTTTGAAAGTCTGAAACTGAACACTTACTGTCTTCTGCAGTCACGACTCCTTTCACTAAGATCGGCAACGAGGTAATTGTCTGTAGCCACTTGACATCCTGCATTGTGCATCAGAGTTTTATTGCCACGCAGAACACTGAAATATATCTAGAGCAAGAGGCTAATGCATTTATGTTCTTTTAGGACTTATCCCATCTATGATAGAAGTAAGATTGTTTCTTGTATGAAACTAAGGAAGCTACCAGAGTGTACGAATGATACCTTCCATGAAAGAGTGCGGTCCACTTGACCAGCAACATAAGAAGCAAGGCCAGAATCATTTGTCTGATACATCACAAAATATTTGGTAAGAAGACCTGAACAAATAGATACATTTTTGCAGTCTTATGTCAAGCTCAGTTTTCAGGTGACCTTGTCCATCGTGCCAAGATCCAGGTCTTCAAAGTTTTTCAACACCAGATGTGGAGGTAAGGTGAATCTGCATGTTTTCAGATTACATATGCCGTTTGGCAAACTCTGAATGGAAACAAACAACATTTCATCCATACGACATACTGGGCTCAGTTGTTATATTAGCACCTATTTTTAATATCAGCTTCTCTGCGGCCAAGCCTTGGAGTGTCAACAGTGAGCGCAATAGCCTTAAAGCCAGCCATTTCAGCCCTTTTCACGAGTTGCCGCACTATATTCCTGTCCTTGTAGACCTGATGGAGACGGTGATACATGCTAAGGTCAGTCTGATGAACACAACACAAGCAATGCTTCTTGTAAGTTCATGCAGATAATACATACATAAAGCTGGAAGAAACGTATCCCTGGGCCAACTGAGTTAACCTCTTCAACGCTAGAAGTAGACCATGAGGACAATGTCTGGAAAAACATAAAGAACAGTCATAGGATCAGCACAGCGGATTAGTGTTTGGGTGATAACAGAGGTGTCACAAGCAGTTGTGATCTTTCAAACCATTATTGTTCCTGCAGAGGCTGCTGCTCTTGCCGTAGCAAGCTCTCCTGCATTCCAGATAATTTCTCCATGAGAATTTTTCTTTGGAAAATGAGTAGAAAACTGTAATTGAACATTTGTCTGGACCTTCAGGATGAGCCATTTTCTGCATGGCTGAGGGAGCAATCATGATAGGCATGGAAATGTTGAAACCCAAGATATTTGTGGCCATGTCAATGTGGGAGACGTCAATCAGTATCCGTGGTCGAAACCTATAATCATTTGCCATGGAAAGATACAGTGAGGTTATTCGAGAAGAAAATACAGATTGATATATTTCATATTAAAATTGTCCCGTATAGTATTTCCTTTTATCAAGTTCAACTATTAGCAGTTTTTTAAGGGTGTGGACTGTAGACAATAAACTGTTGATCTTTGTCAATGCCTGTTTTGTAGATAATTAATCCCTAATCTTATCACGAAAATCTTTTTTTAATTCTCCAGCATCATCGGATTTATTGTCCAGTCATATCATCACAGAGCTGAAGCCCATGGTGAATATATTTGCACATGTACATGCCATGTGTCTTATCTGAGAGTACCTAATGAAGTTGCCATCTTCTTTTGACCATCCAGACCAAGACTCATCTGATCTCTTGTCCTCTACTCAACGTGATTGGTCCACTTTTGCTACATTTACTTATACTAATGAAAGGCAAGCTTATACCCCTGGACTAAAATATTGGACAAAGTTACCTCAGACTAATTGTTGTCATGGAGCTGTGTGTTTTCCACAATGGCTGGAGGCACCTCTGTGCCGTCTCCTATCCTTTCTCCAAAATCATTTAGACTAAATACATAGTTGTCAACTCACATGACAGTTTCTATCAGATATCAAAATTCAAAAATATACTTCTTCTGAACGTTTTCCATAAAGTTCCTTACTTTTGGTAAATTATTAGCTAGTGACGTGAATAAAACAAGAACAGAACCTGCAGTGTGCTACCAAGCGAATACAGCTAAGAGTCTAGGGCCAGATATTTTGGAGGGTAGCTTAGCTTACAGAATTCTGGAGAAGGCCTCCCTGTTTTCCTTGAGAGTCCACTGATCTTCTGCACCGGAGGCGTAGTAGTCGTACACCATCTTCGGCAGCTTCTCCTTTGCGAGCTTCTCATACTCGGTGACATTTGTGATCGTCTCCATCTCTCTGGCCAAACAATTGTCACAGAAAGTTTCAGGTCATCGACAGTCCAAACAATTTCTGATCTGCTAATGGCACACACACTCCCCTCCCCATCATCAAAAGCAGCTGATGCCCAGTGGAGACGGATGATGAAAAATGACAAGAAAAGATGGGATTGCCGTATGGTTTCAACACAGAGAAATCAAGAATTCGAGACCTGGACAAAGTAATAAGACCCTGAATGATTCATGGTGTCAGACGTTCTTTCTAACCTAGCAGCACCTCAAAAGACATCAGTAATCAGCACTGCAACGACGCAAATCGATCCAAGTGATTTCAACAACCGAAGGAGGAATCGAGGAAGGATCAGCCCATCCTCGTGCAGAATTACACGCCGACAAGAACGCATAAAAGACCAGGACCCAACCGGCCGGGAGAAAGAAACCGAATGAAATGGTCAGATGCGAAGATTTCAGGGGAGGATCGGAAGAACTCACTGAGCGCAAGGGAAGCCGAAGCGGTCGAGGCTGCGACGGCTGCCCGTGTGCCTCGGAGTGGTGTGGATTGGATTCGAGCAGGGAGGGGCCCCGTGCTGTGTCCGTGCGGCCGTGTGGGTATTTAAACCCTCGAGCCTCAGATGGTCCGGTGCGGCGGTCACTGACTCGCTGTTATGCGCCCGTGAAGCCCAAGTTGAGTTCGCACCGGCATGCCACGTGGGCATTGCTGAATGAACAGCTAGACCAGAGATTCAGAAAATGTTTCAAACCAGCGCGTGATACGGTAGCATGTTGTTTTCTGTCCCTGCACTGCAAAAATTTTTTGCTATCCGGCCTCTGCTGGTTGCAATATCGCTGGAAATCCGACAGCACGAGGCACGCACATGGATGCTTGAGGACAGGATGGAGCAGAGGACGCCAACTTGAGTTTTTGAGTTCAGCGTTTGTCTTTGCCGCATAAAACGCCATCAGATTCCTGCCATTCTGCATTGTCAGTGCGTCACTTCTGCTGATTGTTCATGAACAGACACAATTCTTTTGTGCAGCATCCAAAGCGCATGCATGGAATCTTATGTCCAGTCCAAACTACTATACTCAGTATCACATAAAAAGCATTTCAACTTGTGGATGCAGACTGTTGGTGTGGTGTCTCAAGTCTCAACTGGACAGGCTGATGTATCTAGTTGGACTTCAACAACTAATTTACTAATCAGCCACGCTTGCGTCTTCTTTTCCGAGACCAATCGGGTATGCTTGCGTTAGGTTCTGTTGATGCATTGCATGTTGTTGTTAGTGCATAACCATGGGGTAAACATGAGCGTAAGTTAGGGGTTATGACGTCTTAACACTGTCCTCACTCCTTTCTGAAGAAAGTAGAATAATTCCACAATGAAATGTATTGGAGCGTTTACCATGATTAAATAGCACACGGCAAGGCAAGATCAACCAGGCATCTGTTTTTTCACAAAAAAAAAATTAAAAAAAACAAGCATCTGCAATGCAAGTCCACTCATGTTCAAGTGATATCACTAGGGGAGCTACCTAGGTAATTAACGCTAACTTCAAAGCTATAATCAGTCCTAAAACCCTGCCAATCGTGATCTTTACAAGGTTTTAATAAACCGAATCTTTTTTTTTTGCGAAATCAATAAACCGGATCTGAATAGGAATCCTACGCAGATCCGCATGCCAAACGGTTCTCTGTTTTGAGACTTGCTGTTAGACCTGACAATTGGAAGACTAACTATTGTTTATATTTTTTTGCAAAGATGAAGAACTACTAATATTGCAAAGAAAAACAGCTCTGTATCTATAAAGAGAAAACTACTAGAAATTCTAGGCTTAGAACTTCATGGACTGTCTGGCATCTATCTCAACTGCTGTAGTAGGACACAACTACAATACATCAGCCTGTCCAGTTGAGACTTGAGACACCACACCACAGTTGAGACTGTCAGATCCCGTGAAGTAGTATTCCTATCGCATCTCAAATTCTCAATTTGGAGACTGTCAGATGCCGGATTTGATGATGTTATTACCTTAGCCTCTACCATTTTTCTTACGCAACAAGGTCCGTGTCAAACTGAGGGAGCTATCACCACGTCTGAGTGCATGCATTATTCAGAAATTTGGATCAGAAGAAGCCTGCTTTATATCCAATCCAAGTGATAACTTACTAAACTATTTCAGCTGTTTGTGTTCAAGTTGCTGTGTTTCAAATAGAGAGCTTGACTAAGTAGTGGTTAGTTCATTTAGTTTGATTTCGTTGAATTGTGAGAGGTAGGAACAATGATTTTTGCTCTGTCTGCCGGATGTTTTTCTACATCGTATTGCCACGTATGCGAAATCACGTGGCAAACTTTGAATCTAGCTATAACTATATATCTACTGTTTAAACCAGATAAACTTCAGCTGTAGTCTGCAGAGCAGGTTTCAGGCTTGTTCAGCAGAGCACATAGTTTGTCACCTGAGCGGTTTCCGGATTCTGTTTTCACAGCAAAACTATGAAAGGCTGAATCCTTTTCAGTAAATCAACTCTGAAAGACAGCATTAGCACGCGCCTGTGCTTCCTTAGCCACTGCACGGTCCAAGATAATGGCACCGGTCCGGTCTCTCCAGTTTGGGCAACATGCCGTCCATCTATTATCACCTTCATGGATCCAGGATTCCAGCCTTCCAGGTTTCGGTGGTTTCCACCATAAACACAGAGCGCCGTGCAGATATGCTTCGTGGTTTCTCTGTATCTGAATTCACAATGGGAACTTGATCACTGTGGCAGCAGCCTGTCTAGATCAGCATTTGCTATGGAACTTAAAGAGGATTTGGCAAACTCGGTAGCGTTCGGAGACTTCATGTGAGATTTTGGACACATTAGACATCGAGAAAAACGGTAGCGTTTTATCTACAGCTACAAGAATCAAAGCTATAATACAGAGATAAGATTCTGCATTGAACTTTGTGGACTGTCACTTATCTCTACTGTTCAAGCAGCCAAGCAGGACAGAGCTACGGTGCAACGATGCCTGATGCCCGGCAAAGATTCTACCAAGTATTCCGTTCACATCTCAAATTGGAGACTGTCAGGTCTCAGATTGGACGATGCCATTACTCTAACCGCTATATATTAATGTTTCATTTTCTTTAAAACGAGGCGCGTGCCAAGCAGCTGCAGTGTAACCGGTGAGGAACTCGTCAGAGCGCATGCGTTGTTCAGGAGAACGGATCAGCCCACGCCCCGACGGCAGGTGCGACGACACCGCAGTGGACGTGGGCAAGTAGCCTTGCGCATACGGTGTACACAGCGAATACGACATCTCGTGCGCCGTGGCCCGTGGAGGTCGCGTCACGTACGAAATGGAGACGAGTGCGAGAGAAAAAATGTTCAGCTTGCTCAGGAGTCACGGGCTCACGGCGGGAGAATACGCAGGGCTTCCCTGAGGTCGGACTGAGAACCTGAAACCACTCCTCTGTAATGAGAAGTTGAGGTGGATTACAAAATCTAATCTGTAGGTAGCAGGTTTGAAAATCTGACTTCATACCCAACAGATGCTCTAACCGCGCGCGTTGCGCGACGATGACGCCATCGGACCGGGCCCACCACGCACTGCAACTGTGGCCCACTTTACAGTAGCACACTCGAAATGACTAACTAGCCCACACCCACTCCCACCCGCGTACGGTTGCCGCCACTCCCTCCCTCCACCGTAAGCCCTCGCCCAACCAAACGCCTCCCCCGCCAGCGGCGGCGACGACTACGGCGGAAGGGGGCGCGGCCTTCCCGACGGGCGTGTCCTAGCTGGTATAAGCGCCACCTCCTCCTCCTCCTCTCCTCTGTTGGGTTGTGGATGCACTAGTGCGCGTATTCGTACGCGCCCCACTAGCATCCCCTTTCCTTATGCTATGCTCATGCTCCTCGCGCGCGCTCAAGCGTTCGCGCGTAGTGAATTTGATTGGGGACCGGGTGGGGCGTTTGGATACAAGAGTCGGTGAAGCTAGGGCCGGGTGATTTTGGGGAAATAGGTGTGACGTTTTTCGCCGGGTGGGGGGGGGGGGGGGGGGGGGGGGCAATTTGGACTTTTCTGTAAGGGGTGCTCGCGGGTTGAGCCGCATAAATTTTGCCAAAGGTGTAGTTTTTCGAGGAGAAAGGGTCATAGGAGGGGATTATGGGTTCTGAAGGGTATCTGAAAGATAATGCTGGGTGCTATTGAGCTGTGCATCCAGATTCTAGAGTCATTCCCGGAGTAATGCTTGACGTGCGTAACAGAAAAAAAATCTAAGGCAAGATCACCACCTTTTTAAGAGATAAATGCTCAAAGTAGAGGATTCTGGATTGGATGTGTGAGTGGCGTTTGCTGTGTGGTAATTTTGTAATTCTACAGAGGTCTTTAGTTTGGTGTGCTGAGTGTTAGTTTTGCATCTTGTATAGTCTGGATTGTAATGAGGTAAAGCAATTCTGCATTCAATAATAAGCTTACCGATTTTTTTTAGAGTTTTAGGGCTGAGCCCCAGCCTTACTTCAATAATAAGCTTAGCGATATCTGGAAATACTTTTCATTTGATCACTATAATTGAACTTCTGGATTATGTTATGAATACCTTGATGCGGGTCAATTGACTCATTCTAACCCTATAACTGCAGATCATCAGAGATTCAGACTTTAAATGTTACTTCCGGTCACTGCAATTATTTTGGTTGAGTTTTAATCCAAGTCTGTTATCATTTTCCGTACTCTAATATCTCTGATGATTTCATTAGGAACTATGAATTGATATACTTTCATATACATGTACAGGTGTGCGATATATATGGTTCACCTAAGCCAGAGAATAACCATTTTGTGTATTGATTCAAAGTCCATATCTCGCGCATAATGTCACAGGTTCTTCGCTTCAATCTGCAGAGGAACAACATATGGAGCAGCTGGTCAGTTAGGTTTCTCAAGCAACATGCTGGTTTTTCATCTGGGAAGTTGCTTCAGCCTGGAAGCTATGAGAAGCGACATTTCGCAACGAAACTTACAGAGACAACTAGTTGGCATAAAACTGACTCAGGTTCATGTATTCCTGCAATTTCTCCACTGGGGCTTCGACAAACTTCTGAACATGACCAACCTGCAACTATTCTCGTCTTCGATATTGAGACTACTGGTTTTCTCCATACGGATCATAGAATCGTTGAGTTTGCACTCCGTGACCTTTCCGGAGGAAAGAATTGCACATTTGAGACTCTCATTAATCCTGAACGGAATGTTCCCAGATATGCTGCAGAAGCCAATAACATTAGCACTGAATTGGTCTGCAGGCCTGATGTCCCAAGGTGTGTTGCTCTTCCCAACATCTATGCTATTCTTGATTCCCCCCGCTCCCCATGCAGTCACACCAATTCACATTAGTTTAAAACGCCATGTGTATAGACACTGATATTTGGAGATAAATGTAAAATGACTATTGAACATTAATCCTGATGTTATTCTCTGAACTTCACAGCTCGTTCAGGTCATTGTGAAATCACAAAACGCTGTTGCCATAGCAGTTTGTTTCAGAAAATAATTAACTACCAATAAAGTTATCAACTATTCACTTTCTTTGAGTGAGATGTCATATGTAGTATTGGTGTGCTTGAGTTTATAGGATGCACTATTCTTTCAGCATCATTATTATTTATTAGGTAAATTCGTCATCCTCTACTGGATAGCATAACTGCCCAGTATCTTGTTGTATTAAAGAAAATGTATCCTGTTATTTATAACTAATGCAAATTGTTGCAACCACTTAGAGGCAAGTTTAATTATTAATTATTATGCGGTTTGTGTTCTTGGTAGCCCTCTTGTGTTCATGATGGTGTCATGATCTAAATTTCGTAGGTTTTTTCGTAAAGCATTTATCTTCGAACAGTTTCCTTGAGATATTCTTGTTAGAGCATTTTGACACTGAAATCTAAGTGAAGTGTAATTAGCTCATCAGAAGCATGTCTTGCGCACTGAAATCCAACCGTTAAGATATCACCACGCATTAGCCTTATTCCCGATTTCTTCATTCCTAAACATGACTCTGTCAACACAGACCATAATATGTAGCTAGTTCTGTGAGAAAGTAAGTTTCATCATTCAATTTTTTTTCCTTTTGCAATCCATGCTAGTAAAGGTTTTTATTATTAGGGGTTATTTGCTGACTCTCTGTGCAAAAGGAGGTTTAAAGCCTCTGTAATGAAAAATTTATTAAATGTGTTTTCTGTTCGTTAACAGTGAACTCAATATTTTTGCTTACCCATATATGTCATTTAATTTGATTACCATAGGTTCAGCGATGTACTTCCAATACTACTAGCATATGTTCAAAGTCGCCAAGCTCCTGGCAAGCCAGTTCTGTGGGTTGCTCACAATGCAAAACTATTCGATGTCCCTTTCGTTATGCAAGAGTTTGAACGATGTTCAGCCCAAGTTCCTGCAGATTGGCTGTTTGTTGACAGTCTTTATTTAGCAAGGAAATTGAAGAAATCAGATGGTACGTTGTCGATAACTCTAACATACCTCTTTGACCATATAATATTTGCTAGCACCCTGTTACGGCAATTCCAGCAGTTCTTTTTGGAGCACTATCTGGGTCTTTTAAAGACTGCAACCTCTTTCTATTTGTGCATAGCATTATATTGAGAGTATTTCTGTTTTGATGTTGTGTTGTTGTGCATGAATTCAGTACCACAACTCAGTTGATCACATTTGGTGCTATTATTTGAACGGTGCACGTGGAATGTTGATCACATATTTTTGTTTAGTTTGCCTTTTATGGTATATCTAAAGCATTTAAGCAGATTTTTCTTTTGTCTTGCAGGAAATATTGGTCTAGTAAACTTGAAGGCACTGGGAAAACACTATGGTGTCAGTTCCGAAGGTCCTTCTCATAGAGCTATGCCAGATGTGCAAGCATTATGCGGCATTCTCCCGAAAATCACTTTGGGTTTAAAATTAACATGCGATGGTCTCATGAGCGAGGCCAGCAAATTTTACGATTTCAGGAAGGTTTCTTGAATGTGAATCTTCGATCTCATCGTTCTTAGTTATAAGCTATTTGACTTTTCCCCTATAGGATAACCATATCCTTTACATATCTGAGTGTTGTTGCCTGTAGTTTAGCATATCAAATTCTTGGTGATCATAGCTTTCTTGTATCAAACATCTGGTATTTCCATCTGATGAATGGAAAATGGGGTCGAGCTTCGGTCTCAAAAAAATACCAAATTCTCAATGATCATAGGTTTCTTGTGTTGAAATACCTATGTCATGAATGGAACCATCAATATATTCCCTGCAATAAGCATAAAAGCACAATTAATGGAACCATTTGTATTGGCATTTGGTGGTATTGATGCTTCCATGGTGACTTAAGTATGGATTTCAAGTGTAGGAATAGGAGGAAATTTCTTTTGTTATCTAACTTGCATCGCTTTACTCATGAGTTGATATAAAGAAAAATTATGTGTACTTATTCTAGTATGGTATATGCTGTTTATATCTTTAAAACTTAGCTAGAAAATTACATTTGGTGAAGTATTTCAATCTCTCTGCTCATCTTCTCCCATAGCATGCATCATAATATCATATTGATTCCACTCACTTGTTGGAATTGATAGAATACCGCAATTGGGGTTGGATTTATCATTTGATTGGGCCATCAAAAAGTTTTGTGTATGCAACTGGCTGGAGTGCACGCAAAATGCTTGGGGTTGGAATTGTGATTGTTTAAACTATTGTGCGATTGAGCAACTTGTTCTGGGCTCTTCTTTCTGGCCACAAAATGCTTTGTCACTATGTCATGGTTTTGTATTGAATTGGGTGCTCTGAATGTGGGTGGGCTTCATTATTCCCCCGCATACATCTGATTAGCTCGCCGTGCAATGCGACTTGTTTGGTTCCACTCACTATTTTTGCATTAATCAGCCCTTGATGACCTCATGCTGTCATGATTTGCTTGCTTATCGTACTTGTCAAACACTACTCGGTGAAAAATATCGACTGATCTCTGATGGTTGGCCAAGCCATATGCTGCTTCTGCCTATACCTGTTTTGTTGTGGACCTTTTCTTGTTTGCCAGTAGGTACCAATCCCATGTTAGGATGTGTCTGGCACTGCTTTTCCTGTGGACCAGTTTCTGACAGCAACCTGGGGCGAAAATTGAAGGAATAAATTATCAATCCATCTTTTGGTATTTGCTATTGCTGAGCTATCAATATTCGTGTCCGTTTGGTGAAATAGTTGTCTTTTGTGCACGTGTTATCTTATCTGGTTATCTCCTGTTTGATTGGAGCGTTTGTAGTTCTTTTAAATTTATGTTTGAGTGCCTAGGATCATCTTATCTCCTACCTAAGCTTAGAAGCATTTTTGACGTCAGATATTGTGTAGCTGTATGTATTTTAAACCCAAGTTCTCCATAAAAAAAGTGTTCCTTTGTTTTGAACCCTCGGTTGGAGACATGCGTTTTGCACTGATGGCAGGTAACAACGGAGCAACCACTCGATCCCTTTAGCAGCTGATTTGGGTGGATTCCTTGCGCATGAGCAATTGCATCATCTGTTAGGTTAGAAGCCATGCGTGCGCTTTGGTTGCCACTTTAAATTGTTCGCTTTACCTAAAAGCGCGTATATGTTATGGCCCCTGATGCACATTAGACTAGTTTATACATTTGCAAATTGCGTCCAAACGGTTGACTTTTC
This sequence comes from Panicum miliaceum, assembly GCA_032594955.1. Taxonomy (NCBI): domain Eukaryota; kingdom Viridiplantae; phylum Streptophyta; class Magnoliopsida; order Poales; family Poaceae; genus Panicum; species Panicum miliaceum. The sequence continues at coordinate 3,443,325 of CM064069.1, forward strand.
CAAAGTGTGTATTATGTTTTTTTTTAACAATCACGGTCTTTATATTCCCTTACCCATATTGGTGCTATGGACGCTTTTTCCCCCCTCACAAAGGGTGAATTTACAAATCAGTCTGCCAAGTGCCGCAACTCTGTCCGAAGTCCGAACGAATCGTGAGAAGTGAGTGATGCAGTGACCGGCTACGGGTTCGGTACCTGCTTGTCTTGCGCTCTCGATTGTTGCAGTTACAGCTGATCTTGGGAAACAGTAGTACTGCTTCCCTTCTGTTACTAACGAAAACCAACTCTTCTTGATCATGATCTTTGCCGTGTTAATCAGAGTGTCGGACCATTGATCGATCACGATTCTTCCACAGCCTCGCTTTCCCCGGTTCGGAAGCAAGCTTTGTGCTCGAGCCATGTGTTTTTGCAAGGCCGGCGCTCGTTTTCGTGCAGGTACAACCGGTCAGCCGCGTTTTCTTGACTCTTGAACTTTGTCAAACAACTCTGCAAACTTTTTGCACTCCCAAGAAGTCTGTAGTACTTGCTAAGAAAAAAAGAAATCTGGAGTAGTCGGTGGGATGATCCGCTGACGCGCAGCGGCCGGGGAGGCGCCACACGCATGCGTGGCTCGATCCTCGTCCACACCTTGGGGATGAGCTGGGCTCCACCTCCAAAAGCTCTGGACGTGTCGAGTTGGCCGGTGCATGTATACGTACGTACACGCCCCCAACGTCCCAACCTTGTCGTGTTCCGCGGCCATGACGCGAACGTCGTGCCGAACATGATCGATCAGCACTCGTCACGGTCACGATGATCTCGTTGCGATCCCAGTTTTTTTCTCTCTCCCCTTTTGTGAACAAGTCCCTGATTTAAAATTCGCCACGAGCGCCGTCGCATTTTGCCGCCGTGTAACCGTAAAAAAAAGAAGAAGAAAAAAAGGGAAAGTGTACATGTGCGTATTCTGAGTGGGGTGGTGTGCCGTGCGATGGCGACAGTATTGGCACGCGCAGCATGTGCTCGACTGCTCGCCCGATACGCGTCCGGGCCCGGGTCCCTCTGGCATGCTCGCGACGCGGTTGCGTTGCATTGCATTGCCGGAGCTGCGCGAGTGGGAGATCTCGCCGGCACAGATGGAGCATGGGCGCGCGCGGTAGAGCCGATCGAGCATGGCCATGATGAACTCATGATGGCGGCAATGGCATGGCATCCATCGACAGGTTGCGCAGACCAGCAGCAAGGCGTACGAAGCTAGTTCGAGCCCAACAACCCGTGCCCGCGTCTGGTCACTGGTGGCAGCATCGCATCGGCCACGCGGGCGGCCACTTGGCCCGCATCGGGGCACACCACGAACGCGTGCGCGTCCTCGCTCTCTCCCCGAGCGATTCGGATCCCCCGCTGCGGGAGTCACGGGGTCGCTCACGAGTCACGAGCCCACGGCGGGAACGTCGCCACCTGGGAGAGGACTTCTCGGAAGTCGGAAGGCAGGCAGCCAGGCCAGGAGGCAGGAGGAGTCCCGCCGTCTGCGAACGCGGCTGCGTGGCGTGCGCGCGGCTGCTTGGCGACGAAAGCATGCTGACCAGTGGCCAGCGCGTGGTGGGCGCGCTGCTCACGCACTCGGCGCTGCCGGGCGGGGCAGCCACACTCCCTGTACGTCGCCATGGCACGGGGACGATGCTCATCTCAGGATTGCTTGTGATAAGGTTGGTCCGCTGGCGACCAATGCGCTCTCCGAACCGTACGCCCGGGGCGGCGGTCCTGATGAACAGCCGAACAGGAGATGACGAGTTGTGTCCACATCATATCATTTGACACAAAGACCATGCCCTCCTGAAATCATTCCACGCGAGGAAGTCTCGCTACCGGCTGCCCTACTCACGTGAACGAATTGGAGATTATCTGGTGTTGGCGCAGGACGCATGACCAATAATGAAGCTTATTAGCAGAACGACGAGGTTGCATTGGTGGCACCGGCACCGGCTTCTTCCCGTCCGTCGGATGCGCTGCCGCCACGGACAACGCGGGCGCGGACGACTTGCGTGTCCCGGGCGCGGACTCTCAGCCCAGCCCCACCGCTCCCCGCCGGTGCCCGACGGTACGAGCCGGCCAACACGCCCCGTGCCCCGTGCCCCTGGCCGACGCAGGCACGCAGCACTGGCGGCCCCGCTGCCCCCACCCCCACCCCAGGACATCGCTACCTAAGCTTCGCTCGTTTTCCCCGTGCGCAACGCAAAAGCGATCGAGGTGCCATTCAGAAGTCATATATAAACATATATGAAGTTTGAACCTCCTTTTTTTAAAGCTGGAAGAAGAATCCGGTGCCAGCGGCGACAAGCACTTGGCCGCCGAGCTTCAATTCATCCGTGTCGTGGCCACGCATGGCGGCGCCTCTCTTTGTCTCCCTGTTTTGTTTTAGACCTGGCAGTTGGCATCACCTTTTTTTTTTTCCTTCGCGACATGTCACAGTCACAGGGGCGACGACGTGACGCCACCACCCTTTCTACATCCCACACGTGAAAAAAAATCAGAGCCCTCTGTATCATCACTCATCAGCTATTCAGCTCCTTCTCATTGGTCCAGCGTGAAAGGCATGTCACGCAGAATGCCTACCGGCGTGTCAGTACCTGGCACCACGGCGGCCATCGAGTGTACGTTCTTTTCATCTCACTGTCTGTCTCGCTGCTGTTGCACCGATTGGCACGTTTCACCGGCCCGAAAAGCGCCAACACGCAAGGCATGATGCAACTATGCAAGGCACCTGTCCCTGTGCTTGGGAAGGAGACGAGGGGGCTGCATTGACTCCTGAAAAATGACGGGGAACACGTCAAATAATAACTGCATACTCATCCGTTTCACAAAACGGAAACCACGTATATAGCCACCGCTGTATTGCTACTGACAACAACGCGCGGAATTCTAAATATAACAGTAACTAGCAGGGTGCACGTGCGGCACGCACGCGTTTAAAAATTATATTGTGACCAGAAATGTGAAAATAAAAGTAGCACACACAACATTCATATGTGACCAAAGCTAGTGAAAGAAAAAATGTGAATTGAAGTATCTTATGTTCTTCCTGAAATATAATGCATGTTCATCTTTTTGAATTGTGAACAAATGACGAAGCTCGGTTGGAACACCTGGGTTACATATATTAACTTTGTCATTCCTACAACAAAAACCAGGGCCTTCGCCAGGAAATTTAATGGCGCCACAGTATTCACAATTCGACACTTTATGTAACACAAAATGCACGGTTGGTAAGTTCTTATAAATGACCTCATACGGATCGTATCTTGGCACAGGATTTTCAGGATCTCTACCTCATGCGCTTCCCACCGAATGGCTGCCCCAGGCCTAGAACGATGAGGCGGTGACCGCTCATCTAGCCAGGGGCAAAGCTAGTCACTGAAATGGAAAGCCCGAGATAAGAAATCAGCGCACAACAAAATATGGAAATATTCACGGCATGCATAGGTACATGTAAAGATGGAAATATGGAAAGATAGCTTGATTTTCGAGAGCATGACATGCATAGGTACTGTGGGCATGTAGGTAGTAGGAAAGAGAATTTGATTTTTGGAAAGCCCGAGATAAGGAGAATCAGCGCACAAGAAAATATGGAAATATTCACGGCATGCATGGGTACGTGTAAAGATGAAAATATGGAAAGAGAGCTTGATTTTCGAGAGCATGGCATGCATAGGTGCCGTGGGCATGTAGGTATTAGGAAAGAGAATACACATTTTTGGAAAGCCTGAGATAAGGAAAATCAGCGTACAAGAGAACATGGAAACATTCAGGACATGCATGAGTACGTGTAAAGATGGAAATATGGAAACAGAACTTGATTTTCGAGAGCATAGCATGCATAGGTACTGCGGGCATGTAGGTATTAGGAAAGAGAATTTGATTTTTGAGAGCGCGGCATGCATGGGTATGGTGGGCGGGTTTGGAAATTTTTTGGGTGAAAAAAGAAGAGGGAAAACAACAGAAAGTTTTTTAGAAAGCACATTTTTTTAGCTGTATTAAAACTTTCGCCATACCAAAACCTGACAGGTGGGGCCGTTGTGAGGGATAATTGTTTTGGTTCTTATAGTGCAGATATTCACGTCGTCTGTCATCGCTAAAAAAACAATTCACCTGAATATGGAATTCAAAATACGTGGTATTTTCCAGCATATTAATATGCGCTCTCCACACATGCCTCTTTCGCGTCGCTTTTGCACATGCTGTCGTCCATCCCGTGGCCCCGTCGCCGGAAAGCGAGTTGGAGGAAAGAGATCCTTCGCTGCACAGCACCCTCGTGCTCGATCGACGGACGATGGCGCCTCCGCCGAGAGCGATGAACGGTGGTGTCGTTTATGTCACCGGCCACCACCGCACGCGCCGCTTTCGCCGTCGTTTTTGTGCCGTTAAATCCCGCGCCCCTCCCCGCCCGCCGACTCGCCGAGCAACGAGCACCGCAGCACGCCGGGCACGGCGTGAGTGGGCGCGTGCGCTCGCGCGGGGCGCGGCCACGCCGCGCAGAAACGTGCAAGGGATGCCGTCGCGTTCGCTGTAAGTAACCGAAAGGGACTCCGTGTCACTGTGCTACCGCTGCTCGTGATGACGTGGAATAATAATTTTTGTAGAATGGTGATGGTGTAGTGGAATGTCATGTCACACAAGCTTATCCCTAATAAACCTTCTTCTACATTGAGCTCAGACTGGTGAGCCTTGTCTGCAGCGAAGCAGCCCAGCTCCTAATTCAGGACGAATTTTGCCTAATAAGCTTCGCCCTCAGTCACCGTCATACGCGCTCACCTCCACTAACACACTATTAGCTCCAAATGTTATTAATAATTACCAGAAGTTTATTTACAGAACATTTGTAAGAAAAAAGAATACGTATGCATCACGTATCCTTTAGGAACCGGTATGCGCATTTTAATAACATATTTACGCCTTCTGCCAGAATGCATGAACATATTGTTTTTGTTGGCAAGAAAAAAAAATATCGCCTCACCCGTCACATGTGGTGCGCAACGCAGGTCCAGCCACCTCGCGCATCAGGGCCGTCAGAACCCGATCAGACGGCCAGAAAGCCCCCAGGTTTGGTGGGGGCGGCGGGGTGGGACCCGGCGGCCGGCCACCCCGAATGGCTGGTAAGGTGACCTGGTGGTGCACGGTACCCTCCCTCGCCGTCCAACGAAGCTATAAATTCCACCCAATCGCCGCACCGGCCCGACCATCCAAACGCGAAAAAGCTCCCCCAATCGGCAGGAAGCAGCAGCAGGCAGGACTCCTCCGGCTCCGTCTCCGAATTCCCCAAAATCCTCTCCAGTTCTCCGGCCCCGGGCAAGTCTCTGCCGAGTGAGTGTGCCTCGATCCGATTGGTGGACGGTGTCCTGAACCGAGGTTTCAAGGTGGGTGGTGTCTCCTGATTTCCCCGAGGAGTCTGCGCCTCGCGCCGCGTGATTTTAGCCTGGTTTTCGGGCAGGAAAAGGACGGGTTTATTTTGTTTTTTTGGGGGGTCTAGCTCCCTGATTGCTCGATCGCCCTTGGAGATTTGGGGGCTTGCGGGGGGTGGGATTCCGTGTCGGTTCCCGCGGGTAGCGTGGCGAATTTTTTATTTGCTCGGCCCAGATTGCTTCTGGGGAATACGCTTTCCCCCTCCAAAATCGCCGCAAATCCTTCGATTTGGTAGCGACGCCTCCCGCGAAGCATTTGTGTGTAATAGAAGCGTTGAGATCAAATTTTGTGATGAACTAACTGTATTTATTCCTCTGATTCTGCAGTGTTGCCCATCGAATCGGCTCAAAAGTTCATGGGATCGTGGGGGTACTGGAAAGTTGTGTGAGATCGACGAGCGGGAACCGTGAATTCCTAGGAGGGCTGCGGCGATCCGGCTGCACGGCTGCATGAACTGTTTCGAGAACCTGGGACTCAACTCGAACTCGAACCACTACGTCGCCTGCCTCCTCATCTTCCTGCTGCATTTCTCCCCTCAGTTGTTAAATCCGTCAAATTCTAATTCAAGTAGTAATCGTCAAGGAGAAGAACAGAGCTGCACAGATGGCGAACAACAGTAAGTTTCTTACTTCTTCTCCGGGAGCTCTTTTAGAATTTTGGGCTTATAGTTGAAAGATGATTTTCTTCCAATTTTAAGCTTTCGTTGGCAAAAGGAAAATATATCCTATATCAATGCAAATTATTAAGGCTACTCATGTGAAGAATCAATATGTAGAATTTTAGTTGCTTGTGGATCTATTCTTGTTTATTATATGAGATGACGGTTGTTGGGTTGTTGATTAGGTATACATTTGGTGGATCACATGCCCTTTATGGCAATTTTGTGGCAGATTTGAATTTCTCCACCTCAGCTTAGCTTCTGATTTTTTTAAAAAAAAGAAATTGTTTTGATAACCCAAAAGATTCGAGGTTCCTATGGTTGTTGGGAGGTGTTGCATGGACCCGATGAAAAGGCCATGAACCATGAAGTCCCATATTCATTTGTCGGTGGTAGGAAGGGAAAACAAAGAATACTAATAGCTGTCCACACTTTACACTCGTTATACCAATATCTCACGCAAGAGAGGGACCAGCCACTTGGAAGCTTCTAGGATTTGACCTAGTAGCTCATGGCAAGAACAAGTCCATGTCCATGTGGATTTGTGACTCATGTGTTTTTTTTTTAAATAATGAGGACTGAAGAGACCTTGGGTCAGTAAAATTGCTCTGGCAAGCCTACTAATGGTCTTACAACACAGGAATTTTAGTATATATTGACTTGCCACGAAATCTGATTACAGGAAAAGCATATACCGTGAAGTGATTCTATGTTCCTGTTGAGTGCCATGCTTTATTCCATGGATGCACGACCCACATCATTGTCATGCATACAGACATGGATAGACTAGTCTATGATGATGTTGGCTAGGGGATGTGGTTTGTTTAATTGTTCACTGTCCTCTTGTGCTACAATTTGCATGTAGTTGATACATTCTCGGTACAGATATGCTTGGTGGCCATTAAAGGGGCTGTTATTTTTTTAAGTGTCCTGAAGCATATCCGATATAGGGGTCTGCAAGAGTTAGCCACAAGACATACCATGCTTTTCCTGTAGATTAATTGCCCATATCTCATCCAAACACAAGCTAGAAGAGCGTACCAATGACTAATGACCTTGCGTCCTGTCCATGTAGTGGCCCTTATGACACCCTTGTGGTTGTAGATGATTATGCTATACTTGATTGGACAACCTATAGTTTCTAATTTTTATGCTATGAAAATGTTGGAAGAGTCAAGAGTGGCATGTCTTATGTAGTTATGTCAGCATCCGCAATTAATACAGACCGAGAACACTACTCAGGCCTAAATTTGGAGGGATACGCGAAAATCTTAAATTGTCCTGCCTTACCTCACCATCATTGTTCTGAGACAGGGGAACATGCCTCACTACTAACCTCCATGGTGGAGGGGGGTAGAGGAGGGTTGATGTGAGAAGAACAAGCGATATCGGCAATTTCACCACTTGGTAGGCTTCTTTTATGTTACTTCTGTATGTACTGGTCTTTTATCATTTGAGGTAGAAACTCCCCCTTTCTGCTCTTTGGAGCAAACTATCTGTCTTAACACAGAACCCCACCAGACAAGCAACCATCCAATTGCATCAAATTCTGTAGAAAATTGAACCTGAACATGTTTGCATGTCATCCGAATGGAGATGAGAATGTTTATGTGTCCAAATGGTGGTACTTCTGGAATAATGAATTTTACTAGAAATGTATTTGAAACTTATTTCTCCTTATCAATATGTGACAAATATATCTAAACTTATACTTATGAACATATTTTGTATTTAAACATGTTATTTTCTGTGTTACCCTTACTGAGATAAAACGTTTTACTTTGTCTTCGCGTCAGGTTCATATGGTGAAAATGTTAGGAGAAAGCCCCATACACCATCTGCTATTGTTATTGGTGGTGGATTCGCAGGGCTTGCTGCTGCTGATGCGCTCAGGAATGCGTCATTCGAGGTATTGTTTAATGTTAATTATGGTCATGTTCTCACATTGGTGGTGCAACATCGACCTTTGTTTTTCTTAGAAGAAAATGATATGACCCTTTTATGCTGCATTTCTATTGTTGCGATGCATTCCAGGTTATTCTTCTGGAATCCCGTGATAGGATAGGTGGCAGAGTTCACACTGACTATTCTTTTGGGTTTCCTGTCGATTTGGGAGCATCTTGGTGAGTTCCATTCTTTTCTTTTTAACTTCCAGCAAAAGTTTATTTTGAAGGAATGTTATGAACAGTTTTCTCTTCATCTTTTTTTATAAATCAGGCTTCATGGCGTCTGTGAAGAAAATCCTTTAGCACCAATAATTGGGAGGCTTGGACTTCCATTGTATCGCACGAGTGGAGATGATTCTGTTCTGTTCGATCATGATTTGGAGAGGTAAAACTTTGCATCTGGGCTGTTTTATAAATACTTTGAGAGATGATGGAACTGAATGATGGGAGCTAACTTGTTCTATTGCCCTTTTCAGTTATGCACTCTACGACACTAACGGGCATCAAGTACCACAAGAGTTAGTAGAAAAGATTGGGAAGGTGTTTGAGGCCATACTGGAAGAGGTATTCCCTCCTTTCAATCAGTGGTGTGCTGGTGCCTGTTGATTTTAGGTAGTTTCTTTTATCTGATTTATCCACCCCTGTGCAGACTGGCAAATTGAGGGAACAAACCAATGAAGATATGTCTATTGCAAAAGCCATCGCAATTGTTATGGATAGAAATCCGCACTTGAGGTTTGTACTATCCAATTTCTGCTTTTCTCCAGTGGTTAGCACAAACATACTCGTCATTTTAACTGCGTTCTTTGTGTGTTTACACTTCACAACAGGCAAGAAGGGATTGCTCATGAAGTTCTTCAATGGTATTTGTGCCGTATGGAAGGTTGGTTTGCCACTGACGCTGATTCAATCTCACTACAGGGTTGGGACCAGGTATGTTTTCCCCCCTTAGTAGCTGCAGTGGCCAGTATACTTGCACGTGATGAAATTTCTGTGCTTTAAGTATGACATGTTTATGGGGTGCAGGAGGTGCTGCTACCAGGTGGCCATGGCCTCATGGTTCGTGGATATCGTCCGGTTATAAATACCCTGGCAAAAGGCTTAGATATACGCCTCAACCACAAGTATGCATGCCATTTTCTTATTCATTTGCTAAGCAATTGTTGCAGTTGCATCCATTCCTTCAGTACTGATCCTTGTATTTTCTTTAGGGTTGTTGAAATTGTTCGCCACAGGAACAGGGTAGAGGTTACTGTAAGCAGTGGCAAAACATTTGTTGCAGATGCTGCAGTAGTCGCTGTTCCGTTGGGTGTTCTGAAAGCAAACACTATTAAATTTGAGCCGAGACTGCCAGAGTGGAAGGAAGAAGCAGTTAGAGAACTTTCAGTCGGAATTGAGAACAAAATTGTTCTTCACTTCAGCCAGGTTTTCTGGCCTAACGTGGAGTTCCTTGGGGTTGTTTCCTCCAGCACGTACGGATGTAGCTATTTCCTTAACCTTCACAAGGCAACAGGCTACCCTGTTCTGGTTTACATGCCTGCTGGTCGCCTTGCTCGTGACATTGAAAAGATGTCTGATGAGACAGCTGCGCAATTTGCCTTCTCCCAGTTGAAGAAGATCCTTCCCAATGCAGCTGAGCCGGTTAGTTTGTGAACATTATCCTCAATTGCAACAATTAAAGAATCCTGCTAGAGCATTTCTAACAGCCATGTTTCCTAAAATTTGTTGCAGATAAATTACTTGGTGTCACACTGGGGCTCGGATGAGAACACACTTGGTTCCTACACGTTTGACGGAGTGAATAAGCCCCGTGACCTGTATGAGAAACTGCGCATCCCTGTGGACAACCTGTTCTTTGCAGGGGAGGCCACAAGTGTCAAGTACACTGGCACAGTACATGGCGCCTTCTCCACTGGCCTCATGGCAGCTGAGGAGTGCAAGATGCGGGTTCTGGAGCGGTTCAGGGAACTGGACATGTTGGAGATGTGCCACCCTGCCATGGGCGAGGACAGCCCTGTCTCTGTCCCACTGCTCATCTCTCGGCTCTAAGCGGATCAGCAGTTGTTTATGGGATTAACACCTGCGAGTATGTTAGACATCCCACTGATTGCTCAAGGGAGGCAGTGCAAGGAGAAAGAATCTCCTCTTGCTTCTCTCTGCATGAGGCATGTCTTGACATTACTTGTGCGGTGTGTTATATTAATCTTATCTGTTTGGGAACCCTTATGTATATTGGGGTCTGTGTTTAATCAAGTAACACGAGTTATCGGGCCATCTTTGTAGAAGATGCCTTATGTATGATGAACACTGTAATACATATATGTTTGGAGTGAAGTGGTTGACTGGCTGATATCTCTCTGCCGCCCATTGCTGGCTCTGAGATCAGATGATATGTTTGAGCTTGCCATTTTTGTTGCTCATTGGGTTGCTGAAGCTTAGTTGCCATTTATTTCTATATATGCATTCTGCACTCTCCAGTACCAACTGGAACTAGTTGGGACTTGGTTATGATGGCAGGTTAAGCAAATTCCTAAAGTTGATGTATGTACATGGATGCGTATAAAAAAAAGGCAAGTCATGTACTAGCTGGGTTAAATCTTTGGAAAAAGTTCAGTTTTTTTTTTTTGAAGGAGGAAGTTACAGTTCTGATAAAAGCAAAGGTATATCATTCCTAAGCCACGAGTTTTTTTTTTACTATACAACAGAAATGTCTGGATGTGCAGTCAATAGAAGTCGACCGAAGTAAGAATCCAAAGAGGTAAAGTGCCTTGACGCATCCATGGAAGTCTACAGGTACTCAACCGAACATGTCCATGTCTCGGGGCTTATTACAAGCATGCCTCCGAATCTGAGTTGTCAAAGAAACATGACGTCCAGTCCAAATCGGATATCCTGAAGCTGGCAACTTGGTCTCTGACCTGATCACAGCTTGTTTCTGAGGGCAAAGGGCTTCCAGCAACATCTACTGACATTGACTGATCACTATTCATGACAACTTAACTCTTTTCCCCCCTTGATGTACAAAAACCCGATTTTTCTGTTTTTTATCACACTGTGCGCCTCCTGGGTTACTTGCGTCCGACGCCTCCTGGGTTACTTGCGTCCGACGGCAACTCCCTCCGTCCCTAAATAACTATCGCCGTTAGTGTGCGTGCCACGAGTTTGACTCAATTTATAGAAAATACATGCAATATTTGTAGTTTCAAATAAATTTATTAAAAAACTAGATTTAAACATCTTTCTAATAATACTAATTATGTACCATAAATATTAATATTTTTTAATATATATTTAATCAAAGTTGTTTCTCGAAAAACGAAAGCGATAGTTATTTAGGGACGGAGGGAGTATGCCGTATGGCCATGTGTTGCCCGCTAATCCTGAACATGCCAATTGGCCACCAACCAAATGTACCATCGCCGATTTTATGCACGTACTGTTCTTATAAATGACATCTACTGTTCAGTGATTCGGGATTAACATCTGCTACAAGTTTTCATGTGGATGGAAACGGATACGAAGCAGGCAAAGGAAAAAATTGCATGATTGCATCTCAAACATTTGAACATGGACACTCCAGAACTGTGTTCTAGCTAGGTGTTCAGAAGATTTGATCAATCTGTTGGAAAATAACGTGTACCGTGTACGCAAGCAGCCTGGCGATATACAGTACGGAAGGGCACCAATCCACCGGCTAGAGGCGAGCAGTGTCCAAATCCCAAAGGACAGTTGCAGTTACATGTATAGGGACAGGGTAACTCCTTGCAATTAATCCCCAAAAGGAGTTGAAAGGAGCCTTTTGCCCTCCCCATTAGGATACCTCGCTAGACCAGTCTATCAGAAATTCAGAATGAAGGGGATCGGATCGATCGACAATTGTCTCTCCATCCTAGGCCGTTTTCGGTTATTTTCAGGGCATTTGCGGTGAAGTTTGTATATCAGCACGCTAAATGAAAATTTCTGTATTTTTTTTCTGTTGCGTGAAAGAAAATTTTATTTGAGAGTTCAGGCGCACAGAGTCTGAATTGGGAGTTTGGGACAGCCTTCCTGAAGGCGATGCAAGGCTTCCACTCTTCAGCCCATTGGCTCAACATTTTCCAGATCATAGATGTCATGACAGGAACGCAATGTGGCACTCCGGGGCGCTGCCATGATCACTCAAGCTAGGTCGATATCATCTCGAGCCTCACTTTCAACCCACCTGCTGTTGCCTCCAAACATTCATTTTCAAATCCGGTTTCCAGTTGAGCTCTTCTCCATTAACCCGTGTGGCCGCAGGAAGCCATCTACGGCAAAGGCGTGGAAGCTGACACTGTGGCACTATAAAAGGCCCCCCAAGACAAACCTCCCATAAGCGAGCTACCACAGAGCTTGTATGTCCATGTACCTGAGCTAGCTTAGCCAGCTCAGTGCGCGAGGCATTGCTCTCGCCTCGCGCTGACCATGGCGAAGGTTCAGCTCATTTCCGGGTTCGCCGTCGAGGCCGCGCCGTCGTCGATCCTCATCATGCGCCGCCGTGCGCTCCCGAGGGTGCTGGACACGATAGCGGAGGACGAGAAGGAGGCGGGCGCCGCCGTGGAGCTGTCGTCCTACGCGCTGCTGCGCACCAAGGCTCCTCGCTTGAGCCACACTGCCGCGGTCGGCAAGCCCTCGGTGCGCGGCGAGAGAGGTGCCCGGTTGCCGGCAGCCCCTTGCCGCTGCACGCCGAGGAGCTGGCCGTCCTCGCCTAGCTAGCCGGCCGGCGCAAAAACTCCGGGAGGTCTCCAAAAAAATTCGGTAGGAGGTTAATCGTATTATATTGTGTGCGGATTGAACTTTTCTAGTTATAAATGGAATTGTGGTGTACGTCGACAAGTACTACTACAAGCTCGAACATGTAACGTTGCTCTCTGTGTTGTAGCATACTACTACTATTCACGATCTCGTGGAGGGCCTCCCTGTGAATATAGGTTTGATTTCGGGAAACCTGGAGGATTCATTTGCAAAAGTTGACGTGCCGGGTGGCTGCTTTTCGACGGCCGGATCAGCCGCGATCAGACGGTCGCGAAATGGGGCCACGTGTCCCACCCCGAAATAGAGTCTTTCCGATATCCCCCCGTCTCCTCCGCTCCGCCCCTCCCGTGCAGCCGTGCTCCGGGACTGGGGTTCGGATCCAAATTGCGAGCGCCGCGCCCGAATCGAGGTCGCTGAACCCTCGCCGGCGCCGGCGATGGCGTCCGCCCTCCTCGCCGGCCGGAGCGGGGCGCACCACCACAGCTGGGGGGAGGGGCGGGCCCCGCTGGCGCCCATACCGCCCAACCCTAGCCCCAACCACCACCCCGTCCCCCCGCGAGGCGACGGGTCGAAGGCGCGGGCGGCGGCCTCGACGGCGGCCGGGTACGTCATCTTCAAGCCGGCGTCCCTGGGCCACCGCGAGGCCCGCGCGCTCCGGGACCGCCTCGCCGGCGAGCTCGGCCAGGTCCGTGCCCTCCTCTCCCGCATCGACACATGGCAGGTGGAGCGGCAGCAGCAGAGCAACCCGCCGCGCCGGGAGCTCCCTCCCGCGCCGCCGGCGAAGCTCCGGGGCGTGATGCGGAAGCGGTGCGGGCAGATCCTCGCCAAGCTGCGGAAGGACAAGCGGAGCGTGTGGTTCAACGCGCCCGTGGAGGTCGAGCGCCTCGGGCTCCACGACTACCACACCGTCATCAAGAGACCCATGGACCTCGGCACCGTGAAGGAGAACCTCGCCGCCGGGAGGTACGTCTCGCACGACTCCTTCGCCGCCGACGTCCGACTCACCTTCTCCAACGCGCTGCGGTACAACCCTGTCGGCCACGAGGTTCACACGTTCGCTGGCGCCCTCCTCGCGTCCTTCGAGAAGATGTACAAAGAGGCAGTCGCTTGGTTCAAGGAAGAGTGCAAGCGCCTTGAGCCGCCAAAGCCAGTGCCAGCCGAATTGCCACCTCCCCCGATAGTTGAGGCGAAGGTGAAGCCGAAGACAGGGAACGGAAAGATGCGGAAGCCGAAGGCGAGGGAGACTAACAAGAGGGAGATGAGCCTGGATGAGAAGAACATGTTGAGGCTGGGCCTTGAGAGCTTGCCCGAAGAGAAGATGCGTAATGTGCTGCAGATTGTGAGGAAGAGGAACAACAACCCGGAGATGCTTGGGGATGAGATCGAGCTGGATATTGATGAGATGGACATTGAGACGCAGTGGGAGCTTGATCGATTCGTCACCAACTTCAACAAGGCCCTCAAGAAGAGTCAGCGAACTGCAATGGTGAATGGAGGCACTGCTGATGTCGCAAGTGCTGCCGTGGCTGAGGATGACACTGCACCAGTGAATGGTGTGGCTACATTGGTTGGCAATGATGATGCGGTAATGACAATTGGACCATCAGGTTTTGTTTTTGGTTTTAGTCAATGAATGAATTGGGATCTCATGCTAGTCTGTTCTTTTGTGTTGTTTACAGGAGAGCGGGAACCCTATGAAGAGCACTACATTAGCCGAACAAGTTGATGAGTATGTAGATATTGGGGATGAGATGCCAACAGCCACTTACCAGTCAATGGAGATCGAGAAGGATGCTGAAGTTGCAAGTGGCTCCAGTGGTTCTGGCAGTGGCTCCTCATCATCCAGTGGTTCTGGCAGTGGCTCCTCAACATCCAGTGGTATGATCAACCACCTTTTCTTCAAAAAAAAAATCCAACTTCCTCATGAACCGAGATTTGACAAAAAGATGTTTTGCCTTCTTTTATAGGTTCGGAGTCTGGGAGCTCAGGGGACAGTGCCTCAGGAGCTGGGAATGCTCACTCTTTGGCTTAGGGGAGGTCGTTGTAACCATAGGGAATTCAAGGGCTTCGATGGTGCGAGTTCGTGTTCTTGAGTGATTTGGGTAGAGTTAGAGGAATTGTAGGTATTCTGTAAGCTGTTTTTCTGAGATGTGGGGTGTCTGTTTCGGTTTAGTAGTTAACGAAGTTAGTAGATAACAGATCGGCTTTGTGAGTATCTGATGGCACAGCTCGAGACATGTGTATATAAGTTGAAGGTGGAAGCTGGATGGTACGGGGGCCTTTATAGTAGATTAGTAGTTGAACCAGCCTAATGATTATGAAGGTGGCTAGACCTAGTGTCTGTTATTTGTAGTACGGTTGTTCTGGTGGAGCTCTCTTTTTGGAGTTGATTATCGATGAGTTGTGCATGTCATTAAGTATGGTATTAAAAGTAACAACACAGTATCTTTGTTTGGTGATCATCATTTTGGATAGACTGGCACTGAGATAAGTTTCAGTGGACTTGCAGATTTGTGTTGGTTCCAATCTTCTTTGTGAAAATTGCCTCCCTCAGATATCAACAAAGTCATGTTCTGCTTTATTGTCCAACACAGTGGTGAATTTGTCTGTTATTGTTTGGTAACTTCAGAATTTCTGGTCTGCTGTAGGAATTTCAGGAAGCCTTTCCAGGTGTTAAAATGTCGGTAAAATGTGCAGATGCACTGCTGGAATTTCTTCTAAATTAGTTGTGCATCAAGTACTTTTTCACTGATCTATGCAATTCCATTGCTTACAAAGGGATGAGTTGTGTAGGCCTGTAAGCACAAAGCTTCATGGAAACGGCGTCCAACTTAAGTTCACAATAACTTGAGCCTAGCTGAGCAGACTACTAAATTCATGCAGTCATGCAGAACTGTTACCACACCACTACTTACAGAAAGGCTCTAGAGATGGAGCAATATAACCTTTTTTTTTTGAGAAACCGAAGCAATATAACCTGAAGGTACAAGCACAATGGACAACACGTTTGCCTTCGTCAGACCCAAGAATAAGACAAAATGCACTTATAACTGTTAAGGTGGCATATCATACACAGATGTTCACATTTTCAGACTAGCTGTCTAGCTGTATGCTCAGCAGCCAAGGCTGATTTCCCTTTTTTTCCCCTTACCAGACCCAGGTTATATTGGCAGAGCAAAATATGAGTTGGCTCCATCCCATTATGTTGGTCTCGTTGGTTAATCACACGAGAGAGGTTGAGAGCTGGAGGGTGCCATTTCATACTCACAGAGCATTTTCTTATGGATAAAGATCCCTTCAGTATGTAGTCCAGAAAATAAAAATAATAAGGCCTTGAGCTCTCAGTTTGCATGATGATATGAATAACTGTGAAAAAAAAAATTAGCATTCAGCAATATGAACCCGTGAGCACAAGGTTAATATGCGAAATAAAACCCTTGTAAAATCTGGCACAAGAAATTCAGTTTTTATGCTTAGGGATAGAAAGAACCGCACCTCTGGCCTCTTGTCCGGCAAACATGAGCCCTGCAACAAGTGATCCCGAAGTGACGGGGACGAGTGAACGCTTCCTTGAACGACATGCAGTTGCATGAGATTGATCCGGAAGACGGTCGATCGTAGTAGTGGAACGTACAACAGCTTGAATGCCTGCAAAGGGACAGCTTAATTACTTTCACGAGACACTGAGGGATGTAAAACCTGAAGATAACATGATTAACGGTAGAGGCATACCTCAGAAGGTAACAGGGTGAAACCCGCTGTGCCGGTAGACAAATATGCTTAGCCACCACCCAGTAATCACTTCACATATTTCCCATTAATTTTGACCCTTGGTTTGCTTCTTGTTGTTGCTAGCATTCTGCATTGATCAGTTAGCTCCTTACTGCAATTCTCGATCTCAAGTTCTTCCAGCGAAGGTGGGAGGCCCCTTTCTGGGAGCCTTGAGATACTGGTGCAAAAAATGATCTCCAATTTCTTGAGGGAGGAAAGGCTGTGCAGACCCACAGGAAGATCTGTCAGGTTGTTGCACTTCTCAAATCGGAGCTCCTGCAGGGACGTGAGAAGCTGGAGCGCACTCTCTTGCTCATCTGTTAGTCTCCTCACTTTCCTCCAACGATAGCAAAACTCTAGGCGTCGAAGGGAGGTGAGGCACTTGCAGAATGACGTGGCGAGGAAAGAGTAATCATCGGTGCGAAGGCTTTCAAGTCCAGCGCACAGCTCATAGCGGCCCTGACTTGACAGGCCCTCCAGATAATGAGGTAAGCCAGGGCAGCAGAATACGTCCAAATACCTGAGACCTCCGAGGGACTGGAAGTCCTCCAGCGCGGCGAGTGATTCGCAATCTGCGATCGTCAACCTTTCCAGTGCCGTGCAGGAACGCAGCCGTAGCGATTCCAACCCTGAGTTGTCCCACAGCACTAATTCCTTGAGGCACGTGAAATTACCCTCCAGCGCGGCGAGTGATGCGCAATCTACGATCGTCAACCTTTCCAGTGCTGTACAGGTACATAGCTGTAGCGATTCAAATTCAAACCCTGAGTTGCTCTCCAGCACTAATTCCTTGAGGCACGTGAAATTACCCTCCAGCGCGGCGAGTGATGCCCAACGTTTGATCGTCAACCTTTCCAGTGCTGTACAGGTACATAGCTGTAGCGATTCAAATTCCAACCCTGAGTTGCTCTCCAGCACTAATTCCTTGAGGCAGGTGAAATTCCCCTCCAGCGCGGCGAGTGATTCGCAATCTGCGATCGTCAACCTTTCCAGTGCTGTACAGGTACATAGCTGTAGCGATTCCAACCCTGAGTTGGCCTCCAGCACTAATTCCTTGAGGCACGTGAAATTACCCTCCAGCGCGGCGAGTGATGCCCAACGTTTGATCGTCAACCTTTCCAGTGCTGTACAGGTACATAGCTGTAGCGATTCAAATTCCAACCCTGAGTTGCTCTCCAGCACTAATTCCTTGAGGCACGTGAAATTACCCTCCAGCGCGGCGAGTGATGCCCAACGTTTGATCGTCAACCTTTCCAGTGCTGTACAGGTACATAGCTGTAGCGATTCAAACCCTGAGTTGTCCTCCAGCATTAATTCCTTGAGGCACGTGAAATTACCCTCCAGCGCGGTGAGTGATGCACAACCATATACCACCAACTCCTCCAGTGCCGTGCAGGAACGCAGCCGTAGCGATTCCAAACTTAGGCTGTATTCTATTGCTAACTTTTTTAGGCAGTTGCGATCGTCTAGGAAGCAGGGCTGCAGTGTCTCTGGGGCACCTTCATCCCATTCCATCTCAAGTTCGACAAGTGAAAGCGGGAGAAGCCATCTTCCGTTTCGCTGGTCGTTGTTTTCGTATTTGTGCACCAAAGACGGGATCAGCTTGGGGCATCCCTTAATTTTTAGCTTCTCAAGGGAGGTGAATCTAGAGAAGCCATCCTTGTCCCCCTGAAATGTTAGCTCCTTGCACCACTCAATAAATATTTTCTTGAGAGATGGGATAAGATTTGACGGAATGCGCAGGAGTCCCTCTGGTCCTGAGCTTGTCAATGCGTCATATGGATTACTAGCTGATGAAGCCCGTGGAGTTGGGGTGTGATTTAATGAACTGCTCCCTGTGTCTTCCATCAACAGTCCTGTTATCCAGTCACAATCCACCAAATCCAATTCCTCTAGGGCCGGTGCATGTCGTAGCATCACAGATAGCCACTTCCCTGTTATTCCACAATGAGAAATCTTGAGATGCTTGAGAGATGGGAGGCCATTGAACATGTCTTCACGTGCATGCACTGCCAAGAAATCTGGAGAGAAAAGGTCCAGGCAATCTTTTAGTCGCAAGCTAGTTAAGGCCCTGAGATGATGGAACGGCAAAAAATTGTCATCCAGTTGCGTTGGCTTATCGTGACTTCCGGAAAAAATATCCCATCCACGGTTACGATACCCCGTAATTGTCAATTCTCCATTGGTTGATCCCTCCATATCTGGAAGTGTTGAAACTCCGGTGATGGATAATCTACAAACACTACTTGAAGGTGGTAGAGCATTTGATATTGTTAAATTAGGACAGACATGGATGGTAAGCTCGGTAAGACCGGGCAACCATGACTTTTGCTCGATTATGATTTTTGCACAGCTATCGAACAGAGGAAATACCTTCAATACATGGCATCTCTCAATCAGTAGTACTCTTAAGCTCGAGTTCAAGTCCCTCACTGAATTGCAGGAGCAACTCTCCAGCTTTGGCATCTCAATCAGCACAAGCTCCTCCAACGGAGGAACTGTTACTTGCCTTACTTTCCACATGTTCCTTAACTTCAGCTTTGTAAGAAGTGGAAGCCTTTCTAGTGAGGGAAGTACTTGCAATTCTCTACAGTTCTCTAAATGAAGTGTCTGCAAACAGGTGACTGAGACAGTGCTAACAAGCCAATCTGGAGAGGTAGTACTGCCATAACCACAAATCTGGAGATGCTTTAGGTTGTGATGTGGTTCGAGACCCTCAAGCACTTCTTTGCTTGCACCTGTTTCTACTAACTCGAAAGAAGCCTCAGAGGTCATGTCAAATAAATATTCATACAGTTGCTGAGTATAGTCCCATGACAAGTGCAACTTTTCTAAGCCACTTTTCTCTCTCAGTTTTGCTCCATATGTCTCCTCTCTAGTTGCAACCTTTTCAAGCTGAGAAACACCAAGCTGAGCAAGCTCACTCATGGATTGAAGCTGTGCTATCTCAAAGCCGGTGCGATTTTCAACTTTAAAGTCATGCAGTTCCTGAAGAGAAGTCATTTTACCAATGCTACTGATTGAAGAGTACACTGCCTTTGATGCAACAAGATGCCGTAGACTGATAAGGTTATTCATACCATTAGGGACGGTAGAATATGTATCCAAGCCAATATCTAGTACTTGAAGGTGGTAGAATTTGCTCAGAGCTTCAGGCAAAACTTCATTGTCCTCTTTGCCCCTAAGTTTTAGACATCGAATATGAGTAGGATTCACAAAGTTGCAGACAGAATAACTAAAATCAGCATATGCTGCAGAAATTTGCAGCACCCGTAGATTCTGTGCCTTCTGGAATATGCCTTGCAAGGATTGGAGGAAGAAGTGGTCATACTTCCCAATCAAGACCAATGTCCTCAATTTTCTCGTTGAATTAACTACTCTTTGCATTTTTTCTTCAAACTTCTCATTACGAAGTATGTTCCCATATTGATCTTCATGATACGCAGAATCAGTTAGAATTGACAAATGACGTATAGTTGGGGGTACTTCTCTGCATGCTAGATCATCTATAGCTGCGCATTCAGTTCCTGAAACCAGCCTTGCAAAGTCATGCATAAGAGGAGGCATAACATAGAACGTTTGATCACCTAGAGTGGGATCTTTAGTTTCAACTTGCTTAAAGAAGCCAGAGTTCAGCAAATCAGTGAGATAGTTCTGCCCTATCTCCTCCAATCTCTCGGTCGAATGGCTACATTTCACAAATCCCTGTGAGATCCAAATACAGACCAGCTCATTGCTAAGAAACTGATGATTATTGGGGAATATAGAACAATACAAGAAGCATTGTTGTAAATAGTAGGGCAGCTCATCGTAGCCAACTTTCAAAGCTTGCATGATGCCTCCATTGAGCTGCTGGGATTTCCATTTTTCATTCTTTAGAATGTTACTCCAATGGTTGGTTGTAAGCTGCTCTCTTAAAAGCATCCCTGCAGTTTCTGCTGCTAATGGGTTACCTTTTAACTTCTCTGCTATTTCTTGACCGATGATGGTTAGACTTGGGTGCTCTTTGTAATTTTCATCACCAAATGCACATGTTTTAAATAACAGCCAGAAATCGTCATTCTGCAAACTACCTAACTCGATGGGTTGGACTGTGCCTATCCTTTTTGCAATAGACAATTTTCTAGTAGTCACAATAATCACATTACCCTTTGCACCGTCAGACCTCAAAGGGGCCAACAGTTTATTCCATCGGGAATCATCGATGACATCCCAAACATCATCCAAAATAAGTAGAGTTCTCTTTGATGTGACATGAGTCAACAAGATCTCCTGAAGTTTAGCAAAGCTGCTTATACCTACACACTTTTCTTGACAAACAAAGTCTAGCATCTCCATTGTAAGTCTCACTTCATCAAAGTTGCTAGAAACTGAAATCCATATTCTGTAATCAAACAGGATTTTCACAGTTGGTTCATTGTATATGATTTGAGCGAGCGCTGTCTTCCCAATACCTCCGATGCCTACAATAGGAAGAACAATCACACTGTCAGTGTCAGGCTTGTCTCCTCTCATATGCTCTATGATGGAGTTCTTCTCATCAACTCTCCCGTACATTTTGCGTTGAACAAGACTTGACGTTCTTCGGCATGGATCTGCAGCTATATTCTGACAGAGATTCCAACTTGGAACAGAGCCCAATCCATGTAGCTTCTGAACCTCACTGATAGCCTTTTCTAACTGATGAGTCGCTTGTTGGATTCTGTTGCAAATTTCTGCCTTGTCCCAGAGGAGTGTGTTAGCTGCAGTGTTGTGTGCTAACACCTCATCACTTCTCATTCTTTTTCTTCTGTCTGAATCATGAGGCGAAATGGTGGTGCCATTTTGTGAAACAACGTCACTGCAGGAGGAAAATGATCATGGACTGGTTACTACAAGTTTTATAACTGTAATTCATTTTTTTAGATTTGTAACTGCATTTCAGAACTATATCTACATAATTTAAATAAAATAATATCGTTAGTTTTTTTAATGTTTTTTTGCATATCCTAAGGTGTTGTTCCGGAACGTCGCAAGTTCATTATTTTGTCCACAAGTAATGATAATTCGATACTGCAAAACTGTGCCAATGCAAGGATATGGATTCTGTATGCAGGGATCCTCAGGATAAGCAGTACCTTGAAGGTATTGGCGTTTGTTCAATTGCAGCACGTTTTCTCCTGCAATTCTCACTCTTGGTATGATTGTGCAGAACTGATGTCCCTTTAGTAGTCTCGCATCTAACCACTTTATGACAGTGAATGCACTCTGCTTTCACAGGCTTTCCATCAGCGTCTTTTTCAGTTATGCTGAAATCCAACCATGCGTCCGACCGTTTCTTGCGTTGGGTTCTATTCGGTATGCCAGAGTTGTCCCTCGATCCATCAACTAGTTGTGCTCCACCAGTTGCATCCGTGCCTTGGGGCTGATCATCCAAAGCAATTGTACCTGCGCCAAAACAAAATGGAAACAGAATGGGAAATTAATGGCGTCCGCTAAGAAGCTTCTTTTACTATCATCATACAAGCAACGATGTGCTGATGTGCAGAGAACAGACACATCCCCACACACATACCTCCCTGGACCTGGTGCTGGAGCCTGTAGTAGTCGAACTCGTCGACCATGTCATCGGCGTCGTAGAGCAGCTCCTTGAGGCGACCGAGCGACCGGCCCAGCGGCCTGTTCTCGGCCGCTCTCCCCTTCACGGCGGCGACTACCGCCTCCACCCTCTCGATCTCGGATTTGAGCTTCTCGGTGTCGTCGGCGACCCCAACCTGGCGAATCCACGCCTCAATCTCGCCGGCAAAGAGGACATCCAGGATGGTCTGCGCCAGCCAGAGCACGGCGTCGTCCACATGAGGGTCTACCGCATCCATCGTTGCGGCGGCGGAAACAGCGGCGGAGCAAAAGCAAAGCGAAGGGGCAAGGCAGGGAGTTGTTCAGTCAGGGGATGGAGGAGACGGGCAATGATGCGCTTGGCTATCGCGGTCAACGGAAATGACGGGGAAAGTGCTTGTGTGAACGCACTGGCCACTGGAGCACAGCACAGTAGCACTAGAGTGAAATGCACCGCACGTCCACTAACCTGGCTTGGGGTGTTATTCTCGTCCCTAAATTTTCAAAATGCACATTCAGATCTTTAAATTTGTTAATCGTACCATGAGAGGTCCAAATCATCATTTTTAAATTATAAATTGGAAGTGTTCAACCTATGTGGAGCTTATATGTAGGTTCAAATTTTATTTTTGAAATTTCCTCATCAACTCTTATATTTTCTATTTTAAAAGAATATTATTTCAAAACTTTATGCTGAATATTTTCTTTTCCAATATTTCCTCCAAAAATTTCCTTTTTCTACTTTCTTTTACAAATTTGATTGTTTTATAATTTTTTATATAGATCTTTTGTATTTGAATATATTTGTACAAGTAAATTAGTATGAATTATTTTTATATGTATATAATTTTATATTTAAATAAATTTTATAACTTTTAATTTAGCTTAAACGACTGTGATTTGGATCTCCGGCGATATGATTAGCAAGTTTAAGGATTTGAATATGCATTTTAAAAGTTTGAGGACCGAGATGACACCCCGAGCCAAGTTCGAGAATCGGAGGTATATTTTACTAGTAGCACTAGGACGGCATGTCCAAATAAGCCAATATAAAATATGAAGATTCAAGTACGACATGACATGTTTACCTTCAACGGGCCAATAAAACTGAAATAAACTCGTTGGATAGCATATTGTACAACAAAGGGATAATTGATCAGCAGTGAGTCAGTGACAACACGTTCAATGGTGTAAGTTTTTTTCCTTTTTTGATTAATGTGGTGATTTCTTACATCTTACCCCCTCAAGGATCGTGGCAGCTTGTTACCAATTAGGGGTGCAAATGGGTCATCCTTAGGTGCCCCTCCAACCCTCTTTAGTACAAATATTTGATCTCATTTTGAAAAAGTAGTACAAATATTTGTACTAAAGATGGTTGGAGGGGCACCTAAGGGTGATCCATTTGCACCTCTATTACCACTCATTTATTAAGATAAATATGCTACAGTATAAGATTGTGGTTAGCCTTTGCATATTAGTATCCTTCAATCACATAGCTCATAATTTAAGGATAACATAATAATCATGGAGAGTTTTCAAAACGTAATACTTGGGCGGGCCAAAAAAAAGGCCACGCAAACCGAAATGTGATAAGGAATAATATTATGAGACGGAATGAAAGTATGTACTCGAGCCTGAATTGCATTAATTAAGACGGTTTATTTCAAGCTCTGCAGGTATAAAATAGGAAAAGTACTGTTGCATTTGTTATAACAACATGCTGGTGATTCAGGACAAGGATAAAGATAATCCCGGTCTGCTGCTCCGTTTGCTATCCCTGCCTTTCTGGTTTCTAAACTCGAGAGGAAAGATGTCTTGCTCTGCAAACTGCAACAGAGCAAGTTAAGCTTTTGTGTTACTTCAGTAGTTGTCTTGCCTCTATATTTTTGTGACTGTTGAACTAGTCTAACGCTGGCTTGGAACTTTGCCAGCCACACGGAGCTAAGAACGTTTGTCTGATTTCTGAACGGTGCTTTCAGAATTCATTAAAATAACCTCGTTTGTTCTGCTTGGGCCCCTATTCTCAGTGGGAGAAATGAACAGTGGACGAAAATATAACTGAATGTCTGAATCATTTGTAAACAGAAATGTAAAATCACAAGACAGACCACAGCGGAACCCAAATATTTTCTTTATCATTGAATAGCTACAAGCATAAAACAAGATACAACAGCATAACACATACAACAAGATACACCAGCGGCTAAAACAGAATCCTACTATTTCAGTATGACAAAGCCTCCCAGCCCAGCCACAAGGACAATGGGTAGAATGGAGACCCAGAGGATGGTCACACCGATGGCGCGGCGATCAGTGAGGCAGCCTGACACGTAGAAGCCGGCCGACGCCTCCACGAGCCCAAAGATCAGTACGGCAATGAGAATGCCGTAGTACAGGTAGAAGGGCGCCTTGCCATGGTCAAGGAAGATACCCCCCGGAGCCCTGAAGACGACGAGCGCGAGCGCCGCCACGGCCTGGATGACGCCGCTCGTGACCAGCGCCGCCGGCAGCCTCTCCGCGTTGCGGCAGGCCGCGGAGATCAAGCTCGCCATGTTGAAGAGGACAACCAAGAACTCCATCCCTGGCTGGTGTGGTATCTCCGCTAGTGTATCGTCGGAGAAGACAAGTGGTGACCTTGTTTGAGAGCTTGGAGGATGGTGGTGTGTGCTGCCTCTGAAGACGATGACCGTGCCTGGATGATTATATAGGCAAGTTGCAACGACAACGAGGCCGAGGACATGGCAGGTTGACCGAAACCCGAATTGGCCTAGCTGAATCCGAAATGCTGAGCCAAATCCGAGCGTCACGGATTCCCGCCCCCGTTGTGGTTGGCGCACAAGTATGATCGCGACAGATGGGTGCAAATTCTCAGCATTGGAAGCATGTGGCCTCACGCTTTCAATAAACTTCTGATTTAACAGATTTTATTTGTTAGCTTGGATCACGTCGCGTTTATATAAAAAAAAAATTGTTAGTTGTCGGATCGTCCGCCGGCCTCACGCTTTCAATAAACTTCTGATTTAGCAGATTTTATTTGTTAGCTTGGATCACGTCGCGTTTATATAAAAAAAAACTTGTTAGTTGTCGGATCGTCCGCCGTCGGATCGAGCTCAGGTGCAGCCGTAGCCATTGGATGCCCGGTGCCCGCCTCCCGCTGACAGAGCACTCGTGATCCTCCGCTGCCGATGTTCACCATTTTCTGCACAGTTAAAGGGTTTCTGTATCTGAAGCAACACCTGTAGTGACTGCTACATCGAAGCTTTTGTACAACCAGTAGCTGCCCTTTTTCGTTGGCTCTTTTCGTAACCTTCTTACATTTGCTCATTTAATAGAGACAAAAAAAAGGGGGGGGTGCTACAACCTCAGGGGTCAAAAGGGAGGCAGATGCTTGTGCTTTAGTTAAGTGTCACACGCAGAAACCGATTACGACATGTTTAATCCGAGACCCAAACGCCGAAACCGCACGCCGTTATCGGTTTGTGTCGACCATCTTGTGTCAGTAGACAATAAGAAATCCTAAAGCGACGTGGACCAGCTCGACTTTGTGATGATGGAAGTACACACGGTTTGTTTACAAAGGCCGGGCCTCTCTCTCATGTACGCGCGTCTGAACGTACAGAGCACACGGACGCAACAGCGTGTGGTGCAGCAGGGTTCCAAATTTAGGCAAATTTTCGCTGAATTTCGTGTAATTTCGTACTTTTCGGCCCAAAACCGAAATAGTAGTATTTTGTTGCAGCCACTGTTGTTTATCGGACTGCTTTTGTGAACCGGTAATTATGTGTAATAAGAATGGACTGTATGGTCGATGGACCGTGAACCTATTTTGACATCGCGATCTTTTTGCGCCATGAACCTTGAACACTATGAACTTGTGATATATGGTGCCATGAACCTTGAACACTATGAACTTGCGATGAAATGTTCAATTCCATCAGCAGAGTCTTCCAAGACTATACATATCAACAGTCAACATAGCATCCCGACATTGATGAATCATGAAATACATGAATTACCCTCTTATCATAATGGCCAGTTGGCTATGCACCTCGAAAAATCACAACAATTACCCTTTCTCGTGAAGGACAAACTACGAAAATATTAATCTGCCTCAAAAAGCCATGACATAACAATTTCATCAAGCAAATAAGGTTACAACAAAACATATGCAGAGCCGAAACTGGTAACAATGGACTCGTGATTGAAGTACACGGAAGAGACACCCAACACTGGACACTAGTGCCATAAGCTAAGATAGTAATCCATGTAGTTCTTACATACATATACATTGAAAGAGCGTGACTGTCCGTAGGGAGCTGCTACTTCGGCGCGGCAGAAGAAAAACCTCCAAGGCTGGCAACGACAATTAGAGGCAGGATGGAAAGGCCCATGATGATCTTACCAATGACTCGCCGACCGCTGAGGTCCCCTGATACCCAGAAGCCTGCAGCCGCCTCTGCAAGCCCAAACACCACAACGGCAATCAGAACACCATAGTACACATAGACGAGCGACTCGCCGTTGTGGTGGAACACTCCCCGCGGCACCCTGAAGAAGATGAGGGAGAGCGCTGCTGCGGCTTCAAGGACACCACACAGAATCAGCGCCCCTGGCAGCTTCTCAGGGTCCTGTAGGGCGTCGGAGATGGCACGCGTGATCTTGCCGAGGACGTCCATTTGCGTATAGTGCCAGCTGTGCGCGATGCTTGGTGCCAGAGGGAATGAGTTTGCTTGGAGCTTGGATGGAGGCGGCAGACAAGAACTATGACGTCCTGGTATTTATAGGAGATGTACAACCCGAATCACTAACCAAACCGAAAACCGAATAGCGGCATCCAAAGCTCTACTTTGCAGAGTATACAAGTCAAAGGAGATGATTAGAACAAAGCCTGACAGCGAGATAAGGACCTGGCCAGAACCCGAGCCGCAACCGAAACCGAGCTTAGACATGCTTTGAGGTTAAGGTTATAGGTTTTAAAATTTTATCAGACTCCAGTGTTTGCTGCTTTGATTTTATTTATGGGTAAAATTTGTGCCAATTTTGACCGACTTGTTCCAGATTTCCTGGTAAAAGTAAAAACTTTATCCAAATTTGACAGATAAAAAGAGTACAAATTAATTCAAACTGTACTGACCTGTATAAGTTTTTGGAGCCACTAGTAAGCCTGGCTACTTCAGGTTCTTTTCTAGAAAGATTGCCCGGTGCATGCAACCAGAGTGAGTCAAAACCATAGACTTGACTCAGAGCTTGGTTTGTTGCTTGCACCTTTATGAAATTTCCTCATACCAAAACCGAAGCACAGAGATTTCGGTTTCCGGCCCTGCGGGTGGTGCAGTTGTGCACACACATGTCTGAGTGGGACCGGTTGATGTTGTCATCATTGAAAAGCATGTGCTTTACTAGTTACTACAACTGGTACAGGAAAGAAGTTTAGCTTTCCTGTTCTGTTCTGTTGGGAAAAGACAAACTACATATGAGGGAAACGTATGTTAGAAGTTAAACATATTTCATGTTACGGCCTTACGGGCCCACGCTGCAGACACACCTTACTTTGAAGCCTGTTTTAGAGCTGAATAAGCTTCCAGTATTTGAACCTTGTCATCTAGACTGTGGTATCAGCAGCTTGCGGAAATCAGTAAGATACGGAAATGCATTAGCACCACCACATCTTCAATAATTTTCTTGAGAAGTGTACCTTAAATGACTACTGATTAGCACCGATGCGAAACGCCAAGCAGTGGACCCAGCACATGTACCCGCATTCCATCAGCAAACTCTTCCAAGATAGCATCCCAACAGTTTATCTCGAGCTTTATATTAAAAAAATATATCTCTAGCTTTATCAAAAAAAAATTATCTCTAGCTTCATAAAATGACTTGTCGAAACTTGAACAACCAGCTAGCTCGAAAAATAGCACGTGGCCCAAAACAGCATAAAACAAAAGGCATTGAGGTCTGTAAATTTACACTGCGTTCACAAATGAGGCACATGAGTTTGGTGACAAGAAGCCACAAAATTTATGTGTGAAGGTAATGACAGACAGCCTCAGCAGTCAATGATCTGTTGGTTCAATCTATCAAAATGAAATGTGGTGAAGGATCAAGCTTTGTACTATGCCAAGATGTTGGCAAATGATGGTCCTCAACTGCATAGTTGCAGATCAAGTAAAGTCTTATAATAAGCATATGTTTAAACTGCACTTAAGTAATCATCAGGGTGAAAGTGTCCAAAGATACCACAAATGACACCGGTCAAATAAATTAAAATATGTGCAACTTGTTGACAAATATGTAGACAGGCTGCAGAATTTTCAAGAGAACTTGTTCATCTGTCTCAACACTCAGCACTGTTCCTGCTGTAGTAGAGAAGAATATATACAGCAATGATAGTTGTCTGATATGTTCTTCTATTTCTCAAATTAGTGGATTAGAAATATCTTCCAACAGTCTATGATAGCTAGATCAAGGGAGCAGACACATGGAGGCTAATCAATAAGTATCTTGCAAACAGTGCAGGCAGGATCTGTGTATTATCATTGTAAGACTCATGCAGCATTTTCCTTGGTGAGAGCAACCCGGGCAGTCATTTATATGCAATATATCTAAATAGATGAGTTCCATGAATGTTTGAAATGAAACAGAAACCAGACTGGGGCAGCTTATGATGTGAAAGTTAAGTATGCTAGTCGAGTAATTGAATGCCACTACCTACCTTGTCATCCAAGGCACTCAACTCTTCAGACTGAACTGCAAAAAGCAACCAATCCCTTGGTATTTCCATGAGATCTCTATTTCCATTGCTGAAACCCCACCGATACATCCAGATAACTTGGAAGATCATTAAGCAGGAGGAGGAAGAGAAGACTTCCCCAAATGGGGACAGTCACGCACAATAGGTTCATAGGTCCAAGGACAGCCATTCTCCCTCCTCATCTTGAGATCTTGCAATACAAGAAGACAGAATACCTTCCATTTCCAATCTTGTTTATGAGGAGCTCTTGGAGCACAATGAAGATGTTTCGTTTATCAGAAACCAGTGGCGGAGCTGAGCTTTGCCATTGGGGTTCGCCGACCCCGATGAATTTCGGAGAAATCAGTGGCAATTACTGCATCTAGTTGTTAATAGTTCATTATGACCCCATCCTCTTCTGCATAAGACCCCAGAGCTCTCATGATCTGGCTTCACCCCTGTCAGAAACCTGCCTGCCTTTATAGATATGCTCTAAAATCTCAAGTGTTGACTGCACCTCGTCAAAAAATTGGAAGATACACAAACAAACCCACACTTTTCAATTGAAGTGATATCTAATTCTTTGATCATTTTACAAAAATCTGGCAAGAGTCGCCTTCTTAACTTCTGCGTGCCAGCTATTGGAGCAATGCGGTTTACTGAAATCCCAATTAATCAATAGTTCTACTAGCTCATCTCTGTCCATATCCCTCTCATAAACCTTCTGTTCAATCAGCGCAGAAATTCTTGGTGCAGCAATGCAATATCAATATGAGATGGAGAGCATTCTGCACAGAATCACCGACTACTCAACTGACAACTGGTTTGCAATTTTGTTTATCCTGCCAGAGATCTGGCACTTGTTCTCAAGCCACACAGTGATATTTTGCTGTGGCTCCTCCTCTCTTAGTTACCTTTATCTCCCAAAACAATCATGATAGAACCTACAGCCTTGGAGAACTGACTGAAGATGCATTGCTTCCGCCAATAGAGGTGGCAGAATAGCAGCAACTGCAGCTGCATAAGATAAGAGGGAGGAGAATTCATTGATTGACCAATCACTTTGTTAATCACTGCGTTCCGCACAAAACTGGAAAAAAAATGGTGAACACAGTCGATTGCAGATACCTTCCCTGATCTCTCGCAGGAAGCGGTAGTAGTCGAGTTAGTCCAGGACATCCTCGGCGTCCCTGAGCTTGTCCACGGACCGCGCCAGCCCCGCGGCGAGCACCGCCTCGACGCCCCTCACCTCGCCGACGAGCCCGACCTCACGTGGATGCTCTGCACCAGGCACCTGACCGCCGCGTCCACCACGTTGCCCTCCAACCCCGTCCTCAATCGCAGTCCCGCCGCCGCGCTGCTGCTGCTGTGCCGCTGAGGAGGCCGCGGGCGGCACCAATGCGGGAGGCGTGAGTGAACGTGGTGTTAGGTCTGGATCACGGATCACTGGCTGCGGGATGGACTCGGGTTCTATCTCGGGTTCTAGTTCTAGCATCACCTCAGACGTGTGCGTGTGCGTACATGTGTACGGGATCAAACCGAGAGTAGTTTAGGGTAGATTACCTTGCTCTGAGGAAGACGACGCCATCATCGCTGTGTTGGTGGCGTCTGCGCACGGGCAGTGTCGCACAGTGCAGAGGATCGTAGCAGATCCACTCTAGGGCGGTGGTGGTCGGTGCAGTGCAGATCGGTGGAGCTTCCCGCCGCCGCAGCGCCACCCCTCGAGATCGGGTTAGGGTTTAGGTGTCGGTGGGGAGTCGGGGCACGACAATCTTTGGCGCGCGTGCCCCCGGCCCCCACGTCTCTATTTATGTGGCGCTAGCGACAGGAGCCCACCAACGTGAGTTTGGTTGGACGCCCCCGATCAGGGCGCGGATCAAGACTAAGGTCTTTGAGCATTAGGTTGGAGATCAATCCAACACGTGGGCGTCGGAGAGAGGAGGGCAGGCAGGCGGCAGCGGTGCGGCCGGGGCTTGGGCGAGGGACGAAACGGCCGGAGCAGGCGGGACGGCGAAGCCATCTCGGTAGTCGGTCGCATCGGTCGGTGTGTTGTACGAGAGCAGCCGTGTGCGAACGCTGGCGTTCCCCATTGGTGCCAGCCGCACGGCCCACCGCTGATCGAGACTTCGAGACTCGCGTTCGCCGCCGCCGCCGCCGACGGCCGCCCACCGCTCTTTTCGGCGTCTCTATCTGGTACCCACCAACATCACTCCCAACATCGCACGATCTCAATTCTCAACCACGTCGACGAAGGCGGCCGGACTGCCGGAAGGCCGGTGTTGGAACTTGGAAGTGGGCCGTCTAAATGAAAAATGATAGCCCAATGGGCCACTGATTTAGCAGGCCTTATCATCCTTTACTTTTGTTCTAGTTTTTTTTCTTGAAAAATACTTTTCTTCCAGCTATTGAACTATGAGATGTTTCCCGCCTTCACCTACCTGAAAGAAAAATTACGGACCGCCAATTCAGCAACGGTGTTAACAGAGCACATGTCTTTCTGCATGCGTACGCGTACACTGATTCCATTGGTAGGAGCAAGTAACAACCGGCAATGGCGATCAAGCATGAGGGCAGCGGGAACACAAAGCGAGCACACATTGTAGTTCCAGCTCCTAGATGGAACAAACTCTGTGCAATTGTGCGTTCAAAATTATCACCCCAGATTGCTTTTGCTTGGCATAACACAACTGCATTCATTCGTCAGCAAGAACTCACAGTTTAACCAGTGACCATTTCATACAGGTAGTGCTGACAGAAGACATAGCAGAGACTAGTGACAGATATACAGATTAGCAATAGAAAATACTAACTCAAGTCAAATGCTACATCCAGATTGCATCACAAGGAAAGGGTGTAAAAAAAAGTCTACTAACTCAAGTCAAATGCTACATCCAGATTGCATCACAACGTCGACGAGATGTGGATCAGTTGAACTCAAAGTTCGCACAGAGTTGGTCTGTTCATCACATACTGGGACTGGAGCTCCAATTTATCAGCTGCGTGCGTGTCTGCGGTAGGCCATTTTTCCATATGCAAATATGATAGGCCATATCAAGGGAAGAAAACTGAAAAAAGGCGCGTACTCTGTATTAACTGTTTCTCCATTTGACCCTTCAGTGCAACTTGTGCGATGACACTGAAGACTTGTAGTGTCTGCATAAGGCCATTTTTCCATATGCATAATGAATGTTTAGTTTAGCCAGAGGGCAGTGAGGGTGTACTATTAACAGATCGCGGAGGTAACATGATGTATGGTATAGTGTGTACCTGAAAAGCGGAAGAAGGCCGACGGTAGGCTGCTTTTACAGGAAGAAATGTGTGTCCAACAAGCCATCCAGCAGTCAGTTCACGGGAATCATGGTTTTCCTTCCCGCTGCATAAGACACGATGCATGATGCGGAGAGGGCGCCGCGCCTGCAGATTGACCCTGTCAGCTAGCAATATGCACTTTACATACTCGCCAAAATACGTAGAGGTAACTAACATGACTATTAGAATGGTTAGTTTAGCAAGAGGCAATGGTATTATGACATCAGCAGGCTGTGAAAATAACAAGATACGCGGTGTACTTCATACCTAAAAAGTGGGAAAAAGGCAGCCCAGAGAGCTTGCCGCGCAGGCAGAAATGCTCATCCAACGAGCCATCCAGCACTCAGTTCACATATCCCCTATCAATTTCAACCTTGATCCTTTTTGTAAGCATTCAAGATGTCCATCAGGATGGAACAAAACCAAATAAAAAATAATTGCCATTTTTATCCAGTACGGGAAGGGTAGAATGGGAATGACAAGCCTATCAAGATGTCCATCACCCTTAGTGCTAGCCTCAAAATTGTTCAACAGATCACCCAGTCATGCAATCCAACACATTAGACCATGAACATGACAACAGCATAAGACTACCACATTTGGAATAAGTTTCGGTTTGTCCTTTGTGATGCTCCAAATGAGGCATGTCATGCAAAAGAATTATTATCTACCTGCATTGCATAAGGTGGTGCTTCAGCAGTTTAGCTAGGCGACAAGCTGACAACTTGCGCTACTATAACAACGTAATCTACTTCAAACCATAGCGTAACCGATCAGCAGGAACCCCACATCTAACATGAACGCAACTTGCGCTACTTGGCATTTAATTGAGGTGACATGCATATCAGCATATGTATGAAGTACCTGGTTGGCATCACGAGCATCAATTGCATCAACCACCACACCGTGTGACAATGGGAGTTAGCTTCCAAACATGAATGGAAGAAATGGGAAACTGGAAGCGACCATCCGACAATATTAAGAAATTCAAACTGAAGCCGGTACAAAACATTTACAGAAACTGGTTGTGAAGTCCCGAGAAGATATGGTGACAATCAACCCCGGCTTGTTTGGGTACCACAAATCCACTACAATACATGTGGATTGGGGTGGAAAATGAACTAATTTTCAAGCCAATCCACCCCAATACACATGAATTGGGGTGGATTTTGATGTATCCAAACAAGCCCTACGGATCCAAGTTTCCAAGCTTGAACCAACACCCTAACAAGTACCATTGTGGATAGTTTGCTGTCCAATCGTACAAAATACACTAGTGCTCAACAAGTACTCAGGCCATTTTTCCACTTGTCAGCGTGTGTGCATTAAGGAAAATTTGCGAATGGAGGGAGTAAGGTCTAACCTACAAACTGATCTCCATGTCCCCCCCCCCCCCCCCACCCCACATATGTACTAAACCTAAATTTGATGGTTGAATGACTAATTATATCTCAACATGCATTTTCTGCATCACATCCAAAGGAAAAACAGAAGTTGTGGCAAGGGAATGAGTAATATGTCATATATATACTAGCTGGAAACTTGTACGCGCAGGTGCACATAAGCAACACCATACCAGAAAACAGGTATGCTGGTGAGTGGTGACTTGTGAAAACATACAGTATAACAAAACTTGGTTAGCATAAAGAAGTCATTTCTGCAGGAGCATATCTAAAGCTTAGTGCGATAGTGAAAGCGACCAGAGAATGCATCTCCCCAAACAAATACATTTCCTACTTCAAATGTTCCAGCAGCTGTGATGCAGTGGATGCCATGGCATTCTGTCAAAAAGGATTTCCAACAATCAGCAGCGTTGTTTACAATGCAAAAAACAAGAATAACAATCTAACAGTCCAAACCTGCCAGAATAACCATTGAAGGAACAGTACCATCATCGATGCTGTACAGAAGAATCTACAATAACACGTACTCCCATAAGAAAAATAAAATCATAACGCAGAAAATAGGAGCTCTGCAGACACTAAGACCAACCAGAAGAAGCTAAAGAAGACATGTGATATAGAGTTTAAGTGGCCAACTGGCCAGGGTATGAGGTATCCAGTAGGAAACCTCCAGTGACATACTACAAGCTACATCAAGGCAGAACCTCACACCATTGACTTAAGAGGAAAGAACAGCGTTCATATAACGCCAAAGATTGTGCTCAAGAAAATAATACAAAAAATACCGCAGCAAGATCCAGTAAAAAGGTTCTCCATGATAGCTCTGAACAATGGTTCTAAGCATTAACCTGACACTGTGCTGAGGTTGAAAAGGCTTCATTTCTTTCTCCCACCACGCTCCCTCAGTGTTAGATTGATCACCACTCCAGGACCCACATTGTAGTAAGCAAGAGAAAGGTTATCTTTGAGGAAACTAGTCCTCACACTCAACTTCTGCTTATTAGCAGGGAGCTGCAACTCTCCAGCAATCTGCTCCTTCAGACTACCTACTGTGTCTGACAGTGATTGGACGCGAATCTCCAAAACTTGGCCACGCAGATTTCCTTCATCAAGGTTGGGTACAGATACTGAGATGCTAGCAGGACCCTGCAGACAGGAGACTACATTAGAATACCACAGGTCTATATAGCAAAATAACTAGAACAACATGTAAAGTAAAGATAAAAGAAAAATGGACTGGCAATGCCATTACCGGATGCTGAGTGAGGAACTGCTCTGCCGGGATAAGAGAAGCATCATCTGCTCTCTGCCTCTTTGGTTCTGGTTCATCAGGTGGAGGTGGCTGCTCTTCAGCAGGAGGCTGTGGAGGCAGAGGTGGTGCTGGAGGCTGAGGGATTCCAACATGATTGACCATGGGTGGCATGTGTGGTGGCGGGGGCATTGGAAATGAGCGCGGTGGACCAGGCATAAACTGAGTCTGTCCAGGAGGCGGAGGAATATTGGTTGGCATATGAACCATCTGGCCTGGCATCCTGATCATCTGCGGCTGCCCTGTTATCTGTTGTGGAGGCGGATGCATGTGAGGCATCATATGTGGAACTCCAGGCATATGAGGACCTGGTGGTGGGACAGAATACGGTCCTGGAGGGGCAATAAAGCGAGGAACATTAACAAGAGGAAGTGGCTGAGGAGGTCGGGGCAATTGCATGCCAGGCCGGAGAAGCGGAGCTGGACCAGGAACATGAGCATTTGAAGCATCAAACTGTTCCTCACCACCCTGAGGCTGAGACAATGCATGGGTGGCAGTCCGACCAATGCTACCAGAATGACCATCCCAAATAACCTGCTTCAGCTGCTCATCCTTTTTCTTTTCAATTTCTGCCTTAACAGCATTAGAAACCTCCTCCTCTGTGGTCCCAAAAATATCAGGGCGAGTGCGAGCAAGACCAACAATGTTCCTTGAAATCTCATCATCGGGTGCAAGGGTAGTCTCCTTAATCTTGGCCAGCATCCTCTCTTTCTGCTCCTTGTACTTAGGGTCAATGAGTGAGATGCGCATGTGTTCCTCCATCTCACTGATGGGAATCAGCTCCCCAGTTATCGGTGAGACAACAAACTTGGTTGGGTCCCTCTCTGCAGGGATCCTCTCCTCAGGCCTCTTGTAGTTTTTGACAATCCTCATAGGAGCCTCATCATCACCAGCCACCTTAACCTGTGCTGCTCCTTCATTCTCCTCAAGCCGTGCTGCCCGCATTCCTTCCTCAACAAGTTGCATCTCCTCTTCATCCATTTCCATCTCAACCTCCTTAGCTGGTTCAGCCATTTCCATCGCTTCCTCCTCTCCCGAATTCTCCATCCTCTTCCGGCGCTTCAACTCTTCCAGAGTGGGTGGCACAGGAAGCCCCTCGTACTCATCCTCGGCAAATTCAATTGTCTCAACAACAACAAAATCATGCCAGTCGATCATTGACATCTGCATCCTTTCCTGCTCAATCTCATCCTCCGCCTGCTGCCTTGCCTGCTCCTGCGACCGATCCCACTCCAACCGATTCAGGCATCTCTCCAGCATCGTAGTCAGATCCTTCGACCCCTCCCTCAACTCCTTTAACAGTGCAGGCACCCCCTCTTCCGGCCTCAGCACCCTCGAGTATGCATCCGTTAGTGATGTGAAGAATGGGAACATGCTGTGCGTGGGTCGGATGAAATGGAACTGCACGTTGTTGCTCTCACGCTGTGCCAGGCTCGTCAGGAAGTTCTTCCCGTTCCGGGCCACGAACTGCGCTGTCAGCTTGATGATGTCCAGCTCCTCCCCTGTGATGCCCTCGGGCAGCCGCACCGTGTACAGCTCCGCCTTGGGCGGCACCAGGACCTTGGCAGGCGGCGCCACACGGAAAGGCGCGGAGTGGTCGGGCTTCGCATCTGCCGCCGCCGCAGCGCCGTCAGCAGGTGCGGCGGCGCAGTCCGCCGGGGCCGACGCTGGCGCGGCGGCGGGGGCTCCGTCGGGCTCGGCTCCCGCGGGGGCGTCGGCGCCGGGCGGCGCCGCGGCGATCTCGGAGACGCGGTGCTGGTAGTAGGCGTGGTAGGGGTCGGAGGGCTGGAGGAAGTTGAACTTGGCGTTGCCCTGGTTGTGGGAGATGATGCGGCGCTCGAACTCGGGCCCGTTCTTGGCGACGAAGACGGCGGTCTTCTCGATGATGGCGCGGATATCGGGCGGAGGGTGGATGATGCCGATGGTGCGCGTGTGGGTGGCCACCGTCGCCGGCGGGTCCGCCTTCCCGCCGGGAGGGGGCGTGGGAGGCGCCGTCCGCTGCTGCTTGTCGGCGTCACCGACCGCGCCTCCGTTGCCCTCCGGCGCGGGGAGGGTCAGGATGGGGCTCACCATGGCGGCGGCGATGGGGATTAGGGTTTCGGCGGGTTTGGATCGGGAGGGGAGGTAGATTGCTCGGGAGCCAGCAGTCGAGACTCGACTCTCCGGATTAGGGACCTACTCTGGATACGGAGGCCGGGACGGTAGGCAGATTTTGTTTGGGCCGGAATTCTTTTGAGTCGGTTCGAATTAACGTTCGATACCGACGTACTCCACCTCAAAGCCGGATGCGCCAACAAGAGAGCACCATCCGCTCACCTCCTCGCAGGTTGGAAGGGATTAAATAGGTTTGGCTTGTTAGTTCCATACTTCCATCCATATAATCTAGCTTAAATAAATTATCCGAAGAAACAAATTATTTTCACGGGTTAAATAATATAAATAGGCTCATCCCTAGTTTGTCATATCCTACAAATTAAAGCCAGCTCCAACGTTAAGGACAAGGACTTAAGGGGGGGTATCCGGAAGAAAGAGAAATAGAGGTAGGAATGGTATAATACAACGCATCTAGCTAAGGAGAATTTGCTAGTAGAAGACACGCGTTTGCACTAAGAAATATTTCTCTCTTATTACGCTCTCTACTTTCCAGATTTGCTTGCCTTCTTATGCATTCGTGTGCTAATATTATGTGGAAACAAAATGTTAGAGCACTTTATGCTAAGATATCATAGCATCTCGTGACATGTCTAGCCAGACACCATATATATATACGAAAATATTACACACCAAAGTTACTCGACGTTTATTCTAGCATATTTTGTACAAGCAATTCTCTTCAGCACCTCCAACAAGT
The DNA here is from genome assembly GCA_032594955.1 of Panicum miliaceum. Lineage (NCBI taxonomy): Eukaryota > Viridiplantae > Streptophyta > Magnoliopsida > Poales > Poaceae > Panicum > Panicum miliaceum. The sequence goes on from CM064069.1 coordinate 3,481,102, forward strand.
CGATATAAACTAGCTAAGCTTATAGTACCAGAAGTTAGGAAAAAACAAACGTATATATCCCTTAATTTTGCATTCCGAAGTTCAGCTTGGGACGGTTTTTTTTCTGTTCCAACCGCACCCAACGTGACCCACCACCTCAGCTGCTCCACACCCCACCAACGTCAGCACATCTCTCCTTGGAAAATAGTATCTCTCGGTTCGGGGGACCATCACTGCCACGTCCCGTACGCTCACGCTGCCCCTGCCCCTGCCCGCGGGGTGCACGGCCACGGAGGCCGAGCCCGGTCGCCGGTCGGTGGCACACTGCTGACACCCAGCAGACGTGTGACGCCTCCACCGCTGCACAGCACTTCCCAGCCCCGCAAGGCGACCATGCACGGTGCCACGGTCCGTGAAATACCCCCTACCGATCACCCCCACGCGGCCACGCGCAGGAGCGAGGTTGCATGCAGTGGTCGACGACTCGACGTTCTCGAAAACTGCGGTTTTAGGGTTTCGGCTGGCCCTTCCACACTCCTCCCCCAAGGATGCACCGCCGCCGGAAGTCGTCCTCCGCCCTCCACCCCCAGGACGCGCCTCCGCCGGGTGGATCCGACCGCCCGCCCGTCGCAAGGAAGCGGTCCCTTTCCTCCGGGCGGCGCAGCGGGGTTGCTCCTCCTTCCGGTCTTTCTCCGAAGAGGCCACGAGCCCTGATTCCAGATGGTTTCAAAGGTCCTACGGGGGATCTACGCTTCTTTTTAGGTGAGCCGCCATCCGCCATCACCATCCTCTCCCAATCTCGCTCTAGGATGAGAAGAGAAACCCTAATATTGGATCCACATACCTGCTGTGAGGAAAATATGGAGATTTGGCGAGGCGATTTCCACATCCACCAAACCAATTTAGATCCGACACATCAGATCCGTGGATACATTGCTCCATTTCCTCCATCGTGCGTGTTAGGGTTAGGGAACTTAGATCCAATCCCTCAAATATTGTGGTTATGGTTGTGCGGTTGTGCACGTTATCAGTCTGAATCCGGTGGATCATGCTAGGAGGAGGCCTTTAGCCTCGGATCGAGGGCTGCCTCCACTTTTTTGATTTTTGGATGAATGATTGGTCTCTAAATTTTTTATGATTCCTATGTTCCCAGGTGATGACTTTGTGAATAATAACGGGGTTGTCTTGCTGCAGTTTGAGACGCCCTCTGGCTTCGCAGTTTTCGCTTTTATTAGGATCGACCTCTACAAATTAGATGCAATAGAAGTACTTCAGTCTTCCTTCCTTCCTTCCTTGGCTAATGTACTTGCTTCCTCTCTTGGTCTATGTTCACCTAAGTTTACGTTTTATCCTTTTCTCCAGAGTATATGGGCAAACTTCGTTCGTTATGAAAGGGCAAGAGAGGTGGGTGGCCGTCTTCCCCTCTCATTGTTCCCCTTGTTATTTCCTCAGTTGCCTGTCGCCCCATATTGATCCTCGTTTATCAGTTTATCATCTTGCAGTTTGTGTATACTAAATTGAGAATATGTTTAGATGGCCTTGATTGAGACATTGCATGTTTATTAATTGTTTCTTTTGTCCCTGAACTGTTAGTTTGTGTTCATTTCTTTCATCAGATTGTTTGGCTGAAGGAATTTCAAACTTTTGATGACAAGTCCAGTGCCATTAGTGTTGGGACCGGCGTTAACAAACAGCTTAGTGAGATGATTATGAAGTGGCGCAGCCCTGGGCAGACATTGGTTGTTGGAAAGTGGGAATACAAATCCATCATTGAATCAAACTTGGTGAGTATAACCTGATTATTTGCTTATATCTGTGAACAAATTTGAGTTTGCTTGACCTTTTACAGGGAATACATTGCCTGCACGATGAAATTGTGATGGAGGTAATGTGGGGCATGCAGCGTCTCATGCACAGGTTGGTGCCCAGGGAAAAATCAGAGCTGCCTAAAGAGGATCGTGTCCCTACGTGTCAAGGACTGCAGATGCTCCTGAGTCATGGCTTTCATGTCAAACCAGAGATGGTGAGTTTACCAGTTGCAATTGCTTTTCCTTTAGTTTCGCAAACGCACTTGGAATCCTTCATTTTCAGACCAGAGGCTTCAATGCAATTTTTTTCTATTTGCCTTCGCATTTTTCTGTGGTGATGAAGCAGCACTCTTTGTATCCAGATAAATGAGGAGATTGTTGTAGCTGCATTGGCCTTGTTTAAATATGATGCTGCTAAGAAGGAAGAATATCCAGCCTTGCGCACTCTTGGCCGCTGCCTTAAGGATGTCTCCGGCATTGGCTGTAAGAATTGGCGCGCTCTGAAACTTGCGACTGCTTTTAAGATCATATGCACCCGTGAAATTGGCGACTCGGATGAGGTAAACCATGCTATGTAAATGTGTTCGTGGCTACTTGCTTCGCATTTCTGCAGCTGCGCTTGTCACCAATGTAATGGACGAGTCTTGTCTCTTGCAGCTGTTGTCGAAAGATCTACAATTAAAGTTGCTGGAAGATGCAGATGGTTACAAAAGCCAGGTTGCATGACAACCTGTAGAAGACTGGTGTCTACCCATCGAGCCATGTTGAAATATGCAATGCATATTTGGAATATTTTAGGAGATTACTACATTTGCAATCTATAAGGATAAGAATAAGATCATGACAAGGTAAGAAGGTTCTAGAAGAGTGGAAGACATGTATGATTTATAGTTGTCATGCTTCATGGTGAAGTGTGGAATGTTCTAGAGAAGAGATACTTGTATGATAAGATAAAGATGAAGAAAAGTCTAGAATTATAGAAGAGTGTAGAAGGTGGACATATGGCAACACCATATGAGCCATGGAGTCCTATATATATAGGGTCACTCCCCCCCCTCAAGCCATGTTAAGTAGAAGCCATTTGAAGATGGCATAGGTAGCCACCATAGATAATTGAGTGACATGCCATTGGATGGTATTCAGTGTGGTAGGGTAGCCACATAAAAAGTGTAAGGGTTGTTGGGTTGTGAATAGAGAAATTGAGTTCCTTGTAGAGAGTTGGTCTTCCATACTGGTGTCCAAGTGAAGATTTCATTGTTATAGTGTGGGTATAGGATCTATGAAAAAGTGGTATTACACTACTTTGGTATCGCTTCTCGGAAGTCGGTGTCAAGGTTAAGAGCGCCGATTTCTTTACAAGCCAGCGCTCAAAACAAAGGTATATTGGCCTCCTTTGTTAAGAAAGCTAATAAAGCGCATGAAGCTGATCTACTCGAGGCGCATGAGGACTATCGATTGTTTAGTTGCTGCGAGAGGCTCAGCCACATCCGTTGAGCATGGGTTTTGTACGCATGTGGTTAACTCATTATAGTGTTGAGCTTGCGATCTTTGTTGGCTTGTAACATTATGGATATTCTGCTTTGAACGAGTCTGTTATGGACTGCACACACTAGTTAGCATCGTTTGGAATATTATCAAAAATCTCTCATCTGTATTCTCCCTTCTCTTTCCACATGGCATAATTCCCCACCGTTACCTCTCTCCCTCCTCAAATCAACTGAGCCGGAAAAGGAAAAAATTTCTCTTTAGAGATTGTAGAGATATTGCTTCATCCAAAAGATTGCGAACAACAGCAAACAATTCAAATAAGCAATTTAACAAATACGACTAAAAACATGCACCATGTACAGCACCCTACCACGGCGGCGGTAAAGAAGACTTGAAAAGTTCACAATTCATGGTCTGTTGGTGTCGCCTCTTATGCAGAAGTGGTTAAAAAAGTTCCAGCTCTTACTGGTGCTAATCTTGTTTCTTTGAAGACCCGGTCATCCATTCATTCAGTCTTTGATCGTCTGCATTTGCCTCGATCTCAACTCCTCCCCTCAACACCTCCCCTTCTTCAATGCTTCACCTTCGCTTCGCTTTTTCTCCAGCGCTGTTTCCGCCGCCGAAGCGATGGAAGCGGTAGACCCTCACTGGAGGCCGCCGTGCTCTGGCTGGCGCAGACCATCCTGGAGGTCCTCTTCGCCGGCAAGATGGAGGCGTGGATTCGCCAGGTTGGGCTCGCCGACGACACCGAGAGGCTAAAGTCCGAGATCGAGAGGGTGGAGGCGGCGGTCGCTGCCGTGAAGGGGAGGGCGGCAGAGAACAGGCCGCTGGCCCGGTCGCCTCAAGGAGCTGCTCTACGACGCCGATGACGTGGTCGACGAGCTCGACTACTACAGGCTCCAGCACCAGGTCGAGGGAGGTATGTGTGTGGACGTGTCTGTTCTCTGCACATCAGCACATCGTTCTTGTATGATGATAGTAAAAGAAAGCCTTTTGCGGACGCCATTAATTTTCCCGTGCTATTTCCATTTTGTTTTGGCGCAGGTACGATTGCTTTGGATAATCAGCCCCAAGGCACGGGTGTAAATGGTGGACCGCAGCCAGTTGATGGATCGAGGGACAACTCTGGCATACCGAATACTAGAAACGACCGCAAGAAACTGTCGAAGGCATGGGAAGATTTCAGCATAACAGAAGAAGACGCTGACGGAAAGCCTCTGAAAGCTAAGTGTATTTACTGTCACACAGAGGTTAGATGCGAGACTACTAAAGGGACATCAGTTCTGCACAATCATCTCGAGAGTGAGAATTGCAAGAGAAAACGTGCTGCAATTGAACAAACGCCAATACCTCCAAGGTACTACTTATCTCGAGCATCTCTCCATACAGAATTCATATCCTTGCATTGGCGCACTTTTGCAATATCCAATTATGATTACTTTTGGACTAAAATAATGAGCTTGCAACGTTCTGAAACAGCACCTTAGGACATGCAAAAAATTAAGAAACAAATGATATATATGATTTTATTTAAACTATGCTAGATATAGTTCTGAAATGCAGTTATAAACTTGTAGCAACCAGTCCATGATCTTTTTCCTCCTGTAGAGCGGAGGTTGGTGCACAAAATGGCACCACCATTACGCCTCATGATTCAGACGGAAGAAAAAGAATAAGAAGTGATGAGGTGTTAGCACACAACAGTGCAGCAAACACACTCCTCTGGGACAAGGCACAAATTTGCAACAGAATCCAACAAGCAGATATACAGATTAGTAATAGAAAATACAAGTCAAATGCTACATCCAGATTGCATCACAAGGAAAGGGTGTAAAAATAAAGTCTGCAATAGCCAGCACCACCAAGCCACCACATCACAGGCTGACGTATTGAATTCTTGCACAAATGAGCACTCAAGTTATCTGCTAGCTTCCTGGCACGACATCGACGAGATGTGGATCAGTTGAACTCAAAGTTCGCACCGCATTGGTCTGTTCATCACATACCGGGATTGGAGCTTCCAATTTATCAGCTGTGTGCGTGTCTGCGTAAGGTCATTTTTCATATGCAAATATGATAGGCCATATCAAGGGAAGAAAACTGAAGAAGGGCACATACTCTGTATTAACTGTTTCTCCATTTGACCTTTCGATGCAACTTGGGCGATGAAACTGAAGACTTGTAGTGTCTGCGTAAGGCCATTTTTCCATATGCATAATGAATGTTTAGTTTAGCCAGAGGGAAGTGAGGGTGTACTATTAACAGATCGTGAAGGTAACATGATGTGTGGTGTAGTGTGTACCTGAAAACTGGAAGAAGGAAGAAGGCTGACGGTAGTAGCTGCTTTTACAGGAAGAAATGTGTGTCCAACAAGCCATCCAGCAGACAGTTCACAGGAATCAATGTTTTCCTTCCCACTGCATAAGACACGATGCATGAGGCGGAGAGGGTGCCGCGCCTGCAGATTAACCCTGTTAGCTAGCAATAGGCTGTGAAGATACGTAGAGGTAACTAACTTGACTATTAGAATGCTTAGTTTAGCAAGAGGCAATGGTGTTATGACATCAGCAGGCTGTGAAGATAACAAGATACGTGATGTACTTCATACCTAAAAAGTGGAAAAAAGGCAGCTCAGATAGCTTATTGTGCAGGCAGAAATGCTCATCCAATGAGCCATCCAGCACTCAGTTCACATATCCCCTATCAATTTCGACCTTGATCCTTCCTGTAAGCATTCTGCATTTTTCATTTAGCTCGGCACTGCAATCGATGATCTTTAGCTTTTCCAATGAGGGTGGAAGGCCCGTCTCAGGAAGCCTTGAGATGCATGGACATTCCTGGATGAATAATTTCTTGAGGGAAGGAAGTCTATGTAGCACAGCAGGAAGATGTACGAGATTCTTGCAGTGAATAAACTTGAGCTTTCGCAGAGACGTGAGGAGCTGAAGTGCTTTCTCTTGCTCATCTGTAAGATAGGCCCTTTTGATATTTGAATCCTCAAGCAGAACTAGATGCTGTACGGAGGTAAGGTGCTTGCAGAAAGACGTTGTAAGGGCAGAAAAGTCGTCAATCTTAATTCTTTCTAGTCTACGGAATAGATTAAATCCCACTGCCTGTTGTGACATAAGATCCAAACATGGAGGTATGTTGTAACAGCCCAATATTGTCAAATCCGTGAGGCTCCCAAGGGATTGCAACCCTTCAAGTGAAACAAGCGACTTGCAGAATAAAACATCCAACTTTTTCAATGCTCTGAGGTAACTTAATTGTAAAGATGTCAAATTTGGACTATCAGATACCTCTAGTTCAGAGAGGAGACCTTCCAGAGATGCTAAGGAGTCACAGCTATTAATTATCACCCTTTTCAATGCTGTGAGGGAATCCAGAGGCAGAGATGTCAAATTTGGACTATCGCATACCTCTAGCTGGACGAGGACAGGGAGGTGAGCCAGCAAATAGGGCACAGTCTCATCCTGGAGAGCCTTGATGCGAAGTATCTCAAGTGATAGAGGAAGTAGGAGAGCATGAGTGCTTCCCTCCTCCTGATCTTGACATTTGCGAACCCATGCAGCAGACAGCTTAGGATTCATCTGAATGCACAATCTTCGAAGAGAGTTCAGGTATGGCAAGCCCTCCAATACAGCCAGTTGTCCACAATTGTAGATCTCCAGCACCTCCAGAGCTGTGCAGGAATGCAGACGTAGAGACTGCAAATCTGGGCTACGTCCCACTACCATGTTCTTGAGAGATGTCTGATTCTCAGGAAAGTAAGGCTGCAGCCTTGTTGGAAGACACTCAATTTGCAGCTCTTGGATGGAAGGGGGAAGGGGAAACTTCTCATTCGTGGATGAGAGCAATTTAGGGCAATATGAAATCTTTAACTCCATGAGGGATGTGAATCCTCTAAAACACTCCTTGCTGCCACATAACTCCAGTTCTGGGCAGCTTTGAATATGTAAACTCCTGAGCGTTGAGATGACATTTAATGGGATGTGCAAGAGGAATTCATCTTGGGCTAAGCGTGTTGGTCCAACTGCTTGGCATTCTGAGGATGAAGCAAAACTGTCATTTTCTTCCTCTTGGTTCGTATAATGGATTGATATAGATTGTATCTGGGGACAATGGTGTATATCCAATTCCTCAAGGGACTGCACATGTGGCAGCATTTCAGTTAACCACTTCCCAGCTATACCACCGCATGACTCAATATGGAGACGTGTGAGACATGGAAGGGCAGGACAATATGTAGCTTTCCAGTCTTCAGAAACAACATTGAGAATAACACATGATGAGACCAGATTGCCGCATCTGACAATTTTCAACTCCCTTAAATTGAGGAGCTTCCTGAAACCTTCAGATGAAAGAGACACCAGATTTGGACTGTCCTCAATGTGCAGTGATGTAATCTCTGTTAGATTTTGGAAAGCCAAAATCTTGTCATCAAGCTTTGTCAACTCATCAGAGGATGTGATTAACAAACTTCGACTGTATGTCCTCTTTATTCTTGGATGTGTTGAGAGCCCATCAATTGATACTTGAGCATTCGTAGCTGGTGGCAGGGGAGGTAACTCCACCATCAAACGAGGGCATCCATGTATGGTCAACACACGGACACCAGATAGCCAATCGATCCATTCCTTTTTCTCTGCTTCATTAGATGAAAATTCAATGGAAAGAAAACACAAGGAGTGAATTAGCATCTGAATGAATAACAACTGGTCTACAGCTAAGAACAAGATTACCAAGTTTGTTTGCAATTAGTATGTTTTTTCTGATTCAGATATTTATACATACAGCTATATCTAACGTTGCTTCTTGGCTCCGCGAGCCTAAACAGCCTTTTACCTAAATAAACATAGTAAATTCTACGAACGAAAAGACCCATATACATGCATTGAAATTGACACACTAAGATTACTTAAGAACCAAAAAAAATTACATTACACGCCCAACTAAATGACAAAACATGCTAGTATTATAATATATGCACACTAATTCATGCATAACAAGTGAGTAACTTTATTGGATTCAATTATTGTAAATAAACCAATGAAATTGAAAATTTATTTGCATTGGTTTCAAAATACAATAAAATAACTAAACCAAAAATAAACATATTGCCCATCCTTACCTGCACTAGTGCCAGCCAGGCTCGGCATCCAAGACTTCTGGCCAATGCCAAAAGAACAGAAGTTCTGAACTTGAAAAGGCGTGAAGTCATTCAGTTTAGGGCAGTCCTCGATGATCAGTACTTGCAGATGAAAATTCAATCCCCTCCTGTAAGTGGCAACAACACACTTCTCTAAGCTTGGCAATTTAGTCAGAACCAACTCCTCTAAACAAGGAATTCGAATTTCCACAACATCACAGATACTAATCAATTTAAGCTTCTTAAGGGATGGAAGCTTTTCGAGAGAAGGAAGTACTCTCCATTTCTTGCAATTCTCTAGGTGAAGCAACTGCAAAGATGTAAATAAAAGGCCAGTGGCAATCCAACTTGGAGAGATGGAGCCACTGTAGCCAGTTATTCGGAGGTGCTTAAGGTTTTGATTTGGTTCAAGCCCCTCAAGAACCTCAGCTGCTGTCATTGCCGAAATTTTGGAATTAGTGCTACCGCCACCCCATGATAAGTGCAGATCTTTTAGGAGCCCTTTATCTATTAGTCTTGCGTCGCTAGCCTCTTGTTTGTTCCTGACATTTTCAAGTTGATAAATTCCAAGCTGTACAAGCTGGCTCATGGATTTAAGCTGTTTTATATCAAACCCACTAGTATTTTGAACCTTGTATTTCGGAAGCTCCTGAAGAGAGGTCATATTTCCAATATCAGCAATGGTAGAGTGCACTTCCTCTGCTGCAACAAGATGCTGCAAGCTGATGAGGTTGCTCATACCACTAGGCAGAGTCAGATTTCCCAAAAAGCCAACGTCTAATACTTTTAGATGGAAAAAATTGGTCAAAGATTGAGGAAGAATGCCAACTCGGTGTTCATAAAAGTGCACCTTCATATAACAAATATGTGTGCAACTGACTAAATTGTTGATGAAACTGCTAAAATCAGCGTAAGTTGCAGAGATTTGCAGCAAACGTAAACTTTCCGCTTCTTTAAATATATTCTTGAAGCATTTGAAAAACAGAGGGTCATAATAGCCAATTAATACCAAGGATCTTAGCTTTCTCACTGATGCAACTTGCAACTGCTTCGCAAAATTCTCAATAGAAAATGCATTCCCATGTCGACGTTTTCCAAAGTATGCAGAGTTAATTACTATTGACAAATGCCGCATAGTTGGCAAGATTGCTTCACATTCCGAGCCATCTATAGTGGCATGTTCACCTCTTGAAACGTTCCGTGCCAAATCATGCATAAGATCATGCATGGCAAAGCTTGATGAATGCCAGTCCCTTTTGTTTTGCTGAAAGAAGCCTGAGTTCCCCGGATACCAGTACCTTTGAACTTGATGGAAGAAGCCTGAGTTCACCAAATCAACCAAATATACCTTTCCTATATCCTCTAGGTTTTTAGTAGTATGGCTACCGTTCACAAATCCTTGTGATATCCAAATTCTTACTAACTCTCCTCCATTGAAGTGATAATCCTTGGGGAATAGGCAACAATACCTGAAGCATTGCTGCAGGCGGTCAGGTAGGTAATCATAACTGAGCTTCAAAGCAGGTATGATGCCTTCAGTCGCCTGTATAAATTTCCATTCTTCATTGTTTAGAATGTTAGTCCACTCATCAATGTTAATATTTCTTCTTAATAACGCACCTACAGTTTTTGCTGCCAATGGGTTCCCCTTCAACTTTTGAGCTATTTGCTTCCCAATAGCATACAGACTTGGATGTTCATATCTCTCATCATCAAATGCACATGATTTAAAAAATTGCCAGAAGTCATCCCCTTCCAAAGCACCTAACTTGACTGGTTCAATTGTTTGGGTCATTTTTGCAACAGACCACTTTCGAGTTGTCACTAGTATTGTATTGCCCATTGCCTGATTATGTTTTAAAGGAGCTATCAGTTGATCCCAACAGTAATTGTTCATGTCATCCCAGACATCGTCCAAGACAATTAGGAATCTCTTAGATCCCATAAGTTTCTCTAGATCCTCCTGAAGCTTGTTCAAGTTGCCTGTTTCTGCTAGCCTTTGTTTAGAGACACAGTCTAACATCTCCCTTGTCAACCTAGTTACATCAAAGTTATTAGAGACACAAACCCATATCTTGATCTCATATTTTCTTCTAACTATCGGATCATTGTAAACAAACTGGGCCAGAGTTGTCTTCCCTACCCCTCCAATACCTACAATCGGTAGCACTTTTAAGCCATTAGATCCATTGCTTGCCATCAGCTTTAGGATGTATTCCTTCTCTGCATCCCGTCCATACACTTTATGTCCAACAAGATAAGACGTTGTTTGGCGTGTGGCCTGTGGTGTACTCTGACACACATTCAGAGATCCAACTAAGTTTGATCCATCTATTTTCAAAGTGTCACTGACATCACGACCAACATCTCTTAGTTTGCCAGCGATGTGCTTTATCCTACGAGAAAACTCACAATTGTCGCCAAGGTGTGTGCTGACAGCAATGATGTGGTCATCTTCTCTTTTCCGTTTTCCCGTCAAGTTGCCCTTGAAGATGAACTTACCAAGATTGCTAATTGATGTGCTTCCAAGTTGCTGGATGGAACTTAATGACCAAGTGGATGAAGTTCCGTCAATGTGTGCAGCAGCATCTGTATGACACCCAGTATTGCCTGCAAAGTGAAAGGGCAAGATCGCTGCATTATTTCTCAAGAAGAAACTCCATTGGATATTAGGATATGAAATGCCAACAGTTTGATCACTTGTAGAATCCGTAAGTAATCTAATTCAAGATTAAAAAAATCCTTGTGAGAGTCATAATAATTCACATACAATTTGTGATATTTTCTTGGAGGCGGCAGTAATCGAGCTCGTCCATCACATCCTCAGCATCATACAGAAGCTCCTTGAGATCACCCAGAGAATTCTCCAGAGGCTCACTCTTGATCTTCCTCCCCTTGGCAGCATCAAGCACCATCTGGACATACCTCATGGCTGACTTGAGCTTCTCCACATCATCAGCGAGCCCAACCGAGCAAGTCCACGCCTCCAACTTTTCGGTGAAGCAGTTCCCCATGATGCTTTGCACCAGCCATCCTATCGCTGCGTCCACCACCACTCCCATCATCTCGTGTTAAGTATGCTCTTAAAAGTAACTAGCAATTATTGACAGTACAGGAAGAAACGAGTCGAATGGGGTAGGGACGGAGGAGAGAAGAGGACAGCAACATATATTCTTTTTTTCCAAGAACACACAGAAAGGTTTGTGGTGCAAGCAACCGATACTTTTCTCTAGAAACAATGAAGAAAGCAAATCAAGCATCAAGCAAGAGGCGCGGGGAACAATCTAAGGGATAGGTAAAGTTAAGAGTCAAGCTACATATATTGCGATGATTTGTAAAACAACTTTGCTAGTCCCTATCTCATTAGCTGTGTTATGTAACAGCAGAGCCATAAGAAACAGACAAGATAAGTGGAGGTTGCGACGCGGTGTGGATAATTACAAAGCAAACTTCTGTACAAAGCGGAGGGTACAAAGCGGAGGTTGCCACGACTGGGAGGATAGGAGGTTACAAGGCAGACAGCTTTTCCAGAACTCAAAGCAAACAGCCCCTAAGTGATGATTCAAGTCTACGCTCATCAGCCACAACAATATATCTAGCATAACGATTTCGTGATCCTAACTAACAGCCTCTTTCCTATATAAATCAGAAGAAACGTGCCGTGGAGATCCTAACTAACAGGCGTGGAGGAAGAAAATCGCGAAGCGGGCAACAGGAAGCACCAGCAGAGAGCAAGCCTGAAGGGGGGAAAGATCAGGACTTCCAGTGCGGAAAAACTTCAGTTTCGGGGTACTTTTTTGAACTAGAATTAGTAGAATACATAAATACAATAGTATATCAGAAAACTTCATATAGGATATATATGAAACTAAAAGGAGGAAGAATCTAAATAGATACGCTGAGGAAGTCCGGAGGGAGACCCGTCCTAATTTAAAGTGGAGCATTTAAAAGCTTTCAGTAGAAGAAGGTACTTGGAATCTTCAACCCTTGGATCGAATCGGTAGCTCCCGCGTTGAGAAACGACGACAGTGTCGAGGCGAGCCAGCAAGGCGAGGAACGCGGTTTTCATTTTGCCTAGCTCGTCGTGACTCGGGTCCGGTGGCGTCGACTGTGGGGTAGAGTGGTGAGCCCGTGGCACCGACGAGCATGGCCTTCGGAGGCGGCAGCGGTGGCGAACGGGATATGGGAAGGAGCAGCGGAGGGGCATGGACCAACAGAGTTGAAACCTGCCGATGGAGAAGAACCATCCTCTGAACTCCTCGTCTCTTTGGATGTTCCGCACACACCGTTCGCCCCAACCGCCGACGCCGCTCTTCGCGGTCTCTCTAGGACCCCACTAAAACGCTCTGGTGGGAGTGGGAGTCTCTGTTCGAGCCGCACGGCCCCGCCGCCGCCACCTAACATTGGTGCGACCGCGCCGCCGACGACAGGGACGACGGCGACTGTGACGACTGACGAGGGTATCGTAACTGGGCCTTGTACATGGTGGCCCAGTGGGCTCACCAATATTCGGGCCACTTTTTTTCTTTTGTCTTCTATTTGTACGTGCGCTGTCTCATACAAGCTAATATTCTCACGAGAGAATTAATGCATTATTTCTACTAGTACTAGATAAAAAAAACAATAACGGTAATGCTACGCGTCGAGCGTCCGGACGCGCCTCCCGTGTGGGCCCTGCCTCCATCGCCCTTATCCTCTCCCCCCACGAAAAATCAACCGCTCGTCTCCCACACGCCGCTCCTCCGCGCAGGGGTGCCGCGCTGGTCGTCGCCGCGCGGGCTCGAGCGTCGGGCGCGCGGCCCCACGCTGGTCGCTGCACCCCCAAAGCTTCTCTAGTGTTAGCAACTACTTCCCAGTCGCCGCTCCCTCATGCCCCCGCAGCGACCGCCGGAGAGGCAGAGAGCTCCGAGCAGCGGCCATGGCGGGCAGCTTCGGGCGGCGGGGGCAACACGCGCGTGCGGGGGCCGAGCTGCCGCTCCCCGCGCCTTGCTCCATCCCTGTCGCCGCTCCCCCGCCAGGGCCGGCCGCCGGAGGAGCTCCGGGCAGCAGCCATGGCAGGCAGCTCCAGGAGGTTGAAGAGGAGGAGCGAATGCCGTGGCAGGGAAACACCGGGTGGTCACGGGAACACCGGGTGGTCATGCTTGTGATATTTCAGTAGGAATTTCAGTAGGAATTTTAGGATGTTGCAGTGGTACCTTATGGTAGATATTAAATATTGCAATTATTCTTTGAAGATGCTGTAATTATAATTTTTGGACGATGTTGCAATATTTTTTCTCTTGCTATTTTGATAAATGTTGCATGAACATAGTATAAATGTTGAGGTAGAAATTTTATCCTAGATTCGATTGCAGAGACAAGGCGTTAGTACCCCGAAACAATAACTATTGGCGGATGTCATATAATAAGCTAAAGATCTTCATAGTCCGAAACATCATCTATGTTTTGCACACTCAGCCCTAAAAGGCTTCCATACTGAATCAGATGCATAAGAATATGGATGAAAATCTATTCCGAATAGCCCATGTTCCCTTTGATTTGTGAAAGAGACCCGAGTTCACCAAACAGACCTTCCATATGTCCTCCAGGTTTTCATTGGTAAGACTCGCTACGATGCACAAGAGATACTGCCAGAGCTCATGTAACAAACCGTACAGCTGAGCATCGAAGAAACCATGCTCCATCTACTAAGTTGCAAGGATATCGATTTTTCATTTTTTTTTTAATGTTGTTCATGTGATCAACAGCAGGATGCTCCCCTTGAAACTTGCAGCGCTGTAGATAGGATACTGTGGCACTGTGCCTCTGGTCAATACTCCTAGTGACAACCTATTGAGTGAATTATTCAACCACAGCATCGTAATTTTCACTCTTTCCGGCCGCATCCTAATTTTCAGTCCACAAACCAAAAAAGAGGCAGCGTAAGATGCGTAATGACACGAGATGTGGGGAGGAAACGAAGGGCACGGACATGTCCCCTCTGTCTGAGCCTCTGACCTTTCGCGCTCCTGTTCGTGGACGGAGTCCGCCTGCCTCTGCTCATCTCCTCTTCTCTCGGAGGAGAACCGGCACCTTCGTCTGTATAAATGCGGGCCTCCCACTCCTGGCCAAACCCCTCCTGTCTATTTTTATCACAGCTTCTCCTGCTGGTCACGTCGTTTCTCCACCTCCCCCCTCTACCGTCCCCGGCGGCCGGCCGGGCGTCGCGTCCGTTCGCGAGGGCCGCGCTTGCTCGCTCCCCCTCGGCCATGGCGGCGCCGGTATCCTTCTCCAACCCTTCCTTGGCGATTTTCATTTTCTTTCTTCCTGTCCGGCGAACTAGCTAGATCGTCGATCGGTCGCATGCACTTCCTTCCTCCTCTCCACACGCATCTCCATCTCTTTGCTGAGAACTGCAGGAAAAGCCGGGGCGGCCGCTGCCCAAGTTCGGGGAGTGGGACGTGAAGAACCCGGCGACGGCCGAGGGCTTCACCGTCATATTCCAGAAAGCCCGCGACGACAAGAAGACGTCCGGCCCCGGGCACCTGCAGGCGGGCATACCGCCGGCCTTCAGGGTCGACCACGGCAGCGCCGGCGACGGCGGGCACAGGTCCGGCGGCAGCCACCGGGACGACACGCCGCCCAAGCGCGTCAAGGTACGTACATTCTCCACAGTATACTTATACTTACGCGGCCATGATCGGCTGAATGAATTGGATCGAATCTTGCGTGCGTGGGCTGACCTGACCTGACCCGTGGTGCTTTGGATTGCAGAGGAAGTGGGCCTTCTGTGGCTGCTGATTCAATGCTCGCTGCTGCTACTGCCGTTGATCAAAAACAAAAGGGGGAGACCGTGAATCGTGCCGCACCGGAAGCGAATACATGATGGGGGCGCCGGGGCAGACGAGAAGACATTTCAATGCTCGGCCATGGTGTTTCGCCTTGTTCCAACCTTTTTGCTCACTTCGACCTAGGAACAAAAGCTCATTTCGACCTAGGAACAAAATGGCTTGTGATGTAACATCATTCAACTTTATTAGCCTCGGCTGCAAGAGTTCACGCTGAATCTGTCGCGTCAATTGTTTCATGGCTGCTGTATTTGCGGAAAACTCAAGAGTCACAGATCACCTGGCCTGCACGCAAAAACACAACAGCATGGCTGGCCAACCTGACAAAAAAAAACAAAAAAAAGGAAATCTGGCCAGCATCGTTCTATCCATTCACATCAGCACAAACTTTATTCCGTCCATTCAGGATTCCGACTTATAAACTCACCAAATACATACATATAAAAGCAAGCTAGCAACCATATGCTATTAATCGACAAACTAAACAGCAGCCTCAGCTGGCAGCATTTCTTCGTTGCATGCAGCGAATATATACCAGAGGTCGTTTATACAACAAAGAATTAAGCACAAAGAAGCTATATTGTTTATAGTATACAAGAGTTTCGAACAAATTCCGAATGACAACAATCAACTGACTGCATTCGAGTCAAAATTTTCGTACAAATAGCACCAACTAGTCAACTACAGTACAGGACATGCATCTGGACCAGATAACCTATTCACCTATCAGTTATTTACCAGGGTGACACAAACAGAACCTCACTATGTGGTTGAGAAAGAAAAAGGCTGACTACTTTCAGCATTTTGAGCCTCGTATGTAGCCCACAGACTGCTAGCATTTACACAGGCACACACAGCAACGAACCTCCAACAAATTATGTCACGGATCAAACCTAAGCAGCTCCATCAAACAATTGAATCTTTGAGGCTGTATCGCATGTGATGTGGGGGACCACCTTAGGCAAACTGTGTAGAATAAAAAATCCACATATGATCATAGAACTGTTTATACAATAATGGCCCGACCAGTTCCTAATGCTGCCTGCATATCCATCCACCATCATGTGCTGTCACCAACTGGTTCAGGATGCTTCATTGAATCAGCATCTGCTGTGGCATCAGGCGCTGAAGGTTCAGACGAATTATCTCTCTCCTTTTCCACTCCTAATTTGGCCTCACAAGGCATGACATTATCACCCACCTTTTCCTCTCCTAATTTGGCCTCACACACGACATCATTCATTGAATCCAGATGCTTCTCATTTTCAACCTCAAAAACAGGAGCTTTGGTATCCTTCTCAGCAACACCACCAGGTTCAGCTTCTTCCT
Organism: Panicum miliaceum; assembly: GCA_032594955.1. Taxonomy (NCBI): domain Eukaryota; kingdom Viridiplantae; phylum Streptophyta; class Magnoliopsida; order Poales; family Poaceae; genus Panicum; species Panicum miliaceum. Next base: position 3,497,682 of record CM064069.1, read on the forward strand.
CCCTCCATTCAATACACTCAGGTTGACTCTCTTTTACATCAGGAGTTGGTGGTCTGATGTCGTCTTCCAACTTGTTGATGGTACCATTTGCCAGGACTGTCTGGACAGACTCTGCATTTGTGTCCTTGTTGGAGACTGGTGGTTCAGAAACTTTTGTATCTGGTAAAGATGGTTCAGAGCCTTTTGTGTCATCTATAACTTCACCAAGAATTACTTCATCATTCTCATCATCCAGTTTTGGTGCGGATATATCAGAATTTGGGGATGGGGAAGCTTCTGAGCTAACTGAACCATCATTCAATGCTTTGTCCTCGTCAAACACAAACCAATTGGAATTTGTAAAGAGCGAGCTACTGCAAAGCATATCTTCATTAGTCAGTTCTTGAAATTTTGCAAACATCAAATGTGCTTACAAAGAATAACAGCAGTCAAAGCACATAGAAAAGAATGAACCTGTCTTGTTCATCTCCAAGGCGAAGAGAGGATATTACAACCTCCGCAGATTCATCATCAAAATATACATCCTGTGGCAAATAGTAATAAACAGAAACAGAAATGATCACATATCAGGTAATACAATGTTGTCAGGTCTAGTTAAATATGATACAACGAATCTAAAAAGGCAAATCCGGAAAATACCTCATCATCCCGCTCAAGTGATGCTTGAGTCTGCATGTATCATATAAACAAAAAATTACTTACTGATTTTATTTTTAAATTGTCAATGTTTGCATCTACAGCCAAACTTGCTTAGGTCCCTAATAAGAATATTATACTTCAGAATCCACAAATTCAGCATCGAATTTCAGGAGAAACAATGATTCAATCGTTTAATGTAAATCAGTATTCCTACAGATACACCAAAAGCAACAGCACTAATCAAGTCTAATACAAATGCATATACAACCTATACACTAGCTGAGAGAATGTTGTTCGACAAAAGAAACTGGCCTCTAAATATAAATGAAAATTTGTGCTGTGGAGAAAAAGTGAGAGAAACTGACCTCATCAATATCCTCATTACTGTAAATACCATATTTAAATGCCTGGCTTAAATTACTAGCAAGTGCTGCCACATCATAGTCCCTATCTCGGAAGTCTTCATCATCACTGTCCCTACCACGATCCTGCAGTGATGTCGGTCGACTATAACCAGAGAAGCAAGACAGAAATTCAGCATACGATTGTTCTTCCCAGTAAATGCAGGACACATAGCAAAATTAAAGCAGCTGAAGTCTGTGGTGACTCCATATAATTCGAGAAGTTTAACCACACTTGGACCAGCAGTTAGTTCGACGTGATGGAAAATCTAAAACATCACACAATTGTTATTGGTTTCTTAATCCACCATATGCCATTCAATATGTCAATTACATATGGGCTCTATACACAAACATCAGTAAAAAAATACAGGGATTTTTTTCAGATTCACAGTGGCATAACAGAAATTGACTCTTGTCCTTCGATTGCAGATCACAGTGGCAGAAGTGGAGGAGGATGACGATGCTTTGGAGCTCAATACAATTTGATCACTCCTTATGTATAGCATATGGACATAACTTGTAGGTAATGGACTGGTGGTTTTGGACAAACAGTTGTTGATTATAGTTCCTTCCAAATCTAGCAAGAAGTCAAGGACAATATAGGATCGGATACCAAAGCAACTCCGATGTAGTCAACATCTGTGCAATGTTCCTTAAAGAAATCACAATACAATTTTCTTTTTATTGGACATGCGGAAAAGCTGCATGTTATAGATAACTAATACAATCTGTCAGTGCAATGCAGTTTTTATGGTTCATAAATCATAACAACGAACCGCAAGTAAAACAAGAATTCAAATTAGCCATTAAATAAGAAGACTTGAACAAGATAAAACATAAAAGGGGCTAAAGTGTACTTACCCACAAGCCCACTGGTAAACATTTTCTAATACATTACGCTTTGTTAGGATACTGGCATGCCACTCGATCCAATCAGAATTTTGCTGCAACCAAAGTAATTATGTTAAAATAAAACTGGCAGCTGGTTGTGTCATCAAAAGCAAATTACATGAGCAGGTTTTTTTTAGGAGTGAACTTGTACAGCAAAGATGAACCAATAAAGATTATACAGCTGACAACAAGAGCCATAATTGGCACATGGCATCTCTCTGAAATCTGAAGACTAACGTGTCAAACCTTAACGTGCACATTCTGCCAGCAATTGATTAGTTACAATCGATACCGCAGTTAGGCTACAGTGGCTCTTAGATGCATTATCTTTTATTAATGATTAGCTACAATGGGTGTTGCAGTTGGTTACACCCTTAGACACATTATCTTGTATTATCTGCACATGAATTTAACTTGCATATTTCAGGATTTCCTAGAAGAAACTTTCTGTCAAAAAGCTTCAAGGGTGATGCCACTCATTCTGACTTCACATGAAGTTCAATGCAGGCTGTAGAATCGACATGGGGAAAATAAACAAAGAATTTTAGCCTATATATTATTTTCTGTTGAGCATTGTACATAGGATCATCAGAAAAATTGCAAGTGGGTAGTGATAATTGCACTGTTTTCATCTATATAATGCTCATCAAACACAAACCTGCAAATGTGACTGGACAGTGGTGTTGGTATTGGCCAGCTGAAGGAGTTTGTTAGCTATGCGCGTCATATGACCAACAATTCCTATCCTCGGTGGAGATCTTCCCTCTGCAGATAATGTATGCTGCAAGAAAAATAAAGTGAACACACAAAAAATGAAATAAAGATATTGATAAAGTAAATCATAGGTAAACAATGGATATTCTGAGGCAAATTTTTTAACCTTCGTTAAATTTGTTGAAAGAGCAGAGTTCTTCTCTGCTTCCAGAATTCTTGTAACAAGTTTACACTCATCAAGGACATGGCCAATCAGTCGATCCTGCTTACTCTCCAGACAGGACCCGATGATGTTCTCCACATGGTGGTGCAAAAAGTTGTTAAATGGGTACCTGATGATGAAGTCAGTGTCAGCTTTTTAACAAGTTTTTGGTATGCAGATTAACAAAATCTAACTTACTCAAAAAATAGATCTATAGCACGCTTGATTGCTCCTAGATGGATCAGTCGTGTTTCAGCGGCCTCACTACCAATTGACAGTAGAACAGAGATGAACTCGACAATCTGAAAAAGAAAAAGAAATAGCCAACACTAATGTCAACAGATAAATTAAAAAAATTACCTGACATTCTATAAGACTACAAGTCAAAGAAACTGATAGCATTGTGCTCTGGACAAACCAATCATTTCTTCGTATTTTCCAGGAAAGAAAGGTGTAAACCAACACTGAAATCAAACATCTAGTTCTCCAGGACTAGCTGCCGTGCCGTTTCATGACTATTTCAATCAGCAAATAATTACAGAACCAAGCACCATACCTTCAAGCGATGTTTCCCAAGAGGAGGTTGTAAGCTTCCATAAGTTGTTGGCAGAACATTTTCAGCGGACGAAACATCCAGTAGCTTCAACAAATCACCTGAAATATCATAGTAGATAAGAGAATAGAAGTTTAAAGGGCACAAATATATGGCTGTTGCTACAATGGCTCCATATGGAAAGATACATGGTTTTAGTAAAATATAAACAGACCCTAACCTAGGCTGTCCAGCATCCCATTTACTGTTTCTGGACTTGCAGTAACCAGTGTTCCATGGCTCAGCTGACTACGAAAAGCCTGGTAGGAAGCCGATACAAGTCTCTTAGGATCTAACAAAGATATGCACACTGACAATGAGTGGACCAGCACCGATTTAGGCCTTGAATCTTCAAAAGCATGTTGAAATAATCTCCCCACAAAGCTGCAAATGTGAAGTAAAAAAAGAATGCCCAGAACTACATTGAATATCAAATTGAAAAGACAATGTTCTCAGACCATAAAATTTTGATAACTACAAACAGTAGTACAACTCAAAAGCACCTTGGACTGGAAATCTTTGCAGCAAGTGCTGGAGGGGCATATCTAGTTACTGCACAAAGAATTTCAGCGGCATTTGCATGAACCTCAGGACAATCCTGCAATATAAGTTAAATAAGAAAAGAATCATGTTGACTGCAAATGCTAATTAATTCCCAAGAAAATGTGTCCATAAAGTATAATTACTCAACAAACATGTGAATGTGAACCAGAAAATGGACCACAGCATCTCAAATCTGAAGGAGATGTTAATAAGGACTTTGATAGTTATATAGGTTCTGATTAGAAAGTTTTAACTAAGCTAATGCCATGGATCACTATATTATACAAGTCAACAGGTATTCTAATACTGAGACATCAAAAAACTATGCTTTCGTACATGACTTATTGTGCTTTGACATGTCAATTACATCCAAAAGGCTAGCGTTCCAAATCATCCATTAAATCTAACCTGGCACTGGTAGGCAGCAGTGCTGTTTGACCCAAAACTAAGACAAAGTTATAAGCGAGATCTTATTGTGATAAGAGCATGCAATTGCTTTCTCATAAGCTCAGTGAGGGCCACTGAAAAATAACTTTAAGACAACATTTATACAAATATCAGAAGATACAAAGTGGTTTGAAACAATAAACAGGATAAATGGATAGCTGACAAGGTTAGATGCTAAAAGTAATCTTTAGCTCTTACTGATGTGCTGAACTTGTCAACAATCATCTCAAGGACTTTTATGTCATCTAACCATTGCATAGAATCGGCATAACTTGAATACATAGTTTCATCAGCACCTATTAAGCGAATCAAGACCTGTACAAACCAACAAGCATTCAAACTGACATTAATTCATTGCATAGGAAAACTAATTTTTCAAAAATAACAACTGCGTATAATGCTGACATGGGCCAAGACATCATCTGTCAGTATCGACAATGATTTTTTTTTCGGTGTCAAGCCTTTTTCCAGTGACAAAATAAAAAATTGCAATCATAGTATAATTTTAGAGAAAACTGACCTCCATGATAGAAGTAATCCCAATAAGATCAACAAGTTGGCTAACTATTTCAGGATGACCCTGTAGAAAGGCGACAGGCCGACAGTTAGGGAATAATTGCTACATACTCAACTGTTGATTTTAGATATAACATACTGGGTAAGAAGGAGGTATATGAAAGTCTTTACAGGTGGTTAGACCTCCAACATCTGCTAACATTACATGGATGTAATAACCATCAAGCAGTACAGTTTAGGTTCCCCAAAAGGGGTTAGTAGTAATAATTTTATTACCAATATTGAGCTAATGATCGAGATATTAGCTGGACTCTAGCGGAGGTTAACTGGAACCCACAAAAAAACTTGACTCGGACAGCATAGTACGGATTATTAGACATACCAATGCATGAGCACGATGAACAACAAACATGTGAGATCAGTGAATCAAACAGGACACAAAAGAGCAAAAGAAGGGGGTAAAAACTGACAATAGAACTACACAAACCTGCACGTAACTAACTAGTGGGAGTGTCTTCCTCATCATCAAGCAAATCACTACCTGCAAGAGCAATACGAACGTTTAAAATGTCAGTACAAAAATCATCAAACTACCATTTGATCACCCAATTTGATATTTTCCTTCCAGAAGTAAATAGATACATACTACAATACCTTGGCAAAGTAACCAGCCGATAATGTCCCATGAGGGTGGTCAGGTTTAAGGAAAGAGAACAGTAAATTCATAAGCTGCATAGAGATCATAACTATATCAGTTGCAGAAGACAATTCGTGCACACAATTGGGGCAACAGTTAACAGTATTGCATCAAGGTGCTAACAAGGTTACAAAGTAAAAACATACATCTTCATCCTCCACTAATGTCTTCATGATGACATCCACTTCACATGTGAATATTTCACAAGCTATGAATGGAAATCTGCACGGTGATATTCCATGGTGTTGAACAAATTCCAAATTATGAGATTGCAGGAAATGGGTTTTATTCAACCTTAGTTAGCCTTGTTACCTAAATATCCTTTTCTTTTCTGCATCTTCAGATGCCTCCTCCACAATGTAACGAAGCAGTTGCTCCACTTGAACTTTGTCCCGCAGACTGCAATAGCAAGAATACACATACAGTTCATTACCAAAATTAAACTTAACACTAATTTAGGAAAAGGACAACCACAATGTAATAGTGCTCTAGAAAAAGAAACATTACAAATTGATTAGGCGGGTATTTAGTGCTTTGCACTCCTGGATTATTTCATCCTCATCAAGAAGATCCTCCAACTTAAAATTTTCCTTGTCCAAAATAGTATCCACCTGACAAGATAAAGCAATACACTGTTAATAAATAACTGTAACTCGGAAATCAAAACACATACATCAGAGTGCAAGGACTCACAGGTGATGCGGCGGAGAGTCCAGGCACGTGCCAAAACATCTTGTACAGTGACAATTCTGTCAGTACCCGCACTGTCACAATCTCACAAGCCAAGCAGATTTAGAGCTCAGGTTTGCACATCATGTGCTGATACCAGACTTCAGACCATATCCTGCAAATAGCTGATTGTGAGATGACACAGGGCAAAGTTTCATCAATGAATAAATGCAGCATCGGTACAAACAACATATATCCTTTACACAATGAAAACTACCCACTTGACACTGTCTTCCACTAAAAAAATTGTAGTCCTGTACTTTAGCATGAAGAAGAACAGAAGCAAACTACGATTGACCACCTGACAAGTTACCCACACAACGCCAATTACCCATTCGTTCCATCCATAACATGATAATACACTAACATCGAAAAAGCTAAGAAACAACAAAATTAAGGAGAATAAAATCCAATTGCATCTTTATCCAAAAAAAAATGCCTAAGCATCATTACCAAAACAACAGAAGAATAAATTCTGATTGCATCCTTACCCAAAAAGTTGTTCCAACATAGAATGGAAACAGCAAATATGCATTAAAAAAGCACCCCGGATCTCCTGCACTGAAATCCTCAAACTAGTGTGCAACAGCCAGTCAGCCGCAAACCACCCACAATGAGCTTCCAGATTCGAACAGCTACACTCAGAAGCAACAAACTAGAAATTCAGGAGTTGATCACATCAGAGTCGGAAAACAAACAGATTCGTACAGCTACACTCGGAAGCAACAAACTAGAAATTCAGGAGTTGATCACATCAGACTATCAGAGTCAGGAAAACAAACATGAAAAGGCACATCAACGCTTACCCCACCTCTCCAGTCCCCCGCCTCAAAAGTCGAAACGGTCTGAATAATCCAAAGCAATCCTTACGAGTTTCCAGCTCCGCAAGCACCAAAGCGAGACAGCTAAAGCGACGACTGACACGGCAACATACGGCCGCCCCCACCCAGACACACACAAAAAAGCAAGCGCACAAACACAAACGGACATCACTCCCCTACTAGCTCCCAGCTGCGCAGGCCAGCAGCCAGCTCCGCCGCAAACATCTATCTCTTCCCCCCGACATGTCAAATCACAGGACGACGCGATCGAACTGAGTGGGTTGAGAGCTAGCAGCTGGGAGCTCGAGGAAGGAGCGGAGGAGTTCCTCACCGGTAGTCAACGGAGAGGCGGCGGAGGCTCCAACCCCAGGCACAGCAGCTGGCCGTCGTCGTGGCGCTGGCGGCGGCGGCGGCGGCGCAGAGCGGGGCAGCGAGTGAGCAGAGCACGATCGCGCGATCCGAAGCTTTAGAGGCGCTCGCCGAGCCGAGCTGGATCCGGGTGGCCGCCGCGAAACCCTAGAATTCGCCAATCGCGAGATGAGGAGCGGGAGGAGGGGGAGGGTGCGGAGGCGGAGGTGGAGGCAGGGAAGCAAGCAAGCGGGCGAGGGTTCGATCGCGAGGCGGAGATGGGAGGAGAGACAGGGAGAGACTTTGGGGAGAATAATCTATGGAGGCTTCGTCTCGATGCGGCATGGGAAGCTGTACTGGGTTGGGACTCTCCGTCCAGGTGCGGGTATATTCGGCTGCGTCTCTTGTCGCTGGGGTCCGCGGCGCGTAGGCCCGGGCGACAGCGAGAGCAGTTTGAATCCTTCGGTGGCGCCGGAGATTTGCGCGAGGAGGTCCCGCTACCATTACCCTCTTGTGTACCCTGGTCGTTTAAAACGCTACGCTCAGGCTGTCAGGTGGGCCCAAATTTCGTGGGACCGCGTCGCAGTGTAACGACAAAAGGTGTTTTCCGGTGGTAGTGGCTTTCGGGGGTTCATGACGTGGCCTGGGGTCGGGGCCGATAGTTCCTGCCGGCTGTGGCTGCTTGTGAGCCCAGGAGGACGTGGGGCACACGTGTCAGTGGAGACGTGCAGAGCCGCACTGGCTTCCGAGATTCGATCTAGCAGGATTCGGTCCGGCTACAGTTACCCGGTCGGCGTACGTGCAGCGATTGCCGGGTTGGTCGAAGCGGTTTTCCAGACACTGCCTCGCTGGGCCATAAATTCGCCGGGGCCCAGCGACCAGTCGTACACATAGCACAGTGCAATCGTAATCGTACGTGCCCTTTGTACTATAGCCGCAGAAAGGTGTTCGGGTGATCGTGTATGCGGACTGAATACTGAATAGTACCAGGGGGCCACTAGTCAGTGTCACAGCGACACAGGTTGGTCTGAGGTTTGACGGATGCTAGTTCCGCTACGGGCACACGCTTGGGTGTAGTAGGATCAGAAGTTTTCGTTGATGGAACCCACAAATGTCAACTTTGATTTCGAATGTTATATTCACTCTGTTCGGCTTATCTGTTTTCGACTTTTTTCAGTTTATTCTCTCACAGAATACGATTGAACTAGACAAAATCTGCCTGCCAAACAGAATAATTATGTTCCACGAGATATGATTAGCATGCATAAAAAGATACAAGTTGAACGCGTTCTCACAGAGCATCTGGTTGATATAGAACAGAGGATCGAAGGAATTCTAACTTTCCGAAGGCATGCGGGGAGTGGGTAGCGGATTAATGCATTTCCATCTTCTTTTTTAAGGTACACGCATGCAGTACAATTGTTAAATTTCTCACATTTTCAATTATTGAGAGTCAGAGATGACATATGTTGCCCATTCAGATTCAATCGTGAACAAAGATTTTGAGAGAATCATCTTATAATGTAGACTCCATACCAAACTATTGTACATACATCGATTAACACTCACTTGAAAGAGGCTTAACATTGTCTTTCAAAAAAAAAAAGAGGCTTAACATTGTTCAACCCATTCATACAAAAAGGTGTGTGCGTGCGCGTGTGTGTAGAAACCTTCTAGAACATGACATATCCTAGCCTAGACAAGAGCACACCTTAAGAAACACAAAATGAACATCAAATAGCGTTTATCGTGAATAAACAACTATGTTTAGCATTTAGGATAACATCGTCTTACTTGTGCGAAACAAATAGCTTCCTCCATCGAAACTTTAGGTAATACATGTATAACTTATTTATCACGGCCAAAAAACTCAAAGCAGAATATATTATGCACACCAAATAGATTTGGAATTTCTTTATATTTATTCTTGGAAAGCACTGTAACATAGTTTCGGCGTGTCCAACGTGACTGTTAATTTGTCGGGATAAACACTTAAAATGGAAAATTAGGTCGTACTAAGTCATTGGACTGTGTTTAAAAACATCTTCTACCACTTCCTCGCTGAAAATAATTCTAAACTGGCTAATACAAGTCTTTTGCCAAATGGGCCCTGCTACTCTCGAGTACTCGAATCGACCCAAAGAAAAGGGCCCTGCTGAGTAGAGGTTTTGCTGGGCTGAAATGTAGAAATGAACAAAATATATCTGTATTGCAAATGTACAGGGAGCTATTCCCAAAAATTCAGCTGTCTCTATTTTATTTTTCAGTCGTCCGCAGCGCGATGGCGGCACGAAGCAGATTGCGCCCGAGCCAGCGCAGGACGGGCTGTCGATGGCGCAACGCAACGACCAGGAGTACCTCTCGGGCTCGCTCTTGGACGGCTCCCATACGCCGGACGGTTGCCGAGCGGAGGGAGAAGGAGCCGGCGGTGGAGATCGAGACGGGGAGGCGACGCCTGTCGCCCCCCGTTTCTGTTCGTCGGGGATCGCAATCCACATGAAGGCCCTCCCAATTATCCCAGAAGTCCAAGCCAGTGCAAAATGTCGCTGGAATCTTCACGTTCCCCCTTCGCGCAAAAGTAACCCTTGCCTTCTCGAGCTGCTTTGTCCATTCGCGCGCGGTGCTGCGCAGTTGGATGCTTTTGCGGTGAGATCACGTCCCCTAATGGTTGGATTTAGCGTGCAATTTTCACCTGTCATTGCGAATATTACAAGCTTCTCATAGAGTACGACGGTCTGTGTTTTTGAGATTTTTCATTCAAGTGATCAGAAATTCAGAACGTCCCAAGTTCTTAACCTGAATACAAGCAGTCAGAATGACACAAACTGCAGATTTTATCGATAATAATAGGTTGTGTTGTTGCCTGTAGTATCTTTTTAGAGAATTTAAACATGGCTATCCAGTTACTGTTTGTGATGCATTATTTCTGATGACCTTTGCCCCTTCCTGTGCTCGATTCAACAATTTGGAATACAAAATAGGGGTGTATGCCTTGCCATTTGCAGAAGCTTGATTGAGATGAGCTGATTAGACTCGGCAATTTTTCTTTCCCCTTGATCAGCCATGCTTTGCTAGTGCCTATGTGCGAGTAAGTGATCATACTACGCTAGTGTGCATGCCATGCCAAGTTGCCAACACTTGTTTTCAAGGCACAATAATGCTTTACTGATAGAGACGTGTTCAACACTTGTTTGCCTGATTTGGATGCGAGCAATCCGAGTTTACTGGTATTGTACAGTTGTAAGTTCCATACGCAGAGTTTACTGTTTCAGTCTAATGTTCTGCAAAGTAATACTATCACAGAGTTTACTGGGATGCAGAGAACTCGTCCAATCATTTATGTTGAGGGGAAGAGGGTGCTCCAATATTTAAAAGTTAGAACCACAGTAAGCTGATCAATTCCTACCCTATCAGCTACATATGGAGGTTTATATCTTGTTTCGTTGTTGTTAAGGTTCGACGAGAGCTCTTCAACTTTGCATAGCTTATTTTCTTAAGCACATTTTCTGTTCAAATAATAAATGCTCTATGTGACTATGCCAGTGGTACAGTATTATGGACGTGTTAGGATAACCAGACAGGCAGACACTTCTGACAAACTGGGAGCATTTGGAACCTCATCCAATGCTTTCCAGCCCACAGTTTTTGACAAACATTTCTGTTTACTGATGCCCCTCATCTACTTCATTGTGTTATGAATTAGATGCACAGAAAACCATGTCCTGGTGGTTGTTGATATGGTCTTGCTAAAGAGCTAAAAGGTTTTCGATTGTAGAAGTAGTTTAGCTTTGCTCTTTTAGTATTGATAAGACATAATGTAACTCATTTTGATCACCTCGATAAAAATATGTTTCAGTTGCTTGGAAGAAATCATGTTTATTTGTTTCAGTTGCTTTTGCAGTACTGGAAGAATTACGAATGGAAATGTCAACTTTGCATCAATTGATTTCTGGCTACTCTGTTCTGAATCGTGAAGGTACAACTTTGCATCAACTGATTGCTGGCTTGTGGCTACTCTGTTCTGCACCGTGAAGGTACACATGTTGGTCTGAAACTGAGCCCATTTGCAAGCTTTATAAAAAACTTTCATTGCACTTTTTGTCGACATTTTTTTATTTTTTGGTCCTTTCATCTCATCTCTGATTTTGAGATTTACTGCTCAATGTGCTGTTTGCTGCAATTCAGGATTTTTGTAATGTGTTCGGGAACTGAACAGTCCAGAAATAGCACAATGGAGAGGAAAGGAATTAAACCTCTAACTTCGTAGGTCATATATTCTCGGCTGCGATACAATGCTGTTTAGTGAGCAATTAACCGCTTTCTTTGCCTGAGCTGTCATCACGTTAGCTAGTTCTCACATAGTCAATAAATGAGAACAAAAGGAAAGAGGAAAAGTTACTTAGTTAACTAATCTTAAAGCTATTACTGACACAACCTAAACATTGTGGTTCGACCCTATAAAATGTTGTCAATCACAGCTCGTCATCTCTCCTTTCTACTGATTGAGGACTTCTCCTTCATTGACCAACAATCAACTGGGTGCTTTTTACACTGGCCAAGATAAAAAAAAATGCATTGGAATAATTTACATGACAAACAAGAATTTGTTTGCATCCGAATACCTAACCAGACATTCCCGTTTCCACACTAAAATCAAGGAATGCTGATTTAGAGGGTGGAGTTTTGATTTCCCACCACTACATTCAACATACTATTTTTTGAATATCTACCAAGGTCCACAGAAGCATCCACTGCAGCATAGGATATTTGATCCTGGAACTCGTCCTGTTTGGCGAATCTTCTCAGCCTTCTGAACTGCTATTGCTGCTTGCTGGTTCATTTTGGCATTGGCTGAAGCTCGTTTCTCTTCGGCGATGCGGCGTGTCATCTCTAGCTTTTCAGCCATCTTCGCCATGGCCTCGCTTCTCATTCTCTCAGCATGTTCCTGTCATAAAGCGATTTTCAGTGTTACTAGCACACTACTAGATATGCAAGATTAATGCATACAAAATTTGGCAAGAACTTCATGCAAAGAAAGCCAGCTCCACTCCATTTTCAAAATAGAAAGCCAGGTGAACTGGGGATAACATGCACAGTGGATATGTACCTCTATTCTTTTCATTTCAGATTCAATTTTTGCTCTTTGACGACTTTCCCAAGCTTCAATCTTCACCTCTTCCTTTTTGAATCTGAGGAATACAATCTCCATTACATGACGAGATGAACAAAACTAATATTTTACAGTCTTTTTGTTCTATCTGTAAGTCAATAAATAGCAGATGAAACCAACAAGAATGATAAAATATTCAGAGAATAATACCTTGCTGTATGTTTAGTATTTTCTGCCTCCTCATATGATGCAGCACGGGCAGCATATTCCTTCTTCATCCGCTCCAAATCAGCAATGCTCGGTGCTGCAGAAACTAGTTCTAGCTCTTCTTTTCTGGCCCATGTAGCAATGTTCATCTTTCCTAGCTGTATACCAAGTGCGGCAATTTCTTGCCTTGTCTTGAGCCTCATTTCAGTATCTGACAATTCATTTCCATGTGTGCCACCTTTTCTGTTGAAATATGGTCCATCATCTGTGTTGTCTTCTCCAGGTGATGCTACTGACCTCCCTCCTACAGGTGTTGATGGTATCGAACAATTAGGGCTTCGAGTTGGAGTCATTGACCCAAGTGGAGTTCCCGTCCTTGAAGGTTCCTGACTAGGTATCGGGGTCATTTCTGTGCCAACATCTCTCACGGACACTGACTGAACTGTTGAAATAGCTGCACATAACAATTCACACAAGTTTAAGAATGTTTTGAAAACAAATGTTTAGCTTCAATATTCTATAATTGCTTCATGTTACAATCTTCTGGCTAATATAGGCGAAAAAGTTACCTTTTGGATCGTTGCAGGGCTTCACTTCTATTTCTGGACCAGTATCAGTTGCCTTGTGATACTCGGGGGTAGCACTAGAACTACTGACTGGACAGACATCTGCATGCCTAACCAACTTTGGCTGATATGAAGCAAAAGATAACCTCTCTAATATGCTGCGTGGAGCAGACAAAGTTGGATTCACTCTCTTCATTTTCTGCACCGGGCGACCAGAAATTTTGGGCACAATGACGCCCCTGGCAGCAGCAGAATTCATCTGGTGTACAGTCTGATTCTGTGCTGTGCCTTTGGAGATGTTCTGATTAACATTCTGCCGATTGACGATCCATTTCTCAGCGTCATTCCACTTCGAGGAAGCCTGTCTAGAGAAATACACCGCTGCTGGATTCTGCGTCGCCGTCTTCTCACCTCCATGGAACTCAAAGCTACTAGTACTAGCATTGTCAAGCCCACTATCGCATTCAGTACTGTCTTCTTCCACAGGTCTCACTGGATGTATCATGCTCGAGTTGCTTGTTGCTGGTTGGGCAACTGAACTCTTGGAAGTGTTCTGAACCTTATTGACATCTAATGCTGAATCCTTTCCTACTGCTTCAGTTTTGTTAATTGCTGAAGGGTGTTTGGTGCCATCTGAGTTGTCTGAAACTGTTGCAGAGCAAGAATGATGTGTTATTGACTTAACCAGGAAAAAGGGTAACAAATATATGGTCAATTCGTCTGTACTCTGTACCTTCTTCAAGAACATCACAGACTAGTAGCCTGTTCCGCGCTTGTGACGCTTCAATGTTTTTTGCAGGTGATGTTCGCGATGATGAGTTGCTGGTGATAACTCTTACTCGATTGTGGGCCCCCATAATCTTCATCCTTAGCTTTGTTGGAGAAAGGGCACCAGCCTGCAGGAACCTCAAGGTCAAGGCTGTAAGTTTTTCTCGGCAACTGATAATAATGCAATCAAGGTGGTAACTTTTGCACACACGCAAAACAAAACCTTGGAAAAATATGCTACAATGGGAGTCAGCCAAAGGGTAATGTAGCACTCTACAGAACTAGATGTGAACCACAGCTGAGATTTAGTGGAAGGATACTGCTTATATCTCAGCCAGGAACAAGATGCCAAAAGTTAACTGCTGCAAATTAGTGAAATCATCACAAACACTTTGCTAACTACTAAAGATGTATTGTGACTATTGTCAAGGCACCAAATTCTTGACTAAGCATTTCAGCTAGGTCTGCACTACATGGCGAAAGAGATTATTCTTTTGCCCCTATTGAACTGTGGTCTCCACCTCCATTTAGGAAGCAGATTGACCGGAAACTCTGGAAACTGGTAACTAACATTGTTTACAGGAGTTTCACTTTGTTCTCGGTTTTTTCACAGGAGTATCACTGGAACTCCAAGAGACTAGCTGAAATGAAAAGGAACATTTCTACAGAGTACAAGCAGCCAAAATGGGCATGATAATAGCTAACCTTCAAAAGAAATGGAGAAAATAAGGAGAAACTGGCAACGGCGCAAGAGTTAACATCTATTGCAACAAAACGAAGTCCCCCAAGAAATCAAAGGAAATGCAGTCAGGAAAACGAAGGGATAAAAGCCGCACTCACTTGACGAACTACAATGCAAATTGAGTGGCCAGCAAGTTGCTCAGATCAAATGCAGCACTGGCTTGCGTAGAGCTCATACCTGGGCTTTCTGATGAATCCTCTCGTACTCCATTCTTCCTTGCTGGGTGGGTGAGTGGCCAGCGAACAAGGGAGGGTGAGGAGGACTGAAGAGTGAGAGGGGAGGAGAACACCGGCCACCAGAGGTCCAGAGCAGAAGGACTGGGATAGCTGAGATCTAAACAAGGCGATGTCACGTCTCGTGTTTTTTAGTCCTTCAGAGCTACTAGACTACTAGACAGGAGTCCACAGGTCAGTTTCTCACTTTCTCTAGCCATGAGAAATTTCTTTCCATAAACCTTTACCTTTTTCTTCCACACAAATACAAATGTCTTGTCACATGAGCACACTCAAAGCTGGCTACAAGTACTGCCCTAGAAACTCATACATGTGCAACTGAACTAGGGGTCGTACCTTTTGTTTTACACAGAAAGTGTCCATCCTCTTTCCAGTCTCAGCCTTTACCAGTAAATCACATAAGCTTTCCTCCTATTACACAAGGTTATCCTTTCTGCACAGTAGCGCTATACTAGCGTAACAACAGAGATTAAGAAAGTTAACCCCTTTCCTAGATATGTGTGCACCTTTAACACTCCACAGCCCAAAGCTCCAAAACTAATGTTATTCCTTTTGGTTGCCGTATAAACTATGGTGGTCAAACAGAGGTCCCTAGACTGGAGACTGGAACCCTACCCCTGCACGCAAGGAGCAGTCCCTCCCCCCACTCGCTCAGCTCCATCACAGCACGGAGGGATGGGCGCGGGACGCCGGGAGGATGCTGCTGCCCCGCCACATCTTTCTGTGTCAGCGTGGCGCTGCAGCTGCTGCCCGTGTCCGCCCCTGCGCAAATTTTTATTGCTCCGGTCTTGGCCTTTTCACCGGCCCATCTGGGCATCTCATGTCATCATGCGCTCACGCGCCTCGCCCTATTCCTCCTATCCTCTCATGTCCAGTGTCAGTGTGTCACAAGACCCGGTTTTGGACGCTGCCAGTGACATGAAATTGAATATACTTTTGTCCGCTAGCCGCTTCGGCATCTGCAAAATTTGACCAAAGTTTGCCCTCGTGGGCATCGTACGCAGTTGGTTTTACACTGGGCGCTGCTGCCGTGCCACTGACCTCACTGGGATTTTGTGACGACTGGCCAAGGTTCGGGAGTTTGGATTCACCGCGTACTGGTAGCAAAATTTGGGCATGTGAGGAGCGATCTGTTCTTCTTTGGACTCTGGAGATTAACGCGTGAGTGAATGAGATCTGCACAGCTGCATTCGTACTGGTACCAAGCCTAGTCGAGCTCATTGAATTGGTGTTCGTCTATTTGATCTGTTGTACTGTGACCTCAGACATTTATTGGCTTCAAACACTGGTAGCCTTAAACACTGTGGTCCAATCTGGTGGCCATGGTGCTTGGCCTTGGCCGGCATCAGCATTGGCACTCAGGAAGTAGCTTGATGATGAGTCACAGACCGAGTGCATGGTCCATCCATTCATTATGTTTGATTAATCCAGTTAAGGGATGAGTCCAAATCTCAAACTCACCTTCAGAGCACATCTGCACATTTTTCATATGTATTATATAGTAGTACAGTTTTGTAGCCATCTTTGGTTGGTCAAAGAAAGTATGATTAGCATATAATTCATTCCAAACTGACGTTTTTGTCTTGTCCTATAGGTTCTGGTCCCGTTATTGTCTCTTGCAAGATAAAGATAGGGCGTTGAAAGGAGAAAACATGGAGAACGGTAAATGCGGTTACAGTGTTCGTTAACGTCGATGACTGCAGCTACTACCTTGAGCAGTTGAGCCCGTGGATCTGCAGAAATATCAGTCTTGGAGTAATCAGCAAGATCCTCTGGCCAGCCCCTGTCCCGTTTGTTTCAGTCGTAGAGAAGGAGAGGGTCCTCCACTCCAACTCCAATGCACCCAACAGCTGCTTCAGCTTTGTTTGTCTGATCAGCAGCTCATAATACTCCTGAATTGCGCAGTGACAATCAATCCTAACCTTGGAACGGACCACAAATGATTGTTTGGTGCACAAATCCATGGCACTGGAGAAAGACTGTCTCGAGCCCATAGTCCTCGAGGCGAGAGTGGGCGGCACACTTCGTCAGCAAGTAGTGCCTAGACTAGTAACCAACCACACTGTGTGAGGCAGTTTAGGAGCACTCCAATGGCACGAGACCGTTAGAACAATCAGACAAAGGAGGGCTCTCGTTTTGAGGAATTCCCCTCTGACCAGTAGCTATCGCATTGTAATTGTAATTGCCCGGAAAAAATCTTTTTGTAGGACACGACAGTGTCTTGATCAAAGCACGCTTCTTTGGCTGCCACTGGCAACATGGGCCCAGGCATGCACCAATCATGGGATTCCTTTTGGACAGATAGCTGATTGCAAATTTGCCATGGAGCAGACGCCTGAAGCTGGATTCCAAATAATGCACGAGTCTCCAACAAGCTTGCTCTCGCCAGTGCTGCCACTTGTTGTTTCCAAACATTTGAGGAGAAAATGCGAGGCAAAATGGAGTTTAATTGTGAACAGACCTGTGTGATAAGGAGAAACATTACAGTTTTTTTTGAAAAAATAAACATTACACATATAATTGGTGGATAACAGGCACTGTTCCGAGCCTGACACTGAACTACGCTTCGAGTTGGCAACTGCAAACGAGGGTGCAAGACAGAAAACCAGTGGATACTAATTTAGTGGAAGAGGCTGCAAAATTTCTGAAGGGATTACTTTGACTAACGATTTTTGGATTCGATGTCGTTGTAGTATCCTCTGGCCCTTTATATCTACAGTGCAGCTACAAGCCATTATGTTCCTGCTACTCTAATTAGAATCTGTAAAAATGGATATCTGAAAGCTGCATTGTATCAAGATACCGGTTAAGTGAGTGTTCTTTGGCTATGCAAGTTCAAGAGGGCAATGTCATAGTGGACCTAAACTATCTCCCATCCTTCAAAGAAGTTCCTGATTCTGAGCCGGTGCCTGCGTTCTGGGATGCAATCAGGCAGACATATGAGTTGAAGAGAGCGAAGGTGCAAACTTAGTTCAAGGCTTCCCAATGATAGAATCAGCTTGACGGTCTAGCAGAGTCTGCTTTGTCTCTTAGAGAAAGGTTGCAGGAGAGTTTGTGAACTGCACTGTCGCGGGCAGAGACGTTTACTATCTGTAATAGTTCTGGAGCAAACACGAAATAATGTTCAGCTCCACTCGTGGGCAAGTGGGAATAAGTGAAGATGGGTAGCGTAATAATGAACAAACCAAACTGTGTTATGCTAATCTCATCCTTTCTGTGTACTTCGTGTCATCGGAACGACCTTGTGGCCACAGTTGCTATTAGAAATTGGGACTGTGATATGCGTACTGCTGCTGCGCGTATGGTGCCGTTCTCTCTGCATCATCTTGATGTGGTTCTACCATCTGATTTGCTAGCGAGTTCAGCAGAAGTCTGTGCAGATTTGTTCAGATCTGGAGCGGCTGAATTGATTGGTAGGTCTGAGCAACTCCAAGAATTTTACGAGTGTCACAGCCAAAGTCATTTCACAGAGATGAGACGATGTCCATCGTTCATGTTTTCTCTTTTCCATTGTTCATGTCAGTCCTGCAGAACCCCTCCATCGGCATGAAGCGAGAAATCTACCGTCGCCGGCAGAGAAGAGGTCGGCTCGTCACAAATGGTGGCCGGCCGGCTGGCACCGCCGCAGGGAGCGCAACGAAACTTCCCTCCGGAAGCCGAGATACCTACTTGACTCTTTCGCCGCCCGTGGTCCGTCGAAGAGCTCGGCTGCATTGGTGATCTCCATGTCCTGCGAACGCATCAGCCATCAGAGATGGAGGTCAAGTGAGGCCACGATTTACAGTGACGTCAGGACGTCACTTCCGCAGATGGCATGTCTTATCTTCTCGCCGGAGGAGGGGCTGCCCAGGCCACCGGCAACCTCGCGCTTCTGCCGCCGCTAGCCGGAGCGCTCGGCCGCCTCAGGCCTAGGGATAAAGGGATACAGAAGTAGAGGGGTATTTTGTAAACCTTTCTCGGCGACTTGTTTTGACGTCGTAGATCTCGGCCGCAGGTGTTTGATCGGACGGTCAAAGCGTGCCCAAGTTTGGATCGCGATTATTAATCGCGATCCAAATCTGGAGTGGAAATAACATAAAACATGCTTGAAGCCCTTTTTCGCAAAATCTTACGGCCGCCTGGGTACTAGCTGCGTATATGGACCGCACGATTGCGAAGCTGCTGAGGGAAATAATATCCTCAGGAGAGCAAAGGATGCTGTAATCACTCTGCAAAGTGTTCTAGGAGGGAAGCACAACACTGAAATTGACGAAACTCTAAATCAGTACCAGGTCCCAGCTGATCGGTGGTGGGCATCACTTTACAAAGTCATCGAAGGTATGGTTGTTTCTATACACTAGCGTTTTTGACAAAGCTTTGACAGCTTTCTTTCAGTCATGCTTTGGTCTGTGTATAAATTATTTTGTGTACAAGAATGATATGTTACACAGACCCAAGTAATGTGATCTTTTGGGAACGGTGAAGTTCCTTGGAACAAATAATATAGAGGAATATTGGTAAAACCAACTTGTAATTAGCATAGACATGTCTTGCCAAAATTATATGAAATGTCTTTGTTTCTGCCATGCCAATTTCACTCCGGTGTCAGCTGTACATGCTCATAACTAGCCTTCGATTACAAGAAAAGTAACTGCTCTGCTTATCAAGAGCTTCTAAATATTTCTGACACAATTTGTATGTATTGCTTTCAGGCCTCGCCACGATGAGCAGATTGGGCCGCAACCGCCTCCAACAACCTTCCTACAATTTTGAGAACAACGGTTCTATTGACTGGGACCAAATGTAGATGTAGAACTCTGTAGAACACTGATCCCTGAAGTCTCGTTGTGGAGTAGATTGGAGGTGCGGTTATTTGTGGCGGATTTGGTTTTGTTCCTACTGTGTGTAGGTGCTGCCACGGACATATGACGTGCAAGCTTTTTAAGTGGTAGATTCACGGCCCCTGACGCCGCTCAGAAAATGAATAACAAGCAAGTTTTGCCACCACAGCAGGACGGTTCACGACTTACTGTACGTCGTCCGCACCGCAAGGATTGTAATTTCCTGTGCACACTCCGACATCATTATATGCCAGATTTTGATAACTTGTATTCGTGAAAGGACAATTGCGCGTCGATGGTTTTAATATTTGTATTGTAATTTCCTGTTCCTGTACCGTCGTCCGCAAGGATCGTAATTTCCTGTGTGCTCCCGCCACGGTACGGGGGCTCTGTAAGCACAGGTGCCTCAACTCTCAAAGCCGTCGTCGACCGCTACTTGATCTGATGCAAATCTTCAGAGTTCTTTCTGCACGCACTCTGCCGTCATCAGATGGACATGGAGACTCTAGTCTGTACGATACAAAAAGAACGGTGTTGATTTCCTTTATTAGGGCCGATCAATCGACTACAGCCGGCGGGGAGGAATGATTTGCTGTGTGATTACAGACAGTTAATGGTGGGGTTTTGGTTCTCCTAGCATCCTAACCTACCGGCTCACCACGATCACAACGAATGGGCACCAAAACTGAGACAACACGGAAAGAAAAGAAAAGAACAAACACCACGCACGTATACACGTATCCGCTTTACTGTTCGACGATTTTCAGTCGAAGAGCTCCCACTGCGTGGTGGCCGGCGCCTCGAACGTCTCCCATTTCGTCGTCACCACGACGGCCTGCAGCCGCGCGTTGGAGACCTTGAGCACGTCCAGCGTCTCCACGCACTTCTGCACCCGCTTCGCCTGCAAAAACATGTGCATGTCAGAATTAGGAGGCACTACGTAACTGAGACCAACGAGATCGTTTTTCTGTATGCCATGGTTTCAGACAAAAAAATGTAAAGGAATTTCCCCATCCTAATCTTTGAGATGGCATGAAGACACCATCACAGCCATGATAAAAGTCTATGCACTTTTTATATCTCTAATCATCCATGCTCACGAAGCCCCGGCTTCTAGCTTTCTTGTCGTGGCAGTTTGCGTTTCTTGCCATACACTCTTTGTAAACCTATAAAAGGCCATCCAAGGGAATGATAAAGCCACTGCTTTAGAGACTGAATTCGCCATAGAACAACCTAGGAGCAGAGTTAGCTGGCATTACACATTTGCAGCAGGGAAAAGGCTGTAGGTGGAATTCTTGCCCCTGGACCAACTGTTTTTTAGAATCAAGCCGATGAAACCTGTGACGCTTCACTCACCAGCCGGTGACAGGTGTGACAGACAGCTACCTACAGTCCCATCTCATGAACACTTGCACTGCTTGCCATGGCACTGCTTGGCCACTAGCAGGCAGATATTTTCAGATACCAATGCTACACTGCTACTGTACCACAACCAATAGACCAGTGCCCCTGAAACTGGTGTGGATCTGGGTGCTCATGCTAGTCAGTAGCCTGATCCCTGCAGTGA
This sequence comes from Panicum miliaceum, assembly GCA_032594955.1. Lineage (NCBI taxonomy): Eukaryota > Viridiplantae > Streptophyta > Magnoliopsida > Poales > Poaceae > Panicum > Panicum miliaceum. The sequence goes on from CM064069.1 coordinate 3,519,238, forward strand.
GTGTAGGTGTACCTGAATGTTCCTCTGAGAAGAGGAGTCCCCGACTGCAGGTATGCTCTCCAGCTTCACCGCGTGCCGCATCAGCAGCTCGATCAGCGTCGTGATCTGCACCTCCGCCACCTTGTTCCCTCTGGAGATCGATTTCTCGATGCTGGTTACCTACGACGACAAGAAAAGGAAACATTTCTCCTGATCAGCATTATCAGAATCACGTCATCGTCAGCAATATAATGATACCCTGCAGGAGCACATCCTTGTCAGGGATTCAAGCTGCGTCCCTTCTGGAATGGGTGGCTAGCTATTCTAGTAAATGGACTCAGGGACCATGTGGGAATTTCACTGCTCGGCTCTACATGACCACATCGGCAGGACATCCATTCATGCAGAACCAATTTGCTCACCTAATTCCTTGGACAGACTACTCAACTCGCCATTCAATGCACCACCCCCCCAGTCTCCCATGCTTACATGTCCGAAGCAGCACGGATTGGCACCATGACTCCACCAAAAACAGCACGCCTTCTCTCTCTCTCTCTCTCTCTCTCTCTCAAACACGCTAGATAAGCTTCTAAATAAACTGCCTATTATTTTAGTTTTTAGCATCCCAGCTAATTTTCAATCGCCTGAAGTTTTTCATCAATCAGTGCCACCACTGACAGAGGTAGCAGCTTCGGTCAACGGTGAGAAGGAGCGGTGAGGCTAACCTGATCGGCGAGCTTGTCGACCTCGAGCGCGATGGCGCCGATGGCGCGGTTGGCGCTCTCGATCTTGGCGTTCTTCTGGCGCTCGATGTACCGGCGCTCAAGGCTGGCGGGGTCCTCGGCCAGCACCAGCTTCGACTTGTTCTTCACGCCGCACGCGTCCAGGTACTCCGTGTTGCCCCGCGCACGGCCCTTGTAGGTCAGCTGCTGGTCCGCCGGCTCAAGCCCCGTCCTCGACGCGAGAAGCTTCTTCAGCTGCCCTGCACGCACGAATCATACGGATCACGCAATTGGTTAGCACAGAGCCGTACATGCAGCTGATTGTTGCTGACCTGCAACTACCGCATACTACTCATCACCAACATGCAGCTCCGTACTTGTTGCTCTGCTGGTGATGGTTAACACCCACGATGAATTCTGTCTGTGGCACTCAGGACCAGATCCTAGCCACCAGATCTGCCATTTTATGACGCCAAAATTTTGCCAAAAAAACTGAAACTTCTTTTTGATAAATCACAAAATTATAGGCATTTTTCTTTAGCTTTTTTTTTGCGGCATTGCGCTTTAGAAGCACTGCAAATTTGCAAGAGCATTCCCATTCTCCCCAAAGAAAACTTGCATGATTTAAAAAGGATAGCACACATGCATGGGTTCAAGTTCAACGAGAGATGATGCTAGAACGTGCCCCCCTTCCTCTGCAGGACACAACAGTCTACGCGGTGGACGAAGCAGCGTGGTGATCACTTGCGGCCAAAGGTGTCGGTGCAACGGGACAACCGAGTCTGCAGAGCACCTCCAGGCCGTCCGATGGGGCCGCCCGTACACGTGGGAGCCATCCTGCCCCTGGATTCCCCGCATCCCGCACTGGCAGCGCCCCCGTCGCTTTGTCTGGGAAAGGCGCCTCCTCTCCTCGCCACCGCCGAGCGCTCCGCTCCGACCTCTCCAACAAAGTGATGGCAAAGCAAGCCCCAGCTTCACCGATCACTAGATAAACCGATTGATTAATTAGTCTCGTGATCCGCGACCAAGTACCCCCGCTTGCACCGCCTTGAAGGCTTGCATTGGAGCAGACAGTAATGCCGGGATTTCACGGAAGGAATCATCCAAGTACGGCTCCGCTGAATAAATTCAGCTTTGTTCTACCACTCCTAAACACGGGTTTTGAGAAGTTTCAGCATCAAATGATTTACTGATTTCCAGGCAGGCACATTTTCATCAGGATTCAGGAGAGGAATGAAACTGGTGGATTCGGATCGCTCGGGCCGCGTGGCGGCGGGCACCGAAGCCGGCGGCCAAGGACAGAAGGGTTTGGATTTTGGAGCAGGGAATTTTTTTCCCCATTCACGAAGCAAATTCTTCAGCAGATCATGTGGCATGTGCTAGGAAATATTCCCGGCGCTTTGTTTCTTTCCGGTTGAACAAAGAAGAGAGATGCTACGAAGAAAATAATACGAGTAGAAAAAGGGACGATGTCTCTGTCTCGCTCGCTGTCCCTAACATCGCGGCGGCGTTAATTCCTCCACGCGGCGCCGCCGGAGGTCATGGCGATTTTTGAAAGCCAATTTAAATTCAGGAGCCCAGATTTTTTTTGTTATAAAATATCTCGTGCAAGCCACGATTTTACCAGCAAGAGTTTTGAACCTATCATGAGGTCAACTTTTACGAAAAGAAAAGTGTTTGAAAAAAAAGAAAAAAAATTGCTTTCTCCTACTACTTGATTAGGGTAATTAGATTAATCACCGCGATTAGCAAACAAGCCGGTTTTGCCAGCCTTAGCGAGGAATGGGGAAAAAAACACGCGCTGAAATAAACTGAAGTCTGAAAAGAAGACGATCGAATTTTCAGTTTGTCTTCATCTACAGAGAAAGCTGAAAGCATCGACGGCGGCGGCAGGGAACCAAGTTAATGGAGCATCAATTAGTAAGCGCGCGGTTACTACTCCTCTAGATGGAGAAAGCGGCTTTAACGAAAGCCAATGCGAGACGGGGACTCACCGAACGTGGCAATGGGGGAGACGGGGACCTCGTGTCGCGCCCCGCCGTACTTGACGCGCACCCTGATCTCCGGCGGCGGCGGCCTCGGCGGCGCCCCGTCCTCCCGCGCCTGCACGACCATCCCGCTGGGGCGCACCTCCCAGCCGGCCCGCTCCTCCGCGGCCGCCGCCGCGTCCGACCACCCGCTGCTCGACCCGCCGTCCGAGCTCGACCGGTGCATCACCGACGCCATGTGTGGACCGAGCGCGCGACGCACGCGCACCTGCTTCTTCCGATAGTGTTCCCACCCAGGGAAGGAAGGAAGGAAGCCTCTGCGTGCGGCGAGCGAGCGAGGGAGGGGCGGGCAATTGATGCGGGGTGCGCGCGGTTGGTGCAGTGCCGTGGAGTGTGGGTGGTGGTGGTGGCGTGGGGGGGAGGGACTAGGGAGAGAGGGAGGACGGCGGAGGAGACCCGCGGCGGGGGGAGGGGGGAGGCACGGCACGAGGCGGGTGGGGGACGCGCTTCTTCGATTGTTCCCCGCTCCCTCTTTCCCTTTTTTTTTGTGCCGGTTTCGTATATAGGCGCACGTATCCAAATGGACCCTTTTCTTTGCCGCGGGCGGACGGATTTGCCCCTGCGGCGTCCGGGGGGATACGTCGATACTGTTTCCGTATTTGCCTGCGGGTGGGGGCGATGGTTTTGGTAAGAAGAACCTTTGCTTCTGGTCTCGTCGTGCTCAAGAATGTGGGGGGAGAGAGACGCCAATTGTAATTTCCAGATTGCCGTTTGTGAACATTGTCTCTGCTTTAAATGTGGGGTCTTATTTGTCGATCATGTTAGCTTGGTTTGCTTCCATTTCTCGATCTTTTTTATGCACATGTACGAAAACAAGTTGACGCGATGAGACCACCAGAATGAGCTCAAAGAGTCTGCACCGAAGAAAAAAAGATGGCATCAATCCAAGAGATGCATGCTGTAATCTTTCTTCTCCTTAGCGATGTAAACTCACATTGTAATCTAAAGATGAAACCATGCATTGATCCAGGATGTCAGTTCATGAACTACAAAAGTGAATATCTGAGAGTATTCACCTTTGTAGTTCATGATGTTATCTAATGAAGCCATTCTTTGGGGGTAAACACAGGAAGTACAGAAGTTTTCTCGCAAAACGAAAAAGTAAAAGGTTGCTAGCTACTTGTGCCCCTGCTGTCCAAGGGAATTTTCAAAATTATGGACCAACCCTCACCATTGCAGAGAATGAAATCTCAAGTCCTCATTAATCGCCCACTTGGCCCTTTCTATTTTCCGCTACATATAACATCAACACGTCTCCATCTTGGTCCTTTCTCCACATGTGCTCCCCCGGCACTTCTTTGCGGAGGATGCGGTGCGGCATCACGACTGTCTCTCTTACCATTTTATAGCATGGAGATTATTTAGAAACAAGGCACCAAACTAAAGGCCACGACGAATGCTCGGTACGGAGAAGATCAGGTGCCCCACACTACTCAGGTAAAAAGCTAGAGCAGGGAGGCCGGCAATGGGCGGTCGCCAAGTGGGCTCCATCCGCCGGAGACAGCTCAGGATGGGCCCGCGCCAGGCTGCACGGGCACTGCTGATCTCCTGATCCGAAGCGGGGCTTTCCCGGCCCACCTGTCTGCGGAACGAGCCTACGTTACTGTACCGGCGACTTGATGGTTACCTCCGTACAGCGTTCGTGTTGTGTGAGAGTGAGCGAGTGACAGGACCAGGACTCGGCCGCTCCGCGTGCGTGTGGCGGGGAACTTGGTGGGCCGTCGTGCGGCCTATGCTACTTCCAGTTTTCCTTTTACCCGCTTGCATGGTGGGTTGGCCTTTGACCCTCCACACACTCTAAAAGTAAATCTAAGTTTATCCTCGTCGAACAAGAACACTCTACCCCGTGTATACTGTGTATGGTCAATCGTGTGCCTGGCCTGCAAAGTATCCTGCTGGGCAGGAGCACGTGCCCCAAGTGTGACACTGATACCAAGGAGGATATAGACTGGGAGGAGGAGCGTGTCCCCGGCAATCGGATCCTTGGATGCCGAGAACCACGTCGCCGGCCGCGTCGCCTCAATGTCACCATACCGTGCAACAGAGACACGGAGAGCGCGCGCACGTACAGGGATTCCAACCAGACCAAAAACAACTGCGCACATGGCATGCACAGGCACCGCGTTGCCTCCGAGCAGAGCGCGCCATGGCGCCGCACGCCGCCAGGAACCGAGGCACCGGGGGAAGCGGGCGCTCGGCACGGCCGGAGCCGAGAAAACCACTCAAGGGGCAGTCTCAGACCTCCTACTAGGATGGTTTTTTATAGAATTAATGAACCTGCCGTATAAGTAAAAATCTGATGTGACATGAGAGTTAGAAAGAAGAGAAGAGAAAAAATATGGAAACCGGGTCGCATGCAGGACCCAGTTTCGGCGGTTGTTCCAAGATGAAGAAACCAGCAAACGAAACGTGTTGGGCTCGACTCATCGTTTCTTCCCCCGTATTTTCCTCATCCCTTGGATCCGCTGCGCTGGTGCCTCCACCCGCCGCCATGCTCACCGCGTGTGCCTGCTTCTCCTGTGCGCGAGCCTTTCCCGCGCGCCAGATCCTCGAATTTTTTTTTCGCGCGCTTCCGAATCGTATCTGTTCCAAAGGTTCGTCCCTCCATCTATATGTATCGTCGTCCCAATTTTTCCCCATTCACTGGCTGAGAAAGAAATCGCCAAAATCCCTCTGCTTGGCAGTTACAATCGACAGAACCCATCACCAATCCTTCATTCTCGTGGAAGTGCTCCTCCCCAAGCCGTGTGCAAGGATGAATCCCACGGGATTGAAGAAGCATCAATCGAGATCCAATCGGAGCGTCTCAAACCGGCCGCGCATGCTCCAGTCGCCGATGGTGCTACAAGAGCCGATGGTGCTCCTGACACCGGTGCTATTGGTGATGGTACTACACATGCTGGCGGCCTAATCTCTGATTTTCTTGCCGTCGGTGCTCATGCTGCCAGCGCTCGGGGGCCAGGATGCTCTTGTGGGAGCTCTGAATGGTACGTGCTTTCTCCAGATTAATTTATGATTTCGATTGCCTCATTACTAATCATTGTTTTTACATATTGTTCATCTGTGTTATTTTATATTGTTTAGCTAGGTAGTTTATGGCTGCTGTCTCACGTATCTGCAGTGTTTATATACACATACTCCACCTAGTATATTGATGAATGCCATGCAAGTTTTTCTTAGCTATATCTTTTATTTCTGAAATCTTGAACGGGTCTGTTTTATATATATGAACTCCATATTTATTATACTATAATTTCAGGTTGTATCCACCAGCTGGTTTCGTGAATTTTATTCAGGGTACTAAGTTTTCACCATTTACCCAATCACATCCATTTGTGAACTATCCTAATGGAAGTCAGCTACCTGAAAATTTCCATTTTGTTGGTGGACCAATGAGTCATTCTACCATATCATCAACAGATGGATGTTCTAAAGGGACTCCATCACCAACTGGGAGCTCAGCTACTGCACAAATGGGATCAAAAGACAAAGAAACAATTGATGTTGAGGAAGATGACATCATACAACCTCCTAGATCCAATGCTAGGTCTAATGCTAATTCCATTGCTACACCAGATGCTAGATCAGATAGGAGATTGAATTGGTCAATTGAAGAAGATATCAGAATGGTAAGCATTCTTTTTATTTATTAAGGCTTGAGTCTGTATGCATTCACAAGTGTTTGCATTTCATATTAAATGTTTATTCTTCTCTTTATTGTATAGGTTAGTGCTTGGCTGCACAATTCAATTGATCCGATTGATGAAAATGATAAGAAGTCAGATCAATATTGGTCAGATGTTACTTCAACATATAATAGTACCACAAAGTGCAATCGTATTAGAAATCGGAACCAACTCAAGCTACGTTGGGAGCGCAGTCACTGAATTCAATGGCTGCTATGCAAGAATCACTAAAGTACATCAAAGTGGCATGAGTGATGACCAAAAGATGGATCAAGCAATGCAGCTATATGCATCCGAACATGGTGACAAGCCTTTTCACCTTGTTGCATGTATGGAGGATATTACGACATGAGAAAAAGTGGTCTGCACACCTAAAGAAACTTAGCAAGGAAAAGGAGAAGGGTACACCTCCTGACCCAGCTCATGTTGTGGATGTTGAGGATGCTCTACAGCAGCGTCCTATGGGACATAAGAAGGCTAAAGATGAGCGGAATGGAAAACGGAAGGAACCAGAAGCTATTTCTGCTATCAGCGATAAGCTGGACAAATTTATTGAAGCAAGCAGCAAGGCTGAGAAGATTGCAGAGGTGCAGAAAAATTTAGCAAACAAGAAACTACAAGTAGCCAACGAACAAACAAAGAGTAAAATGCTAGACCTTTACAGGAACTTATTGTGTGCTCCGACAAGTGATCTTAGTGATGAAGCAAAGGCTGAGAGATCCAAAGCACTGGAGTGCATGACATTAGCCCTATTTTCTAAAGATAATTGAGGTATGTTTGTTGACAGATTGTTGGAAGATTATTTCCTTTAATAATTAATTGATCAGAATGACATTGGAAGAGAATTTGTACAGATTAGGCTCATCCTTATTTTCTCTGTGTTACTGTGATTTGTCTACCTTATTTTAATATTGAGTTCTCTTCCTTTTTCTGTAGATCAAGTTCTGTTATTTTGGTGTTGCTGCGCTGTTTGGTGGATGAACTGCTCCTATTTGCTGGCTGGATGAAGTGCTCCTGTCCCCTGAATGTCATTTGGCGGCCTAAATTATAATACTTATATTTCTTTATTTTGATGAACTGCTATCATGAGACTATCAGTTTGAGTCCGTTACTTTGTTATCTTCGTGAACTCGTTATCTATCTTCAAGTTAGTTGGTGCCAACATGATATGTTTATGTGCACCTGATGTTTTTATTTAAATGAGATGGATACCGCTGCCACAGCTGTGTTTGTTCATGACCTACCACAACTGAATCCTCCTCTATTAACGTTACATGCAAAGAGCTATTAAATTCTCTCCCCCATAGAAACCACTATAGACACTATGCATTAGGGAGGTAGTCTCTATATGCATATTTATTTATTGATCTCTCTCCTCTAGACATCACCTATAGACACCATGAGTTGGGACTGCCCTCACGCCGGGCTCCGCCGCGACGCGACGGCTCCACCTCCACGCACGGCCACGCGAGCGTCGCTAGTGGCTAGTGGGCATGCGCACGGGCACGGCGGCGCATCGTGAGCGTGACCATACCCTTTCCTTTCTCCGATCCATTGGCTTTTGTCCGCGCCAAGATATGTACCTGGGCGGCTTGGCGACGAGGGAGAGGGGAGGGGAGCCGGGCGGCGGCTGGCACCGGCACGCACCATCGAGTACGGGCAAAAAGGGTGTGGCGAAAGGCTGCCTGGCGCATAAATGGCAGGGCCGGACGGGTGGCCTCCCCCGCCCTGCGTCCATTTTCAGGCAAGGATCTCCAAGCTAGTGCCGCCCATCATGCTGCTCGATCATCTCGGCTGCAAATGAGAAAGAGACCTCCTGGCAATTTGATTTGCTTTGCTTTCTTAGTTTGAGCCTCCTGGCTCTTTCTTTCTTTTCTTTCTTCCTCGTCTCCCTGCTTTGTATTTTCCTAGCTTATGTATTGTACTCTCTCTTTATTAATTAATTATTCAGTAGGGGCTTGCCCCTCCTGTTCACCTACAAAAAGCGATGACGCCTTTCTTTCGCACGCTCTAGAATGGTCACCTCGACGACCTGTCTCGCCAATCCGGCCATCTAGTAGCTGAAAAGGGCAGCTACATTTGCCGTGTTACCTCTGCGTGATGCCGTGTTCTGAACCCCGAAAGTCGTTCAGCAATTCTGGAAGAATGCAAAGGTGCGGCACGAACAACGTGCCGCCACGTACGAGGAACGGGAGATTTTAATTTTCGCGTCACTGTAAAACCGATGAGCTGAGGCTGACACTGACGATGCAGATGCTGCATCCATGCACGCATGATGGGAAAGGCATCTCCACGTGTACTTGTGTCCGTATGATTTATCCCAACCATTCATATCCATCCAACCGTTGAATTTCTCACTCTCGTAATTTCCTCACCTACCTGTGATTCATCTCACCGTTGATTTCAAGATGGATGATCCGGATAGACCACGTGGTCACGAGTACTGTTTGACTCTTCTGTGCGTGTCAGTTGGGACTTGGGAGGGAGTGCGGGCCCCACGTGCTCATGACGATCATGTGAGGCGGCCAGTCCAAGACTAGCGGGTGACTCAACGGAAACGGCCGCTCAGGTCACCATGTGGCAGCTTGCTTGCTTGCGGCATGAGGAACCGTGCCGTGGTCATGGTCTGCCATGCCAGATTTGAGCTCCGTCCGTCGCATGCATGATTACGCGCATCGATCTGCGATTTGTTCAAGCCGCAGTTGGTCCAGATCGTTGCTGCTGGGTAGACAGAGATTTAGTTAGTTTAGTGCGGCATGTTTGTGCATGGGAGTAGATCAATCACCGGCCGGCCTGGCAAGGCTATATCCCGTGCGTGGTCCAGCAGAGATAGATGGAAGGCTTTTGTGATCCAATCTCATGCATACAGGTTGCTGCGGATGGTGGTAGCAGGGACGTTTCCGCAACCACAGACATGGCTTTGTGCCAAGCTTTATAGCAGATGAGAGCGAGCGTACTGTTGCGGTACGTGCCCCGTGTCCAGGGCAAGAGAAGCTGGGCATCCGGCAGCCGAACCTTCCAACCACACCCAACTGGGGGTCAACCGTTTTAGGTATGGTAACCGGCCCTGGCATGCATCTCGAACCAGAACCATCCCTCCATGATGGAATGGAAAACCACCGTCCTGTCGGCCGGCCTTATTGCCTTATTTTGGTTCGTGCACAGAGAGCAAGAAGGTTCGATAGCGGTGTATATACGTAGAGCACGTGGACCTGACATTTCTCGCCGGGATTAAGCTGGACGGTAGATCCATCGATCGCTCAGCTTCATCCGCGCTAGCAGGGATCATCAGTGATCCGGTGTCACATGTACATCATCGATCTTATCATCAGCCGAGACCGAGAGAGCCTCACGAGTCTCCTCCTTGCATCGGTCGGCAGACGAGCGAGTCCTCTGTGTGGCTGGTCTCGATGGGTCGAGCTGCACCCATTAGCCAGCCTTGTCGTAGGGCAGCGAGCCGAGCTAGCTTCCACGAGCCACTAGCTGGGGTCACTGACTGGGTCGGCCCTCGTGCTGATCGGGTCGGGCGATACGAAATCTGCCTGCCAAACAGCGTATAGCCGCTGTCACGAGAACGTGCAGGCGTTACAAGCGGAGGGAGACATCTGGTGCGTGTTTACCCGGGAGGGACTAGGGAGCCCCGGGCCCACGAAGGAGCAGCTAGGCACCAAAGCGCAGGAACCGAGGCAGATTCACCTTCCTGGGTGAAGCTGCATGCAGATCCTCCCCTCCCTGTTCCACAAGTGCTGACAGGTCAGGTCGTGCGGCCTTCGTTGCACGTGGACTGTCCGCCGACGGCGTCGAGGGGCGAGTGTCGCGTTCCTGGGCTACTTCTTATTGGGCCTTAATTGGAACTAGGCTTTTACGCGCGCGTGAACGGGCGGGGCGGGCCCATACTGTATATTTGGGCCGGACGGGTTTGCCGAGTTAGGTGGCGTTGCATCATCCAACGGTGGTGGTTAATTGACTGTCCGCATCGTACGATCGCAGCGTGCATTCCAACGCAAAACCCGCGTCCGAACGATCAACACTCGTCGACGCGAGGGCCGTCGCCCGTCGGTCACGACTCATGGGCCAGCCCCGCGTGGGCGCGGCGTTCCCGGGTTATTCGGCGTGCCGCTTTCGGAGTTCTCTCGGTTAATTCCGGCCCGTCCTCGGACCCGGCGGCGCCGGCGGCGGATCACCGACACCGCACGAGCGACAGGCGGTGGTGGCAAGTTGGTGGGCGCCCTACTGCCCTGGTGGTAACAACACCACCTGGACCAGCAGCGAAGAGTTTTTGGGGGCACTATGCAAGCACGCGCCCGTGGAGCGGAGCACCACCCACCAGCCGCCCTTGCCTCTCGGGTATGGGGAGGTGAGAACGCCGGGATCACCACGTCGCCGCAGGACGCAGGACCGCGGAAACCGCAATCACGGATCTACAGCTCGACCAGCGAGCCGCCCCCAGCCGGCCAGCTCCCCTGTCTGCCGTCGGTTTCGCTGGCGCCGGAGAAGCCCCCACAGCGGCGGCACGCGCGAGCGCGCTCGCCGCCATGTTCCACGGGAAAGCTGGATCGCCTGCACGCAACACTGGGCCATGCATGGTCCATGGCGAGATTGCGACGGCAGGCGCCACGGCGTTTGTCCCGTTCCCACACGTCCGGACAGCACGGGCAGCCTGGCAGGTAGAACCACCTGCAGTCATCAAGTCACCTGGCTCCTTCTCCGGAAGGCCTGGATTCAGAGAGTTTCAGAGGGGTGTTCATGGTAGGTTCGCATGAAGGAATTTAACACAGCCACTCTTAGGAAGGTACAGAGTTCAGGTGTACGTCCGGAGCCCGTCAGTTAATCCTAAACACGGCGATACTTGAACAATACAATCCTGAAATCCTGATGCAGCAATAGCAAGGTCTGAACTCGCTCCGAACACACCACAACAACATCACGCTACCACCAGCATTATTTATGTTACATGGACCGCTTGCTGGCCTGCAGCGTGATCATCGTTCACCACCGACGACAGCCACCGGCGTGACCGGATGAATAAAACTACTACCCCAAAAGCAAACCAAATCATCAACAGTGCAGAAGCAAAGCTAAAATCGACGCTCGTAACCAGCTAATAATGAACGGCCTATCATAACAAGCGGCCGGGTGGGTGGGTCCCGCTAGCTAGGCCGCGCCTCACGGGGAGGAGCCGAGCTGGACCTCCGTGCCGCGCCGCGCGCCGCGCCGGCCGCGCACCACGTACGCCACGGCGGCGGCGACGCCGACCACCGCCACGGCCGCGACGCCGCAGGCCACGCCGGCGGCCACGGACACGGACCTGCGCGGCGGGGCGGACGCCGCGCTGGTGGAGGTTGTTGCGGCTGCGCCCGTCGCGGTGGTGGTGGTCGGGATCGCCGAGGCCTCCGGCTTGGCGGCCATGGTGGTGGCCGCAGGCATGGAGGCGTCCAGGGCCTCCGGGAGCTTCGCGGCCTCGGGCTTGAAGAAGGTCTGCATGGCCGGCGTCGCCTCGGCGCTCCCGCCGGTGAAGTCCTCCAGGCCGTGGGACTCGGACCTCACGGCGAACAGTGCCACCACGCAGAGCGCGACGAGCAGCCTCCTCGTGGACGCCATTGCTGCTTCCAGTCGTCGAGCTGCCGTTGCCAAACAAGTGTTAGAAACAGCCCAATTAGCAGCAGCGGTAACCTAAGATGCAATTCTACATTTTCCCCTTTCGTCAAGATGCAGAGCCTCCAATTTCTTGCACTTGACTAAGGATGAAAGCCAACGCGCACCATCTTTCAAGAAATGCAGACGCAGATTTCTTCAGTTGCTTCACCGAATTGTAGCTAGGGCGAGAATCGGACCCACTAATTTTGTAAACGAGATATCGAGGTCCCACCGATAGATACAGATCTGAGTAGGCTCATGAAGCCACAAACAAACATGCCCAGTCCCAATTCCCAATTCCACAAAGCTAGAGCTCAGACGAGAAAGGTTGCTTTCTTTCAGTAGCACGACGTACCTTTGCAGCTGAGGGGAAGCTTAACGCTCGTGACGGAGAAAGGGTTAGTGAGGAGGAGCACAGGACACTTGAAGGTTCAGACCTCGGAGGACCAGGCCCTTTTATACACGCTCCGATTCCTGGTAACCCCCTCTCTATCTCTTAACCAGAAGAGTATATTTTGGGAGATGCGATGTGCGTGAGAGAGAGAAAATGGTGAGGATCTATCTGCCTGCTGCTCTGTATGTAGGGCTCACTCTTTTTTTTCGTGGTGGAGTCTGGAGTGAGAACGAAGCTAGAATGACCACGGTTCGGACTTAGGGACTTAGGGGCCGTTTGGATCCCCGGGCTAAACTTTAGTCCCTGTCACATCGGATGTTTGACACTAATTAGAAGTGTTAATTATAAAATCAATTGCATAAATGAAGACTAGTTCGTGAGACGAATCCATTAAGCCTAATTAGTCCATGATTTGATAATGTTGTGCTACAGTAAACATGTGCTAATGATAGATTAATTAGGCTTAATAGATTTGTCTCGTGAATTAGTCTTTATTTATGCAATTAGTTTTATAGTTAGCTCATATTTAGTCCCTCTAATTGGCATCCAAATATTTGATGTGATCCGAATCCAAACACCCCCTTAGAAGAACAGAGCTGAAAGAGAGAGGGAGAGGGAGAGACCCATGTTAGGTGAGCATGTGAGCCATTACCAACCTCTGTCGGCTTGCTTCGATCTACTATTACCACGTACGCCACCCGTGTTGAGATTCCGCGGCCGTACTCGCCTCGGTCTCGTTCGAGCTGCCACCCTCCTCCATTCATCGCTGCTCGCAAGGCGATCGAGATGCCGCCTGGATTCACGGACAAGCCACCGCTCCGGCGGAGACGACGGCGTGCCCGGGAAGGGAAGCCATTAATCTTGTCTCCCTAGGGCCTAGATTCTCGCTTAATGAGGCCGACGAGAGCGCTAACTCGATTGATTAGCTCATGCGTCGCCTGCTTGCTCCTGGCGGGCAGTCACGCGCTCACGGCTTTCTTGGCGCTCGCCCGTCCAATCACGGACGGAACTCTCATCACTCCATGCCTTCCGTTCCCCCCGGCCGGTGAGACGGCGCCGAGGTCCACACAGCCTCCGTTGTTGCCGTTGGATTCAGCGGCAGGTACCTCCGCGTCGTCGGAGCCGCGGCCCATTCACCCATCAGAATCGTTTTACTGACTGACCACTGACTAATCCAGTCAAGACCTTGGGGTTGACGATGCATGGAGATGGAAAATGGGCAAGTGGTCAGCTGCTCCTATAATCTAGCTAACAACTTTCATTTGCTTTTAGGTGAGTGAACGGTAATAAGGGTGTGAGTGCGTTGGATCTACATGAACAGGCAAGGAATCTTGTAAACCAGAGAGACCAGGGTAGGTCTGGTGTCTGCTGGTCCAGTGCGTAGGAGAGATGACACAGAACGGCGGCCTTGGCACGGGCCAGACCCGACGATTATATTAGTTGGCAGCTTTTGGACACTGCTCCCTCCGGCTACCTAACCCCAATAAATCCATAAAGGTTACCACCATATCATCATATGGATCAGGACAGAGATAGTGGCAGCTGGTAAGCGTAACAGGATACTCTGATGACTGAACGGCCATGGCTCCTGCTGTCTTCAGAGATCCTTCAGGCATGGTCGAAATCTACTGCCTGTTCATCAGTCTTTGAACAAACTCTTCTCTGATGATGGAACTTACTAGCCATGAAGATTTTCTTGGCCGTGCATGAACTCCAGGGGAATCTGATCTACCCGCCGGGCTGGAGCCCGACAGAGTTTCACCACGGAACTTCGGCCGTGCATGATCTTTTGATGACGGGACAACGCCTGTCTGTACGGGAATCTGGCTCCTTGCGAGGCGACGTTAAATCGGGTGCGGTGCGGTAGCTGGGGCACCTCTGTCCCGGCGTGCTGTTCAGCGGTGACAGTGCTTTTGATGCGTTGTGCATGGTTGGTTTAGGAGATTGGTGTCAGAGTTCCAGTTGTCTAATGCGAGATGGAACACACGTGCCGTAGCCTGCAGGCTCGTACTTGGCTACACGGTGTTGTGAGCCTCTTCTGGTTGTAACTAGGTTGCTGTTCCTCTGCTCCTTTTCAGTTGCCGCTCTGCTTGCAGCCCTCTCCCCCTGCGTGCAGTAATAACTAATAACCATGGTAATTCGGTAAAACAGTCACCTCACCAGCATGGGAAACTCGTAACTGGAATATACCGTGCCAAGTGTTATTTTTGAGCTGTGGCCTGTGCCACCCATTAAGAAGCTTATGGCCTTACGGGGAACGAAATGTTCTGGCTAAAGTTTGGCCTCCTCAAGAGGAACAATCAGCAGTGCGCTCAACCAAAGAGCCACTACGACTACTGCTAGTGAGCTGAAGCTAGTGACGATGGTGCTGAACCTTTTTTTTTTGTGATGCCTGCTAAGTTGCTGATAGCACCTGACACTATGCTAGCCTGCCAGGATCTTGAGGTTTGACATGCGGCAGAACGCGGAAAACTTAGGTTGCCAGATTGTGTTTTTTTTTTTGAGAAATGCCAGATGGCAAATTTGCAGCCTTGAAGAAGCCCAAATGGAGCTAAGCCCAATTAGATCGAAGAATTCAGGCTATGTCAGCCCATAGTACATTTACTAGTAGATGCAACTATTGATAAAAAGGAAAAGCCTCTCAGAAAGAAAACCCAGCCCACAAATCATCAGCCGGCCTTTACCTAAAGTAGTACGTACGTCTCCAGGCCGCGGCGCAACGATGGCCCGGCCCGTGCGCAGGCGGACCTTTTCCCTGGTCCTGACGGCAGCAGCATGGTTGCCGACTGGCCGTGCAGCTGAGCAGCGCGCCGGTGAGGCCACGGCGTTCGCGAAGAAGGGCACGACTAGCGCGATCGACCACGGCGGTGCGCCGGTGCCGGCGACGAGCACCGTGTCCTGAGTCCTGACGAGGACGCAAGGACCAGCCGGCGGCGGCTTCCGCGCTGGCGGTCGGGATCCCCGACCGAGCGCGACCACCGCCTTCTGAAATCTGAATGCTTCAAAGTGTTACCACAAGTACTTCCAGATGCTGATGCTGATGCATGTTCTGCTCTTCTGGTGGTCCAGGAATTCAATTTTCACTAACGTGGTTTTGGTACATGATACATGGAAATAGTAGTGTTTGCTTAGGTGCTGTGGATTTTCAGAGCTCTGTCAAAGCCTCAAACGAATTGGATGTTGCCTGTTGTTTTGTTTTTCCGTGGTGTTATTTTCAAGAAGAGTCCTGCCTGAGACTACCCTCTAGCACTCACTCTGACGAGTGAACTGTTTGACAGTGACCTCTGCCTCTCCGGGCTGCCTGCAATCCAACCCAACGTTCTGATCATTGCTGTCAGGACGCACCAATTTTCAATGCCTGTCAACTTATGCTTTGTCTGAATGATTGCCATTATTTTAGCAGTAACATAGCCATAGAACAATTCAGCACCCTACACCTCCATTGCTTGTGCTATAAACAAATGCTCGCATCTGACAGGCCATGCAGTCGCCACATGCCGCGGGTTTTTATCAGGAACTGGGGATTTGCAGGGCAAGTGAGTTTTGTTCTCGCCCAGGAAGCTTCCTCGATGCTCCTTCCCGAATTGACTCTCAGATTTCATTTTGCTTTGCTCGTTTCAACTGATCGTTTGAAAAGGGGGGTCATGATCTGATTGGCGTGCCTGTTTATTTTTCTTCTCATGGCTCAGATCAGGCGTGGACTCAACTTGAAAAAAATAAGAAAAAGTCCACTTCACACCCCTAAACTATCGCAAAAATTCATTTTTCAACCTTAAACTATAAAACCGGATAAGAAAGATAACCTAACTGTCGGGTAAATTTGGCCCTTGTGGTGGTTTTGTATTTAAAAAATAAAAATTCTAATTAGATCTAAAAATTAAAACTAATTTATTTTAGTTCAGAAAAATATAAAACTAGTACCAATTTTTTTCTAAAAATATAACGTATCTATTTTCGCTCTATTTGAGTGTTATTTATTAAAAATAATAGGTATAACTATAAGCAATTAAATACTATGAACATAAAAAAATTGGATCTGCATAACTGACAAGGATAGTTCCAATAGATAACTTACATTTTTAGAAAATTTTTGATACCCATTTCATATTTTTTGATTTAAAATGAATTGCTTATGAATTTTTTATTTTAAATTTAAATATTTTTAATTTTTACAAAATGGAAAACCACATTCGAAACCAGTTTAAGGGTCAAACTTGCCCGGTTTTGATAGTTGGATGGTATTTCTTATCCAGTTTTGTAGTTTAAGGTTGAAAATCGGACTTTTGCGATAATTCGAAAGTGTAAACTGAACTTTTACCAAAAGAGAGCGTAAACCGGACTTTTCCAAAAAATAATGCATGCAGCTATTGCCTTTCGATGCAACGGAGTGGTCGGCACAGTAACTTCTCTGCCGTTCAGAATCAGAGCTAACACATCCCGTATCCTAAGGAAAGTGAAGCAGTGTGGGGGGGCATCCTGTAATGGCGATCACAGGCCACTGATCGTGATCTGCTTTGCCGTTCATGTGAACATGACGAGGAGCAAGAGCAGCATCACCGTCTGCATCCGCGTGCAGGCACGGCACGAGAGGGAGGGAGGAAGGAACAGGGCCATGTGTTGCTGCACTCTCCATCCATGTGACCCACCACCACCATCCCACCCAATGGATTGTGATTGGATTCTGACTCACTCCCCCAAGTCACCCTCCCCACCGCTCTCTCCGAGTGTGCAGCAGTCCCCACTTTTCAGGAGGGGAAAGGAGCGAACAGTTTAGCTGAACCAGGGAGGGCCCACTGCCCCAGAAAGCTGAGCAGGAGAAGCAGGGAGGATGAGAAAAAATTATCTTGCATTTTCATCGGTGGACAATTGTTGGAATTTTCACAAACATTAAGTGTTGTTTAGATCCAAAATTTTTTAATAAAAATGTGACATCAAATGTTTGGACACATGCATGAAGTACTAAATATGGATTAAAAAACAATTGCACAGATATGTTGTAAATCACGAGATGAATCTAATGAGTCTACTTAATCTATGATTTGCAATAGTGATTTTACAGTAATCATCCGCTAGTTATGAATTAATTAGACTCATTAGATTCGTCTCGCGATTTACAATCCATCCGTGCAAAAAGTTTTGTAAATAGATTTTATTTAATACTTCTAATAGCAAGATTCCGTTTTAAAATTTTTTAACAAAATGATCTAAACACCACCTTACTGTGCTTTGGATGTCATGAGGCATGACACATCTGTGCTCAGATACAATTGCTGCAGAAAACATAGCTCTCGGAATGGTTCCTTCTACTTCAGCCTTCTCAAAGTGAATTTTGTTGGGAGTAATTGTCAGTGTGCTTGGTTGCAATTCTGATGCTACAGAAAACTCTAAACTAATCAATTCTACAAATCTGCTAGTCTTCTACACATCTGAAAACTCTGAACTAATCAAAGCACTTGGGTTGGCTTTGCGAAATCGTTTGTTAAACGCATTGCAGCAGCTGCATGATGCTACTAGATAAAAAATCGACATCATCACACAGGACCCTGCTTCTCGCGCGCACGTCAGCGAGCGAGCGAGCACGGGTGAGGAGACGGGGGAGTGCTGCGCTCCAGTGGCGCTTGCTCCGCACCAGTTGCTCTACCATTTTTTTTCCCTCTCGTTTCCCTCCTCTTTCTGGCTGCGCTTTTGTCTCTCTTGTGCTCTCCAAGAAACCAATCCATCCATCCATCCGCCCGCCCGCCCAGGAATCGATCCCGACTCGCCGCCGGCTCGATCCTCCGCTCCCCCGTCGCCTTTCGCCCGGAGCGGCGCCGCCGCCGAGGGCGACGCGTGGCGTGGCAACCAGAGCCAGGCACCGCACACCCGTGCGCCGCTTCGCCGACATCTGCGCCGCCTGCTTGGGGCGGAATGCGTCAGCTGTAGAGGACGGCCACGGCACCTTTCCAGCCTTTTCTTCGTTTCCTCCTCCTCTTGGGCTCGATCGGTAGCGTCAGCTGCTGTGCTCCAGCAGCGTCTGCTCCACAATAGTTGGCGCCCCTGTGCTCCCCAGCCCAAGCCCAGCAGATCAATCCATCCGCCCATCCAAGAAATCGATCATCCCCAGAAGACAAAGCGATCCACTTGGATACTCGATAGGCCTTATCCTCGCTGTGTCGTCTCCCCTCGATTCTTGCAAGCAGAAGATTCTTGCGAGAAGCCGGAAGGAAAGACGCCAGAAATCAGCAGATTTTGAAGGGAAGATCCCGCCTTCCTTGCTGTCCTCGATCCGACGAAGGCAGCATTCAGGCGCTGCTGGTTCCTCTTCGCCGTGTTCAGCCAAATGCAGGTAAGAAGGCTGTAGCTCGGTTTGTTCTTTTTAGCCTGTCGTTTTCTTGAGATCTTGTGGGATCCGAGCTGATGTAGTGTGCATGTTCTTGCTTGGGATCTCAGTTTGAGCGGCCGCGGAGTACCGGGAGACGGTGAATTCTGCTTATCTTTTTTGGTAAGAATCTTGATTCTTTGGCGATTTGGATCTGAAGGGGAACTGATGAACTCTTCCCATATTGCAGTAGCTCTGCCTCTCGAAATTTCTGTATTTAAATTTCTTTTTGTTTGATTTTAGGTTGCTCTTTGGACTTGATGAGACCTGCAAGAGCTAAATGGTGGCAGTCACTGACGTTCAGATGAGTCCAGTTGTGCTAGCAGTAGTAAGCATTGCATTTTTCAGCTTGCAGTTCCTGCGAGCTCATGGAGGTGAACTGCTTCTGAGCTGTGGCTCAAACGGCACTGTTGATGCTGATGGCCGGAGATGGATCGGAGATACGGGCCCTGGGGGGAATTTTACCTTGAGCAGCCCTGGGCTTGCCACCCCACTGGCTGGAAAGAGCAATTCTGATGAAATCTTCGGACCGATTTACAGTTCTGCCCGTGTCTTCAAAACGACGACTTGGTATACCATTAGTGTGCTGCCGGGAAGTTACTGTGTCAGATTGCATTTCTTCCCTTCGACATATGGGAATTTCAGTGCAAACGAGTCCGTGTTTGATATCATGGCACATGATTTCAAGCTTGCTTCAAAGTTCAATGTATCAGAGGAGATTGTTTGGAGAAACTCTGCGAGCAATTCAGTCATCAATGCAGTTGTCAAGGAGTACTTTCTTGTGGTTGGTTCTCGTGGCCTGCAGATTGAGTTTGATCCAAGCCTTGGGTCATTTGCCTTTGTGAATGCAATTGAGGTCATGCTCACCCCAGATAATTTGTTCAATGATACAGTGAGCAAAGTTGGCGTTGCAGGCGTGCAGCTTCCTCTTGGCTTGAGTGACAGAGGTGTCGAGACAATGTACCGGCTGAACATTGGAGGTCCTGCACTTAAATCGGTAAGTGATCAGTATCTCCATAGGCCATGGTACATTGATGAAGCATTCATGTTTTCTGCAAATGCTGCTCAGACCGTTTCCAATACTTCAAGCATAATGTATGTCTCAGGCAATGACTCCTCCATTGCACCAATTGATGTCTATGAGACTGCGAGAATCATGGGCAATAACATGGTTGTGGACAAGCGGTTCAACGTGTCATGGCGATTCTATGTCCACCCAAACTTTGATTACTTAGTCCGCCTTCATTTCTGTGAGCTTGTCTATGACAAGCCCAGCCAGAGGATCTTCAAGATCTACATCAATAACAAGACTGCTGCTGAGAACTATGATGTGTATGCCAGGGCTGGGGGAATTAACAAAGCATATCATGAGGACTTTTTTGACTACTTGACACAGCAGGCAGACTCACTTTGGCTTCAGCTAGGTGCCGATTCCATGACCAGTGCTTCAGGTACTGATGCACTTCTGAATGGTTTGGAGATATTCAAGCTCAGCAGGAATGGCACACTCGCTTATGTGCTTGGCCATATTGACATGGGCAACCAAAGGGATTCTTCAAAAGGGGCGAAGAGAAAAGAGTTATGGGAAGAAGTTGGTATTGGTTCAGCATCTGTAGTGGCATTTACAAGTGTTGCTCTGTTCTCATGGTGTTATATAAGAAAGAAACGAAAAGCTGTGAAGAAGGAGGCCCCTCCTGGTTGGCATCCATTGGTCCTCCATGAGGCTATGAAAAGCACTACAGATGCCCGTGCAACCAGTAAATCATCCTTGACACGAAATTCCTCTTCCATTGGTCATAGGATGGGAAGAAGATTCAGCATCGCTGAGATTAGGGCTGCCACGAAGAACTTCGATGAGTCCTTAGTCATTGGTACTGGGGGATTTGGTAAGGTCTACAAAGGTGAGATCGATGAGGGCACCACAGTGGCAATCAAACGGGCTAATACATTATGTGGTCAGGGTCTGAAAGAATTCGAAACGGAGATTGAAATGCTCTCCAAGCTTAGGCACCGGCACCTTGTTGCAATGATTGGCTATTGTGAAGAGCAAAAGGAGATGATTCTGGTTTATGAATACATGGCTAAGGGGACATTGAGAAGCCATCTCTATGGGAGTGGCCTCCCTCCTCTGACATGGAAGCGACGGATTGATGTGTGCATTGGTGCAGCCCGTGGGCTTCACTACCTCCACACAGGAGCAGACCGAGGTATAATCCACCGGGATGTAAAAACTACTAACATTCTATTGGATGACAATTTTGTTGCAAAAATAGCAGATTTCGGGTTGTCAAAAACCGGGCCGACACTTGATCAGACCCATGTTAGTACTGCAGTCAGGGGAAGCTTTGGATACCTAGATCCTGAGTACTTTCGGAGGCAACAACTCACACAAAAATCTGATGTGTATTCTTTTGGAGTGGTGCTCTTTGAAGTTGCTTGTGCAAGGCCGGTGATAGACCCCACATTGCCAAAGGATCAAATTAACTTGGCAGAATGGGCGATGAGATGGCAGCGCCAGCGCTCGCTGGAAGCAATCATGGATCCTCGGCTGGATGGTGATTTTTCGTCAGAATCCCTGAAGAAGTTTGGTGAAATCGCGGAGAAATGTCTCGCTGATGATGGGAGAAGCAGGCCATCAATGGGCGAGGTCCTGTGGCATCTTGAGTATGTGCTGCAGCTTCATGAAGCTTACAAGCGAAATGTAGATTCTGAATCATTTGGAAGCGGCGAATTGGGATTTGATGACATATCCTTCAGCCTTCCTCACATCAGAGAGGGAGAAGAGGAACATCACTCAAAGCCATCAAGTATCAGGGAGGAACCGGACACTTGAGGGTTTCTGTATCCTGGCGACCCACCGAGAAATCTTGCTTTGTAGCCATGGTCTTGATGTAAAGTTGTGTCATATTGTTCTCTTAGGTTTTTTAGGTGTCAGTTGCTTCGTATTCTTTTGGGCGTTCACCTGCTTGACAAGTGTAGAATAATAGAATTTTATTTTTGTGTGTGTGTGTAGATTACCAAACCGGGAAAAAAGGACACAGAAGTGTCAGGGTTTTCCTTAACATCTGTATCATGCAATTTCCATAACCACCGTGAGTAATTCTGCCTGTGTGACCTGTATAAATGGCACTGATAATTATTGATTTATCTTTGGACTTGCTGAATACATTGTTGACCTGGCTTCTTTGTACTTGTACCGAATGCTGTGTGGTAAATTCTGATTTAGTGCCATTTTGTTTTCGTTTTTTGCTTCACATGATTTTCAGTGGGAATCACTTGGATGTTATAACCTGCTGGTTCTTCAATTGCAGCCTGGGGCCTGGCGCGAGTTGCAACGGCTGTTGGACTATTTGAAACTTGATGTACCAAATGGACTTATCCGGTGTCGCACTTGTCGTCCTCCGCTTCCATCCTCTAAAAGTTATATTCCATTAAAATTATCTCCTCTATACCCAATTTTCCCGTAACCATTATCCTCTAAATCTCATCCTCTATACCAGCTACCACAAGTGGGGCCCACTTGTCAGAATTTTTTTTTCCCTCCTCTCTTTTCCCCTCCCCCTCCCCCACCGGCCCTCCGCCCTCCTCCCTCCCCCACACACTCTCTCTCTCCCCCACCCCTCCGGCCTCCCTCCGCTCGCGAGCGCCGGCCGCGGCGACGGAGCTCCAGGGGCCCGGGTCGGCCCCGGTGAGGCGGCACACCACGGCGTCCGCGTCGAGGCGGAGCATCTCGTCGAGCACGGCGCGGTCGTGTTCGGGGAAGGCCGCCGAGAGTTCCGGGCGGAAGGCGGCCACGAAGCGCAGGGAGGGCCGGAATCGAGGCGGCGCTTCACCCACGACCGATTCACTTCACCCACGGGACCACAAGCTCCTCAGCTCCATCCACGACCAAGCGCTAGGCGCAGCCGAGCTCCACCCCGACGGGAATCGCGGATCTCGCGGCCTCCATTGCTGCCGGCCTCCCGAGCAAGGCCACCAAGGCGCGAGCGGGGCCGCGGCGGCGGCCTCCAGCAGCGTGCGCTCGGGCCATGGCGGCTCATCTCCTCCTCTTCCTGCGCGCGGGGCAGCAAGCCAGAAACGGCCGTGCCCTTCGGTGGGGCCGGCGCGGAGGATCCCGCTAGATTTGGCGGAAGGGAGGCGTTCTGCTAGCGGACGCCGGTGCAGCGAATTTTTCCGCTATCCCATACTGAGGAAGGGATAGCGGACGCCATCCCGTAGCCGGTGCGCACAGCCTAGCTTAGAAAACAGTTTCGGGTCCATATGATGCTTATTCTTGTTTTTTTGTTGTTGAAAAAAACAGCAGGAAGCACTGCTATGCCATATAAGAAGAAGTAGAATGCAGAGTCTTACAGGATCTGTATTACATAAATAAACTTAAGTAACTCAAACTCTAAAAGCAGTGACTTAAACATAGAACTAAGATTGCCTCCATTTAGCCCACTTAACGGTATATTTTCACAATGTCACTATATATTCACTTAACAACATTGATGTCTCTCTCACGCGTAACCGCCCCTGTACCATAAATTCAAGACGCATGATCGCATTTTTCAAACAACAAGCAAGTTACCACCACGCGATCTAGCTAGGACCCAAGCTCCGGACTCGGAAAAGGACGCTTAGATTGGATTGCAACTGGACTGGCCAGTAGTAGCCCAGTAGGTAGGTGGCTCGGCGCCGCGCCCTTTGGCAGCCGTCGCTGTCCGCCTTCCCGATGTAGACGAAGGCCGCCTGAACCCGGAAGCTAGGCGCGAGGCTGACTCCCGGCCCTGCGCCATCCACCGTCCAATACCTTCTGCTAGCTTTTACCCTCTACTACTGCAGATGCTCTCCATCTCGACTGTCTCGTGTAGGATGCAAAGACAGCGGGTAGCTGCTAAAGAGAGACCTTGCCAGCATCTGATCCTCCCGATCCGGCCGGGAGCAGGGAGCTTACAGGCACGCACGGATCAGGAGAAAGGCACCGTCGCCTGCTGCCATTGTTATCCCCTGTTGGTTGATTTTACAGCTGCTCAGGAATGAGTCGATCCAATGTGAACACTGAACAATCATCCCCATTGTATTCGTAGGGACTGGCACTTGACAATTATGCGCGTGAGAGCGGTGCGATATATGCCGACGAATTCCCGCGTATGCGCGTCTATGGGGTATGCGGTTGATAGGTAGCTACGTGTCGCCTGTCAGAATTTGGTGTGCGTTCTTCCCGTCCGGGACATCCTCTATACTACTCTGCCACTGCCAGCAGTATCGTCACGATCGACACCGTTTTTCGTTACCATCTTTTTGTTTGCTTCATGAGTATGTAGCACGTACCGTGCACCGCATAACTTTCTCTTTGTCTTGCGGGACGACCTGGACCAGACGTACGTCGTGCTTGCCAACAAACCTTAGATTGCGTTGCAACTGGACAAGCCAGTAGCTTTCCTTTTTGACATGGAGCTAACCTTTTGCTTTACCTCTACTGCATGATGACGCAGAGATCGGTGTGTGACTATCTCGATCCTGAATTCTGCCCGTGCAATGCGCACTGTATGGTCGGATCTGATATGACAGTGCTTGGTGTGTGCGTTCAGCGAACTTCTTAAAGTCTAACAGCCCATAGTAATATACCAGCAGCATGTCACGATCTACCCCATTTTGGTACCAGGTTTTGACAGTTTTGTTCGGTTTACAGGACGTAGCGTGCATCGCATTACTGTCTCTTCGTCTTGGAATTCAAGGAGCGAGATGTATGTAAGTACGAGCCATGCCACGGTGCCCATCGCAACTTCACTCAGCACGAGCTAGCACGTTCACTTCGAGCGGAGCCATGGAGAGCGCCACCATGCCACCGCGAGGTGTCGCCGCACCTCGCACGCCGTCCAGCCTCCAGATGCTCCGGTGCAGCAACAGCCACCACCTCCTACACCGCACCAAGGACGGCACCAACCCGCGGCGCCTCTCCTGCTGCAAGGCTACCGGAGGCGGCGGCCGCGTCGACCGCCGCGACGTGCTCCTCGGCCTCGGCGGGGCCGCGGCGGCTGCCGGTGCCGGCCTCGCGACGTCGCACGGCGCGCTCGCGGCGCCGATCCAGGCGCCGGACCTCGCCAACTGCAACCGGCCCGCGATCCCCGACACGGGGGCCGACCTCAGCTGCTGCCTCCCGTACCGCTCCGGCACGGCGATCGTCGACTTCAAGCCGCCGCCGGCCTCCGCGCCCTACCCGTATGGTGCAGTTCAAATGACTAAATTTATTTTTTTCATATGGGTACTGTTTGGGCCCGGCCCTACCCATGGCCCCCAAACAAGCACGGTTCATGCCCGATCCAGAAACCCAGAGTCCCAGTCCCAGACCACATGCCACCGAATAAACTACTCTGTATCCCCCGTGTCTTCGACCTTTGATCTCTTGTTTCCATCCTCCCGTTCTTGTTCGTCGCCAGCAGCTATCCTGCGCATCCTTCCCCTACCCATCACTCACCATTGGCGGCACAGCGGCTCCCTCTCCCCCTCACGGTTTTGTTCCTCGCTAGTTGCCATTCCCCTGCGATTTCTCCTCGCCACGCCGAACGTAGGGAGGCGGACGGCAGCCGCTCTTGGTCGATCCATTATCACCATCTCCATCCTCCATGGCTACCCACCCTGCATCACCTTGCATGACAATTAGATCACCAGTTACCCCACATGGACACTGAATTTTTTATCCATTCAGCCGTCATTCAGGTAAACGTAGATATCTGTTAGTATTAGGACTGTCATGTAGTATTAGGACTTGAATTTAGTGGAACTTTCTTGTGTACTTTTGGGTGTCTGGATGTATCTTTATGATTTATGCAGTCTTTCATGTAAGAATATCAGTTAACGAATTGTTAGATTGTGACACTCTGAACTTTATATTCAGTCAACAGCTATTCAGATAAATCTAGGTTCAACACTCTGCCCCTATTTGAATCTATGTTCTTCTTTCCTGCAGCAAGACTTTAGTGCAAATGATGAAACCTCTGAACCTCGCATGGCGTGGCAAGGGATGATGATCAACTGAATTATAGCGCTGAGCATACAAGCATCAACGATGGAAAAAGGAAGATTTAGAAAAGAGAATTAGTCTCTCTTCATATAAAGATACGCAGCTCTCTTGAGTGTTCGATTAAAAAAAGAAAAGAGAATTAGTCTGTTAGGATATATATAAATTTAGTTTGTAGCTTGAATGAAGGAAGGGCAAATGTAGACCAATTAAGGGAAAATATAGCTTAAATTTATTTTGAATTAAGAATTTGCAGGATTTATTATCTGTGTGCTTGTGTGCTTCTGTATAGCTGCATTTGATGTTAAACCAATTAACAAACATCTGGGAAACTTATGCTGTAATTCAGCAAATCAATCAATTAACAATGTTGTACAATTTTCCATAATGCTGCACAATTTTCATACATGTGCACACAAATCTATCAGTGGTGCAGTTCTTCATCTTCAGTGGTGAGCATGTGACCCACTTCTGGAGTCTGGTCTAAACAAATTTTGAGCTTCAGAAGCATCTCTTTTCATTTGCCTTACATCAACGGTATACCTTCAAGTATTGGTCAACACCATTCTTTTCTCACATTCAGAAAACTTATCACTGACACAATCCTTACTTTTCTTGGAAAAGAGCAAGATTTTTAACTCTTCTGTTGCAGGGGGTTAGTTTATGATCATCCCTGCACGTTTAACTCATTGCATTAGCATTTTCAAGAGCATCCAGCTTTGATACAATACTGACTCATCATTATTATTCACAAAAGGAAACATACCATGTTATTGACGCCGCATAACCAATATCACAAATCTGGTTCAAACAGCATGCATTTCAGCTACGTGCTCTCTTTCTTACCAGAGAGAAGGTCAATAGACAAATTAAGATGGAACACGGATTATCAAGATGAGAGTACTATGAAACTGCAAGAATGAAATTCTCTGAAGTGGAACCGAAGAATGCAGCATTTCGTGCAGAGGAAAGAAAGAAAAAAATGAACAGCAATATAAGGCTGTAATCTGTCTACCGAAAGAGGTGTGATTGTTATATGAATGTCTAGATTTATGTAAGCCTGAGAATGGGACAAAAATGATGTCAAACTAAACTCGTTTGCTTCAAAATAATTGCACAAAGTATTGAAAAATAATGAGAAAATCAGAGAGGAATCAAAAGGAAGATGATCATTCCTCACCTAATGTAAATGCTTGATATCAGAGAAGTAATTCGTGAACTATATATCCTTCTGAACTCGTACTACTTATTGCTCCTCCCACTCTCACTTTCTGATCATTGTATAGCTCCGGTGCACAAACAAATCGCATGGGACCATAAGCGTCGACAGCAAGGGCGTGACGTAGTGCGACCCTCTGTTCTGTCGCCGTGGAGAGCCGCATCCTTCCGTCCCTCCGCGTCCGCTCAGCGCTGGCGAGCAATGGCTAAGGAATTGAAACGAGCATCAATTAAAATGAGGAGAGTACAAAATGGATTGTGTGCGTTGGCACCCACATCCAGGGATGGCTCCAAGCCGTCCAGAGCTGCCGACGCTACCTCCTCCACCGTCTATTTGCCCGCCCAAATGGCACAGCTGCTGTGGAATGCCATCAGCTTCATGTGCTGCGGTCCTCACTCCACTGGGGCTGACGGAAATGCGCCTCCGCTGCCGATGCTAGTGGATCGAGAGTGCCTCGCCGCAAATCGCAAACGACAGAGCACAGGCGAAGGGAGGGAGCCGCCGGCCCGCCGCCGTCCATGCACCCTTGCTTGATACTCTTTGGATGGATGAGATGAATGTCTTGCGTGGAAAACGGATCAAGAGTCAATGACCTTCGGTGTTTACTTGGACCAAGCTTTCGCGGTCTTCGTCTTGGGTCGGGCACAGTTAGGGTATGGATAGGGCCGGGCCCAAACAGTATCAAGGAAAAAAATAAATTTATTGACTGCTGCTTTAAAATACGTGTAAATTTTATGGAAAGGACCACCGGAGCAAAACTCTATATATAAATATAATAAACCCAAGCTAACAGTTAACTAGCTAACACGTGAATATATATCATATATGTATATCTACATATATCAGATGGTCTCCAGTGCCAAGAATACGGAACTCTTCTTCGGGCAGCCCTACCGGCAGGGTGACCAGCCCGACCCGGGCGCTGGCTCCATCGAGAGCGTGCCGCACAACCCCGTGCACCTGTGGACCGGCGACCCGACGCAGCCCAACCTGGAGGACATGGGCAACTTCTACTCGGCGGGGCGCGACCCCGTGTTCTTCGCGCACCACGGCAACGTCGACCGCATGTGGTACGTCTGGAACGGCCTCCGCCCCGGCAACACCGATTTCACCGACCCCGACTGGCTGGACGCCAGCTTCCTCTTCTACGACGAGGACGCCCGCCTCGTCCGCGTCCGCGTCCGCGACTGCCTCGACCCCGCCGCGCTCCGCTACACGTACCAGGACGTCGGCCTCCCGTGGCTGAACGCCAAGCCGCCCACGGAGACCGGGTCCCCGGCGCCCGCCACGGGCACGCTCCCGGCGACCCTGAGCCAGACCGTGCGGGTGGCCGTGACGCGGCCCCGGACGTCGAGGAGCCGCCGGGAGAAGGACGAGGAGGAGGAGGTGCTGGTGGTCGAGGGGATCGAGGTCGCCGACCACCTCACGTTCGTCAAGTTCGACGTGTTCGTCAACCAGTCCGGGGGCGAGGCGGCCACTGCGGCGGCGGCGGAGTGCGCCGGGAGCGTGGCGATGGCGCCGCACGCGGTCCGGCCCGGGAAGGCCGAGGGCGCCGTGAAGACCGCCGCGAGGTTCGGTATCTGCGACCCGCTGGACGACATCGGCGCCGACGGGGACAAGACGATCGTCGTGTCGCTCGTGCCGAGGTCCGCCGGGGACACGATCACCGTCGGCGGCGTCAGGATCGAGTACGTCAAGTGAGGTCCTCCTGCCGGCCTCCGTCCCACGAGTAGTATCTATCTACGTGCTGTCGACAGCTGCTCTATGGACTGTGAGTACGAGAAATAACAGTGTGGAGGAGGCGTATGTCTGTCGACACGACGACAAGACACCAAACCATGTAGTATCTGGATTTGTGCTGGCTTGTACCGTCGTGCTTACATTACGGGTAATGCGAGATTTGTCGTTGAAAATAAGAACGTTGGTGCAACATGTTACTGCTGGCCATTTAGAACAGGGAGTTCCGTGTGACGATGTACGGTAGGAGCAGTAGCCATGGGCACGAACTCGAAGCACGAACAGATGTGTGTAAGCACTCGAACCGGCCGCCAGCCGTCCCCTCAACGGGGATGGCGGTTGCCAGAGCGGTGCTCGATGGATCCGCGTCCGCATCGATTAACGGCGCGGGGATCGGAGTTGGATTCGGAGGCAGAGTCCAGGCCTCCGAGACCGAGAAGATCCCCGATGCGGGGCCATATATACACTGCACCGATGGTCGGTGGTGGCGGCTTCTGGATCCGGCGAGATCGGCGTCACCAAGCAGCTTCGTTCCCGGTGCTGAGCGCGAGATGGCCGCGGTGGAGGGGCCTGGAGCGGCGAGTCGGGCGGAGGGGGCGGTGGCGGTGGCGGAGGGCGGAGCGGGGAACGAGCTGAAGAGGGCCGTCAAAGGCAAACCCGCGGGAGACTTGAAGAAGAAGCTGGTGAAGGTGAGGGTTTCGGAGCAGCACATAAGGGCGCTGCAGGCGCGCCCCCCGCGCAAGTGCCGCGGCCTCTCGGAGGAGATGCTCCAGCGCCCGCCCGAGTCGCCGGAGGAGGCGGACCTGCGAGCCTGCATCGTCGAGATGGCGGCCTTGTCCAAGGCGGCGTACGACAGGGAGATGGGCATCCTCGAGCTGTTCGAGGCCAAGGGGTACGCCGAGATGGATGTCGAGGTCGACAACGAGGATACGATCGAGGAGAAGGCACGCTAGTTTAATTGGGAAATTATAGGCAGGCAGATCAGGGGGGCGGTAGAGAAAGTAAGTAATTAACACTTAGTTTATTTGCTACTTTATGTACTCCCAGCGAATCACGCATTGCGATTCTGATTAGATTAGTTTCTTGCTGCAAGGTCAGTTTTCTAAACCTGAATCCATCTACCTGTTAGCAATAGAAATGTTATGGGCCTTGACGGAAAAATGCGGCACCGCGCGATTTTCCCACGAAGTTACCCGTGCACCGCTCTTGTTTGGGCCTATATGGGCCGTGCAACGTAGTAGTTAGAGACCGCTCTGACTCTCGAGGGCCCGCCGCCGACGAGGCGATCTTGGATCGAGGAGGCATCGAGCTTCCGCTCGGCCGCCACCCGCGTCGGCGGCACGCAACGACGACCACCTCCAACTCCAACGTGCAGGAGTTTGTCACTGAGCAGTCAGGGTCCGGCGACCTGCCAGAGAACAGAAAGATGGTACTGATGAGAGGCACATGCTCGTCTCGAGCCCGAGAGC
Organism: Panicum miliaceum; assembly: GCA_032594955.1. Taxonomy (NCBI): domain Eukaryota; kingdom Viridiplantae; phylum Streptophyta; class Magnoliopsida; order Poales; family Poaceae; genus Panicum; species Panicum miliaceum. Next base: position 3,549,490 of record CM064069.1, read on the forward strand.
AGTGAGAGAAAGCATCGTCCAAGAGGAATTGTATCCGAGACGTGTCAGGGGAAAACAAGCCAACACCTGAAGATTTGCCTCTACTTAGACAAGGAACTGATCCGCTGGAAGGACAGACAGGCTGATGACAGATTTATTATATCCACGGTGCGTGCCGTGCCTCCATCGCTCTGTGTGTGCCTCTATCCATTATATCCACGGTGGATACGACCGCCTCTTTTTTCGGCGAATACGACCGCCTATTCGGTAAACGTGGCATGCATGTTTCCAACGTGCACGACGACAGTACCCGAAAAAGTTTGGAGTTCCGTCAAACATCTCAACATGGGAAAGATATGATACGGCCAATCCACGAAGAAACTTGACTACACCGAACGTGCAGCATGGGCATGGTTCCGCTGCTTCGGCTACGGGGCATGTCCTATGGTCCGGCCGGTCCAGCACTCCAGCTACATGTTGTTCCCGTGATCCTTCGCTACTGTACAGCTCGCGATAGCCGTTAGAAGCCCAGCTGCGGTAGCTGGCACCGGCGGCGCAGCGCAGGAGGCAGTCGCGGGGGCACGCGGTTGCTTTCACCGCAACGCCAACGACGACGAGTGCATGCAACTGCCAACTGCTAACGCGTCTGGCTTGAGGCAGCAGCAATGCAGCATGATCTGACACGCACGGAGCGACGCGGTTGGAGCTTGGATGCGCCGGCGCTACTTGCGGATCCTGTCGTGTACGACCGCGGCACGTCTACCGCTACGGGTCGGAAACCCAACGCCCCGCTCTGCTATGGTGGCAGGGCTGGTGACTGACGGTGACGGAGTGACGCGGGTGTGACGGGCCGCGCCGACTTCGCGGTCGCGTCCACGGTCCACCACCACCGGGGCAAGCGGCCGCGGTTGCTTTTTACCGCCGCGACGCTCGCGCGCGCGCCCTCGGTGTCTCCTGCCCGTGTCTTTGCGGCGAGCGAGATCGACCACGTCCACCGGTGCAGGACCCGCGTTCTCCTGCGACCAAACGAGTGAGCCATGCACAGCCCGATTTCCGACCGACCGACGGGCCAAGGACGCACCAGCACGTCCGGAACCGTCGTGCAGCTAGTAGCGTGTGTGCCTGTCGGTCCGATGCCTTAGCCGCCGGCGCCGGCCTGTCGACCGCCCATCCGCTGACACGCGTCGTCCGACGGGACGAAGGCGCTTCTACTGCGCACAGCAGCTTGTCGTGTCCGGCTGTGGCACTGCGCGGTGAGTCCATCGGCCCGGAACATGGCGGCGCATGCACGTCTGACGGGTGTGAAAAGGTTGCGGCGACTTCACGGCGCGCACACGCCAGCCCGCGGCTGCTTGTACCGCGACGCGCCGCGCGCCTGCTGCCTGGTCTCCGATCGCCGCGCGCGATCGTCGAGCCCACGAGCGCGCACGCACGGGGCCGCTCGACACGCGACGCGGCGCGGCCCCATCGGCCGGCCGTACACCCCACCAAACGTACGTACGTCGCGTACCGCACCGGCCGGGCGCTCGCCTCGTGCCGCTCGCCCAGGCCGGTGGGAACGCGCGCAGGCGAGCGCGCGTGCTCGCCGGGGCCGATCAACCGGCGACCGTGGACTTTTCCTTGGCCCTAAAATTCCTTGGCCGCCTGTGCTCGCGGGATCCCCATCGCGTCCACGTAGCGTGACAGCGCCAGCCTCCCGCCGCGCGGCCGGGCCCACGCGTCTGCGGCGATAAAACCGGCGCTGCCGGCCCTGTTGGACGACCGACCGAGCTGGCGTTTTTGAACGGATTACTCCACGAACAAAAAGAAGAAGGCACATGCACACGCATACACGTTTCCGTTGCCTAGCGGCTTAGCTGATTTTCGTGGCGGCGGACAGGCAGGAAGCCAGAGACGCCACGACGACGTTTTTAACCGCTACTTCTACTACTAGCAGATAACAACGTTGACCGACCTCGGTCTACTACGTACCACACGGCACACCACGCGTCCATGTCTGCATCGTACAAGGACTGCAACTGCAAGGGTCAAGAGCCGTCGCGTCGGCAAACAGTATCCGAGCTCCCGTCGTTCTCGCGCGCCACCGATCTCTCTAGCAGCTACACACGGCGCAGGAAGGGGCGGAGGCCGGCATGCTGACCGGCGGCCGGGCCGGGTCAGGCGACTCCCGCGTTGCTGCGGCGCATCGCGCATGGCGTGCACGCGGGTAAAATGACGTCGCCACCACGCCCCCCAACCGGGCCATTTTTTCTCTCTAATTCTCAATAAAAAAAGCCGGGGCGCTTTTTTTAACCGAGCTCCCTCGCCCACCCGCCATTTATTTAAGCCGCAACCGCCAAGCCGGGCAGAAGAAAAGAAACCGGGACGAGGACGACGGGGGCAGGGAGACTTCCAGCTGCCGGGTTCACAGCACAGCTGACAGCTGAGGAAGAGGAGCAGGAGGCAGGGGGCGAGGAAAAGTCAAAGGCTCGCGATCCCCCCCGGCGCCTTCTCGCCGCCTTCGTCTTCTTCTTCCGCCTCCCGCCCCGCCTACCCCGCACGTTTCGCGTCCCCCTCTTTTAACAACGCCCGCCGCCGCCGCCTCCTGTTCGTGCAGGTGCAGTGCAGCCGAGCGCTCCTCCTCTCTCCCCCCCTCTCCGGTTACCCACCACCTGAGGGAGTCTGCTCGCTGAGCTAGTTGCGCGCGCCGTACCGGTCGGGGACCTGCGCTGCGTCTCCGTTGCTACCTGCAGGTGATTCTTGCGCTCTGTGATGTACTCACGTGTAGCTCTTGTCTCTGGTTTCGTGGTGCTGGGCAGCCGGGGGTTTCTTCTCAGGGTGGTTTGGCTTCACTTGGGGCGCTTGATTGCGTATAGAAAATAAAACGACTACCTATTTGGGGGTTTGTTTGAGGAATTTCATGTTTCATTTTGGACTTCTGTCGTTTATTTCTTCTTTGCATCTCTGAATCGTGTCACCTAGGGGTTCATGAAATCGACTCTGCAAAGTCGATGCAGCAATTACCTTTGCATCACCGTTCGTCAGTTCTTTGCCTTGAATTGGCTGTCTCCAGACTCCAGAGTGAATTCTCGTCATCCTTTGAATCCACTTCTGAATTGGATTCAGGGCATATTAAATCGCCTTTCACATGTTTCATCTCAGTTTTGGCGTTGCTTCATGTGTCATATGCCCATATATGTTAGTTCCTCTACTTCCAATTGTGCCTGTACGACCAGGAAGTCAACTGCTTAGTTCCGTGGCGTCTTCAAAGATTCAGGCAACTTCGTGTTCCTGGTTTAAAAAAAGTTTACCGTGAATCGGGGTGCAAATTTACATTCATTCTGTCGGCGTCAGATGGTTATCACTGGCAACTGGTATTTGCCATCTAGCTAGCTAATTTCCACACTCCAAGGGAGACGATTGGTCCACCGGACGCGTTAGGTGCTGGTTCCTTTCGGAAGGATAGGGTCGCCAGTAATTGCGACAGTCCTTGTTCCATTTCTTCAAACCGGTGAGCAAGTTGGGGGCTGACTTCTTCCTTGACTTGGCTAAAGCTTCCTTGCAGCTGAAGCCTGAAATATCTTAGCTTGGTGGTTTCACTTTTTACAGTAGTAACCTGATAAGTTAGAATGCGGTAAATGGTTAGGTAGCCAAAAACATACTATCAATGTGTTTCCACATTGCTGGTCCTTTTCTCTCAAGTGGCCCAATTGTGCAATCTAAAACACAAATCGTTGTTTATGCTATAATTGCCATGTGAGTACAACGGCTAACTGGCAGTACCAGTTGTAATTGTACTTTCCTTTCTTTTAGGTTGATTTACTAATCCCAATTGATCTATTGAAATCCCTGCTGATGGTCAACATATCTTTATTTTTTCAGAAACTGCTTATAAGTTCCTGCTTCTCTCTGTGGGCACATCTGCAACTGTATTGGCAAAGATGGGTTGCTGCTTTATGTTTGGAAAGAAAGCTGAACAGGCCGTACAAGGCGATGATGGTTAGCCATTTTTGCATTATTGTCACTGCTACATCCATTCGACATTCATGCAATTTACCATTCTTACATGGTCTCGCTTTGTTGTTCCAGATGTGCATAGTGTGAAAGTCTTCTCTTACAATGATTTGAGAAAGGCTACACAAGATTTCAGTGGCGCAAATAAGATTGGCGAGGGTGGTTTTGGTTCTGTCTTCAGGGTAAATATGCACAACATTTTTCAGCATCTGATCAGTGTCTTGAGCAGACAGCATGAGAATCCTTGGCTTATATCTCATTTTTTGTTGATCAGGGAGTGCTTAAAGATGGGACCGTAGTTGCAGTGAAAGTTCTATCTGCTACATCAAGGCAAGGTATCCGGGAGTTTTTGACTGAACTTACAGCAATATCTGACATCAAGCACGTAAATCTCGTCACTCTTATTGGTTGCTGTGCTGAGGGCTCTCACAGAATCCTTGTTTACAATTACCTTGAGAACAACAGCCTTTCACAGACATTGCTAGGTGACACATTGTTCCGCCTAACGCCTGCTCCGATCGTCAATATCTTCACAAGTCCCATCCTTACAGATGTTTTGGGTGTGCCATTGCAGGAACCAGATATAGTAACATTCGGTTCAACTGGCGGTCACGTGTCAAAATTGCTGTGGGTGTTGCCCGTGGACTTGCATTTCTCCATGAGGAAATCCGACCTCCCATTATCCACCGCGACATAAAGGCGAGCAACATTCTTCTTGACAAGGATCTCACCCCAAAAATTTCTGATTTTGGGTTGGCGAGGCTCCTACCACCCAATGCAACTCATGTGAGCACCCGAGTTGCCGGCACATTGTAAGCATATCCCTAAGTCCTGGTTGTGAAGCTTCTTTCGCATGATTTTCTGTAGTTCCGACTTCTAATTCCATTTATGTTTAGAGGATACCTGGCTCCTGAATATGCAATCCGAGGTCAGGTGACAAAGAAGTCCGACATCTATAGTTATGGAGTTCTTCTTTTAGAAATTGTTAGTGGAAGGTGCAACACCAATACAAGATTACCTTCTGAAGATCAATTCCTTCTTGAAAGGGTAAGCCGTTCTTGCCACATATCCGATAAAGTAACCTACAAGTAGTAAATCAGTGTCTCCAGAACCCCTGATGCAATAAACATCACTGAACTTGACAAGTAAGCTGCTGCTCTTGCAGACATGGGGACTCTATGAGGAAGGACGTTTGGAAGAGATCATTGATATCGACATAGGGGATGACCTGGACGTCGAGGAGGCGTGCGGGTTCTTGAAGATTGGCCTGCTGTGCACACAGGACGCAATGGCACGTCGTCCCAACATGACCAATGTCGTCCGGATGCTCACAGGGGAGAAGAGGATCCCCGTAGACAAGATCACTAGGCCTGCCATGATCACCGACTTTGCGGATCTCAAGGTCAGCAGCAAGGAGCAAAGAACAAGCGAGACGCGCTCCCCCACCACAAAATCGTTCACCACAACAGAACCATTCTCGTCGTCGGAAACGCCCACACAGTCATCCATGTGAAATTGTGGATGTCAGAAGCATCTCAATTTGTTCCCAGTTTGTACATTGTGTGGATTGTGATAGATGGGCCGGGTTACATGCAATTTTTGAAGAGTTTCTTGTTTGATTTGTTATGAGGAAAGATCCCATAGGTAGCTTATTGCTTCTTTGTATTCTGTAAATATTTCGAAACGAAGATGGCATGCTTTGCGCACTGGCAACAACTTCTGTTCTTGCTCAAAAAGATGATAAGCTTATTGCCTCAAATGAAAAGGCCGAGCACATGCCGTACTTGCTCAAAAAAAAAACTTAAGTTCTTGATGCCCCCAAATAATATATTTACATTATCTTTTAAATAATTAATCGACTCCTAATCAATATATGTAATCACACTAAGGGTGTACCTGACGCTGCCAGTACATCACGATGATGTCGGTAGGAAAGAAGATGTCCAAGTGTCGCACATCTCACCGGTACAGTGCAGGAACGGCCAAGTGGCTCCGAGTTTTTGCACGGATGCTGACAGGCAGTTCAGGAGAATCGAAGAACCGATCAAAGCTCGATTTCCCTGGACAACGATGGACGAGATCTCTGAGAAACGCGTCGCCGTCGTCATCAATTATCGCCAAGAACGTTGCAAAATCTGCCCGGCATGAACATGTCAAATACTTCTATATATATTCTGTCGGAATCGATGCAATATTCAGAGATCACATATTCGCATTCACATCAGCGCGTTCTTTTAGCAGAGTTTCAGTTCAATTCAACGTCTGTCGCTAGCAATTGCACCTGCTGCCAGCTACTCAGGAGGATGTTCTGCAGAGGAGGCAAAATCATCATCGAAGTAAACGAAGCTGACAAACTGTCTGACGAATCAGCATGTTGACAGACTCTTTATTCTTATTCTGGGGAACACCGGTCAAACTCTTTCACTGAAAAAATTGTGCATATCACTCACAATGACAATGGATTGCTATTGGCAGTACAGAATAATCTGAAAGCAAGATACAGCAAAGTTCTGACTGGCAACCAGAACTGTCCGAGCTGACTGCGAGATTTCTGAACATCAGTACGGAAGTACGGTACATTGAAAATTGAGGTATGAGATCTCAGGACAACAGCAGGCAGACAAACTTCGCAGCAAGGATGATGAATAACGAATACTGCATAAAATTCATACTGGACAAGAACAAAGAATTCTGAACGAGTTTAACAGGGAAAAGAAAACGAGGTTCCAGGTAAACTGAACTGAATGCTCTATGCTCTCTACCAATCATTCAATCAATCGAGAGCTCCGCGAAAAGAGGGTGTGTCATTTCTGAATTACAAGTCATTATAAAGGGTAGGTAAAGGGCAACAAGAAATTGTTGGCTTGCTAAACCACCGGCATGTACTGAAGCGAAGGTAACTCAGCACCCCATTATTGCACAGTTGTAAACGAAGACACCCGCACGCTCCTTCACCGAGAGCACCTCCCAGTCAGCACCATCCTCCCCACCTTCGGGGCACCAGGAATGCAGCAATATTACCTCACCGCGAGGCCCTCTGTGGCCGCCGATTACCAACAATCTGTCGCCACAAGCCTTGAAAGCCAGGCCCCAACCATTGGATGAGTCAGCTCTAACAGGCAATGGCTTCAGTATGTTCCAGGTGTTATTTGCCTTGTCATACTTCTTGACCACATTTTTTGACTGGTCAGCGGCATAGAGCTGGTTATTCACAACAGCAACAAGGGGTGGTGACTGTGAAGCACTGGTTCCACCAGGGTACATATCAAGTATTCTTCTCCAGGTCTTTGTCTCAAGGTTGTATTCCTCTCCACAAGTCAATGAATCCCTCTGACTTGATACACCCCCAATGACGTAGAACTTGCCATCCATGAAGAAACCTGAAGAGAGCCTCCTGGCCAAGTTCATGTCTGGGATAGTCTCCCAGCGGCCAATCTCTGAGTTGTACAACTCAGCAGATCTCAGCACCTGTCCATTTTTATCACACCCACCAGCAACAATAGCAATCTCACCTGAGCTTCCCGAGGCAAAAAGACAGCGGGGCAGATTCATTGGAGTGCATCGGGACCAACTGCGAGTCAGTAAGTTGTACATCCAAATAGCTAGGCCAGTATATTCACGGCCAAAGACAAGCAGCTGTGTCCCAACGGCAAGCGATTCCTTGTCTGCACAGGAGAAGCACTCGTCGCATGGCATTCTCGGGAGCCTCATCCACCGCTTTCGGTTGGGATCAAATGCTTCCCAAGGCATCAAGCTACAAGCGAGATAAACCCAATGCTCAACAATGCCATATTTCCTTCGCAATTTGTACAGATATCCACTGTTAATTAACAAATTGAATCTTTTATTCAGACAAGAAAGGGAAGGGTAGTCTGATCTGCTTGACCAAGCAAGGCAGTCTTGAGACAGGTCATCATGAAGGCCTGGAAAGTAGCAATCATTTGATCTGTTGCCACTTGAATCACCTCCCGACTGAGCCTTCAGAATAGGTTTCTGCTCGTTCAGTTTAAGTTCTTCACTGTCCAGATCTGTAGCATATGGAAAGACATCTAACTCTGAAATATCACAGAACACATCTGAGTGTGTCTTCGACTCCCCAGAGAAGTATTCATTCCTGACCAACAGAAAGTAAGCTAGTATGTACTTCTGCCATGAACTCTGATCCTGCTGACCAAACAGCCTAAAGAGATGCAGAACCAAAGAGCCTGGAAGGGCAACCAGGCTTTTCGAGTTGCAATCTTGTAACTCTTCCATGCTTTCTCTGATCTATGAGTCAAAATCGAGGGTACCGAAACCACAAGGTTCACAGGCCAGCTCTGGAAACCACAAGAGAGAAACTATGTAAAACTGCACAACATGTTTGATAAGCTTCACAGATATTCTGGATTAATAACAGAGTATATAATAGCTACTTCTTTGTCAGATACAAGACCACACCAAAACATTCATCTTAATAGTTGACCTCTTGCTAAGAAATATCTTCGGAGCTGATTTCAGACACTGCCGTATCAAGAATCAAATAGAATTATAAACTACAGCACTAAAAATCTCAGACACTCTCCCATAAAAAAAATCTTTGAGGTCTAACTCAAAGATATTCTTCTTTGGCTGTTGATACCAGTATCAGAAAGAATATTGATGCACGGTAGACTCCTATCAATCACCAATAAATCACACAATAACAAGCACTTTGTGAGTCGTTTCCATTGCTAATCTATATTTTTAACAAATCCACTCCAACAACAAAAGAAATATCAATGCATTGCTAACTTGGTTGATTCCAAGTTTAGTTAAGCCTAATGCATATTCAGTCTTAAACAAGTTTCATGAGATAAATACGGCAGCCATTTACTAGGCACATTTGCATTATCTGTTATCTCTAGATCGAGAAGACAAAATATGTACATAAGCCCCCTCTGATTCCTTTGGTCATTATTGTTCCAGAAGCAGGACAAAAAGCCTTAAAGCCTTCACTATACGAACAGACCGGAAACTAGCTAAGATTTACCAGATGCCGGCTAAAATAACTGTCTGTTCTCACTGCAAATCGGTTCATCAACAAGCAGAGAACAAAGTATATCTGGTGGCCACTCGTAGAACAAAATGCACTAGAAATCAGAGACCCTCTGGCTCCAACACACTCCACCCTCCCAAAGAAGAAAGGAAACAAACACCTTTCCCCAACCAATTCACCGCCATTTCCTCCACCAGCAGGAACTGAGTCAGTAGCAAAAGCAAAGTTTCCTTGGCATTTTACAACTACGCACACTCTCTGAAACTGCAACGAGCAAAGGAAAAAAGGGGAAAAACAGAGCATCTCACTTTGCAACGGAAACGCAAGAGCTGAACACGAGAGAATTGAGCCGCGTCCTCCCCTCACCTTGCCAAGACGCGCCGCCGGCGAGATCCGGGCCACCGGCGCGCGCCGGCCGCCTCCATCCCGGCGCCCAGCCCGCGCGGCTCGCCGGCCTCCAAGCGAAAACCCTGCGAGGCACGGGCCACGAGGAAAGCGGTTACACTCCGCGTCACCCCGCCCAAAAGAAAAAAAACAAACCAAAATGCAGCGAGTGCCCGCCCGGCGGCGCGGCGGGAGAGGGCTCACCGGTGTCGGCCGGATCTCTCCGCCGGTGCGGTGGAGGGGAAGGGAGGTGGGGCGGGGGTCGCCGACGAGCGGGGCCGGGCGGGGCTCGGGCGGCGGGGGCCACCGTCAGTGGGACGGGGAGGGCATCGGAGGCGAGGCCTGGAGCGGTGGGGGGAAAGGCGTATATATATGGAGACCCATGTGCTTAGCCCCGTGGGGTGGCTCAAGTGCCAAATGGCTCCCGAGTTACCTTTAACCTTTTTTACATTTTTACTGTTACCTCGGTTCCCATGCTTAATCCCACTGTTACTATCTCGAAATCACCCAGTGATTTTTTTTAAAAAAAATGTCACCTTCCCATTGGCCGACTGCTGCCTCGCGTTCTGAGTTGAATGAAAATTTTAACCGGTTGGTTGGACCTGGACGGTGTCTGTCTACTGGCGGCTCTAAGAGTCAGGCATGACCATTTGAGCAACAACTCAAAATTTCTGTGATTTTTGCTAATCCAAAGCCAAAATGGACAAATTCTGCGTGAAGAGAAATGGGAGAATCTTAAATGAACAGATGCACTGGCGCGCACGTACACGGATAGATCCAGCAGCTGAACACATCGCAGAGCTTGTACTTGTCTCGCCATCTCTCCCCCTTTTTTTTCTGTTGTTATAATGGAATGTTTCTTCACAGTGTACTTGCCTCTGGTCTCTCGGATTCAGGGCGTGGAGGCCTGGAGGTGGAGGGCCGGCCGGAGTGAGGGCCTGAGGGGAGGGGGGGCGGAAAAGAATCTCCAAAGTGGTGATGACCGAAAGCTAGGGGCGTGTAGGCCATGCACGACCATTTACCCCACGTTGAAACGCGACAGAAATCAAAAGCGACAACGCATTGCCATCGACACCTCTCTCTCTCTCTCTCTCTCTCTCTCTCTCTCTCTCTCTCTCTCTCTCTCTCTCTCCCCTTAGCGGAGCAGCATTATTGACATTATCTTGTCAATAATAATGCGGGACGCATAATGAAAGGTGATTTGACCGGAGAGAGTTGTAGAGCAGCAGGCCGCGTATTCTATTCGCATTATCAAGCAAAAAAAAAATAGTCGCAAATATACTCAGCTCGGCACTGTGTGCATATATCTGGCTCTACTTTACTCCCATCCATGCCACTCATATTCAATCAGGCGCCAGGCTGTCCGCTGCGGATAAGGACTGCTGTCTTGTCAAGCCCGGTAAAGGTACCGCCCCGGGTTAATAAAACGGGGAAAGTGGCTCAAGTCACACGTCGCCCGTTCCGGAACGCCAGCCGGGCGGTCAAAGCAGGAGCAGTAAATCTTTAAGTAGTTTATTTATTCTAAAAAAATCTTTAACTAGTTTAATGAAACGGACACGTTCGATTCGAGCGTTTGACCCCGCCGGCGGCCGGCCGGCCCCTGGCCGGTGAAAGTTACAGCGGCCGGCAAGCCGGCCGGCGGCGGCGTTTGACCCAGGGGATTTCTGGACCTTTCCTTTTCCTGGTGGGCTAGGCGGCGGGTAGTGCGCTCGGATGATGTCAGGCAGGGGGTAGTAGTGGCGTGATGGCAGTGGCAGACTGGCAGTGCGGCACGAGGGCAGAGAGAAAGAAGAAGGGTAGGGCGGCATCCGTATGCCCCGGATCGTTCACGTCAACGGCACGCGGCTCTGCCCGTTTCGTGACATCTCCCCCTCCGCGCACTGTGCTCGAAAGTCACCTGTCACGACTCGCGAATTTATTGCGCCGTTGCACGGCACGGCTTGGAAACGAACCCGTCACCTTACCCACCGCCCCCTCCCCTGCGAGCTAGCTAGGCTGTGCGTGTGGGGTGAGGTGAGGGAAGCCCGAGCCAACAGAGCCGGAGAGCTGGAGAGGCGGTGGAGGTGGCCCGCGCCGGCCGGAGAGCTGCAGTGCAGGCTCCGCCGCCGGGCGGGCCCAGCCAGCCACCCCGGCCGTCCGCTCGGCTGCGCTGCATTATCCATGTGTGCGAGTGGCATGTTCAGTGAAAGGCAGCGCGTGGCTTTACGCCCCGGTTGGGGCTCAGCCGAGCCTACACAGACACGGCCTAGCTTGCTGCTGAATCAGCTTGCCTTCCAGATCTCGAGCGAGGAGAGAGTAAGAGACTTGATCGGGACGCATGCATCTGCCCTCCTGTTCCCGGAGCATCCCGTTTCTCGTCACGTCGCATCTAGAAGGAAGCCAGCTACGCAAATACTACCAGCAGCAAGCACCACCACTACATGCCATGCCATGTCCATATGGATGGTATGCATTGTGTGGTGGTGGAGGTAGAGGAAGCTAGTGGTACACACACCAGTGCCATGCATGTGCCGTGCCATAATGAAGATTTAAGGCCGCCCCGCACCTGTCACGGCTCGCTAACTAGTAATAAAGCAGCGGTGCTGATTCGAAACCGTCGTGTACCACCCCTCTGAGGACGAGGATCCATGGAACACGTGCAGTGTACCTAACTTACCCGTCTCCCAGACGTCTCTTCTCATCATAAACCCACGGGCTCTGCATCTGAACCGACCCTCCTAACCCTAATCCCTTTCGCCCGCAGCAGCAACCGCGAGGGGAGAGGACTGGAGGAGGGTGCGTGCGTGCCACAAGTGGAAAGGCGCGCGGGTGCGTCCAAACGGAATGGAATTGTTCCGTCCGTCACATGATGCTCACATGCGCGCGCGCGGCTGGCTTGTCTTTCTTTCTTTGATGCGGTGGTGGAGGCGGTTGGTGCCTTGGTGGTGGTGGCCGTGACAGCGCCGGTGCCGGGCCCCGCCGCCCGCAGGCTCCCCGCCCCGATAGGTAGATCCAGCCACCAACCGAGCGCAGCTGCCGCGCGGGGCCCCCGTCCCCGCCCGTCTTTTTGGCCGGTTTCCTCGCTCCCTCCGCTTTGTAACCGCGGGGAAAAGCGGGCACGGGCGCACGGCACCCCTGCCCCCGCCCGGCAAGTATGCTATGCTGCTACGCACGCATACGGATGCTCTACGGTTTCTCTCGTACAAGGAGGAGGAAAAAAGGTGAGGCGGTACGGGCACAGTGCTGCGTCGGGAACACCAGCGGAAGCGGCTCCTCGAGCTACTGCTAGTCCAGCAGCGGCCACTGCTCGTGCCCGGTACCTCTGGTCGCGGGACTCTTCCGCAGGCCGCCCGCCGCTGTCTCCGAGATTCCATCTGGATAATCTAGCGGATGGTACTGGCGTTGCTGTTGATGCGTCGTTGCATCCATGTTTGGATGGAACTTTTGTAAAAAAAATATATAAAAATTTGGATGGATTCTCACTCAAGTAATGAAACAAATAAGCCAATTATCAGTGATATGTGGACGGATGCAAGGGGTTGATTGAGGAAACGTCTCGCAGGCAGGCCCGTTACGTGGTGGAACGGCACGGCGGGGGGGGGGGGGGGGGGGGGGGCGCGGGCGTCGTCTACGTGCGCGTGAAGAGAGGGGAGGAGAGGAGGACCGGGCCTTTGGCCCTCTCGCACGAGACGGAGCGGACAAGTGAGCGAGGTGAATTGAAGCAGCAGCGAGCCGGGCGGCGAGGCGAAGCAAGGAAACGGAAGGGGAAGAGAGACGGGGCCAGGTGGTGGCGCGTGGCCTTAACTCGTGTAGGTGCCGGCGCGCGGGGGGTGGCGGTGGCGTTCGGCGGCGGCGGCGGTGCCCCGATCCGCGCTAATAATCCCGCCCATGTGAGGCTTGCCAGTGGCAGGTCGCGCTTAATTATTCACGGCCCCATGCGTTCCGTAGAGACGAGCGGGGTGAGGGCCCCCCCTCACCCCTCGTCGTCCCCGTCCCCTTTTCCTCCTCTCACCTTTTTCGTTTGTTTGTTGGCTTCCTCTAAGCAGCGGCCTAGCAAGAGCAACTGCAACAGCCGCATTGCAGCACGCATCCTGCATCCTCACGAGCCACTCATGGACTCGCTCGCCCGAGCCACCCACACTGCTGCTCGCCTCAATCTCATCACACCTTCAATAATGGCGGTTACTGTAGGCGCTTGCTTGTAATACATTATCTATGTGCAGATGACGCCTTCCCAAGCAACCGAAACCGTTAAGATGCCACTCATGGAAACCTTTTGCGCCGGCCGCTATCAGGCTTTTTACAACATCAATTAATAGGGGGAGGGTGGTGCTCGCTTCGTCGCCTTTCTCCTCCTCTCAGATCCGCGATAGATCTCCAACGACCACCCAGACGGCGTATTATAATGCCTGCACTGTAGAGCCAGGCCACAAAGAAAAGGATCTCAATAAAACCTCCCACTCTGGGAGGTGATCTAGCGGCGGCAAAGATTCGGCGTTCGGTCGCCGCCATTAACCCAACCTAACCCGGCCACTGTTTGCGTGTTTTTTTTTTCCTTTTACCACGCCATGTGCGCCTGTTACCACACCGTGCCGTACAGGAAGGGGCTTGGCTTGATCTGTGGTGAAACAGAGATCCCCACATTAAAAAACTATAAACAGAAAGGTGCCCAAATTGGGGGCAGGATAAGTGCTGGATGGGTAGGATACATTTCATCATACAGGATAAGTTTAGCTGGTTTGGGCTTGTGCAGGAGGTACATCGGTCTGGGATGTTGGGCGCCTTCCTGGAGACCACTGCTAGGGTAGGGAAACCAGGGAAGGTAGCTCCCGCAGATCCACCAATCAGGATCGTGATAAGTACTACTTGCCACATGCTTCCACTTTAAGTTGTCTTTGGGGCACCACCTAAGTTTGTCAACCCTAATGCAGACACTTAAATGCTGCCAGCAACCGAACACCGATAGCAAAATAACTACAGCTTATTCAAACAGAAACCGGGTGTCGCAAGAACAATATATCCATCGCCTCTGGGGTTCAGTATCTGCGTTTGGCAGGACAAGCATGCACATGTATCACTGAATTACAAAATGCCATCGAACGTGTCAGAATGTTAGCGCGATCAGCTTGGAATCAAATGTACAGGTTCTTACATTCTCAGTGTACTGGGGGTAGCCTCGGCATGTGGTGTTGGCATCTGGCGCTGTTGCTGTCGGTGTCTCGAACAAAAATCTGCTCCATGCCTGCAGCAGCAGATGAGCAAAAAAAGGCTACCACAGGTTGCTACTAGTACCCACAGTCTACGACCACTGCAGGTTCAGTTCTTCGGTTTCTTTGGGACTGGCGGAGGCAAGCTTCCAGGCTTGGCACTTCGTTTGATGCCCAGAAAGTGTTCGACCTGCCAAAGAACCAGTCAGTAGCAGAACTCCGAATATTGGATTGCCCATCATCTAATACACAATCAAATTACAGAAGACAGCAGGGAATGCACATGCCAACCTTTTTGTCCCCAAGCATGGGCGTCAGGCTCCCAGGATGCTCTTTCTCCACGGTAGCAAAGCCGCTGGCGTCACTTGCTTGACTGAAATACAAACAGAACTAGATTAGCCACCTCATCGGGAAAACTTGGAGAATAACAATAAAAATAAAATCACACCAAGTTAGCTAGCCACGACAATACAGAAGAGACTGACTACTATGTATCTTGAGTGGTAACACATAAATCTCCCATGCAAGCCGTTTAATGAGATAAAGGGTGCTTCACACTATGATCAACTTGTCACCCCTTACTTTCAATTTCTAAATCCAAGAGGGTTACTGTAAGGTTGATATATATGGCCATTAAGTTCAACCAAAGATATAAATTCAAATCACTCAAAACCTTTTTCAATGGTCTGCATGTTTGCATTGGAAGCTAGCATGTTCTAGCGTTAAACACCGAAATACGGTCGTGCACCTGATGCTCATTCAAGATTAAAAGCCAGTATATGTTATCACAGAACCTTTTCAAAATAACGGCTCCAGATCAAACCAAAGAAGGAGAAATTCGTAAAGAAATAACTGTCCTACACAATACAAATCCAGGAAGTAATATTTGTGGTAAATGCATATCAGAATGTTAAAACAACTACGACAGCTTAGTAGCATCAACAGAAACAAGAACTACAGATGTTAGAAGTGCGATGCAAGCGCCAGCATACCTTGTTTTTGCATTGCCACTTAAAATGAGGTATGGTGTTTGGTTGCGAGCTTGGGCCTCTCTCATCTTTTCCGCAGCCATTAATGGTGTGTCAGAAGATTTCATCCGCTTGGCTTTCATCTCGTCCTGGTACTTCTTCTGCCGTTTTTCTTGTTTCATTTTTCCTGGACCCTTACCATGGAATTTGTGTGAAAGATCCCGGAATGCCTCCTTAGGTGTCATCTGAGAGAGGGAAAAAATAGTTCAGGGTCAAATTGCCATTTTTCACATCTGCTATTCCCAGCATCACATAAATTGCAGGAAAATCAGCAACAAATAATTATCATGTTGATGAAAACAAGAAAGTATTGATAATGTATATAAAGAAGGCTACTCAGTTCTTGCTTAAAATCATAAAAAGAGAAAAGCAAAGTGCAGTTCAGTAAACTAAATGCATATTGTTTCTATTCATGGCAGGCCTAGTGTGGGTGTGTACTTACCACTCGGCCAAATTCATCCATTCTTTCAATACGGATATCTTTAGGTCCATCCTCGACACCCACAAGCTTGCTCTTTTTCTTGTCTGTAGTTCTGCCTCCCCAATCCGTGCCCTCATTGAGGCTTCCTCGCTCCTTGAGAATCTTCAAAGCACCAGCCAAACCCTTGCCCACTGCAACCTCATGAATAACCTCATCTGGTTTGACCTCTTCCTCCTCAACCTTTACTGGTTTTTCTGCATGAGCATCCTCTTCCATTGCTGCCAACCCATTTGTTTCATCTTTGACAAGATTATCTGAAGGCATGGCATCATCATCTTCATCCATATACACATCATCTTCTTCTGGCTTGCGTGTTTCTGGTAAAAGATAAGAATAGTAGTCAATATGTAAGAACTGATTAGTTGTGAACTCCAAAGCACATTTTTAAAATTTATATGCAAAATAGTTACAACTGGTTACCTTGATTCAGTTGCAGTCCCCACACGAACTCTTCCATCTCTGTGATAACAACCTTATTTTGCTGTGAATCTCCTTCTGTGGCATCTGTATCCTCTTGGACCTTGGTTGCAGTAGCCAGTTCAACTACAGCCAGTGGACCAGCAGCCTCTTCCTGCTTCCTTAGGGCTAACTTTCTTGCTTGCTCCAGAGATTTCTGCAGATCTTCGTAATCGTCACCGAAAACAAGTTCTTCTTCTTCAGCTGGTTTAGATGGCGTAATTTTCTCTGGACGCAATGCTCTCGATGCCTCTTCAGCTTTTGCAATGGCAGCTTCATATGCACTGCTTCTCTTTTCAGCATCAGCCTTCTGCTCTTCCTCCCTTGCAGATTGTCTCCTAGCATCGTTCCTGGACCCACGATCAGCTGCCCCCAATCCAGAAGCAATCGCTTCTGCTTCAAGTGCATCCAGATCCAGTTTCTCCTTCTTCCTAAGGGATTTCTTTTTCTTTGGTTTTTTAAACTGAAGCATTTCGTCAGGGGTAAAATAGTCTGTTGACACCTTCGAGGTGGAAGTAAGATCTTCTGTCTTTTTCTGGACATGACCACCTTCAATCCTTTTCCGGAGCTGGCAACATAAAAAAATTAGTCACTTGTCCATGTAATGTTCACATTCTGCCAAAGAAGAAATTAGAGCAGAAAATGCCACTGGCTGCACATCATGGTTTATGGGGCAAAAGATAAATTACCTCTTCTAGCTTCTTTTCTGCTTCACCGGTGAAACGTCCACCTTCATCAAGCGTCACTCCCTGATAAGTTAAAGACAAAACAATTACAGAAATATTCAGGAAATGCAAGCAAATGAAGCTAAACAACATGTTTACCTCATCTTCCATAGGGTCGTCATAATGTGAGAGCATAGATTTCTTTGACGATGAATCCTCATTGAACCTATACACAGCCAGTAAAATGGAAATTAGGGGAAACAAGATCTACAAGACAAAGTTCAACCATGCTATGAGCGTAGTAAACTTACTTGTCATCATAAGTTCCTTTCTTCTTTGAAGCCTTATAAGCTTCATCTCTTTGTTTCTGCTCACCAATCTCTATGTTCTCAAGCGTATCAGCCTCTACAAATTATTGTATTGAGTTAGACAAAATGGGCAGACTGAGAACAGAGAGATACATAAAAAGGAAAAGAAAAAAAAAAGAAACGAGGACCCGTTACCTTCATTGATATCCCCATCTGCAAGAATACTCTGATCTTTGAGAGTCATGACAACTGCACCACCTTCCAATACCTTATCAAGGCCATGAAGAACCTTAACACCAGATAAGTGGTCTGCATTTCCCAAAACAGAAAACAACAAAACACGTTACATCACGGTATTAAAAACAAACACTAATGAATTAAACCAAAAAAATTAGCATTTAGCCAGCAACTAGTGGTTCCCGTAAAGAGATCTTTCTAACTATAAAGGATCTGTATACTGTCACCACCTCCAACTTGTTTATCTTCCTCTTCCTCATCGTCATCGTCGCCATTATCTGCCAATATATTATCCTGACATCAAAACAAACTACGGTTAGGAAAGAACACATACCTCATGACAGTATATCCAAAAATAATTGGCAACTGTCACCTGTTCCTCCAATGCTCGTGCAAGACGTAATGCTTTCTCCTTTTCAGCTTGCCTTTTCTCATCAAGTTTACGACTCTTTCCCACCCATGACAATATCTCAGAAGCCCCATCGTCACTATCCAGTATTCCTCCTTCCTTTTTGTCCTTCAATCTTTCTTCCTTTGCCCTAAAGGAAATAACCTGATTTAGAAATTATTTGCATGTTCCATTGCTTAGTAGCAAAATTTGACAGCAAGAGAAAACATTACTATAGGATGTTAGCATTAATTGCTGCTGAATGAAGATGAGAAATAAGACGTGCGAATTTATAATATATTTAGCTGTACTTTGCTAACATGGAAACTCATATTATTAGATGAATAGTATTTTGTGAGCAAACATGACTAGCACTGCAGAGCAGGTAGCATATCCAATGCTATAAATAGAAATAAGATATGACATTAACAGATTACACTGAATAGCCCGTGGTTCATTGTTTAGCAGATTACACTGAATAGCCGTGGTTCATTGTTTAGCAGATTACACTGAATAGCCCGTGGTTCATTATCATATAGACCGCTATGAATCATAAAGGTTTCTGCTGCCTACAGTCCTAAACTCTATAGGATGTTCCTTGAGCTTGTATGATTATGCTTTATTTTAGATTGTCATTGTTTTTTGATGTAAAGGTTTCTCTATTGAGAACTTCAACCCTCTGCAGGTCAGTCCTTATCGAGTTGTTCAAACATGGGAACCTATTTGTGCAGGTATCAGTATCAAAAGAGTTCAGCAGGTATTATATCGACACAATACTGATTGAAACAAAAATGCACTTCATATCCACATCAAATGTGCTGGAGAGTGGAAACAGAAATTCCATCTGCCACAACTTTGAATGTCTGGTGCATAGGAAAACAAGAAGTAGAATCAATCATGTTTCCAAAGTGTACTGGCTTGAGTTAATCAATGCATCAATAAGATCTAGCATCACGCAAATAACATATATAGCGGAAAGATTATGCCCATAAAAATGTTCTAAGAAGTTCCATGGAGTCGCTCTATCACATAAATTATTCTGAACTGGGGCCAATGATGATATATAGGTGGACAACATGTTAGTGAACTGCAAAAATATGGAGAATAGAAAAGACACTATTAAGGAATTACCTCGCAATGCGATCTCTGAGCTCAGCAGTTGCGGGCTGCTGCTCAGCCTCCCCTAAAGCGTCACCTCTCGGCTTATGATCCCCCTCATTGCCCTTGGACAGATCTACATCGTCTTCTCCACGAACCTTCCCCCTTGACTTCTCACGCTCTCTATCCTCCCTCTCCCTGTCTCCCCTCTCCGCCCTATCCTTATCCTTGTCTCTGTTGCGGCTTCTCTCCTTGTCCCTGTCCCTCCGTTCCCTTTCCTTATCCCGCTCCCGCTCTGGTTCCTTCTCCCGATCTTTGCCTCGGTCCCTCTCCCGATCCTTGGCTCGGTCGCGGTCACGGCCACGATCACGTTCTGCCTCCTTATCCCTGTCCCTGTGCTTGCTATCCTTATCCTTGTCTCTCTCCCTCTCCCTTTCCCTATCCCTATGATTGCCGTCATCCTTCTCCCTCCTCCTATCGTCCTTATCCTTCTCTTTCTCCCTCTCCCTGTCCCTTCTGCCACTGCCATGGTGCTCCTTCTCGTCCCGCCTGCGACTGTCCCTTCTCTCCCTGTCCCGGTGCCACTCACGACCGTCCACCTCCATCTGACCAAAAACTCAAAATCAGCACCGGATATCAGCCCACTTCTCCACCTGAACATATAAAACCACACGAATTCACAATCAATTAGACCATGTTATGTTAAACGCTCAACAGATCCCAACCACTATGCATCGACAAACAGACACGACCGAAATCCCTATGAAAACCTAAACAACCCCCCCCCCCCCCCCCCCCCCCCCCCGGAACCGGTGGAGGCGCTCGAAAGGGAGCCTCGCGGCTACCAAATTGACACGGAACAAGAGGAGCTAGCTTACCCGGAAAACGATTCAGGAGGAGGAGCGAGCGTGCCCTCGACGTTGAGATAGCCGGCGCGGCGAAGTACTGCGAAGACGGCGACGACGGCGCGGGCGGGCAGCTCAGGAGGTGCGGACCTCGCGGGCAGCGGAGGGGGAGTGGACCGGGACGGGTGGCGGAGGCGTAGCAGAGAGCGGCGCGGCCGGCGGGGCTGTGGCGGTGAGCAGTGGGGCGAATCGGAGGCGGCGGCGGGCACCGGCCGGGCACGCGGATACTAACGGGGCGTTTGGTTTCCAGCTTACCTCAGCCTGGCTCGTATATGGTAGCCAGGCCCCTGCTGGCCAGGCTCAACAGATGCGACATCAATTTGTTTGTTGCATGTGTCCGAGTCAAAGTCACGTATAAAAACTGTTTGATTGCTCGTATAAAGATATGTCGCATGCTATAAAAACATTAAAAATAAATGTTATGATGATATTTATTTTATGCAAGTGTAATTTAATACCTCTAAATTTACCACATCAAATCTTAATCAGCTTTACAAAACACTAATATTATTCAGTGGAGTATATATTAATTATACACTAATAGCATCATTAACCGGAATTGCATCCCGCCAGCCTGGTCAGCCTTCATACATCCAACCAAACGTCCCCTAAGAGTCGCGCGTGCGGGTGTTATTTTTTCTTTTTTCTTTTTCCACCTGGAAGTTTCCAACGGAACATTTTATTTCGTGGAAAATTTTTTTCCCATTTTATTTCCACAATCAAATATTTTATTGCAGTAGAATATTTTTTATTTTCAATGGTAAGATTAAATCTAACTGAACAAATTTTACTTTTTATTTTAATGAAATTTCTTTCTTCCAAATATAATAATTTATTCCAGCGGAACAATTCGTCCCAATTAGACCCTCCACAATGTGCTCCAAGAGTGATGCTCAGATAGAAAAGAGAAGGTTGAGGCTTCACTCTTTACACTGCAGTCTCCGATGTTTGTGCCAAAAATTCTAGCAGCGATACTTGTAGGTTCACCGATGCCCTGCTGATTAAAAAAAAGGAAAAGTAAAAATCTGTGCACTTGATTTCTTGCGCTGTTCGGGCAAGTTAGTGAGCAGTGGATGAATGAAGCCCATATGCAGATTCTTTATTTCAGTCTGTGGGATCCATAAGTGATGCTGCAATTGTAAAAGTGGTTCTAGCTTCTCTCTTGTTGCGGAGTGCGGGACAGGTGGTGGGCCGGGAGCGGATGCTTGGTGGCCCATAATGAATGAAGGAAACAGCAGCCCAAGAGAAAAACAGCAGTAACGCGAGTGACCCCTAATCGGGCCCGCCGGGCAGGCGGCGATGCTATGCGAAGCGATGCTGGCAGCAGCAGAATCCGATGGACTTGGGGCCAAATGTGCGCCCAATTACATCGGTGAAGGATAGTTAGATCTGGCCCAGTACGAGAAGCGGCCCGAACCAGCCTAGTCACCGACTCACTGTGCCAATTGGGCTACGAACCTCGGACATTGAGCGGCTCCATGTCGGATGGTTCCACAGCATTATTAATAATAGAGGAGTGGCTAGGCATTATACTCGAATAATTGTGGATAGCTGTTTCACTCGATTTTTTAAACGATATAGAATCGTTACTGTTTACATAACAGAAAATTCGGTTGACAACCAAACAAAAATCAGTCGAATCAGGCCCCCAAAGTGAGGGATAAAAAAATGAGTAAATAATAATGTTATTGTGCTCGGTTAGGCCCCCAAAGTCGAATCAGTCGAATCATCCAAACAACAGCCGTTTTTTGTGTTCGTTAGGATGTGCTGATTGGCCAATTGAACTCAGTTTGTTTGTGCTCGTTCTTGAGTCTTGGCCGATGCTTATTGTTTGCCATGTTGACTTCCCGGTTCAGGGCTTCGGACGGTACAACTGCACACAGGCGGTCAACTAATTAAAGGTTTTGAGCAAAGCTTTTGGCACCCTCATTCATTTTCTCTCCACCGCTTTCAAAGCAGTCATGTGATGGAACTTTTCCCACCTAAATCGGACACAAGTATTTACATTTTACTTTATTTATTTCTGTAACTAATGATGCTATTTTTTCAATAGTGTGGGATGTGCTCATCAATCACTCTGTTCTGCTATTGTGCTTTCGGGTTCTTTCGGCTTATTCCCTCTCCCAGAATACTATTGAATCAGCTGAAATTAATCGAAATCAGTCGAAATATGGCTGCCAAACAGAGTGAATATCGCAGTGCCTATAGTGATTTTGTCAATTTTAAAATTTATCGGATCCAATCTCTCGAAGGTAATCTAAGGAGTAGAGTTCCGTGCGCGTATTCATATAGGTAAGTCGTATTGCGGCTATATGTGTATTATACTTAAAAAATTACATTGGATCAACAAAATATTACAAAATCTTCCATTAATTTGATCTGACCAAACGAAATGATATTTGGAGGAAAATGAAGCAATGCTATTATCAAGGGATTCCCGTCCTTCATTGCATCTTGCTAGGGCTCCATGGCTGCTGTTTAAGTGGTGGGTGGATTTCTGGAGCAGATCTCGCGCGATTTGATGAAGCGAGAGGAGGAAGGTGGGGATTAAGCGCCGATTTGGTGGATTTGGCCGTGGGGGAGGGAGGAGAACGTATCCAGTGCTCCCAGCACCTTATGTGCTCCCTTGCTCCCTGACGTCTGGAGCCGATGGATGGGGAATAAGATGGACAGGATGCCATCGGAAGAACAAGTGATGGCTATTATGTACCCAACCCCCTTAAGAAAGAATGGAGTGCATTTTAGTCAAGCTTTTATTGTTGTCTTCTTCCCCAATCGATTTCTTCCCCAACCGACCAAGTGGAAGCCCCCTCAAGAAGCTACATCCTTTTGTTCTCAGCCTGCGGGCTCTGAGGAACTGCTAGCTACTGGAGGTGGACCCATGCGAAACCATGGCACGAGGAGTCGAGAAGGCAAACCGTAGGATTGGAACTTGTGATCGGCGGCCGCCGAACCGGCAACGGAGACTGACGGCGGTCGACGTGCCGGGCTAAGGAGGGAGGAGCGAGCTCCGAGCTGTCCTGGAGGCTGGAAGGGAGGCGCGGCCGTGCGGGATACATCCAGTGGTGGTCGGCCGGCTCACCGACATGAAGCATTGAGGCGCCCTTGGCCAGTGGCTAAGTGTGTTGGAGTACTGGAATCAAAACCGTTCTCTTCAGAAGTTAGCACATAGGGGAATCAATTCATTGTTCAGATCCTAACACAAAAAGAATAGTTCATTCTTCAATATGGTAATTCAATATTTAATTATGTGAAAATATAGAGAGGTTCAGACATGTTGTCTTTGAAAGTTGAAACGAAAAAACAGTGATACAATGACAACATTCAACTTTGAGTGATCCACCAGAACACACAAGAAAGCAAAAGCTACAGCAGCGACATGTACAAACAGAACTTGAAAATAACCATATATTTGGAGCATGATCAGATTTTTTGTTGTGATTGAAGTTTGACCACAAGAATTATAACGAAATACATATACATCCACAAGAATCATAAGTACGACAGAGTTTCCTTTAGCTACAATTTTACAGCTTCTCTTTCCAAACAACTGGAAGCATATATCTACACTATTGATCATAGCAGCACACTTCTCTTCCTTTTTGCTGGTAGGCACACATTGATGGATGCTTCATTTTGACGTTCTTGGCTTCACGCACAGTATTTATTGAATTGATCATGCACAAACCAGATTACAAAGCAAATTGAATTGCTTATGGAGAATTTGAATACAAGACGGATCATATTTGTTCAGATTGAATGCACGCATATATGCTGCTAGAGATTAGAATTGCAGTCATCTACTACAAGGGTTTCGGTCTTCACAAATCACAGGAACACAGATTCACAACCATCGGACTATCATCTTGTGCGTCCTCAGGCAGGCTGTGCAGTGGAGATGCTGTGGTACAGGGAAGTTCAATGCTCAACGTAGACCACAAAATTGATCTTCATGTACTGGTCTGCTAGAGACTGCAGGCTCCTCGCAAATAATTAGATAACAACTTGTTAAAAGAATCAACAATGGAAAATGCATAATGACCATGCATACCTTTGCTTTGGTTAGCTCAATGTTGTTTTGCTTGGAGCCTTGGAGCTTGTTGTCCTGCAGACGTATATATGCGCACATTTGTTTTTATACCTTGGGTTGTTTTGCATGTAAACACAACAATAACCAGCTTATGAATTGTACCTCCTTTTTCTTTTGCTTTGTTCTAAAGCCCTCTGAAACCTTTTTCCATTTCCTTTCGTGTGCGCTATTTCAGGGGTATGGATGTCAATGGTTGTTGGAAATGGCATTCCAACAAAAGACTCAAACTCTGAAACTTTACTTGTCTCACTAGATGGTTCCACTTTTAGCACATGATCAACAGCTTCAGCCACAGCTTTATGCAAATACTTCATTTTCTCCTCCGAATGGTTAGCAGCAAGCATCCCTGTGTTGAACTTAGAGTTTGTCTCAGCGTACATGATCTTGATGGTTGGCGGAAGGGATGTACATGATCCTTCAATCACATTACCTTTGGCATCGAGCACCTGCTTACGTGTAGCCATCTTAGTCCACCTCATCTGAACTTATTTCAACATATAGATAAAAAAGTCGAGATCAAAGGACTGATGTGATTTATAAACATGGTTTATAAGAAATAGGGTATAGATTTACCATAGCATATCTATGAGTGTCATCTTCACCTTCAACTGGGCTTGCTATAGTTGAGTCAGACCTATGCAAGACCCTTACTAAGGCTTCCATGGTACCATGCTAACATATAATTCAATTCCAGCATAAGAAATGGAAAACCAAATAAGATCATAGTAGAAAAGCAATGTACATAAAAAGGTTGCTTATTCACAACAGGTTCTCTTTTTTCCTCCTGGAACTAGTAAAATCACTAATTTGGTAATTGGGGTGGTGGTGGTAAAGAATTCGTGATTCCGAATAACAATATGAAACAAAAGTCACGATTGGTTAGGAATATGCAAGGTTTAATCATTTCCAATTTTGGGAAGAATGATCTGTAGAATAAAATGGACAACAACCTGCAAGCAGTGGTGTATCTATTGTAAGAAGCTAGGGTGGTCCAAGTCCAATGGGGCAAGTTTTTTAAACATCACACATATTTCTAAAAGAGATATGCAATTTATCCAGCTTTCTTCACATTTCACCAACTCTGAAATCTAATGACAAAATCGCACACATTCACGTGATACTTTACAAATTTGATACAATCCTACAACTCTCTTCCATGGCTGCGAATGTGCAATCCACCAAAAATAAGTTACAAATTACTGAAATCGGTACCTTGCAATGTTGCATGATCCCTGCTGCAGCTCGGGTTGCTGCTGTGGTGCTACTGGTGGTCGTTCAGTCGCTGGCTTCAACTCCAATACTCCAGCACGTTGAGCCACCGGCCGAGGACGCCAGAGCGTTTCATGCCGGCAAGCCAGCCGACCACCATTGGATGTATCCCTCGCGACCACGCCTCCCTCCCAGCCTCCAAGACGGCTCGCTCCTCCCTCCCGGGCTCGCCCCGTCGACCGCCGCCAATCTCCGTTGCCGGTCCGGCAAGCGCCAGCAACTGCAGCACCGCCCCCACATCCAATCCTAGGGTTCGCCTTCCGCGTCCCGCGTTGGCCTTGTGTCACGGCAGCAGCAATTCCTCTCGGAGCTGCAAGCTAAGAACAAATGCATTTGGTTTTGAACTATACATATATAGCTTCTTGAGGGGGCTTCCATTTGGTCGGTTGGGGAAGAAATCGACTGGGGAAGAAGACAACAATAAAAGCTTGGACTAAAATGTAATCCAATTTTTATTGAGGGGGCTGCATACACAATAGCCTTCACTTATTCATCCACTGCCACCTTATCCATTTGTTCCCCATCCATCGGCTCCAGACGTCAGGGAGCATGGGAGCATGTGAGATTCTCGGGGAGGGAGGGGGGAGGCTGATGTGTGCAGCACGGAGAAGCCGAAGATGCGAAGAGGGAGGTCACGGAGAGAGGACGGGAAGACGGAGGGTTGGGGGTATTTTGGTTAGTTTATATGTTTCAGGTGGGTTTTCTTAAAAACCTATCCCAGGTGGGTTAGGAACCCTAAAAATTATTAGATTTGGAATAAATTTTAGAGTACTCTAAATTTTAAATGCTTAAAATAGCTATATTGAGAAATGGAGGGAATATATTTTTTAAAAATACGTGCGAGGCACGTACATCTATACTGGTATTTAAAAACGCTCGAATTAGTTCAGGGCTCCAGGCAGTCTAGGGCTCTAGGCGTCCAGCACTCGCGTGTTGAACTTGACATTTCGGACCCAGCCGATTGCGATACAGGTGGGTATGGACGTATGGTGGTGGATGGATCGAACCAGACCCGGCCCAGGTCATTTTCGTCTTCAGGCCGGCGGCGCCCCGCCCCCCCCCCCCCCCCCCCCCCCCCCCCCCCCCTATCTATCATGCGCGGTTGTAGACGTGCATGATGCGCACTGCGGCAGTTGTGCTATGTAGTGTTTTGCTATTTCACTATGTTTGACTGCTTGGTTTTGTAACATAAATTCATTTTTGCTGGAAACAAATGGCTTCCATTTTTAGCTACTCTGCATTACTGTTATTCGATTGTGTGCTTCGTCGCTATTGCTAACTTCAATTGATTTGCGCAGCATCCAGTTCAAAGTAAGGAGCATGGTCACACCACCAGAATTTTTAGATCCCTGAGTTAGAGGAGGATGTAAAAGATCCAATTATGATATTTTGCCATTATGTTTTGGAAGCCTGAACAATGCCATCGTCTGGTTCAAAGTATTGTAAGATGTTGCTTACTTACGCTGATAAATGCATCAGTGATCGAAGTAAAGGTTCTGGAAAGTTGTGACGTCAATGCGCTGTTAAATTTTGCACGTACAGGGGTAGAGATGGGGTGCCCAAAAACCATGCCCATATCTCGATGCATGGCATGGGCGTGGATCACCATCGTTACTCATTTTGGCTTTCAAAGAAAATCATCCAGAGCTCAGAAACGGGTTCCAGGTCTAATGGGCTTAATTTGTTTCAGAATTTATGCAACTCTTCCTGATATGCATCTACTACTAGTTTATCTGCCAAAAAAATACTAGTAGTAGTTTATACAAACCAAATCCTTGTTTCCATTTTCACCATTCACGAAATTTCATCAAAATTCTAGTGAGAATTAAAAAAATACAAAAGAATGTATTTTTCTGCAACAATCCTTTGTACAGAAGCTACTGCACCAAGCCTAAAGCTAACAAACGGCAGAGATCACACTAACCAGATCAAGCTACAGAGAAGACGACGAGCAAGCTGCTCACTACACAGTACACGCGCGATGCCTGCAACGCGCCAACGCCACGCACACGTTAGCCTAGCCGTGCGCTCTCATCCGGAGCTCAGAAACGGGTTCCACGCCTGCGGCCCATGCGGCGGCACGCCGCCCTGCAGCTGCTGCTGCGCGTAGGCCGCCTCCGTCCAGTCCTGGTGGAGCTCCGCCTTCGCGATCGTGCCGCCGCCGCCGCCGCCTTCCACCACGCTGCTCAGCAGGTCCCTGAAGCTCGACAGGCCCTTGTCGAGCGGCGGCAGCGTAGGCTGGTGGTGCAACGCCGGGAGGCCGGCGTCGCCTTGCTGCGGGTAGTAGCCATCGATGGCGGCCGCCGCCCCGTGATCGAAGGCGAGGTAGGCATCAGCAGCGGGGGAAATGAGCGGCAGCGGCAGGCTGATGAGCTCGCTGGACAGCGACGCGGTCTCGTCCGTGCTTGCTGGTCTTGCCGTGGTGGTTCTGCTCTTGTAGAACACCCTGCACAGCACCCAGTCCTCCTGCAGTTTGGCCAAAAAAAAAAGACAGTGAGATATGCAATTTTCTTTTCAATCGAAAATGAGATAGATGACCAGAAATGTATTTGCAACCAATCTGACAGCTTCAGCACACGTCAATGAGGCATTGATCTGATCAAACAAAGTTTGGTAACCTCACGTGTGAACTCCGTGCGGCGTGCTAAGAAACGCATGCAGTTCGTTTGCTGGCTGCTGGCAGTAAGTTTGGAACTTGTGGAATTGAATATAAGCCGGAGTATCAACTTGATGTTATCTCGACATACAAAAAAACAATGGACAACTTGGTGTAATGAACAGGTATAAAAGCAGTCAAATCTTTTTCAAATGTTCCACAGCTCCTATTTTAGTGCTGCTGCTGCTGATGCATGGCGACTGAAAGAAACCACTGAACTACCTTGGAACGGATTGGCCATCTGTACCAGGTTTGGAATGATTGGTCTAGACCAGGTCAGCTCCAATGATTGCCAAGTGGCACGAGTAGTTTATCACATCAGAATGTTCAGACTTCAGAGCAGCAGCATCCATCCACTGCTAGTGCTGGCCTGACAGAAACATGAGGGCTCTCGGACAGCAGCTGACTCGTAGCCTAGCTGTCATCAGTTAACAGAGACGTGTGTGCTGCGCTGTGCTGGGCAGAAGATTTCAACTTCGAGCAACGAAGCTTCGTTCCCAGCACCAGTGACTCTTATCCAACGTGGTAATTCATTTCAGGCGCTTTTTTTTAACGTTGTTTCTCTGACGACGTGTGATTCTGAATTGAAGTTCAGAAGTTACCGCGCCGCACCCGCCCAAATTAATCACACGAAACAGATGCCGAGAGGAGGCGTGCCCACGGCGCACGTACCTTGGGAGGTGAGCGGGGGCGGCCGGCAACGGCAACGGCCGGGCCCTCCACGCGGAACTCGTGCATGACCCACTCGGTCTTGCTCCCGCGGGGCGCCCTGCCCTGGTAGAACACCAGCGTCTTGCGCATCCCGACCACGGCGGTGGCGCCGGCGCCGGCGCGGCGGCCGGAGATGGAGATGGGGCGGTCCTTGCCGGTGGCCTTCCAGTAGCCGGAGCGCGTGGCGCGGTTGGTGCGCTGCCCCGTCGCGTACTTGCGGTCGTGCAGGCTGAAGAAGTACCACTCCCGGCCGCCCACGCACGCCTCGTCTGATCATCGGCAAAGACAGCGGCGAGGCTTCCACAAGTCAGTCCATTTGTTTCTTTGTTTGCGCTTGGAGGTTCCAAGCTAGCTAGGACATGTTCATCCTTGGAAAAGGGAACTACTACTCCATATACGAGTAGCTATAGCTAGCTAGTAATGTGAATAAATAGCAACGAAAAGAGGTATGAATTTTTCTTAGGAAATCATGCGGATGAATAACATGGATGAACGAATACAATCTGGATTCTATAGGTTAAAAAAACTAATGGAAATTTACCAGCAACTAAGGTGTCGTGGTGTAGTTGGTTATCACGTCAGTCTAACACACTGAAGGTCTCCGGTTCGAGTCCGGGCGACGCCATTTTTAATTGTTTTGTTTCAGTTTGAGCAAACTCATCATCTGGAATAATTTGCTGGATCAGAGCTAACCGAACGCCTCATACCGTGCTAATCTGCACGGATTTTTCATGCAACTATTGTGTCTATTGATTTGCTTTTGTGCTAGATGCATATGGTTCATGACTTCTTGTAGAGAGGTGCAATGGATATCGAGTTGAGCAAGACAAGTACCTGGCAGCTCCCATGGCTCGCACTTGTTGAGGTCGACGTCGACCATGGCGATGCCGCCGTACGCGCCGCGGCGGCCACCGCCGGAGAGCTTGCGGCAGAGGTAGTCGAGCACGAGCTCGTCGTCCCTCGGGTGGAACCGGAACCCCGGGGGCAGCCTCGCCTCCATCATGCTGATCAAGCTCATGGCTTCCAACTTCCAAGCCTGCAGCTACTACACGCACGCACGCCCTGACGACGCTTGGGGAGAAAGAGAGAGAGAGAGAGACAGCAGGAGAGGTCAGGGAAGATGTCTGCTGCTGATAGCCAAAGCCTTCAGCAGTTTCAGTCTTTCAGAGCACCACGATGGGTTCGTGTATAAATAGGGAAATCTAGCCAAGTGCCTTTCCGAGCTTGTCACCAGGGGCTGCCACTGTTGATATCTGGTAGCCAAAGTCACGCGACAGGAAGCTGCTGTGCTCGAAGCTCTATGTCCCCCGGTTAATTTTGTCGGCTAAAAAAAATTCACGCCAACTGATCATTTAACCATGATCCCAATTCTTATACGGCTGTATACGTACGGGCCGAGTACTTGCGTACGTAGACGAATCTCTCCTCTCTAGGGCACAGCGCCGTTACGTCCGGGATACGTATAGACTGCGTCCATGCGACGTTCCTGCATCGCTCCTTCAGTTGACAGTTCAGATCAGCCGAGGAAATCCACGATTCCAGGACGGCGACTAGGACGCGTTCGTGTCGATCGGAACGGTGGTACCAGGACACCGGGTGATAATACTAGCCATCATAATTCAGAGGTAACATCACGCTCGATCCAAACTGCTCCCTTTCCAGCTTTCAGATAATCAGTCCTCCATCCGTCAGACTCAGGTGTAAACTGACGACGACCGCGGGTGTGGCACTGTGGCCGTAGCGGGCGGCGGGGACCCGGCGCGCCAGTGCCACCATGTCGCGGCCGCCGCCGTCCGATCGGGGTCTGAACGGCGTGGAGGTCGCGCTCCGGCGGCGGCATCCCTGTCCTGCTGCTGTCCTCTTTCAGACCCTGATGGCACAGGGCTGGGCAGCCGCGTCTCTCTCCGACCAATTGGCTGCCGCGCCCGCGCGGGATGATTGATTGTTTCGTTTGATTGCCCAGGCAGGTGCCCATCTCTTGCTACAGCCTACAGGTGGAGAGCTCCTCTTTGCTTCCCCTGCCACATTGTCCCCAAGACCTGACGAATTCACTGACGACTTGACGGCGACATTGGAAACCACACGCCGCGGCAAATCTGCAGGTTTTAACTGATCAAGTTAGGCACGGGATGAAGTATTCGCATGGTCGGTTTGGCATTTCCGTTTTTTCACGGGAGGGACATCGATGGGGGCAAAAGTCTCAAGGAACATTTTTTTCACCGACGAACTCCTCAAGGAACATCAAATCGTTGACGGGAAAGTCTGAATGAGAAAGGGATTTCCTAGGTCGGCCAAGAGAGTTATTCCAAATCTGCCCAACTAACACTGTCTTCTGACAGCGCCGAGCAGCCGACCCCGACCATGTCCGTTCATCCGCATGCTCGACGCATCGGATGGTATCGATGCGTTGAAGCCTCACACTCAGCCTGGAGAAAACTTTTACAGTTTCACTGTTCTCTGACTCGCGAGACCGTTTCAAGCACTTTTACGTTCAGCAGCTTCCAACCGCGGAAGGATGTTTAACAGGGTTTGTTTACGGTCCTCGTGGGAAGATTTTAAAATGCCATTGAAAATGAGAGGAGCAGTTATTCAACTGATGTCGATGGCAATGAGGTGTGCAGATTGCAATACGGTCGACAAGAGAATTCCAACGGATTTACGACTAATATATTAAACCAGTTTTTGGTTGATTCTGAAGGAGAGAGATTTCAAATGCTATGTTGGTTTACAGAGGTCAGGAGTAGCCGAGTAGGGAAGGACAACAGGTTGACAAGGCCCTACGTGCAATAGACAGTTGAAACTTGCAGCATCAACAAGTACCTTTTTTAAGTGAAAGAGGTTAACAACCGTAAAACAAAATGACAACTTGACCTAGTTGATACGTACTAGGTTTGTTACCACAACTTGTTGGTTACATTTTTTTTTTTTTTGCGAACTTGTTGGTTACATATTTAACAATCAGAGTTCTTAAGTCCGCTTCAGATGATTGGAGCTATCCTATCAGGTTGACAACTTGTTATAGCCGATACTAGATTTGTTTGTTATAACAAGTTGTTGCATATATATTTGAAAAATCAGAATTCAGAAAACTGCTTCAAATTGAGATATCGGTATGTAGCAGCTACAGAATGCTATTGTGAATAGAATAGGGCAGCAACTGAAGTTTGAACACAAATGCCTGAAAAATAGGCCTATGGGAAAGTCTACTCTACGAACCGGCGGGCCAACGGCTGCTTTCGCCATCGGATTCGGTAGCGCGCGCACAGGTGGATCGATCAGCAGACTTATCTCACGAAAAATTCAAACAAAAACAAGTTGAAAAACTATCTGTGCCGTACCGAGTCTCGACATGACTTTCTGAGCCTCTGGTCACCTGGTACTACTGATAAGCAGTTAGGTTTGCTGTCCGGCCTATCCCCCTCGAGAGATAGTCATGTCGGTCTTTTTCAGGGAAGGAAAAATCGGCGAGGCAGAATTCACCGAAAACGCCTATCCGGGCGCGGATGCAGCGGGAGCAGGTCTGGACCGCACACATTGTGATAGATACGCCTGAACTGATCCATGTATCTTTGGCAGTAAGCAGAAACGCTGTCAGACACGTAAGCGAGATCTCTCCTGAACACATGTCTGGTCGTCTCCTCTCCAATGTTATGACTTGAAACAGTTAGTTTCAGGAAGATCAGGTAGTATCGCTGCCATCATGAAGTATCTGATCGATCGGTAAGATTGACGAAAGCAGTGAGGCAAAGGCTAGCTACCGCGCTGCTACCAGCTAGGCAGCTGCTAGCATCCCCGCAAGCACCTGTTTTTTTCCATAGAAATAGCAGGTGAACAAGCTGCCTGAATTTCTCCATGCTGATGCTTATTGTGATGTATACTGCACGAAGCATGATCCAACCATCAAGTGGGCAAGTCTGAAATTCGTGAACCGTCTGCTTCTGAAGGGGGTGGAGATCGATCAAGTTTCAGTCTCCAGGTGCTTGAAGCATGCCGCCATGATCGGAAGCTATTTTCTACCCGCTGCGCTCCGCTTCCACGACCGCGAGAACATGGCACTAGGGATGAAAACGATCGGGACGGTCGGAAAAAGCTCTTAACCGTTCCCGCTCCCGTATTTTTTTGCCGGGAATGGAAACGGGAATGGGAAGGCCGGACGGGAAAACGAAACCGGTAATACGGGATATCGGGAACGGAATAATTTGAACGGGAACGTGTCGATTACGATCGGGAAGCGGTAACATAAAACGGGAATATCAATATACGTAACCACTTAAAACAATGAGCTCGACGCAACAATAGCAACGATATGCACACAATGAAACAAGTTGACAAGTAGCAACTAGCAAACAAGTTCCGAACAGCCGAACAATCAACAAGCTAACAACCGTTCACAAGTCATAAGTCACAGCAGGAAAAAGTTCACAGATCACAAGTCCAAATTAAAAAAAATACCACAATAGCCATGTAATACTACACGAGTAATATGACTACATGTCAAAGAAGGCCAAATCATCTGCATGTGGCCCATCTTCTTCATCACTGTCCGCGACATCGTCGTCCTACAACAAATAGGTGGCATCAATCTTAAGAGCTATAGTAGCAAAAAATGTTCAAAATTCACAAGTAACTGTACAGTAAAATAACCTCAATCTTCAGCTTTGAAGCAAGAGCCTCAATAACTTCAAGATCACCAACAATCGAACCAATCTTCTTATCTGAAAATCATAGTTAGCCAAGACACATATATTAGAAAACATGATTATGATAAAATATTGTACAATAACTAAAACTGAGATTTTTTTCTAACCTCTTCTTCCTGCAGCAACCCAATCTTTCAGGCATATCAAAGCTTCAACAGTTTCAGGATCAAGGCGGCTACGGAAAGGATCAACTACACGTCCACCAGCACTAAAAGCAGATTCAGAAGCGACGGTTGAGACTTGTACAGCCAGCAAATCATGAGCTATTCTTGAAAGAACAGGATACTCATCGGTCTGGTTCTTCCACCATGCCAAGATATCAAACTGACCACTAAACCTGAGAGGTGGATCTGCTATATACTTATCCAACTCATTCATTTCATCACCATCAGGTCCACTAGACTCGTACAGGTAGCTCTCTAGTTCCTCATCTCCATTGTCCACTAAAAGGTCTGCTGTATCAATATCCATATCACTAGGTCCATTTGATTTGCTTTTAGGCCTCGAAGACAGGGGTGCATCATTAACATAGAACTGGTACAATTTCTTGATAACATCAACAAGTTCATCAACATGAAGATGAGATGCATTTCCATGGATTTTTCTCATGTAGAACTTTATAAGCCTTTTCTTATACCTAGGATCTAGGAAACAAGCAACAGCAAGTGTGGTGGACGACTTCTTCCAATATTTTTCAAACTTCCTACTCATAGAAATAGCCATTGCACAAATAGTGTTATCTTCACTAAGAGACCATTCATGTAGCAAAACCTTTATATCACAAAACCCTCTATAGAACAGATTTGCAGTGGGATATTGACTACCAGACAATAACTCAGTGAGATCAAAGAATTTCTTCAAGCATTGGAAAAGTTTGAATGCCATAGCCCATTCACTAGGAGAAGGAGTAATTTTTTCATACCTACGACGATCTGATGATTTCAGCCTCATGAATGCATTCTTGTAGTACAAGGCATCTCGAAGCATCAAATAGGTTGAATTCCATCTTGTTGATACATCAAGTGAAAGGCCCTTGTTTGTATCCAGTCCACACTCAGTTGCACGCTTCATGAGCTCCTCCCATTGCAATGGAGATCCTTTGACAGCAAGTACTAGTTGTCTAATATTCTCAATTGTGGATATGATCACACTCAAACCTTTCCTAGCAACTAGGTTTAGTATGTGACAAGCACACCTGATATGAAAGAATATTCCATCACATACCAAAGATGAAGCACTAGCATTGGCCCTTAGATCAGAGATGATGTCTTTGACTGCTACTTCATTTGCTGAGTTGTCCAAGGTCAAAGCAAACAATTTCTTATCAATGTACCACTTAACCATGAGTTCAGTAAATGTTTCAGACAACTTGGCACCAGTATGTCGTCCACATACATGCACAAAGTTCACAATCCTTTTCTGCATACACGTATCATCTATCCAATGTACAGTGACACACATGTAAGACTTGTTCTGATTTGAAGTCCACACGTCCATGGTGGCACTAATCCGGCAAGAGACAGATTTGAAATATGCATACAATTTCTCTTTCTCTTGTAAAAACATGTTCATGATTTCTTACCTAATGGTAACCCTAGATTTAATTGGAAAGCTTGGACGCATGGATTTGATAAATTCAACAAAATACTCATGCTCAGTTATATTAAACGGATACTCATGCATGACTATTGCCAAGTAAAACTTTCTCAAGCTGGCCTCTTCATCATACCTGTATGGTACCACAACTTTGATGTCTTTTTCGTTGTCTTTTTCCACTTTTAGTTGATGTTGGCCCTTCACTACACTATGTGCTACCCTCAAATGAGTCCAAAATCCTGTTGTTCCATAATTGCTCTCACATCTACCCTTATATTTGCATTTTGGGTACTTGCAGTAAGCCCACCTCTGAACATATGTCTTGCCATTGTCCTCAATGACCAATTCCTTCTTGTTGTAGTACTGCCACACATCAGATGTGCACCTCTTCACCCTCTTTCTAGTATGTTCATCTTTATCTGCAACAAGATCATCACCTTCAACAATGATGGCATTTGCAGCATCTCCTCCAGCCTGTCCACCAGCAGCATCACCACAAGGAGCACCGGCAGCAGCAGTTGGACTTGACAAAGAAGCTGCACCAGCACCAGTTGGACT
The DNA here is from genome assembly GCA_032594955.1 of Panicum miliaceum. Lineage (NCBI taxonomy): Eukaryota > Viridiplantae > Streptophyta > Magnoliopsida > Poales > Poaceae > Panicum > Panicum miliaceum. Next base: position 3,585,192 of record CM064069.1, read on the forward strand.
TGACAAAGAAGCAGCATCACCACAAGGAGCTTGGCTAGATGTAGGAGTTCCACTAGAAATACACAAATCAAGATCTTGAGTAGGAACAGAGCTTTCATTTATTGAGCTTGACCTATTAGATCCTAGCAATGGAAAAAATTAAACACATACAGTCAGATTCAAATTTAATATTCAAGCTTATACCAATCCTTTTTGAAATTGAATAACTAAAATTGAATCTAGATGAAATAGAAACTATACAGAACGCAGGTCCACAACTATTTTTGTCTTACTAGTGTTTTCAGTTTCGTCAGTGTTTAGATCCACCGCCGACAGTGGTGGCTGTGGCTCTAGGATGAGCCGGCGCTTGGATCCCGACGTGGAAGCGGAACCAGTTGGTGGCTTCATCCTCGCCTCCTCGGTCACAGCTGCTGCAAAAGACCGCAATCAAATAAGCAAGTGTTTTTTTTACAAAAGAAAACAATAACAGAAGCTTTTGGTTGGCACATACATCTCAATTTAAGATATGATGAGTGCAACAGGCAACCACTTTTGAGTATAGATAGTGGACATTTCTTGAAATCCTAAATTCACTAACATACCAAGCGTTGCAAAATGGTTGATTACATACTGTTTTCTTTTGGTGTTTCCTTTTGATTACATCCTAAATTCACTAACATACCAAGCGTTGCAAGGTGTATTTGTTTCATCAGAATTCAGGAAACGGCTTTAACCAACAACTACACCATATATTTCAATGATGTAATACAAAACTATATTTTTGAAGATGAATATAATAACAACAATTTCGTATACGAATTTATATATATTCTTCACACAAACAATTCCAATGTTTAGAAGACACCACAACCCAAATTCATTTGAAACATCAGAGAAAACATTGAACAACCAATTATGAAACGGATTATATTCTGACCCTGAATTAGATTCCTGGATGCAAAACGGATGAGGGCGCTTGCGGCGGCGGCGTTCCGGCGGACAGGCGACGGGGAGCTGCAAAACGGATTCGTCTCCTCGAGGGATTCGTCGTAGTGGTGCTGGATTGGTGCGGCGGCCAACGCGCGTGACGAATCGAAAGGTGGAACGCCGCCGGCTGCCTCGGCGTTGGCGGCGGAGGAGCGGCAGCACGGGCGAGGCAGCTCCGCGGAGAGGCAGGTGAGCGGCAGTGCGTCGGCGCGGGGGAGAGGCAGCGCGGGGAAGGCGGCCGCGGCTGGCGGCGCGCCGGAGAGGCGGCGCGGAGGAGGGGCTGGCAGCGCGGGGGAGAGGGCGCGAGGCGAGGGAGCGGCAGCGCAGGGGAGGCGCGGGCGAGGCGCGGCGGAGGGGACCGGCAACGCGGGGGAGGCGCGGGCGAGTCGCGGCCGTCGGCGCGGCGGAGGGGACCGGTAGCTCGCGAAAAGGGGTGCGCGGAGGAGAGGGCGAGGCGCGGGCGAGGTGGCCGCGGCCGGCGGCGCGGAGGAGGGGAGCGGCAGCGCGGGGAAGGCGCGGGCGTCGGTGCGGCGGAGGGGACCGGCAACGCGAGGGAGGCGCGGGCGAGGTGCGGCCGTCGCCGCGGCGGAGGGGACCGACAGCTCGCGAAAAGGGGCGGCGGCGGCGCCTACGGGCGGCGGCGGCGCAGGGGTCGGGTTGGGGGCGCGGCGGTGGCTACGGGCGGCGGCGCCTACGAGCTGAATACGGTGCGGTGCGGGGCGCCGGGGGTAAGTGGGCTGGGCCGCCAACTAGGGACGGGCTGAATACGGGAAACTCCCGCGGGAACGTTCCCGGTAATATACGGGAACCGCGAATTCGGTCGGGAAATAGTGCTAACCGTTTTCGTTCCCGTTCCCGCCGTATTTTCCCGTTTTTTCCCGTTTCCCGTTTTTCCTGTCTAAACGGTATTCGATCGGTTTACACGGTATACGGTTGCGGTCGGTACGGGATTTTCCCGTTCCCGCTTTCATCCCTACATGACACTGTTACTGCCCCTGTTGCAAAGTCATTGCGCGCGAGGAGGTCTCGAGGCAACTTCTTCCAAGGAATCCAAGATAAGACTGCAAGCACAAATGCAGCACATGCTAAAAATGGCGCGCGACTTGATGATATCTTCTGAATCTAGTCAAATCCTGCAGGTTTGGCACCATCTGTCCGATTGTCAAACTTCCCCTGCAGACAGCGTCACACGTGCAGATTCCGGCGATTTTTTTTTTGCACTCCCTGATTATCCGAACAATCAGCTAACCTGCCTGGTAATCCAACGAGCTGACCATCCGGATCGCATATAAAAATGATCTCATGGAGAAGTTTTGCCAAACCGTGGCTTCGAAACACTATTTCATGACTCGGAACCTACTGGTAGCTGGCCCTGGCCGTGCCATTTGCTTGCCTTGCATGGAATGCTCAGCTCAGCCCCCTGCTGATTGAAAACCATACCTGCGTTGATTGAATGCACAACTTTCTGTAACACATATTTTTTTAAAACACAGTACAGACACTGTAGACGCTCACAAACACGCATGCACACTTAACCCTACGTTTGCCTTGATCTATGTCGGCCTGCACGCCTATGTCGCTGAGTCATCGGGCCACGAGCGCCCGCCTCCGCGTGTGAGGTCAAATGACGGGGCAAACCCGGCGGAGAAAGGTTCGGCGGCGGATCATGGAAGAGCGCGACGACGTTCGGGGGGAGCGTGCTACCTACTTGGATCACCTCTAGCGGATCTCCGGCAAGTTCACCTCGCCTGCGGCCTCGCCGGCGGGACAGACACCACGAGAGATGCGGAACGTAAGATGCCAAGTAGAAATATAAATTAAGTTAGAGGGATTTATGAAAATATTCGGATCGCGATTACTGATCACGATACAAATTAGGGGGTTTACTGAAAAATTCAGGGCTTATATATAGACAGTTATTCAATACAGGGGTGTTGTGGAATATTTGGATCGGATTAATAATCGCGATCCAATTTAGGTCTCTCTGCAAACTAGCCTCTGCCTCGCAGCTTCCCCTCCTGCCGCCGCCGGCCGCCACCGGCGCCCGACGTCGATGGAGAGAACGCCGGGGCTTCTTCCGCCCCTATTCCAGCCCTAAAATCCTTTTCGATCTTCGTCTGAGGACGGGCGAGAGGACGACGCCGCCGCCCGCTTGGAGGCTACGCTCGACGGGCGTCACCGCCGCGGCCGGCGCCAGAGCGGACCGTCGAGATGTCAGCACCATTCAGCAGCTTGTTGCTCCCGCCGGCACGCCTTGTTTGCCGCCTCGTACCCCCTGGATTAATGTCGCCGTCGATCCGGTTTCTCAGCAACATGCCCGTCTGACGCGCTAAAGCTTGCATGAAAGCTGCGAGCAAAAAAGCTACTGCGATCTTGAGACTGAAACCCTGCATATCCATGCTTGTTAACTGCAACTGCAGGGAACATAATCCAGCAACAAGTAATCATGAATCTTATGCTTCTGCTTGGGGGAAGCTTACCAAGTTTCATTCTCCACGATGCTTCGGAGACTGAATCAGAACACTCGGTTCTGAAGAAAAATACACACCTGGACATTAGGCTGCACTTCAGTCTGAACATTATACTGTTACTGCCCTCTATTACAAGGCATCGCGCATGAAAACGATCTAAAGTCAACTTCTCGCTTGGAGTTCGGATAGCGCTACGATTTTCAGATTACCCTGTACGGAACTGCTCAGAGATGATGTTCTTTGAACCTGTCAATATCTGCAGGGCTGGCGCCACCTCTTAACATTTTCAAGCTTTCCTTGCAGATACTGTCACACGTGCACATCTGGGAGTACTATTTTCTAATAGTAGCTGTTGATCCAAAACGGGCAGCTGATTGCAGGAATGTGAGAGGAATTTACCGCGCTGACCATTCGAATTACATAGACAATAGTTTCATGGAGAAAACTTCAGCAAAAGCGATGGATAGCTTCAGAAAAGCTGTTTAAGGACTCCTCTAGTACTTAGCAGTACCATCATAGCTTGCCTTGTATGGAAAATCAAGCTCCCTGCCAGTTGAAAGCTATACCTTTGCTGACTATAAGCTCCAAGTTGTTTGAACTTTGCATGCACTGTCAGATGAGCTAGCTGCAAAACTTGAAATGAAAATTTTCATCATTTTCATGATTGTTTGGTACAGGCAGCTTTCAGGGACTTCTTCAACTTGAGTGCTAGTGTGTCAATTACTGAAAAATAATTGCAATTGGGAAGTAACATAACTGAAACATCGTAGGCTGAAAAACTAGGCGCATACGCACTGAGGCCCAAAACGTACGTAAGCCCAGCCCACCATCCTAAATGATCAGATTTCTCATAGAAAACAGAGAAGAAAATTTAATCAGCTTCTTTTGTGATCTTTAATTTAAGGTTGGCCCTGATCAAACACTCGAGTTGGATGCGTACATATCCGGTTATTGTTAGTTAATGATGGCAGAGCAGTTGTACCAAATAGACTAGCCAGACTGATACATCAAGAACAAGTATAATGTTTCAGATAATAATTGACACGGCTTAAATAGCAGCCGCTGAGATGTGCACGCCAACTAATGCATGCTTCTCAAAGGAACTGTAAATCACTTTGCAGTGAGTATGCCCATTAGTGGTGATAAACTTTCTGATGAAAAAAAAAACAAAATATGGAGAGAGAAAGGAGAGATGCATGTGTGAGATATCCATGGTGAGAACTGAGACAGGCACTGAAGGGATGGCTCACTGCGCGTACTCGATACCTAGGTCACCACTTTTGAGGGACAGAAATCAGAAAACACTCTGGTCGAAATGATTACCACAGGGGGGCCTTCGCTGATTGCTGTTGCCCTTGTCCGCGAACATTCTTCGTCAGGACATTATACTGCCCTATCTTTCGGCCTTCCGGGAGGTAGATAAACAAACAAACAGAGAAGCTTTAGCAAAGGCGCCATTAGGCAGGTTAGCTGCTAGGCCATGTTCCAAACGGCCTCAAAAGCTTGGTTTGTTCCCTCTGATGGGCGGCCAGAGGGGGCCAAACGGTAGGGCATCTTTTGGTCGTAGCCCTCACATGCCTTGCCCCCGCTGAGAGAGTGGTGCAGGGAGTGATGGAGAACTGGTGACGGTCTGTCTCTACATGAGCTTTTCTTTTATTTTGTGCCTGCCTGAATGGGATGATATTCAGAGAACAAGGGACATCGTTGAGCAGCAGTGTTCTGCACTTAAAGATCCCAAATGAGTGTCGTCCAACATCTCGTGTTTGTGTTATCATTGGGATGCTACTAAAACGACCGGCGACAAAAGATATGGTTAGAATTTTGGACAAGGTGGGATGGATGAAGAGGAAGTGCAACTGCATTTCTCTAGGGTTGCTGGTTGTACCTGACAGATTCAGTAGGTATGGTAGTTCTGATTGATGGGCAGGTAAAGAAGACATGGCCTAGCTCTAGATGCCTTCCCTCTTGTCTCTGCAGAGGTAGTTGCACCAAGATACTACAGTGAGAGAGGCCAGTCTCGTTAAGCTCTAGATTAATGTAACCGTCGACAAGTAATCAAATTGGCGACAACTTCTTGATTATTTCGGGTTTCTGACGGCCCTTTCTTCCTCTGAATTTTCGGCAAACACTTGTGCGGGCGTCACAGTTGTGTAGAGCAGGAGTACGAGCTGAAGCAGCCGTCCTCTTTATGGTTCTGCCAAACAAACTGCACCGTACATAGTATACCTGTTTATTGCATGTCTCCTGCGCCAGAAAGATTTGGTCAATGCGCCCTCAAAAAAAAATATTCGGTCAATGCGTCGGCGGCCCGTTCTGAATTTTCCGGAAGGACAAATCTTCGCCGAGAAATGCAGTACAGCTACAGTACATGATCCAATCAAGTTTGCTGATGAGATAGAGATTAGTGTTCAGTGGTGGTATAATCTATAACGCGCATGGGCTCATCGAAATCCTGCGATGCGGTTCAGTCTGCCAAACCTCATGTGCGATTCCCCAATTAATCAGGCCGACGAAATGTACTGTACCATGATGATGAGCTCCCCGACTCCAAGTCCCCAACTAACCGGAATGTTTGTCCTCTGCGAGCCCCGCAGCTCACATGACATGACTCCATGGCTGTATGGCACAACATGCTGTTCGTCAGAGTCACGTTTCCATTCCAGCACTCGACCCGGAATCAAGGCTCAGTCACACAGCTACACAGCACACCGACACGAAGACTTGACACAAGCAATTTTCTAGTAAAGATAAAATTAAAGAGGAAGAATTCATTTTTCATGTTGTGGACGAGCCTCCTCTGCAGTATTGCAAACGAACCGGTTCGGTTGGGAAGGCGGGTTCTGCAATGTCAACACCGAGCCGTAACTGACCTGCACGTATAATAGGCAGGCGCTGTGATCACTGTCAGAGCAAGTAAAGCAACGTCGCGTTCTCACTAATGCAGAGACGTAAACCTGCAAGCAGCAGCCGGATGCTCGATCGCTGTTCAATTCGGCACGCCGCCGGCATCACCCATCACCGTACGACTCGGCAGCGAGCTCACCTGCTCACCTGCTAATGGCGCCGGGCCGCGTTTGATTCGCTGCCTCCCCTCCCTGTTGCCTCGTATACTCTCTTCCCGGGTTTGGATCCCGCGTCAGGGCGGCGCCATCGACCCGGTAGCCCGAGACCGCTCGTATATCTGCGGAACTTTCCGTGACACGGTGGAGCTAACCACTCCGCGCTGGCTCGCCACCGGCCACCAGCCGCCGAACCAAACCAACTGCTCCCCTCGCGAGTTTAAAGTTGCCGCTCGCCACGCCACCTCGCGCGTTCATGCCCCGCCGCCCCCGGCAATGGCTGCCGCAGCGGTGACCTCGCCCTCGCCGAATCCCTTCACGTCCGCCGACGGCGACGAGTTCGAGTTCCGCGTCGTGCCCGCCGCGGCGGCGGCGCTCTCGGCCGCCGACGAGCTCTTCTCCGGCGGGAAGCTCGTGCCTCTGCAGCGGCCGGCGCCCGCGTCTGCCCCGTGCTCCCCTCCGCCGCGCCTGGAGGTCGAGCCCGCGTCCGAGCCGACGTCCCCGCGCGCCCCGCGGTGCGCTGGGCGGGGGTGGCGCGACCTCCTCCACCTCGTGTCGAGCTCCAAGAAGGCGAAGGACGACAGCAAGAGCGCGGATGGATGCCTGAAGCTCCGGGACACGCATTTCCGGCCGCTCCTCTCGCGGGACTCCTCGTCGTCCTCGTCGGCCTCCTCCGTCGACTCCGGCAAACACGCGCGCCGCCCGCCGCCGCCGTCGTGTTCCCCGCTGCGGACGCGCTCCGCGCCGGTGGCGAACCTCCTCCACCTCATGTCCAGGACAAGACCTACCGTGGACAAGATCGGCGCCGCGGGGGACATGTCGCCGCATCCCAAGCGACAGGAGCCGGTATGTGCGGTTCACCCGCTCCTGGCCCGCGCCTCGTCCTCGTCCTCGGCGTCCTCCTCGGACTCCGGCAGGAACCCGCGCGCGGCGGCGGCGCCGTGGCGCCCGCGCGGCCCCTCCCGGCCGTCGCGGCCCGCGGTGGCGGCGGAGAGCCCGCGCGTGAGCGCGTCCGGGCGCGTGGTGTTCCGCGGCCTGGAGCGCTGCTCGAGCACGCCGGCATCCGCGGGCATCGGCCCGCGCCGGCCGCGGCCCAGGGGCATGGAGAGGTCGTACTCGGCCAATGTGCGCGTGGATCCGGTGATCAACGTCTTCGGCTTCGGGCTCCTGTTCATGCCGTCCTCGCCGGCCAAGGAGAGGAGGTCCGACAGGGAGAAGGAGAAGGACGGCGCCGGCCGCAGGAACCGGCCGGAGAAGCTGGCCATGGTGCTGAGAGATCAACTGGATTAGGCAGCGGCCATGCTGGCAATAATGCATCAGATTCTTCTTGTCCCAAATTTTTTGTTGTTTCTCCGTATTTTTCCCCCTCGCTTCCTTCCGATCGTTGTATTATAGCGCCATCTTAGTCCAGCTTCTTAGAATCAGATCAAAAGAAATTTCAGATAAACTTCGGTGAGATCTGAACTGTAACTCTGATCCCGATTGAAGATCAATTTTCATCCATGTAAAAAAGCAAATACTGCTACGACTTTACTCCATGAACCACACTTTTCTGTTCCAAAACCCAAGGATCAATACGCAATGTCAAATCACTACAGCTGAAGTAGAGTGATGTTTACTCCAGTATATAAACTATAGGAGACACGACCCCTCACGAAGTTTTCAAATTTCTTCATGTCCTCGGCAGTACGAAGGAACAGGGATGAAATGGCAGCCCGAGACTGCCCTGCTGCTACCTGCTTGAAAGGAGAGTGCTCGTGATCCGTTCAGATTTCGGGCGCTGCGCTTGTACGGAAATTCAAAAGGTTTTAAAATACTATATGTCTGGGACGGACAGAATTACTATATATTTTTTCTCTGTCTGCTTCGTTTGATTTGAAATCTTTCAAATGGGGGCAAATGGATATCTTCAGTTTATTGATTTAAAAACAAACATGAGGATCTCTCGGGACTTGATTCCCTCCGCCTCCCCGCGTCAGGTACAAGCTCAGCATCAGCTCGTGGTTTTGGGATGCACATCGTGGAGCTTGTAATTTGTAAATTCTAACGATCCAACTTGTGGTTTTTTAGCATTGTTTAAGGAGGAGAAGGTATAGCTAGTGGAGAATCCAAATTTGTCAACGATCACACCTACCTGGAGTCTGATGTTGTGCCACTACGCGGAAGCTATCGATGGCTCCGGCGCCGCTGTCTGCCGCGCGCCGGTATGCGCAGTTGTCGACGTCGTTGTTGGGGTATACGGCGGAGTGGTTCAGGTATACTAGTGCTTTCCGTCGCCGTCGCCTGTCGGAAAAGCACGGGTGGTTGGGCGTACGCCCCCGTCCCGTGAATCCGTGGTCGCATCAGCAGGGCAAGGGAGCGGGTCGCTCGTCGCTGGACCTGAGCCAGGCCGCACATCGCCAAGCCAACCAAGGCGCGGCGTGGCGCCGCTGGTTTGCAGCTGCCTGCACGCGGCGCTCGCCATCATCAGTGCAGGGCAGCGGCGTCACCGCGCGCCACCAGTCCGCCACCTCGTAGTGTACTGGCAGGCACTACCTGTACCACCAGTACGGAAGCTTAGGTACGTTGCAGGTTCAGTGTGGTGTTGCCCCGGAGCGACGACTCGGCCTGTGTCTCTCAGGCCTCGATCAGATCAGGCAGCTTCCGCGCGGTGGCTACTGGAACTGGCGATCTGGCAATGGCACTGGCACCACAAGGGAAGGGGAACTGCATCCGTGCCAGATGCCGTGTTCCGTCGCATCCCGTGGCGCTGTGGTGCAGGACTGCAGGGACAGTGGGACACCGTCGCGGCGCGAACGCGAAGCATTGGCGCGGCGGACAGGGAAGGGGGACCCTGTGTCGTGTACTCGTCTGTCCTGTTCGCTCCCGGCGCGGAATCTCCCTCGGTGGTCGGCACGGACGAGGAGAGGCAGCCAATAACAACCCATTGGGCAAGGCCTTGACAGGTCGGTGCGGGCCCAAAACTAAAATAGAAGAAGAGAGAGCCTTTCAGATAACAGCCCATTGGGCAAGGCGTTGACGGGCCGGTGCGGGTCTAAAGCTAAAACAATACTACTATAGTAGCGGCGGCCCTTTCCGGCTTTCTCCAATCCAATCTACCACTGAAACGATCCCCAAACCAACCCCGCAGCCGCCTCTCGCGTTTAACCTGGCCCGATCGATGGGGCGCTTCGAGCTCTCCCCCGCCGACACCATCTACGACTACGCCCCCGCCTACGCCATCTACGACTATAACTCCGACGACTCCGACTCCGACTCCCTCGACTGCGAATGCGCCGAGAGGTTCCGTCTCCGGCGGCTCCTCGCCTTCCTCCAGCTCCACCGCTACGACGGCGCCTTCGAAGCGTACGACCGCTCGCTGTACATCTCTGCTTGTTCCCTCTGTTCATCCGATCGAATGAATGTGTGCGTAATTGCCTCCGGCGAGGTCGGGGCTAGGGTTTGCTGGTCTCGGTTGATGATCAATGTACGAATTTCGCTGCAGGCTATCGAAGGAGACGGCGGTTCTCTTCCGCGCTGGGCTATCTGCAGCGTCTCGTGCAAAAGGGCCTGTGTTCTGACGCCATCGACTACATCCACCGCTTCGTGCCGCCCACGCGTCTGCCCAAACGTGGCACGCTCCTTGTCAAGTTCATACGCTTCGTCTCGCGCATCTCCGACCACTCCTACGAATATGATCGTCGCAGCCCCTACCAGATGTATCTCCACGGTCGTGTCCGTCGCGGCGGCCTCAAGCTCGCTAGCATCATCTCTTCTGCTTGTTCCGAGCATGCCGGGTCTGTCCCTCTACCTCGCTCTTGAAGCTGTCTACTTGAAGCGTAACATCTCGCAATGCAAGTTTATAAGCATATCCTCCTTTTTTTACCTATAAACATTAGGGGCTCCATCGACTGGTCTCTCGTAAGGATCAAAGCAGCAGAGATTGTGGGTCGGTTGGTAGCTCAGATTCCGGAGTTCAATGACATGCGTCGACTGCCGCTCTGCTCAGCCAAACCGGCTGATGTGCTCCCCATTGGGCAGAGGTATGTCAAGTCCTTCCTATTACCATCGAGTTCAGTCACTGTAGCAGGTGGTGGTATTGACGTCTGTCGTCGTAACCTTTCCAGCTTGAGGGGTCATAAAGGGATTCGAAAGAAGAATTTAGGCTGGATGCCTGCAGATGCTCTTGCTCGGTCCTTCATCTCCAAGAGAAGGTACATTACTATAGTATACACGAGAGATTAGTTGACATTGCAATGTATTACTGTAGGATTGATCTCTAACCTAAGGCCCAAAGGTCTTAGCCTTGATCCGCGCCCTGATCGGGGGCGCCCAACCCAACTCGCGTTGGTGGGCCCCCGTCGCCAGCGCCACATAAATAGAGAGGTGGGGGCCGGAGGGCACGCACGCCAAGAATCGTCGTGCCCCGACTCCCCACCTACACCTAAACCCTAACCCGATCTCGAGGGGTGGCGCTGCGGCGGCGGGAAGCTCCACCGATCTGCACTGCACCGACCACCGCCGTCCTAGAGCGGATCTGCTACGACCCTCTGCACTGCGCGACGCTGCCCGTGTGCAGACGCCACCAACACAGCGATGATGGCGTCGACTTCCTCAGAGCAAGGTAATCTACCCTAAACCACTCTCGGTTTGATCCCGTACACATGCACGCACACGCACACGTCTGTGTTGATGCTAGAACTAGAACCCGAGATAGAACCCGAGTCGATCCCGCACCTAGTGATCCGTGATCTAGACCTAACAATGGTACCAGAGTCATACTAGGTTGTGGTTTGGGCTTGGTTATGGAAAGAAAAGGGGAAGGGATCGAGCAAATAGATCAAGAAGATGCAAATCGAACGGAGAAATCAAACAGAGCTCGAAAAACCCTAACCCTAACCCTAGATCTGAGAAAACCCGGCGTACCTGGCCCTTCATCCTCTGCTCCTTCTTGCTGATCTTCTCTTCTCCTTCTCTTCCCACCGTCGTATCCCTCTTTTCCCGTACCCCAGAGATCCCCTCGACGGAGCCGCGCGCGAGACGCACGCGACTCCGGCGAGGAGGCCCATAGGGCACAGTATTGCTTCGTCTGGACGCACACCGAGCCAAGAAAACAGAGTTTGGGTACTGGAAAGTGGATCTGGCCATGGCACGGCCGCCGGCGTCGAGAACGAACGCGGCGGCGCAGCCTCTGGCCGGAACAGAACAGGTGAGGGAGAAGGCGAGGGAACTAGAGAGAGAGAGAGGGAGAAGGAAAGGAGGCGAGGTAGATCCGGCTGCCAGCAGGTGGCCGGCGGCCATGCCGTCCGCCGCGCCGGAGTTCAAACCGGCGGGCAGAGAAAACAGAGGAGAGAGCGAGCGAGAGAGAAGGCAGGCGAGACGAGCGGGCGAGCGAAATGGTCTAGGGTTTCCGCGATCGTCGCCCGGCCGCGAGGCTTAAATACCTCCCGAAACGCGCGCTCAGCCGTCCGATCGGGATGGACGGCTGAGATCGACGCGGGGGGGGGGGGGGGGGGGGGCGGCGGCCGGCGCGCGCGCGGGTGGGCCGCTTTCGCGGCCCAGGCCCAGGTTGCGGCCTGTTAGCCGCGGGCCGCACAGTAGCAGGCCGTTTTCGTGAAGTGGGCCGGGCCGCGGACGTGGTTTTGGGCTGCACAGTAACTGGCTAAACAGTAACGGGCTGCACAGTAATAGATTTCCGGCCCGTTTTCGTAGATGAACAGTAACTTTTGATAATTTTAATTCTGTTTTGAAGCAAATTTGAATATTTTTGCATAGAATTTGATCTCTTTTCATTTTTGAACCAAAGGGATAAATGTTTAAAGAATAGATATATAGAATTTCACAGATATTGCTTCAAAATAGAATTAATTTTATTCATGTTTCCGCTGCATAGATAATTGTTTTGACTTGAATTTAAATTTGAACCAAAGGGATAATTTAAATTTTGAGTCACGGATAATTTCAGATTAAATTGTAGTATTGTTATTTTCTGACCAAAGTTGATGATAACAATATTATAATTTTACAGAATATTTTTTCCAGATTAAATTGTAATGTTGTTATTTTCTGACCAAAGTTGATAATAACAACATTATGATTTCCATGCATTCGTAATTATTGTTATATTGTTCTCACTTGAGCTAACCTGTTTCAGCTGGTTTTCCTATGATGGTTTCCATCAAGGATATTCCGATTCTGAAAGGCGGCAATTATAATGAATGGTACAAGAAGTTGGATCTCTTCTTTACCATGGCTAAGCTAGATTGGGTCCTCACTGCACCGGTTCCAGTTGAACCTGAGAGACCGGTCAGGGGGGAAGATGTTACAGATGCTTCTTGGAAGCAAACAGAGCTCGCCTACAAGGCGAGCAAACAGAGGTATGACGCTGATCATGCCAAGTGGCTACCTGCCAACAAGAAATGTTTGGCAGTGGTCAAGAACACCATAGAGCCCGCCATTCTGGGGGCAATCACAAATCTTTCCACTGTTGTTGAGTACCTCGACAAGATAAGGAGTCAATATACTGGCTCCTCAAAGACTTATGCTACCCAGTTGATCAAACAACTGGTGACAGAGAGGTACTTGGGAGGTGGGATAAGAGAGCACATCCATCGCTTGGTGAACATTAACAACAAGCTTAAGCCAATGGATATGGAGTTCAGATTAGAACACATAGTTCATTTGGTTTTTGTCTCGTTGCCAAAAGAGTTGTCAATTATAACATGAACCCTGAAAAATGGGATATTGAAAAGACCATAGCGATGTGTGTACAAGAAGAAGAGAGAATAAAGAATGCACATGGTGGATCCATAAACTATGTGAACAAGAAAAGATATAATAAAGATATTCCCTCTTCATCCAAGGGAAAGGGACCCCAGTTGGCTCAGCCACAGCCACAGCACAGGCCCAAGTTTGGGCAACCACTAGTGGACAAGGACCAGTGCCTTCACTGCAAACAGAAGGGACACTACAAGACAAATTGTCCCGACTATCTAAAGATGATCATGGAGAAAAGAGGTGAGAACATTATCTCATTTATAAATGAATCCTTGTATAAAGATTATTCGAAATCTACTTGGTGGATTGATTCTGGAGCAACTATTCATGTCGCAAATGGAGTCGAGGCAGATGTTGAGGCGGTTGGAGACCTCCTCTTAGAGCTCGACACAGGCTTTAATTTATTGCTTAAAGATGTATTTTATGTTCCCGTAATTCAAAGAAACTTGATTAGTGTATCTCGTCTTGATGACGATGGATTTGCATGTCGTTTTGGAGACGGCATGTGTGTAATAGAATTTGATGATACAGTTGCTTCGATTGCATTTAGAAGAAATGATCTTTATTTATTATCACTACGTGAAAGTGTGAATTTCGTATGTGATGTGAATGCGATTGTGTCTCAAACCACAGATAACAACAGAAAACGAAAGAGAACTCAAGACGCGTCGTCGAAATTATGGCACTGTCGTTTAGGCCATATTTCGAGGGGGAGAATAGAAAGGCTGGTTAAGAATGAAATTCTACCTCCTCTTGAGTTCTCAGATTCAGACAAATGTATTGATTGCATTAAAGGAAAATATGTAAAGATAACAAAGAAAAATGCTGAGCACAGCGCAGGTATTTTAGAATTAATTCACACAGATATCTGCGGACCGTTCTCAGTTAAAAGTATAGACGGTTATGACTCTTTCATAACGTTCACAGACGATTATTCCCGTTATGGATATATCTATCCAATAAAAGAGAAATCAGAGGCATTAGATAAATTTAAAGAATTCAAGGCTGAAGTTGAAAATCAGCATAATTTAAAGATTAAAGTTGTCCATTCCGACCGTGGAGGGGAATACTACGGTCGGCATACCCCATACGGACAGGTTCCAGGACCTTTTGCGAGGTTCCTAACAGAACAAGGAATAGTAGCCCAGTACTCTATGCCGGGCGATCCTCAGCAGAATGGAGTGGCTGAAAGACGAAATCGTACCTTGATGGACATGGTACGAAGCATGATCGGCTATTCTACACTGCCAGTGAGTTTATGGATGGAGGCGTTGAAAACCGCTATCTATATTCTCAATAGAGTACCCAGTATGCAGTGCCTAAAACACCGTATGAACTGTGGACAGGAAAGATACCCTCACTGAATCACCTACGGGTGTGGAGGAGTCCTGCTGAGGCAAAGATATTCAACCCGAATATTGAGAAATTGGATCCCAAGACAGTGAGTTGCCATTTTATTGGTTACCCAGAAAGATCAAAAGGATATCGTTTCTACTGTCCAGATAGATTTACAAAGTTTGTAGAAACGAGACATGCTACCTTCCTAGAAGAAGAGATGATTCGGGGAAACACAACAGTTCGAAAGATTGTTCTTGAGGAGAAGCGGGTATACGCACCCACTCCAATGATTTCGGAACCGTTTTTCTCGCTGCCTGCTGAGACTGCACCGGCAGTACGAGTTACTGCGATGCCAGTTCCCGAATTGATCCCTTCTGTGGCGACGCAGAATGAAAATGTGGAACCTGTCCTTCAGGATCCTATAGATAATAACGTTTCCACAGATCAGGGGGAGCCGTCACAGGTTCCAGCAGATAACATTCGAACAGAAGAGGCTCCTAGGAGATCTCAAAGAGAAAGAAGGTTAGCTATTCCCGCTGATTATGAAGTGTATGACACAGAAGAGTTTCGAATGGAAGATGATCCCATCTCATTCGAAGAAGTCATGAGAAGCAGACATTCATCTAAATGGTTTGAAGCCATGGAAGATGAAATGAAATTGATGAGGACCAACCGGGTTTTGGGACTTAGAAGAAATTCCTAAAGGAGCCAAAACAGTAGGCTGTAAATGGGTCTACAAGACCAAATGTGACTCCAAAGGGAATATAAAAAAGATACAAGGCTCGTCTTGTGGCAAAAGGATTCACACAGAAGGAAGGGATAGATTATAATGAGACCTTTTCCCCGGTCTCATGTAAAGATTCTTTCAGATTAATTATGGCCTTGGTTGCACATTTCGATATGGAATTGCACCAAATAGATGTAAAGACGGCATTCCTAAATGGGGATCTCGAAGAAAAAGTTTACATGGTACAACCTAAAGGTTTTGTCGTAAAAGGAAAATAAAATATGGGATGTTATTTAAAGAAATGCATTTATGGATTAAAGCAAGCTTCAAGACAGTGGTACTTGAAGTTTAACGAGACTATAAAGAAGTTTGGGTTTACAGAGAATGTTGAAGATAATTGCATCTATGCAATGTTCAAGAAAGGGAAATACATTTTCCTGGTACTGTATGTGGATGACATTCTACTAGCGAGTAGTGATGTCAGTCTACTGTTAGAAACAAAAGAATTCTTGTCATCGAATTTTGACATGAAAGATCTTGGTGAAGCCTCTTTTGTGCTAGGGATTGAGATTCACCGAGATAGAAGGAATGGGGTGCTAGGTCTGTCACAAGAAACATACCTACAAAAGATTCTAGAGAAATACAGTATGCATGCGAGTAAACCTACTCCTGCTCCGATAGTCAAGGGTGACAGATATGGAGACTTTCAGAGTCCCAGAAATAAGTATGAAAAAGAACAGATGAAAACTGTTCTGTATGCCTTGGCAGTCGGAAGTTTACAGTATGCTCAAGTGTGCACACGCCCTGACTTAGCCTTTGTCACTAATGTGCTTGGCAGATTTCAGAAAGATCCAGGTCTAGAACACTGGAAACTTGTAAAGAAAGCCTTGCGATATGTGAAAGGCACAACAGGCCTCATGCTAACATACAGAAGAAGCGATTCTTTAGAGATTAATGGATACGCAGATTCAGACTTTGCGGGAGATGAAGATGATAGAAAATCCACGACGGGTTACATCTTCACTCTCGCAGGGGGAGCTATTTCATGGAAAAGCTCTAAACAATCGGTCACAGCAACATCGACGATGTATGCTGAGTTTATAGCATGCTACGAGATCTCCGGGCAGGTAGAATGGTTAAAGAAGTTTATACCTAGCTTAAGAGTGGTGGACAGTATAGAAAGACCACTAAAGATGTACTGCGATAACCAGCCAGCAGTGTTTTATGCTCATAATAACAAGAAGAGCACGGCTACAAAGTCGATACAGATAAGATTTTATTCGATAAAAGATAGAATCCAGGGTCACACCATAAGTCTCGAGCATATAAGAACAAAAGATATGCTTGCGGATCCGCTAACGAAAGGCCTACCACCCAACGTGTTCATGGAACACGTAGCCGGCATGGGAATGAGGTACAACCTATGATCTCTGGATAATAGAGGCCCAAAAGGAATACAGAATCTATTTCTGAACAGAGGCGTGTATTGTGGCTATTGATTCTATCGGCAATTGCGCGTGACGATGAGATATGCCCTATACATAAATCTGTGATGAGATAAGGAAAATAGAAAAGTGAAAGAGAAAGATAATGTGAGATCAAGGGGGAGATTGTAGGATTGATCTCTAACCTAAGGCCCAAAGGTCTTAGCCTTGATCCGCGCCCTGATCGGGGGCGCCCAAGCCAACTCGCGTTGGTGGGCCCCCGTCGCCAGCGCCACATAAATAGAGAGGTGGGGGCCGGGGGGCACGCACGCCAAGGATCGTCGTGCCCCGACTCCCCACCTACACCTAAACCCTAACCCGATCTCGAGGGGTGGCGCTGCGGCGGCGGGAAGCTCCACCGATCTGCACTGCACCGACCATCGCCGCCCTAGAGCGGATCTGCTACGACCCTCTGCACTGCGCGACGCTGCCCGTGCGCAGACGCCACCAACACAGCGAGGATGGCGTCGTCTTCCTCAGAGCAAGGTAATCTACCCTAAACCACTCTCGGTTTGATCCCGTATACATGCACGCACACGCACACGCACACGTCTGTGTTGATGCTAGAACTAGAACCCGAGATAGAACCCGAGTCGATCCTGCACCTAGTGATCCGTGATCTAGACCTAACAATTACTAATTAAACCTGTTTAGCCTTGGAATACCAAATTATTTAATCGGTTTACCACTTTTTCGTGACCGCAGGTTTACCACTTGAGCCGGTAACA
The DNA here is from genome assembly GCA_032594955.1 of Panicum miliaceum. Classification (NCBI taxonomy): domain Eukaryota; kingdom Viridiplantae; phylum Streptophyta; class Magnoliopsida; order Poales; family Poaceae; genus Panicum; species Panicum miliaceum. The sequence goes on from CM064069.1 coordinate 3,602,721, forward strand.
ATGACTCGACTGGCAGAACTTATTGGTAATGCGTACTTGTCTTTCTTGTGCACACACCAATGCATTGCATGCTGTTGTGTGCTTGTGTATGCCATGACATTCAATTTATGTGGCAAGCATTTAGATCATATCTATCTTCTTTGCATATACTTTTCCTATGCCTATATATACACAACAGCTGATGATCTTTTCTGATCCACCTCAGAGGAGTGTGTGCAAGCTGGAAAACGCGTGGTGTTTAATGGCAGCCCCATCGAGAGTTCTTGTACTGAAGGTACATCTTTACAAGTCTTCATGCCCTATCAGTACAAGTTTAGGTTCCTTTATTGTTCCCGTTCACTATCTGGCCTAGTTATTACGAAATTTGAAACGTGATGAAGCCTTTGGTGCACCCTTTTTTAAAATACTATTTCTGGCACTGACATAATAACTATTTTTTTTCTGTCTGCTTAGTTTGATTTGAAATCTTTCAAATGGGGGCAAATGGATATCATCAGTTTGTAGATTGAGAACAAGCATGAGGATCTGTCGGGACTTGATGCTCTCCGCCTCCACGCGGCGGGTCCCAACAAGCTTCTTCAAGCTCAGAGCATCAGCTCGTGGTTTTGGGATGCACATCGTCGATCTGTAAATTCTAACGACCCAACTTGTGGATTTTTGCTAATGGAGCATCAGGGTATTGTTTAAGGAGGAGAAGGTAGCTAATGGAGTGAGAATCCAATTTTGCTAATGATCACACCTACCTCTGCCTGAAGTCTGATATAGACCTTATTTGGAGAAATAGTTAAGGGTTATTTTGAGTGCTAAAATTTATTTTAAGAAAATAGCTCTTCAATGAAATAGCCCTTGAGGTGTTTGGATCCAAGAGCTATGGAGCTTCTAAAGTACTTTTCCAATTATTTGGCTGCCACTCGTTATTTAACGAGAGAGAAAGAGAGAATCAATGGACCCCACCTAAAATAGTCCCAAATAGCACCCCTTAGATAGGATATTTTTTAAGGTGGGTTATTTGGACTATTTAAGTAGGGGCTAAAAATAGCCCACCGATCCTAACAGGACTGTAGTATTACTGTGCCCAAACAGGACCGTAGTATTACTGTGCCCGAGTTATCGGCGGAGTGGTTCAGGTATACTCACTACTACTTTTCGTTGCCGTCACCTGTCGCGATCGCAAAGTGTGGGCACGGCGGGCACTGTGTTGTGTTATCGTGTACTCGTCTGTCCTGCCCGCTCCCGGCGCGGAATCTCCCTAGACAGTCAGCACGGACGAGGAGAGGCAGCCAGGTAGCCAACTGTGCGCGCCCCAGAGAGATGGCTCATGCTCTTCCCTCCACGCACGAGGCAGACAAAGTCAAATTGAACGCCGAGCGGCGGCGCACAGCGGCAGGCCGGCCCTACCACCGATGGGCCTCGCTCTGCACGGATCCGAGTTTCCAAGGCTCTCGTCGGCAGGGCCCAGCCACCCAGTTTCGGCCTCCCTGGTCACCGCCAGTATCCCCTTTCCCTCTGAATTTGTTTTCTCGGCCCAAGTGATTATCGCTAGGAACATGGCTTCAGGCCCACAGGCCCGCTGCATGATACACGCGCACTGACAGCACACGCGCGGGCTGTCAGCATGGGCCGAGTTTTTGCAGATGCCTGTGGTGCTGATTGTAAAGGTTCAGGATTTGAACTCCTGGAGATGTTTGACTTCTTCCTTCACAGAATCGATGTTCAACTTCCTATAATTTTTTTTATGTTCATACCAAAAAAAACTTTCCGTGGGAGTGAATTTTTTAGGATTTAACGGCGTTGTGCTTTCAGTGGTAGGCGACGTTCGCGTCGACAGCGAGACGTCTGTGGTGACTTCTTCAATCTTGAGAATTTGTCGGCTCAGTCCCTCGGAGGTGCTCATAGAGGTAGATTGTGTGCGTGTATTTATAGAGATGAGTGTGAGCGTATGTGTTGTGAACGTCTGCTTCTGTACTGTATTTTGAAAAAAGATGTCCGATTTGAGCACTTGAGTTCGGTCCTTATCTGCGCATGCCACGCCCACCATACGGATCGGCGAACTGATGCGGTAGTCAAAAATCGTCTAATCTTGATAGCAACGGCCGTCAGATGAAGTCGATCCGGTTGGTGACCCTTTGGTCTCTGCCTTTTCGGGGGAAGCGCAGGGTAAAGGTGTAGCCATTGTAGGCAGCTTGAATGCTGACCAGGTCTCGTCTCCTCCGCCGAAAAGCCTTGTGGACATGGGAAAAGAAGGCGGGAGTGGATGACACATCTGACGCGGACGAGCAGGCATGCTTCGGTTCTGGCCTTCTGGGTCGTTCGCTGTTGGCTGCCTGGCCCCATGATGCGTTGGTACTGCGGAGCTCAGCTCCCGGTGCAGTGGTGCCGGCGTCAACGATCCACCACCCGATCTGAAGATCCTGCCGCGCGCGCCTGCAGCTTGCGCCCTGGATTCTACTACAAGGAATCCGATCCTCGAGCGAGAAACAAGGGGCGGCATCAGGTTTTGAATGGTCCGATGATTACCCTGACCTGACAGGTCCTCTGCCCTGACGGATCCAGGCCGCTCAACGATCGCGGACTCGCGGTCGTGTCCGTCCGATCCGCACCCCGGAAGCCCGCTGGCAGGCAGCGCACCAAACCAAATGCCGCCCCCAACCTGCGACGCACGCCGCGGCGGCCGCCACTTGTTTCAGGCCGTGCACCCCCCACAGATCTTCTCCTTCGCTTCACACCCGCGGGTGGAGGTGCAGGCCGCCTCGATCGACGCCGGCCGCCCTGCCTGCTGTTTTCGGCCGGTCCCTCGCATCCGGCACGCGGCGTCACGGGCCGGGATCGGCAACGCGGCGGCACTGCGCGTTCTCCTCGACTCCTCCGCTTCTAGTTCTCACCTCATCTCCAGCTCACCACCGATACGGCCAGACAGACAGAGCGCCAAACCTTCCCAGCGTCCAGCGACTTGCGCCCGCGCGCAGGTCAAAGCCAACAAGCGAGCGATTCGCCTTGTCCCCTGGCGCGCCGCGCCGTGGCGTCTGGCGTCGCTGGGGACGAAATCCACGTACGCGTCGCGTGGGGGGCGGGCCCTTGGCCCTTGCTGCTGCCACGTCCGTTTCCCAGGACGCATGCACCAGCCCCACGCTCCGAGACACAAGTACTAGTGTGCATGGCTGCGCTTCCGCATTGTTTAGTCTGAATCTGGCCCGCCATGATGAAGGCCTTGTTTATGTGGAAAGGTGAAGTCGATGGTGGAGGGAATGATTTCTCGATGCAACTTGCCCTAGAACAAACCAAAACGACACTAGCTGGCGACCGTATTTCTAAGCGTGTTTTTCGCCCCCTAACAGATTCCACCATCTCTGCCACTTGGCTACATGTCCAACAGCTATTCAGTAAAATCACTTTTTTTGAGGGATTATTCAGTAATCACTAATCCCAGAAATCTGCTGCTTTGATGCTGATAGAGAGACATTTTTTTTTGAAAAGAAATAGAGAGACAGCGTGACAGTGGAAGCAAGCTTAACAATCCTTCCCCTCGGCAGGTTGGTACTGCCCACGGGCCCTGTTTGGCGATTGCCCTTGTTTCTAGCCAACCGAGCACGCCTACCTGCTTAAGAATCGAATTCAGAATGGTCCAACAGGTGATCGGCCCTTGCTTTGTATCCTTGCGAATTCTTCCCTACGACATGCCTACTGATTAAACTGACTAAACATATGCAGATTCCATCACGCACAGCCATGAAATCGGCTCATAGCAAAAAAAAAAAAAAGTCAAGATGATGCAGTGGTAAAGCAAGGACAGCTAACACGCCGCATTCAATAACAATTCGCTTGCAGGTCTGACCATCTTTGTTTAATCTGCAGGACACCAGCAGAATGTATCCTGTTTTCTGCAAGCAGACTGTCCAGTTTGCTCCCACTGATCCGCACAGATAAACACTGAAGAGACAACCTAAACTTCACTGCTACCGAAGATGTCCACCACAACCTACAGCGACGTCCAAATCCTCACCTTTGCTTTGCCTGATCTGAAGTCTGAACTCGATCGAAACCCCCGAACACGCAAAGATGAACAGAGAGTGCTGAACATTTTGCAGCTCGCACCGAACAGATGAGGTCCCTCTCATCTCTTCGCCGCGCCGCTGTTCAGAAAGCGGCGCGGCCGCACGCCGGAGAGTTTGGCAGGAAATTTCAGTGCTTTTCCGGCAGCCGTTTGCATCCAGGCCGCGACCGCGCATGTCGGCACGGCAACCGCATCTGAATTCTGATACAGGATCGCAGTACCGTAGCGTCTCATCGTCGCATGTAGGCATGTCCGTAGCGCCCCGACCCCGTCCGTACCGCGTGGTCCCGCCTCGTCCTCGTCCTCCCCTTCCGCATGATTCCAGCCGCACCCCGAGTCAACCCGTCCTCTTCCGTCGCTGGTTGACGCCGCTCGGGGGCGCGTTGACTTCAGTTCACTGCCGATGATGCAATGCGACGGCCCGCCTCCGTGCTCGTCTTTATAAGCTCGCCGGAGTTCACATTCGATCGCATGGCGGCTTGGAGAGGAGTAGAATCTGCAAGTGGAATGGCATTCTGTAAGAACGATTGCCATCGCACTCCAATGCCAAATGTCGTTGCAGTAGCGCTGCTAATGGTATCGGTGCTGGTCTTGTCGCCGGCGGCCGCCGCCACCGATGCGTCGGTGGCCGTGCATCTCGAGGCGTTGCTGGAGTTCAAGAAGGGCGTCGCGGCGGACCCGCTCGGCGCGCTGTCCAACTGGACGGTGGGGGCTGGCGGCGCCCGCGGTTCCGGCGGCGGCTTCCCGCCGCACTGCAACTGGACCGGCGTGGCCTGCGACGGCGCCGGCCACGTCACGTCCATCCAGCTCCTGGAGACCGGGCTCCGGGGCACGCTCACGCCGTTCCTCGGCAACATCTCCACGCTCCAGGTCCTCGACCTCACGTCGAACCGCTTCGCCGGCGCCGTGCCCCCGCAGCTCGGCCGCCTCGGCGAGCTCGAGCAGCTCGTCCTCTACGACAACGGCTTCACCGGAGGCATCCCCGCAGAGTTCGGCGACTTGGGGAGCCTGCAGATACTGGACTTCGGCAACAACACGCTCCGCGGCGCCCTCCCCGGCCGCCTCTGCAACTGCTCGGCGATGTGGGCGTTCGGCGCGGAGAACAACAACCTCACCGGCGCACTTCCTGGCTGCATTGGTGATATGTCCAATCTAAAGATTTTGGTCATCGCCCACAACGATCTTGAAGGCGAGCTTCCGCCGTCCTTCGCGAAGCTCACGCTGATGGAGACCTTGGACATCGGCGAAAACCAGTTCTCCGGCTCGATTGGCGGGCTCGCCAACTTCACCAACCTCAAGATTCTCCAGACGTTTGACAACCGCTTCTCCGGCGCCATCCCGCCGGAGCTCGGCCGGTGCAAGAACCTGACTCTGCTCAACATGTACAGCAACAACTTCACCGGCGCGATCCCAAGCGAGCTCGGGGAGCTCACGAACCTCGAGGTGCTGCGCTTGTACGACAACGCGCTATCGTCGGAGATCCCCCGCTCGCTCGGGCGATGCACGTCTCTGCTGTCGCTCCAGCTGTCGACGAACCAGCTCACCGGCTCCATCCCAACCGAGCTCGGCGAGCTACGGTCGCTTCGGGATCTGAGGCTCCACATCAACAGGCTCACCGGAAGAGTGCCGTCATCGCTGACGAATCTCGTCAACCTGACATACCTGAGCTTCAGTTACAACTCCCTGTCCGGCCCTCTACCGGAGAACATTGGGTCACTCAAGAATCTTCAACAACTAGTCATTCAGAACAACTCGCTCTCTGGCCCAATTCCGGCGAGCATAGCCAACTGCACGTTGCTGTCCAACGCGAGCATGAGTTCCAACGAGTTCTCGGGGCCCTTGCCTGCGGGACTTGGCAGGTTACAAAGCCTCATGTTCTTGTCGTTGCTCGACAACAAGCTGTCCGGCGACATACCGGAGGACCTGTTCGACTGCGGCAACCTCCGGACGCTAAGACTGGCCGGGAACAACTTCACCGGCGGCCTGAGCCCTCGCGTCGGCGGGCTTAGCGAGCTCGGGTTGCTGCAGCTGCAGAGGAATGCTCTGTCTGGGGCGATACCGGAGGAGATCGGCAACCTGACGAAGCTCATCGGCCTGGAGCTCCGGGGGAACCGCTTCGCCGGGCGCGTCCCGGCGAGCATCTCCAACATGTCATCCCTCCAGGAGCTCAATCTGCAGCAGAACCGCCTCGGCGGCGCGCTGCCCGACGAGATCTTCGAGCTGCGGAACCTCACCTTCCTCAGCGTCGCGTCGAACAGGTTCGTCGGCCCGATCCCCGACGCCGTGTCCAACCTCCGGTCTCTGTCCTACCTTGACCTGTCGAACAACGCGCTCAACGGCACGGTCCCCGCCGCGCTGGGCCGCCTCGAACAGCTCCTCACGCTCGACCTCTCCCACAACCGCCTCACCGGCGCCATCCCCGGCGCGGTGATCGCGAAATTGGGCACCATGCAGATGTACCTCAATCTGTCGAACAACTTGTTCACCGGCCCGATACCGCCGGAGATCGGCGGCCTCACGATGGTCCAGGCCATCGATCTGTCCAACAACCGGCTGTCCGGCGGTGTCCCGGCGACGCTCGCCGGATGCAAGAACCTCTACTCGCTCGACCTCTCCGCCAACAACCTCACCGGCGCCCTCCCGGCGGGCCTCTTCCCTCAGCTCGACGTTCTCACAAGTCTGAACATCTCCGGCAATGACATCGACGGGGAGATCCCTTCCAACGTCGGCGCACTGAAACACATACAGACGCTGGACGTGTCGAGGAACGCGTTCACCGGGGCCATACCGGTGGCGCTGGCGAACCTGACGAGCCTGAGGACTCTGAACCTCTCGTCGAACCAACTCGAGGGGCCCGTGCCGGACTCCGGCGTGTTCCGGAACATGAGCATGTCGAGCCTGCAGGATAATCCCGGGCTCTGCGGCTGGAAGCTTCTGGCTCCCTGCCACCACGCCGGAAAGCAGGGGTTCTCGAGGACAGGGCTCGTGATCCTAGTGGTGCTGCTTGTGCTCGCCGTGCTGTTGCTCTCGCTGATTGTGATGTTTCTGTTCCTTGGCTACCGGAGGTACAAGAAGAAGAAGATAGCCGCTAACGGTGCCGCCAGTTTCTCGGAGGACTTCGTCGTGCCGGAGCTGAGGAAGTTCAGTTACGGCGAGCTGGAGGCGGCCACCGGCTCGTTCGACGAAGGCAACGTCATCGGGAGCAGCAACCTGAGCACGGTCTACAAGGGCGTGCTGGCCGAGCCCGACGGCAAGGTGGTCGCCGTGAAGCGGCTCAACCTGGCGCAGTTCCCGGCCAAGTCCGACAAGTGCTTCCTCACCGAGCTCGCGACGCTGAGCCGCCTGAGGCACAAGAACCTGGCGCGCGTGGTCGGGTACGCGTGCGAGCCCGGCAAGATCAAGGCGCTGGTCCTCGAGTACATGGACAACGGTGACCTCGACGGCGCGATACACGGCCCGGGCCGGGACGCGCGGCGGTGGACGGTCCCGGAGCGGCTGCGCGTGTGCGTCTCGGCGGCGCACGGGCTGGTGTACCTGCACAACGGGTACGACTTCCCCATCGTGCACTGCGACGTCAAGCCGTCGAACGTGCTGCTGGACGGCGACTGGGAGGCGCGCGTCAGCGACTTCGGCACGGCGAGGATGCTGGGCGTCCACCTGACGGGCGCCGCCGCGGCGCAGTCGGCGACGTCGTCGGCGTTCCGGGGCACCGTCGGCTACATGGCACCAGGTAATCTACATCTACACGGCGTTCTAGCACCATTTCATCTCGCTATCTCTGAAAATTCTGTGACATTCGTCTGCTAAAAATGTTCTCTCTGTATCCTGTTACGCAGAATTCGCGTACATGAGGACGGTCTCGCCAAAGGCAGACGTGTTCAGCTTCGGCGTCCTGATGATGGAGCTGTTCACCAAGCGGCGGCCGACCGGGACGATCGAGGACGGCGGCGTGCCGCTGACGCTGCAGCAGTACGTGGACAACGCGCTCTCGAGGGGCCTCGACGGCGTGCTCGACGTCCTGGACCCCGACATGAAGGTGGCCACCGAGGGCGACCTGTCCACGGCGGCGGACGTGCTGAGCCTGGCCCTGTCGTGCGCCGCGTTCGAGCCGGCGGACCGGCCTGACATGGACAGCGTGCTTTCAGCCTTGCTGAAGATGAGCAAGGCCTGCGGAGAAGACTAGGTGCCTGCTGCAAAACACGAACTGAAATGTGTGTGATTTAGAAAATGGTAAATGTTGATTTTGTTAAGCATCAGTAAGACCTTTTTTTGGAGCTAGATTCTAGGCTACTTCTTGGGCTGGTACTTGGCTATTTACCCTAGGAATGGTTCACTGAGATCAGTCATGCCCATGCTGCCTGACGGTATGGGCCTGAAGTGGCACCACAAGTTCTGCTTTTGACTCTTAATTTCAGTGCAGCAACATACCTGCAGAAGCAGAAGAATGGAAGCTGAAAGATTCGGTCAAGTTGTGGGGGAAATGATATATTATTCATCTCCATGGATTGGATGCAAACAAAAGCGTCCATCACATCAAACATGATAATGCAAAACCGCAGGGCTCAGGAGTAGATGTGTCGCTTGAATTGCCGGCAACAGCTCATTGGTGGGCAGAAGAATGTCCCTGACTCTCTCCCTCTCTATCTCTCTCCTCTCTCTGAAGAGTGCAGAGACAGAAGAATGCCAGTTTGGCTATTGCACATTTGCACTGTATGCGTGTGTGTGTGTGTGTGTAAAACCTTGTGATTGCATGCTGAAGCTGCAATTATGCTGATGCACTGGATTTAAACTAGCCATGTTCCTTGGAGAGTGTCAGAAAACACAAACAGTAGTAGATTGCTGCATGGATAAACATCGACACCACAAGGAGGTTCTATCAGGCTTTGCATGAGCACAACATGAATGGGAATTCAAGGGTGAGATTCAGATAGCAAAGTGAGCAACATCACAGTCACAACGTTTTATTTAAGAACACAACTAGCTGCTGGTTAACTTCAACACATTCATGAACTTCTCTGACGAATAACAGCGCTGCGCGTCCCAGACTGAAAGCTCTCATCAGAGTACAAGGCAGCATGCGTCTAGAGTCAAATTTTGTCATTCCATGAAGTTGTAGGAGGAACTCCTCTCAGGAATCCAGCCACCGTTGTGACTCGTGCCAGCAAGGCCGCCCCTCTGTTCCTGAATCAGGGACGATCTTCTCATGAGATATGATGAGTAGCTATTACTTATTCATGTAAAGTTCTGACAGTTTAAGCACCAAAACTAAATATCCCTGATCTAGCAGCTTAAAACTTCTTATTTTTCCAGAAAGGAAAAAAACTTTAATTTTGAAAGTCATGAAATAATCTAGGACATGCCCACAAATTTAAATCAGGATAAAGACCAGATAAAAAAAACTCAAATTACCAGTGATAACCATAAGTTTGATCCTCTTACCGGGGTATAGAGTTGTAATTTCGGTGGCCTGAGGAAGTTCTGAGGCGGCTCAGAAGGGTGCAAGTTCTGCATCTGGCTCAAGAAGTCTGACTCGACGTTAGATTGTCGCTGCGAGTTGGCTTGAGTAATCTGAAATGGCCGGGGCTGCTGGCCGGAAGGGCGCAATGGTGGCATCTGGGCAGGATCAGCGGTGATGTAGTGCATGTATTGCTGCAGCTCAGGAGGAACCACCGGTGCCATTCCCTTCCCCATGACCAGCATCTGTGTTCAAATATAATAGCAGTGAACTTGCATTGCATAGTTTGTATGTTCAGATTAAGGCTATCTGGTGCAGTTCTGCAGGCTGACTTGCTATAACAGCAAAGGATGCAGAAGAGAAATATAAGAATGATGTTGTGCACTGTGACCAACTTGTGCATATGATATGATGCATTCAGTACCTGAAGTTGTAGCTGAAGCGATTTAAGGTAGTCGATCGCTTCATCTAGCATGGACACTTTGTCGGTCTGAACAAGTTGCATATTCTGAGTTCAGAAAAAAAAACTGCAGAAGAGAAATGGTAAAAGACGCAACTCATATTACCTTGGTGCAATTTGGAAGTAACTCCTGCAGTGCCTTCAGCTTCTCATTGATCTTATCCCTTCTCCTCTATAAATGTTTCAAATACAAAGGTCAGGAACACCAAATGCTGATAAACTGGTCATGATCGATGATTCGATGTATATGCATGTTAGCAACATACCCTTTCTGAAAAATTGTGAAACTCAGCAGATCTGCTTCTACGAGTAGGGGGAGTAGACCTTCTTGGAACACCGCCTTCTTCCATGTGAGCTCTTGCCGAACTTGCCCACTAGATTCCTAACAACAAGACCACACAATGCATCTAAGAAACGAGAACTTTTGATTCTGAACAAGAACGACTATAAAACTTTCAGAAACACAAGAAGTGCAACTAATAAATGCAACGGCTGAGGGATCGGAGCCATGTTCGTTCTCTCCTTGCAACGCATACCGTTCGTTGCAATGCTTGCCTTCTACTTGGTGGCTGCCTCCATGGCCGGCCACCGCCTCTTATGAACCGATGGATGCTTGCGTGCCTGACTGGTCCAGCCCTAGCTAGGCTAGCCTATAGAAATGGGGGAGAGCGTGAGAGCTTTCTCGATGACCCTGATGGCCTGGTCTGCTCGACCCACCAACCCTTTGGCCCTGGATAGTATTTATGCCATCTGATTTCTGCAAGCTTTTGCGTCATGGCAGGACTGGGCAACTGTGTATGTGCCTATACCATCCTTATCTTTCACCGGGCATGGAATTTCTCGCTTGGACTGACGTCCGCTACCATGTACTATCTGGGTCTCTGACGACGGCGTGCATGTTTACAGGTTTTATTCAGCGCCCGTTTGGCCAATCGCCTCACCTACCTTACCAGGGACTGGCTCAAACTTGACGTGCAAAAAAGGCGAGTAACCTCTGGACCTTATTAAGTCTGAACCTATTGCTTCTGCAAAGTACCGAGGCGCAGTTCCTGCTTGTTCACTAGCTCGCGGTAGCTTTCTGCATAGAGACTATGAAATCAGTTTTTTTTTTGAAAAAGATGAAATCAGGTTCAGAGTAAATCACAATCAGTATGTGGAAGCATGCATGTGACAATGCAAAGTTGCGAGCGAGTGAAGAGGGCCACCTAGGCAAGGCACCTAACAACAGGACCAGCGGCCCATGCACTGCTGGTGAAAAGACCCCCGGAGAACCATGAGCAGCAGCTAGCAGTCCAGGATGGCGAAGCAAGACGCGACCAAAGACGCCAATCTCTCCTCCGATCCGATCTGTTTGTTTTTCTCCGCTCCTATCATATCATGCGTCTCCCCCGCAAAACACGCGACGCGATGCGCGCGCGAGGGCATGGAGAGCGGAGGGGAAGGGACCGTCCACGACGCGCCCATGCACGCACGCCGACGCCCGGCCGGCGGCGGCATGGCGAGGGCCGGCCACGGGCAGGCCGCAGGCGCAGGAAGGGAACAAAGGAGGCAGTCACCGCCATGTCGCTTGCTTTCGTAACCCAACCCAACCCAGCCGAGATGCAAGCAGCAGGCAGGCAGGCAGGCAGGCAGCGATAAACAACGCAGGGCCTAGGAGGCGCCTAGCTGCTAGATGATAGCTAGGGCTTAGGCTAGGGCGCCCAGGTCTCGTGCAAAGGCCGCCCCGGTCAGACACCCATCCGAGCGAGCGCGTGATCTGATCGCGCATGTGTGCGTGCCGGGCCGGTGCCTGCGTGTGCCAGGCAGCAGGTTCGGCGACCACCACCGGCCGGCGGCTCCGAGTCGCTGGCTGGCTGCACCCACACCAACTGTCCTCGCCCGGCCGTCATGTCCGTGCGCTGGGAACCCGCGTGCGCCACCGCACGCACGGGTAGTCAGCTCGCCGGCACATGGCTCCCTGGCGCGACGCAGAAGCGGAACTCGTGCGCCGTGCGCGCGGGCAGCCAGCCAGTCCTGCGGCAGCGGTGGAGTGCGGCGGCCGGGCCCATGGTCAATGGTCCCTTGCCTGGAAATGCGGTGGGGCAGGAGGAGAAGCGTTTTTAATGGGCTTGGGGTACTGATGTGGGTGGAGTCTTCGGCCTTTGGGGCCGTACGATCTTAGTGGGTTTGGGTGTTTCGGATGGGCTGGAGGCCCAAACATCAGACGGCGACGCGATGCTGGATTGAGATTGATCCCCCGGCGCGACTCTCAACGAGGTGTCCTCATCCAGCGAGCGGCAGCCGCCCCGAGCTCAACTGCTCGAAGCCTCGAACAAGCAAGGCGTGGGAATCTGGGCTGCGCAGCGGCGGTCCCGGCCACGGCGAGCTAGCTCTTCTTCCGACCCCGACAAGCTCATGACCAAAGCCGGTTGTAAAAGGCCGGATCATGATCGGGCCAGGACATTGAACTGAGTCATGATGGACTGGATAAGGATTGGGCCACTTTTATAGATGAAAAGGCTTTGTTGGTGTTAGGGTTGGGCCTCGGCCCATTACCAGGCCGTACGCCGCTTTGTGGCCTGTTTATATGGGGGAACATATCACATTCCCCTGCTCTCACGCCGGCGCGCCGAACCCGCTCATGGACGACGCTGCCTGCTCCGCCGCTGTTGTGGCGCCCGTGTCCCCGGGTCTCGCACGCTCGGCTCCTTGTTCGCCCAACACGGGGCTAAAACCTGTTTGTTTCATTCCTCGGTTTCGAGATGTATTTATTTATTTATTTATTTATTTGCGATCTATAGTAGTGGCAATCAGAATTACTGCCACAGGCGCACATGGAAGGGGTTGCCGGTCGAGGTCCAGTGCCTTGGCGTGAGGATGCTTCAGGTCGTGAATCCTACACTTCATCAGGCCAAATCGATGCGATTCGGTCCCTTTGTGTACTTCTCTATTGAAGCAAGCACTTCAGTTTCCTGTGCTCCCCTTCGCTGTTGGGGTTTTAATTTCTGCTCAATCACCTAAAGGAGAACCAATTTGATTCAAGCGGCAGAGGTATCACATAATCTCCTGATAAGAGTCTAGGTTCATTGTCGTATGAAGGGAACATACCAGAACTGTTCAGTTTCATTTCATTCTATTCTTTACAAGGGAGTGGGGTTCATACATTCCCTTTGTAAAACCCTGCAATCATTTAGGTAACATTTCATCGATCGTGACCACTGTTGACTATATAGAACAACTATTCACTGTCTGTCACTTAAATGAGGACGTTTTATTTAAAAATATTACTCCCTCCAGTAATCATTTTTTGACTTTTTGGACATTTAGGGCAGGGATTATGACTTGCCACATGTCATAACTTGTGTTTGAAATATTAGTCATTGTTATGTAAAGCTAATTTAGTTTGAAAATTTTCAGCTAACTATGAGACTATTAATTAGCCGATGATGTTTGTGCTACATAAACTGTGCACCTGCAACCTCTTTTCAAACTTTAAACATCATGTTTTAGCATGTGCACTATGGTATGCTATTTCCCCCTATGTAAATATTCCTTTCTGTGCAAAGCATCTCACTTGTTTGGTTTGTTATTGTGGAGCAGTGGCATGTTACCGTGGCACAATTTGACCTGTTATATCATGTTGGTATTTGCAGCATTTGGCATATTTCAGGAAGAAGGAACTCAGCAGCACACAATTTGCTGATTTAAGAAAAGCTCTTCTTGGTGCCCTTGATGATTCGGTTTTAAAGGATACTACAACTGACTCAGGTGGTCCAATGGGTAGCACAGCTAATCCTAAGGAAAATAACAAGCATAAACGGTGCTTACTTGTTGTGCTGGCTGTAAATATCAACTTGAGCAGTCTAGCTGCAATGGAAACAGACACTGTAATTGGAGATGTTACAGGTGAAATGTGCGTATACTTCTGTTGCATTGTTTTTATAATTCTAAGTTGCTAACCACTTACAATCAGATTTTGATTAATTTGGCATTGTAATTAGAGTTATTAACTCCTGTTTAATAACTGAGTTCGCGAAAAACGAAAAGAGAAAATTGTATTGTGTTTTATGTACCTGAAATAATGTCAAGGATGTTCTGATCCCTTGTAGATGCCCTTCACAGTCCGCGAGCCTTTATCAAACTATGAAATATTTAAATTTGAGCAAGAATAATTAATTATATTTTGATATGCATTTTTTTGTGATAGGTAATGTTAAAAAAAACAAAGTTCCATGTCAAATGAATAATTCTTCCTGTGAAACCTTGTGTAATTTAATGTCACCGTATGCTGTTTTAGTTGAATCTCTGTTTCAGTGTACTGCTAACACCTATAAATCAAAGATTGCTACTTTTTTTCATATCATTGAGAATCGACATATTGTATCAAGTTGAGAGATATATAACTCCTGTATCTTACTGTAGAATCAAATATTGATCTTAGGTGAGAATATTTTCCTTGTCCAAAATCACTCCCTCCCTAGTACCCTTAAGTGAACTTTTGGAAGCTAGTTTGTTCCAAGTTACATCTAATAGGCAGTTGCTTTCATAGTACCCTAAATCTCAATTCTGGAAGAATTGGTTGCGTGTAATAAAATTTCACACCTGGCCACATGGTTGTGTTTCAGTTTCAGGCAACCTGTAATCACTAAAATTTTAGGACACCTTGGCCTGTGAAATCTATCAGATATGATACTTTGATGTTTCTACCTTTTATTGTTCTACGCCCATAACTATTCCTTGGTTTCAAGTGATTAGATATGTTTATTATTGAGTAAATGTTATTGAATCTCTTGTATTTTCCATGCATGTACATTTCATTCTCATTGTCTTTGTCCTTCAGCAGGTCAAGGTAATCTCAGCGCGTTGTCAAACATCACTAGCAATTCAGATCGAAGTAGGTATAGAAGCTGTGGCTTTTGGAATAAAACATCATGTAGCAGTGTATTTGCGGACTATGGTTATGTTCCATTTATGGATCATCCAGACAGCATTGGTGATATTATTAATGCCTGCAAAGAATATGTGGAGGTTGCTAAACCTGCAATGCTGGTAAGCCTAACATGACAGAACGATAAAGATTCTTGCTGCATGTAATTTAATAATGTCCTTTTATGCTGATTGTTTTGAATCAACTTGGGAGGAAATATACAATTCAAAACTGTTTTCATGACTTTACATTTACTTCAGGGGAAGGACTCATAATGGCATTCGTGTAACTTAATTGCTTTCTGTTCCCTGTTCATGTGTCCTAACTTTGCTAAAGATTTGTAGCGTGCGAGTGTTTACCAAGTGGTATACCTTTTCTAAAGATGATGATCCCATCAACCATCTTTTAAATATTTGTTTTCTGATATCCTTCTTTCTGATGATACAGGTTAATGTCGAAATGATGTCTAGCCATCAAGAGGAGGGGTCTCTACTCCTTATGGAACATAATGTTATAAGTCAAGCATTCCTTACTTTAATATCCTATTCAGGGTATGAATTTTTTTGAATTTAACTGTAGTGAACTACTTCATTCCTAAAAAAATGATCTTTCAAAAGCATGTGGCTAGCATTTTTATCAATTAGTGATATGCAAAAAAATTTACACTGTCCATTATCTTTAGGTTTTATAAAAGTATTATTGTTGATATTGCTGTCCAAAGTTACCATGAGGATTGTGACAGTTACTAAATTATCACCTAGTAAGAATGGGTAGAATGCTTATTTGCTGACCGTTTCCAGTTTTTTCTTAACAGAATACATCAAAATATGGAATTAATTCCTTGCTTGCTTAGTCTTCTGAACAAAATTTGGACCTTACTGGATTGGAAATGTAGCTATTTGCATCATGGGTCAGGGCTGAATCGCCTGTTTTCCGACGGCCAATTTTTGAAGATGATACACTATGTGGTCAGATTCTATGAAACTCAGCTCAGAAGGGTCTGCACTGATGGGTTTACTGCCTCAAGATCATGTGAACCTTACATAGTAACCATTGTACAGCTGAGCCTTCCCCTGATCTTAGAGGTAAATGTCCACCTAGACGTTGTTGCCGGAATTAAGATAGTAATGGGATTTATGTTTACTACTGTGGTAGGTCTTTCTATTATTCGATCTGTTGCCCACAATTTCTCAAATAACTTGACCAATTCTCGTAGGCTCATGCGGTAGCAAAAACATACCTAATGTATGCTTGCTATTTCTTTTTTTTTCTTTTTTTTGTTTGGCTAAACATGCCAATTGACCTTACAATTACTGAAGTTTGTTTATTTTCTTTCTAATTGGAAGTGGTTTTTTATATCACAGCTGCTTCAATGCATACATGGGCTGTGGTACCGACCTCTTTCTTATAATTTATCTGAAGTTCTTAAAAGGGCGAAGTGTCTGGACCCTTGCTCTCAGTTTGAACGTACAGATAAATTACTTTGGATTGACAGCGGGGAAGGTTCCCAAGAAAAGGATACAAGACAATTGATAGAGGGAATAAGAGAGAATGGGTAAGTATATCCTGCTTTTACAATTTTAGATATTTTATCCTTTTTTTATATTAGAAGTTGGAGAGATTTTGTATGGGTGTAGATCTGTAGCTGTTATGATGTTGCTTGTCGAAGTTTGCTCACATATAAAACATAAAACGTCAGTCCAGTGTTCTCCTAATTGGACAGTACACCACTCCTTGTCTCTGATTTGGGGGCCCTGGTGGGGTGCAGACTAGTCGCTAGAAATGATTTGCTAGTTCATCATGGGCAATTTGATGTGATGGTACCTGCAGCTGGCGTGTACTGTTCATGCATATAATACAGTACGCTAATTTCTATGCTTGGCCCATGTTTCATTTGTTACCTTGGGTATTATATTTGTTCAGATTGAATTCCTTTCTTTTTCTTAATAATGTAGAAATAGGTTATCATAGGTCGGACCTCATCAAATAAGGATGGTGAATGTACCAAAGTACTAAGGTTCACATTTTCTCCCCTGTCCCATGGCCAACGTTAGCCAGTATCCCTGGTTGGTTTTAGGGCACCTTTTCGGGACATTGACCAAACATTTGCAGTACCTTATCCTTAAAGCATGTCCCACGTATCAATTATGATATTTATTTTATTTCCTGATCTA
This sequence comes from Panicum miliaceum, assembly GCA_032594955.1. Lineage (NCBI taxonomy): Eukaryota > Viridiplantae > Streptophyta > Magnoliopsida > Poales > Poaceae > Panicum > Panicum miliaceum. The sequence goes on from CM064069.1 coordinate 3,619,767, forward strand.
TTTTGGTGCATTACTGATTATGCCATGCTGCAGGTACAATGTGATTGGACTATGTGCATCTATTGAGGGTGCATTTTCTTGGTTACTAAATCCTTCTGTTTTTGCTACTTTATCAAAATATTTGCCATCACTGGAATTTAGACATTTAAGTAAACTTATCAAACTTACAGTTATTCCTTTGGTTAAGAATTGTCCCCGTAAGTTTTGGAAGGAATGGGCCGGCAACTTTTTACAGTAGTTACTGATACACTGCGAGGAAATACTTCATCTTGCATGGTCTAAGCTTCTTTATCATGGATGTGCTGGAGCATGTTACTATTTTGGTAAACTGTCTGGGGAGGCAGGAAGGAACAAGACATTGGAAATGGACACACTGCTTGAGATCACTCGTGAAGTTTCAGGTTTGCTTGAAGTTATTGCGTTGACAGAACAAAGTAGAGCCCTGGAGGATAAAGAGGCAATATCTTTTCATGATTCCATGCCATCGGATTCTCTCTTAAGGTACCAAGCTATGTTGCCCTACTTTGATTTAATTAACCCTGTTACCTAATGTTTTACTACTAGTAGCTGTATTAATTACTGTACACCTTGCAGGTACCTTGTAATTAATGATTTCTTTGGTGATTTGAGAATGGGCCTATATGGGTACTTTGTGGATGATATATCAACAGCGAAAGCCATTCCATTTTGCCGCTCTCTTGTTTACCTTGCAGTTGCCAGCAATGATGCAAGGCTAAAGATATTTATTCTGGACAATCTACTCCCCTGTCTAATCCAACGTCTAGATAATGAGCTGCCATGTTCAATTCAAAGACTAAAATCTGAACTGACTTCATGCGGTAGTAATAATGCTACCAAAGACCTTACTGTCCTTTGTCATGAAATCTATGACTACATGTTAAATTGTGGTCATATGCAGACTGAGGCAAGTCACCAGCACTTCTTTGAAAATATATATATCTTCTTATTAGTTAACTGTGGGACATTGATGTACAACATCACACCAATTGTTCATTATTATATTTGCGACAGGCTTTGATTGCGGGGTCAAAAACGCCGATGATTTTGAAAATAGTTTTGAAGTGTGGTTGGGGCGTCAAAAGGAGGACTTCCAAGCAAAGGCATGTTCTGCTGTTGCTAAGGAGGTTTCCTTAGGATACCCGTGGAAATGGGAGGTGTGTTTTGTCGATATTTTTAAATTCTAAGAACAAGTGAAACCTGACATTTTATTTTGTACTCTTACACATTGGAACCAATTTTGTCACTACCAGCTCGAAAATGAATGTCAGAGATATCTCTCTGTATATATTGACATGTTGTTAGAGGTGGATGCGAATTCTGAGTTTGAAGCGGTAAGTTTTTCAACAACTTCAATGAAACATGTACTTTGATTAATGGGATCTGACTCTTGATTATGACAAAGTTCCATGCTGGACATCCTTATCAAGGATTATTTTTTTCTATGGCAACAACAGAAAAGGAGATGTGAATTTTGACAATCCAACATAGAATTACTTTGTTCATTGTTATATGGCTTGTTTACGGCTCAACTATTTTTCCAAGAATTTTTATGTTTGCACACTGCTTGACAACCTAAAGCTGTGATGTTATTCTGCACAAGACTTGTTCTTTTCCAATAAAAATTGAAACTGTATGGAAAATATATTGGTTCTTCATTAGGCAGTTTTTTTTTTGGGGGGGGGGGGGTGTGGGGTGGGGTATTAATAACTCACTGAGTCATCTGAGTACCTAATGCAGGATATTTATCTGGACAAAGCATGTCTCCTTCAGAAGTTGAGGCCAGAATTCAGAGCTAAATATGTCATCAATAGTTGTGAGCACCCTCATATGCAAAGCATCTCATCTATACAACAAGTAAGGATTTCATTATACCTTCCACCTTCATATTTTTGTATGTTGTCTAATGTATTGTTTTTCCTAAAGCGAAAATTCTATTCAATGGCTACTGTGGTACGCAACAGAACAATCTGCAATCTTGTTCGTCAGCTAATCAAACTTAAACCTTACATTAAGGTATTTGTTATCTGACTTTTAGTTTTTATTTGTGTTGGAGAAGTATAGTAATCCTGTTAATTTCAGGGCTCTGATCGTCCCTGTGACGTTATTTGTCGTGTCACACAAACTTCTGAGATACCAGCTGAATTTTATAAATATGTTGCACCATCAGTTATTGTGAGTATCTCTGGTGTCCTTAAAATTAGTTTGAAGCATTTTATCTGCATATTGTTTGTAATATTTTTCCCCTTTACAGCTTCTCCTTCGTTCTGTATTATTTTTCTGGGAACCTAGATTTCATCCCATGATTCGCGAGGTGACTTATGGCACTTATGTGTTTGATCAATCTCATCCATGTTTTTTCATGATCTCCTTGGTGCAATGATTGTTTCGTTTTTGTTTAGGCCCAGATGGACAAACTTTCAGCTATAGTTGATGTATTAATGACAACCGAATGTCCAAAGGTTTGTCCACATACCACCTCATCGCCAGTTAGAATATTATCATGATTAACATTCTTTTTTTTCCTTGTGCAGCCGTTAGTGCCGACTATTACAGATTTTCCGCTTCATCTACAACCTTATTCTCGCGAAATTATTGAGACTAAACTTAAAGAGGCCAAAGTATGGGACCAATTCTTTTTCTTCTGAAACTATCTGGCATTTTTAAAAAAATAGCATGTTGCAGCATTCATCAAATTTTTGAAAGCCAACTGTATTTTATTGTGCACTCTGTCCTGTTTTGCATTTCATCATCCAACCTTTCCTCAACAGGCATCTTTGTATTGTGTCCTTGCTTTAAAAATAATTATTTTTTCTTAGGTTTATTGTTTTGGACTAATTGCCCATTGACAAATAAGAGATGAATCTGAGATTTGCTGTTTCAAACTTGAGACTTTCTGTTTCTTGTTATACCTCGACTATGTGCTCTTTTGGTGCCATTTTTATGTGTTTACCAGCTTCAATGTTGTAATGGAATTATCTTTTTCGCCAGTACTATATCGCAAAACAACAAACGAGCTTGCATGAAGAGTTTGACGAGTATTTGGCCTCTGGCAAATTAGATGATGCTATGGATCGTTTCATGTCTTCAAAGGTAAGAAATAAGTCATCATAGCACCTGGCAGTTTTAGAAAATAGTTAATTATGCTTTTTCAATTTACAGGATGATTTTGTGGAGTTTGCTGTGACTCAGATGGTTCCAGATAAGTTTAGGACATTGGAATGTTCTCTAATAAAATTATCTTTTGAGGTAGTACTGATGGATTTGAACAATCCATAGCTGTTAGCCTGTTATCGATTTTTTTTGGCTTTAACAAGTTTCTTCTTTCTGTAGCAGAGAACTGAGATAGTGCACATGCAGTATGATAACTACACCTATGCTGAACATTTGCTAGGTCTTTTTGCGAGTGAGACAGTATGTATACAACACTTAATCCTATGATGTTATACTGCTTAAAACAATTTTGAATGTCCTTTTTTCAATTTGAATTTGATTTTGGTATATCTGTTTATATTATCCTAGCATGTTTTTTAAAAAACAATTGTTGAAGGAGGGACATGATGAATTAAGATGATGAATTAAGACTTCCTAATTGCCGTACATTTAACTACACACACGAAGCATTAAAGGCTATTTCGGAGTTATGGATAAAGCCTTCTTTGATTTGACTGTCAGTTATATTTTTTTATTCGCTTGTACTAATGTGTTAAAACTATTGCATCTTGTTTTTTGATATTCTACAAGACAAGATGATGCACGTGGGCAATACATTTATTGTTATTGTTCACTGCTTTTGAAATAAGCTTATGCACCAAAATCACCATACATCATATGGATTTTTATGAGCACATGTTCGTTGATTATAATCTTTCAAAAAAATTCATTGATTATTTCTTCATTGTTGCTTTTCGTCACTTCTGTGTCCTTTGAAATTTACTTTTCATGATATCCCTTATTTATTGACTTATTTCAAATTTCAGTTGAAGGTTCAAGCCCGATGTTTTATAAGTCAGCTTGAAGCAGAAAGCTTTTTTGATGTCGACAGCAATAGGGTTGATTGGGTACGTCTTAGCATCTTGAAAATTGTCTTTGTACACAGGTTCATGCATGAATTAAATGTTCTTGCTTGTGCAGGGGAAGGCTTCTCTTTCAGAATTGGTGAACAAATTCAATTCTGAACTTTTTTCTAGGGATTCCCTTCCTAAGCACTGCGCCATCCGTGGCCTAATTGTACGTTGACTTCATTAGTGGAAGTGTACACTAATTATTTATTGTTATTAAGGTCAAGCTGTGACAAATTTCAGGATTGCCGGGCAATCTTATCTCAGAAACATGTCAGTTTGGATGAAGCAGTCAAAAAGGTAGCAACTGAAACTTATACAACTTGAAGGTGCATTGATATATTGTGAAGGTAGATCAATGAACATTAACTTAATAACGAAACTTATCTTAGGTGGTTGCTGATGTACGGGATAGCTCGACCAGATATCTTCAAATGGTAAAGAACTGCTGCGCATCTTTATACTTTACAAATACAATCATACACTGATTTTTTTTGGCTGTTCTAGTTTTGGAAGGATACAAGGTACTACAGGCACCAATACTATGACATTATAAGGGATCCCTTAAGACAGGTTGGTGCCCTGTTCCATTCTGCTTCTGTGTGTTTGATCCTTTTTGGCCGCCACATAATTTTGGTTACCCTTGCAGCTGTTCTTGGTCTGCGGTAGTTAATGAAAACGACAGGGTTTTCTTAGACATATTGGCCGCATGTCACCGAAACTTAGTTTGTAATTAGTTATTTAACTGTCACTGGAAAACCTAAGTATGGTACTTATATTCCTCTAACCTGAGAAAGTTGAAGTGAATACTTTACAAAAAACATGTCACTGTGGCAGTTTTTGTCTTGTGCAGCAATTTGGGCTAGGTTCTTAGGCTTTACTGAGCTCAATGCCTGTGGAAACCACAGGCCGTGATTTGGCTGCAATGTGTGTAGCAACCACAAACAGAGCTTTGCTACACTTGCAGTGGCAAGGTTCCTAGATGTTTTCATGTTTTCTTTTTCAACTGTTTAGTGCCCTGCCCCCATAAAAGCCAAATTGGTTGTTTTTTCTGAAGATCTCTCTCAAAGAAATCTAAATATTTGAGCTAGTAAACTTGGGTCTCTGCAGCTACACTTGGGTGTGGAATTTACATGGATAGAACATTAACAATTTTGTTTGATGTGTTAAAATTATATGGTGTGCCTAATTGTTGTCGCTAAAATCGGTCAGACAGGAATCGGCCGATGGTCTTCGGCGTCGGACACACGACCCGGGAGAATCTGCTTAGCTTCTGTTCGGGTTATCACCCTGGTGCGGTTCGCGCGGCGTGCCAGTCAATCTGACCTGTTGATTGACAAGGAAATAAAAGTATTAAATTCCAGGAGCTCCGATCGGCTGGAGTTCCGATCTGTCCTGAAGAGCGCGTCGGCGAATCGGCCGATTTGCTTGTGAAGATAATCGGCTATGGATCAGCCGATAATCGCGTAATAATTGCAAAGAAAACTGCTGGAGCGATCTAAACAATTATTACAGATACAACACTTGAAATAGATCTAATCGGCTATATGACGATGATGAGAAAAGGCGATGATAGAGCCGATAGTTCTAATCTCAAGCTGGATAACTGGTGATAATACTAGAACAACAGGTAAAACTTGTAATTTCGATAACTGTTGAATAAATCCAAACGAAACCACAGCGATGCGCCCGTGGTTAAACCTCGGATGTTACTCGGTAAGCGGAACCTACCAATTGGCCGGAGGTCAAGTTGATGCAGCCCTGTCAATCCGTACGAACTCGTGAAAGAAGAAAAAGTATTGGCGAAGTCGCCGACTTGAAAGTAAAGTACTAGTAAAAAATAGAAATGTTTTTGATTGATGTGTTGATATTTTGCAAAGCTCTGACGACTCCTATTTATACCCTAAAACTAGGACTCCTGGTCGATTACGACTTGTTACAACCTTATTTAAAATAGGAAAACTACTATATCTATAATATCTTTAAAAAGGAAACGGAGTCCTACAGAATCTTCCGCCGCCGTCTTCTAATCCAATCAGGATTTTTCCAATTGCTTCTTGACCGAATTAGCGTCGCTCGTTGACCAACTTTTGACCGGGACCCTCTGATGTAACCCCAACCTGTTGGCGCAAGCTGTATCACCAATCGGCCGATTTCCAACTGTTACCTCAATCGGCTGATTTTTTACTGTAGCCTTCAGATCTGCCGCATCGGCCAATCTCCTTCTCCTGACGCCGATTCAACACGTGTCAAAATCTGGCGTCAACACTAATACTTCATGTTGATTCTATAGTGTCTTATCTGTCATTTTGGTCACACTTCTTATCTTTTTGACAGGTCAATTGGTGCCCGGGAACCCAACCATTTTAAGATGCCTCATACTTCGTTTTGCTTATTATGTGATGTAACTTGAGCTGAAGTCCCAAGTAAAATATGATGGCCATGTTCAGAATTGCAGCTTTTTTTTTTGTCGTCCAACTGATAGTTATATATTATTATTGTACTCATGTAAATACCATAGTTACTTTTCATAAAATTATTTAAATTACTGCTCAGATTGTCTGACCTGTCGCTTATCTTGGACAGGTCATGTTGTTTTATTGGTCTGGCTGTTCATCTACAGTTTAGACCGGTTCACTCTTGTTTTTTCAACCCGGCCCACAAGGCCACAAGAGAGCGGTTTCGTTGGGTTAGTCTGATTCCAGCAGTTTTATAGATGGCGTAGGTGCCCCGCGGAGCGATCCTCGAACTATCCAGCTAAGCCTGGGCGTTCGGGTTACCCGAATAATTCGGGTCGGGTAGTTCGGGTTTTAGGAAATTCGGGTAATGATCAGTATTACCCGATAACAGCTAAAAAAACAGTACCCGCGTTTTCGGGTACCCGCAATTTCGGGTTCGGGTTCGGTATACCCAATATACCTGAAAGTATAAAATCACACACAGCAAGTCAGCAAACATCACAAAATTTGAACTGGACAGAATCACAGAATAAATGATAAGTTCAAGTTTTAACTGGACAGAATCACAGAACAAAGACAAGGTAACACAGTTGAAGACTTCAAGGCTTCAAGCCTGCTGCTTGCCAACGGCCAATGCATCACACAAGAACAGAAGTTCAAACTTCAAACAAAATAGTGAAACACAGTACATCAGGTAGTCGAGAGGCCTGATAGTTACTGCTTGGTGTTTGTGACTTGGATGTGCATGTGCCGACAGAAGGCTGCTCAAGCTTTTTCCCTTTGCCGCCAAATTCTTCTATCCACTCTGTAAATGCACAATTGCACAGCAGTACAGCACACAGTTAGAAATTTCATATTACATACAGTAAATACACAAATGCATACTAAAGCCTCTAGCAGGAATTATGATTATATGGTACCTTTTTCTATAATGGCCAATTCCTCTGTACTCTCCCTCATGTCAACAGTAGGCCTTCGAAGCCAATCCTGCGTGCATACTAAAGCCTCTAGCATGAATGGAGTAAGAGAGGTACGGAAGTCATCCAAGATACGTCCACCTGTGCTAAAAGCGGACTCTGACGCTACTGTTGTGATGGGTATAGCAAGCACATCACGTGCCATGTGACTCAAAACTGGAAACCTATTTGAATTGACTTTCCACCAACTAAGAATGTCCATTTTCTTTTCTGTGTCTTCAGTTTCTTCAGCAAGATATTTCTCAAGTTCAGATTTATTGGTGCTGGTAGAACAATTGCTCAGTTTCATCCTCTTGGCAATTTTTTCTTTAAGCATTCCTCCTGCACCTCCCTTAGATTGATTAGCATCAATTACTTGAGTTGTTTCTTCACTTGGAGGAGCATACATGTTCCTGTATTCTTCGAACAGCTCTCTCACACAAGTATTTATTGCTGCACAAACCAATTGACATCTTTCTTTACCAAATATCTCTTCAACGCTAATCTTTGTGTACAAAGATAACTTGTACCTTGGATCAAGGAATGCTGCCACAAATACTAATAAATTGATGTTCTCCCTGTCCTTCTCCTTCCCCCTGCCCTTGCTCCGCCCTTTATCCCTATCTTGCTCTTGTTGCTGCCTGTCATTGTCCTTGCTGTTGGTGTGCCAAAGTCCCCAGTATTTATTAAATTTCTCTTTCATTCTCATCCCCATTGATACTTGTAAATTATCTTCATTGTTCAGTCATTCCTGAATCAACAGATGGACTTCTCCAATCTCATGAAAGAAAGTGTTGCAAGTGACTTGGAGAGAAGAAGAGATACGGACAGTAAGGTCATGGAAATGCTGTAGAAATTGTGCCATCTTCTTTGCATTATCCCAATCATCTTCATCAGGATGCCCAAAACCATCCCTTTCTTCAGACAGATCAATAGCATAATTAGTATCATCTTCAGCTAACTTTAAGAACACTTTCTCATACACAATTGCAGCCTTCAACATCAAATATGTGGAATTCCATCTTGTTGGAACATCAAGTTTGAGAAAAGCTTTGCTGTCCACTTTCTCTTCCTCAGCAATTTCTTTAAACCTGACCAATCTTGAAGTTCCATTTTTAATATATCTAACAGCAGCCCTAACACGTTTAATAGAGAGATCCACTTCTTGCAATCCATCTCTTACAATAAGATTCACAATGTGGGCTACACACCTCATCTGCAAAAACTTGCCCTTGGCAATGTTGGTTTTTTGCATCTGCCTCCTCAAGTAATCAACACCACTATCATTGGCACTTGCATTATCCACTGTTACAGTCATTACTCTATCCAAACCCCAATCAGCTAAGCATCTCGTCAAGTTCTTCCCAATATCCTCCCCTTATGACCCTTTACCATAAAAAAACTAATCACTTTCTTATGCAGATTCCAGTTTTCATCAATGAAAGTTGCTGTAACAATCATATATCCATCTTGAACCTGAGAAGTCCAACAATCTGTTGTGAGGCACACTCTCTGACAAGAATCTTTGAAGAACTTCTTCAGTTTGGTTTTCTCTTCAAAGTAATGTTGTACAATATCCCTTGTGCAAGTTCTTCTATATGGTAATTGGAATCGAGGACATGCTTTGGACATAAATTTCCTAAAGCCAGCCTTCTCACCAAAACAAAAGGGTTGCTCATCTTCTATTACCATCTCAGCAAAGGCTTCTCTAAGTGCTTCTTGATCAAACCTCCAAGTGGCCGGTGCTTCCCCCCGACATGCTTGCAAGGTGCCTTGCTTTGGGTCCTTGTTGAAAACATGAGGATTGCGTTTGCATGTACCAAAGTGTTTCTTCAATGCAGATGTTCCATGTCCCCTTGTGTCAGCCTTGATCTCACGGTGGCAATATTTGCACCTTCCAGCCTTCAAAATTCCTTTGTCATCCTTGATCTTGATAAAATATTGCCACATCTCAGACCTTGATGCCAACTCCTTTCTCTGAGTTTTTTCAGTTTCCTTCTCATCCACATCAATGACCACTTTTTTAATTCCTTCGGTTTTGCCTTGCTCCTGAGTCTCAAATGATGGTTGTTCATCTACTGACATTGGCACCATTACCATTGCCTGAGCCTCCTGACTGTCAAATTGAATGCCAATGCCCACTGAATCCATATTATCCTCTGGTTCAGGCATCTACAGAAATAAAAAGAGCACAAAAATGAGGTCCATCTTGCACTTGCAGCAATGGGGTCCATCTTGCAATGAAAATGAATAAATGGGATGAAATGGTGCCTCACAAAAAAGTAGCATTATCATCAGGTGCCTAGTTTCTTATTTTCTTTCATTGAATTAATGAAATTGGCAATATTAGTTCACAATCACTATCATTAATTCATTACTACTTTTACTTATGAGTCGAAAAGAGAGCCCCTCATATTTTTAATAAGCTAAGCAGACTTGGTTCTGTAAATTTACAGGGGATAAACTGATAAAGAAAAATAGTATATGCTCGTTCTCCACTCACCAGAACATGCAACTTGTCTAAATTAGCACCAGTAGCAACTTGTCTAAGTTAATTTAATAATTTGTATTGCAAACATGCATCTGTTAGAATGTTAGAACGACAGTCTACAGCATCACAAGGAAAAGTATTTAAGTATCAAACTAAATCACAGATTCACAGAGCCACAGCCCACAAATGACAGATTCATAGATCTGAGGGGATACCGGATACATACATTGCACGAGGATTCTGATGTGGCAGCCGTCCTTCACTCTTCAAGTAGCCGGGCGCCGGTGTCCCTCTCCAGTCTCCGACGAGGTCGACACGCGGGGGCGGAGTGCCGGGCTGCCGGCGTCGATGAGGTCGCTCCGCGTCACACCGTCGAGCGTCAACCGTTGACGCCCCTTCGGCCTTCGCGGCTTCGCCCGCGCCCCTTCGCGGCTCTGGGCTCCGACGCTCCAGCCTCCGCCCTCCGGGCTCCGTCACTCTGGCCTCCGGTGCTCCGACTCCAACAAGGCTGCGGCCTGGCGACCTGGCGCCTTAGCGGCGGAGATGCGAAGCGGCGGACGGCCGGAGTGGGCGAGACGGCGAGTGGCGGCTAGGTTTTGGACGAGTCGTGGAGGTGGAGCGGCGGGTAACCGAATGACGGAATGAGGATCGGCTGGAGCTGGACCGCTGGATCGATGGATTGAGCAGTTGCGCTTGCGCCTGCGGGCTGCGGCCTGCCACTGTTGCCTTGCCTGTTGGGCCGGGCCGGGGGATGTTTGGAGTTTTGGATAGTTCGGGTACCGGGTACATTTACCCGAATTACCCAAATTAAAATCGGGTAATACGAGTCACTATCCGAACTAAACATCGGGCAGTGCGGGTTCGGGTTGTTCGGGTCCGGGTCCGGGTAGTTTGGGTTCGGGTAACGGGTAGCGGGTAATTTGCCCAGATTGATATCCAGCGATCCACTCAGTGAGCCAAGGAGCACCGCGCGATTCATGGTTGCACCACTGGAGCACCGCGCGATTCATGGTTGCACCAATGGTTCTAGTGGGTCGAAGTATTTGGTTCTAGTGGGTCGGAGTATTTTTAGTCCATTATAGCGATTTCAGTGACGAGGAGAGGTGGAATTGCAGGGGCGAGTCCAGGAGAACGGCGGCGCGCGACTCGCGCTGACTCGAGGAACGGCGCGAGGTCCCGTCGGAACAGCCGCTGCCCGCTCGTACGTGTCGAGCACCGTGAGGGAGCTCGTCCGGCTTGCCGAGATGTTGCCCCTGTTAGAGCTCGCCTTGGACGAGCGGGTTATTTAACTATCGGCGTTGTTAGCGTATAGACGTCCGATACATCGGACGCTCCGTTGGTGTATCGTAATATCAAAAAAGTACCATCTAGAACATAGAATATAAACTTCTGCAACATAAAAAATCATCGTTTGCAACATCAAACACACATGTTAAAAAAATGAGAAAAAACCCGCCGCAACATCTGTTTCGTATTTCATGGAACATTCAAAATTCACACGAAACATCTCAATAAAAATGCAACATCCAGATAAAACACTTGCAACATGCGTGTGAAACATATGCAACATCGCAACATCCAGATCTTACTCTGCAACATCCGCATGAAACACTTGCAATATTATTCTAAATATTTGAAATATGCGAAACATACTCTTGCAACATGCATCAAACCCTAGCAAGATAGGAGCGCTGCATATTTGGTGGGGAGGATGGGGAGGAAGAGGATGGCAAGCAGGGGAGCTCACCCGCGGGGAGCTCGCCCGTGCGGCCGGACGCTGGGGAGCAGCGCGGTGTGGGGTGGCCGGATGTAGGGAAGACGAGAGGCACATCCGCTGGACACCGGAGCACCGCCATCCCGAGTTGGCGCCAGGAAAGGAGGCCGCGCGGAGGCTCGCCGTCGCCCCAAAGCTCGCCGCCAGCCCGGAGCTCGCTGCTGCCAGCGCGAGGGTCGCCGCCGGCCTCGTAACGCCGCTGCCCTGGAGTTCCAGCGACCACCTCGCGCGCCGCCGCTGCGGCGCATGCAGGCACCCTCGCCCACCACGCCGCCCTCGTTCACAGCAGCGGGGCAGGAGCGATGCACCCCCCCTCTTCTCCTCTTAGCCCTTCGGATAACGCTTGCGAGCGGGTGAGGACGCCCTATCTGTAGCATTACCATTTAATTATTTACCATTCTTACGGTTGGCACTTGCTCATTTGCCATCCTTACGATTGCCACTACATATTTGTCACTCCTCGTCACCGGAGGCTAATAAAATACCAAAAGTGCGACATGGCGTGCCAACTCACCCGGCCAGCGTGGAAGTAGCACGCGAAAAGACCTTATTGCCCCTACCTTATCCTTTAACCCCGCCGACGCCCGAAACACCCCCCCCCCCCCCTCTTCTTCCCCACCGCCGCGTTGACCCCGCCTCCCTCCCTCCCCCGAGCTCCCAGCTGCCACATGATGTTTGTCGGGGGAGAGTCATCCGCATCCCGCAGGAGCATGCCGAGGATGCATCCTCGTCGGAATGGAGACGCGCTTGCCGTTGATACTGTGCCCATATTGCAAGACGGCTTGAGTGATCGAGCGTCGTTCAAGGAGACCGAGAACATCGACGGGGTGTTATTCAAGCGCCCAAGGGATAATGGACCGGTGAGTTCTTGTTTGTTCGATTTGACATTGGCTTTTCGATTCTTTTGTATCTAGGGTTTCTTTGAACATGTGGCTACAAGATGTCAGTACTATAGATTTCAAAGGAACTATCTTGCTGATTTAGTGGAGGCTAAGTATGTTAAGTTTTTTTATGCCGAAAACGATGTGGAGGATGAGCCAGAAGTGCAGAGCGTCGAGGAGTCTGGAGCGACGCAGAAGCGGAACTCGTGCGCCGACTGCACGGGCAGCCAGTCCTGCGGCCGCGGCGTGGGCGCCTCGGTGGCCCTGCGGTGTGTTGCAATTTACTGTTTTATCGCGTGAAGGGTATGGTATGGGCCGACGGGGTTAATTGGACCAGCAAAGTTGTTTTCAGTAGCTCAGACACATAAGGATATATTCACATGCATGCATGCATGAGAGGATAACAAACCATAATGTTATCCACATGCATGGAAATTCCAACAAAAAAGCTATAACTAATAAACCGAGCATCCAAATTAAATTTTGATTGCACCATTATCTTTTCTTATGATAAGATTCTTTAAAATAAGACCACACATGCCTATATTTTCACAATATTTTAATTTCATATAAACATAGGCAAGTGTGGTCTTGTTTTGAAGATCTCGTCATAAGAAATATAATGGTGCAATTGGAATTTAATTTTGATACTCGATTTAGTAATTATAGCTTTTTTAATTTAAAATTTGCATGCATGTGGGTGATGTCATCACAGCTGTCATCTTTTGCATAGTCCCCACAATTACGATGACCCATCTAACGTGTCCTTCGGGTTGATAGTTTGTGTAAAGCGACGTATAGCCTCACGCCCCCTCGGTAGGGATGAAAGCGGGAATGGGAAAATCCCGTACCGACCGCGACCGTATACCGTGTAAACCGATCGAATACCGTTTAGACAGAAAGAATGGGAAAACGGGAAAAAAAGGGGAAAATACGGCGGGAACGGGAACGAAAACGGTTAGACCAATTTTCCGACCGAATTCGCGGTTCCCGTATATTACCGGGAATGTTCCCGCGGGAGGTTCCCGTATTCAGCCCGACTCCCTTTCCCCTCTGGCGGCCCAGCCCACTTACCGGCCCGCACCGCACTCCATCCCTCTCTCTCTGCTCCCCAACCCTTGCGCCGCCGCCCTTGCGCCGCCGCCCGTGTCCCGCCCCCCACCCCAACCCCTGCGCCGCCGCCGCCCAACCCTTGCGCCGCCGCCCGTGTCCCGCCCCCACCCCAATCCCTGCGCCGCCGCCGCCCGTAGGCTCCGGGGACCGGCACGGCGCTGCCTGATAGCAATTCAGGGCTGTCACTTGCGGCGGCGACGACGCCACCAAGGTCCCGCTCCGCACCTCTTCGCTCCCGCCGCCGCGTCCTCCGCGGTGGTACTGACCAGTGCTCGTGTGCGCAGCTGCAGGAGCTCGACGAGATGAAGCGCCGCCTCAAGGAGATGGAGGAGGAGGCCGCCGCGCTCCGTGAGATGCAGGCCAAGGTCGCCAAGGAGATGCAAGGTACGGAGCCCCTTCCTCCCCGTGCGCGCTACTTTTCCCCTAGAAGTGGCAAGATCCGCATCTGAAGTAGGGTTGTTGCGCCAAAAATTTGCGTTACCTTGCATATGCTTGTTTGTAGTTGCGAATTAGCCTGTTTAATTGGAACTTGGAAGCGTATGATGCGCTGTGCTGCTTGTTTTCGTTGATATGCGGACATTCATGGATCTCAACAAACCAAAACTCCAAGAACCCAAGATCCAACCAGGCAACCATTCTGGGGGCGTTTGTGTTGGTAAACCAGCACCCCATGTCGAGATACAAATCGGCATGGATGGTAATAACCCTATTTCTTCACCAACTGGAAACATCTTAACGAGAGGCTTGCATACCATGGTTGGGTACTGGGCAAACAACAAGGTGGATTCATCAGATTGTGTCAGGAATGGATGGCTGGACACTGGTGATACTGGGTGGGTAGATAGCGCCAGTAATATATGGCTCATGGGGCGGCAAAAGGGTCGCATCAAATAGGAGGTGAAAATGTTTTCCCAGAAGAGGTACTTTTCCATAACTAGTTGAAATTCGACATTTTCTTCAATCTGTAACTGTAACATCTGATTTGACAATATATCACCTGAAATTGTTCAGGTTGAATTGGTACTGTCCCAGCACCCTGGAGTAGCTAGAGTTGTGGTAGTTGGTATACCAGATATCCGTCTTGGAGAGAAAGTTATTGCTTGTGTTAGCATCAGAGATGGCTGGAAGTGGGTTGGTGCAAGAGCTGAGCACCAAGGCGAAAGCAAAGAAGTCTCTCCTCAGATCCTTCTTGACCACTGCGGGATGAAAAAACTGAGCAGGTGATCTTCTCAAATGGTTGCGCTTTTGGCTTCAAAATGGTGAGCCAAAAGCGCAACCATTTGAGAAGATTTTTCCAAACAATTTTCGAGAACAAAACTTGCCAATGAAGCTAGCATCAGTTTATCACTGTTCTCAGTTTTTTGTGCAACAGATTTAAGGTACCAAGGTCGTAATTTAAGTGGTTACGTATATTGATATTCCTGTTTTATGTTACCGCTTCCCGATCGTAATCGACACGTTCCCATTCGAATTATTCCGTTCCCGATATCCCGTATTACCGGTTTCGTTTTCCCGTCCGGCCTTCCGTTCCCGTTTCCGTTCCCGGCAAAAAAATACGGGAGCGGAAACGGTTAAGACCTTTTCCCGACCGTTCCCGATCGTTTTCATCCCTACCTCTCGGTGGGCAACGCACGCGCGCGCAACGCCCGTGGCGCGCGGCGGCCGGGCCCATGGTCAATGGTCCCTTACTCCCTTGCGTGGAAATGCCGTAGTGGGCCAGGAGGGGCCGTGAAGCGTTTTTAATGGGCTTAGGGTATGGTTGTGGGTGGAGTCTTCGGCCTTTTGGGGCCGTGCGATCTTAGTGGGCTTGAATGTTGCTGACGGGCTGGAGCTCCCTAGGAGCCCAAACATTTCGCATCGACGCGATGTGAATTGAGACTGACCCCCAGCGCGAATCTCAACGAGGTGCCTGATCCCTCGTCCTCATCCAGCGAGGGGCAGCTGTCCCTAGCTCAACTGCTCGAACCAGCAAGGCGTGGGAATCTGGGCTGCGCGGCGGCGGAGCGGAGGCGGCGGTCCCGGCGATGGCGAGCTCTTCCGAGCCCGACAAGCTCATCACCAAAGCCGACAAGCTGTGAGCCCTTCGCTTTCTCTAGTTTCGTCTGCTGTTTCTCCTGCTTCGTTTGATCTGCGAGCAACCTGATTGCTGTTTCGCGCGTATACCTTCGAAATGGGGATTCCGTTTCGTACAGGCCAAGTAATCGAAGCTGCTTGGGTCCTTAGTGCGTCTGATTAGAACCCAGCGATCTGTAATTCTCAGCCGATCGTGTCAAACTTCCGTGTGGAGGTGCCTTGAGCGATCCGGAAATTCCTGGATCTAGTTCTGCTGTTAGACGGAGTCTCACCTTTTCGTGCAAAGTCATGCCGCTGATTTCGGGGTCTTTCAGATGATCAGATCTCCAAGCAGCTGGCAGAGATAAGCTTTGAGGACTAGTTTTGGAAGGCTTGGCCGACTTGCCCCAAATGTTTGGGGTTTGGTGGCTCTCCAAGCATTGGATTTCAGTTGAAAGGGCTAATCATTTCCCTTGGTTCATGTTAGTTTGGTCTAGCTGTGTTCGTGACAAACCAAATTTGCAGGAAAAGGCAAGATATGGGAATTTCGTTTTGGTCCATATGGTGGGGAAATCCTGGTGGTACACTCTCCTAGATGACTAGATCATATTGCATTAGCATTAGCTTTTTAAATCTTTGCAAACACGAATGAATGCATATCAGTATAGGTGCTATTTTTCCTTATCCAGACTTTTAGATTGGGCCATTCTAAGCTTTGTTCAAACAGTAAAAGCTAGCCTTGTGTAGCATTTTCTACAAGAGTACCTTGTCTTGCATAAAAGCTAGCCTCTCATTGGTACACGCCTCTCCAAGATTTAATAGTTCAATTAAAATGGATACCTGGGTGCACAATGTTTGCACAGGGAAACAATAATAAGAAAAATGTAGTGAAGTTACTTTTCGATTAAGTTCAGAGTTTTGTTTTCTCTTTGTATACATGAAAATATCAATATAGTAAGATTTTGCTGTTGAAAATTTATTTTCTTCTAGTTTTTGATTGGTTGCTACATCATATACGTGCTGATTTTCCTGTTTTTACTTTTACTAATTTATCAATGTGGCACCTAAAAATGTCCTGTTCATCAACTTATAATTGACTCTTTGTAAAGCATGTTCCCTCAAATTTGTCTTGAATATACTCTTTTTTGCAGAACAAAATTGAGTTTTACAAGGTGGAACGCTGATTGGAAAAGCGCTACTTCCTTGTATGAGCAAGCTGGTCTGTGACTTTCTTTGCCATCCTTGTTTTCTTGATAGAAATTTGTTCATTCTGGAGCACATAAGTGAAATTCGTTTCTCTTTAAAAGCGGTTGCGTATAGGTTCAGAAAGGACAATGAGAAAGCAAAAGATGCATTTGAGAAGGCCTCGAAAGGACAAGAAATGATCTCCTCGTATCCTTCGGAAATATCTCTGCAGTTTTGTTTCTTTCATTCACATCATTGGGCAATACCTAGTGTGCCCTTAACTAGTTTTATAGACCATGGGATGCCGCTAAGCATATGGAATCTGCTGCTGCTTTAGCAAAGGAGCTTGGACGCTGGAATGAAGTATCTGATTTCTATCGCAGAGCTTCAGAATTATACCGTGAATGTGGAAGGGCCCAACCTGCATCTGATGCTCTAGCAAAGGGTGCCAGGTAAATTTAAATAACACGTCTTATAATTATGAACAACGTGGAAGCTT
The DNA here is from genome assembly GCA_032594955.1 of Panicum miliaceum. Taxonomy (NCBI): domain Eukaryota; kingdom Viridiplantae; phylum Streptophyta; class Magnoliopsida; order Poales; family Poaceae; genus Panicum; species Panicum miliaceum. The sequence goes on from CM064069.1 coordinate 3,637,256, forward strand.
AAATGCTGAACATAATTTTATGAAATCAGTGCCTTGGAGGAGAAATCTCCTGAAGAAGCTATTAAATTGTATGATGAGGCTTGCACAATTCTAGAAGAAGATGGGAAGGAACAAATGGCTTTTGACTTGTATCGTGCTGCTGCAGCTTTGTACGTTAAGATGGAGAAGTAAGACCACCTTAATGCCTGATTATTGTAATTTCACACTGTTTGCTATATCTATATGGCATCTCAATCATGATTTGCTTTGGAATTTGACTTCATTCTTCTTACATGTGAAGTGAGTTTTTAGTAGACAAAGAAAGACAAGCAGAAAATGTTTTGAACCTACATTAAAGGATTGACACCATGAATTGTATTATAAAAACACCTAGGAATTTTTGTAAGCTACTTGGGTTTGATATTTACTATCCCACATAATGAAGGTAGGGTGTAGCTGCTTGCACACTTCCTCAAACCAACTCAGTAAATATAACTGATAGAATTGCATTCGCATAATTTTTAGCATTGCAAGTAATCTTTAACATAATCATCTTACATTTATCCGTCTTTGGTCCTCTGACAGGTATTCAGATGCTGCTGCTTTCTTTCTAAGACTCGGTTCTGCTGCCGATAAGTGCAATGCCATGAACAGCCAATGCAAGGTAATCTTCTTTTCTTTTTGAACTATAATGTCTGTAGTCTGTACTTAATTATCCAGAGACTACATGCTTATTATTGAACTGAGAATATTACAAAATAGGACATGATATTTGTGTCTTGCAACTTTGTCTGTGATCACATCTTTAACACCAAACTTGCTAACTCATGTACGGAGTATGATGTCTTGAACATATAACTTGTCTGATTCAAAATTTGTTTCTTGTATTCAGGCTTATCTGAGTGCGATCATCATCTACCTTTATGCGCATGATTTTCAGCAAGCTCAGAAATGCTACAACGACTGCTCAGAGTAAGCTTTGTACATTTGTTGCAGTTACTATCACGGACGAAATTTTGTATAATAATATTTGTGCCATCTGCCATGTTTGGTTTTCCCATCAAATCGTGAAGTGTAAGGGAATTTTGTCATTATTTTTCCTTTTCTGCCATATTGCAGGGTTCAAGCCTTCCTCGATAGCGATCAGAACCGATGTGCAACAAAACTATTATCTGCTTATGAGGAAGGTGATGCTGAAGAAATCAAACGTATTGGTCAATCAAGTGCCTTCAATCACCTTGACCATGTGGTAATTGTTTTCATCTTCTCTATAAACGACCATGTATCCCTGTATTGTAACAGCAATTTTATGGTGTTTAAATGGTTATATACCAGAAGTTGTCCTCTTCTGTTGCAAAGGAGTCAAGGAAATTATTGTTAGTAAGACCAGGCACAAAACGCTAGTGGTTTATCTTCCATTCCTGTTGTTCACTGATTCAGCAGTGACATGCATGGTGCCTCTACCGTTCATAGAATCAATCGCGTGCAAGAAAACGACTAACTGTATTCCGTTGAGCACTTGTCTTACCAAGTGATCGTGGACTGCTTGCTATTCTAGAGTCTAGAACAGTTTGCATTCTATCTGATGTAATATTTCCTTCATTGATTGTTTACTTGACTAGTCTTCGTTCGGGATCCATGGTGACATTTGGTTTCTGTACATCAATGCAGGTAATTAGGCTCGCAAGGAAGCTACCAAAAGGTGATCTGCAGGCCATTAAGAAGGCAGCTGATGGCGGCGAGGACTCCTTGGACGAGGATGACCTAACTTAAAATGACCTTCCAAGATCAAGATGCGGAGAGCAGATGGGTGATGGGACGCTCATAGTACGCCATCGATGAGCAGGAACAGTTGTAAAAAGAAGTAATGTGAATTGAATTAAATACTAAAACCTTGTGGGCGGCATCTGTATCATGAAATTTGTGACGCTCAATTCTGCTACATATCAACATAGCGTGTACTGGTTGTTCGGTGGTATTGAGACTTTATTGGTATGTTTATGTTGCCTGTGCTGTATGATTTTTGCAAATCCAGTCTGATGTACATGCTGTGCAAGCACAAACGAAATCCACAACTCTGACAATTTGCCAGTTACATTACATATTTCGTTAGCGTGGACGATGAATGCTCTGCACCTGCAAGCGGAGTGACTTATCCGTCCCAATTTCTTCACCCACCTCCCTCTCATACTCATCCTTTTAGTTTCTCTGTCCACACATCATATTAAGAACCTGTTGAATGTGCAGAATGAGTCACTTAGTGAGAAATACCTTGGTATGCCCTCAGATGTGGGAGCATCTACCAATGGTGCGTTCAAATATCTGAAAGACAGTTTGGAAGAGGGTCCAGGGGTGGATGGAGAACTGCCTCTCGGCAGGAGGGAAGGACGTACTGATCAAGGCAGTAGCACAAGCAATTCCGACTTATTCTATGTCGTGCTTTAAACCGCCGGGAGGTTTATGTGAGCACATAAATGGTCTTATCAGAGGCTTCTGGTGGGGCAACCAAGAAGGCAAGAGGAAGCCTTGCTGGGTTGCTTGGGAGGAGATGACCAGACCCAAGAATGTGGGTAGGGCTCGGGTTCAGAGACATCGAGCTGTTCAACCTAGCATTGTTAGCACGACAAGCCTGGCGAATCCTGAACGAACCGAGCTCCCTAAGCGCACGGAACCTCAAAGCTGTGTATTTTCGGGATGTAGACTTCCTCGATGCAGCACAAGGCTCAGCACCGTCGCGTGTCTAGCGCGCAATTGTTGATGGGAAGGATGTACTGAAACAAGGCATTATTCGGAGGATTGGTACAGGCGAAACAACTAATATTTGGAGCATGAACTGGTTACCAAGGGATGGGCAGCTTCGGCCACTGAACACCTCTCGGCCAAACGCATCACAGCGGGTTCACGAGTTGATTGACCCTCTCACATTATCATGGGATCAACGTAAACTGGGGCTGTTTTTCTACCTGATGGATGCAGAGGTGATCAGCTCCATCCCGCTGACTATGAGGAGGCAAGAAGATTTCTGGGCTTGGCATTATGAAAGGACATGTGTCTCCTCAGTCCGGTCAGCATACCGGATGCTTGTTCAGAAGCAACAGAATTTTTCAGCTTGGCTGGAACAAAAACCGGGAAAGTCTGATCTGCGAGCAGATGAGAAGGAATGGTCAGCTATCTGGCAGTTGAAAGTTCCTTCAAAAATCAGAATGTTCCTGTGGAGATTGGCACGACACTCCGTACCGACGGGTGATGTACTCCATCGCAGAAATATGGCACCACAGTCAGTATGTCTGATTTGCGGGGCACAGGACTCGTGGAAGCATTCTCTAATGGAGTGCAACATGGCTAAATGTGTTTGGGCTTTGACAAAAGAAGAGATAGTGGAGCACATATGCAACATTCAAGAGCTGAACGCAAGGGCATGGTTAGCTGAAGTTATTTCCTCATTGCCGAGGGAGGAGCTTACGAGGACGATGATTACTTTGTGGGCGATCTGGCATGCCAAAAGGAAGGCAATCTACGAAAATATCTTCCAGAGCCCACTATCAACACATAGCTTTGTGGAGAGGTATATGGCGGATCTATCTTTGTCAGATATTCATCCGGAGGCGACGAAATAGCAGGTAGCAACCTACGCGGGGAGTGTTCAGCCAGATTATCCAGGAGATCAGGGCAGATGCCGTTGCGTTCCAGGAGATGGAGTTTACTCACGAGAGAAGAGAAACCAACTGTGACGCCCATATGCTCGCGAGGAGCTCACTGTTCAGCTCTCTCGGTCGACATGTTTGGTTTCTTGATCCGCCGGTTGGCGTTTGTAACTCTTATTCGATTACTTAATATAATGTCGAACCCTAAAAAAAAACCTAGCCCACAACTCCTGGCAGCATACTGCACCCTCAGTCGAGTCGACGCCGCTCTAGTCGCGGACCTGCTTCACCCACGCTGCGACGAGGGCGTCCGTGCGGAGGACATCCAGGTCCCGCCGGCGGAGGAAGGCGCGGAGGAGATCCAGGACCCGTCGCCGGAGGCGGTCTCGGATCGGATGCCCAGAAGGCGCGAGAGGCCGAGGGCGGCCTCGGTGGAGGTGGCGGGCGGCAGCACCGATCTCGCTGAGGACCAGGGAGCGTGAAGATCGACGGCCGCTACGAGCGAACTTGCGACAACGACGTTAGGCGCTTCGACGGCTGTGAGTGCATCTCCAGCAAATCTGCTTCCGCCGGCAAGCTTTCTGGCATCCTTGCATATGCCACATTCATCTTATCCCCATCTCTAGTCTTCTTCTTGTGCGTGTGTAAGCCATGTTGTTCTGCCTGGAATTTCATCTTTGATGCGTGAGATGCCGTGTTGTGCTGCCTGAAATTTCGCTTTTGTGACAACAATTTCATACGGCTGAAATCAAAAGGTAGCATGGAAATTAAAGTTTGTGCAGTAATTTGATACTGCAGCCGAAATAGTGTGTTTATACATAGACAGTATAGTTGAGACTACCTTCCCTATGTCCGAATTTGATGTGAAAGTCATTGACTATTTGATCTTTTTTTCATATACTGGATAGATTCAAACCAATTTTCCTTCTTGAATATGATGACTTGAATTAATGTTATGATAGCTTTTAGATTATGTCAATGGATGTACGCAGATATGTCTCTTGGCAGTAAATTTTTGTGGTTCTCTACTTCTCTGTGCATTTCTTTTGACAGCTGGTTTGTGCTGAATTATAATTTGCAGCGCCTGTGTCTGCCTCTCGCCGCGCCACACGCCTGGCCTTAGAGCACCTTGCAGCTTGTCGCCCGTAATTTTGCCCATACTTCTATTGGATACCACCAACAATGAACACTAGCAGCTGCATCGTGAGAAATGTGAGAGCTACTGGCTACCTAATATAAATTTAGTACAAAAAATCCCTGGAATTGTTTCTCTTGCCATTGTTCTAATGCAGTTTTTTCCTCATTTGCTCAGGTTGTTGGTAAGACGACAATACATTTTGATGATACCAATGACAAAACAATTGGGTTTGTAGACCCATTGTTTTGTAGGTTCGGGTGGGTTCACCATGGTGACATCAAGTATTCTGTCAAGGTTACAGTTTTGTCATTCGACAGTTGTGGGGATTCGGGACAGATCCTCAGCGACAATCTGAGTTCATTATTTGAGCAAAGTCGTTGGGCCTATATTGCGTTAGGCGGCCTGTGGGCTGAATCCCGTATGTCACAGGGCCAAGGAAGGCGGGTCAATACCTTTCTAAATACTTACCGGTAAAACAATATAATTCTTGACTCTTTCATATGTGTTGAGAAATCGGCGCCTCCAAATTTGGCACCGACTTCCTAAAAACGGCACAATAGTAGTGTGCCACCACTTCTTCTATGGACCATATACCCACAATATACCGATGAGATCTTCACCTAGGCACCAATACGGAAGACCAACTTTAAATGAGGACTCGACTCTTTATTCACCATAACTTGATATAACACAAGACTATTGCACTCTCTATGTGGCTATCCGACCATGACACTACTACACTACATGACAACCTTGCCATCTCTTACTTGAGACCCCTTATGGCATGGTATGGCAAGAGGGGAGGGGAGCACCCCTATTTATAGGACTCCATGGCTCATGTGGTTTTGCCATGTGTCCATCTTCTACATACTTCTTTATAAATATTAGAACGTTCCTCATGCTTATCTATTTTCTTGATATTTCTGTCCTACCAAAAATATCTTGTTCTATAGTATTCTACTCTTCACCAGCATGATAACCATTGTTCATGCATGCTCTCCAATTTTCTAGAAGTTTCTTCAAGTATGCATTGCTATCTTCAACAATATGAATATATAAGACCCCAAAAAAATCAATTTGTGTAAACACAGGCAAAATAAGAGTATGCAGGAATGCACGTTCATCTTCGACATGGTTTGACATTGGGTTCATTTCCTGGTTAAAAAAGAACGGCGACATCTCTCCATGTGATCGATTACCACAAATCCAGTGCTCGTTAATGGGGGAAGATTTGCGTATCTACACCAATCTGAACACCACTTATACTGTTTGTACGCATCTCTCCTACGCGCTGCCAGGATCTATAAGATGAATGTCACGTACCGGCCTGCGACTTGTAATGTTGCCATGTTATCGACGCTTTTACATGGGCGCACGTATGCACGGCGCAAGAAGAAAGAGTCCTAGCAGAATTTACGTGTAGATGTGCAAGAATAGTCGGCGTCTTTTAGGATTTGTAATCTATTTTTAGAAATATTTGTTAAAGTTAGATAGGAGTCCTTATTTAATGAGGATTGTTAGTCGAGTTTGTTAGGATCATATCTATATATAAGATATTAGCAAGAACTTTTGAAGTCAAGTAGAAACAATATCAATTGTCAGAGTTGAGGAGCGACGTTGTTATTGTCGTCTACTAATCTTGTCCAGTGATTAGCCCATATCAACTTGGTATTCAGAGCCTTCGTTCCTGCGCCACAAATCCCACCCAATTCCCACCCCTAATCAAGTTCAGCCACTCCGTCCAGAATCCAGATTGCATATGTTCTCCAGTACACCATCGATAGCCCTGCAGCAGCCCTTCGCCACTGGCAGCTACCAAGGGATTCTCCGTGTTCCACATCCGGGTCTTTGATGGGAGTTCTGATCCATTGCAGTGGTTGCATCATTGCAACCAGTGCTTTGATGCATGGCAACCACAAGAGAGTATGAAGGTATGGCTAGCATCTTTCAGGATGACAGATCTTGCTTACAAGTGGTACTGCTCGATGGAGCAGAACCATAGTGTACCTACATGGCCGGACTTCATCAACACTGTCAGCCGCCGTTTCGCACTGACTGTAGCAGCACCCGTCCCGGCGACCATCACGCCTTTAACGCCTGCAGCAACAACAGCACCTCCACCCCCTTCAGCCGTGATGTCAATGGCTGCAGTCGCTTCTGCACGACTACCAGCGGAGGACCAGGCGGCTACACCAGCAGCAACTCCGGCAACAGCGACAGCTGCAACAGCTTCAGCGCAAGCGCAATCCCAGGTGCCTACGCCACTTCCTGCATCGGCACCTTCACCGGCGAAGGCGACAGCATCGGCTACATCTGCATTTGCAACAGCAACATCCTCTGCCTCGACTTCAGCCCCGACGATTGTGGCAGCAACATCATCCATCACCTCGATGGCCGCGACACCTTCACTGCCGAGTCCCGACCACCTCGCCAGCAGCACCAACGCCACCGCCGGCCCAGCAGGACTCCGTGCCGTCTGCCCAGATCTTCGCCCGAGCAGCGTCACTGCAGTGGTGCCTGCGCCGCACTCTGTGCCCCCCCGCGCCCCCCCCCCCCCACCCCGCGGCCAAGGCGCCCACGTCCGCGCCATGCGCGGCCTCATCTCAGGGACCGCACATGCGCCGGCCCTGCATGCGCCATGCGCCGCCTCATCTGTACCGGGAAGCAGGTCCTCGTCGCCGTCCGACTCGGGGTCGTCACAGATGTGGCTGGCCAGGGGCCAGGCCCCGTCTTTGCATCTCTCGATGCTATACGCCTTCTTCCAGTTCCGGCTCGCCGACGCCTTCCACGCCTTCGCAGACGGCGCAATCCTCGGCAAGAACTGCGGCGGCCAACTTACTGTTCTGGCAACCAAGGAAGGCATGTGTTGGGCTGCCTTTGTTCAGTTGGCTGCCGTGGGCAGGTCCGGTGGGTGGCTGGTGGGCTGCTCCATCCGTCATTTTTCAGCCCATTTGACGCCAATAGCTGAGCTGTTATTTCCAAGGGACCCAGGAGGACCAGTGTGTTCCCGGTTGCGCTCGATCATGTTAAGTCGAGATGTCAAAGGCATAATCAGGTTTCCACGTCTGCTGCTCTGATCATTGCCACAGCTCGAGGACGAGCTGTCTTTGAGGGGTGGTGAAGTGTTATGGCAAGTGGGCCGGCCACAGGCCTAGGCCCACAAGTACTGTATGTTAGATGAAACATGACACTTAAACTTGACAGGATGTAACACCTAAAATATTAGCACGACCTATAAAATAAGATGAACAATAAGAGAAAGTTTAGATCTCGATCGCCAGTCATCGTAGGAGCAGCTGAGGACGACATCTCGGCGGTGGTTGGTGTCGGGGACGAAGACGGTGCGTCCGTAGTCGTTCCCGTAGATGTTCCCGACGTAGACGAAGTAGTCGATCTCGCCGGGTACCGTCGTCCTTCTGGCCTGTACCGGCACTGCTCGGTGTTGGACGGCAGGCAGAGGCGGTGGCCTTCAGTGTTGGACGGCAGGCAGAGGCGGTGGCCTTCAGGTAGTTCCAGCGCCGCCGCAGATCGGGATGACTGTAGTGGGCGGCTAGGGTTTCTTAATGATTAGGTTAATCACAAAAATACCGGGTCCCAATATTTAATATGGTGCTGAACGACCTGAGGCCACAACCACTAGTGGGCTTGAGCCTCCGATCAAGGTACGTAACGGGCTTTGACTTATCTGTTTCTTCTCTTTTATTTTCGGCCTTTTTGACCACCGAAAAAAAAGTTCCAACTGTTGGCGCTAAAATCGGCCGGATAGGAATCAGCCGATGGGTCTTCAGCGTCGGACACACGACCCGGGAGAATCTGCTTAGCTCCTGTTCGGGTTATCGCCCTGGTGCGGTTCGCGCGGCGTGCCAGTCAATCTGACCTGTTGATTGACAAGGAAATAGAGTATTAAATTCCAGGCGCGTCGATCGGCTGGATTTCCGATCTGTCCTGAGGAGCGCGTCGGCGGCAAATCGGCCGATTTGCTGTAGAGATGATCGGCTATGGGTTAGCCGATGATCGTATAGTAATTGTAAAGAGAGCTGCTGGAGCAATCTAAACAATTACTGTAGAAGCAACACTTGAAACAGATCTAATCGGCTATATGGCGATGAATTGAAGGAGAATAATGATGAAGCCGATTACCCTGATCTCAAGCTGGATAACTGGTGATAATACTAGAATAACAGGTAAAACTTGCAATTCTAGTAAATATCGATAACTTGTGAATAAATCCAAACGAAACCACAGCGATGCGCCCGTAGTTAAAGCTCGGATATTACTCGATAAGCGGAACCTACCAATTGGCCGGAGATCAGGTTGATGCAGCCCTGCCAATCCGTACGAACTCGTGGAAGAAGAAAATATTGGCGAAGTCGCCGACTTGAAAAGTAAAGTACTGGTAAAAAGTAGAGGTATTTTGTTGATTGATTTGATTGTTTTTTGCAAAGCCCTAGCGACTCCTATTTATACCCTGAAACTAGGACTCCTGGTCGATTACGACTTGTTACAACCTTATTTAAAACAGGAAAACTACTATATCTATAATAACTTTAAAAAGGAAACGGACTCCCGCAGAATCTTCCGCCGCCGTTTCCTAATCCAATCAGGACCTCTTCAATTGCTTTCCGGCTGACTTAGCATGCCGTGTTGACCAGCTTTTGACTAGGATCTTCTGGAATAATCCTATCCTGTTGGCATAGGCTGCGCCACCAATCGGCCGATTTTCAACTGTTACCCCGATCGGCCGATTCCTTACTGTAGCTTTCAGATCCGCTTCATCGGCCAATCTTCTCCTGACGCCGATTCAATACGTGTCAAAATCTGGCGTCAACACCAACATTCTCCCCTTTGGTCTAAAGGTCTAAAACTGATGTCATTCTTAAAGTGGAGTTATGTAAAGAGATAATATATCACAACAATGTATAATCCCATCGCGATACAATTATCCACGATGCATTAAACCACTTATCGTAATGGGAGGTGGTTGACTTATGACCCTTCTAATTCCAAGATCACAGGCTATCCAATAGTCCCATGCCGGCAATTAGCTCACGAAATTGATTGGGGGTAAGCCTTTCGGTAATGGATCCGCGAGCATTTCCTTAGTACTTATATGCTCTAACTCAATAATACGATCTTGGACTCTATCTTTCACAACATAAAACTTAATGTCAATGTGCTTGGCACCACCACTTGATTTGTTGTTACTAGCATAGAAAACTGCGGCTTTATTATCGCAGTATAACTTTAATGGTTTGCTTATACTGTCTACCACTCTTAATCCGGGTATAAATCCTTTAAGCCACACACCTTGCCCCACAGCCTCATAACATGCCACAAACTCAGCCTGCATGGTTGATGCCGCAGTAAGTGATTGTTTGGAGCTTTTTCATGATATTGCTCCATTCACAAGTGTGAATATATAACCTGATGTCAACTTTTTAGTGTCAACACAGCCTGCGAAGTCGGCGTCTGAATAGCCAACTACTTCTAAATTCCTAGTTTTCTTATATGTGAGCATGTAGTCCTTAGTGCCCTGCAAATAACGCAAGACCTTCTTGACCGCTTTCCAGTGATCCATTCCTGGATTAGACTGATATCTACCAAGCATCCCGGTAATGAAAACTAAGTCAGGACGTGTACATAATTGTGCGTACATAATGCTTCCAACAGCTGAAGCATGTGGAATCGAACTCATTTGATCAATTTCTAATTTATTCCTAGGACTTTAAAATTGCCCAAACTTATCGCTCTTAACCACTGGAGCAGCTGTGCCTGAACATTGATGCATATTATATCTTTTAAGAACCTTCTCTAAATAATCCTTTTGAGAGAGTCCTAATGCACCCTTGGATCTGTTTCGGTGTATCTCAATGCCCAGTACATAAGAGGCATCGCCGAGATCCTTCATATCAAAATTGGATGAGAGAAAAGCTTTTGTCTCATGTAGCAAGTTCTTATCGCTGCTTGCTAATAGGATGTCATCCACGTATAAAACTAGGATGATGAAAGAGCTCCCCTTGATCTTAATATATATACAATTGTCCACTATATTTTCAACCAAGCCCAATTTCTTAATTACTTCATCAAACTTAAGGTACCATTGTCTGGACGTCTGTTTCAACCCATAAATGGACTTCTTTAGTCTGCATCTCAACTGTTCTTTGCCTTCCACAACGAAACCTTCTGGTTGCACCATGTATACATTCTCATGCAAATAACCGTTTAAACGCAGTCTTAACGTCCCGTTGGTGCTAAAATCGGTCGGGTAGGAATCGGCCGATGGGTCTTCAGCGTCGGACACACGACCCGGGAGAATCTGCTTAGCTCCTGTTCGGGTTATCGCCCTGGTGCGGTTCGCGCGGCGTGCCAGTCAATCTGACCTGTTGATTGACAAGGAAATAGAGTATTAAATTCCAGGCGCGTCGATCGGCTGGATTTCCGATCTGTCCTGAGGAGCGCGTCGGCGGCAAATCGGCCGATTTGCTGTAGAGATGATCGGCTATGGGTTAGCCGATGATCGTATAGTAATTGTAAAGAGAGCTGCTGGAGCAATCTAAACAATTACTGTAGAAGCAACACTTGAAACAGATCTAATCGGCTATATGGCGATGAATTGAAGGAGAATAATGATGAAGCCGATTACCCTGATCTCAAGCTGGATAACTGGTGATAATACTAGAATAACAGGTAAAACTTGCAATTCTAGTAAATATCGATAACTTGTGAATAAATCCAAACGAAACCACAGCGATGCGCCCGTAGTTAAAGCTCGGATATTACTCGATAAGCGGAACCTACCAATTGGCCGGAGATCAGGTTGATGCAGCCCTGCCAATCCGTACGAACTCGTGGAAGAAGAAAATATTGGCGAAGTCGCCGACTTGAAAAGTAAAGTACTGGTAAAAAGTAGAGGTATTTTGTTGATTGATTTGATTGTTTTTTGCAAAGCCCTAGCGACTCCTATTTATACCCTGAAACTAGGACTCCTGGTCGATTACGACTTGTTACAACCTTATTTAAAACAGGAAAACTACTATATCTATAATAACTTTAAAAAGGAAACGGACTCCCGCAGAATCTTCCGCCGCCGTTTCCTAATCCAATCAGGACCTCTTCAATTGCTTTCCGGCTGACTTAGCATGCCGTGTTGACCAGCTTTTGACTAGGATCTTCTGGAATAATCCTATCCTATCGGTGTGGGCTGCGCCACCAATCGGCCGATTTTCGACTGTTACCCCGATCGACCGATTCCTTAGTGTAGCTCTCAGATCTCCTGCATCGGCCAATCTTCTTCCCCTGACGCCGATTCAATACGTGTCAAAATCTGGCGTCAACACATGCCCCCCAGTTTCGGAGTAAAATATAACTTTTTCTTCGAAACTTTTTCTTTAATCCTTCTCTCTAAGCTTCCCCATTGCGACAGGAGTAAACCTCGGAATCAGTTGTGTTACCTTTCCCTCTGCATCTGATCTTTTTCTAGAATCAGCTCTATGACATGGAATCCGGTAACAGGATTTATGTTGGCGTGTAGATTCAGACTTTGACCGTCTCCCCTGGCAGCTTTACATTTACTGATGTCTTTACTCCGGCGGTACACGTCTTGCCAACCCTCTGTTTCTTCCTTTCTATAAATACGATTCTTCGTATTATTTCCAAAAATGTTCATCTGGCTTGTCTTCTTTTCCTTCTGAAACCCGCCGCTCGCCATCTTTGGTCAAGCATTAAAATGTCTTCTCGATCCTCCTCTTCCGTTAATCAGGTATCAATTTCCTCTCCATCCCTTTCTGAGACATCTCACTTTGTTCCAACATATTTGCCTATTCCTTCTTTCAGCCGAACCGTCTCAGCCCTGTTTTGGAAAGAGCGATCGAAATCATGCATTCAGGCAAGCCTTTGTCGCAAGCTGATATAGATCTGATAAAAGCTCACTCTGAAGAACTCAAAGATCATGTTCCTGCCAGTGTCCGATCAATCTTGGACCATATGGATCTCGTCTGCTTTGAACAAATGCCATCCTCTGACGAGAGTTCCTCATCTTCACACCGACTTGCTGAAGCTAAGACTGAAGCCACCATGAAAGATTTGGAAGAGGAGAAGGCCCGCCTGCTGAAAGAACTCTGCGACCAAGCTGAAGCCGGAGTCACTGCAAAGGACTTGAAAGATGAAAGGCTCTCCCTCATGATAAGATTAGGTCGCGTCGAAAGAGAAATCCAACGCAGGCGTAACCAGTAGTGTTTTTATTCTAAGGGTGACTTACACCATATCGGCCATGTAATCTTGATATATCTTGCTGTAAGTTATGCATCTACCCAAATGCTTGGATAGTACCTTTTCAAATATCGTCCATTCAGAGCTCTTGGGAATTCCTCCCCTTCTATTGTCTCCAGAATGTACGCATTTCCGGGAGCATATCGGCCGATTCTATACGGCCCTTCCCAAGTGGGTGACCACTTACCGAATTTGGGATCCTTAGATCCTATCGGCAGCACCAGCTTCCATACCAGATCTCCCTGAGAGAACTGATTGACTTTGACCTTCTTGTCATACCATCTGGCCACCCTTTTCTTGTTCTCCTCTATGCTGATCAGAGCTCTTAACCGCAAACCCGCCGAATCGTCAAGTTCATCTTTCATGAGAAAGGAATAATCATCGGCCGTTAACTGATCCTGTAGCGATATGCGTCTTGACCCTGTTCTTATCTCCCATGGTAAGACCGCCTCATGGCCATAAACCAAACGATAAGGGGATATTTTAGTGGCCCCATGACAAGCCATCCTGTACGCCCATAAAGATTCAGCCAAAGACATATGCCACTTTTTGGGCTGCTCCTCTACCTTCCTCTTGATTAGCTTGATTATCCCCTTGTTAGACGATTCTGCTTGGCCATTGGCTTGAGCATAGTACGGAGAAGAATTTAATAATTTAATTCCCATATCGGCGGCGAACTCTCCGAATTCTCCAGAAGTGAACATTGTCCCTTGATCAGTTGTGATGGTTTGAGGAATACCAAATCGATATATAATATGGCTTTTAACAAACTCAATCATATCGGCTCATGTCACGTTCCTCAAAGGAACTGCCTCCACCCATTTGGTAAAATAATCTGTAGCCACCAATATGAACTTATGCCCTTTGCTAGATGGAGGATGAATCTGCCCGATGAGATCTATTCCCCAACCTCTGAACGGCCACGGCTTAATTATTGGATTCATAGCCGATGCTGGTGCGCGCTGCACATTGCCAAACCTCTGACAGTCTTGGCATCCTTTGTAATACTTGAAACAATCTTCCAGGATGGTCGGCCAGTAATATCCATTGTTCCTGATCATCCACTTCATTTTATGGGCCGATTGATGAGCTCCACACACGCCTTCATGGATTTCTCCCATTAGGACCTTTGCGTCTTCTGTTCCCAGGCATTTGAGAAGAACTCCATCAATCGTCCGAAAAAATAAGTCGTCCTCAAGCAACACATACTTTGTAGCCTGAAAACGTGTTCGCCGATCCACCTTTTGGGATGGATTTTTCAAATAATCGGCGATCCCCTTCCGCCAGTCATCGGCCGCAAGTTCTAGCGTCATCGCTCCCTGAATCGGCCGATACCCAGAAGCATGTTGAGCCAGTCTGTTGGCTTCTCCATTATAATCTCTGGGGATGTGCTCAATTGTTGCAGATTTGAAGCCTTTCAAAAGTTGAAGACAATCTTCATAATAAATCCTCAAGATGTCGTCCTTGCATTCGGATCGTCCTGTTAACTGATCCACAATGAGCATGGAGTCCCCAAAGATCTCGACTGCATCCGCCCTGACTTCCCTTAACAATTGGATGCCTTTCAGAACAGCTCGATACTCCGCCTGGTTGTTGGTTGCAGAAGCTTCTATCGGCAGAGAGAAATCATAAGTTGCCCCCCGAGGCGACACAAGAACGATGCCGATTCCTGATCCGACCCCACACGAAGAACCATCAAAATATAGAGTCCATGGAACTGGTTCAACGGTGGCAATTTCTGGTCCACAATGCTGAACTACAAAATCGGCCATCACTTGACCTTTGACGGCTTTGGCCGATTCGTACCTTAGATCGAATTCTGACAAAGCCAGGATCCATTTTCCAATCCGCCCCTTCAAAATTGGCAATGATAGCATATACTTCACCACATCATCCTTGCACACGACTATGCATTCTGCCGATAGCAAATAGTGCCTGAGCTTAGTACATGAAAAGTACAAGCACAAGCATAATCGCTCCACCGAAGAATATCTTGTTTCGGCGTCTAAAAGTCTTCTGCTGACGTAGTACACCACTCGTTCTTTCCCTTCAAACTCCTGTACCAACGCCGATCCAATAGCCTGCTCGTCAGCCGATAAATATAACTTGAACGGCTTACCAGGCTGTGGCGGGGCTAACACCGGAGGTGAAACCAGATACTGCTTGATATTCTCCAGTGCCTTGCGTTGTTCTTCTCCCCATGTGAACTCTTGGTCGGGCTTTAATTTCAACAGAGGAGTAAAAGCCTGAATACGTCCCGATAGATTGGATATGAATCTTCTGATGAAATTGACCTTGCCGATGAGGGACTGCAGTTCAGTTTTATTTTGTGGTGCCACTACTTTATTGATGGCGTCTATAGTCTTGCAGCTGACTTCTATCCCACGCTCATGGACCATAAATCCCAAGAATTGTCCGGCCGATACACCAAACGCACACTTGTTTGGGTTCATCTTCAGCCCATGCTTCCTTGTGCACTCCAGCACTTCCTGTAAATCGGCCAGATGATCCTAGTGACCTTTTGACTTGACCACGACGTCATCTATATAAATTTCCACCGATGAACCAATGAGTTTGTGGAAGATGTAGTTCATGGCCCGTTGATATGTAGCGCCGGCGTTTTTCAAGCCAAAAGTCATGACCACCCATTCAAATAAACCAAGATGGCCTGGGCACCTAAAAGCCGTTTTCGAAATATCTTCTTCGGCCATTAATATCTGATTGTATCCAGCATTCCCATCCATAAAACTTATGACTTTGTGGCCTGCGGCGGCATCCACCTAGATATCGGCCGTTGGCATCGGATAACCATCCATTGGCGTAGCCTGATTTAAGTTCCTGAAATCGATGCACACACGCAATTTTCCATTCTTCTTGTATACAGGCACAATGTTAGAAATCCATTCGGCATAACGGCACTGCCGAATAAATCCTGCCTCAATCAACTTTGTGATCTCAGCCTTTATATCAGGTAGAATCTTGGGATTACACCGCCGTGCAGGTTGCTGATACGGCCGATATCCTGATTTTATAGGTAACCGGTGTTCAACAATAGACCGGTCTAGTCCTGGCATCTCGTGGTATTCCCAAGCAAAGCAATCCCTGAACTCTTTCAATAAACTTATCAATTTGCATTTGTACTCAGAATCCAAATTGGCACTAATGTACGTCGGCCTCGGTTTGCTGCCATCTCCCAAATCTACCATCTCTAACAGATCGGCCGACGTGAACCCGTGCCCCAGCTTCCCATCTTCTCGGATGAGCTGATCCATTTATTCTGAGTCTTCGGAGCCGACTGCTTGGATCGGCTGTAGACCGAAATCGGACACTCTCAGGAAGTCAGTGTCCCAAATCCTGCCAGATATACACTTGACGTGCTCGCAGCTCCACTGTTGCGTATCGGCCGCTGCAACACTGTAGACAGAATCGGCTGCGACTATCTCTGTACTGTCGCCGATCCATTGCACAAGGCATTGATGCATAGTAGATGGGACACAGCAGTTTGCATGTATCCAGTCGCGACCAAGCAGCATATTATAGGACCCTTTGCCATTAATAACGAAGAAAGTGGTAGGAAGGGTCTTACTGCCGATGGTGAGGTCAACGCAGAGTGCCCCACGGGCAGGCGACACGTTGCCTTCGAAATCCTTCAGCATCATGTCCGTCTTGGTGAGGTCGTCATCGCCCTTGCCCAGCTTGCGGAACATAGCATACGGCATGATGTTAACCGCCGCTCCTCCATCTACCAACAATCTGGTGACGGGTCTCCCGTTGACATAGCCCTTGATAAACAGCGCTTTGAGATGCTGCCGTTTTTCTTCTTCTGGTTTCTCAAATATAGCCGTCATCGGCTCTAATACCAGTTGTGCCATTTGCTCTTCCTCTGTATTTGTCACTTTGTCCCGATCGCTTGGCGCCATGAACTCCATCGGCAGTATGAAAACCATATCAATCTCGGCTGCCGATTCTTGGTTATCCGTTTCTTGATCATTTTTCTTTGGGCGCCAAATTCGAGATTTCACGTTCCTTCTCTCTGGCACTTGTCTCCGTTCTTCTTCTTGATGCTCCCACTGGCGTAGGCGTTGGATCCTCCGCTTTTGGGATCTGGATAGGCCGTCAGGACACCACTTGGGATTCACTAGTTTGGCCGATGGTTTAGCGTGTCCCCAATCTGGTTCCCTTCCTAGGGGATCTTCGTCTGACATCCTATCATCGGCCATCTCTTCCAGCCGATCGTGCGCGCTGATCCTGCCCCCCAGTCCATCTTGCTGGCCGATCTTGCTTTTTGACCTACCGTACTGGTCAACTCTGCCTCCCAGCCGATCATGCACCGAAACGCGCCGTTCTTCGCGCCGATTTCTGTTGATCGGCTCTGATCCTCTGTCCCTAGAGTGTGGCTTCGGGCGATCGTTGCGGTTTGATCCGTTGCACTCCGGACAGTTATCGGCAGAGGGCAGTCTGATGTCGTTCTCCCAGCAGTGGATGAAGAAGGGACACTGCCAGTGATCTTCACGCCGGCGTATCATCTCTTCCTGGTGTTGTGCTTGTTCTTGCTGCCGCCGATATTTACTAAGTAGAAATCGGGAGGTGACAGGCCTGTGTGGTCGTTCTGGTCCTCGCCCGTTCCTTCTGATTTCTTCCGTCGTGATTTGCCTCCTAGGATCGACAACGCCGTCTCTCTTCGCCGATTCTGACGTCAGCACCCTGGTTTGACTTGATTCTTCTCCAGCGTTGACCGTATTGGCCGGGAAGGGGTGCTGGTCTATCTTCATCGGCATTGCCGATTTGGTTGGAGTCTCAAATCTGAGCTGCCCCTGTTCAATGGCCGATTGTATCTGCTGATGGAAGACTTTACATTCATTGGTGTCATGAGAGGTAGCGTTGTGCCACTTACAGTACTTCATCTTCTTCAGCTGATCGGCCGTAGGGATGGTGTGATGTTGCGACAGCTTGATCTGTCCCTCCTGAAGCAGTAGATCAAAAATTTTATCGGCCTTGGACGTGTCAAAGCTGAATGTCTCTGGCTCCTTCTTACCAAAGGGGCAGGATATTGGTTTTTTTCCCTTTTACCCATTCCGCCAGGCCGATTTCTTCCTCCGCGTCAGATTCGGATCCCTCCAAGTACGCCACCTTCTTCTGGAAGCTCCTCCGCTGTTCAAGCGATCGGATCTCCTGCCCTGACAATCGGTGGACGATTTGACTCAGGCTCTCAAACTCTTGGGCGGCATATCTTTCTCTGATTTGCGGTAAGAGGCCCTGGAAAGCGATATCGGCCAACTGTGCATCGGTCAGGGCCAGGCTGTAGCACTTGTTTTTGATCTCTCTGAATCTCTGTATATACCCTGTCACCGGCTCATCGCTCCTCTGCCTGAGGCTGGTTAGATCCGAAATCTTCATCTCGTGTACTCCTGCATAGAAGTACTTGTGGAATTGTTTCTCCAGATCGGCCCACGTGACGATAGAATTTGGCGGCAGAGTGGTAAACCACTGAAACGCCGATCCGGATAGAGATGATGAAAATAACCGTACCCTCAGTGCGTCTTGTGTGGCAGCTTCTCCGCACTGGATGATAAATCTGTTGATGTGCTCCACAGTGGATGTGTCATTCGTCCCTGAGAACTTGGTGAAATCAGGAATCTTGTAGCGGTGTGGGAACGGCAACGAGTCATAGGCCGATGGATACGGCGTCTTGTAAGTATAAGTTTGAACTTTCGGCTTCAGCCCAAACTGATCTTGGATTACTTCTGCTATTCTTGCCGTCCAGTCCACCTGCTGCTGATGAACAGTTGTTCGCGGCGCGGGCACGTGTTGAAGGGCTGGTTCGGCCAGGTGATGAATCGGCGAAGTTTGCTGGGCGGCCGATAACTGCTGGCGAAACGGGTCCGCACCCCCTTCGTACGTTGTTGCTGGCACCATGCCTCTGAATGCCTCCACAGTGCTTGACCCCCTGCCGATTTCTGGTAAAATCGGCTGGTACTGGGAGACCGTCGGCCGGGCGGCCGATTGGTACGGCACCTGGGAGACCGTCGGCCGGGCGGCCGATTGGTACGGCACCTGAAACGGATAAGTGCCATGCCCGTTCGCTGGCTCGGGGAAATACATCGTGGCTGATGCCCCCCAAGGCACTGAGCTTGTAGGCAGTGTTTGCACAGAAGCCATTTGAACGGGTTGAAGCGACGCTCGTGATGGGAGACATGGTGCACCGCTGTATCTTGGAGACGCTGGAAGTGGTGGAGAGCTGTATCCTTCGCGCTGCGTCAATATCGGCTGAGAAGCCGATTGGGATGTGTACGGTAAGCTTCTGGCCGGCAAGGTAGTTGGAGGGGCATATGCCGGTCCCTGATAACCTTGAGCGGCTCCGCTGGCCAGAGAGTTGACGACGGCGTTGTACACCGTGTTGCTCATCACCGAGGATTGGTCAATGAACGCTTGATACACGGACTGTTGAATCATCTCTGACATCTTGCCCGAGTCTTCAGCAATGGTGATGTGGCGAGGTGCTGGAATAGGAGCTTTCTTAACTGCTTCCCCGCTTCTGGTACGACTGAACGATTGGAGGTACATCTTCTTATAATCTTCCAGACATTTGGCCAATTCCTCCCTCTGGTCGTCCTTGAGATCAGCTTCTGTGATCCCGATGATGTTGCTGTCAGAGATTTCTGCGTTGTTCGACATATCAGGTCTTGGATGGTCCCACCGGGCGTGTCAAAAGTGTGTTGGCGCTAAAATCGGCCGGGTAGGAATCGGCCGATGGGTCTTCAGTGTCGGACACACGACCCGGGAGAATCTGCTTAGCTCCTGTTCGGGTTATCGCCCTGGTGCGGTTCGCGCGGCGTGCCAGTCAATCTGACCTGTTGATTGACAAGGAAATAGAGTATTAAATTCCAGGCGCGTCGATCGGCTGGATTTCCGATCTGTCCTGAGGAGCGCGTCGGCGGCAAATCGGCCGATTTGCTGTAGAGATGATCGGCTATGAGTCAGCCGATGATCGTATAGTAATTGTAAAGAGAACTGCTGGAGCAATCTAAACAATTACTATAGAAGCAACACTTGAAACAGATCTAATCGGCT
Organism: Panicum miliaceum; assembly: GCA_032594955.1. NCBI lineage: Eukaryota > Viridiplantae > Streptophyta > Magnoliopsida > Poales > Poaceae > Panicum > Panicum miliaceum. The sequence goes on from CM064069.1 coordinate 3,657,356, forward strand.
GTGTGGCGATGAATCGAAGGAGAACGATGACGAAGCCGATTACCCTGATCTCAAGCTGGATAACTGGTGATAATACTAGAATAACTGGTAAAACTTGCAATTCTAGTAAATATCGATAACTTGTGAATAAATTCAAACGAAACCACAGCGATGCGCCCGTAGTTAAAGCTCGGATATTACTCGATAAGCGGAACCTACCAATTGGCCGGAGATCAGGTTGATGCAGCCCTGCCAATCCGTACGAACTCGTGAAAGAAAAAGATATTGGCGAAGTCGCCGACTTGAAAAGTAAAGTACTGGTAAAAAGTAGAAGTATTTTGTTGATTGATGTTGGTTGTCCTTTGCAAAACCCTAGCGACTCCTATTTATACCCTGAAACTAGGACTCCTGGTCGATTACGACTTGTTACAACCTTATTTAAAACAGGAAAACTACTATATCTATAATAACTTTAAAAAGGAAACGGACTCCCGCAGAATCTTCCGCCGCCGCTTCCTAATCCAGTCAGAACTTCTTTAATTGCTTTTCGGCCGTCTTAGCATACCTCGTTGACCAGCTTTTGACCAGGATCTTCTGGAATAATCCTATCCTATCGGTGTGGGCTGCGCCACCAATCGGTCGATTTTCGACTGTTACCCCGATCGGCCGATTCCTTACTGTAGCTCTCAGATCTCCTGCATCGGCCAATCTTCTTCCCCTGACGCTGATTCAATACGTGTCAAAATCTGGCGTCAACACGTCCATCTGATGCAGCTCGAGATCGAAATGAGCTATTAGAGCCATAACGATTCTAAACGAGTCTTTCTTTGAGACAGGCGAGAAGGTCTCAGTATAATCAATTCCCTCTCGCTGTGTGAAGCCCTTAGCTACAAGCCTTGCTTTGAAACGTTCGATCTTCCCTTTGGAGTCATACTTAGTTTTGTAGCCCTATTTACAGCCCATCATTTTGGCTCCATCAGGAATCTCTACTAAGTCCCATACCTTATTTATACTCATAGATTTCAGCTCTTCTTCCATAGCCTCAATTCACTTGTGGGAGTGCTCACTACTCATAGCTTCCTTGAACGAGTTTGGATCATCAACCTTCCCCATATCATGTCCTTCTCCACACATGTACACGTAATCATTGGAGATAGTAGTTTTCCTCTCTCGCGTTGATCTTCTTAGAGGCTGTGGCTCCTCCAATGGAACAGGCTCAGCAACAACTTCTTGCTGTGCTTCTGGCGCCCCAGCGGCGGTCTGATCCTGTGCTTTCTCAACAGGTTCTTCCACAATTTCATATTGATGCTCATTAGGCACATTCTCGTACTCACTTATAACAGGCGCTTGCTCCACATTCACTTCTGGGGAATCAACTGTCTGAGCTGGTGTTATATTCTGAAAATTAGGCAAAATAGGCACATAATAATCACGAGTCAGCGGTGTAGTATCATAAGTCCGCATTTCCTCAAGATCGATTTGCCTAGTCTCATTGCATCCATTTTCCTCTAAGAATATTGCATGTCCCGTCTCAACAAACTTAGTAGTACCCTTAGGACAATAAAGCCGATATCCCTTTGATCTGTCTGGGTATCCAATGAAATAGTAGCTTTCTGTCCTAGAGTCTAATTTTCCAAGGGACGGATTAAATAACTTCGCCTCAGCTGCACAACCCCATACATGAAAATAATTAATGTTGGGTTTCCTACTAGTCCAAAGCTCATAAGGCGTCTTCTCTAATCTTGGAAGTATCTCTTCTCTAATGAGACGCTCCATTCTCCTCTTCGAAATATGGCGTAAACGAGAATGCCACAATTTCGACGAAGTCTCATTACATCTCTTGCGTTTGTGACTAACTTCGCTTACATTTATCATGGAGACATTATTATGGGACAGTAAGTAAAGATCATTGTGTAAAGGTGCTCGATAAATAATATCACCATTCAAACTTATTACACATTTGCTGTCACAAAAAATGCATGAATAACTTTCAAGATCTAATTTGGAAACGAAAATCAAATTTCTCTCAATAGACGGAACATAAAGGACATCAACTAAGTGAAGAATAAAGCCGTCACGAAGTTCTAATTGGAGAGCTCCAATGGCCTCCACGTCGGCTTCAACGCCATTTGCGACTCTTAACCTTCGAATCCCCCTTCTTATAGTCCGCACGCCAGACAATCCCTGTGAGGAATTTGTAACATGAATGGTGGCACCAGAATCAATCCACCAAGTACTTAATGGGAAATATGCAGAAAAGGACTCATCGACTATAAAAATTATGTCGTTATTACCTTTTCTCTCACACCACGCCTTAAACTTCGGGCAGTCTTTCCTCTCATGGCCCTCATTGTCGCAGTGGTAGCAGAGAAACTTCTTAGGAGCAGATGGATCATTCTGCTGAGGAGCTTCATAAGGTTTCTTACCCTTCTTTGGCTTATTGGGGCGGACTACCCTCTTATTTCCTCCCCTATGTCCCTCATGTATTACGACGTTGGCAAAGTCGGGATTCTGAGAGCGTAGCCTTTCTTCCACTTGAGCACACTTAGACACAAGTGTGGTGATATCCCACTTCTGATCGCTTGCATTATAATTTATCTTGACCGATGGAAGTGACATCATGACGTGGTGAAGCAGCGCTGCATCATTAAGGGGGCAGTCGAGGTCTCGTAGCTTATCCCTCATGTTGACCATGCCCATAATGTGCTCTCTAACACTGCCTTGCCCATTGTACTTAGCCTTCACGAGCTGAGATAAGAGAGTGCTAGCATTGGCCTTGTCAGACCCCTTAAAGTAACTCTCAATCTTATTCATGAAGTCCTTAGCATTCTTAGGCTCTTTGTCAAGAGCTCCCCTGATAGAAGGGTTAATAGTCATGTTCATAAGACTTAGGGACACTTTGTCAGAATGATCCCAGCGCTCTTTTTCTTTCTCGTAAGCAGCAGTGCTTGCAACAAGGGTAGTATCCTCAGTTCGTTGTGACACTGGTGCAACAGGAGCGGGCATCCTCAGGGAATGATCCTTATCCTTCGTCAGCAAAATAAAGCCAATCTCAGTCTTCCACTTGACGAAGTTGTCCCCTCCCAACGGAGAAACACCATTGATATAACTCATGATGCTAGAGGGGGTGGCTTCTGTTCATAAAATAAAATTGAATCAGTAACGACAATAAAATAATGAATGTAATCAGCGTTGGCTAGATTAAAATATTAAATAATCTTGAATAAATAATTTTGCATCACCGTTGGGCAGAAGCAAATAAACTTATCATTTCATGAATTAGTTTTGCATCACCGTTGGGCAGAAATAAAATAAACTTAATGACTTAGCGTAATTAACGCAGCGGAAGACTTAATTTTGCATCACCGTTGAGCAGAAGCAAAATAAACTTAAATAAACTAAGCATCTTAATAGCAATTAATTAAAATCAACGTTGGTCCGAAATTAAATAAATGCTCAAAATAAAACTAAATAATTCTGAATAAAAGTCACGTTGATTTCATCTAGTCAGAATAGCAACTCATAATTTTCTCAGTATATATCACCTCCAAAATAAATTTCTTAGAGCTAATGAGAAAAATATACTAAAAATGCAACTCAGAAATGAGTAAAACTAAAACTAAAACGTAAAAGAGAAGGGGCTTAAACCTTACTAGACCCTTGGCCCACAAACCGACTGGCGGGCTGCAAATTTGGCCCAGCCGCGCCCCCCATCTCTCCCCACCCGCCTGGGCCTCGGGCCCGACAGCCAACGAGCGTGCCGCCAAAGCGGCACAGCTCAGCTTCCCCTCTCCCCCTGCGCTGATCTGAGCCGTTGGCTTATCAAACCATCAATCCAACGGTTGGCAGCGATTTTCGGAGATATAAAAGGGGCCGGTCACTCATGAAACTCTAACTCTAATTCATTTTGCTCCCTCTCCCCTCACTGCAGCAGCCGCCAGCGCCTTCTCCTCATGCGCCAGCTCGCCGCCACCACTGTTGGCCGGAGCTGGCCGCTGGCCCTAGCGCCGCCTCGCCTCATGGCGACGCCGCCTCCTTGCCGTTCGGTGGCGGCACTCCACGGCCGCCGCTCATGCCCCGCCACCGCGGGTGCATGGCAGCCGGAGTGCCGCCGCCGGCCGGCGTCGAGCGGCTCCGTCGGCTCTTATGGCGCCGCCTTCTGACCTCCGCGCGGCCGTGCGGGCCGTGGCGGCACCGCCGGCTCCAGTTCCCGCATGGGGGCCATGGAGCTGGCGTGCTTCCATGGTCCGGGTGGTCTTGCCCCTTGTGCCCGCGAGCGTAGTGCTGTGGGTCTCTCTGATCCCACGCGGCCTCATGGCGCCGGTCTCTTTTTTTTTGTTTAGCCGTCGCCGCGGGTGCAACAAGCCCCGCGCGTCCTTATGGCTCGCCACCACGTGATTCCCCTGAGTACGTTTCAATCTTAGCGGAAACGGGGCATCACCATCGGGCTACTTTTGTTTCTTATGCTTATGCCGAGCACTTATTGTCTTCTAGGGTTTCTGATGGGTTTCTCTAGGTGGGTTCTAATGGATCTAATGCTTTCTTACGCATTTCTTATTCTATTCCTCTCGGATTTCTTTATTTCATGCGTGATCTCAACTTAGAACTGATAGATCTACAATAATCATGAACTAAAACATATAACCGAGAAGGAAACACTTAAACCGAGAACTAAATATGAACAAAACCAACCAAGATCTGAAACATGACTAGATCTATAGGCTCTTAGGGCTCACGAATAGGTGCTTAGGTGAATGATACCAAATGTTAGATAAAATATGGCTTAGAACTTAAACTTGATAGGATCTAACACCTAAAACATGAGCACGACCTATAGAACAAGATGAACAATAAGAGGAAGTTTAGATCTCGACCGCCAGTCATCGTAGGAGCAGCTGAGGACGACATCTCGGCGGTGGTTGGTGTCGGGGACGAAGACGGTGCGTCCGTAGTCGTTCCCGTAGATGTTCCCGACGTAGACGAAGTAGTCGATCTCACCGGGTACCGTCGTCCTTCTGGCCTGTACCGGCACTGCCCGGTGTTGGATGGCAGGCGGAGGGGTGGCCTTCAGGTAGCTCCAGCGCCGCCGCAGATCAAGACGACTATAGTGGGCGGCTAGGGTTTCTTAATGATTAGGTTAATCATAAAAATGTTGGGTTCCACTATTTAATATGGCGCTGAACGACCTGGAGCCACAACCACTAGTGGGCTTGGGCCTCCGATCAAGGAGCGTAACGGGCTTTGACTTATCTGTTTCTTCTCTTTCATTTTCGGCCTTTTTGACCACTGAAAAAAAAAGTTCCAACACTGTAGCGTGAACAGTACCACAAATATTAGTTTGTTTGTTAGGAAAGAGATAAGTTAGATTGGTTTGGTTAGGATATTTAGTTAGGGGTCAAGACAGCTCGTCTCTATATAAAGAGACACTTAGGGCAAGGAAGAAGTAGAGGATTAATCTCAGAGCCTCCAGCGTGAGGGCGAGATCCCATCTATCTCAACCTATAACTATCTCAGTAATCTAGCCATAGCAACTTTCTTGAAGCGCTCTAAATGTGTTTTCGGGGAGGAACGAGTTGCATATTTGGGACATGTCATCAGTGCTTCCGGTGTTGCTATGGATTCAACCAAGATTGATGCAGTTCAAGCATGGCCTGTGCCGGGCACTTTGAAGGCCCTGCGTGGTTTTTTGGGGTTGACCGGCTACTACAGGAAATTCATTGCTAATTATGGTGTCATTGTTGCGCCTCTCACGGCTCTATTGAAGAAAGATGCTTTTCGCTGGTCCTCAGCGGCAACTGATGCTTTTACTGCCCTCAAGCTAGCACTCACAACAGGTGTGGTTCTTCAACTTCCTAATTTTGCTAAGGAATTTGTGGTTGATTGTGATGCATCTGGAACTGGATTTGGGGCTGTACTTCATCAAGGTCAGGGGCCTATTGCATTTTTTAGCAGAACAGTTGCACCCCAACATGCCAAATTGGCGGCCTACGAACGAGAATTGATTGGTTTAGTACAAGTGTTCGACATTGGCGCCCTTATTTGTGGATTCGGGCCTTTGTTATTCGTACTGACCATGCGAGCCTTAAATATTTATTGGATCAGCACTTATCAACAATTCCACAACATACTTGGGTTAGCAAATTTTTTGGCTACACTTTTCGAGTGGAATTTCGCCCAGGTAAGCAAAATGCGGCTGTTGGTGCCCTCTCTCGGCGTGATGAAGATGTTTCCACTGCCCAGGTCCTTGCTCTTTCCTCTCCTGCATTTACCATCTTTGATGACCTAAAGGATGAGTCTACTAGCTTGGAGGATTTGGTGATTAAGCGCCGTGAGATTGAGGAAGGTACTGCTGGTGTATCTTGGAAAATGACAGACGATCTTGTTTTGCATCGCGGCCGTGTTTTTGTGCCTGATTCTTCTCGATTATGGCCTCAAATTTTGGCTGCTGTTCATGGGACTGGTCATGAGGGTTTTCAAAAGACATTGGTACGGTTTCACTCATCATTTTATAATCCTCATGCTTCTCGTTTGGTCAAGGACTTTGTTAAAAGATGTCTTGTGTGTCAGCGCAACAAAACTGAACATTTACATCCTGCTGAACTTTTGCAACCTTTGGATGTTCCTCATACTGTGTGGAGTGACATTGCCATGGACTTTGTTGAAGGTTTTCCAAAAGTGGGAGGCACATCTGTGGTACTCACTGTTGTGGATCGGTTCTCTAAGTATGCTCATTTTATTGCTTTGGGACATCCTTATACAGCATTGTCAGTCGCTCGGATATTCTTTGACCAGGTGGTTTGCTTACACGGGTTGCCTTGTTCCATTGTAAGTGATCATGATCCGGTGTTTACTAGTCAGTTTTGGACTGAACTTTTCACTTTGGCCAGTGTCAAATTGCATCTCAGCTCTGCGTTTCGTCCTCAAACGGATGGTCAATCCGAAGTCACTAACAGGGTGCTGGGTGTATATCTCTAATGCTTGGCTGGAGATTGCCCTAAGAGCTGAGTGCGTTGGTTGCCTTGGACGGAATTTTGTTACAACTCTTCTTATCAATTTGCACTTGAGACGACTCCCTTTAAGGTGGTTTATGGCCGTGATCCCCCTTCCTTGTTGAGTTATCAGCCGGGTGTAGCTAAAGTGGTGGCTTTGGACCAACAACTCAAAGCACGTGATGAGTTTTTGTCTGACATTCGGGAACGTCTACTGCAGGCTCAAGATCATATGAAATCAGCTTATGACAAGCAGCATCGTGAGCTCGAATTTGCAGTAGGACAATGGGTTTTATTGAGGCTTAACCATCGTTCAGCTGCTGCTATCAAGGGCAAGACTGCTGCAAAGCTTGCTCCACGCTATTATGGGCCGTTTCAGATTTTGGAGCGCATTGGCACACTGGCTTATTGTTTGCAACTCCCTCCTAATTCCCGCATACATAACGTTTTTCATGTGGTGTTTCTCAAAAAGTATCATGGTGATCTTCTAGCTGCACAAGTTCAATTGCCACTGATCCGTAATGGTCGTGTCCTTCCAACCCCGGATATTATTTGCCGTGCTCGTCTTAACAGGGGTAACTGGGAGCTTCTTGTCAAATGGACAGGCAGAGCTGCAGGTGATGCTACTTGGGAAGCTTTGGAGGAATTCAGGGAGCTTTATCCGTCCTTCCAGCTCGAGGACGAGCTGTTTGGAAAAGAGGGTGGAAGTGTTATCGACGCTTTTACAGGGCGCACATATGCATGGCGCAAGAAGAAAGAGTCCGAGCAGAATTCACGTGCAGATGTGCAAGAATAGTCGGCATCTTTTAGGATTTGTAATCTATTTTTAGAAACATTTGTTAAAGTTAGATAGGAGTCCTTATTTGATGAGGATTGTTAGTCAAGTTTGTTAGGGCCATATCTATATATAAGATATTGGCAAGAACTTTTGGAGTCAAGTAGAAACAATATCAATTGTCAAAGTCCTCACGGAGGAGCGACGTTGTCATTGTCATCTACTAATCTTGTCCAGTGATTAGCCCATATCATGCCAATCTTGCTAATCAGCTATAACTAGCATTAGGCGTTTCTTGTGTCCCTTGCAGGGATGAATGCACCAAAAGATAGTGACGGCGGAGCAATCCTCCTACCATGTTCTTCTTGCCGATTCAACATCCGATATGCACGAGTTTGCTGCCAGATGGACAACCAAAGAATATGTATGATCCATTATTTGTGATACCTTGACACCGGCAGATCAACACCCAGATTAAGTCAATGGTGCATTAGGCTTTTTTCTTAAGCTTTGTCATCTGGCTTTTGATCAGAGATGGGCGGCACTAAGTGATGATTGTTTTTTTCCCATTTTGTATGCAACGTTGATAAATGATGTAGATGATTATGTAAAGTTAGAAGGTCCAATATATTAGAATTTTGTATACTATCGATCAAGAAAGTAAAACTATAGTAGAACTGTCTATAAAATTAAGCATCTTGATGCATCCATCTCTTTCTGCAGACTATGCATTATGCGTATAATATTGACACTAGCAGATCAACGATCGGCTCAATCAAAAGTCAATGACGCACATTAGTATATATTTTTGGTCAGATGTAATGTATCAGTATTTCAGTGAAGCCTCGTAGGTTGATAAGAAAATGGAGATATGGTGACCTCTCAGTACAAATATAATGCAGATGCAAACAGATGTAATGTATCAGTGTTTTCGTAATGTCGTATTTGTGAAAGGGTTTTCATGAGAGGTAAACGTCATGAATCATTTTCGTGACGATAATCACTATTTTCGTGACTGGTTTTTGCTCTCACGAATTCTTTTTTTTTTGTGGTAGTGAGTTTGCTTATTTGTTGTATTAAAGAAACATGCTTCTTCCTTACGTTTGTTTATTCAGGTGATTATGAATTATATGAATTCAGAACTTTGACATTAGCAGCTCAACGCACGACAAAATTAAGTCAACTCCTTGTCGTGTAAGTCCAAATAAAGAAGTGCTAACAGTGTATTTCATCAAGAATAGGGGGTGCCATATGGTTGCCTTTGGCCACCCAACTATCGCAATCCCCAGTCGATGGTGTTGGCGATGAGTTAGCAACAGGGGTACGGTTACGGATATCGAAAGGGTTCTTGATCACTGGTGTGCCATTATAGAGATGAGAAGTGGGTATGGTGGTGAAGCAAGACCTGAATGAAAGTGGCCCAAGAATGCCTAGTCAGTTGAAGGCGAGCAGTTGGCATATGGTGTTGTGGAGACAGTGTTAAATTAAAAACCAAATACTACCTCCATATCATAATATTTGACGTTTGTTAGTTCATTTTTGAACTAAGCAACGTCAAATAAATTGATATGGAGGGAGTAGATGGGAGCCGTGAGCAGCGAACCTGCATGTATCGGGTCCAGAGAGGAGACGGTGAGATAGAAGAAGAGCAACACCATGGTGGCTGTATCAATTAGTTTTCAAATTATTAGTTCCTGAGTAACCGCCAGTAAATATTTTAGAAAGGTCTATGCAAATTCATGTTCTCGAAGAACTTAAATTCAAAAAACTTTTGGTAGGTGTTTCTTTGGAATTTCATTTTTCCTTATTTTCTTGTTCGTGTCTCCAGGGTGAATGTGAAAACGAAAGTCCTGTTTACATGGACTCATTTTTTTACATTTTTTCCAGCAATTTTATAATAAGGAGAGGGGAATGGATTTTTAATTCATGTCATTGGCATGTAGAAGTAGAACGCAAGGGACAGAGTTGGACAGAGTTGCTAGCTGCTGAAAAATGCTGAGATGACGATGAGCGAGTGATCAATTGATCATCAACCAGTGGCAGATTGCCGCGGCCACCTGGGCGCCGCCAAGCTGCTGCTGGCCATCCGGGCGTTCCTGGCGCGGACGGCGGCATCTGGGTGCTCTGGGACTGGGAGGCGGTACGGTGGAGGTTGATCGCTTGATCGGTGTTCTGAACCATTCCAATTTCCATGTGTGATCTACTTCGAGATATGAACGATGACCTCTTTCTTGATTTGTTACTTCTCCTATCTTAATGCATGCATCAGAGTAGTAGAATCCGTCGCATGTTACTGTTCAGTAGCCGCGAAAAACCAGTAAGATTTCTCTGTTCATTTGCCTCTGCGGTTGCATTCAGTGACTGAACTTGCAAGTTGCCAGCAGTTCAGCAATAATCAGAATGCGCAGCACATTGGAAGACTCATCCGGCGCACGAGATTCAGGGCCAATGAAAGCCACGCGGGTCTGGTCGGGGGACTGGCCGGCGGCGAAGCGCCTGTGCCATGGCGGACGGCAGCCGCCGCGCCCTTCCCGCCCGGGCATGTGAAGCGGCAGAGCGCATCCTCTACGTGCGTCCGTGGAGTGGTTGAGGACGTCGGCGCGGTAGCCTTACCAGTGGTGACCGTCGGCGTCGACAGGGATCGTCGGGGAGGACGCCGTTGCCCGGGTGGCGATTGGTTGTGGACGGGGGGTGGACGGTATTTGAAATACCGCCCACCCCCGGCCTCGTATCTCCCTCCATTTCCATATCCAAATCGCGACGAAAAATTCTGAAAAAATTCGCACGGACTGAGAAGGAAATTTTGAACCAACCCACGAAATTTTAGTTTCATCCTCGATCTGTGGAGGGAGAAATTAAATCGAGCAATTAAAGTACCTATCAAGCAAGCCGAGGAGAAGTTTACAATGGGACCAACCAAGTTGATAGGTACTTTAAATTCATTTTTCTTCTTTTTTAAAAATAAATTAGAATTTTATGCTGCAATGCAATTCCATCTATAACAGAAAATTGAAACGGTCCCTTTATATCTGCCAAATATTCCGGATCATCCAAACTTGTGTTCTACACTAATATTGCAAATCTTTGAACTCCGTAAATGTTTGTTCTGTACTTCTGCTTGTTGATGAAGGGAGTGCTCCCCTCACTGCGGCTGTGCAATTGCTCTAGGTCAACATGATCATGGAAACACTAGGCGCACTGGCATTGGCCACAGAACCTCCAAACAATGAGCTGATGAAGAGAATTCCTGTTGGAAGGAAAGGGAGCTTCATCAGCAACGTCATGTGGAGGAACATCATGGGACAGACCTTCTACCAGTTCCTTGTGATTTGGTATCTGCAGGCTGAAGGGAAATGGCTCTTTGAAATCGAGGGAGACGACTCCGATCTAGTCCTGAACACAATCATCTTCAACTGCTTCTATTATGCCAGGTAATGTGGAAGTGGTTCTTGCATTTATTTTTCTGTATAGGCCTCGGTGGCTTTACTTTGTATTTCTTGCTGGAACTATGGCATTAGTGTGCTAATGAATAACATGGTTCAGCAAAACACTAAACTACAGTAATTGGGATTGTTCCACAGAATTCCTACTAAGGCAGGCTGAAAGTAGTACTTTGATACTTTGCACTGTCAGAAAAGGGGTTTCTTTGTGGCAACCTGGCAAAGTATGATTACTGGAAGTTCAAATGTTGGCGAATATGCAACAACTCTGACAATTTGCCAGTTACGTTATATAATTCGTTAACGTGGACGATGAACGCTCTGCACCTGCAAGCAGAGTGACTTATCAGTCCCAATTTCTCCCCCCACCTCCCTCTCATACTCGTCCTTTTAATTTCTCCGTGCACACATCATATTAGAACCTGAATTTTTGTAGAACGCTGATGAGGACCAATTTCTACCTCCATGCATTTCCTGGAAAGTTTTACAAATACATGCCCCTGGCAAACGGGGGTCCAATCCGATTTACCGACCACGCAAGGCAGAAACCTGTCCTTTTCAATTTCTCCCCCTATGCAGCATACCAGAGTCTAAAATTCCGTACCATGATGCAGAGATTCACTCCCAATACCCATGAATTTTCACCGGATTTTTACGCGTCCGTAGCTCTAGTAAATCGGATTCTTAGGGTGGACGGTATTTGAAATACCGTCCACCCTCGGTCTCAATTTCTCATTTTTAGTTCTCGCTCTGTACGGCGTACGAGGGTCTGAAACTTTGCGCCTTGCTGCGGCCATGGATCGTGAGTGCTCATGATTTTTCTTGGAATTTTAGCGCGTATCTGGCACCGGCAAATTGGGGTTGAATCGGGATTAAGGGGTGGACGGTATTTGAAATACCGTCCACCCCCGTCTTTCCTCCTTGCGCTGATCCGACCCAGCACATGCAGAAGTGCCAAGCACTGGCGCGCCATGCGCCCTCCACGGCTCCACCCACAGCCAGCGTCAGGTGGTCGTCGTCCCTTTCTCGCGGCGTGTGCTCGTGCTAGGGGGCCGTGCGCGTCTGCCGGGATCGGTCGCCGGTCCTCTGGCTTCCTGGTAACGGACCGTGCCGCGCGCTCACGGGCGCTTATGCGCAGTTCGTTCGTCCGTCCGCTCCGGCCCGCGCAACCGCCGGCCGATGACCGACGTCGATTGCGCCTGACGCTACTGAAGCACCACGTCCATGGCGCGTGACCTCAACTCGGAGGGTGCGGGGTGCCCTCCCTGTGGCGTCGAGATATCGTGGGCTCCCTCCCCGATGGCACGCGCGCCACAGGCCCAGGTCCGGCGCACCTCTGGAGGAACAGCTCCCGCGCCGCGACGCGCATGTTCTAGGAGACGGCTTCCCGGCGCGGCGTGCCGCATGTCGCCGCAGAGGGAGTACGAGTCGAGCAGGTTCTTGCGTTGGAACAGGCTTAGCCGGCGCGCTTTCATGTGGGAGTGCTCAGTGCCAGCGACTGGCTCCGCGACGCGCACCGGAGGATGCAGCCGTAGCCCGTAGGCTGACGGCTCCAAGGGGAAAAGAGGCGGCGCGCGACGACAATGTTGCGGCCGTCGTTCGAAAGGCTCCAGGAGGAAGGAGAGGGAGTTAACCAATGCCTGTGGCGCGGGGCTCTCCGGCAAGCCCCGGCACGCAGCAGAGGCCGCGCCCTTGCCACGACCAGGGGCGGTCGGTATTGACTTGGGGGTGGACGGTATCTCAAATACAGTCCACCTGGGTCCCTGAAATCCGTCCGATCGAACTCGTGCGGCCCAGATCGGTCGTGGAATGCGCTCGGGGCTGATTGTCCTCACCAGGCAGGCGCCGGAGCTGCAAGGTGGCATGGCGCCAACGGAGGAGGCCGGAGGCCTAGTTCAGAGGGATAATTGGATCACGAAATCGTCAAGCGGCACCGGCGGTGAGCAGCCGATCAAGGACGCATCGAGCTTCGCCGCCGCTCTCTTCAGGAACTGCTCGTGCGCTCTGGTCAGGGCCTCAGGGGCTATGGGGGCAAACGTGCAACCGGGCACCGGGTCGGTCTCGTCGTTGTTGCCTCCGGCAGGTAAGAGGTTACGAGCACGGCGAGGGAGCTGTCCGTGGACACGCGCACGTACGCGTCCATCTCGAGCTGCGCCAGCGCCGCGTGCAGGATGCGTGCGGCGGCGACGAGGTTGTTCGTCAGCTGCTCGTCGCCGCCCGTGAAAACCTCGATGCAGCTGACGGTAATTTGACAGGAAACCAATGGCCGGGCGCGCAGCGGCTCTCCGGCGAGCCTCGGCGGCACGGCATGCAGCCGAGGAGGCGTTCCAGGGGTGGACGGTATTTCACCCCTGGTCCCTGACAGCCATCCGATTGTACTCGTGCGGTCCAGATCGGAGGACTCCGCCGTCTTAGTTAGGTAGGCGCGGCCGCGCGGGAGCTGAATGGCGCCAGCGCCATGCCGCCATGGCGGACGCCGGAGTCTCAGCCTCTCAGGTCCGGTGCACCTCTCGAGCGTGGTAGACCACGCCGGCAGAGGATGCGGGGGGGGATTCGCCGCCGTTTCCTTGGAGAAAAGCTAGCTCTCGCGCGCTCTGGTCTTGACAACCGTCCGGCCGCCGGCTCGTACCTCATCGTACTGCTCCAAGTTCCATGGCAGCGCAGGCTCGAAGTGGCGGAGTACTTTGCAGGATGAAATCATCGTCGCAGCGTGCGCCGCCGATGTTTACTGCTGAGTGCTGACTGCGATGTTCCGCCTGCGTCCGGGACGACGATCCAAGCGCCGTTCCCCCCGCTTATCAGATGCGAGAAACCATTCCTACTAACATCAAACCTCGGGCTCAAGACATCAGATGCACCACGAGCGGCCGTCGGCGCCGCCATGGACACCGGCAACGTCCGGAGCCGTCCTCCGCTTGCGCCCGGTGTGACGGCGACATGAACCAGTGCGCCGCTCTCCTTTTTCCTGGTGCGCCGTGCGCGCGGCACGGGGCCACCGGCCGGCCCATGCCGGAGGCGCCAACGGTAGTTGAAATAACGTCCATCCCCGGTCTCCTATCTCCCTCCAATTCCGGATCCAAATCGCGACGAAAAAATCTGAAAAAAATCGTACGGACTGAGGGGGAAACATCGAAACAACCCACCAAATTTTAGTCTCACCTTCGACCTGTGGAGGGAGAAATTAAATCCAGAAAATCTGGAGGCGGGGTGGACGGTATTTCAAATGGAACGTTGCTGTTCTGAAGATATTACACCATGCTGTCATCGTTGTTACCAATGTCAGCGAATGGCACCATCACTAACACAAACCCATTGCAAAGAGGAGGCAATGCTGGACATCAGAACACCTGGGCACGTGCCGTCTCAATTCTCCACGTCTGGAACAGCAGCACATGATCTTGGTGGCCATTCAGTTGTTTCTGTTTTTTCCTTTCCTTCTTTGTTTCCTGAACCTTGTAACTTGGAACTCTTTTGTTTTTTTCAACTTACTCCCTCCTGTTTCATTAAAAAAACAGTACAGAGGGAAATGGTAACATCTGCACTTCGGGTAGCTCTGAAAGCAGTACATAGGCAAATGGCGCATGCATCTTGTGTGGGAGGATTTTATGCAGAAACAACGTTTATTGACTAATCCAAGAACCCGATAGATATATCGGCAGTTTCAGGGTTGCAGAGGCCAGAGGAGTGGGTCTCTTGTACCCAGTACCCAATGCAGAGAGCTCCCGCTCTGTGCGGGGTCTGGGAAAGGGGTGTCAGTGGCAAGTCTTACCCTCGCCTGTGCAATTCGAGGAGACTGCGGCTCGAACCCGAGACCTTCCGGTCACAGACGGTAAGACTCTACCGCTTGCACCAGGCCCGCCCTTCAGGAGTGGGTCTCTTGTCTTAAGGAAAAAATTCTTGCCGGTGGTAATCCCAGTGGAATTGTTGAACCTATGTTGTTGTGCTTTCTGTAAAAGCTGAGATGGCTCACTTGTCCTAAACAAAAAAAAAATTGTTTCACTATATGTCCAGGGGAGTAGAGTTTTGAATTGGACCGCTTCTGGTAATTAGTGGGAAGAGGTTCAATGGAACATGGAGCAGCTGGTGAGAGTGCTCACATCACATTGCAATATGCGAGACTCTGATGTTTTTTCTGTCAGATGGTGTAATATGAATTGTAAATAAGCTGGCGTATTTCAGTTTCTGCAAGTGCAAAAGTTCAGTGTATTGTCCAAATGTTCAGTATAACATATGTTGATTGCTGAGTATCAAGGGGCTGCTTCTTTGATTTGACGGGAAAAAGGCAGGGGAGCAAACAAAAAGAGCAGACTCCAGTGATGGCAGGTTCAGTATAGCCGATTTGCTGGAGTCTGAAACTCTGAATGCTTAAAAGCTTCAGCCAAGCTGCTGCTTTTCTAGCTTTCCTGCCTGAACCATTCCCATCAGGGATTAGATCGGAGTAGGTCCTCCATGAGTGACGACTGACGAGAGCAACACTAATGCCGGCGCTATATGGCTAGCGTTCGTCTTCGTCTTCCTCTCGTTCTTCTCCATGGTGGCGTCGAGGCGAGGGTGCCACCGCCAGCTGAAGGCGGCGGCTTGATGCCGGAGGCAGCGCCGCGTGTGTGGACGACGGCAACGTCCCCAGAGCCGCAGCTGAGCGTGCCCTGTCGACGTAGGAAGGCGTCCGATGCATCGCGACGCCAGCTGGCAGCAGCGCCGCCTCGCCGGCCGCCGTTTCACCGACGTAGAAATTAGAATGAACCCCATCCAAATCAGGGGGTTTTGTAAAAATTACCCAACTAACATTTTGCATTCAGCCCCCTAATTTGGATCATGATTATGAATCACGATCCGAATTAGGGGGTTTTATGTAAATATTGGATCAACATTTTACACAAAACCTCCTAAAGACCCCTGGTTATTTACACATAAGCCATTCGCCCTCCAGATGGGCAGCCAGGCGCTTCTCCTCCACTCCTCGCCGCCGCCGGGGGCCGCCACCCCCGCAATCACAAGAAGGCTCGATCAAACCATTTCCTCCCCGTCCTCAAGCGCTAGCTTCAACAATTTGCTCACCCAGCCCCGCCCGCAAGAACAGGAAAGCTTGCGCATTCGCCTCATCCGGCCGAGGTACGAGTACGCCGCTCCATGCTAGGACGGAATGAGGCCTCCGGCGGCGGCGTGCTGGCTAATTCCGGCAGAGGCGGGACGCGATGTTGGTCTGCTTTGGCACGCTAGGATGCATAGCACTGTAAAGACTTGTGCCCTCGCGCTAAGCATCTGAATTCCTTTACTTAGGGTCCGTTTGACATGGCTCCAACTCTATCTGAAGCAGCTTCACTCCAAAACTTCAGGTGGAGCTAGCTTTTAGCTCTGAGTGGAGTTGGAGCTGTCTAGATTGAGTGTTTGGCCAGAGGAGTACCCCAACTCCAAAAGAAAGGGTATTCTGGGTGGATTGCCATTATTAGCCCCAACTCATTCCCCCACATGTTATCCTCTCAATCTTGTATTTTCTTCTTCCTTGGGATGCTCGGCTCTTGCCGCTCGCAGAGGCGGCCTGCACATGGCTCGCCATGGCCGTCGCGAGGCAGGTGGCTGTGGAGCGGCTCCAATCCCAGCCGCTGCTTCACGCCTCCGGGGGCCCCGGCCGGCCGCGTCAGCGTCCCGCGCGGTGCTGTGGTTGGTGGTGCTCGCGGCAACCGCCCTCGGCAGCGCCCCCATGGGCCACGACAGCAGGGGGAGGAAGGGCCTGCAGGGAGCAGGGAAGGGCGGCGGCCTGAGAGAGGGGCGGCGGCCTGCAGGGATCCAGGTGCGGCGGCCTGAGGGAGCAGGAGGGGGTGGCGCCACCGCAGGGAGCAGCAGGCCACGGCGGCCTTCAGGGATCCAGGGGCGGCGGCCTGCAGGGAGCAGGGAAGGGCGGCTAGCTGAGGTTGGGGCGGCGGCCTGCAGGGATCCCGGCGCGGCTAGGGGAGGAACGGCCGGCCGGCGCTCGGTGGAGGAGGGCCGGCGCTCGGCGGCGCCCAGGGGACCTGGCGGCGGCGTACAGGAGAGACTTGCGAGGGGAGGGAGGCGCGGCGTACAGGAGAGACTCGCGAGGGGAGGGAGGCCGCCGAGGCTGGGGGGCTGCGGTGGGGGGGGGGGGGTGTGGGGGTCGGGTCGGAAGAGAAAGAAACGAACTTTTTTTTAAATCAGTGGTATCTGTGGGTAATTTCATCCGAACTACAGCTCCAAAATTTGATGCTCCAAAATTTGATGCTCCAAAATTTCAAGAAAAAATGAACTACAGCTCCAGAGTTCTGGAGCTCCATAGAATTTTAAAGTTGAGGTGTTTGGCAAGAAAATTATTTAGAGATGCTAGAGTTGAGCTCGAGCCACACTAAACAGGCCCTTAGAAACATAGTCTGGCCATTAGAAACATAGTCTGCAACTCTGCAGTCTGTACAGCGAAATTTTTTGTGCCCTTTTAGCTTCAATGCTATTTTATTTGAGCTCATAAAATGGTTGTAGTAAGATATTCATGTTCTATCGTAAGATCTTCATCACTATCGGTTACTCCAGTTTACATATCTAGGATACTCCCGGCAAAATGTTCAGTAAAATTTGGATGCTTCAGCTGTTTCTCAGTCCAAATCAGTACAGACTACAGAGGCAAGCGGTGACAACTGCGCTTTCTTCAGACTACCGCTACTAGTACTCCCTCCCTCCTAAATTATTAGTTATTTTGGTTTTTTTAGGTGCATAATTTTTGTTATGTACATATATATTATATATTATGTCTAGATGCATAGCAAAATTAATGTATCTAGAAAAGTTAAAACGACTAATATAGGACGGAGGGACGGAGGGAGTACTAAGCAAGCAAGAGCATGTAGCAGGCTAGCAGCAATGCAAATGCCACACTCATCTTTTCGGTCTACTTGATTAGCTGATCGCACCCATAATGACCACCCTGGAAATGTGGCACATGGACTGACTGGCCTCTGGCCTCTCTGCGGCTCTGCAGCTGCATGTAGAGTGGTAGATGCAGTACCGATTGCGGTGCAGATGTTCGAATTGGCACAAATAATAAATGGAGGTGCAAATCTTCAGCTTGAAAGTTCTTCTTAAATCCACTGACAGAAGACAGAAGCTATCAGAGCAGAGCATTGCTGCCTAGCTTCTGGAGTAGTTTGTGTTGTCCAACATCTTCTGAAGTCGCAAACAAACAGGCAGTCCCAGTACCAGGCGCCGGTGGAGAAACCGCAAGCCGCTCGCGTCGCCCGGGATGGGCGACTCGGGCGGACCTCCGCCCTCGCCTCCAGTCCGCCGCCGCCTCCTCCGGGCCCCCGTTTCTCCTCGTCTCCGGCCTCCTAGCCGGTGGTAAGAAGAAGCGGGGGTCCACCCTCTCCGGTACATCTACTATTTTGTTTGGTTTTTTTTATTAATTTTTCTTTTCTCCAAAATAATTGGGGTAGAATTTGATCGTCGTTTTGATATTTTCGATCTGGCTTTCTATTTTGTACTGGATTTTCTCCAGGGAATGCGTCGTTTTCTCCGACGACGGTGTGTTCCTTGTAGAGGGATCAAGGTACGTTGGCCTAGTTCTCTTTGAGAAGGGATTGGATCTATTTTCCTCTTTGGTGGAATCGTCTTTCCGGCCGCTGGTGATACTACTGGCGGTGGCAGATCTGTCCTTCCGGCCGTCGCTGGTGTTGGCTAACGGAGGTGTCGGGTCTTATGGTCGGTTCAATCTTCAGAAGATATGGCTGATGTTCTTTCGGCGCCCTTTACTCCCCACAGTAGTTGAGCATATTGCGCCTCTTTTGTGGTCTCCACGATTGTGGACTCTTCTGTTGGTGGAATTTGCGATTCTCATTACCGGATATGGTGAAGTTCCATGGCGATGGAGTTTTCTAAAGCAGTGGACATCGCCGGATGCAAGGAGGCGAAAGATAGAGATCTAGTAGTATGCTTTAATATAATTTTATTTTATGTTGAGGTCTCGGTTGTAAAAGGGGTTCTGTTTTAATGAAATTCGATCCCTTTCTTGAAAAAACGCCTTTCAAAGTCTGAAACTCTGAATGCTAGAAGCCTCATGCAAGCTATAGTTTTACTTTTGTTGGTTTCCTACAAGGCCTTCAAGGCCGGCAGGGGCGAACCGTGCTCAATGAGGCCACTTGATTTGCAGAAAGTACAGGACGACAGTTCTACTCCCTCCTGTTGCTGCTGGCCATCGTCTTCTTCCCGTCCGTGATGGCTGCGGCTCCCAGGCGACGGTGGCTCCTCAGTTGAATCAAGGGCTGCAGCCTGGTGTCGGGGGCAGCGCACGTGTGGCCGGCGGCGCCGGCGCTGGATCCACGGCTGGGTACGTGCGCTCCGTCGACGGATGGAGGCGCGGGATGCATCGCGACGGCCGCCGGCGGCAGAGCGGCTTCGCTCGACGCCACCTCGGCGGGTCTGCATATTTTTCACACAACCCCCTAATTGGGACCGTGACTATTAATCTCGATCCAATAGTTTGCATAAAACCCCCTAATTCGAATCGCGATCCGATATTTTGTAAAAACAACCCCTAAAAGTTACAAATAAGCCCCTCCTTCAGATTGGCACCATTCTCCCTTGCCCACGGCGACCCGCCGCCGCCCGCCGCGCCTTCCGGCTTCCATCCACTACGAGCGCAAGGCCAGACTCGTCCATCCCTCCACCTCCTCGAATCAGCACCTGCGCTTTCCTCCGCCGCTCCCGCGCCGAGGATGGCAAAGGGATTGGTCCTCATCCGAGTCGAGGCACGCCTCGCCGATCCTCCGTGCTGTTTTTTCCTCTCCCGATGTAGCATGCTGGAACGAGACGGGGATCTCAGGCGGCGGCGTGCCGGCGAAGTCCAGCGGCGGTGAGTTCCAATGGTGGCGACTACGTGTAGATACTTTGCTATACTTGTAGACACTTCGCTGCCCGTGCCCAATTGTTCATTTCATCGGCTACAGTATTCTTTGTTTGAGCTCACCAAATGATTGCTCTAAGGATAATTGGCTGCTGGAATTTACAGATCCAGCATATATTCTTCTTAGAATGTCTAGTAAATTTGGAGAACTTTTGTTTCTCCTTCAAATTTTGGTGTACCCGTTTGTTTGATCTGGGGAACTCTCACGCAGTCTCCTGTTCTGTGCATACTTCAGAAATCAGAATTGGTTTAATCAAGCATTCAGAAGGACATTTCATCCTAAAATGAGTTTGGCCCTTGGCTGGCTCACCCGTATCCTTGCTGCTGCAAATTTTCCATTGATACATGATCGGAGCCCACACATTGAGGACACTTCATACTTTTCATCAAGAATTACTTATCTCTATTAATAGATTTATCGATCCTAACCCTAATCCATATTCATGTTTAATTTTTCAACATTGATGTTATGGCTGCAGAGTAACGTTGTCAGATGATAAGTACCAAGTGAAGGGATTAAAACACCGGCAAGCGTTGATGCAAGAACATATGGGGGAGCTTCGAAAAAAAAAATCAAAGAGTAGTGGCGTGTACTGCGCCCACCCTGCCGTCAGCTTGGCGCAACCTACCCCGTGCATGGTTGTATGACCACTGCTTCGTGGTGACGGCGGAACAAACGTACGCATCATCAATGGAAGCAGCCAGAACAAAACAAACGCGCATCTATCGAGCCTCGAGGTGCCATGCACGGGCATCCGATCGACGAAATGCCCCCGAACGAAAGTATTAGGAACTACAGACTCTGACGATCTCAAAAGCAAAGCTACAAAGCACAAACGCTCAGCTCTGACGACTGACACCAGTAGTTTGCCACATCATCACACGACACAAAACTAGCTAGTAGAACCACGTAAGCACGCGTAACAGCACATGTCTACATGACACGAACAACTGAACGTGGAGAACTTGCTCGGCTCGCGAGCAGGGCCGGGAACGAGCCCGGCCGGAGCCGCGCCCATGATGAAGGGCGCACGGTCACGGCCTCACGGGGCTCACGGCGACGACGTCTTGTCGGCCTTGCGGGCCGGAGGGAGTCCAGGAACGCCGGGCACGGGCGGGAGCGGTACCACCGGGCCGCCTAGCACGGGCGGCAGCGTCGGGATCAGCGGCAAACCCGTGGCCTTCTCCTCGCCGACGACGCCGCCCGACGCCGCGCCGCTCCCTTTCAGCTCCCTGCCGTCGCAGGGGCCTAGCAGCAGGAGCGCCGCCACCAGCAGGAGAGCGACAGCCTTCGGAGCCTTGGCCATCGTTGCCGTAACCTGTAGGTGTGGGGTTTTTTTTTCTTTTTTGCCTGTGTAGCAACTGTGTTATTAATTTTCGATATGCACGGCGAGCTATAGCGATTGTGTCTTGCTGCCTTGCATGAGCCTGTGGGTGACGTCGCCATCTTATACCCGGGAAGCAGGGATGGCCCGGGGACGCGTGGAGCGCCGGGACGGGGCACGGGTGTCCTCGTGTCAGGCGCTGGCGCGGTGTGAGTGTGTGACACGAGAAGGCGGCGGCGCACGCGGCGGCGAACGTATCGCTTCCGGCGCCTCACGGGCGGGGAGGAGTGCGGGGCATGGCTGGGCGGTGCGGCATGTGCGTGCAGGAGGACGGCGCAGGCTCATGGGAGATGGGGCTGACGGTTTTGTTTGGCCGTGGCGGCGTACGGTTGGAGCGGGTCGCCGGGAGTCCGGCCGGCCGGGGCCCAGCTCGCGTCACGTGTCGGCGCGCCCGCCTCTCTCGCCGGGCTGCGCCGTTCGCGATCGCAGCAGCCACGCCGCGTGCCGCGGGGGAGCAGCAGAGAACGAGGCAACGCATGGCGGCGATCCGCCCGCGGGCCGTGCATGGTGCGCCGGCCCGGGCAGGCTCGACGCCCTCCGCTCGTCGTACAACTGCGGGCTTGCTCGCGCGAATGTGTTTGTAGCTAGTACGTTTACGCGTGCGCGCAAGTGCGATGATGATGATGATGATGATGCTCCTCCTCCTCCTCTTTATTGAACTAGTAAAAAATATGTTTGTTGGCATTTGAGTCATCTAGCTCGTCTAGAGGGAGTGTTACTGGTGTTCTTTCTTTTTCTTGGACTTTTGATTCTAAAATGGTATCCCCAGTTAAACTCTTCATGTTTTCTATAAAATTAAAGACAGGGATAAATGATTTTTGGTCTAAAAAGACATTGGTATTACATAACATAGAAAAACTCGATAGCTCTGAAACAAGAAATACGTGCTCAGGCACGTTCAAAAAAAAAGAAAGAGAAAAACTCAATAGTTTTGAAACAAGAAAAGGAAGATACATTCTGGTTAAGGGTCCAGCTCCGGACTCCCACATTGCCCTCCTCCTTAAAAGAATTTCTTCTTGGGTTAAAGCAAACACTGAACTGGCTGATGCAGGAAGATCCTCCAGTTCCTCTCTTTCCGAATGTTCCAACCAGTATACATGATGAATGCTGTTGTTCTTCTTCTTTTCATCTTGCTTATTAAAGGAGCCAAACTCGCCGTCCACCAGGTCTCCACTTCCAGTTCATCATAAACTGGGATGTTTAGAGTGATCCCTGTCCTTGGCAAAACAGCACCGCAGACACAGGTGAGCTGCTGTTACCTGCTCTGTATTTGCACATATGCTTTGACTGAACTTGAAGGGTGCCGAAAATGTGCTGATCAGCATGATTTGAGGGCTGAATGGATGATATAGATTATATGGCGCCGACAGCAAAAGCCGACCTTAGCTCAGTTGGTAGAGCGGAGGACTGTAGTTGTCGCAGATAAATCCTTAGGTCGCTGGTTCGAATCCGGCAGGTCGGAATTTCTATTTTTTCTCTGCATTTTTTTTGAAACCTCGTGTTAAACTGTTAATCCGGTTCCTTCAGCCCTCAATCGCCCTGGCGGTGCTAGGGTTTAGACGTAGCGGTGATTAGTCTTCAGTTATGCCCTCAAAAAGGGAAGAAAAAGGCTGCAAGGCAGCTATACCTACCATTATCTTGTATTCTTGTCGAAGCAAACGCGATGCTGTATTCTGTTTCGCATCTCCATCCAGAAGAAAAGGGACTGCACTTTCATGTGGTCCAGGACAGTACGAGACGTGACAGCGTCCTTGTTACTTGCGCTTTACCCCCAGTCCCCACGACCACGAGACAATCGATGAATCATCGACGACGACACAGAAACAAGTGGATAACTAGATGTAGGAAAAGAAAATTCGTGCCTGGATCCAAGATGTATCAAGTAGGCGTCCTTTTCCACACCTAAAGGAAGCACGCATTGCATCAAGAACTCAAGATGTATCTGTTGTGAAATATTTAATTAGTGATCAATTATGAATGTCTTTACAAGTAAATATGTAATTATAGGGATCCCACCTTCCCTAAAGGGCCAGCTCCAAGGGACACCATGCCTTTTGGGCTTGTATATATATATAATCCATCCTATCAAGAATCATTTGAGAACTCTACAACTCTTGAGAACACTACAACTCTTATCACTTTCATTCTATCTTCTATTTTACATTCCAACACGTTATCAATCATGTTGTTCTCTACTGAGCGCAAGAAGAAAGGAAGAGGCCGACATGCCTCACGTTCGGGTAAGAATGGACCCTGAACTCTTACGTTTCTTTGCAACCGACGAGGGATTCCTCGTCCTTCCACTTCATGGTCGCCGCCACCGGATGCTTGCACGCTGATGTTGCCGCTGTCGCCATCGCATCAGAGGTGGTCGAGGCCGACTCTCTGCTGGTGGACGAGGCCACTCGTTGCCTCGCCATCGGAGACGCGGCGCATGTGGGCCATTGCACACCACCAGCGGCGGCGCGTCGGGGCAAGAGGCCCCACCGGCGCTAGCGCACACCAGGCTGGGGCGGCAGCGACCCCATGGAGGAAGGAGGCGACGATTTCTAGGAGGTGGCGTGTTAGGGTTTCCCTAACCGCCCCTCACGTCCCCTCCCTGCTCTTTATGCGGGCCGAGCCTGGCCGCAAGCAGGTCGGCTGCAGCCGGACTGGGCCGCATGCCAAGGCCGGCTCACAGGCCGAGCCGAGCCGTGGCTGCCGGAGCCGGGCCACCCGCAGGCCGAGCCAGGCCGCAGGCTCTCAGCCAGAGCCAAGATGAGCCATCCTCCCTCTCTCACGCACATCTTGCATCCAAGCCCCTCAGTTTCTACATATTTACATGTTCTAGTATATTCAGTACTGCATGTTTATATTTGAGGCCCTAGATTGTTCTGTTTTAGTCCTCAGGCTATTCAAGATTTGTATAATTATTGTAAATAGCTATCTAATCATCAGGTTTGCATGATAGCACCAATATAATATGGATGCTATGATTACCGCAGTAATTATACATTATGTGATCCGTAGATCACACATTGGTTATGCAAATATTATTTAGAACGATCTTTTTATATGCTATTTATTTTATTTGTATGTTTACAAATATGACACTTGATTCATATTCTACATCATGTAGATAAATGCAAAATTAAAAACTTAAGGTATATATATTTAAATATTTGGAATAACACAAGGTGATGGAGACATAGGCATCGGCTGCGATAAATTCTTTATGAATTTATTTGCCATGAGACCATGCTTTTAGACAACAAGTTTGTTGCTCATTACTGAGTGGTCTACATCTTATGATGATTATTTACAAAGTGTATATCCAAATATTCTATATAATGCAAGTAGCATTAAATATGACTATCAAGTTATTAATTCCCGCAGGAATATAAACAAATTAGTTGCACTATTCAATCAAATATATCTTAAGTTATGTTGCAAGAATCATTTTTTTTTGAGTAAAGGGTACCATTTCATTCATTAAGCTGATCGTTACATAGGGAAGACCAGAGGTTTCTCTGGTGCTACATAGAACCATACAGACTCAGAGAGCTGATCGGCAGATCTAGCGAGTACATGAGCAACCTCATTACAACATCTGTTTACATGAACAAAAGAGAAATTAACAGTAGAAGCACTAGCCGCTTTCTTGATATCCTGAGTGATGATTCCTGTAGAGGAGCGATCGATGGCTTCTGATCGGAGCTTCTTAATCAAAGAGAGACAATCTGATGCAATTATGACCTGCTTATATGGGAGCCCAGAAATGAAGAGAATTTCCCGCCTGAAGGCAATAGCCTCCGCTAATTCAGGGTATGTGATCTTATCAATGCCCTGCCTACACGCAGCTAGAAATTCTCCTCTATGGTTTCTGATCACAATGCCCAATCCCGTTCGATTAGTTTTCTGAAACAATGCTGCATCTACATTCATCATAACCCATCCTACCGGCGGTGGTTCCCAATGTTTAGGCTTAAGGAAATCACACCTGTTGGAAGCGACAGGTTCATACATATGCAGCAGCACCATATCCACACATGCCAGTGTTTTTTCAACTATACAGTGTGGATGCACTTCATTTTCCCCATTTCGAACTGCATTTCTAATTTCCCAAATATGCCAGAAGGATATCACAAGGATTGTGGCCTCTCTATCTGAGCAGTTAGCCAAAGTTTCAAAAATCCATTGTCTGGGGGATCCACAAGGTTTGGGCAATCTTCTGAATCCACATCTTTTCTTCAATTCCTTCCAAATTTCCAAGACATATTGACAAGTGAGAAAGGTGTGTTCCACAGTTTCATCTCTCCCACAATGACAACAAAGATCATAAGCTGGGATGTTTCTAATTCTAAGATTTTTTCCTGTTGGGAGACAATTATGTGCGAATCGCCACAAGACAATTTTCATCTTAGGTGGAGCTTTGATACTCCATAGACGTTTCCATTCTTTTGCAGAGTACACCTGATCCGATGATTCTCCCTTGCCTATGACACTAGCCTTAAGATGTACAGCCTCACTTTTGGCCATGATATATGCCGATTTCACCGTGTATATGCCCGTCTTTGTTAGAGGCCAGGACACATAATCAGGAACCTGGTTGTGGCTTAGAGAAATATTTAGACTGCGCTCAGCATCAGCAGGCCTAAAGGATATATGTATTAGCTCCTCATTCCATTGCCTAGATGATTCATCAATTAGGGCATTCACCTTAAGGTCATCAGGCATTTGCACCATAGGATGGATCGGAAGACAAGGCATATCAGGGATCCATTTATCCTTCATAATTCTGATTTCTTTTCCATTACCCACTCGCCAAAGGATGCCTCGCTCCAAGAGCATTTGCACCATAGGATGGATCGGAAGACAAGGCATATCAGGGATCCATTTATCCTTCATAATTCTGATTTCTTTTCCATTACCCACTCGCCAAAGGATGCCTCGCTACAAGAGCCTTTTGCCAATCATCAAGCTTCGCCACGTAAAGGAACACGACCTTGTGGGACCAGAATCTATGAAGGGACCTTTTGGGTAGTACCTCCCTTTAAGAACCTTTGCACATAAAGAATCTGGTTCTGTCATCAACCGCCAACATTGTCTTCCAAGCATAGCTTGATTGAAAATCTTCATATCTCTAAAACCCATTCCTCCCATAAATTTTGCAGTTGTCAACCAATCCCAGGAACGCCAATGCATTTTCTTTTTGCCTCCCTCAAAACCCCACCAATGGTTTGAAATTATTGCTCTCATCTTTTCGCAGATGCCATCAGGAAGCTGAAAACAGCTCATGACATAATTGGGTATGGCCTGTGCCACAGATTTAAGCATAATTTCCTTTCCTGCTCTAGACATAGGCCTGTCACTCCATGCTTGGACATGCTTCCACATATTTTCTGAAATAAAGTTGAAAGCACTCTTTTTTTATTTGCCCACAAAGGATGGCATGCCAAGATAAGTGGACTGGATTACTTCATTATGCACATTCAGAGAATCCATTACCTTTTGTTTAATATTAGCCGGGCAGTGGTGGCCAAAGTATAGGGATGATTTCTGCAGATTAATCCTTTGGCCCGAGCCTGAGCTATATGTCTGCAAAACATATTTCAAGGTGTTAACACATTTTACATTTGCACGTGTAAAGAAAATACTGTCATCTGCAAATAAAAGATGTGATATAGCCGGTCCCGAGACACCATTTCTCACCCCTTTTAGATGACCAGCTTGTTCTTCCTTCTTCAGTAAACATGAGAGGCCTTCAGCACAAAGCAAAAACAAATAAGGACTGATAGGATCTCCTTGCCTCAATCCTCTTGTTGGTATAAAAGGTTCAGATAGCTCTCCATTTACTTTCATTGAGTAACGGACTGAGGAAACACAGCGCATAACGCTGTTGATCCAACTCTGTGCAAAGCCGAGTTTTTGAAAAACTCCCTGTAGATAAGTCCACTCAACCCGATCATATGCTTTCATCATGTCAATCTTCAAAGCAAAAAAGGGGGTTTTAGCACGCTGCCTTCTGATTGAATGCATACATTCATAGGCTATCAGCACATTATCTGTGATTAGCCTCCCTGGAACGAAAGCACTTTGCTCTTCTGCAATTATACTCGGCAGCAGCCCCTTTAGCCTGTTAGCTAATACTTTAGATGCAATTTTATACAAAACATTGCAAAGGCTGATTGGACGAAAATTTGTTAACAGATCCGGCTTCGACACCTTTGGGATAAGGACAATTGTTGTGTCACACAAACCAGCTGGTATATCACCTCCCTCTAGGAAAACTCTTACAGCTTGGCATATGTCATCCTGTAGCATGGTCCAGTGGTTTTGATAAAATAAGGCCGGAAAGCCATCCGGACCAGGGGCTTTTGTTGGTCCCATCTGAAAGAGCGCCTCCTTAATCTCCTCATTAGAATAAGGTTTGCATAGAGCTTCATTAGTGGCCTGATCAACACGTGAAGGGATTGCCTCTAAAATTTTGTTTACATCAGCATGTGATTCAGTTGTAAACAAGTTGATATAAAATGTCCTGGCCATCTCTTTGATCCCTGATTGGTCCTCACACTTGCTCCCATCCTGCCTCAAAAGATATCTTATTTTATTTGCCCTCCTACGAGATGTTGCCCTTGCATGGAAAAAAGATGTGTTTCGATCCCCCGCCTGAAGCCAATCCACTCTAGAACGCTGCCGAGCCATTATTTCTTCTCTCTCAAACAGCTCACAGAGCCTCCGTTCGATATCTTTTTCCTCTTGGGAATAAGTCCTTGTGGTACTATTAATTCTCAGCCTCGTCAAACGTTTTTCAAGTATCCTGATTTCCTTGCGGGGAGACCCAAACGAGTCTCTGCTCCAGTCAGATAAGGTTCCCGCCAACCTGGCTAGTTTGTCCCAGGTTGTTTGCAAGCTATTTGGTCCAACTAAGCCCTCTGCCCAACTTTTCTCCACCGTTTCCAAGTAATCTGGAGCCCTACCCCATGCTGCTTCGTATTTGAAATTGTGGCACCTTGTTTCCCTTTGCCTTCTATATGCATACTTTGATAGAGATAAATGTACAGCAAAGTGGTCGGAAGAGGTTGTGATAATATTTTCAACCTGGGTATCATCAAAAAGTTGTATAAATTGGCCATTAGCAACAGCTCTGTCCAGCCGGACACGAATATTACCATCTCCATGTTGTCTATTATTCCAGGTATATTTTGGCCCACAGAAACCCAAGTCAATAAGTTGGCAATCTTCCAAGCAATCTCGAAACAGCCTCATCTGAGTATCACCCCTATCAGTTGGTCCCATGTGCTCTTCATTACTTAAAGCTTCATTAAAATCCCCAATACATACCCACGGACCCTGCCATTGGGCCTTGAGAAAGCGCAGGCGATCCCAAAAAATATGGCGTCGATTTGTTTTTGGTTCCCCATAAACAAAAGTTGCTCGCCAAATCACACCTGACGCCTCTTTAACATGCACATCAATAAAGTTTGGGCATAAAGATTGCAAACTCACACAAAATTCAGTGGACCAGAAAAGAGCAAGGCCTCCACTCCTCCCTTGACAATTAACAGCTAGACATCCATTATATCCTAGCGACCACATAAAAGGTTTTACCCTTTCTTCCCTCATTTTAGTTTCTGATAAGAATAGGAGGGAGGGACGGTATTGCTTCACTAGCCAGCGAAGCTCCCCCACTGCTGAGTCCCGTCCCAAGCCCCGGCAGTTCCAACTTAGGAGATTCATGGCTCCCGGCGGGGCTGCGCAGCAGCCTCCGCCGATCCATCTGCATAAGAATTACTAGCTATCCTCATCTTCTTCACCATCTCATCATCTTCTCCATCTAAATCAATGTCTAAGTCTAGACACCCCTTCACTGTAGTGAGCTGTACAAATGGGCTAGCAACAATGAGTGCCATAGCATCGTGACCGGAGTCCGCTAATAATTTTTTATCACCATTATCAGAGCGGGGTCTGGGTGTCCTCGCTTGTTTACGTTTAGTACCCTGGCCACTTGAGAGATTTGTTAACAGTTCCTTCCCCATTCCCTTCATAACTTTCTTGACCTCTTCCTTTTTACCATTCCAATTTTGTCGCTTCAATGGTGAGAGAGCTTCCTCATCACCACCTCTGCCTTGATTCCCCCCTGTTGCCGAACCTCCCGTATTCCCCTGGCTGTTAATGCCCTGCTGCCCTTGATGGGCCTCACTAGAATCACGATGTCCACCAGAATTGTTGCTCCGGCTAGCAGAATTGGTTTGCCTATCCTCAAACCCCTTCTTCTGTTTGTTATCATCTAGTGCACGTAGATCCTTTGCATACGGTAGCATCCCGTTCTCATCGCGTTCAGCCGGAGTCGGGCACTCGACAGAGGAGTGTCCAATGATCCCACATGAGTAGCAGTAATTTGGTAGCTTCTCGTATTTTACATCATATATTTAGGTTGTTTGTCTCTTTTCAGAGAAGATAGTGATACACCTGAGCAAGGGTTTTGAAATATCAACCTGCACCTTGGCTCTCAGATAGGGTCCCCATGCTCTTCCTTGTGCATCAACCTCCAGTTTCATGACAGGGCCCACTTTTTTGGCTAACTCCCATCCCCATTTTCTGTTCATGAGTCCAAAGGGAAGATCACAAATCCTAATCCATATTGCCATTTTGTCGAAAACCACCTCCGATGGTCTTAGGTTCGGATCAAATTGCTGAACAAATACTGCTTTCTTGCCCACATTCCATGGGGAACCATCCAAAACTCAATCCAAATCTTGCTTGCAACTGAACTCCGCAATAAAGATGTTGTCCCCCACTGATTTTGCTTCCAATCCCTTAGGATTACCCCACGCCGGCCGAAGTGCCGACATGATAGTCTGAATATGAAGGACATTGGACGACAGAACCTTACCAATAATGGCTCGATCCGAGGTCGCCAAGTCTTCCAGGGCAATGTCATCCACTGCCAGAGCATCACTTTCTTCAGCGGTGGGTTTGAGCCGTCCCATCAGTTCCGTCACACTGGAGCTAGGTCCGGCAGCGCCTTCCTCATCCATGGTCGCACGTCGCGGAAACCGGACGAAGCTGCTCCCTCCCGTCTCCAGGAAGGAAGAAGGCCCCTCCCCTTCACCAGATCTGGCGGTCAGCCCTCCCTTCTCTCTCCCCTCTACAATCACAGGCCAAGGACGGGCAGCGAAGCTAGGTTCGCCTCTTAGTCGTCCCGAGCCGCGACAAGAGGAAGGAGGAAGCTGGGGGCTCACGCATGGTTCAGGAGGGGGTCAAATAGAAGGAGGAGAGTGCAATCTGGGTGCCCGACAGATGCGCAGAAGGATCCCATAGCCTAGGCCCGCCGTTCGCCGTCGCGGCGTCGGGGAGCTAGCGAACGGGAAGAAGCCACCGGCCTGCACTTTGCAAGAATCATCTTAACTTAGTAAATTAATTCTGGCTCATTTAGTCAATAAAAATTTCGTTTAACTTGCAGCAGATGGTAGCAACTATCTGATTTGGACTATGGATATAAAAAAAATTATGCTATCAGCAAAAAAATTCATTAATATAATTGATGAACCTAATCCAGAAGCTCCTATTTCATAAGCAGCCAAGTTAACGACTTTGCATTTTCTAAGACACCATTTTCATCTTAAGAATGAATATATAATGGAATAAGACCCTAGAAATCTTTTGATTTCACTCAAAATTTGCTATACAGCAAGCTATAATTATACCAGAATACAATTCTGCAATACATAAGATTTGTTTCAATCTTCAATTCTGCAATCAATCTATAGATAATGCAGAAAAGATTGAAAAGACTTCGTCTATATTTCTCCCCACAAAAAGGTTATTGCAACAGCCATACCGCCATCACAACTATGTCAAATATTATGATTTGATATACGACTTACTCCAGGTAGAAAAATATGATGGGTTCTTAACAAAAAATCATCAGATGTGTCCCGTAGACGCATCACCTATGGCCTGAAGTTCATTTCAATATTCAGAATAATAATAAGAAATTTGTTGGCGAGAAATTTAAACAGAATTTCAAGGGAAAAAGAAACAATAACAGGCAGAATTATAAGTGAAAGGACCTCAAGATGCCTAGAGGGGGTGAATAGGCAATCTGCAACTCAAAGACACCTTTTAAACACTTAGTAATAGCAAACCCGGATACTCTGGGTGTACGTCCGGAGAGTCCGGACTTCAGGTCCGAAGTATCCGGGGTTCTTGCCTGCACTGTCCGGACAAGAACACACGAATCTAAAATTACAGAAATTGAAGCAGGAAATTAGATCAATTAATTTTGCAGGTACTTGGGTGTCCTATAGAGTGTAGATCAACTGCTGGTTTCACCTAGAGACTAGTAAACTAGTAGATCGGCTTCAAACCCTAGAAACGAGATAACACAAGCAAAACCACAAGAAATACAAGTAATAAGCAAGCAAGGAGACAACGATTTATTTCCCAAAGTTCACTCCTGAAAGAGCTACGTCTCCGTTGAGGAAGGGCTCAAGAAACGACGTTCAAGAACCCCTTAACTCCTCACCCAAGGGCGAGATCACCTCTCAAGCCCAAAGTCACTTACTATGGATTCCTCGGAGAGAAATGATGATTATAAACTTCTTGTAATGCTCGCAATTTGCTTGAGCACTCACGAGCGACGCCTAGCCGTCTAGGAGCTCAAAGCTCCAAAAAGAGTAACGAACTCGAATCCACCAGCTTGACGAAGTTCTAGTGTTCTAAGAGAAGGAGTGGATGCTCACTTGCACTAATCTTTGCTCTTGCTCTACTCTCACTTCAATCCCTCAAAGGATTCACTCAAGAATGGGAGAGAGGGGAGTGAGAGAGCTCTTGAAGGCTTGCTGCAGTGCTAGGTGCGAAAATGAGGCAAGAGAGGGGTAAAGAAAAGGGTCAATGGGTATTTATATCCCCTCACACAGAAACTAGCCGTTGGCCAAGAGTTACCCGGATACTCCGACCAAAAGTCTGGATACTCCGGACCAGGTGTCCGGACACTCCGGATAGCAGCTCGGACAATCCGGGATGCACAAGATTTTTCACTCAAATTTCTCTCATGTGATGTTTGAGTGGTGTTTATGGCTCATAAGTGTTTGTGGGGTTCTCTTGAGCACTATTTCTAAGTCAAGACCTGCAGATTCAAAGCCCCTCTTGACAGTACGACGTTCCTATACTCAAATTTTAAATATAGAATTCTAATTTTCAAGTATCTTGGAACCACCGCTTTTCGTTCCATTTTTGTGGACCATGATTCACCATTTGAATATTTTGATCGTCTTATCTCCTGCACACATGCTAGATAACACAACTAAATTCTACATGTATTTTGTCATTAATTACCAAAACCTACTTAGGGGCCTAGATGTCTTTAAATAAGGCAAGCAAAGGTCATAACAAAAGTGAAAAGCACTAAAAAAGACAACACTCAAGTTTGTCAAAAGTGTGGTTGTCACAACCACAACACCATGAGTTGCCATATTCCTAGGCATTTGGTTGAATTATACCAGAAACTATTGGTAAGCAAATTCAAGGGGACAACTCTGAAACTCACTAATCGACCTACTAACGCCAGTTGCTTCTAAGATGTTCCTACGGAACAAAATGAAGATGTTCTTATGGAACACGATAATTGGAAAATCCCACCGCAGTTGGATAACTTATTCAGCACTGACGATATGCTCGTGGATTTGCAATCCAACGACATGTTTGGAGACATGAACTAGTCTTCCTGATCCCCAAAAGATTTATCTTTATAAGCCATATTCATGTATTATTATATTGTGTGGTACATAATTGTTGTCACAAGTATTATAAGACATATGATACTTGATCCATAAAGTATGTATATATAATCTATGAGTTAAATCTTTCATGATTCACTCAATATAGATTATACTACGGGAACAATCCTAATGAAGGAAGCAATTTGTTTAGTGGACAATTACACCACTAAAATAACACTTAGGGAAATTAAATATTTTGAAACTCTCGATAAAGAGTAGAGGAAATGTTACAACATTTGCTGATCGCAATGCTATGATTGTGGGTTCAGGTCGAGCCACATTAATTCTCCCTATGGATACTTAACTACTAATCGAGGATGCACTCATGTATCCCGACTCAACTCGTACCCTATTTTCATATCGAAACACATAATGACAACAAAGATGAATATCTATTCATCACCAAAACTGGCGGATATGCCAAGCAATTGCTTGAGAAAATTTCTTCGCTGTCAAATGGATTGTATTTTACATACATCAAACCCGCACAACATGTTGCATATAAGACAATTTTTCAAAATCTTGATGTGTTCAAGACCCGGCATGATCGTCTAGGTCATCCTGGAACTGGGATGATGCGAAAAATTATCGACAATTCAATTGGTCATCACATGAATTCTTAAATTTCCCAAACATTCAGATCTTGTGAGCACCGCATGTGCCACGGGGAAATTAATCTTAAGACCCTCTTATCTTAAGATCAATGTTGAACCACTAACATTCCTTGAACGCGTTCAAGGAGATATTTATGGTCCTATTCATCCATTAATTGGGTCATTTAGGTACTTCATGGTACTTATTGATGCATCAACAAGATGGTCCCATGTATGTTTGTTATGCACTAGAAACCATGCTTTCGCAAGGTTTATTGCTTAAATTATCAAATTAAGAGCATATTATCCGGATAATTCAATTAAATCCATCAGAATGTATAATGCCACTGAGTTTTCCTCAAAAGCCTTCAACAACTATTGTATTGCTCTAGGCATTATTGTGGAACATTCTATACTTTATCTACATATACAATATAGATTAGCCAAATCTCTTATCAGGAGAGTAAAATTAATTGTAAGACCATTATTAAAAAATTGCAAATTACCAACATCTTGTTGGCATCATGCGGTCGTACACGCCGTAAACTTAATTGAAATTCATCAAGCCGCAATCATACGGTGCCCCCCCCCCCCCCCCCCCCCAATTGCAGTAAGTATGTCGAATCATGGCCTCAGCCAAATATTTCCTATCTGCGAGTCGGTTATGTTTTGGACATACCGATATCACCACCATAGCATACATCCATAGGCATTGAGTATCCATATAAGGTATTTATCTGTCATTCATAAAATACCTTGGATCACTCGTAATGGATTAATTCACAAGCCCGTACGCTGACTATATTTTGAGGAAAATTCTAGGCATTAGGGGGACATTAATACCACAAATATAGAATGCCAGGAATTACAAAAGAGTGTTATCACATTCAATCCTTATATCCACATACATATAAAGAATATCTGAACCAAAAGTTCAGAACATATATTTGCAACGCATTGGAAATATCATGCCAAATGCATTTACTCATCAAAAGTGTCATCAAAATAATTCCTATGGTTAATGTGCCAGGAAGAGTGAAAAATCACTCAACTCCCATGTCAAAATAAGAGGGGGATAAGTATGGCCACAAGCTAGGAATATAGCTTATTACAAGCATCCGTGAAAACAGGGGGAGATATCCTCCAAGATAGTAAATGCAAATCAACATCATAAATGTTGTTAGACACTTTATGGATTTATTCAAATCCAAAGCCTATGAATGTTCAACATTCAAAAACTCAGTACATGTGCACATAAATTCAGGCACTGGGTCAAGGAACGTCCTAATTCTATTATCGTGGGAAATGACATTGAAGTCAAAAGGGTTAATTTCTCACGAGATATATTGATTGTGATCAACCAATCATATTAAGACTACAAATTTGTCGATATATACTCCTATTCAAAATTTCTATACACCTTCAACTGGATCCAGACCAAAATTCCTAGGCGGAGTTTTAACAAACACTCAAACTGGGTCAAATCAAAGGTGGCAATTAAGGAGAACTGCTCTCTGTCAGACCCGGGGCAGCGGGACTGCTCACTTGGCGTATATATACATGTAGTATGGGATGGCACATGGGCCATACCTTATCCTCATTGTAACTAGTCGTGTAGCACTGGGACTAGTCGGACGTAAGGAAATTACCCGAGCCGTACTCGAGAAGGACTCCTCGGGCCGTCCTGACTAGGACTTCCATGTAACCCTGTCCCCCCAGACTATATAAGGGCGGGCAGCGACCCCTCCAAAGGATAACCATTAATATCATAACCTCTAAGGAAATACAAACCACACAGGACGTAGGATATTACACTCTCGGTGGCCCGAACCTGTCTAAACTTTGTGTCCCTTGCACCTTCGAGTTCCTGATCTCGATGATACCCTACCTCCAACTTACCACCTCGGGGGTTATCCCTCGGTGGGCTTGGCGGTAAAACATCGACAGCTAGCGCGCCAGGTAGGGGTGTTCATCGAGCATCCACCGGAGAACTTGATGGCATCCACCAACGTCACTAGCGCCATGCTCGATAAGGGCACAACTTTCATCTTCAGTTCGTGGATCTGCATCGCCAACGGCTCGGGTGGTTTCGACAGCCACCTAGCCAATTCCACGGTGCCCGAAGCTTCGAGCTGCTCGAGCGGACTCGACGAGTTCATCGACAACCTCAACGAGATGCATCCGCTTCTCACCAGCGAGACCGAGGAGAATTCCGTCACCGGCGCATTTTTGACTCATGTCCCAACATGACTCTCCGGGTCAGGCTCAAGCCGATCTGGGGGGAGCGTACCCGACTCCACTTCGGATTACGCAACGCGGCTTCTTCTTATGAGGAGGCCCTACGGTCTAAGTCCCTCTCCGACCTGGAAGCAGACTTAGATCTCCTACCCAAGCTCGGAGACGAGGACGCCACCGCTAGCCGGGAGGCTCCCATTTTCGAGGCCTACTCGGATTCAGATGATGAGCCCGACTCCTCTGCGGTCAGTCATTTGAGTCTGACCATTACAACTACTGAGCAAGGAAGATTCATATATTGGAAGGGCATGGAGCCCTCCGAACTACTCAACGATGATGCCCGTTTAGTAGCCACCATCCAGCAGCTGCCTTTTCAAGAGGGCAGACCTCTCGCTCCTATCCAGGAGGAGAGTACCAGGACGTCTACCACGACGGTCCTGGCCACCAATTATTCAAGCGACTACATTACACGCCAGAGCGCGAAGTCTACATGGCTTCCATCCACGAGGTCAATGACGACGAGCCTAGTATCGAGTTCGACAATGAACTCGAGGACGCAATCTCCGGCGATGAGTTCACCGCTGACGCCCCTCAAGGTGAAGACGAAGAGCAAAAGCGACGTCGTCGCCTGAGGAACTCTAAACGCAACAAACGCAGGCGCAATGCTCAAGAGCGCGCCCGCAACCCGCATTGGCAAAGGGGCCTGCGGCAGGATTTCGATGCTGCTGCAGAAGACGAATTTGTTACCCCCATGGGCAACATCTATGAAGCTTCACTGCTCCTACAGCGGATCCCACAAACAGACGAAACTCAGCGGATCATGCGACTTGTTAAGCAAGCCTTAGTCCAACTCGACAAGATGAATCCGCTGCAGTCTATCCAACGTACTCGTTCCAGATCGGAACGACACGGCAGCTCTGCTCCCCAGGGTAGTCGTGCCATCGTAGGACACCCCAACCCCCGCAACAACCAACAAGTTGAGCAGGAGGCCCAACAAAACTACCCCAGGCCCAGGGGTGGAGGACGACCCGCGAGAGGCCAAGGCCACCAGGGCAACCAGCTTCCACCACCCCCCGGCGACCTGAGGCAGCACATCAACAGCAACTGCGACGTGCGTACCATTATCTCCAACAGGCAGCGCGAGCGGTTGGAAAACGGCCCTCGCGATGACAACGATCGCTTCCCGGCTTTTACTTAAAACCTCACCAACCGCGATATTCCAAGGGACTTCAAGCCCACAAGCATTCCGAAGTATGACGGGAAGCAGGATCCGCGGCAATGGCTATGATGCTACTCTGTGGCCATCGAAGTGTGCGGGGGATCTAACTCGACTAAAGCCCTCTACTTCCCTATGGCTCTGGAGACTGCACCGCTCACATGGCTGGAAACCCTCCGGCCGAACTCCATCGACTCCTCGGAGGCCCTAAAGCAGGTCTTCGTCGACAACTTTCAAGGCTCCATGATCCCGGCAGGTACCCGCCATGACTTGTCGCAGGTCAAACAGGAGGAGAATGAGACCCTGAGGTCGTACACGCGTCGCTTCTTTGACACCCGCGCCACCATCGCCAACATCGCCGACGAAGAGGTCATCCGCTGCTTCCGCAACGGGTTGGCCGCGAAGCAAATGTACCGCAAGTTCGGGAGAAACCTCCCGACTACCGTACTGGAGCTCCGCGACACGAACGCTTCCCCAAGCGCAAGACCGACAAGGGCAACGACAACAACTGTCTCGACAAAGGCCAGTACAGTAACTCGGGCGCCGCCCGTAAGCGGAAGCCGGAGGACCAAGTGGCCAGTGTAGAGACCAGTCGCCGCAACAAGAAGTCGGGCAAGCTGCAGGAGCAATACGAGAAAATTATTTACAAGCAATGCTCGATACACCCGAAGGCCAAGCATACCATGTTCCAGTGTACCGTGCTCCGCAAGAGCCCTAATGCACCACTCCCCGATGACGAGGAAAAAGACAAGGACAAGGAGGATGATGGCAACGACAAGTCAGGGCCTCCGGGTTTCCAATACCCGACTAATACGCACGCAGAAACTCTTTCGGCGCGAAGTCATGTCAGTTGAGCCAGCAGTGCCGCGTCCTTTGAGACAAAGCGAGGTCCCGATCTTTTTCTCCAGAAAGGATCAGTGGACCAGCTTCTCCGAGGCGGGAAAACTCCCGCTCGTACTAGACCCGGTAGTCGCGGGCTCTACACTTACTTGGGTACTCATCGACGGGGGGAGCGGTTTAAACCTGCTCTTCCCGAGTACTCTGAAGAAAATGAGGTTGGACATCAGCAAGATTTTCACCCCAAGCAAGGCTCCGTTTTACGGGATCTTTCCAAGTAACGCGGCTACATCGATCGGCTCGGTCACCCTGCCAGTTACTTTCGGGACAGCTGACAACTTCCGAACGGAGTACATCAAATTCGAAGTCACGAACTTCGAATCATCATACCACGCCATCCTCGGCAGGCCCGCCTTGGCCAAGTTCATGGCGGTACCCCATTACATCTACTTGGTTTTGAAAATGCTAGGTACCAACGGTGTGCTATCTGTCCGCGGCAACCTCGAGAAGTCCTATGACTGCGACCAGGAGGCAATCAAGTACGCTGCATCAGCTCGTGTGCTAGAGCCTTCTTCGGAAGTACTCGCGGCCGCGCAACAACTCTCCGAGACAGAGCTGGAGGTGGCGAACAAGAGCCAAATCCGTCGAGGGTCAAGCCGAACTCCGACGTTGGCATCAAGACCATCCAGCTCCAGGAGGGTGATTCATCCAAGACCGCTCTGATCGGCGGGAACCTAAACAACAAATAGGAACTCGCGCTCGTCAACTTTCTTCGCGCTAACCGAGACATCTTCGCCTAGAAACCAGCGGACATGCCAGGTGTGCCCAAGGAGTTGATCGAGCATGCCCTAAAAGTTGATCCCAAAGCCACTCCGAGGAAGCAACAACTACGTCGTTTCTCTCCAGAAAAGAGGCAGGCTATCGAAAAAGAGGTAGCTAAACTACTCGCGGCTGGTTTCATCAAAGAGGTGTACCAACCAGAGTGGCTAGCCAACCCTGTACTTGTTCTGAAAAAGAATACTAATGAATGGAGGATGTGTGTCGACTATACCGATCTCAATAGGCACTGCCCGAAAGATCCTTTCGTGCTACCCCATATTGATCAGGTCATCG
Source organism: Panicum miliaceum (assembly GCA_032594955.1). Taxonomy (NCBI): domain Eukaryota; kingdom Viridiplantae; phylum Streptophyta; class Magnoliopsida; order Poales; family Poaceae; genus Panicum; species Panicum miliaceum. The sequence goes on from CM064069.1 coordinate 3,696,585, forward strand.
ACTCCACCGCTGGCTGCGTTCTGCTCTCCTTCTGTTGGCGCTAAAATCGGCCGGATAGGAATCGGCCGATGGGTCTTCAGCGTCGGACACACGACCCGGGAGAATCTGCTTAGCTCCTGTTCGGGTTATCGCCCTGTTGCGGTTCGCGCGGCGTGCCAGTCAATCTGACCTGTTGATTGACAAGGAAATAGAGTATTAAATTCTAGGCGCGTCGATCGGCTGGGGTTCCAATCTGTCCTGAGGAGCGCGTCGGCGGCGAATCGGCCGATTTGCTGTAGAGATGATCGGCTGTGGATCAGCCGATGATCGTATAGTAATCGTAGAGAACACTGCTAGAGCGATCTAGACGACTACTGCAAAGACAACACTTGAAATAGATCTAATCGGCTGTGTGATGATAAATCGAAGGAGAATAATGACGAAGCCGATTACTCTGATCTCAAGCTGGATAACTGGTGATAATACTAGAATAACAGGTAAAACTTGCAATTCTAGTAAATATCGATAACTGGTGAATAAATCCAAACGAAGCTACAGCGATGCGCCCGTAGCTAAAGCTCAGATATTACTCGGTAAGCGGAACCTACCAATTGGCCGGAGATCAAGTTGATGCAGCCCTGCCAATCCGTACGAACTCGTGAAAGAATAAAAGGTATTGGCAAAGTCGCCGACTTGAAAGTAAATTGCTGGAAAAGTAGAAGTATTGTTGTTGATTGATGTGTCGATCCTTTCTCAAAGCCCTAGCGACTCCTATTTATACCCTGAAACTAGGAATCCTGGTCGATTACGACTTGTTACAACCTTATTTAAAACAAGAAAACTACTATATCTATAATAACTTTTAAAGGAAATGGACTCCCGCAGAATCTTCCGCCACCGTTCCCTAATCCAATCAGGATCCCCTTCAATTGCTCCTTGACCGACTTGGCGTGCCCTGTTGACCAGCTTCTGACCAGGATCTTCTGGAATAATCCCATTCTGTTGGCATAGGCTGCGCCACCAATCGGCCGATTTCCAATCGTTACTTCAATCGGCCGATTCCTTTCTGTAGCTTCCAGATCTGCCGCATCGGCCAATCTTCTCCTCCTGACGCCGATTCAACACGTGTCAAAATCTGGCGTCAACACATGCCCCCAGTTTCGGAGTAAAATATAACTTTTTCTTCGAAACTCTTTTCTTTAATCCTCCTCTTTAAGCTCCCCAATTGTGACAGGAGTAAACCTCAAAATCAATTGCGCTACTTCTTCCTCTGCATCTGATCCTCTCTCCAGAATCGGCCCAATGACATGAAATCCGGTAATAGGATAAACATCATGTTGGCGTGCAGACTCAAACTTTGACCATCTCCCCTGGCAGCTTTACATTTATCAATGCCTTCACTTCATTAATGTTCTTTCTGCAAGCGTGGCATCTCTCCTGGCAGCTTTGTATTTACTGATGCCTTTACTCCGATGGTACACATCTTGCCAACCCTTTGTCTCTTCCTTTCTATAAATACGATTCTTCGTACTATTTCTAAAAATACTCACCTCGCTCGTCTTCTTTTCCTTCTGAATCCCGACCTTCGCCTTCTTCAGTCAGACATCAAAATGTCTTCTCGATCTTCTTCTTCTCTTAACCAGGTATTAATTTTCCCTCCATTCCTTCCTGAGACATTTTACTTTGTTCCGACATGTTTATCTATCCTTTCTTTCAGCCGAACCATCTTAACCCTAGTTTGGAGAGAGCGATCGAAATCTTACATTCAGACAAACCATTATCGCAAGCTGACATAGATCTGATAAAAGCTCATTCTGAAGAACTCAAAGATCATGCTCCTGCCAATATCCGACCAATCTTGGATTATATGGATCTCGCCTGCTTTGAACAAATGCCAACCTCTAACGAGAATTCCTCATCTTCACATCGACTTGCTGAAGCTGAAGCTGAAGCCGCCATGAAAGATCTGGAAGAGGAGAAGGCCCGTTTGCTGAAAGAACTCTGCAACCAAGCTGAAACTGGAGCCACTGCAGAGGACTTGAAAGAGGAAAGGCTCACCCTCATGATAAAGCTAGGTCGCATCGAAAGAGAAATCCAACGTAGGCGTAATCAATAGACACACCAGTATTTTTATTCTAAGGGCGACTTATACCATGTCGGCCATGTAATCTTGACATATTTTGCTGTAAGTTATGCGTCTACCCAAATGCTTGGATAGTACCTCTTCAAATATCGTCCATTTAAAGCTCTTGGGAATTCCTCCCCTTCTATTGTCTCCAGAATATACGCATTTCCAGGAGCACATCGGCCGATTCTATACGGCCCTTCCCACGTGGGTGACAATTTACCGAATTTGGGATCCTTAGATCCTATCGGCAGCACCAGCTTCCATACCAAATCCCCCTGAGAGAACTGTTTAACTTTGACCTTTTTATCATACCATCTGGCCACCCTTTTCTTGTTTTCTTCTATGCTAATCAGGGCTCTTAACCGTAAACCCGCCGAATCGTCAAGTTCATCTTTCATGAGAAAGGAATAGTCATCGGCCGTTAACTGATCCTGTAGCGATATACGTCTTGACCCTGTCCTTATCTCCCATGGCAAGACCGCTTCATGACCATAAACCAAATGATAGGGGGATATTTTAGTGGCCCCATGACAAGCCATCCTGTACGCCCATAAAGATTCAGCCAAAGACATATGCCACTTCTTGGGATGCTCTTCTATCTTCCTCTTGATTAGCTTGATTATCCCCTTATTAGACGACTCTGCTTGGCCATTGGCTTGAGCATAGTATGGAGAAGAATTTAATAATTTAATTCCCATATCGGCGGCGAACTCTCCAAATTCTCCAGAAGTGAACATCGTCCCTTGATCGGTTGTGATGGTTTGAGGAACGCCAAATCGATATATAATATGGCTTTTAACAAATTCAATCATATCGGCCGATGTCACGTTCCTTAAAGGAACTGTCTCCACCCACTTAGTAAAATAATCTGTAGCCACCAATATGAACTTATGCCCTTTGCTGGATGGAGGATGAATCTGTCCGATGAGATCTATTCCCCAACCTCTGAACGGCCACGGCTTAATTATTGGATTCATAGCCGATGCTGGTGCGCGCTGCACATTGCCAAACCTCTGACAGTCTTGGCATCCTTTGTAGTACTTGAAACAATCTTCAAGGATAGTCGGCCAGTAATATCCATTGTTCCTGATCATCCATTTCATTTTGTGAGCCGATTGATGAGCTCCACACACGCCTTCATGGATTTCTCCCATCAGAACCTTTGCCTCTTCTGTTCCCAGGCATTTGAGAAGAACTCCATGAATCGTCCGATAAAATAAATCATCCTCAAGCAACACATACTTTGTAGCCTGAAAACGTGTTCGCCGATCCATCTTTTGGGATGGATTTTTCAAGTAATCGACAATCTCCTTTCGCCAGTCATCGGCCGCGAGTTCTAGCGTCATCGCTCCCTGAATCGGCCGATACCCAGAAGCATGTTGAGCCAGTCTGTTGGCTTCCTCATTATAACTCCTGGGGATATGCTCAATTATTGCAGATTTGAATTCTTTCAGAAGTTGAAGACAATCCTCATAATAAATCCTCAAGATGTCATCCTTGCACTCAGATCGTCCTGTTAACTGATCCACAATAAGCATGGAGTCCCCAAAGATTTCGACTGCATCAGCTCTGACTTCCCTTAATAATTGGATGCCTTTCAGAACAGCTCGATATTCCGCCTGGTTATTAGTTGCAGAGGCTTCTATCGGCAGAGAGAAATCATAAGTTGCCCCCCGAGGCGACACAAGAACAATGCCGATTCCTGATCCGACCCCACACGAAGAACCATCAAAATATAGAGTCCATGGAACTGGTTCAACGGTGGCAATTTCTGGTCCACAATGTTGAACTACAAAATCGGCCATCACTTGACCTTTGACGGCTTTGGCCGATTCGTACCTTAGATCGAATTCTGACAAAGCCAGGATCCATTTTCCAATCTGTCCCTTCAAAATCGGCAATGATAGCATATACTTCACCACATCATCCTTGCACACGACTATGCATTCTGCCGATAGCAAATAGTGCCTGAGCTTATTACACGAAAAGTACAAGCACAAGCATAACCGCTCCACCGAGGAATATCTTGTTTCGGCGTCTAAAAGTCTTCTGCTGACGTAGTATACCACTCATTCTTTCCCTTCAAACTCCTGTACCAACGCCGATCCAATAGCCTGTTCATCAGCCGATAAATATAACTTGAACGGCTTACCAGGCTGTGGCGGGGCTAACACCGGAGGTGAAACCAGATACTGCTTGATATTCTCCAGTGCCTTGCGCTGTTCTTCTCCCCATGTGAATTCCTTGTCGGGCTTCAATTTCAACAGAGGGGTAAAAGTCTGAATACGTCCCGATAGATTGGATATGAACCTTCTGATGAAATTGACCTTGCCGATGAGGGACTGCAGTTCAGTTTTATTTTGTGGGGCCACCACTTTGTTGATGGCGTCTATGGTCTTGCGGTTGACTTCTATCCCACGCTCATGGACCATAAATCCTAAGAATTGTCCGGCCGATACACCAAATGCACACTTGTTTGGGTTCATCTTCAGCCCATGTTTCCTTGTGCACTTCAGCACTTCCTGCAAATTGGCCAGATGATCTTGGTGACCTTTTGACTTGACCACGACGTCATCTATATAAATCTCCACTGATGAACCAATGAGCTTGTGGAAGATGTAGTTCATGGCCCGTTGATATGTAGCGCCGGCGTTCTTCAAGCCGAAAGTCATAACCACCCATTCAAATAAACCAAGATGGCCTGGGCACCTAAAAGCCGTTTTCGAAATATCTTCCTCGGCCATTAATATCTGATTGTATCCGACATTCCCATCCATGAAGCTTATGACTTTGTGGCCCGCGGCAGCATCCACCAAGATATCGGCCGTTGGCATCGGATACCCATCCATCGGCGTAGCCTGATTTAAGTTCCTGAAATCGATGCACACACGCAATTTTCCATTCTTTTTGTATACAGGCACAATGTTAGAAATCCATTCGGCGTAGTGGCACTGCCGAATAAATCCTGCCTCAATCAGCTTTGTAATCTCGGCCTTTATGTCAGGTAGAATCTTGGGGTTACACCGTCGTGCAGGTTGCTGATACGGCCGATATCCTGATTTTATAGGTAACCGGTGTTCAACAATAGACCGGTCTAGCCCTGGCATCTCGTGGTATTCCCAAGCAAAGCAATCCCTGAACTCCTTCAATAAACTTATCAATTTATATTTGTATTCAGAATCCAAATTGGCACTAATGTACGTTGGCCTTGATTTGTTGCTATCTCCCAAATCTACCATCTCAAATAAATCGGCCGACGTGAATCCATGTCCCAGCTTCCCATCTTCTCGAACGAGCTGATCCATTTATTCTGAATCTTCAGAGCCGACTGCTTGGATCGGCTGTAGACCGAAATCGGACACTTTCAGGAAGTCAGTGTCCCAAGTCGTGCCAGATATACACTTGACGTGCTCGCAGCTCCATTGTTGTGTGTCGGCTGCTGCAACGCTGTAGACGGAATCGGCAGCGACTATCTCTGTACTGTCGCCGACCCATTGCACAAGGCGTTGATGCATCGTAGATGGGACACAACAGTTTGCGTGTATCCAGTCACGACCAAGCAGCATATTATAGGACCCCTTGCCATTAATGACGAAGAAAGTAGTAGGGAGGGTCTTACTGCCGATGGTGAGGTCGACGCAGAACGCTCCGCGGGCGGGTGACACGTTGCCTTCGAAATCCTTCAGCATCATGCCCGTCTTAGTGAGGTCATCATCGCCCTTGCCCAGCTTGCGGAACATGGCATGCGGCATGGTGTTCACTGCTGCGCCTCCATCTACCAGTAATCTGGTGACGGGTCTTCCGTTGACATAGCCCTTGAGAAACAACGCTTTGAGATGCTACCGCTTTTCTTCTTCTGGTTTCTCAAATGTAGCCGTCATCGGCTCTAACACCAGTTGTGCCATTTGTTTTTCTTCTGTTCTTGTTACTTTATCTCGATCGTTGGGCGCCATGAACTCCATCGGCAGTATGAATACCATACCAATTTCGGCTGCCGATTCTTGGTTGTTCGTTTCTTGATCGTTTTTCTTTGGGCGCCAAACTCGAGATTTAACATTCCTTCTCTCTGGCACATGTCTCTGTTCTTCTTCTTGATGCTCCCACTGGCGTAGGCGTTGGATCCTTCGCTTCTGGGATCTGGACAGGCCATCGGGATACCACCTGGGGTTCACTGGTTTAGCCGATGACCTGGCGTGTTCCCAATCTGGTTTCCTCCCTAGGGGATCTTCGTCTGATACCCTGTCATCGGCCATTTCTTCCAGCCGATCGTGCGCGCTGATCCTGCCCCCCAGTCCATCTTGCTGGCCGATCTTGCTCTTTGACCTGTTGCACTGGTCAACTCTGCCCCCCAGCCGATCATGCACCGAAACGCGCCGTTCTTCGCGCCGATTTCTGCTGATCGGCTCTGATCCTCTGTCTCTAGAGTATGGCCTCGGGCGATCGTTGCGGTTTGATCCGTTACACTCCGGACAGTTATCGGCAGATGGCAACCTGATATCGTTCTCCCAGCAGTGGATGAAGAACGGACATTGCCAGTGATCTTCATGCCGGCGTATCATCTCTTCCTGGTGTCTTGCCTGTTCTTGCTGCTGCCGATATTTACTTAGTAAGAATTTGGAGGTGATAGGCCTGCGTGGTCGTTCTGGCCCTCGCCTGTTCCTTCTGATTTCCTCCGTTGTGATTTGCCTCCTGGGGTCGACAGCGCCGCATCTTCTCGCCGATTCTGACGTCAGCACCTTGGTTTGACTTGAGTCTCCTTCAGCGTTAACCGTATTGGCCGGGAAGGGATGCTGATCTATCTTCATCGGCATTGCCGATTTGGTTGGTGTTTCAAATTTAAGCCGCCCCTGTTCAATGGCCGATTGTATCTGCTGGCGGAAGACTTTACACTCATTTGTATCGTGAGAAGTAGCGTTGTGCCACTTGCAGTATTTCATCTTCTTAAGTTGATCGGCCGTAGGGATGGTGTGATGTTGAGATAGCTTAATCTGCCCCTCCTGAAGCAGTAGATCAAAAATTTTATCGGCCTTCGACGTGTCAAAGCCGAATGTCTCTGGCTCCTTCTTGCCAAAGGGGCAAGATATTGGTTTTTTCCCTTGTACCCACTCTGCCAGGCCGATTTCTTCTTCCGCATCGGATTCAGAACCCTCCAAGTATGCCACCTTCTTTTGGAAGCTCCTCCGCTGTTCGAATGGTCGGACCTCCTGCCCTGATAATCGGTGGACGATCTGGCTCAAGCTCTCAAATTCTTGGGCGGCATATCTCTCTCTGATTTGAGGCAAGAGACCTTGGAAAGCGATATCGGCCAACTGTGCATCGGTCAGAGCTAGACTGTAGCATTTGTTCCTGATTTCTCTGAACCTCTGTATATACCCTGTCACTGGATCATCTCTCCCCTGTCTGAGGCTGGTCAGATCCGAAATCTTCATCTCATGTACTCCTGCATAGAAGTACTTGTGGAATTGTTTCTCCAGATCGGCCCACGTGACGATAGAATTTGGCGGTAGAGTGGTGAACCACTGGAAGGCCGATCCGGACAGAGATGATGAAAATAAACGCACCCTCAGAGCATCTTGCGTGGCTTATTCTCCGCACTGGATGATGAAGCGGTTGATGTGCTCCACAGTGGATGTATCGTCCGTTCCTGAGAACTTGGTGAAATCACGAACTTTGTAGCGGTGTGGGAACGGCAGAGAGTCATAGGCCGATGGATACGGCGTCTTGTAAGTATAAGTTTGAACTTTCGGCTTCAGTCCAAACTGATCCTGGATTACTTCTGCTATTCTTGCTGTCCAGTCCACCTGCTGCTGATGAACAGCTGTTCGCGGCGCGGGCATGTGTTGAAGGGCTGGTGCGGCCGGGTGATGAATCGGCGAATTTTGCTGAGCGGCCGATAGTTGATGGCGAAATGAGTCCGCACCTCCTTCGTACGTCACTGCTGGCGCCGTGCCTCTGAATGCTTCCACGGTGTTTGCCCCCCTGCCGATTTCTGGTAAAATCGGCTGATACTGGGAGACCGTCGGCCGGGCGGCCGATTGGTATGGCACCTGAACCGGATAAGTGCCATGCCCGTTCACTGGTTCGGGAAAATACGCTGTGGCTGACGTCCCCCAAGGCGCCGAGCTTGTAGGTAGTGTTTGCACAGAAGCCATCTGGACGGGTTGAAGTGGCGCTTGCGATGGGAGACATGGTGCACCGCTGTATCTTGGAGACACCGGAGGTGGTGGAGAGCCGTACCCCTCGCGTTGCGCCAATATCGGCTGAGGAGCCGATTGGGATGTGTATGGTAAGCTTCTGGCTGGCAGAGTAGCTGGAGGGGCATATGCCGGTCCCTAATAGCCTTGAACGGCTCCGCTGGCCAGAGAGTTGACGACGGCGTTATACACCATGTTGCTCATCACCGTGGATTGGTCGATGAATGCTTGATACACGGACTGTTGAATCATCTCTGACATCTTGCCCGAGTCCTCAGCAATGGTGATGTGGCGAGGCGGTAGGATAGGAGCCTTCTTGACTGCCTCCCCGCTTCTGGTACGACTGAGCGACTGGAGGTACATCTTCTTATAGTCTTCTAGATGTTTGGCCAGTTCTTCCCTCCGGTCGTCCTTGAGATCAGCTTCTGTGACCTCAATGATGTTGCTGTCAGAGATTTCTGCGTTCTTCGACATATCAGATCTTGGATGGTCCCACCGGGCGTGCCAAAAGTGTGTTGGCGCTAAAATCGGCCGGATAGGAATTGGCCGATGGGTCTTCAGCGTCGGACACACGACCCGGGAGAATCTGCTTAGCTCCTGTTCGGGTTATCGCCCTGGTGCGGTTCGCGCGGCGTGCCAGTCAATCTGACCTGTTGATTGACAAGGAAATAGAGTATTAAATTCCAGGCGCGTCGATCGGCTGGGGTTCCGATCTGTCCTGAGGAGCGCGTCGGCGGCGAATCGGCCGATTTGCTGTAGAGATGATCGGCTGTGGATCAGCCGATGATCGTATAGTAATCGTAGAGAACACTGCTAGAGCGATCTAGACGACTACTGCAAAGACAACACTTGAAATAGATCTAATCGACTGTGTGATGATAAATCGAAGGAGAATAATGACGAAGCCGATTACTCTTATCTCAAGCTGGATAACTGGTGATAATACTAGAATAACAGGTAAAACTTGCAATTCTAGTAAATATCGATAACTGGTGAATAAATCCAAACGAAGCTACAGCGATGCGCCCTTAGCTAAAGCTCAGATATTACTCGGTAAGCGGAACCTACCAATTGGCCGGAGATTAAGTTGATGCAGCCCTGCCAATCCATACGAACTCGTGAAAGAAGAAAAGGTATTGGCGAAGTCGCCGACTTGAAAGTAAATTGCTGGAAAAGTAGAAGTATTGTTGTTGATTGATGTGTTGATCCTTTCTCAAAGCCCTAGCGACTCCTATTTATACCCTGAAACTAGGACTCCTGGTCGATTACGACTTGTTACACCCTTATTTAAAACAAGAAAACTACTATATCTATAATAACTTTTAAAGGAAACGGACTCCCGCAGAATCTTCCGCCGTCGTTCCCTAATCCAATCAGGATCCCCTTCAATTGCTCCTTGACTGACTTGGCGTGCCCTGTTGACCAGCTTCTGACCAGGATCGTCTGGAATAATCCCATTCTGTTGGCATAGGCTACGCCACCAATCGGCCGATTTCCAATCGTTACTTCAATCGGCCGATTCCTTTCTGTAGCTTCCAGATCTGCCGCATCGGCCAATCTTCTCCTCCTGACGCCGATTCAACACGTGTCAAAATCTGGCGTCAACACCTTCCTTGATTGCTACTCGGGTTACCATCAGATTTCCCTCAAAGAAGAAGTCAAGATCAAAACCGCTTTCATCACCTCGTTTGGTGCCTACGCATACACGACTATGTTGTTCGGGCTAAACAACGCGGATGCGACCTATCAGCGGGCCATCCAGCTATGCCTTGCTGATCAACTACACCGCAACATTGAAGCATACATGGATGACGTGGTTGTTAAAACCAGAAATCCCAACGAGTTCATCTCTAATCTCGAGGAAACCTTCAACAGCCTGCGAAGATTTCAGTGGAATCTCAACCCGACTAAGTGCGTCTTCGGCGTACCACAAGGGAAACTCCTCAGTTTCATCGTCAGTCACCGAGGCATTGAGGCTAACCCTGAGAAGATAACCGCCATTACAAGCATGGGGGCCCCACAGAAGATTAAAGATGTGCAGAAGCTCACAGGCTTTATGGCGGCGTTAAACAGATTCATCTCCCGACTCGGAGAACGGGGTCTACCCTTCTTCAAGCTCCTCAAGCGGCAGGACAACTTCGTTTGGACCAAGCAGGCGGCTCAGGCATTGGAGGATCTCAAGGACCACGTTCAATCGCCCCCCATCCTTACGGCTCGGAACCTAGGTGAAAACCTGCAACTCTACATCGCTGCGACTACTCATGCAGTCAGCACAGCTATTGTGGTGGAGCGATCCGAGGAAGGCCATGCCTTTGGTGTGCAGCGGCCAGTGTATTTTGTTAGCAAAGTCCTTTCTGAGTTGAAGGTTGTTTATCCTTCGATCCAGAAACTTCTCTTCGCTATACTCATTACCTCGAGAATGTTTCACCACTACTTCGACGAGTACAAGATCACAATTGTCACTGATTTCCCGTTGGCGGATATTGTTGACGCCGGATTTTGACACGTCTTGAATCGGCGTCAGGAGAAGAAGATTGGCCGATGCGGCAGATCTGAGAACTACAGTAAGGAATCGGCCGATCGGAGTATCAGTTGAAAATCGGCCGATTGGTGGCGCAGCCTATGCCAACAGGATAGGATTATTCCAGAAGATCCTAGTCAAAAACTGGTCAACACGGCATGCTAAGTCGGCCGGAAAGCAATTGAAGAGGTCCTGATTGGATTAGGATACGGCGGCGGAAGATTCTGCGGGAGTCCGTTTCCTTTTTAAAGTTATTATAGATATAGTAGTTTTCCTGTTTTAAATAAGGTTGTAACAAGTCGTAATCGACCAGGAGTCCTAGTTTCAGGGTATAAATAGGAGTCGCTAGGGTTTTGCAAAAAAGAACCCAATATCAATCAACAAAACACTTCTACTTTTTACCAGTACTTTACTTTTCAAGTCGGCGACTTCGCCAATATTTTCTTTTTTCACGAGTTTGTACGGATTGGCAGGGCTGCATCAACCTGATCTCCGGCCAATTGGTAGGTTCCGCTTATCGAGTAATGTCCGAGCTTTAACTACGGGCGCATCGCTGTGGTTTCGTTTGGATTTATTCAAGTTATCGATATTTACTAGAATTGCAAGTTTTACCTGTTATTCTGGTATTATCACCAGTTATCCAGCTTGAGATCAGGGTAATCGGCTTCGTCATTGTTCTCCTTCGATTCATCGCCATACAGCCGATTGGATCTGTTTCAAGTGTTGCTTCTATAGTAATTGTTTAGATTGCTCCAGCAGTTCTCTTTACAATTACTATACGATCATCGGCTGACCCATAGCCGATCATCTCTGCAGCAAATCGGCCGATTTGCTGCCGACGCGCTCCTCAGGACAGATCGGAAATCCAGCCGATCGACGCGCCTGGAATTTAATACTCTATTTCCTTGTCAATCAACAGGTCAGATTGACTGGCACGCCGCGCGAACCGCACCAGGGCGATAACCCGAATAGGAGCTAAGCAGATTCTCCCGGGTCGTGTGTCCGACGCTGAAGACCCATCGGCCGATTCCTATCCGGCCGATTTTAGCGCCAACACACTTTTGGCACGCCCCGTGGGACCATCCAAGACCTGATATGTCGAACAACGCAGAAATCTCTGACAGCAACATCATTGGGGTCACAGAAGCTAATCTCAAGGACGACCAGAGGGAGGAATTGGCCAAACATCTAGAAGATTATAAGAAGATATACCTCCAGTCGTTCAGTCGTACCAGAATCGGGGAAGCAGTTAGGAAGGCTCCTATTCCAGCACCTCGCCACATCACCATTGCTGAAGACTCGGGCAAGATGTCGGAGATGATTCAACAGTCCGTGTATCAAGCATTCATTGACCAATCCTCGGTGATGAGCAACACGGTGTACAATGCCGTCGTCAACTCTCTGGCCAGCGGAGCCGTTCAAGGTTATCAGGGACCGGCATATGCCCCTCCAACCACCCTGCCGGCCAGAAGCTTACCGTACACATCCCAATCGGCTTCTCAGCCGATATTGACGCAGCGCGAGGGGTACAGCTCTCCACCACTTCCGGCGTCTCCAAGATACAGCGGTGCACCTTATCTCCCATCGCGAGCACCGCTTCAACCCGTCCAGATGGCGTCTGTGCAAACACTACCTACAAGCTCAGTGCCTTGGGGGGCATCAGCCACGACGTATTTCCCCGAGCCAGCGAATCGGCACGGCACTTATTCGTTTCAGGTGCCGTACCAATCGGCCACCCGGCCGACGGTCTCTCAGTACCAGCCGATTTCACCAGAAATCGGCAGGGGGGCAAGCACTGTGGAAGCATTCAGAAGCACGGTGCCACCAACGACATACGAAGAGGGTGCGGACGCGTTTCGCCAGCAGCTATCGGCCGCTCAACAAACTTCGCCGATTCATCACCTGGCCGAACCAGCCCTTCAGCATATGCCCGCACCTCGAACAGCCATTCATCAGCAGCAGGTGGACTGGACGGCAAAGATAGCAGAAGTAATCCAAGATCAGTTTGGACTGAAGCCGAAAGTTCAAACTTATACTTACAAGACGCCGTATCCATCGGCCTATGACTCGTTGCCGTTCCCACACCGCTACAAGGTTCCTGATTTCACCAAGTTCTCAGGGACGGATGACACATCCACTGTGGAGCATATTAACAGATTCATCATCCAGTGCGGAGAAGCTGCCACGCAAGACGCTCTGAGGGTACGGTTATTCTCTTCATCTCTATCCGGATCGGCCTTCCAGTGGTTCACCACTGTACCGCCAAATTCTATCATCACGTGGGCCGATCTTGAGAAACAATTCCACAAGTACTTCTATGCAGGAGTACACGAGATGAAGATTTCAGATCTAACCAGCCTCAGGCAGAGGAGCGATGAACCGGTGATAGGGTACATACAGAGGTTCAGAGAAATCAAAAACAAGTGCTACAGTCTGGCTCTGACCGATGCACAGTTGGCCGATATCGCTTTCCAAGGTCTCTTGCTGCAGATCAGAGAGAGATATGCCGCCCAAGAGTTTGAGAGCCTGAGTCAAATCGTCCACCGATTGTCAGCGCAGGAGATCCGAACGCTTGAACAGCGGAGGAGCTTTCAGAAGAAGGTGGCGTACTTGGAGGGATCTGAATCTGACGCGGAGGAAGAAATCGGTCTGGCGGAATGGGTAAAAGGGAAAAAACCAATATCCTGCCCCTTTGGCAAGAAGGAGCCAGAGACATTCGGCTTTGACACATCCAAGGCCGATAAAATTTTTGATCTACTGCTTCAGGAGGGACAGATCAAGCTGTCGCAGCATCACACCATCCCTACGGCCGATCAGCTGAAGAAGATGAAATACTGCAAGTGGCACAACGCTACTTCTCATGACACCAGTGAATGTAAAGTCTTCCGTCAGCAGATACAATCGGCCATTGAACAGGGGCGGCTCAGATTTGAGACTCCAACCAAATCGGCAATGCCGATGAAGATAGACCAGCACCCCTTCCTGGCCAACACGGTCAACGCTGGGGAAGGATCAAGTCAAACCAGGGTGCTAACGTCAGAATCGGCGAGAAGAGGCAGCGTTGTCGATCCCAAGAGGCAGATCACGATGGAAGAAATCAGAAGGAACAGGCGAGGACCAGAACGACCACACAAGCCTGTCACCTCCCGATTTCTACTCAGTAAATATCGGCGGCAAATAGAACAAGCGCAACACCAGGAAGAGATGATACGCCGGCGCGAAGATCACTGGCAGTGTCCCTTCTTCATCCACTGCTGGGAGAACGATATCAGATTGCCATCTGCCGATAACTGTTCGGAGTGTAACGGATCAAACCACAACGATCGCCCGAGGCTACACTCTAGGAACAGAAGACCAGAGCCGATCAACAGAAATCGGCGCGAAGAACGGCGCGTTTTGGTGCATGATCGACTGGGGGGCAGAGTTGACCAGTGCAACCGGTCAGAGAACAAGATCGGCCAGCAAGATGGACTGGGGGGCAGGATCAGCGCACGCGATCGGTTGGAAGAGATGGCCGATAATAGAAGAGTTGACCAGTATGGCAGGTCAAAAAGCAAGATCGGCCAGCAAGATGGACTGGGGGGCAGGATCAGCGCGCACGATCGGCTGGAAGAAATGGCCGATGATAGGGTGTCAGACGAAGATCCCTTAGGAAGGGAACCAGATTGGGAACACATCAGATCATCGGCCAAGCCAGTGAATCCCAGGTGGTGTCCCGATGGCCTATCCAGATCCCAGAAGCGAAGGATCCAATGCCTACGCCAGTGGGAACATCAAGAAAAAGAACAGAGACAAGTGCCAGAGAGGAGGAACGTGAAATCTCGAGTTTGGCGCCCAAAGAAAAGCGATCAAGAAACGGATAACCAAGAATCAGCAGCTGAGATTGACATGGTTTTCATACTGCCGATGGAGTTCATGGCGCCAAGCGATCGGGACAAAGTGACAAATACAGAGGAAGAGCAAATGGCAGAACTGGTATTAGAGCCGATGACGGCTATGTTTGAAAAGCCAGAGGAAGAAAAATGACAGCACCTCAAAGCGCTGTTTCTCAAGGGCTATGTCAACGGAAGACCCGTCACCAGACTACTGGTAGATGGAGGCGCGGCAGTCAACATCATGCCGTATGCCATGTTCCGCAAGCTAGGCAAGGGCGATGGCGACCTCACCAAGACGGACATGATGCTGAAGGATTTCGAAGGCAACGTGTCGCCTGCCCGCGGGGCATTCTGCGTCGACCTCACCATCGGCAGTAAGACCCTCCCCACTACTTTCTTCGTCATTAATGGCAAAGGGTCCTATAATATGCTGCTTGGTCGCGACTGGATAGATGCAAACTGCTGTGTCCCATCTACTATGCATCAATGCCTTGTGTAATGGGTCGGCGACAGTACAGAGATAGTAGCTGCCGATTCTGTTTACAGCGTTGCAGCGGCCGACACACAACAGTGGAGCTGCGAACACGTCAAATGTATATCTGGCAGGACTTGGGACACTGACTTCCTGAAAGTGTCCGATTTCGGTCTACAGCCGATCCAAGCAATCGGCTCTGAAGATTCAGCTCGTTCGAAAGGATGAGAAGCTGAGGCATGGGTTCACATCGGCCAATTCATTAGAGATGGGAAATTCGAGAAATAGTATCAGATCAAGGCCGACACACGTTGGTACCGATTGGGATTCTGAGCACAAAAGGAGATATTGGGATTCATTATTAAGTGGAAATTACGGATTACATGAAGCAATTCAAAACCAGATCGGCGCGGTGGCATCAAGGAACAATAATGTTTAACATATTGATTACAGCCCAAGGAAAGTATCTATGGCTACAATCGCTCGTCGTCTAATTTGATCGGCCGATTCTACTATCCTCTGATCACTTTCGGCCGATCCTGACACTTCTGACACGCGGCGACGGAGTCTTATTGCTTCACGGGCCAGATGTTATCTTTTTTGCTTCAGCTCGCTGATCATGGTTGGGAGTTCTTGGAGCTTTTTCTCTTCAGCGGCTATCTCTTTGGTTATCTGTTCCATCTCCTTGGCTAGTTCTGCTCTCCTCCGTTTCAGCCGATCTATTGTGCCAACGATGTCCGGACGGCAGTTCTCGAGGAAGTTGATTTTGTGATGTACTTCCTGGGCCTGGTGCTTGTACGAGTCAACCTCCTCCTGAGTTTTGGCCATCTGAGCGTGATCGGCCATACGTCGCAGCACCCGCGAGACCGGAATCCGCATGCCCTCTATATAGGCAGCATACCCCAAGTCTTCCGACACTTCTTCTGGGATGTGATCTACAACCTCATTGAAAAGTTGTCGGATCGGCGATGCATCTTTCACCAGTCGGCCGATGTCACCTTGGAGGAGAGTACGGATGCTCTCGAGCTTAGAGCGGACATCGTCGGAGGCAGAACTCGGTGGAACCACATGTGAGGCAGTTTCCTCTTCATCGGCCAAGGAGACAGCGAAAGAAAAGATACTATTGTTGGGAGAATCTTGCTCCTGTAAGGGAACGAAGCAAAGGGTAAGAAGTAGTGAAAGGAAATCGGCCGATTCTGATGGTAAGATTGTTACCTCTTTGAAACGAATCTCTCTTGCCTGCGCCGGTGGAAGTATTTCCCTTGTTTCAGGGATTGGTGCACTGGGTTCACCAGAAGAAGAAGATTCGATCATTATTGGTGCTCCGCTCGGGCCAGCTTCCTGAGAAAGATATAAATGCTCGTGAGGATACTATGGGAAAATGAGATAAGATGGTAGTGGGAATTTGACATGCCTCTGCGGGTTCTCCGGCCGATTCCAGCTGTGGAGTTACAATCGGCGTACCCAAGTCAACCTGCATCAGAGTTGGTTAAGTTTCCTGAATATTAAGGATGCAGGGTAAGAGATCATTTACCTCGGCAACCGGAGCTGCTATAGTTTCAGTCCCTACTTGAGACGTGGCCGACAGCCGTGGAGATTGTGATGGGACAACTCGTGCAGCCTGGTATAGGGATGAAATTGACGTCAGCAGAAGGTTTTTGGGGAATACATGAGATAAATAAAGTTACCTGGACAGCTTCTACTAAGAGTGATGCTGCAGCAGCCCCGGCTTCGGCGGCGACTTGGGGATCGGCCGTCTCGACGACTGATGGAGGTGAAGGATCTGGGGTCTCGGCGCGCATCACTCCCATCTGATCAGCCGATCCAACACGGGGGGTCTCGGCCGATGCTGCTGCCATCTTGCTAGCCGATACGATACGAGAGACTTCAGCCGATGCTATTGTTGTCTGACCGGCCGATTCAATGCGAGCCCGCATCCGACGGCTGGATATCTTTGGTGTTGGTCTCTTGGGCGCTCGTCTTGATCGGCCGGTGGAGATATCTCTGATAGATGGAGCATGGAAGCCGATGAGTGGCTGCACTGTGTATTGATGATGGCTATCAATCGGCCGGCCGCTTCGGCTCCGTGTTGGGGGAGCATGGCTTTCAGACTGAAGAGGTAAACATAAGTTAACAGCAAGATGATAGTGCAACATTGAAATCGGCGGAAAAGAAAAGGACATACCGCAGCATTTGGGTCGATGTTCTCTGGGTCCAGAATGTTGCAGTAAATTGATGGGGATTTACAGAAAAGATGCTGCTTCCATTCTGCCCACCATAATTTGTACTGTTGGGTGGCGAAAGAGGCAACTGACCAGCCGTTCAAGTCAATGGTGCTGGAGTCACGTACTAAATCGCACAATCGGCTGTAGTCGAGACTAGAGGTTAATCCGTCTCTGAATTTTGCTTGGCCGGCGAAATAGACTCGGATCGGCAATTGGCCAAAACCTAGTTGCCTTGCTGTAGCTGACGGGCAGTAGAACTCATAAGTGGGTGAGTCCTTCCCCGAGAAGAAGTTAGCCGGCAGAATTCCCGGCTTAATCAAGACATCTATCAACTCTCTGTCAAATGTGTGGGTGGAGAAGTCGAAGCATATAGGCAATTCAAAAATCGGCTCCGCGGCTTGATATGGATACCAGGTGATCATCTCCTCGCAAAGTCCATTATAGAAGCATCTGAAATATTCGGCTACCCGGGTAGCGGTGAACTGGCAGCCAGGAAAGGCCGATGCCGCCTCTCCGACAGATCTGCAGTGGCGACGGACCGATGGGTTCTCCTCTGACTCAATGTTGGGAAAGGTCTTTGTCTCTATCCTCTGCTGAGAGACCTTGCTCATGTGTAGATTGAGCCAGAGGGTGATAAACCACCAAGGACCACCTGGATTCCCTATCGGCTCTCCTTTCGACAGCTTGGCGCCGATTTGATGCATCATATGATATGCCGATCCCAGCAAATGTTTGCCGAGGGGAACGGCCGATCCTTGTGCGAGAGATTCTGCCAAAGCTTGAGTGTTGGAAGAGGGGCCGACCGCTCTGCCACAGAAAAGATGTTTCTCCAGCCACATCATCAGGAAGGCGGTGTGCTCTCTCTGTGAGACTGTCCCTGTCTTCATGTTCTTACTGATGTATCCTTTCCACCCGCCGATTCCTTTGGTATCTAGCCGATGAGATGGCTTGAACAGGTAATTGAAAGGGGTATCGGCGGAGGAAACATCTAGGTCGGTCAGCAGCAAGACATCGGCCAAGGTCGGGGTCATGGGTCCGTGTCCAAAAAGAAATGCGTTGAGCGCATCGGACCAGAAGTAAGAGGCTGGCATAACCAAAGGTTCGTTCTTTTCCATCTGAGACAGGGACAAATCTATGCACTGGCCGATTTTAAGTTCTTCCCATTGGACTTTCCAAGACCCGGCTACCCTCTGGTACCACTCTCTCCACCCGGGTGTTTCGTTCGGCCAGGATCTGAATGCGCCTACCCAGTGATCTAAATCCATAGGTGACTGCTTGAAGGGGATTCTGTGAGTTTCTAAGCTAATTAGATCCGTTGGATCAGGACTCCCCATAGGGCCTAGGAAGATGAGGTCAGGAGACTCTGAGAGAGAAATGGTGATCCTGTGCCTAAGGGCCTAAAAAAGAAAGATAAAAAGGGAAGAAACTAAGAAAGGGACCGGAAAATACTGAAGCATCAAGGCGAAAAGGAAAAGATTTTTCGGACATTTACCTCTGGGATGGAAGCCATCGTCGCTGATGACGCTGCTGGAGAAGCCGCCGATTGGGCCGCGGCCGCCAAAGGAGCAGCCGATGGAGCCTCTGTAGATGGGGTGGTCGCTGACGGAGACGCCATTGGGGTCGGAGCAAGCTGCGGACGAGGTCGCCGGAGAAGGGGAAGCGCTTGGAAATCAAAAGAACTTGGGGGAAGACGAACAGTAATGCGGCAGAAAGGATGTTGGATTCGTGGAGGAGAAAAGGTGGAGAAAACCAGTACTTAAGATAAGGGGGTAAGGGCAAAGATGGTATTCTTACCGCACCGTCTACACGAGTTCCAGGGGAGCGGTCGTTTCGCGTGCTCGGATCGAGAAAATTGCAATCATTGTGCCGCGGAACGGAAGGAGATTTTTACTGCGCCCGTTTCGAAAAAAAGGATTAAAGAGGGAGTTTCGAAGAAAAAGTTATATTTTACTCCGAAACTAGGGGGCATGTGTTGACTCCGGATTTTGACACGTCTTGAATCGGCGTCAGGAGAAGAAGATTGGCCGATGCGGCAGATCTGAGAACTACAGTAAGGAATCGGCCGATCGGGGTATCAGTTGAAAATCGGCCGATTGGTGGCGCAACCTATGCCAACAGGATAGGATTATTCTAGAAGATCATAGTCAAAAACTGGTCAACACGGCATGCTAAGTCGGCCGGAAAGCAATTGAAGAGGTCCTGATTGGATTAGGATACGGCGGCGGAAGATTCTGCGGGAGTCCGTTTCCTTTTTAAAGTTATTATAGATATAGTAGTTTTCCTGTTTTAAATAAGGTTGTAACAAGTCGTAATCGACCAGGAGTCCTAGTTTCAGGGTATAAATAGGAGTCGCTAGGGTTTTGCAAAAAAGAACCCAATATCAATCAACAAAACACTTCTACTTTTTACCAGTACTTTACTTTTCAAGTCGGCGACTTCGCCAATATTTTCTTTTTTCACGAGTTCATACGGATTGGCAGGGCTGCATCAACCTGATCTCCGGCCAATTGGTAGGTTCCGCT
This sequence comes from Panicum miliaceum, assembly GCA_032594955.1. Lineage (NCBI taxonomy): Eukaryota > Viridiplantae > Streptophyta > Magnoliopsida > Poales > Poaceae > Panicum > Panicum miliaceum. The sequence goes on from CM064069.1 coordinate 3,716,501, forward strand.
TATCGAGTAATATCCGAGCTTTAACTACGGGCGCATCGCTGTGGTTTCGTTTGGATTTATTCAAGTTATCGATATTTACTAGAATTGCAAGTTTTACCTGTTATTCTAGTATTATCACCAGTTATCCAGCTTGCGATCAGGGTAATCGGCTTCGTCATTGTTCTCCTTCGATTCATCGCCATACAGCCGATTGGATATGTTTCAAGTGTTGCTTCTATAGTAATTGTTTAGATTGCTCCAGCAGTTCTCTTTACAATTACTATACGATCATCGGCTGACCCATAGCCGATCATCTCTGCAGCAAATCGGCCGATTTGCTGCCGACGCGCTCCTCAGGACAGATCGGAAATCCAGCCGATCGACGCGCCTGGAATTTAATACTCTATTTCCTTGTCAATCAACAGGTCAGATTGACTGGCACGCCGCGCGAACCGCACCAGGGCGATAACCCGAACAGGAGCTAAGCAGATTCTCCCGGGTCGTGTGTCCGACGCTGAAGACCCATCGGCCGATTCCTATCCGGCCGATTTTAGCGCCAACAGATATACTCCACAACCGGAATGCCACTGGACGTATCTCCAAGTGGGTAGTGGAACTGGGGGCTCTCAGTATTGACTTCAAGCCACGCACGGCCATCAAGTCACAAGCCCTAGTCGACTTCTTGGCAGAGTGGCAAGAAAACCAAATACCAACTCCACCTAACCAGCCAGAACATTGGGTCATGTACTTTGATGGTTTACTCAAGCTCGAAGGAGGTGGCGCAGGAGTACTCTTCATTAGCCCGACTGGTGAGCAACTTAAATATGTATTCCTGTTGGCGCTAAAATCGGTCGGATAGGAATCGGCCGATGGGTCTTCAGCGTCGGACACACGACCCGGGAGAATCTGCTTAGCTCCTGTTCGGGTCATCGCCCTGGTGCGGTTCGCGCGGCGTGCCAGTCAATCTGACCTGTTGATTGACAAGGAAATAGAGTATTAAATTCCAGGCGCGTCGATCGGCTGGGGTTCCGATCCGTCCTGGGGAGCGCGTCGGCGGTGAATCGGCCGATTTGCTGTAGAGATGATCGGCTATAGATCAGCCGATGATCGTATAGTAATCGTAAAGAAAACTGCTGGAGTGATCTAAACAATTACTACAGAAGCAACACTTGAAATAGATCTAATCGGCTGTATGATGATAAATCGAAGGAGAACAATGATGAAGCCGATTACTCTAATCTCAAGCTGGATAACTGGTGATAATACTAGACTAACAGGTAAAACTTGCAATTCTAGTAAATATCGATAACTGGTGAATAAATCCAAACGAAGCCACAGCGATGTGCCCGTAGCTAAAGCTCCGATATTACTCGGTAAGCGGAACCTACCAATTGGCCGGAGATCAAGTTGATGCAGCCCTGCCAATCCGTACGAACTCGTGAAAGAAGAAAAGATATTGGCGAAGTCGCCGACTTGAAAGTAAATTGCTGGAAAAGTAGAAGTATTGTTGTTGATTGATGTGTTGATATTGTCAAAGCCCTGACGACTCCTATTTATACCATGAAACTAGGACTCCTGGTCGATTACGACTCGTTACAACCTTATTTAAGAAACGGGAAAATACTATATCTATAATATCTTTTAGAAAGGAAACAGACTCCCGCAGAATCTTCTGCCGCCGTTCCCTAATCCAATTAGGATTCCCTTCAATTCCTCCTTGACCGATTTGGCGTGCCCTGTTGACCAGCTTTTGACCAGGATCTTCTGGAATAATCCCATCCTGTTGGCATAGGTTGCGCCACCAATCGGCCGATTCCCAATCGTTACTTCAATCGGCCGATTCCTTTCTGTAGCTTCCAGATCTGCCGCATCGGCCAATCTTCTCCTCTTGACGCCGATTCAACACGTGTCAAAATCTGGCGTCAACACATGCCCCCCAGTTTCGGAGTAAAATATAACTTTTCCTTTGAAACTCTTTTCTTTAATCCTCTCCTCCGAAACGGGCGCAGTAAAAATCTCCTTCCGTTCCGCGGCACAATGATTGCAATTTTCTCGAACCGGGCGCGCGAAACGTCCGCTTCCCTGGAACTCGTGTAGACGGCGCGGTAGAAATCCCATCTTTGCCCTTGCTCCCCTGATCTTTCTTAAGTACTGGCTTTCTCCGCCTCTCCTCCTCCACGAATCTAGCATTCTCTCTGTCGCATCACTGTTCATCTTCCTCCAAGCTCCTTCGATTTCCAAGCGCTCCCCCTTTTCCGGCGATCTCATCCGCGGCCTGCTCCGACCCCTAATGGCGTCTCCATCGGCGACCACTCCATCTACGGAGGCTCCATCGGCTGCTCCTTTGGCGGCGGCGGCTCAATCGGCGGCTTCCCCAGCGGCGTCATCGGCGACGATGGCTTCCATCCCAGAGGTAAATGCTCGTAACTTTTTCTCTTTTCGCCTTTCTACTGTTTCAGTATTTTCCGGACCCTTTCTTAGTTTCTTCCCTTTTTCCCTTTTTAGGCCCTTAGGCACAGAATCACCATACCTCTCTCAGAATCCCCCGACCTCATCTGTCTAGGCCCTATGGGGAGCCCTGACCCAACGGATCTGATCAGTTTAGAAACTCATAGGATCCCCTTTAAGCAGTCATCCATGGATTTAGATCAGTGGGTAGGCACATTCAGATCCTGGCCGAACGAAACACCCAGGTGGAGAGAATGGTACCAAAGGGTAGCCGGGTCTTGGAAGGTTCACTGGGAAGAACTCAAAATCGGCCAATGCATAGACCTATCCCTGTCTCAGATGGAGAGGAACGAACCTTTGGTTATGGCAGCCTCTTACTTCTGGTCCGATGCATTTAACGCATTCCTTTTTGGACACGGACCCATGACCCCAACCTTGGCCGATGTCCTGCTGCTGACCGGCCTAGATGTTTCCTCCGCCGATACCCCCTTAAATTATCTGTTCAAGCCATCTCATCGGCTGGAGACCAAAGGAATCGGCGGGTGGAAAGGATACATCAGTAAAAACATGAAGACAGGGACAGTCTCACAGAGGGAGCACACTGCCTTCTTGATGATGTGGCTGGAGAAACATTTCTTTTGTGGCAGAGCGGTCGGCCCCTCTTCCAACACCCAAGCTTTGGCAGAGTCTCTTGCACAAGGATCGGCCATCCCCCTCGGTAAACATTTGCTGGGATCGGCATACCATCTGATGCACCAAATCGGCGCCAAGCTGTCGAAAGGAGAGCTGAGAGGGAATCCAGGCGGTCCTTGGTGGTTCATCACCCTCTGGCTCAATCTACACATGAGCAAGGTCTCTCAGCAGAGGATAGAAACAAAAACTTTTCCCAACATCGAGTCAGAGGAGAATCCATTGGTCCGTCGCCGTTGCAGATCTGTTGGAGAAGCGGTATCAGCCTTTCCCGGCTGCCAATTTACTGCCACCCGTACAGCTGAATATTTCAGATGTTTCTACAATGGCCTTAGCGAAGAGATGATCATTTGGCATCCATATCGGATCGCAGAGCCGATTTTCGAACTGCCCGTATGCTTTGATTTCTCCACTCATACATTTGACAGAGAATTAATGGACATCTTGATCAAGCCGGGAATTCTGCCGGCTAACTTCTTCTCAGGAAAAGATTCACCCACCTATGAGTTCTACTGTCCATCGGCTGCGGCAAGGCAACTGGGTTTTGGCCAACTGCCGATTCGAGTCTATTTCGCCGGCCAGCCAAAATTCAGAGATGAATTAACTTCAAGTCTTGACTACAGCCGATTGTGCGATCTAGTACCCGACTCCAGCACTATTGATTTGAACGGCTGGTCAGTTGCCTCTTTCGCCACCCAGCAGTATAAACTATGGTGGGCAGAATGGAAGCAGCATCTTTTCTGTAAATCTCCATCATCTTACTGCAACATTCTGGATCCAGAGAACATCGACCCAAACGCAGCGGTATGTCCTTTTCTCCTTAGCCGATTTCAATGTTGCATTACCATCTCGTTGTTAACTTATGTTTACCCCCTCAGTCTGAAAGCCATGTTCCCCCGATGCGGAGCCGAAGCGGCCGGCCGATTGACAGCCATCACCAATACACGCCGTATCCACTCATCGGCTTCCATGCTCCATCTGTCAGAGATATCTCCACCGGCCGATCAAGACGAGCACCAAAAAGACCAACATCAAAGATAAGCAGTCGTCGGATGCGAGCTCGCATTGGATCGGCCGATCAGGCGACAATAGCATCGGCTGAAATCTCCCGCATTGGATCGGCTAGCCAGATGGCAGCAGTATCGGCCGAGACTCCCCGTGTTGGATCGGCCGATCAAGTGGAGGTGATACTCGCCGAGGCCTCAGGTCCTTTACCCCCACCAGTTGTCGAGACGGCTGATCCCCAAGTCACCGCCGAAGCCGGGGCCGCTGCAGCATCACTCTTAGTAGAGGCTGTCCAGGTAACCTTACTTATCTCATATATTCCCCAAATCTTCTACTGACATCAATTCCATTCCTTTTCCAGGCTGCACAAGTTGTCCCACCACAGTCCCCACAACTATCGGCCACGTCTCAAGTGGGGATTGAGATTACAGCAGCTCCTGTTGCCGAGGTACACGATCTCTTACCCTGCATCCTTAATATTCAGAAAACTTAACCAATTTTGATGCAGGTCGACTCGGGTACGCGTATTATAACTCCACAATAGGAATCGGCCGGGGAACCCGCACAGGCATGGCAAATTTCCATTACCATCTTATTTCATTTTCCCATAGTATTTTCATGGGAATTTATATCTTTCTTAGGAAGCTGGCCCAAGCGGAGCACTGATAACAATCGAATCTTCTTCTTCCGGCGAACCAAGTGCACCAGTCCCTGAAACAAGGGAAACACTTCCACCGGCGCAGGCAAGGGAGATTCATTTCAAAGAGGTAACAATCTTACCATTAGACTCGGCCGATTTCCTTTCACCGCTTGCTTACCCTTTACCTTGTTCCCTTACAGGAGCAAGATACTCCCAACAATAGCATCTTCTCCTTTGTTGTTTCCTTGGCCGATGAAGAAGAAACCGGCTCACACGCAGTTCCATCGAGCTCTACTTCCGACGATGTTCGCTCCAAGCTCGAAAGCATTCGTACTTTCCTCCAAGGTGACATCGGCCGATTGGTGGAAGATGCATCGACGATCCGACGACTTTTCAATGAAGTCAAAGATCACATCCCAGATGAAGTGTCGGAAGACTTGGGGTATGCTGCCTACATAGAGGGTATGCAGATTCCAGTTTCCAGGGTGCTGCAACGTATGGCCGATCGTGCTCAGATGGCCAAAAATCAGGAGGAGGTTGACTTGCACAAGCATCAGACTCAGGAAGTACATCACAGAATCAACTTCCTCGAGAACTGCCGTCCGGACATCGTCGGCGCAATAGATCGGCTGAAACGGAGGAGAGCAGAACTAGCCAAGGAGATGGAACAGATAACCAAAGAAATAGCCGCTGAAGAGAAGAAGCTCCAAGAACTCCCAACCATGATCAGCGAGCTGAAGCAAAAAAGACAACATCTGGCCCGTGAAACAATAAGACTCCGTCGCCGCGTGTCAGAAGTACCAGGATCGGCCGAAAATGATCAGAGAATAGTAGAACCGGCCGATCAAATTAGACGACGAGCGATTGTAGCCATAGATGCTTTCCTTGGGCTGTAAAAAATATGTAAACATTGATGCTCCTTTAATGCCACTGCGCCGATTTGGTTTTGAACTGCTTTTTCAGTCTGCCTCGCATTTATGTACGCATTTACTCTGATAGGACGTGTCTCACCATCCATTCAATAATGAATCCCAATATTTCTTTCACCAGATGTGTAGCCAGAAAACCGATGAGAAATCGGCCATGTTACCTTGACATATTTTGCATTTGTACTTAGAATTCAAATTGGCACTAATGTACGTCGGCCTTGATTTGCTGCTATCTCCCAAATCTACCATCTCTAATAAATCGGCCGACGTAAACCCATGCCCAAGCTTCCCATCTTCTCGGACGAGCTGATCCATTTATTATGAATCTTCAGAGCCGACTGCTTGGATCGGCTGTAGACCGAAATCGGACACTTTCAGGAAGTCAGTGTCCCAAGTCCTGCCAGATATACACTTGACGTGCTCGCAGCTCCACTGTTGTGTGTCGGCCGCTGCAACGCTGTAGACGGAATCGGCAGCGACTATCTCTGTATTGTCGCCGACCCATTGCACAAGGCATTGATGCATTGTAGATGGGACACAACAGTTTGCGTGTATCCAGTCGCGACCAAGCAGCATATTATAGGACCCCTTGCCATTAATGACGAAGAAAGTAGTAGGGAGGGTCTTACTGCCGATGGTGAGGTCGATGCAGAACACTCCGCGGGCGGGCGACACGTTGCCTTCGAAATCCTTCAGCATCATGTCCGTCTTGGTGAGGTCGTCGTCGCCCTTGCCCATCTTGTGGAACATGGCATACGGCATGATGTTGACTGCCGCGCCTCCATTTACCAGTAATCTGGTGACGGGTCTTCCGTTGATATAGCCCTTGAGAAACAGTGCTTTGAGATGCTGCCTTTTTCTTCTTCTGGTTTCTCAAACGTAGCCGTCATCGGCTCTAATACCAGTTGTGCCATTTGCTCTTCCTCTGTTCTTGTCACTCTATCCCGATCGTTGGGCGCCATGAACTCCATCGGCAGTATGAACACCATATCAATTTCGGCTGCCGATTCTTGGTTGCTTGTTTCTTGATCATTTTTCTTTGGACGCCAAACTCGAGATTTGACATTCCTTCTCTCTGGCACCTGTCTCTGTTCTTCTTCTTGATGTTCCCACTGGCGTAGGCGTTGGATCCTTCGCTTATGGGATCTGGACAGGCCATCGGGACACCACCTGGGGTTCACTGGTTTAGCCGATGACCTGGCGTGTTCCCAATCTGGTTTCCTCCCTAGGGGATCTTCGTGTGATACCCTGTCATCGGCCATTTCTTCGAGCCGATCATGTGCGCTGATCCTGCCCCCCAGTCCATCTCGCTGGCCGATCTTGCTTTTTGACCTGCTGTACTGGTCAACTCTGCCCCCCAGCCGATCATGCACCGAAACGCGCCGTTCTTCGCACCGATTTCTGCTGATCGGCTCTGATCCTCTGTCCCTAGAGTGTGGCCTCGGGCGATCGTTGCGGCTTGATCCGTTACACTCCGGACATTTATCGGCAGATGGCAACCTGATATCGTTCTCCCAGTAGTGGATAAAGAACGGACATTGCCAGTGATCTTCATGCCGACGTATCATCTCTTCCTGGTTTTGTGCTTGTTCTTGCTGCTGCTGATATTTACTTAGTAAGAATTGGGAGGTGACAGGTCTGCGTGGTCGTTCTGGCCCTCGCCTGTTCCTTCTGATTTCTCCCGTCGTGATCTGCCTCCTAGGGTCGACAGCGCCGCCTCTTCTCGCCGATTCTGACGTCAGCACCTTGGTTTGACTTGAGGTTCCTTCAGCGTTAACCGTGTTGGCCGGGAAGGGATGCTGATCTATCTTCATCGGCTTTGCCGATTTGGTTGGAGTTTCGAACTTGAGCCGCCCCTGTTCAATGGCCGATTGTATCTGCTGGAGGAAGACTTTACATTCATTTGTGTCATGAGAAGTAGCGTTGTGCCACTTGCAGTACTTCATCTTCTTAAGTTGATCGGCCGTAGGGATGGTGTGATGTTGAGACAGCTTAATCTGCCCTTCCTGAAGCAGTAGATCAAAAATTTTATCAGCCTTTGACGTGTCAAAGCCGAATGTCTCTGGCCCCTTCTTGCCAAAGGGGCAAGATATTGGTTTTTTCCCTTGTACCCACTCTGCCAGGCCGATTTCTTCTTCCGCATCGGATTCAGATCTCTCCAAGTATACCACCTTCTTTTGGAAGCTCCTCCGCTATTCGAACGGTCGGACCTCCTGCCCTGATAATCGGTGGACGATCTGGCTCAGGCTCTCAAATTCTTGGGCGGCATATCTCTCTCTGATTTGTGGCAAGAGACCTTGGAAAGCGATATCGGCCAACTGTGCATCGGTCAGAGCCAGACTGTAGCATTTGTTCCTGATTTCTCTGAACCTCTGTATATACCCTGTCACCGGTTCATCGCTCCTCTGTCTGAGGCTGGTCAGATCCGAAATCTTCGTCTCGTGTACTCCTGCATAGAAGTACTTGTGGAATTGTTTCTCCAGATCGGCCCACGTGACGATAGAATTTGGCGGTAAAGTGGTAAACCACTGGAAGGCCGATCCGGACAGAGATGATGAAAATAAACGCACCCTCAGAGCATCTTGCGTGGCAGCTTCTCCGCACTGGATGATGAATCGGTTGATATGCTCCACGGTGGATGCGTCGTCCGTCCCTGAGAATTTGGTGAAATCAGGAACTTTGTAGCGGTGTGGGAATGGCAGCGAGTCATAGGCCGATGGATACGGCGTCTTGTAAGTATAAGTTTGAACTTTTGGCTTCAGTCCAAACTGATCCTGGATTACTTCTGCTATTCTTGCCGTCCAGTCCACCTGCTGCTGATGAACAGCTGTTCGCGGCGCGGGCATGTGTTGAAGGGCTGGTGCGGCCGGGTGATGAATCGGCGAATTTTGCTGAGCGGCTGATAGTTGATGGCGAAACGAGTCCGCACCTCCTTCGTACGTCACTGCTGGCGCTGTGCCTCTGAATGGTTCCACAGTGTTTGCCCCCCTGCCGATTTCTGGTAACATCGGCTGATACTGGGAAACCGTCGACCGGGCGGCCGATTGGTATGGTATCTGAACCGAATAACTGCCATGCCCGTTCGCTAGCTCGGGAAAATACGCTGTGGCCGACGTCCCCCAAGGCGCTGAGCTTGTGGGTAGTGTTTGCATAGAAGCCATCTTAACGGGTTGCAACGGCGCTGGCGATGGGATACATGGCGCACCGCTGTATCTTGGAGACGCCGGAAATGGTGGAGAGCTGTACCCCTCGCGTCGCGTCAATATCGGCTGAGGAGCCGATTGGGATGTGTATGGTAGGCTTCTGGCTGGCAGAGTAGCTGGAGGGGCATATGCCGGTCCCTGATAGCCTTGAACGGCTCCGCTGGCCAGAGAGTTGACGACGGCGTTGTACACCGTGTTGCTCATCACCGTGGATTGGTCGATGAATGCTTGATACACGGACTGTTGAATCATCTCTGACATCTTGCCCGAGTCCTCGGCCTTGGTGATGTGGTGAGGCGGTAGGATAGGAGCCTTCTTGACTGCCTCCCCGCTTCTGGTACGACTGAACGACTAGAGGTACATCTTCTTATAGTCTTCTAGATGTTTGGCCAGTTCTTCCCTCTGGTCGTCCTTGAGATCAGCTTCTGTGACCTCGATAATGTTGCTGTCGGAGATTTCTGCGTTCTTCGACATATCAGATCTTGGATGGTCCCACCGGGCGTGCCAAAAGTGTGTTGGCGCTAAAATCGGCCGGATAGGAATCGGCCGATGGGTCTTCAGCGTCGGACACACGACCCGGGAGAATCTGCTTAGCTCCTGTTCGGGTTATCGCCCTGGTGCAGTTCGCGCGGCGTGCCAGTCAATCTGACCTGTTGATTGACAAGGAAATAGAGTATTTAATTCCAGGCGCGTCGATCGGCTGGGGTTCCGATCCGTCCTGGGGAGCGCGTCGGCGGTGAATCGGCCGATTTGCTGTAGAGATGATCGGCTATAGATCAGCCGATGATCGTATAGTAATCGTAAAGAAAACTGCTGGAGCGATCTAAACAATTACTACAGAAGCAACACTTGAAATAGATCTAATCGGCTGTATGATGATAAATCGAAGGAGAACAATGATGAAGCCGATTACTCTAATCTCAAGCTGGATAACTGGTGATAATACTAGAATAACAGGTAAAACTTGCAATTCTAGTAAATATCGATAACTGGTGAATAAATCCAAATGAAGCCACAGCGATGCGCCCGTAGCTAAAGCTCGGATATTACTCGGTAAGCGGAACCTACCAATTGGCCGGAGATCAAGTTGATGCAGACCTGCCAATCCGTACGAACTCGTGAAAGAAGAAAAGATATTGGCAAAGTCGCCGACTTGAAAGTAAATTGCTGGAAAAGTAGAAGTATTGTTGTTGATTGATGTGTTGATATTGTCAAAGCCCTGACGACTCCTATTTATACCCTAAAACTAGGACTCCTGGTCGATTACGACTCGTTACAACCTTATTTAAGAAACGAGAAAACTACTGTATCTATAATATCTTTTAAAAAGGAAACGGACTCCCGCAGAATCTTCTGCCGCCGTTCCCTAATCCAATCAGGATTCCCTTCAATTGCTCCTTGACCGATTTGGCGTGCCCTATTGACCAGCTTTTGACCAGGATCTTCTGGAATAATCCCATCCTGTTGGCATAGGCTGCGCCACCAATCGGCCGATTCCCAATCGTTACTTCAATCGGCCGATTCCTTTCTGTAGCTTCCAGATCTGCCGCATCGGCCAATCTTCTCCTCGTGACGCCGATTCAACATGTGTCAAAATCTGGCGTCAACAAATCCAAATACTATTTAAGGTCTCCAACAATGAGGCCGAGTACGAGGAATTATTGCATGGGCTACGCCTGGCTGTCTCTCTTGGCATCAAATGACAACTCGTCTTTGGCAACTCGCTGCTGGTGGTCCAACAATGCAACAAGGAGTGGGACACCAACAAAGAAACTATGGACGCTTATGTTGCGGAAATCCACAAGCTCGAGAACAAGTTCTCAGGGCTCGAGATTCGACATGTGCTCCGCGACAACAACGTCGGGGCAGACGTACTCTCAAAGCTTGGCTCCGAGCGACCCAAAGTACCGACTGGAGTCTTCGTTCACGAACTCCACCACCACTCCATTCCAAGAGTAGAGCGAGGAACCATCGACGAAAGCCCTGTGGAGCCTGGTCGAGAGGTCCTCATGATCGCGGAGGATTGGCGTACACAGTTCATCGACTTGATTAAAGAAAAGAAGCTACCTCCCAACCTTGATCCCAAGAGTGCCGAGGCTATCCGACTTGTCAGGCGCGGCAAGAGTTATTTCCTGGTCGGAGATAAGCTCTACAAGCGCGGATCAGTGTCAGGAGTACTCATGAAGTGTGTAACTACCGAAGTAGGGCGGGAAATCCTAGAGGAAATCCATGAGGGCGCGTGCGGCAACCATGCGGCTTCCCGATTTCTAGTTGGGAAGGACTTCAAGTCTGGGTTCTATTGGCCTACGGCTTTGGCAGACGCCGAAAATCTCGTTCGTCGATGCACCAGCTGCCAATTCTTCGGCAAACAAGCTCATGTCCCTGCTCACAAGCTGATCGCCATTCCACCATCGTGGCCGCTTGGATGTTGGGGCCTCGACATGATTGGTCCACTGACAACGGCACGAGGAAGCTTTACCCACTTATTGGTGGCCATCGACAAGTTCATCAAGTGGATCGAGTACAAGCCCATAACAACCTTGACGGCCGATAGAGTTGTCACCTTCATCTGTGACATACTCCACCATTTTGGTTTCCCTCATACGATCATCACCGACCTGGGATCCAACTTTACATCACACGAGTTCTGCGAGTTCTGCGAACGAAGCGGCATCGAGGTCAAGTATGTCTCGGTGGCTCACCCGAGGGCCAATGACCAGGTGGAGCGCGCCAATGGCATGATTCTTGATGGGCTCAAGAAAAGACTCTACGATGAGAACAACAAAAAGGGAGGCTAGTGGATTGACGAATTACCCACAGTTGTGTCGGGGCTTCTTACTCAATCAAGTAAAGCCACAGGACAGACACCTTTCTTTCTCGTCTACGGGTCAGAAGCTATTCTCCCAGCAGATATTATGTGGAATTCCCCCAAGTTAGAGATGTACGAGGAAGGCGAAGCTGATGAGGCAAGGCACTTGGAACTCGACGTCGCTGAAGAGGTCAGATGCAATGCTTTGCTTCAATCAGCAAGATATCTACAAGGCGTTCGACGGTATCATGACCGCAACATCCAAGAGATCCTTTAACATTGGGGACCTGGTCTTACGCCGCATCCAAGATGAGACTGTACTTCACAAGCTCAACTTTAGATGGGAAGGACCCCTCATCGTCATGAAGGTAACCAGCCCAGGGTCGTATCGACTAAAATACCCTAACGGCCTGGAGGTTCCAAATTCTTGGAACATCGAGCACCTACACCGTTTTTATGCTTAAGAAATTTATACAAACCCCGTTAGCTGCAGCGCAGCTTAGTATATAAATTCATGGTTATTTCGATTCCCCAAATGACTACTGTGTTTTTATTATTTTAAGCAACATTGAGTACACTCGGGGGCTGTCGCCACGAGTTATCTGAATACGCTACTATTGACTAATCCTTGGAATACTCGGGGGCTAGCGCCATGAGTACTCTCCATCACGATTACAGTCTATTACCTGCCTCTCAGGCTAACCCGTTTAAAAGAGTTATGGAACTGTTGGCGCTAAAATTGGTCGGATAGGAATCGGCCGATGGTCTTCAGCGTCGGACACACGACCCGGGAGAATCTGCTTAGCTCCTGTTCGGGTTATCGCCCTGGTGCGGTTCGCGTGGCGTGCCAGTCAATCTGACCTGTTGATTGACAAGGAAATAGAGTATTAAATTCCAGGCGCGTCGATCGGCTGGGATTCCGATCTGCCCTGAGGAGCGCGTCGGCAGCGAATCGGCCGATTTGCTGTAGAGATGATCGGCTATGGATCAGCCGATAATCGGGTAGTAATTATAAAGAAAACCACCGGAACGGTCTTAAACAATTACTACAGAAGCAACACTTGAAATAGATCTAATCGGCTGTATGATGATAAATCGAAGAAAAACAATGACAAAGCCGATTACTCTGATCTCAAGCTGGATAACTAGTGATAATACTAGAATAACAAATAAAACTTGCAATTCTAGTAAATATCGATAATTGGTGAATAAATCCAAACGAAACCACAGCGATGCGCCCGTAGTTAAATCTCGGATATTACTCGGTAAGCGGAACCTACCAATTGGCCGGAGATCAAGTTGATGCAGCCCTGCCAATCCGTACGAACTCGTGAAAGAAGAAAAGTATTGGCGAAGTCGCCGACTTGAAAGTAAATTGCTAGAAAAGTAGAAGTACTGTTGTTGATTGATGTGTTGATGATCTCTCAAGACCCTGACGACTCCTATTTATACCCTAAAGCTAGGACTCCTGGTCGATCACGACTTGTTACAACCTTATTTAAATTACTATATCTATACGAACTTTAAAAGGAAACGGACTCCGCAGAATCTTCCGCCGCCGTTCCCTAATCCAATCAAGATTTCCTTCAATTGCTCCCCGACCGACTTAGCGTGCCCCCCTTTGACCAACTTTTTGACCAGGACCCTCTGAAATAGTCCCATCCTGTTGGCGTAGGCTGTATCACCAATCGGCCGATTTCCGACTGTTACCTCAATCGGCCGATTCCTTTCTGTAGCCTTCAGATCTGCCGCATCGGCCAATCTTCTCCTCCTGACGCCGATTCAACACGTGTCAAAATCTGGCGTCAACACATGCCCCCTAGTTTCGGAGTAAAACATAACTTTTTCTTCGAAACTTTTTCTTTAATCCTTTTCTCCGAAACGGGCGCAGTAAAAATCTCCTTTCGTTCCGCGGCACAATGATTGCAATTTCCTCGAACCAAGCGCGCGAAACGACCGCTCCTCTGGAACTCGTGTAGACGGCGCGGTAAAAATACCATCTTTGCCGTCGCTTCCCTGATTTCTCTTAAGTACTGGCTTTCTCCGCCTATCCTTCCCCACGAATCTAGCATTCTTTTCAATCGCACCACTGTTCGTCTTCCTCCAAGCTCTTTCGATTTCCAAGTGCTTCCCCCTTTCCGGCGATCTCATCCGCGGCCTGCTCCGACCCCCAATGGCGTCTCCATCGGCGACCACTCCATCTACAGAGGCTCCATCGGCTACTCCTTCGGCGGCGGCGGCCCAATCGGCGGCTTCCCCAGCGGTGTCATCGGCGACGATGGCCTCCATCCCAGAGGTAAATGCTCGAAATTTTTCCCTTTTCGCCTTTTTACTGCTTCAATATTTTCCGGACCCTCTCTTAGTTTCTTCCCTTTTTCACTTTTTTAGGCACTTAGGCATCGAATCACTATTCCTCTCTCAGAATCCCCTGACCTCATCTGTTTGGGCCCTATGGGGAGCCCTGATCCGACGGATCTGATCAGTTTAGAAACCCATAGGATCCCTTTTAAGCAGTCATCTATGGATTTAGATGATTGGGTAGGCACTTTCAGATCTTGGCCAAATGAAACACCCGGGTGGAGAGAATGGTACCAGAGGGTAGCCGGATCTCGGAAGGTTCAGTGGGAAGAACTCAAAATCGGCCAGTGCATAGACTTATCCCTGTCTCAGATGGAAAGGAACGAACCTCTGGTTATGGCAGCCTCTTATTTCTGGTCCGATGCACTTAACGCGTTCCTTTTCGGACACGGACCCATGACCCCGACCTTGGCCGATGTTCTGCTGCTGACCGGCCTCGATATTTCCTCCGCCGATACCCCTTTCAATTATCTGTTAAAGCCATCTCATCGGCTGGAGACCAAAGGAATCGGCGGGTGGAAAGGATACATCAGTAAAAACATGAAGACCGGGACAGTCTCGCAGAGAGAGCATACTGCCTTCTTGATGTTGTGGCTGGAGAAGCATTTCTTCTGTGGCAGAGCAGTCGGCCCCTCTTCCAACACTCAAGCTTTGGCAGAGGCTCTTTCACAAGGATCGGCCATCCCCCTTGGAAAACATTTGCTGGGATCGGCGTACCATCTGATGCACCAAATCGGCGTCAAGCTGTCGAAGGGGGAGCCGATAGGGAACCCAGGTGGTCCTTGGTGGTTCATCACCCGCTGGCTCAATTTACACATGAGCAAGGTTTCTCAGCAGCGGATAGAGACAAAGACCTTTCCCAACATCGAGTCAGAGGAGAATCCATCGGTCCGTCGCCGCTGCAGATCTTTTGGAGAAGCAGTATCGGCCTTTCCCGGCTGCCAATTCACTGCCACCCGCACAGCTGAATACTTCAGATGTTTCTACAATGGCCTTAGTGAAGAGATGATCAGCTGGCACCCATATCAGGCAGTAGAGCCGATTTTCGAATTGCCCGTATGCTTTGATTTCTCCACTCATACCTTTGACAGAGAGTTAATGGACGTCTTGATCAAGCCTGGGATTCTGCTGGCCAACTTCTTCTCAGGAAAGGACTCACCCACCTACGAGTTCTACAGTCCATCAGCTGCGGCAAGGCAACTGGGTTTTGGCCAACTGCCGATTCGAGTCTATTTCGCCGGCCAGGCAAAATTCAGAGATGGACTAACCTCAAGTCTTGATTACAGCCGGCTGTGCGATCTAGTACCCGACTCCAGTACCATTGACTTGAATGGTTGGTCAGTTGCCTCTTTCGCCACCCAGCAGTTTAAATTATGGTGGGCAGAATGGAAGCAGCACCTTTTCTATAAATCTCCATCGTCTTACTGCAATATTCTGGACCCAGAGAACATCGACCCAAATGCAGCGGTATGTCCTTTTTCCTTAGCCGATTCCAATGTTATATTATCATCTTGTTGTTAAGTCATGTTCATCTCTTCAGTCTGAAAGCCATGTTCCCCAGATGCGGAGCCGAAGCGGCCGGCCGATTGATAGCCATCACCAATACACGCCGTATCCACTTATCGGCTTCCATGCTCCAACTGTCAGAGATATCTCCACCGGCCGATCAAGGCGAGCACCAAAAAGGCCAACATCAAAGATAACCAGCCGTCGGGTGCGAGCTCGCATTGGATCAGCCGATCAGACGGCAATAGCATCGGCTGAAGTCTCCCGCATCAGATCGGCCAGCCAGATGGCAGTGGTATCGGCCGAGACTCCCCGCGTCGGATCGGCCGACCAAGTAGTGGTGACACCCGCCGAGACTCCAGGTCCTTTACCTCTGACGTTTGTCGAGATGGCCGATCCCCAAGTTACTGCTGAAGTCGGGGCTGCTGCAGCATCACTATTAGTAGAAGCTGTTCAGGTAATCTTATCTATCTTATATATTCTCCAAATCTTCTACTGACATCAATTCTATTCCTCTGCCAGACTGCACAAGTTATCCCACCGCAGTCTCCGCAACAATCGGCCACGTCTCAAGTGGGAACCGAGATTCCAGCAGCTCCTGCCGCCGAGGTAAACGATCTCTTACCTTGAATCCTTAATATTCAGAAAACTTAACCAATTTTGATGCAGGCCGATTTGGGTACGCCGATTATAACTCCACAACAGGCATCGGCCGGGAGGCCCTCAGAGGCATGGCAAATTTCTGTTACTATCTTATTTCAATTTCCCATAGCATTTTCACGGGAATCTTCTTTCATGTCTTTTTGAGGAAGCTGGTCCAAGCGGAGCGCTAATAACCATCGAATCTTCTTCTTCCGACGAACCAAATGTACCAGTCCCTGAGACAAGGGAAACACTTCCACCGGCGCAGGCAAGAGAGATTCGCTTCAAAGAGGTAACAGTCTTACCATTAGAATCGGCCGATTTCCTTCTTGCTTACCCTTTACTTTGTTTCCTTACAGGAGCAAGATACCCCCAACAATAGCATCTTTTCTTTTGCTGTCTCCTTGGCCGATGACGAAGAAATCGCTTCACACCCAATTCCATCGAGCTCCACCTCCGATGATGTCCGCTCCAAGCTCGAAAGCATTCGTACTCTCCTCCAAGATGACATCGGCCGATTGGTGGAAGATGCATCGCCGATTCGACAACTTTTCAACGAGGTCAAAGATCGCATCCCGGATGAAGTGTCGGAAAATTTGGGGTATGCTGCCTATATAGAGGGCATGCAGATTCCGGTTTCCAGGGCGCTGCAACGTATGGCCGATCGTGCTCAGATGGCCAAAACTCAAGAGGAGGTCGACTCGTACAAGGTCCGGACTCAGGAAGTACACCACAGGATCAACTTCCTCGAGAATTGCCGTCCGGACATCGTCGGCGCAATAGATCGGCTGAAACGGAGGAGAGCAGAACTGGCCAAGGAGATGGAACAGATAACCAAAGAGATAGCCGCTGAAGAGAAGAAGCTCCAAGAACTCCCATCCATCATCAGCGAGCTGAAGCAAGAAAGACAACATCTGGCCCGTGAAACAATAAGGCTCCATCGCCGCGTGTCAGAAGTACCAGGATCAGCCGATGATGATCAGAGAATAGTAGACTCGGCCGATCAAATTAGACGACGAGCGATTGTAGCCATAGATGATTTCCTTGGGTTGTAAAAAATATGTTAAACATTATTGCTCCTTTAATGTCACTGCGCCGATTTGGTCTTGAACTGCTCCTTCAGTATGCTTTGCATTTATGTATGTATTTACTCCGATAGGACGTGTCTCACCATCCATCTACCTCCTCTTCATTTATACGCAGACCGTTCACCATCTCTAGAGGCACACACATTGCTTATCTCCTCTCCTTCTTTTACTGTCCCAAACTGAACGGCAAGATGTCTTGTTTGTCCTCCTCATCCTCTTCCTCTGTCAACCAGGTATGAACTCCCCCTCTGCCTTTCTCTTAAGCATCTCAATCGCTCCGATACTGGGTAACTCCTTTTATCTCTGTTTAGCCGAAACGTCTCAGCCCTGGTCTAGAACGAGCGATAGAAATCATGCATTCAGAAGAGCCACTATCACAGGCAGACAGAAATCTGATAAGAGCTCATGCTGGGGAACTCAGAGATCATGTCCCTGCCGCTGTCCAGGAACACTTGGACCTCATAAATGCTCATTTTTTGGTCCGCAAGCAACCATCTTCCGAAAAAAATTCTTCACTTCCCTGTAAAGCCAAAACTAGAGTCGCCATGGAAGATCTGGAAGAGGAGAAGACCCGCCTGCTGAAAGAACTCTAAAACCAAGCTGAAACTGGAGCCACTGCAGAGGACCCGAAAGAGAAAAGGCTCACCCTTATGATAAAACTGGGTCGCTTCGAGAGAGAAATCCAGCGTAGGCGTAATCAGTAGACACACCAGTATTTTTATTCTAAGGGTGACTTGTACCATGTCGGCCATGTAATCTGTAATTTCCATTCAATAATGAATCCCAATGTTTTCTTTCACCAGATGTGTAGACAGAAACCGATGAGAAATCGGCCATGTTACCTTGACATACTTTGCTGCAAGTTATGTATCTACCCAAATGCTTGGATAGTACCTCTTCAGATATCGTCCATTTAAAGCTCTTGGGAATTCCTCCCCTTCGACTGTCTCCAGAATATATGCATTCCCAGGGGCACATCGGCCGATTCTATACGGCCCCTCCCAAGTGGGTGACCATTTACCGAATTTGGGATCTTTAGACCCTATCGGCAGCACCAACTTCCATACCAAATCTCCTTGAGAGAACTGCTTAACTTTGACCTTTTTGTCATACCATCTGGCCACCCTTTTCTTGTTTTCTTCTATACTAATCAGGGCTCTCAACCGTAAACCCGCCGAATCGTCAAGTTCATCTTTCATGAGAAAGGAATAGTCATCGGCCGTTAACTGATCCTGTAACGATATACGTCTTGACCCTGTCCTTATCTCCCATGGCAAGACCGCCTCATGACCATAAACCAAATGATAAGGGGATATTTTGGTGGCTCCATGACAAGCCATCCTGTATGCCCATAAAGATTCAGCCAAAGACATATGCCACTTCTTGGGTTGCTCTTCTATCTTCCTCTTGATTAGCTTGATTATCCCTTTGTTAGACGATTCTGCTTGGCCATTGGCTTGAGCATAGTATGGAGAAGAATTCAATAATTTAATCCCCATATCGGCGACGAACTCTCCGAATTCTCCAGAAGTGAACATTGTCCCTTGATCAGCTGTGATGGTTTGAGGAATACCAAATCGATATATAATATGGCTTTTAACAAATTCAATCATATCGGCCGATGTCACGTTCCTCAAAGAAACTGCCTCCACCCACTTAGTAAAATAGTTTGTAGCCACCAATATGAACTTATGCCCTTTGCTAGATGGAGGATGAATCTGTCCGATGAGATCTATTCCCCAACCTTTGAACGGCCACGGCTTAATTATTGGATTCATAGCTGATGCTGGCGCGCGCTGCACATTGCCAAACCTCTGACAATCTTGGCATCCTTTGTAGTACCTGAAACAATCTTCAAGGATGGTCGGCCAGTAATATCCATTGTTCCTGATCATCCATTTCATTTTGTGAGCCGATTGATGAGCTCCACACACGCCTTCATGGATTTCTCCCATCAGAACCTTTGCCTCTTCTGTTCCCAGGCATTTGAGAAGAACTCCATCAATCGTCCGATAAAATAAATCATCCTCAAGCAACACATATTTTGTAGCCTGAAAACGTGTTCTCCGATCCACCTTTTGGGATGGATTTCTCAAGTAATCGGCGATCTCCTTTCGCCAGTCATCGGCCGCGAGCTCTAGCGTCATCGCTCCCTGAATCGGCCGATACCCAGAAGCATGTTGGGCCAGTCTGTTGGCTTCTTCATTACAATTCCTGGGGATATGCTCAATTATTGCAGACTTGAACTCTTTTAAAAGTTGAAGACAATCCTCATAATAAATCCACAAGATATCATCCTTGCACTCAGATCGCCCCGTCAACTGATCCACAATGAGCATGGAATCCCCAAAAATTTTGACTGCATCAGCTCTGACTTCCCTTAATAATTGGATGCCTTTTAGAACAGCTCGATATTCCGCCTGGTTATTAGTTGCAGAGGCTTCTATCGGCAGAGAGAAATCATAACTTGCCCCCCGAGGCGACACAAGAACAATGCCGATTCCTGATCCGACCCCACACGAAGAACCATCAAAATATAGAGTCCATGGAACTGGTTCAACGGTGGCGATTTCTGGTCCACAATGCTGAACTACGAAATCGGCCATCACTTGACCTTTGACGGCTTTGGCCGATTCGTACCTTAAATCGAATTCTGACAAAGCCAGGATCCATTTTCCAATCCGCCCTTTCAAAATCGGCAATGATAGCATATACTTCACCACATCATCCTTGCACACGACTATGCATTCTGCCGATAGCAAATAGTGCCTGGGCTTAGTACATGAAAAGTACAAGCACAAGCATAGTCGCTCCACCGAGGAATATCTTGTTTCGGCGTCTAAAAGTTTTCTGCTGACGTAGTATACCACTCGTTCTTTCCCCTCAAACTCCTGTACCAACGCCGATCCAATAGCCTGTTCATCAGCCGATAAATATAACTTGAACGGCTTAACAGGCTGTGGTGGAACTAATACCGGAGGTGAAACCAGATACTGCTTGATATTCTCTAGTGCCTTGCGCTGTCCTTCTCCCCATATGAATTCCTGGTCGGGCTTTAATTTCAACAGAGGGGTAAAAGCCTGAATACGTCCTGACAGATTGGATATGAATCTTCTGATGAAATTGACCTTGCCGATGAGGGACTGTAGTTCAGTTTTATTTTGTGGGGCCACCACTTTGTTGATGGTGTCTATGGTCTTGTGGTTGACTTCTATCCCGCGCTCATGGACCATAAATCCTAAGAATTGCCCGGCCGATACACCAAATGCACACTTGTCTGGGTTCATCTTCAGCCCATGTTTCCTTGTGCACTCCAGTACTTCCTGTAAATCGGCCAGATGATCTTGGTGACCTTTTGACTTGACCACGACGTCATCTATATAAATTTCCACCGATGAACCAATGAGCTTGTGGAAGATGTAGTTCATGGCCCGTTGATATGTAGCGCCGGCGTTCTTCAAGCCGAAAGTCATAACCACCCATCCATCGGTGTAGCCTGATTTAAGTTCCTGAAATCGATGCACACACGCAATTTTCCATTCTTTTTGTATACAGGCACAATGTTAGAAATCCATTCGGCGTAGCGGCACTGCCGAATAAATCCTGCCTCAATCAACTTTGTAATCTCGGCCTTTATGTCAGGTAGAATCTTGGGGTTACACCGTCGTGCAGGTTGCTGATACGGCCGATATCCTGATTTTATAGGTAACCGGTGTTCAACAATAGACCGGTCTAGTCCTGGCATCTCATGGTATTCCCAAGCAAAGCAATCCTTGAACTCTTTTAATAAACTTATCAATTTACATTTGTACTCAGGATCCAAATTGGCACTAATGTAAGTCGGCCTTGAGTTGCTGCTATCTCCCAAATCTACCATCTCTAATAAATCGGCCGACGTAAACCCATGCCCAAGCTTCCCATCTTCTCGGACGAGCTGATCCATTTATTCTGAATCTTCAGAGCCGACTGCTTGGATCGGCTGTAGACCGAAATCGGACACTTTCAGGAAGTTAGTGTCCCAAGTCCTGCCAGATATACACTTGACGTGCTCGCAGCTCCACTGTTGCGTGTCGGCCGCTGCAACGCTGTAGACGGAATCGGCAGCGACTATCTCTGTACTGTCGCCGACCCATTGCACAAGGCATTGATGCATTGTAGATGGGACACAGCAGTTTGCGTGTATCCAATCGCGACCAAGCAGCATATTATAGGACCCCTTGCCATTAATAACGAAAAAGGTGGTAGGGAGGGTCTTACTGCCGATGGTGAGGTCGACGCAGAGTGCTCCGTGGGCGGGTGACACGTTGCCTTCGAAATCCTTCAGCATCATGTCCGTCTTGGTGAGGTCTTCATCGCCCTTGCCCAGCTTGTGGTACATGGCATACGGCATGATGTTAACTGTTGTGCCTCCATCTACCAGTAATCTGGTGATGGGTCTTCCGTTGACATAGCCTTTGAGAAACAGCGCTTTAAGATGCCGTCGTTTTTCCTCTTCTGGTTTCTCAAACGTAGCCGTCATTGGCTCTAACACTAGTTGTGCCATTTGTTCCTCCTCTGTTCTTGTTACTTTATCCCGATCGTCGGGCGCCATGAACTCCATCGGCAGTATAAACACCATATCAATTTCGGCTGTCGATTCTTGGTTGCTTGTTTCTTGATCGTTTTTCTTTGGGCGCCAAACTCGAGATTTGACATTCCTTCTCTCTAGCACCTGTCTCTGTTCTTCTTCTTGATGCTCCCACTGACGTAGGCGTTGGATCCTTCGCTTCTGGGATCTAGATAGGCCATCGGGACAACACCTGGGATTTGCTGGTTTGGCCGATGATCTGGCGTGTTCCCAATCTGGTTCCCTTCCTACGGGATCCTCGTCTGATACCCTATCATCGGCCATCTCTCCCAGCCGATCGTGCGCGCTGATCCTGCCCCCCAGCCCATCCCGCTGGCCGATCTTGCTTTTTGACCTGTTGTACTGGTCAACTCTGCCCCCCAGCCGATCATGCACCGAAACGCGCCGTTCCTCGCGCCGATTTCTGCTGATCGGCTTTGATCCTCTGTCCCTAGAGTGTGGCCTCGGGCGATCGTTGCAGCTCAATCCGTTACACTCCGGACAGTTATCGGCAGACGGCAATCTGATGTCGTTCTCCCAGCAGTGGATGGAGAACGGACATTGCCAGTGATCTTCATGCCGGCCTATCGTCTCTTCCTGGTATCTTGCTTGTTCTTGCTGCTGCCGATATTTACTGAGTAAGAATTGGGAGTGACGGGCTTGCGTGGTCATTCTGGCCCTCACCTGTTCCTTCTGATTTCTTCCGTCGTGATCTGCCTCCTGGGGTCGACGGCGCCGCCTCTTCTCGCCGATTCTGACGTCAGCACCTTGGTTTGACTTGAGTCTCCTCCAGCGTTAACCATGTTGGCCGGGAAGGGATGCTGATCTATCTTCATCGGCTTTGCCGATTTAGTTGGAGTTTCAAATTTAAGCCGCCCCTGCTCGATGGCCGATTGTATCTGCTAGCGGAAGACTTTACATTCATTTGTATCGTGAGAAGTAGCGTTGTGCCACTTGCAGTATTTCATCTTCTTAAGTTGATCGGCCGTAGGGATGGTGTGATGCTGAGATAGCTTAATCTGTCCTTCCTGAAGCAACAAATCGAAAATTTTATCGGCCTTTGACGTGTCAAAGCCGAATGTTTCCGGCTCTTTCTTCTCAAAAGGGCATGATATCGGTTTTTTCCCTTTGACCCATTCTGCCAGGCCGATTTCCTCTTCCGCACGGATTCAGATCCTTCCAAGTATGCCACCTTCTTTTGGAAGTTCCTCCGCTGTACAAACGGTCGAACCTCTTGTCCTGACAATCGGTGCACGATTTGGCTCAGGCTTTCAAACTCTTGGGCAGCATATCTTTCTTTGATTTGTGGCAAGAGGCCTTGGAAAGCGATATCGGCCAACTGTGCATCGGTCAGAGCCAGACTGTAGCATTTATTCCTGATTTCTCTGAACCTCTGTATATACCCCATCACTGGTTCATCGCTCCTCTGCCTGAGACTGGTCAAATCCGAGAGTTTCATCTCGTGTACTCCTGCGTAGAAGTACTTGTAGAATTGTTTCTCCAGATCGGCCCATGTAACGACGGAATTTGGCGGAAAGGTGGTGAACCACTGGAAGGCCGATCCGGATAGAGATGATGAAAATAAACGCACCCTCAGGGCATCTTGCGTGGCAGCTTCCCCGCACTGGATGATGAATCGGTTGATATGCTCCACAGTGGATGTATCGTCCGTCCCCGAGAACTTGGTGAAATTGGGAACCTTGTAGCGGTGTGGGAACGGCAGCAAGTCATAGGCCGATGGATATGGCGTCTTGTAGGTATAAGTTTGAACTTTCGGCTTCAATCCAAACTGATCCTGGATTACTTCTGCTATTCTTGCCGTCCAGTCCACCTGCTGCTGATGAACAGCTGTTCGCGGCGCGGGCATGTGCTGAAGGGCTGGTACGGCCGGGTGATGAATCGGCGAATTTTGCTGAGCAGCCGATAGTTGATGGCGAAACGAGTCTGCACCCCCTTCATACGTCACTGCTGGCGTCGTGCCTCTGAACGCTTCTACAGTGTTTGCCCCCCTGCCGATTTCTGATAAGATCGGCTGATACTGGGGAACCGTCGGCCGGGCGGCCGATTGGTATGGCACCTGGGTTGAATAACTTCCATACCCGTTCGCTGGCTCGGGAAAATACGCTGTCGCTGATGTTCCCCAAGGTGCTGAGCTTGTAGGCAATGACTGCACAGAAGCAATCTGAACGGGTTGAAGCGGTGTCTGTGATGGGAGACATGGTGCACCGCTGTATCTTGGAGACGCCGGGGGCAATGGAGAGTTGTACCCCTCGCGTTGCGTCAATATTGGCTGAGGAGCCGATTGGGACGTGTATGGTAGGCTTCTGGCTGGCAGAGTGGTTGGAGGGGCATATGTCGGTCCCTGATAGCCTTGGACTGCTCCGCTGGCCAGAGAGTTGACTACGGCGTTATACACCATGTTGGTCATCACTGAGGATTGGTCGATGAACGTCTGATACACGGACTGTTGAATCATGTCTGACATCTTGCCCGAGTCCTCAGCAATGGTGATGTGGTGAGGCGCTAGAATAGGAGTCTTCTTGACTGCCTCCCCACTTCTGGTACGACTGAATGACTGGAGGTACATCTTCTTGTAATCTTCTAGATGTTTGGCCAATTCTTCCCTCTGGTCGTCCTTGAGATCTGCTTCTGTGACCTCAATGATGTTGCTGTCGGAGATTTCTGCGTTTTTCGACATATCAGATCTTGGATGCTCCCACCGGGCGTGCCAAATGTGTGTTGGCGCTAAAATCGGCCGGATAGGAGTCGGCCGATGGTCTTCAGCGTCGGACACACGACCCGGGAGAATCTGCTTAGCTCCTGTTTGGGTTATCGCCCTGGTGCGGTTCGCGCGGCGTGCCAGTCAATCTGACCTGTTGATTGACATGGAAATAGAGTATTAAATTCCAGGCGCGTCGATCGGCTGGGATTCCGATCTGCCCTGAGGAGCGCGTCGGCAGCGAATCGGCCGATTTGCTGTAGAGATGATCGGCTATGGATTAGCCGATAATCGGGTAGTAATTGTAAAGAAAACCACCGGAACGGTCTTAAACAATTACTACAGAAGCAACACTTGAAATAGATCTAATCGGCTGTATGATGATAAATCGAAGAAAAATAATAACGAAGCCGATTACTCTGATCTCAAGCTGGATAACTGGTGATAATACTAGAATAACAAATAAAACTTGCAATTCTAGTAAATATCGATAACTGGTGAATAAATCCAAACGAAACCACAGCGATGCGCCCGTAGTTAAAGCTCGGATATTACTCGGTAAGCGGAACCTACCAATTGGCCGGAGATCAAGTTGATGCAGCCCTGCCAATCCGTACGAACTCGTGAAAGAAGAAAAGTATTGGCGAAGTCGCCGACTTGAAAGTAAATTGCTAGAAAAGTAGAAGTACTGTTGTTGATTGATGTGTTGATGATCTCTCAAGACCCTAACAACTCCTATTTATACCCTAAAGCTAGGACTCCTGGTCGATCACGACTTGTTACAACCTTATTTAAATTACTATATCTATACGAACTTTAAAAGGAAACGGACTCCGCAGAATCTTCCGCCGCCGTTCCCTAATCAAATCAAGATTTCCTTCAATTGCTCCCCGACCGACTTAGCGTGCCCCCCTTTGACCAACTTTTTGACCAGGACCCTCTGAAATAGTCCCATCCTGTTGGCGTAGGCTGTATCACCAATCGGCCGATTTCCGACTGTTACCTCAATCGGCCGATTCCTTTCTGTAGCCTTCAGATCTACCGCATCGGCCAATCTTCTCCTCCTGACGCCGATTCAACACGTGTCAAAATCTGGCGTCAACAGGAACTTATTTCCGACCACCTTACTCTACGGCCTATTCAAGCTAAGGGGCAAGGTCTCTTAAGGTAAAGTCGAAGGGGTCATCACACCTACACACAGAGGTTCTATGAACTCAACTCTGTATAAAAGTACAAGTCTGGTACATAGTTCACCAGCTGAAGCGATGCCTTCAGGGTAACTATACACTGGCATTAACGTACTAAGTTGCTTAATGATTACGTTTCATACACGCCACTTCATAAGTCGAGCGTAGCAAACAAACAATCAAACAAGCATAAATATATTACATGAGCAAACTGTTGTTTTTAGCAAAACATACACAGTTCATTACAAAGCTCAAAATAGTGGGAGGTCATCAACTATCTGATGGGCAACATCTTGCACCTCAGCCCGGTACTTGTTGAATCGCTCCTCGGTACACTCCCCGGAGACGCCCTCAGCGAAAGGACTGATGTCCATACTCGGGTAGTATGACTTCACCACAGCTAAAGTACGGGTTAAGACCAGCTTGGCAGTGCCAGATGCATATTCTGCGATCCTTATTGGAGCATCCACAAGGCGCTGTACCAACGAGCGACCACTTGGTGTCGGGTTGACAACCTCACACAACTGATAAGCAGCCGTTGCGAGTTCTTCCATCTCCTTATCATGGCGCCGTTTGTCCCGAGCCATGGACCGGATCCTCGTCATGTCCGCTGCGAGTTACTTGTTAGCATCCTTCAGCTGGCGAGTCACAGTCTTATGCTCCTCGTCCAGATCCGAGTACTTCCGTTGAAGCTCTTCCAGGGCCTTCATCAGCAGCTCCTTTTCTTCTGTAAGTTCGTATATATCACACTTCCAGTCAGTTAGCGCTCTTTCAATATGAGCATACTCTGGGACAAGCATACATATATACACCTCAGAAGAAAGACAGAGGCATAATACCACTTGGGTCGGGGGAAAAGACTACTTACTCTCCTTCTGGGCGGTCAAATCCTTCACTTTCTTGAGGGCCAGATCCTACTTTCGTTGCTGATCAATCATGGTGTCCCGATGCACGGTCTTTAGGGCAACCAGCTCTTGCTCGAGCCTTGCGTTCTTGTCCTTTTCGACCATCAGGCTGTCCTCAGCTTCATGGGTACGCGGAAGCACGTCCCCAATCCTGGACAGCAAGATTGATTTCTACCTCGAATGCTTAACAAGGTCCTGCATGGAACAAGTCAGTACACTTCTATAACAACAACGTCAAAGGAGGTACTCGACTACATATTTTTGTGTAATCAGTAAAGCGGTGTCCAAGCTCCATCATGAGCATCACGGTCTCCGGCTTCACAAGGGGGTCCTCCAGGATCTCGTCACGAGACAGCGAGATTTCCTCCTCTTGCCGCTCAGGTACTCGGGAGTCTTCTAGGACCTCCTCTTGACGCTGAGCTCGAGAACCCTCCGGGACCTCGTGCTGGCCCGGAGTACTCGTGATCGCCTGTTTGACGACTTGAGCACTATCTTCAGTATTCGCCCCGGGAATATTCCCGGGGGCTTCCTTTTCCAGTTGCGCCCCTGCATCTGCCGGGTGCTCAAGATCCCTTCCTCCAATACTCGCCGGCACGTCCTTATCGACGGACGGCTTGGCGGTGCTCGCGGCGACAGGCTCCTTCAGCTGCGAGCTCGCGCTTGTGCCTGCCTGGATTATACTAGAGGAAGCCGCGGCGGGAGTCTCTGACTTCCTGCAAAGATGTGTCAGTACTCAACAATAACACCAAATTACCAAGAAAAAAGAAGAACATCCTGGTTGCTAACCTTGGCGGCTTCCTGAGGGGGAGTGCCGTGGGCACGACCAGCCCTTGTGGCGCGGTCTTTTTACCCGTCCAGGTTGGGAGTCACGGACCAGTCATGGGCCATGTCTTCCCCGACATCGGACTCCTCTCCCCGGCCAAATCAACTACCCCTTGCCTCGGGAGCTCGGGTTTCTCCTCAGTGTCACTAAAGGGACAAATCAGCCAAGAACTCGCGGAACAAAGGCGAAATCAAACAAGTAAGAACAGAAGGCTACTTACATCGCTTTGCGACTGCTTGGTGTTGCCGCTGCTGCAGCAATGCTTCGCCTACGAGTTGCTACCCGCTTCGTGCGCGGTGGCCTCGCAGCAACGTCACTCGCGTCTCCTGCGGCGGGCGTGTCTTGGGTCGGCTCCTCGAAGACGGGTTCAGGCGGGTCAGACCTGAACCGCTCCAAGTTGCCCTACAGACAAAAACAAGTCAGCAAACGACTACTCAGCTCAAGAACACAGCAAAGGTACTTGGGTTAGTGCTTACCGGGTTTGGCGAGTAATCTGCTTCGAAAAGCCTCGGCACGTACGGCTCCGAGGTCACCCCCGTGAACAGACGGGTGACCCGGTGCATGACCTCCTCGGCGGAAAGCACATCCAGCGCCATCCGTGACGGGTCCTGAGTACCCTCGTACTCAAAACCAAGGTGGACGCGCTGCTGGAGAGGCTGGATGCGACGCTCGATGAACGAGTATGCCACAGACTCTCCAGTGACGCCTTGATCCTTGAGGTGCTGATGTCGCGGGATTCCTCCTCCGTTGGCTTCTTCAGCCAACACTCCTGGCGCTGCGGCGGGGCATTATCCCGTCTAGGGAGGCTAGGCTTGTGGTTCCCGATGTAGAACCACTGAGCGTGCCACCCGGACAGGCTACACGGGGTTGAGAACTCGAGGTACAACGCCTTATCACGCAGTTGTACCCCGGCTCCCCCTACTAGTGCGGGGTTGTCCTTATCTGGCTGGGGCTTGAGGCGGAAGAGATGACGGAAAAGATAAAAATGCGGGCGAATTCCTAGGAATGCCTCGCAAAGATGCACAAAAATATAAATGTGCATAATCGAGTTGGGGGGAAGATGGTAATGCTTGATTTTGTAAAATCCAAGCAAACCACGGAACAAATCGGAAGACGGAAGGGCAAGGCCGCGATCGGCAGAAGGGGCGAACATTATGGTCTCACCCGTGTTCTCCCAAGGCGATGAATCGGTGCCGGCGACCCGTCATTGGACGACGCCCTCCTCTTGCAAGACCCGCTCGGCTATGAGCCGGAGCAGATCCCTCTCCTTGATCGTGGAGGCCCTACATGACGACCCCTCGACCGTCGTCCTGGCGACCTTCACCGACAACGGCGATGGTCCACCTTCTCCATTGGCTACCCGTTTCTTCCCACAACCGGTGGCTTGCTTTCTTGGCGCCATGGGTCGAAATGTCACCAGGATCTTCGTGCGCATGCCCCAGAGAACTCACACAGGTGTGGGTGAACCCGGGAATCAAAGATTCGAGATGTTCTAGGCTTGGATTGAGGTGGAGAAGTGCTCGGATTTGGGGAGGCGGCGGCTAGGGTTCTTGGCTAAAGTAGATCTGTTTTTACCGTAGTGAAAACAGAGTAGGGTGAAAACCCTAAAGGGTACCGCGGGGTTATTTATAACTAGCAGTTCCCCTTTTTTCTTTGGAAGCCGAAGAGTTTTTCTCGGGATAACAATTTGATTAAGAGGATTTTACGGGTTCTGTGCAACGGATAAGGGAGACTAGCCGTTTTCTCTGGGATAGGCTCCCGAGAGTTCGGAACTTTCTACTTCCAGTGCAATTTAACCCTAAAATTTCGCACAATTGAATTCAAAAACCTACATTCCATGCCACGATTCTTTAGATCCTTTTCTCCAAAACTAGGGAATTTGGATTAAAGGCTCGGGGGCTGCGGAGTACGATCCATCGATGGCTTATTTTTCAAAAATTCTTCAAAGATACAGACCATAGATTCAAGATTAATTTGACCCTCAGCCTGATTCTTCGATTCAACCTATGGTTCGAGGGCTACTTCATATGGAGTGCGAGTTCATCGCACCCCATATAAAAGAAGATTTGAAGACTACTCGGGGCTTGAGGACCTCACAGCCTCGATGCAGCCAAGGAAGTACTCGGAAGATACCTTCTCAAGGGGACTCAGCAGGGACCTGAAGATATCTTCCAGAAGTACTCGGAAGCCTACAGTACTCGGCTGCGAAGAGCTCAGGGGCTTGTCAGACCCGGGGCAGCGGGACTGCTCACTTGGCGTACATATATATGTAGTATGGGATGGCACATGGGCCATACCTTATCCTCATTGTAACTAGTCGTGTAGCACTGGGACTAGTCGAACGTAAGGAAACTACCCGAGCCGTACTCGGGTAGGACTCCTCGGGCCGTCCCGACTAGGACTTCCATGTAACCTTGTCCCCCCAGACTATATAAGGGCGGGCAGGGATCCCTCCAAAGGATAACTAACAATCTCATAACTTCTAAGGCAATACAACCACACAGGACGTAGGGTATTACGCTCTCGGCGGCCCGAACCTGTCTAAACTTTGTGTCCCTTGCACCATCGAGTTCCTGATCTCGACGACACCATACCTACAACTTACCACCTCGGGGGTATCCCTTGGTGGGCTTGGCGGTAAAACACCGACACTCTCATTTTTAAATGAGAAGTATTATCTACTTCTCACAATGCCTTTCTTTAAGAAAGCAAGGTGGTGAGATAGCGTAAGCTTGTAGCACATGGTTTCACGAAGAGATAGAACAACATACCTCATCAATGTGTGAGAATTATGTACCCATATTCAATTATTGGCGGATCAATTGAATTTGATAGATTTGGATTCATATGTCCCCAAAGGACTTTATATGCTGAATCAAAAAAAAATCATTGTGTACAAGTCACTCTATAACTTGAGATAGTCAAGTTGATTGTGGTACAACTAACTATATATATGAGTATATCCCATAAAAGAAATTATTCTAATAACTATGATCGCTTATGTGTGTTCATAAAGAAATTCCAAATAAAATTTTCATCATCTCAACACACAAACAACAAGCATTCATTTATGATGGAATTCGAGATGAAATAAAATTAGGTAAACACAATGGATGTTTAAGTCTTCGACTAAACACACCTATATATATTGTGCAAAAATATCCAGATAATATTAGACAATAATATCCATCAACATTTTGTCTATTCAATCTCTAAAAGAAAATGGATCAATATCCATTTAGACCCTGGGATGAGGAACTTAGTGCCAAAATGCGCTTTTGTATCATACAAACTGCAACAGGCCTGATATTGCTTTTGTAGATACCTTGGTAGCTCAAATTAGCGCAACTCCAACGATGCCATACAGGCCGGAGTCAAATCAGATATCCACAGACACCAAAGATCTTGATTTATTATCAAATCAGAATATGGCAAAAGTGGGATATTGAGAAACTGGCTAACTAATCCCTATATTGCCTGAATATAAACTAATACTGAAGTACTAAAGTCTCATATGAATCATCAAATGGATTCTAGTGAAAAACTTTAGCATATCATTCCGAAGCATCAATATAAGACTTCTCTGAATGATAAAATTATAATTCCATTGAATCATTAAATGCTTGCATTGCACAAATGAATGCAGCTTATATAAAGAGCAATATCAAAAAACACGTTGCTCCTGAATTATTCTATCCTCATGCATTAAAGAAAAATGGAGAGATAGAAAACTTGCAAACTAAGTCAAGTGATAATCTTGCAGATTTATTCACTAAATCCTTACCTACATCATTATTTCAGAAATATATTTTCGGAATTGATATGAAATGACTTAATTATTTGCAAATATCAGGGGGAGTAAACCCTTAATATAACATACTTATAATCTTCTGATTATATAAGTTGCACTCTTTTTCTAATGAGTTTTCTATCAAATATTTTCTCATACATAGGTTTTTAATGAGACAATACTTAATATCATATCTCTAATTTTCCCCACCGGGGTTTTTAAAGAGGTATTCGAGACATATCACATATATCATATCTTCTGTTTTCTCTACAGAGTTTTTAAAGATATTATTTCTCCTCATATTTTTCCATTTGGATTTTTGAGGGAGATTACTTCAAACATGATCCGCAGATCATACTATTAATTTTCAAACTTATTTATGAGTTTTCCTCTCAAGGTTTTTCTCATATAAAGTTTGCAATCAACGATATACCATATCATTTTCTCCTTATATTTTTCACTAGGTTTTAAGGAGTTTTAATGGCATCTCAACACATAAGATGGTTTCTTCTCAAGATTTTTCCCACTTGATTTTTAGAGAAGTTTTTGCACATGAAGATCAATCAAGGATGTGGATTACATGAAGCAAATTGATCAAGGGGGAGTGTTGTGAAACATTTAATTAGTGATCAATTAGGAACGTCCTTATACGTAAATATGTAATTATAGATAATTACAACAAAGGGATCCCACCTCCCCAATGGGCCAGCTCCAAGGGACACCATACCCTTTAACCTTGTATTTTAACCTTGTATATATATGTAATCCAGCCTATCAATAAGAATCATTTGATAACTCTGTAACTCCTGTCAATTTTATTTTCTCTTCTACTTTTACATTCCAACAGTATCGTTTCAAGAGAGAGAGAGAAGTCAAGATGCATGCTGAATTTGACCATCCACGTCGTGCAAGCAAGCTGAATCTTGCCTCCCGTGTTTGGAAGGAGCAAAGAAGCTACAGTCTACAGACCTGCAGGTGCGCCGGATGGGCTTTTTGCACGGTTAGCGAGCATCGGAGTTGCGCCACGGGGCACGGGCACACAGACGGGTGACAACAATACCTGGCGACCAGCGTATGCGTATGCCCAGGGACACCGGACACGGGGAGTTTGGTTTGTCCGCGTCCTGCTGTCAGTATCTCCATGAACCAACGAGATTGTATTACGAGACCAAGAGCTGTACGTCATCGACCTCCTTTTCAACAAAATTAACACGTTGTCACTGTCATCGACCTCTTTTCTCTCGTAATTGAAAGGCGAGAGCTTCTACGGTTTAATTCAAAAAATAATACGACATCACTGTCATCGACTTCTTTTCTCTCATAATTGAAACGCAAGACAAGAGCATCTGCGACTGCGATTTAATTCAAAAAAATAATACGACGTCAATGTCATCGACTCTTTTCTCTAGTATTTTTTTTCTCTCTTAATCGAAAGGCGGAGCTTATGCGATTTACATTGAAAAAAGAATGATGCGTTGTCGCTGTCATCGACCAGGAGGACTTCATTTATTTCGATTTGCGTTGCGTCGTTGCTCCTATATTTCACCTCAAGCGTCTTCAAATATGTGGTGTCCACGCCGAAGGAGAAGCACATTTGGTCGCCACTCACTCGACTTCTTTGCCGAAACCGGAGCGCAATGCCACGGACCGAGGAAACCCTGCGCCGAGCGGGGTCGGTCATGGCGCTCGCCGCGGCGGCCGCGCTCGCGCGCATGCTCCTCCCCGCGCCAGCGGCCGTGGAGCGCAGGTACGCCGTGCTCGTGCTGGCCCTGCTTGTCGCATTGCAGGCCGCCTGGGCCGCCGTGCTCCTCTCCGCCCAGCTCGCGCGGCGGGCATTGGAGGCCGCGCGCGAGATCTCGGCCGCGCCGTGGCGCGCGGCGACGGGACTGCGGTGGGCCGGCTTCACTGCCACGGTGTTCTGCGTGGCTTACATGGTCGGCGATGTGCGCAGCAAGCCGCCGGCCAAGGAGGAAGCGTCTGAGGACGGCTGGTTTCTGTTCCTGATGCTCTTAGCGGGAGTCTTGACCGTGAACCTGTCCATGATCACGGGAAGGGGTTCCGAGCCGCCGCCGGCGGTGGAAGGACGGCTTGACGGCGGGGAGGTCAACGTCATGATACCTACGTCTGTGCGTGTCGATGGTTCAAAGGTAAGGAAGACGACGGACTCGTGTAACTGTTCTTGACTTTATCTGGAGCCTCTGAAAGCGCAGCCGTCCTATCTGATAAACGCGTTCCTCTACCTTTCTTCATGTCTGAGTCCGACGATTGCGGTGGGAAGGTGAAGGCGTCATGAAAGATAGCGACAATTTTTTTTTAAAAGCATGCCTTTACTTTATTTAACAAGAAATGTTTCCACGCTTTACAACGGCATACAACTATGTCCTTGGATCATTATCAGCATAAACGCTGATCACAAATAAAAGAAAAATATAATAAAAGAAATAATTAAAAGTATAGTCTATTATTGTTTGTTCATCCGGTTTTAGCGACAATATTTAAGACGATGACTTTTAGTGCCTTGCCGAACGGATAGTTTTCCACACGATGCCACATGTATCAAAATCTTGTTTACTTGATTACTTTTGATTATGCTCTCTCTGTATTAGTCCAGCCGTCGGTCGTGGATTCATATTATTCCCACAGCCGCTGGAGTAGTAATTTGGGTACGTCCAGTCGCTCACACGTCATGTATGAAACGCAGTGTTAGAAATGGCAATCATTCGCGTGTGGCGTGTTTCAAACACAAACAGCCACTGCACTGAACTCGTATCTGGCCGGTGAAGCTCGCCTCCTCCTCGGCTCCTACAAATCCAATTGGTTGGAGTACTGGTTACTGCAGAGAACACAAAATAGAGTACCCGTATCGTACCGGCCCCCCAAAGGCCGAAGTGACACCAGTTGACCTTTGTGCCGGGCTGCCGGTGGAGTGTGTGTGGTCGCACCCCTGTTCTTGCCTCGGCTGCTTCGCGCGATCTTCCGAAGGGGAAAAAAAAGGCAAGGAGGAATAAAACCACTGTTCCAGCAAAACTGTGGGACTTTTACCTCGGCATGTACTCATGAGGAGGGCAGTGTCGCACCTGGCTTCGTTCGACACACGCCGTTTCGGCATTGGTCCAAAACTCCAAACATGAGTTGTAAGTTTAGAGCAAGTATTATGGCAGGCTAAGTGCTAAGATAGAGGAGAGAGAAAAGTAGAGAGAGGAAAAGCGGACTGCAAGTTTTACAGCCAACTTCGGCACAAGAATTAAGAAATTTTGTGAGAGAAATAAGTGGACCATATATTAATTGTGAAGAGCTAACCATATAATATATGAGTAGGCTGAGAGGTAGGCTGCAAAGTTTCTTACAGCCAGCAGTTAGCTGTATTATCTTATTTGGGCCCCAGTTGGTTTCTCCTAGCACAACTAGTGCTAGGAGGGAATCTTATATGCATGGAGTGCTAAATATAGTCTATTTGCAAAAAAAATTCATAGATGAGTGTAACTTTGCGCGATGAATCTAATGAGTCTAATTAATCCATAATTAGCTACAATGACGCTACAGTACCATCCTCTAATTATGCGATCAAAGATCTTATTAGATTCGTCTCGTAAATTAGCACAGAGTTCTTAATGAAGTTTTATAAACTATCTCTATTTAATATCTCTAATTATTGGTCAAACTTGTGAACAGTGTTGTGCGCCAAAAACCAAACAGAGTCCGCTTGGCGCTCTGTTTTCTTTTTGGAGTCTGGTACGCCTGTGTACGTGGTGGAAGCACACGTGGCAGGACGACGCCGCACGAACGAACACGGAACACCGGAAAAGATCGCGCCGGCGCCGCATTACCTGCGCACAAGGGCAACATGGGAGGGCAGTTTCCAAGGCAATTGCGCGCCACGGAGCAGCAAGCACATTCTGTTCCGGTACGGTGCTGATCCCGCTTTCCGCCGCAAGTTCGTACTTCGTAGCAGGGGGTGCTGTGCTAGCACATGGACATGGACCACGACGTCCGCATGTATTTCGCCTCATTTAATTAATTCATTTTTATTTTATTTTTTGAGGGTGAACGGAAGAGGAGAGAATCCCCACCTGTTTTTAAGGTCCTGTTTGGCATAACTCCAACTTCGGGTGGAGCTGCTCCACTCCAAAACTCCAAATGGAGCCAGCTCTGGGTGGAGTTGGAGCTGTCTGATGAGGGTGTTTGGCTGGAAGGGTGTCTCCCGCTCCAGAAAAGAGGAGTTTGGGGGTAGATTGCCTTTCTTACCCCTGGTTCGACCTGAACTACTTATCACAAATATGAAATGAAATTACATGCAGTGAAGTTCAAAATTACATGTTCCAAAATTTCAAAATTTAAATATGTTCATAGTTCCAAAATAAGGTCGTTACAACAATTATTGCACTAATTCCATGCTAGAGCGATGGATGTAGCCATACTATCACGAAAGGTGTCCATAGTCACAAAGCTTGATTCCGAAGTTGATTCATCGGAGGCATGTTGAGACACGGCATACTTGTTGTATCTTTCCGGAATAGTAGGCATGTAGGTAGGATCTCTATCAAAATTAGCAAAGTCCACATCAACAGTAACATATTCACGTATAAAATTGTGTAGGAACACGGTAGCAGCAACAATTTTTTTTGTGTGACCATTGAATAACCGGGCATCTTGTAAAGGATTTGCCATTTCAT